>OU343143.1:12410314-14820628 GCA_910594945.2 Amphipyra berbera | reverse complement strand
GTAATAGACTAGTACTAGTGGTAGCCTAGTGGTATGACCGTCGGACTGCCAAGTCATAGGTCTCGAGTCCGAACCCAAGGCACGCACCTCTGACTCTTCGGATTCATGTGCGTATTGTATAATTATCACTTGCTTAAAAACGGTGAAGGAAAACATCGTGAGGAAACCGGCATGCCTGAGAGATATTTCTCGACGACATGTGAAGCCAAGTCAGAGGCCCATGGGCGGCATAAACTCTGACACCAGGTTAATCACTAACCACACGAAAAGAAGATGCAGACTAGTACATTCGACAATGACAGAACATGTAAAATTACTCTATGTGTAGGCGAACAAGGAATATCAAATCTAGTATTGCAAGGTCCAGTATGGGGAAAGTCCAAGATAAGATAAAGATAATTTTATTAGTGAAAACATGAGTGTAAATTACAATTAGGAGTTGCACTGTAAGATGTCAGGTTGGTTTATTAATTGGCCTTACATGTTTTGCCACAGTGTGGCATACAAAATGAAACTTAAAAATATAAAATAAAAAAAATTAAATGGGGAAGGCAACTGTGGAATTAATGGCGCCACTTTCGATTGTTCCAGTGCGATCTAATTGGTTGCAATATATTTGAAGTTATGGCTCATATGAATATGATGGTTCTGATTGGTTCAAATAACTAAGTATGGAGGTGCTGCCATCTGCTTTCGTTTTGCGTTGCCTTCCCCATTGGCAATTTAATAAAAACAGAAACATGTCATTAATTTCAGCATATTGCCTACAATCATATCTACATAACAGTCCAAGATACTATTTATATATCAACTCAAATCATCAGTTGAACAGAAAAAAAATGTATAAAAACTGTGTTAAAATCATAAAACAAATACTCGGAATTTTGGTTTTCAAACGTGACAATTAAACATTTTTTTTTTTATTAATCAACATAAATTTTATCATTTAGAGCTGAAGATAATGGTACGATAGTATAAACCCGCTATAATTACCGATTGACCCAAAACTGGGACATTTGGAGTCCCGGTCAAGGGTAAATCGGGACGTGTGCAGACCCCTGAGAATCGGGACGTCTCGCAATTCGGGACACCTGGCAACGCTAGTCAAAACTCTGCATTTGACCTTGATGACCTTCTTATTGCAAACATAATATCACGCCTGTATTCGCCGAAGGGTTGAGCAGAGGTGTATAGTAACACCCTCATTTCGTCGTTATGTTTAAGACGACGAATTGAAAATATTGGCGGCAGGGTTTTTAATATTTCTCAGCAATTACAAAACATTCTGAACTTATATTTATACACTTCATTTATCATGTCTTTAAGATCAATTTTATAATTGCTTTACATGATTGGATAACTTTTACAGCACAGAAAAAAATATCAAAAACTGCTCTTCAAAGACATAAATTTTAATTTTACAGGGAAACGAGACAGATTTCATCCTCAATATTTTGTATATAGTTTAGTCTAAGCATACACTTCAAAATGATAATTCGATTTTATAAAATTAGCTATAGTCTTTGTTTTAAACGAAAAAAACTGTTTTGGCGGTTACGACCTTACGGCATAAGCTAGTTCGCGTGCGTTTTTGTATGCAATCAATTCCCCCTCAGTCCGCTGCTGACTAGTGTCAGCGACGGGTCTGTGTCATTGGATTTCCCGCGCGCTATCGACAGTAATTGTATCTTGATCTGAGTGATATTTAGTTATTAAAAATGGGGAAAAAAACTATTAAAATTATGGCTACGTATGTGTGTATAGCTACAAAATAAAAATAAAAACATACAATGTAAATAATATTTTAGAAAATAGTCGTCAGAGCAGAGGCAATCCATGGAGTCGTCTTTGGACTTAGGTAAAAATAAAGCAATGTCAGTCGATTCTTTGGAAGGGTATTTATGTGTACATGATATGAATCTAGTACTAGTCTAAATAACGCATCCTAATAACGCATCTGTTATATACATAGGCACTGGCCGCTATAGCTTTGTCGAAATTTCCCAGCGGCGCAGCGGTATGTCGGCTACTTTGAGTGAGCGAGATAGTAGACAAAGTAGTAGCGCTAGTTCAGTGACTAGTGCCTACTGTAATGCGGTATCCTCGGCTCGTGAACTTTAGCAAAATAGCTGATCGGGAGCACTTTTTAAGTTTGATTTTCATTGCTGTTTTAGGTGATATTTATGTGTTTTTTTATCGCATTGGGATAGGCAACAATAATGATTTTATTTATACTAATATTATAAAGAGGAAAGATTTGTATTTTTGTATGTAACAAATAAACTTAAAAACTTCTGGATCGATTTCAAAAATTCTTTTGCAGTTAGAAAGCTACATTATTACTGAGTAGCGTAGGCTGTATTTATTGCTGGAATAAAACTTCTTACTCGGGCGGAGCCGTGAGGACACAGCTAGTACACTATAAAGTAAAAATAGCTGCAAAAAAAAATAGTAAAACATTTTTTTTTATAAACAAGCTTTTATTTAAATTCTCTATTAACAAGAAAACCTTTAAATTAAATCAAAGCCATCAATTTGTTACATTATACAATCAATTTATTATGATACAAAAGTTTGTCGCGAGATTTACAATTTCATGAAATACATACATTTTTTCTTAGAATTACTTGTGTCAAGGTCAAGTTATTGTATTCTTGTTTATTTAGTATCTCACGACAAGCTTTAATATCATATAAATAAATTTATTGTATAATGTAATAAATTGATGGGTTTGATTTAATTTAAAGATTATTTTCTTGTTTTTAGAGAATTTAAATAAAAGCTTGTTTATAATTATTTTTTTTACTATTAATTTTATTTTTTAGTATTTCATGGTGAAACTTAGCACGGACTTTCACAATTGAATGCGCATACAAAATTTCATGTCTGTGCTGTTAACCGTTTAATACTGGATCAATTGTACGCGCATACATTATGATGTCCCTTTCACACAGTAGATAATTTTACACATTGTGAACACCACTTCTTTTTTTCATTCATTCAATCATCAAATTCTTATCTAGGCAGTGTATCCGCCAAGTTCTGTCCACAGAGTCTAAGCTTAATTTAACTAAATACTATAGAAGTATTGACAAAAAGAAAGCTTCGTTTAACAATATATTATGAAAATATTGAAATATTTCCATAACATACATACAATTTCTATCTCCCTATTGGGAGATGTTCGATTTTTGGGTCATTCACGCTATGTCAAATCGATAAACTCCAATAACATAACTCAGAAAATATTAGGCCTGCACAATAATTGCAATTTTGAATGTCTAATAAAGCCTCCTTGAACACCTATACTAGTATACGTAGGTATATCAGCATCAGCCCATTAGTGTCCCACAGCACTGTAGAGCAAGTGCTTTCTCTCAAGAGGGGTTAGGTACATGAAGCCGTTGCCGACAGCATCAGCCTTCGGACCATGAATATTATAGGCAGTTATATCTATTTAATTATATCTCCAATAACTTACTTACATAACCTCGTTTCTGCCTACCCCCATGGGAAAAAGCCGTGACATTATGAATGTCACAATATATACATAAGTACATTCATAATGTCACGGCTTTTTCCTATATATATATATACATATATATTGTGACATTTTCCCCATATTAATAAATATCCTAAAATCTGAATACACTTCTTAAAAAATATTTAAAATAATATTTCTACAAAAAAAAACGAAAGGAGACTCTATGACGTCTATGTTCCCGAACGTGGCTGACAAGCGCGCGAGTTAGGGCGGTCGCCCACGGCGACATTTAGCAACACAAAAACGCGATACTTATACAATCGCTCACGTAATTATGATTCTACATCGCGACTAACGCAATACAGCAGCGATACAGCATTGCCACAGTCGCGATTCGACACGCTGTAGTGACGGCCTGTGAATGCCTGTGGACGCTACAGTTGTTAGATGGACTCATATCAGTCGACACAACATTGGTCGCATTGTCTTTGTTGCTGCTTTTACGGAAGCAATCAGAGCGTAACCGTGGACAACATAATACAGAAGTGACGCTTAATCGACACCGTTGCGCGTTTGCATTGATAATGTCGCGCGTATGCATCGATGCAGACGTGATGCTTAATCGATACAATCGCGTGTTGCAAATGCAACCAACGGCCAAAAGTAGCGATGCAGAGGCGCGCTCACAAAACGCGCGTCTGTATTGCTGCAAAAAGTCGCCGTGAGCGACCGCCCTTAGACTGCGCGGGCTGCCTTGCGCCGGTCCATCGCACTACGTAAAGATTATCGGTGTGTGCGAGGATTGCGGGGCGCGGGGGCCGATTTGAAATTATTTGTTTATCACTGCGTCGCCTTAAGTCCCAGAGGGCGAGTCCAACGAGGCATTTCACCCGAAAACACCTAATAACACTGCCCGACCTGGGGATCGAACCTAGGACTGCACAATCAGCAGTCGCGCTTGCCACCACTAGACAACGAGGCAGTTATTGCAAAATATACTTTAATTGTAATATATTATTCGTAGACGGTGAATCTGAAGACGAGGGCGTCGGGTCCCTAGACCCAGCGTTATACGACAACGCGCTGTCCGCTGAGGAGATCAGCACATTACAAGATGCAGCCGACGCGACAAGGTTAGCCGCAAGGATTACCGACACACCCGCCAACTTCATGAGCGTAGACAAGTTTATTGAGGTAAAATATATTTGTAGATTTATGTGCGATGGGGTTTTTAATGAAATATTTGCATGTTTTATGCAATATGAAGGGTGTAATCGAAATCATGTAGTTCCTTCAAACCTCGTGATGTACTGCTGACATAGATTAACACTGCACGGGACACTTTTGGATTCAGTATAAAAAAAAACAATAAGTAAACATGTGTTCTTAATGTGAGGCATTTTAGCGCCCCGAGTTAAATGACCGCGTTGCGAGCGATAGCCGCGTATTTCGTTCGGGGCGCAGAGGCATATTTATACAGTGGTGGTCATATAATTAAGAACGCCTATTTAAAGACAAGATTTTTTTAAACAAACTAGTATAACTTATTGCATATATTATTTTTTAATTCTCTGGGTACCGCAAATCTTTTCCATACTAGCGGTACATTTATTTGTACACATGATTAATTAAACAATGAACAGATACATTTTATATGTTGCATCTGAACCTAGTATTACTACTTACTGGCTGGCCAAATAATTAAGAACGCTGAATAGTTCATTTTTTTATTCAAATTTAAATAGAGAACACTCAGTGGTTAAGTCAGTTTTCGAATAATTTAGGCGCCATTTAGTGCTGTAAATCTCTAAAACGTGATAACTTCATATAAAAACAATGGGGAAAAATAAAACTTGCGATAAATCTGCAAGGGAAGTCATAATAAAACTTCGCGAGTTGAATTGGTCTTATAAAAAGATAGCTGACCATCTGCAATGCTCGAAAACGATGGTTTTCCATGCTGTGAAGCATTTTAACTCGTATCAAACGACTTCAAATATTCCGCGCGTACCTAAACGGAGAAAGACATCTCGCCGAGATGATCGAAATATCGTTCGTTTGGCAAAACAAAACCCTTTAAAGGATCTAACGAGAAAAGTAAAGAATATTTCGGTGAAAATAACCCTTCAGCGATCTAGGCACGCACTATTCGAAGGCGTTTGGTAGAAGAGAAGTGGCATGGAAGGATGGCAAGGAAAGTACCCATGTTGAAACGGTGCCATAGGCAAGCCCGTCTCGCTTTTGCAAGAAGGTATGAAAACTGGTCAGTCAGACAGTGGAAAAATGTTCTTTTTTCTGACGAGACAAAGATAAATAGAGTGTGTTCTGATGGAAAACGATACGTACGACGCCCTCCGAATAAAGCATTCGACTCGAATTACACAAAAGTGACATTAAAGCATGGCGGGGGAAACGTGAAAATTCGGGGTTGCTTTTCTGGTTATGGAGTTGGACCTGTTAGGCTGATAGAAGGAAACATGGATCAATTCCAATACAAAAATATACTGGAAGAAACAATGTTACCCTATGCTGAAGACGTGCTACCGGTGATTTGGACATTCCAGCATGATAATGATCCGAAACATACTGCACGCATCGTTAAAGAATTCTTCATAACACAATCAGTTTCTGTCTTAAACTGGCCAGCTAACAGCCCAGATCTAAACCCAATTGAACATCTTTGGTGCGAAGTCAAGAGAAGTGTATCAAATCGCCAGTGTGGCAATTTAAGAGAGCTGTATGACGTTTTCTTAGAAGAATGGAATTCAATCTCTTGCAAAATGTCAAAAATTTATAGAGTCAATGCCTCGCCGGTGTAAGGCAGTAATTAAATGCCGTGGGCATGCTACTCACTATTAATTTTAGTACAAAATATATTAATTTGCCTTTTTTAGTGTGCATTCTTTCAGTCCATGTAATTTATTTAATCTATGTTTCATTAAATCAATTCTCGAACAGTTTATTAATCGTTCTTAATTATTTGTCCAGGTTCATTTGTGTTTGAATTGGTTACTATGGAACATAAATGGAATTTGTATAAAAAATTGCGATTTTATATCTCTATTACTAATTCAGTTTGCTTTATCAATGTGGCTACTTCATAACAAAACTAATTACTTCTATGAAAAAACACAATACTACATAATAAACCATGATTTTATTCAAAAATTTCTAGAACTACAGATCGTTCTTAATTATATGACCACCACTGTATCTGACGATGGCATGGAAGTCATTGACGTGTGCTTGTGCAAACATACCTGATGCACTGCAGAAACGGGACAGTCCCATTAACATCCTGAATTCGTTATTATACTGGACCCGTAGGGCGCTGATAGCCCGCTGAGTATAGTTGGTCCACAGGCTGCACGTGTAAAACACTTGGCAATAAGCTTTAAAAAGTGTTATTTTGACTGCCTTACTACAGCGTGCAAACATCCGAGCCAACATGTTACATGTTAATGCGAGGCATTTTAGCGCCCCGAGTTAAAAGATCGCGCGGTGAGCGATAGCCGCGCAATTACATGTTAATGCGAGGCATTTTAGCGCCCCGAGTTAAAAGATCGCGCGGTGAGCGGTAGCCGCGCAATTACATGTTAATGCGAGGCATTTTAGCGTCCCGAGTTAAAAGATCGCGCGGTGAGCGATTGCCGCGCAATTACATGTTAATGCGAGGCATTTTAGCGCCCCGAGTTAAAAGATCGCGCGGTGAGCGGTAGCCGCGCAATTACATGTTAATGCGAGGCATTTTAGCGTCCCGAGTTAAAAGATCGCGCGGTGAGCGATAGCCGCGCAATTACATGTTAATGCGAGGCATTTTAGCGCCCCGAGTTAAAAGATCGCGCGGTGAGCGATAGCCGCGCAATTACATGTTAATGCGAGGCATTTTAGCGCCCCGAGTTAAAAGATCGCGCGGTGAGCGACGCAATTCAACACAACGTATATTTACTTCTTGTAATATATTTTTATTGAATCCAAATGTATTCAATTCATGGTTAATCTATGTCAACAGTACATCACAAGGTTTGAAGGAATTACATGATTTTATTTACACCCTGTATATCAGCTATTGCTAGTAGAATGAGTTTCTTTAAACAAAGTGAACCTCGATATTTACACAATCCAACACATTTTGTACCACAGGAAGCCTGCAAGGTGGCCAAAGAGCTCGACATACCGGAACCTACCATAATCCGAGGGGAGGAGCTGAAGGCCCGCGGCATGGGCGGGCTGTACGGCGTGGGGAGGGCGGCTGCCTGCCCGCCCGCCCTCGTCACGCTGTCCTACAGCGCGCCCGCCGCCGCTGACACCGTGGCCTGGGTCGGCAAGGGCATCGTGTACGACACCGGCGGCCTGAGCATTAAGGCAAGGGTGAGTTTGTTTGCCCATCATCTGCTTTGCTTTTGGGGCTGCCGATATCAACACCTTGCTGGAGTCATCTATCTCTCACTGAAAAGGAGGTTTTGCTTGTTGTCATTACGCGGAGTGAGCTCGTAATTGTTCTCACATCTGCAGGTTAAATATCAGTCTCGCTTCCGGCCGTGGTCCTGTCCATGGTCGGGAGCGAGAGTGCGTGGGAAGCTATCGCCTCCTTTTGCGAGGAGGTGATGGTGAAGTGTTTATGGTATGCGCACTTCGTACTAAGGGTGGTTACGAGCAATGAAACACGAGCTGAAGTAAAAGGGTACTGAATCTTAAGTTTAATTAGCACGGTTTATATACACAAAGAATATTTAAGAATAATTAAGGATCACGCCACTTTGCAGAAACGGTTCGGTGTTGACCATGTCCTAATGAGGGGGCGTCACCCTAATACAATAGATCACCGGCCGCCATATTGCGCGCGCGCCGCTCGAACTAAGGGTGACGTCACCCTAATACAATAGATCACCGGCCGCCATATTGCGCGCGCGCCGCTCGAACTAAGGGTGACGTCACCCTAATACAATAGATCACCGGCCGCCATATTGCGCGCGCGCCGCTCGAACTAAGGGTGACGTCACCCTAATACAATAGATCACCGGCCGCCATATTGCGCGCGCGCCGCTCGAACTAAGGGTGACGTCACCCTAATACAATAGATCACCGGCCGCCATATTGCGCGCGCGCCGCTCGAACTAAGGGTGACGTCACCCTAATACAATAGATCACCGGCCGCCATATTGCGCGCGCGCCGCTCGAACTAAGGGTGACGTCACCCTAATACAATAGATCACCGGCCGCCATATTGCGCGCGCGCCGCTCGAACTAAGGGTGACGTCACCCTAATACAATAGATCACCGGCCGCCATTTTGCGCGCGCGCCGCTCGAACTAAGGGTGACGTCACCCTAATACAATAGATCACCGGCCGCCATTTTGCGCGCGCGCCGCTCGAACTAAGGGTGACGTCACCCTAATACAATAGATCACCGGCCGCCATATTGCGCGCGCGCCGCTCGAACTAAGGGTGACGTCACCCTAATACAATAGATCACCGGCCGCCATATTGCGCGCGCGCCGCTCGAACTAAGGGTGACGTCACCCTAATACAATAGATCACCGGCCGCCATTTTGCGCGCGCGCCGCTCGAACTAAGGGTGACGTCACCCTAATACAATAGATCACCGGCCGCCATATTGCGCGCGCGCCGCTCGAACTAAGGGTGACGTCACCCTAATACAATAGATCACCGGCCGCCATATTGCGCGCGCGCCGCTCGAACTAAGGGTGACGTCACCCTAATACAATAGATCACCGGCCGCCATATTGCGCGCGCGCCGCTCGAACTAAGGGTGACGTCACCCTAATACAATAGATCACCGGCCGCCATATTGCGCGCGCGCCGCTCGAACTAAGGGTGACGTCACCCTAATACAATAGATCACCGGCCGCCATATTGCGCGCGCGCCGCTCGAACTAAGGGTGACGTCACCCTAATACAATAGATCACCGGCCGCCATATTGCGCGCGCGCCGCTCGAACTAAGGGTGACGTCACCCTAATACAATAGATCACCGGCCGCCATTTTGCGCGCGCGCCGCTCGAACTAAGGGTGACGTCAAGGAGGTGTGGTCTATTTTGTTCGCTCTGCCTAATCACCTCATGTGTGGTAGGTGATCATACGATTCTGTGCTGCGTTGAGTTGTGTGCGAGTACTTGCTTACTACTCGCTACTCGCTACAATGGCAACCAAGGAGGAAGCGAAGAGGGAGAGGGAGCGGTGTGCTCTTCTCCCTTCTCGCGCCAGACGAACCGGACGTGACCTCCGTACACCCTAGTGTGTGACCTGCGGACGGCGGGTTAGGGGACCCACCACCCGTCTAGTAGCAGGCCCAAGAAGCGCACTATGTTCCGTGCGCGCTTCTCAGTAGGAGAGGAGATGTGGGGGTACCTGTCGGGGTTGCGGTACATGCTTTTGCGAATCCCGCGACCCCGGCCGAACGGTCAGAAGAAGGAACACTGTTAATTTTTAGAATCGATCGAGTTTGATTCGAATTAGTATCGATTATTACTTCTGAAATCGACAAAACTACACCACCGTACTGAGGATCAAATTAAAACTATAAAATTTTCAAAACAATCGTTAATTTTTAGACTAGGCAGAGGATACGCAATGCATAAAGATAGCATCTTTGGTCTTCATGGAACCAATTCCTACGCGTCACGCTTGCCCGCAGAGTGTGACCTTACTTATTGCATTTCAACCAAATCTAACACACTTAACCAAACTTACTGATTCATTAGAACTGGTGGGGGTAACCGTCTAATGCATGAATAAACAAATACTCGAAATTTTCTCTGAATATAATATACAGGGTGTAAAAAAGTCGTGTAAAAAAACGTCGTGAAATTTCTTAAAACCACATGATCTATTACTTGTATGGAATAATCATGCCGGAATGTGGCTTGATTAAAAATAAAATAACATGTTTTTTATCTTGCAATAGTGGTTAGAGATCGTATCTAAACCAGCTGATAAAGTGTGAATAAAAGAAAAAAAAATGAGATAAAAGCTTTCTGTGCCACGCATAAATGACGGCGAGACAGCTGACGGGCATGACTATCGCGGTATCGCTCCGCGCAGGCAGTTAACTTTAGAGCGCCAAAATGCCTCACATTAAGAACACCATGTTTTCTTTTTGAAATTATTTCTTGTTGAATTCAAAATAATCCCATGCAGCATCAATCTATGTCACCAGTAGACCTTGAAGTTTGAAAGAATTATATGAATTTCGATACCCCTAGCGTAGTTTTAATTGTTACCTTACAGCAGTGATAGCCTAGTGGTGTGACCGTCGGACTGCCAAGTCATAGGTCTCGAGTTGGAACCCAAGGCACGCACCTCTGACTTTTCAGATTCATGTGCGTATTGTATAATTATCACTTGCTTAAAAACGGTGAAGGAAAACATCGTGAGGAAACCGGCGTGCCTGAGAGATATTTCTCGACGGCATGTGAAGCCAAGTCAGAGGCCCATGGGCGGCATAAACGCTGACACCAGGTTAGGCACTAACCACACGAAAAGAAGAAGAAGGCTTAACTTATTATTTCTATTGTCAGACGTCCATGGTCGGCATGAAAGGTGACTGTGGAGGCGCTGCGGCGGTCCTTGGAGCGTTCGCCCTCGCTGTTAAAGCTAAACCTACCGTCAATTTACACGCCGTGCTGTGTCTAGCTGAGAACTCTGTAGGACCACTCGCTACGAGGTAAGGATAATGTTCACATAATTACAACAGCTTATGACACTCCAGTGCTCAACATAGTGTCCCAAAAACATTTTATTGTTTACTTATAAGAGTATCGGAATTATATATTATAGTATTGAGAGAGTGATGAATATGAATATTGATGAATGGAGGGGGAGAGGGAGACCAAAGAAAAGATGGATGGATTGTGTGAGGCAGGCTATGAAAGATAAGGGAGTAAATGATAATGAAACGGCTGACAGGGAAGAGTGGAAGAGAATAACCTATTGCGCCGACTACAAGTAACTTGGGACCAGGGCAGGAATATGATGATGATGATGACTTATGAGAGTATCGGTCTAACGTTAGAGTATTAGCATTGCCCAGTAACTGGGTGGCGGAGGTCTGATGGCATTCGCTCCGTGTAAAATACTGATATTCAGATATTCAGTCGCATCTGGTTAGATTGGAAGCTGACCCCAACATAGTTGGGAAAAGGCTAGGCAGATATTTATGAGAGTATTTGAGCCGTCTTAAGATTTGAGACTGCCTTGTTGGTCTAGTGGTAGCAAGGACCACTGCTGATCATGAGGTTCTGGGTTCGGTCCCCAAGTTGGGCAAAGTGTTATTGGGTTTTTCGTATGGAACTCCTCACTAGCAGCCCGGAGTTTGGATTTGTGCCCGGTTGGTGGCCATAAGCTCGCCCCCTATTACATAGTACTTAAACATAATGGCAAAATGAGGGTGTTACCTTTATCCAACCCTTCGGGGAATACAGGCGTGATGTTATGTATTCAGATTTTTCATATAAATTTTGACAACCTTTACAACAACCACAGGGGTTGATTTTTCAAAAATTCTAGTAGTTCTCTACATCCCCTAAGGAACATAATTATGTGTAAAATTACAAGATTCCAAACTCGACAGTTTGGAACTGTGCGTTAACAAGTCAGTCAGTCAGTTCCTTCTTTTTTGAATACAGGTTTCCGCGCCATCTGTCGGATCTTTGACGGCCATCTACAGTATTTTACAGTAAAATGATTAATGATGAACAATAAATTATAATATTTGTTTTCGCAGACCTGACGACATCCATACGCTGTATTCAGGACGCACGGTCGAAATCAACAACACGGATGCTGAAGGTATGTTGTTAAACAGTTGACAAATCACATTGGGAACAGAAGCTGCCATAGGGTCTGCGCCTGGAGGTGGCTCGACATGCCAAAGGATTTTTCATCCTATCTATTCGAAAAGGACGACTTGGTTCGCCTTTAAGTGCACCCAAAGGTGGTGTTTTCTATAAGAAACTTTTAGCGGGCAGTAATGAGTTTTTAATCCTCTTTATAAGTGCGCCGCAAATATCTTTGCCGCGCACTTTTCGAATTTGGAACATCTTAGTGTTCAGCGCCAAAGAAATCGAACGCAAATATTGTTTGAATAAAGACTGGCTGGTACGACGGCCCATAGTTGCGCTGTCGGCTGAATAAAAAAAGAAATCAAATTAAAAACGCGCGTACTACAACCCGCGTTTTCGTCAATTTTCACGGATTGTTAGAAATTCATGGTTTTATCTCAAATGTAAATATAAGTTTTTAGTTGTTTTATTATTAGATACTATTTAATTTCAATTTAATTGTTACTCTATGTTTTATTAAATAATAATATTACAATAAAATATGAGGCGCCTTTTATTTTCTCATAGTGGGTGATGAAAAGTAGAGTGTATCACCCGGGCGCAAAATATATTTTTGGCTCGGGCGACGTACTTTGAATCCCTCGCTACGTTCAGGATTCTACTAAAGAATCCCTCGCTACGCTCGGGATTCTACTCTAGAATTCCTCACTTCGCTCTGGATTAAAAAAAGCGCCCTCGCCGTAAAAATATTATTTTCCTCCCTTATGATACAATCTACTATCTTAAGCTCAAATCATTTTAATCCTTATGTTAATATCATTAGCACTCATATTTGCTTAGCATACGGTGGAGGAACGAGGTATGGTGTTCCTCCAACGAAGAGGGAGGATCCTCCTACCAGGCGGGTCTTGTGCCTGGCGGGCTACTGCCCAACGGTTGATGTTGGGAACTTGTATATGCTATCTGCGTGACAAATGTTGATATCGCGATGCAGGATTTGTGACTTTCCATTTGGCAGCTGTCTATTATTGTCGCTGTAGTCTGCTAGACAATCGTCGTGCTGCGTAATTCTTATGTGGCGTGATAGATGCCGCCACAATACCGCGGGATGCTTCGTCGTGTTGCCCACGGTACGGTAAATACGAGTCCTAAAGGGTATTACAATAAGGTTTACAATTATATAAGCTTAAAATATCCTTTGCCGTGTCGTGCCGCCAATGGACGCAGGCCCATATAATAGACTTTCATACATTAGACTTTTATTTTTATCTACCTCTCAAGTCATTTGAACGTAAGTGTAGAAGGGAACCCTCAAATGAGAGTCGTTTATTATGTGGGTTATGACGTTTATTATGACTTCTTCAAGAGCATGAAGATGAAAAATGAATAATATTCACTAGAATATGGTATAATTATTTATGGTATAATTACTTATGGTATAATTATGCAATTTTACGAAACCGAATCCGGCCCGTATCTCTGACTTTTACGAATTCGTGTGCAGATCAGAATTAAATTATCACTTGCGTTAACGGTGAAGGAAAAACATCGTGTGGAAACCTGCACACCTGAGAGGGCTTCATAAAGTTATCGATGGTGTGTGTAGTCTGCCAACCCGCACCAGGCCAGCGTGGTGGACTAAGGCCTAAACCCTTCTCATTCTGAGAAGAGACGCGTGTCCAGCAGTGGGCCAATAATGAGCTGATTATGTTATGTTATATATTTGTCCCAGGTCGTCTGGTGCTCGGTGACGGCGTGGTGTACGCGTTTAGAGATCTGAAAGCTGACACCATCGTTGACGTCGCCACCTTGACTGGGGCACAGGTATGTACTAAATATAGAAATAATATACATGCGTGGGTCATCACAGGGTAAGGGGCCAGGCAAGTATTGCGTAAGCAGAATTTTTGTAACTTTTGACCCTACCCTCCCCCTTGACAGCAAAAGTAAGCAAAGCTCTTACCCCCCTCCTATGCTTACGTAAACATTGGTATATATTTATTTTTAAATCTGTTCAGATTTCTATATTTATATTCATGAGCAGCAATATTCAAGTTTAGAAATATGAGTGAATAAATAAATATTGCTGACGTAGTCACCATCCAAACCCCCTCGTCTCCCGTGTCATCAAAAATAAGCTAACCAAGGACCCCCCACCCTCCTTTGGTGCTTACGTAATACTTGAATGGCCCCTAAGCTCTATACTCTACCTCGTTGGTCTAGTGGTGGTAAGCGCGACTGCTGATCGTGAGGTCCTGCGGGTTCGATCCCCAGATCGGGTGTTATTGGGTTATTCAGTGTAGAATTCCCGAAGTTTGGATTTGTGCCCGATTGATGGCAATAGGCTCGCCCCTTATTACACGAGACTTATATGACCTGAAATACCCCTGGAAACTGTTTATTTTTTAGAAATTGTTTTTGCTTCATTTCCCGATTTTTTGAGGTTATGGTATTGACTTTTAAGTAAAAGTGGCAGTGACACACCAAAGTGTGTTATTTCACGAGTGAATAAAAAAAATGGCAGTGATACGTCAAAAATTGTGGTGTAGGCAGATTTTTGAACAAAAAATGTTTTTTTTTTTTTCACTGTGCGCCTGCCGCGCCCGTCGCCTCACACGCCCGCACATGTAGTGCTGTCCTCGTCATCTAAGAGCACTAGTGCATTCCCACACTCATTCCTCAGCTCTGCATTCAGTTCGCGCGCGTACTATACTATGGTATCTGTATATCGATTAGCAATAAACTTTGTCTTCCTCATGTTTAGGGTTCAGCAACCGGTAAATACCACGCCGCGATAGTGTCCAACAGCAGTCGGCTGGAGGCGCTGTGTGTGACCGCAGGGCTCCGGTCCGGGGACCTCACGCACCCGCTGCCCTTCGCACCAGAACTGCACTTCACTGAGTTCAGCAGCTGCGTCGCCGATATGAAGAATAGCGTCGCTGTAAGTTTATTCTAAAAATAGTCTTCTTTACATAGTGTAAAACAAAGTCGCTCCCGCTGTCTGTACGCTTAGATCTTTTAAACTACGCAACGGATTTTAATGCAGTTTTCAGCAATATTTAAGTCCGTATTTCAGAACGAAACTCAAGCATTAATCTCGATTTAAAACTAGTTTTGAGTCGACTTTTAATTTTAGAACATTCCTCAAGCATAGATTCATTGATCATAGTTCAGCTGAGTTTGGCTTTATTCTAGATCGTTACTCAGTTCGTAGATTCGACCCCAAGCAGTGATTTGATCTGTAATTAACCAATCGATTGGCTCGATTTGAGTCTCGTTTCATCTGAGTATAGATTGAGTGCCGTTCTGGAATAAGACCATTCCTCAAGTACTGATTCTATACTTAAACAGTGAACAGTGATTAACTGATTAAAGATCAAATTGGACTTGAGGAATGTTCTGTAATACGGACCATAGAGTGATTCAAGAGGAAGGTTTATATGCCCCACATTAGTATCTACATTGCACCCGTGCTAAGCCGGGGCGGGTCACTAGTCATTTGTAAATCAATGTAGATCTTTACAACTATTTATCGCGGCGTTATTTGCGCGATGCAGATAATTCAAATTATGACGTAATGACTCCGTCGAGGAACCTCAAAGTTTACTCGAAATTGCGACTAAGAAAAGTCAAAGTTTTTTATTTCAAATAGACCAGATTTCAGGCACTTTTAAAACGTCAAAACTAGGTGCACGGTACCAAAAGGTAGGTTCTATGGAGAAGAGCCGGCAAGAAACTCCATGAATACTCTTTTCAAAATAGTAATTTATGACAATTCCATTACAGTAGTGTGAGAAGTAGGATGAGAATAATGCAGGTTAATGTAACAAATAAACTCACATAAGAGTAACAAATAGAAAAATATGCCTTCTAGGATTGCCATAGCAGTTAAGGGCTGACCAGTCCCGACAGACGGCACCCGTTCACGAGCATGACGTGCACATCCGCATCGGTCAGCTCAACCATATTGTAGGGAACCCAACGACCGGATAAACAACGCCACCATCAGCAACACATTTAAGTGAGCATGACAGACTCATACTACCAGACAATAGGCAGTAATATGATATGACTATAAGCGTATCACTAATAGCTGCATGATGCTCATACTTTACAGTTTGGAATGAAGTATTGTAAAACGGTATTATTAAAATAATAACTATATATAATACAATTTTGAAGGTGTTTTCGAGGCCGTTCTGAATCAAGTAAGTTTTGGAGGAACGTCTTAGAAAATGGGTGTAACTCTACCACGCTGGCCTGGTGCGGGTTAGCGGACTACACACATCATAGAAACCTTATAGGAGCCACTCATCTCAGACTCTCTCCGGGTAAAATACTGGTATTCAACCGCATCTCGGTAAACTGGAAGCCGTCCCCAATATATTTGGAAAAAACTCTAGGCAGAACGGTCCCGGTTAAATCTCCGCTCTAATTAAAACAATGTGTACTTCCAGGATCGCAACAACGCCCAGGCGTCGTGCGCGGGGCTGTTCATCTTGGCCCACTTGGGCTTCGACTTCCCCGGCTCCTGGCTCCACGTTGACATGGCATCACCGGCACATTGTGTAAGTAGCCAATTATTAGAAAATATTTTCATTGTTGAACGATGTGTATGAAAAAATCATATTTATTCAATCTTGCGTTTCGTAAACAAACATACAGGCAAAAAAATTAACAATTGGGTTTTTTGTTATAAGTACCGTATATACTTTCATGTGCATTTCAGTAAAAGGTTGTTATTTTGACATTACAAACAGACATTTCAATTTTATTTGTTTGTATAGAAGATTGGCAAATTACCGATTAAAACAACAAAAACAAGAAGCTTTTCTTTTATGGTCTAATAAATATGACTAAATAATAATTATTTTTATTGATAATTATTCTTATTCTTTATTGTACACAAAATAATAATATATAATACAGTTCCGTTGGTAAATTCGTGTACAAAGGCGAGCTTAACTCACAAATGAGTTTTCTAACAGCAAACCTTAGAGCGATAGAGAGATTTGATGTTGAGGAGAACAATTACCTAAGTGTACAAGTTATATAAAATTACAAATTAAATACACAATAAATATACACATCTACATAAACTAAACAAATATGTGTATAGCACACAATACATAAACGTAATACATACAATATAATATATAAAATACTACATACATACAGGTCATGTAGACAGGAAATGTTCCCTAATTCTTTTCTTAAAAACATCTAACGACGGGCTATCACGTAAGGAGTGAGGAAGAGAATTCCAAAGGCGCGAAGCACGAACAGTAAATGATCCATCATAACGACTCGAGGTGTGGGAAGGCATACGAAGGAGAAGAGATGAGGATGAGCGACAAGGTTTCTCTCTAGGAACAATAAATTCAAAGCGTTCTCGAAGATACATAGGAGAATTAGGATTGTGGAGAACAGAAAAGAGAAAAGAAAGAATGTGAGTATCACGACGTTGCCGAATAGGAAGCCACTTCAACCGCTTCCGAAATTCCGACACATGGTCGTACTTCCGAAGGCCAAAGATGAAGCGGATGCACAAATTCTGCAGACGTTCTAGTTTATCTAGCAGTTCCTCAGTTGCGTCAAGAAAGCAGACATCAGCGTAATCCAGAAGGGGTAGAAGAAGAGACTGAGCAAGAATTATTTTAGTAGGAAATGGCAGAAACTTCTGGAGACGCTTTAAAGACTGAAACGAGCAAAAAACCCTCCTGCTTACTTCTGCAATGTGAATGTTCCAAGACAGGTGGCAGTCTAGAATAACACCCAAGTTTTTAACCTTCTTTGAAAAGGCTATGGCGACAGAATCATACAAAATTGGAGGGAGAGACTGGTGATTCATCAAGTTGACAAAGTATCTGCCACCAATAATGAGAGCTTGTGATTTCGTAGGATTAACTAAAAGTCCAAAACCTTTAGCCCATTGACTGATATTGTTAAGATCATTATTGATGGCTTCGGTAGCTTCAGGAAGCTCATCGAGTTTAAAATGGCGATAAAGCTGCAGGTCGTCTGCATAGAGATGGTAATGTGAAGCTAATACCTTAGTGATGGCGTTAACAAAGACCGAGAAAAGAAGAGGAGATAGAACACCACCCTGAGGAACACCCGCAGCAAGATCGCACCACTCAGAGGAGGCCTCATCGGAGCGAACCGACTGCGAGCGACCCCGAAGATAAGAATTAAACCAAGCAATTACAGACGGAGATATATTAAGAGAGGATAGGATACCTAAGAGGATATCAAAATCAACTGAGTTGAAGGCACTGCTAAAGTCCAATAATACCATCACTGTAAGGAGCCTGTTTTCCATGGCCAGTCGGATGTCATCAGTTATTTTAACTAGAGCCGATACAGTGCTATGACCAGGACGGAAACCAGATTGGTAGGGACTTAGCAGGCCATTAGAGGAGAGGTAATGAGACAGTTGATTGTTAACAACACTCTCAAGGACTTTGGATAGGATTGGCAGTATGGAAATTGGACGGAACTGGGATACTGAAGAGGGGTTGGAGACTTTGGGAAGAGGTAAAACATGCGCCTTCTTCCAAGCAGAAGGAAAGGAGCTAGTAAAGAGAGAATAGTTAATAATGTGTAAAATGACGGGAGCTAATATACTTAGGATAGGAAGAAGCATCTGGAGTTGAATACTATCATCACCCACTGCTTTCGTGGAAATGGATAGGACAGCCCGCTTAATATCCCCTTCTGTAACCGGGTGAAAGGAGAGTGAAGTACACATTGGCAGAGGAAGATTAGAGAGATTGCTAAGAGTGGAAGATTTGACGTTATCATCCAGAGTGACTGGAGATTTGGAAAAATGATTATTAATTGAGTTTAGGTCCATATCGGGGGCACTGTCATTAGTGACTTTGCCGATACCAAGGGACTTGAGGAATTGCCATACTTGTGCTGTGTTGAAGTTTTGAACAGAATCGTGGATGTGGCGTCTTTTAGCATCCCTGCAAATACGACCGCAGCGATTACGCAGCATCATGTACAGAGACCAGTTCTCGTCAGTAGGATCTCTTTTGTACCGCCTTTTAGCTTTGTCCCTTTTTGACATCGCACTTTTAATTATGTCAGACAACCATGGGGCTGGAAGATGCTTCACCCTCACCTTTTTGAGTGGAGCATGTTCATCAAACAATTCCAACACTATCTTGTTAAATAGAGATACCTTAGTATCCAAGTCATTGCAGTCGTAAACAGGAGACCAGTCAATATTGCCCGCATCCTCCCTCAAGCGATCCAGATCAACGTTCTTGAAACTGCGAAGGAAGAGAAATTTAGATTTTCGTTTAGGAGTGCGAATTTTATATGAAAGAAATAGAAGGTCATGATAAGAGAATGAGGCAGGAAGTTGCCCATGCGTGGCTACTTTGCTTGGGTCGGAAACTAGAATAAGGTCTAGAAGTGAAGGATTACAGTGAGGGGCATGATGAGTAGCATTAAGCTGAAGGATATGCATATTGACAGAAGAGACAAGTGATTGGAGTTTACGGCTGCGCACATCATCCTTGATCAGACAGGTGTTGAAGTCTCCGAGGATAATAGTGTGGTCATATAAGGAAGAAAAATATTCAAGATTTGATTCGAAAGAAGAGAAATAATCAATGTGACAGGTGGGGCTATAGAAAACACCTAGAAGTAACTTTGTATGATTAAAAATAATTTCAATGAAGAGGTGCTCAGCAGATTTTGAATAATTACTTGGAGACTGATCAATGACTTTATAAGTAATATCTCCACGGAGATAGATAGCGACCCCTCCACCTCCCTTGCCTGTTCTGTCATTACGCACAAGCTTGTAGCCGGGCAAGGAATACTGCGTTGAGGGAAGCGCAGGTTTGAGGAAAGTTTCAGAGACAAGGACAGCATGAATAAGATCAGAGTCGAAAAAGGAGAGTAAATCGGTGTGATGAGCAGGAATGCTTTGAGCATTAATGTGGACCGCATTGAAAAATTTGCTGTAACAAGAAAACGTAGAGAGAAGTTGGTCGCATAGATGTACAGAATCATCACTGAATGCACTAGCATAGCTCACATCAGATGAACAAGAAGAAGAACAGGAAACAAAACTATCATCAATATTATCTAGCATGACACATATATCAATCTATAAATATAATATATAAGAAAATAAAATATCAATTTCTAAATAAATCTAAGAATAGCAGTAATCTGCTATTTCAGAAATCCTCGATGCACTCGCCAGCTATACAAAGATCAAAAGGCTAGTATCTAAAAGAATAAAATATAAAAAAAAAACAATTATTCTCTATAAATGTTTCCGAACGAGCAAGTCAACATCACTATTGTCAACATGTCAAGCAAAATATTTAGTGACCGACAAAGAGAAAAAAAAAAAAATGATTCGTTGGGGGTGCGATCATTTTGGTTGCTTCCGCGATTTCTTCTCCACGACAGGGTTGCTTACCGATGACGTTGCGCCCTCAGCAGCTTCGCCAGACGTATTTGCGAGTGTAGCCGCCGGGAACTGCCTGCGAGATGCCATTTCATGACGGTCTAAGCCCACAATCAGCAACTCCATCTGAGTTTTCAGTGCACTCATTGTTTTCCAAATGAGGCACTTGAACTCGGTGTAATCTCGAGACAGGCTGGCAATTGTCTTGTGGGTGGCCTCGTTGTTTCTGACATTCTTCAACTCCTCTTCATAAGTGTCCATCCGTGATGCAAAATTAGCCGAAAGGTCTTCCATACAGCTTGACAGTTTGGCATATAGGTCCATAATTGTGATGTTGTGTTTGTGCAAGTCAAGAAAGAGAAAGAAGAGAATTTATAGGAGAAGTGAGTGCATCCGAGGATAATTAAAACTTTTAGTGCATAAGCAACTTATACTATATAAATTAACTATTTTTCACTAATATATATGAGAGCTCTTAAAAAAAGTATGTTCACTTAAGCTACCCTCAGACGGAAAAAAAAAATTAATAATAATAATTAAAAATTAATAATTATCGTACCGGGTATAGCCGTTAGTCTGCATATCCACAAGAGTCCGATTTGTTTTAATTTAGTATAATGATTTGATATATGACATTTGATAAGAGGTAACAGTATTGTTGTATACGGCAGGGTGAGCGTGCTACGGGATACGGCGTGTCGCTGCTGTGCGTGCTGTTCGGGGCGCACACGCAGTCGCGCCTGCTGCGCGCGCTCGCGCCCGCGCACGCGCTCTGATGTAGCACGCGTGCTCCACGTGCTGCACGCTGTTAGCATGCACGAGATAAGGTAATAAGGTATGGTAGTATTATGTCTATGTATGGTGTGTAGTATATATTTTGCAGCAGTACATCACGGACTACCCTCCCCTATCTCATTCATTGACTTCCTGTTCATCCAAAGGTTATCTGGTAGTTATCGCTATCAGCGATAAGACCGCCATTGTACCCTTTAATGTTTGTTATTGTATAAGAGCTGTGTTACAATTTTGGTGTACAATAAAATATATTCTATTCTACATGTATACAGGGTGTAAACAAAATCATGTAATTCCTTCAAACCTTGTGATGTACTGCTGACATAGATTAACCATGCACGGGAAATTATTGGACTCAATAAAAAAAATACAAGAAGTAAACATGATGTGTTCTTAACGTGAGGCATTTTAACGCCCCGAGCGAATTGCACGGTTATCGCTCACCGCACGGTCATTTAACACGGGACGCTAAAATGCCTCACGATAAGAACACATAATATTTACTTCTTGTAATTTATTTTTTATTGAATCCTAAAGTTTCCCGTGCCGCGTTAATCTATGTCAGCAGTGGATCACGAGGTTTGAAGGAATTACATGATTTCGTTTACACCCTGTATACAATAGACAATCTATTGTCGTAGCATTTTGGTAGAGCTATATCTATAATAATTGATGTGGTTTAGTACAATGTGATATAGAAATTCCCATAATTATTGTAAACTGTGGTTATACATAAACTATTATTAGTCTATTAGCACAGCGGTTCCCAAATCATCCCATTTACTCGGTACTTAGTGTATGTACAGTAGGGTAATGAAACGGTTTGTTGGTTTCCAAAATAATTTCTTTCACACATCACGGACACATGTTACCTTTTCAAACTGTTGAACGGAACAGACCAATGCATGGAAAATTATGTTTAATTATTTGGTAGCAAAGATCAAAATTGCATTTTGCCTCCCTATGACGTAGTAGTGCCATGTAATGTTTATGATTTGATTTAAGGAGTTTTGTTGTAAAAATCAACACCTCAATCAAATCGATGATGTCTGTCACCATGACAACATTTAATATCTTGTCAAAAAATACTTGTATTTTCATTTCTATAATGTTGGCAATACGTAGTCAGTAAAATAGTGTATAACATTTTCATTCCTCTACTGTACCTGTATTTTTTTAAACTACTGAATATTTTTTTTATTTATATAATTATAATAACTGCTTCGTTGGTCTAGTGGTGGCAAGCGCGCCTGCTGATCGTGAGGTCCTGGGTTTGATCCCCAGGTCGGGCAGTGTTATTGGGTTTTTCCTGTGAAATTCCTCAGTAGCAGCTCGGAGTTTGAATTTGTGCCCGGTTAATGGCAATAGGCTCGCCCCCTATTACATGGGACTTAAAAATAACGGCGAAATGAGGGTGTTACTATACACCTCTGCCAATCCTTCGGGGAATACAGGTGTGAATGTTATGTTTATAATAATAATATTATTGTTAAATTTATTACCAGGTATAAGACCCAGCGTCCACTAAAGCAGAACATATAAGAAGAAAAGGAACTATCATCAACGTATCAAGAGTGCAAGACTTCTCCAAAGCCAAATCGTAATTCTTCATCTTCTTCTTTCACGTCGGCACGAGCTCTACGACAATAACTCATGCCGTGGTCAGATTACCCAGTCAGCAAGGGTGGTAGCGGAACTGACTGCACAAGGCGTACTTAAGTATCGTCGAGAAGGCAACATCTATTCGTTACCAAATAATTTCCTCTGAAGGAACCTTACATATGGCGAAGCGCAGCGCATATACATATGTGCGCCGGTCCTTATCATTCTTGCAAATATCGTCAATTTAGTGGACGCTAGGACTTAACTACATATATATTTAAAAATCTAGCAAAATCTTTCAAATTCTATTCCGAACGTAATGAAATATCAAAATACTAGCGACTCGCCCCGGCTTCGCACGGGAGCAATGTAGATACTAATGTGGGGCATATAAACCTTCCTCTTGAATCACTATCTATAGCTGAAAACTGCATTAAAATCCGTTGCGTAGTTTAAAAGATCTAAGCGTACAGACAGCGGGAGCGACTTTGTTTTATACTATGTAAAGATTATCTACAATAGTTATTCGCTAGAAACATTGATTGAAAATCTTATGGCTCATGTATGACCAATTAACCATTGACGCGCTCCCCTTTCGATTACCTAAAAACGACGAGTATGTCGCATACAATATACGCCATACAATACAATACAATATCCATCACCAATAAGAACGCGTTTTTTATGTATGTATAGTCAGTCTAAAGATTCTCAAAACAGCATTTTGAATTATATAATTTTTATACAAAAAAGATCTTATGCAATCGTGCTTTTAACATATTCTACACATCTATTAATAAATAATCTTTTTATAATAGTATACAGGATGTAAAAATAGCCAAACGAAGCCGAAGTCTACGCATACTGTACATAAAACTAAGTAACATAGCAAAAAATAATTGCTGGGAAACGACTTTTATTTTTTGGTATTAAAAAACAGTTTTTAATTGTAGCGCGCAATGTAAGCGCGCGCGCAGCAGACTGCGCCTACATTTCAAAAGTGTTGATAATGTTTGTATAGAAGAATGTTAAGTAATAACATTTAAATTTAGTATTAGTGAAAAACGTACAAAAAAAATGGTGACTTTGACCTTCAATATCTCCATAACCAGTCGGTTCCCAGTTATGGCCCAATACCAAAAAATCTTCGTAATGATGGGAAGAGTACGTGGCTCTCGGCTTTGTTATGGGTATTTTTACACCCGATATTTAATAAGCATATGTTTAGTGGATATCAAAGAAAACTAGATTATTATTTTTCTTACTTTTTAGCCTTTTTGAGTGTATGATAGAAAGGTAGATTTAACTGTTGTCTAGTAAAAAAAATATGGATCTAAAAATATTAATATTGTGGCTTTCTTGTAATACTGACCACTACAAGTCATTTATGAGGCGTGAAGATTTTATACCTTTATAACCGAATAACAACTAATAACTATAAAAATATTGTTAAATCAACATTTTTATACAGGATGTAAACGAAATCATGTAATTCCTTCAAACCTCGTGATGTACTGCTGACATAGATTAAGTGTATGGCGTGGTATCGCTCGTCGCGCCGGTCATTTAACTCGGAGCGCTAAAAAGTCTCGCGTTAAAAACAAATGTTTACTTCATGTAGTTTTTTTTTATTGAATCCAAACATATCTCGTTCTGGGTTAATCTATGTCAGCAGTACATCACGAGGTTTGAAGGAATTACATGATTTTGTTTACACCCTGTATAACTAAGACTAATTTAGTTACTAGAATTGCCAACCATGGGCAGGGTTGTCAAACGTCGTTTTATGCTAAATAATAATATTTAGCCGCATCTGGTTAGACTGGAAGCTGACCTCAACATACTTAACCCCAATGAGTTGTTACGTAATTTTAAATCAGTCCCGAAATGTTAACTAAAAAGGCATTTCACGAATTCTTTGAAAGAGAAACATAAAACTTTGTACGCAAAATGGGGGCGCCACTAGTAATATATTAAAACATTAAAAATAACTTCTTAGTTAGAAATTTGGATAGTCTTATTCATAATAAATTAATTTTAGCGTCTTAATACACATTTATCGTCTGATAAAATACTGACTGACACAGCATAGACTGTTCCCTACATTTTGTCGAGTTATGTGAACATAAATGTATGGAGCAGCAATTTGTTTTTTTTTTCACTGTTTCATGATTAGTCCTTTGTAAAAGTTGTTCATAATGATGAGTACAATAAGCCCTTTAAAGTATTATTTCGAACTTCTGTTACACATTGTATAAAAAAATTGACACCTTAAGAGACTTTTATGTCGAGCTTATTTAAACTGTTTTCTAAAAAAAATTCTAGAACGAAAACCAACTCTGGTCTAAAGCTTCCAATCAATTTGTCTATGGGATTTCTTGACAACCCTAAACATGGTTTAGGTGTAATACATACTAGATCTAACTGAAAGCAATAATAATGTACAATAATAAATGTTAAAAGTTAATGTTACTTGCAGTTATCTGTTACAGACAATATTATAATAATACCGTCCGCAATAATTTTGTTTTTTTGACAACAACAAAAGATCCCTTGGTGGTAGGATCTATACCAGCCATCCTCAACCTTTTTTTATGGGCCACAAACACGTTCCAGTCATGGTGTCGAGGGCCGCAAACAAAAATTATTTAGGTCTTAATTAAAACGTAATTCCAAGTTAACGATGTAGTTACTTTATTAATGAAAAAATCAGATCAGATGGGCCAATAACTAAGGCCCAGGGGCCGCAGGTTGAGTATAGCTGATCTATATGGTCCTCCTGGCTAGCTACCACCCTCACATTAAAGTCCGGCGCCAAGCAGTTTATTGTGTTCCGTCGTGTGTATGTGAGAGCCAGAGGGGTATAGGGGAATCCTTCTATATTCCTGTTCCTTTGATTTGTGTGCTCCATCTTACACCCTGTCTGCGCTTACCATCAGGTGAGACTTGGGCCAAACGCGACCAAGTCAAGATATTTGAAAATGTGTAGGCGATTTGGGCATAGCTAAGATATCAAAGTGAGCTTCCTTAAAAATTTACAAGTAAAATAAAGGTCACCATCACGCCTGTTCTTCCCACTCACCGATAAGTCAGGCCCTCATCAAGCTGTCTCCTTCCCAGCCCTCTCGCACACAACGCCCTAAGTAGTCATGATGTTAGTACGTGTTAATTAGTAATTAGCATAGGGGATTGGTTGGAGACCCTTCAGGTCTCACCAATAACTGCCCAGTTTCGTAGAAAAGGTCCGCAAGACCATCTACAAGCAGTCGATTAGGAAAAAAATAAAAAATGTTCCTCCCACTGCTCTCATCGTACTTTTATACGGCTATTGACGTCGTGGCGGTCCTAGCACATTTTTATTTGACGTCTATGGCCGTCGATGGCGTTCAAAATGTTTATACTTAACTTCGTTAAAATACGTCGTCAAAACATGTCATCTATCTTTCTGTTGTTGTTGTCAAAGATTATTATAAAAGAAGGTATAATATATTAGGTCCCCACCTATGAAATTGGCGTTTTTTTCTCACAAATAGAGAACCTCGTCACTTCTATGATTTAAAATATTCATCAATTGTTTGATATTATATCGAATAATGACCATCATAGGCAATTACCAATAATAAAAAAACCTTATTACTTAGTTTTCTAAACATAAAAAATATACCTTAAAAATGACTCCTCTTTTTGTTAGCAGAAATGACCACTATTTTTGTTTTAACTTAGCCAAAACTTATTTTTGTCGCATAATCTAAGTGGCATACGTTGTCTTAGTTTTTAAACATTAGTGCATAAAAGTTTTAAAACATTAGTGTTCATAGTTGTTAAATAAATTAGGTAAACATTAGTATGAAAAATGCAACTTCTTTAAAATGTTCCATACAAAACGCTGATTTCATAGGTGGGGACCTAATATAAGGTCCAACCAAAATACTTGTTCAAACTTTTACACAGTGTTCAGTACTTTTGAATAAACATCTATGCAAAAAAGTAACGAGATCCTAGTGTTTCTTTTTATTTTCTAACCAAAATTTTTTTTTTGTTCTTTAACTTTTTTCTGCAGTGATAGCCTTGTGGTGTGACCGTCGGACTGCCAAGTCGTAGGTCTCGAGTCCGAACCCAAGGCACGCACCGCTGACTTTTTGGATTCATGTGCGTATTGTATAAATTATCAGTTGCTTAAAAACGGTGAAGGAAAACATCGTGAGGAAACCGGCATGTCTAAGAGATATTTCTCGACGGCATGTGAAGCCAACTCAGAGGCCCATGGGCGGCATAAACTCTGATACCAGGTTAGTCACTAACCACACAATAAGAAAAAGATTTAGTTAATTATTATTTTTTATCTTTTTCACTTCGCAGTTTAGGTAACACGGCGCGGAAGTAGCGCGCGCACCGGGCGGCGGTCGATGCATAATAATGGATGACGTTATTATTTTTTGGTTAGAAAAAAAAACACTTTGAACTCGTTTTTTTTGCATAGATATGTTTAGTTAAACGTGCTGAACACTGTGTAGAAGTTCGTCCAGATATATTAATTGGCCCTTGTACACAATTATGTAACTGTTATAATAGTTCCGCTAATAATGCCTTAACAATCAATATCAATTCTTTTATTAATATATAATGTAGGTAGTTGCAGTTTTTAAATGTTTTATATTGTTATTAATATGGACAGGTTTGTGTAGCAATTATGATTTAAGGCTCCACCGCACAGCTGCGTTATTGCGACAATGCGTCCCGCGTCCTTGCCACACAGCTGTTTTTATCATCCGATATTTTCTGTGTGTGTTTACGGTATTATATTGAACTAGCGACCTGCCCCGGCTTCGCACGGGTGCAATGTAGATACTAATGTGGGGCATATAAAGCTTCCTCTTCTACCACTATCTATTAAAAAAAACGCATCAAAATCCGTTGCGTAGTTTTCAAGATCTAAGCATAGGGACAGACAGACAGCGGGAGCGACTTTGTTTTATACTATGTAAAGAAAAAGATGTACACGCTCGTTAAAAATATTGGAAAACATAAAAACTCAACTGTGTGGTAAGGAGGTGAGACGCATTATCGCAATAATGCACCTGTGTGGTCGAGCCTTTATAGTTTTATTGATATACCTGCGACATGCATTATGTTGTACCAATATACTAACACTTAGACCGCGACTTCGTCCTTGTTAATTTTCACACAAACTTCCATCCCCTATTTTACCCCCTTAGGAGTAGAATTTTCAAAAATCCTTTCTTAGTGGATGCCTACGTCACAAAAGGAACCTACTGTCCAAATTTCATGTTTCACACTTCAGTGGTTTAGGCTCTGCGTTGATGAAACACTCAGTCGGGACATTTCTCTTTATAAGTATATTGGGGCCCGTCCAGGCTTCGCACTGGTGGACATTTTTCTCGTTTTTGCAACATTTTTCATTTATGCTCCGCTCCTACTGGTCATAGCGTGATGTTATATATCCTATAACCTTCCTCGATAAATGGACTATCCAACACAAAAATAATTGTTCAATTCCAACCAGTAGTTCCTGAGATTAACGCGTTCAAACAAACAAACTCTTCAGCTTTATAATATTAGTATAGATTATATTGGAATATTGGTATAATTTAATATTCTTTATCCCATAATATTAACAAGCTAGAAAACACATAAAAATATTTAGCAATAAGTCAGAATGTGTTCGTTCAGAGCCAAAACATACGCCATAATATTTTTATGTATCGCATAACAAGCATTTAGTTTCAACATGTAATAATGCTAATTTTTCCATAGGATTTAGTTAATTTTGTAACGAAAAAGCTGTCAATATTATATTCAATAAGCGAAAGTGTTAACTTTTTTTTGAAATAAAGTTGTATTTGAATAGAATGAAGTTTTTTATGGCTCACTTCCAAGGTGTTATTTCCTGTTATTTTCATAGACTATCACCCATATTCTAAGACGTTCCTCCAAAACTTACTCGATCGACTCCACCTCGGCTTGACATAAATGTCCTCGACTCGAGATTTTTCCTCGGTCAAGGTAAGGAATCATCTGTCAAACTCAAGGTACTACCTCAGACCTACCTTATGGAAGGAAGTGTCAAAGTTCGTATGTAATAAAAATTAGTTTTGAAGACTTTGTCGAATATGCTAACGATAATCCTTACAATTTTTTATCGCAGCGTTATTTGCGCGATGCAGATAATTCAAATTATGACGTAATGACTCCGTCGAGGAACCTCAAAGTTCACTCGCAATTGCGACTAAGAATACAATTTTGAAGGTGGTTTCGAGGCCGTTCTGAGTCGAGTAAGTTTTGGAGGAACGTCTTAGAATATATAAGTAGGTGTATGCCCACTTTATTGTAGGTAGTGTAGAGTCCGCGCCACGACAGAAGTCTTGGGCGCTATGTTGGCACCACTGATTGGTCATTGTTTTGGGCGCGTTTACTGCTTTAGTTATTGTTCTGAGGCTTTAACAATGAGAAATCAGTGGTGCCAACATAGCGCCCATGAGACTTCTCTCGTGGCGCGGGCTCTAGTGCCATCGTGACTTAATATCTCGAGAGTAAATCAATAGCTCCATTCGACTTGCTAGTTTTTAAGCTGGCAACCCTGGCAAAAATATGCACGTGATTTCAATATCATAAAATAGTTGGATGATGACAGATAAAATAATTAACGACACTCAGGATGAACACCGTCTGGCCTTTGTGTTATCTGTGATTTCATTAGGTATTGAGTGCGTCTAGATCTTAGCAATAATACATTCTTGTTCCATTATGAACCCATTCTTCAAGAAAAATGGGCTAATTAAAAAAATAATAAGCCGTCGCGGGGTCTGGCAGATGTACAACAAGGAAGCTCATTTTGTAAAAAAAAAAAAACTGGCCGATCAAACCGAAGAGCCCCGACAAGTTAAGAGGGTCTGCCATCGCGAGCGTCGCCACGCAACAGCCGCTCTCACAACCGTACCGCAGCATCAGATGTTTCACATCAAATTGTTTCGAGTTGAGTATAAAATAAAACAGACCATGGTCGTTTAGTTAATGTATGTATTCACTTCAATTCGTTTACCAATAATGCTGGGTAATAACACTAGACAATGTATAATTATAAAAGCCAGTTTACAATCCAAATACTTTTGTATACAATACATTGTAAAATTTCGTCACAGTAAAATACAGGTAGACAAAAAAATAAATGCACTTATCGCGCCCTATACATGGCAACATTCACTTAAGATTTTTTTGGCAAATCCTTACGTTACATTATCGAGTACAATTGCACAATGACTTTAAAAAAATAAATTATTGAAATTACACAATTTCCCTAAATAAAAAATAAGTTCCAATATCAATTTTGTAGAAAAATAAATAGGTATCTTTTTGACCGAAACAGCATAAAATGACTAATGCAGAACTTAATCACACCAGTATAAAAATTTAAAAATAAAAAGCACATTCCTACTTATAGAAAAATCAATTTTGGGCCTGATGATGGCCTAATAAAAAAGTTACCATAACTTTGATTTTAACTATAACTGCCTCTCACTCATATTATGCTCATTCGCTGTAAGTAAAAGAGGCAGATATTAAAATCAAAGTATTGATATGTTTTAGGATATAGGCAGATGTTATATTGTGCAATTCATAAATCCCTGACCCCAGTCCCATAGTTTGCTCCCCCTGCCCTGTTCAAGGCGTCTTTGAATTGATCGATGTCTATTTCGGATTGATTTTCCAGTTGTAATTCCACTGCAAAATTCTGTGAAAGAAAAAACAAGAGTTAGTTTTAAGACTCATCAAGTTTACTCATCAAGTTTGAGATAGTTAAATAATAATTGTTAATGAGAGATATCTTATTCAATTTTTTGTGATCGCACAATATGTTCGGTGCCGATAATCAACGTAGCAAGACCGCACCGACGCATTGCACTAACGAAAGGACGGGCGTGGCGCGGCTAAAACGGAACGTTAGACCGTAGACGTCAAGCAAACCGCCAAAACAATAAACTGTCAAAATTAAAGTGAACAACGAAAGAGGTTGTTTTTAAACCGGAAAATAATCAAAATCATGGAAGAATTACAAAACAAAGTGCCATGCAGAGACGAGCAGTTGAACGACTTGTTTAATCTACTCGGCGAAGGTGACGAATGTTTGCCTTGTTCTATATTTATAAGTGGTAGTATGGCAACAGGAAAAACGCTATGCATAAACTCGGTACTACGAAGTGTAAACTACAAACATGTTGTTATTGACTGCATCGAGTGTTATACACCTAAAATTATGTTTGAGAGCATACTGTCGGGCTTAGAAGATGAGGAAATCGATGTAAAATGTGAAAATATGATGGAACTTACTAACAGTTTGAACAGGCTACAGGAGACGCAAATTGGTTATGAACCGGTAATTATAGTGTTCGACAGAGCTGAGAGACTACGTAGCATGGACCATAACATAATGAGCGCCTTTTTAAGATTACGAGAGCTCTGTAATCTTAACATTTGCACTATTTTTATTACGCATTTAGTTTATGAGAACTTTTACTTCAAAATGGGTGTCCGCGAGCCTATAAAGCTATATTTCCCGAATTACAACAAAGAGGAGCTGTTCAAAATAATATTTCTGCACCATAAAGGTTTTATAAACCATCTACTTATAACTTATGAAGTTAATGATGATATTAAAGAAGAGTTAGAAAAACCAGAATTGTTTGCAAACTTTCTCAATGCATTTTTGAGCGTATTTTATAGACCGTGTCGTGATCTGATCGAATTGCAGCACATGGCATGCGTCAATTTCATAAAATACTGTGAGCCGATCATTAAGCACGAAATAAATGCTACCGATTTGTCAAAACTCTGGCGTCACATCTCTCCAATCCTAAAATCAAGCTTGGAACTTTTGTACCTACGTATTAGTAATTCCAAACCTGTAAACCCATCACCGGGTAAAGAAAACAGTGATATGGATAACGCACCAAGCCACAACTTTGAAAATACACTGAAAGAAGAGTTGACTTCAACGAAAACATTTGCACAGAGTTTCGAACTACCATATTATGCCAAATTCTTACTCATTGCCGCATACTTAGCCAGTTACAACCCACCGAAGGAAGACAAAAGACTGTTCATGAAGTACCATGGTAAGCAACGTAAAAGGCTGCAGCAAGTTAGAGCGAAAGCCAAGATTTCCGAAAAGTTAAACACACAACTCGGTCCAAAAGTCTTCACTCTAGACCGATTATTGGCAATATTTTACGCAATATTGGAAGAAAAAATTGGTTTGACAAGTAACTTGTTAGCCCAAATAGCAACTTTAGTTGAATTGAAGTTGATTGCGGGCAGCAAGGAGATAGATTTGGATACAGCGAAGTACAAATGTATTGTTGGTTATGATTTTATTTCAGCGGTCGCTCAAACTGTTGGTTTTAATGTAAGGAAATATTTGTATGATTTCATGTGATCCGAATTTTGGTTTTGTGTTTATTTATTGCATTTTTTTAGATAAAATGATTGAATATCAAAAGGAAGTCTTTTTTTTGCCTCTTGTCCAAGGTAAAACCAGTACCAAATACTTGAGTGTACACCAGTACAAAATAATGATTTGGAACAAAACTGATGTATGCCCTTTGCCTACAAAATCAGTTGGGCTGAGGGCCCGCCACTGCAAGAACACCACTTCGAACTTTATAATCCGAAAAAATACATTCTATAACTCCAACTACAGCTATACAAGGTTAGTTGGAAAGGGGGTACTAAGCCGCGGGCCACTTAATGTATCACTGATGATTGTTTTAAAGAAAGTGTTAAAATTTAAAAATTCGATAATATTATTTTCCTTGAAAAATTATTATTATTTTAGTTTTTTCATAAATTCTTCATCCCTACTTTAGTTATGAATTCAGAAAATGAAGATTTTCATCCGTGAACCCAAATATGACGTAAAATGTAAACACGTCTGATCATAGCTGAGGATAGATAGAATTTAGCATATTTTTTACGAAATCTTTGAAAAGCTATTTCTCTTTAACTATCGAGTTTCGGGGAAAGTTGTAGAACAAAAGTTATCGCTTATTATAGGTACTTTAACACCCTTTCGGATTAGTACCCCCTTTCCAACTAACCTTGTATAAACTAACAGACACATTAGTTGAGTTGACATTCAAAAAGTGCTAATTTATTTTAGTACAGTCAGCAACAAAAGTATGTTAACACTTCAGTTTTTTAAATCATAACTGAATACAATAATATTAAAATTTAATCGGAACACATGTAACAATAAAATAACATAAACTCTTGACTATTATATGAAATTCTGAAAAGCAGTGTATCAAATAATTTTGTGTCTCTTAGATGTTATGTAAAAGTAACAGTGTTAACCGACTTTTGTTGCTGACCGTAAACTTTAAATAAAAAAAATCCTTTCTTTCAGTAAAAAGGTTAAATATCAAATGATTTATCAGTTAGTCACGGTCATCGACCTCTTCCTGTTAATAAGAATGTCTCGTAAATCTGCCTATCCCAATCATTCCCGGAGTATGATTCATACCGCGGATTTACATTCAATTTATTGCCAAAACAATTTGTAGGAGTGACACACGCGTATCAGCCGAACTGAGTTTTAACGACTCTTGTGTGACAAGACAAGACATGAACTGTCACTGCTATACCAATATGGGCCTTATAGACCGCTACAAACATTCATGTTAAGGAAATATTACTGTAATAATAACATCACGGCTGTATTCCCCAAAGGGTTGGGCAGAAGTGTATAGTAACACCCTCAATTCGCACCTTCATAAGGGACGAGTCTATTGCCATCAACCAGGCACAAATCAAAAATCCAGGCTGCTACCGAATTCTACACGGAAAAACCCAATAACACTGCCCGACCTGGGGATTGATACCAGAACCTTACGATCAGCAGTCGCGCTTGCCACCACTAGACCAACGAGATGATTAGAAGTGTGATCAATATGTTATTTATTTTCAGGCCAGCTCAGGGCCGGGTCTAGGGCCCTTTATTAAATTGTTTGTGGGCCCCAATGTTAGCTACAGCCCTGGCTGGGATGTACGTCATGTACGCCCTTCGTCACCATCCACGGCAGCCAGCGTGAACTATTGTTTGCACCTAAAACCATGCGGTAAGAGTTAAAGAGTGTCTCTAAGCGAAGCGCTATGTATTTTATCGTTGCTATTAAAACTGTTTCAAGTTTCTATTGATATCAAATAGGTATATCGAAGACGATAATAGTCGATTGCCTATGACACTATACTCAGTTCTTACTTTTAGGAAGGCTTAGGTAAACAGTCACTTCATTTATGTCGGCGGATGATCGCATAATTCACGTGAACCAACGAAGTTCCGGGAAAAATCCGAAATCACGGGCGGAAAACTCGGTTCGCGGTTTCGTGAAAACACTAAATCTGTTCAGTACCATCGCTGAGAGTACGACTAAGTACGTCATTTATACCGAATTTTCGCGAAACACTGCGCTTGTTCGCGAAAATACGTACTCTGCCGACATATAAGACAGTGTATTGAATTTCTATACTCTCCAATCGCCATCTCGCAACGTGACCGCCAAGGCCCCCCCCCCCCTATTTTAATAAACCTAAAAGTCCGGTACAGCGAATGATTAAGGAGTAAATACATACAGAGATGATGTCCTTAATGATGGCTTTGTCGGTCGACATCTTGGCGCGGTTGATGACCGACACGTTGGGCCCCACCCACGTGACAAACAGGAACTTCTTGCGTTTAGACATCTCGTCGCCCATCTGCAACCTGTTTAGAAAAATAATAGATTTATTATAATTCATGACATCATGCATTTTGTTAAAAACATAGTCCCTAGCAAAAATGAATGAGTGGGTCGAGGAACTTCAAGTATACCTAGTCTATCTATAGTATACATAGTCCACCAAGAAGAACATAGTCTTAGTTGTCGGCCATAAGATTGACAAGCATATCATTTTGGGACCCAGTGCATAATATCAGCAAGCACATTGAGTCACCCGCGCGACGGCGCAACGAGTGTTCCCAAGGAGGGTTGATGTCAGGCAGGCGGCCGGTCATAAAACAATAAGCCAAAACCTCTAACAACATGGATTTATGAAATACATGTTGTGCCGACCCCACCTAGTGTGGGATAAGGGTAGGAAGAAGACATCATGCATTCTCCCACAATAACTAAGTAGGTATGGAATGTCACGTTAGTCACGTACTTTGGTACAATTCTTTTATTCCTACGCTTTTTGTTACGTCGTCTGGGGTGCTCGTGGCAATTAACAACTGCACCAATGATTTGCGAGGTTAAGCAGCTTTTGTCGCGGTCAATCCATGGATGGGTGACCATTACACTTCGAGACCTTTCCGTGGCTCGGAGAGCACGTTTAATCGTCGGACCCGGATTTTGACAGTCGTTACGTAGTCAGAAGCCCGAAAATCTGACAACCGGTCTAAGTTTAGGATGTCGGTATTGCCTAGTTACTGATAAAATCATAAATGATTTTTATTTCTGTAAATAAATCTGTTACAGACACTTTCACAAGTCAATGTAATGCTTTTTTTTAAGACTAGATGGCGCTGGCATTTCCTGTCTGACTAGCTCTGACAAGAAAAGCCGAAACAAACTCAGAGATCAAGGTCTCTTTTAAAGTCCAGACATCGTGGTATAAAAACTATGCGAGTGTAACAATGTAGCGTGTACTGGGTTGCGGAGGTCTGATGGCAGTCGCTCCGTGTAAAATACTGGTATTCAGCCGCATCTGGTTAGACTGGAAGCTGATCCTAACATCATTGAGAAAAGGCGAGGAGGAAGGTTTTCGTTACGTCTTCCAACGTATAACCACCATGGGAAAGCTGTTTGGTGACTTTCACGTTTTGGTCTTTCATTTAGCGACAATAGTCATGTAGTACTCTTACCTGAGATATCCGAAGGCGCGGTCATCTTCGGAGAACTGGGTGCGGAACTCTGTGAAGTCGGAACCCCGCGCCGAGCACACGATCCGAGCCCCGTCGAATTTGAACACAGCCCTGGCAAATGAATGTGTGATGATTAATAACACACCAAGATATTTGTATTACATTGAGATGGAAATTGGCAGCTGAGTGATTGGTCTTCTGCGTTCCAGAAAACGAATTTAAGTACTTGTACCCTGTCTAGTGCAAATCACTGAATATGAGGATGTAAATGGTAGAGGACAGCCTCAAGGAGAAGAAAAAAGTTCCAGGTCGCACGTATCAAGGTCACATAATAGTTCGAATTTGGAGTGATTTTCTGTTAGTAAATGCAGTAAAAACACTAAAAACAAAAAATTGTACTATAACAAAGAGGAAAATGTAACACAAAGTAATACATTTTCCTGTGTGTTATGTTATGGTACTTTTTTTGAGATTGATCCTCTATTTTTAGGCACAACGGTACAATAAAAGATCTGCTATTTATTTCGCACAAACAAGAATTCAAGATTCCCGATTTGTCACAAATTTGTCAAAGCTCAGGAATTTTTCAGATGAACTTTAAATCTATCCGTGACTAACAGGTGACTGAAAATTGCAGAATGATGTTATTACAGCTAAATTTTGCATGTCACCCACTCTCACTGATTCAGAATTTTACGAGACTACTTACTGGCAAGAAATAGAAAAACGTAACATACATAACATCACACCTGTATTCTCCGACGGGTAGGGCAGAGGTGTACCTCCTACCTAGTCCTGTGTTCGATCCCCGGGTCGGGCAAAATGTTATTGGGTGTTTCCGTATGGAATTCCTCAGTAGCAGCCTGGAGATCGAATTCGTGCCCGGTTGATGACAATAGGCTCGCCCCCTATTACATGGGACTTAAACATAACGGCGAAATGAGGGTGTTACTTTACACTTCTGCCCAACCCTTCGGCGAATACAGGCGTGATGTTATGTTATGCAGATGGTAATTGAAGCTTCTGCCATCCCGTTCAAAGATTGACAAGATGCAACTTACCACTCAGTGGGCGATGTGTCGGACCTGACGTCTTCATAGGCGGCCCGTATCGTGTCCCTGTCCAGTCCCGTCGTCATTGTCACCTGCGACAAACAAACAATATTAATTAGTAACTAGAAACTGCCATAGAGAGGAGAGCACGTTAAACAGCCGGTCCCGGGTGTCATACGAATACCTATGACAGTCGTTACGGGAAGTCAGAAGCACGAAAGTCTGACAACCTGTCTAAACTTAGGATATCGATATTGCCCAGTAACTCGGTTGCGGAGGTCTGACGGCAGTCGCTCTGTGTAAAATACTAGTATTCAGCCGCATTTGGTTAGACTGAAAGCTGACCACAACATAGTTGGGAAAAGGCTAGGCAGAACAAATTGTCATAGATGGGTTGGTAAAATCTCACAATCTGAGAGCCTAGCAGACCCGAGTGACAAGACATTTGTCACAAAGGTCACATTCTCCCATACAAAATTCAGCATCTTTAACATATTTTGTCACGGTAGGGCGTCATATGCCTGCAGAACATTAAAAGTTATGTGACAGAATTTTCAGAACATAAAATTGTCTAGGTTTTATTCACTAGACCCTTTAGCCATTCATTGGACACACACACTTGCAACACACCCGTATCTTCTTCTTCGTGCCCTTATCCCACACTAGGTGGGGTCGGCACAATATGTATTTCATAAATCCATGTTGTTAGAGGTTTTGGCTTATTGTTTTATGACCGGCCGCCTGCCTGACATCAACCCTCCTTGGGAATACTCGTTGCGCCGTCGTGCGGGTGACCCAATGTGCTTGCTGATATTATGCATAACACACTACTATTAGGTATAACACACCCGTTTAATTAAGTTTTTTTTTGCACGAACATAAATTAAGTACCTACGCAATACAAGTACATTGGTGTCCATTCAGTTGCGCATTTTGACAGGACCACACTAAACTAAGGGGGTTTGTCTCTTTCTGTTTCAATAGAAAAAGAAAGTGACAGTTGCGTTTAGTCTAGTTTAGTAGGTACTGTCAATATGTGCAACAGAATCCATACCAATGTCCTTCCTATAGAACTAAGATCTCTACTTAATTAGTAGTGTCCTCGAGATTCGAGAACGACTATACCAATTCAAGTAGGTACTCAGTTAATTTAAAAATATTATTTCAATTTGTGATACTTATTTATCTAATATTAAGAAATCCATTACGGATGTTACTGATAAAACTATTATACAAGTGATTCATGTTATACAATATTGCGTCAGTAAGAACCAGTAGAAAGCTATCAGAAAAGAATTATACCAAAACACTAGCTGTTTCCTCACGGCTCCGCCCGCATATGAAGTTTTATTCCAGTAATAAATATAGCCTATGGTACTCAGTGAGGGGCTCGTGGCTAAATAACAACCGCGTCGATCGTAAGATTTGCGAGGTTAAGCTGCGCTTGCCGCGGTCAGTCCGTGGATGGGTGACCATTTGTTACACATCGAGACCCCTCCGTGCCTCGGAGAGCACGTTAAGCCGTCGGTCCCGGGTGTCATACGAATACCTATGACAGTCGTTACGGGTAGTCAGAAGTCCGAAAGTCTGACAAACGGTTTAACCTTAGGATATCGGCATTGCCCAGTGACTGGGTTGCGGAGGTCTGATGGCAGTCGCTCCGTGTAAAATACTGGTATTCAGCCGCATCTGGTTCGACTGGAAGCTGACCCCAAGATAATTGGGAAAAGGCTAAGAGGAAGGTACTCAGTGATAATGTAGCTTTGTAACGGCAAAAGAATTTTTGAAATCGGTCCAGTAGTTTTTAAGTTTATTCGTTACATACAAAAATAAGAATCTATCCTCTTTATAATATTAGTATCTATAGAAGAATAGATTAAGAAAACAATTACGGATGTTACTGATACAATTATTTTAAGAGTGATTCATGAAATACAATATGACATCAGTAAGAACCAAAAGAAAGCTGAGTAGGTATCAGAAAATAATTATAATAAAACATAACATAACTAGCCCATTGCTGTCCTACTGTTGGGCACGGGCCTCTTCTCAGAATGAGAAGGGTTTAGACCTTAGTCAACCACGCTGGCCTAGTGCAGGTTGGCAGACTACACACACCATCGAGAACTTTATGGAGCCCTCTCAGGTGTGCAGGGTGCCTCACGATGTTTTCCTTCACCGTTAACGCAAGTGATAATCAAATTGTGATCCGAACATGAATTCGAAAATTCAGAGGTACGGGTCGGGATCGAACTCAGACCCTCCTGCATGGAAAGCAAGCGTTCAACCGCTAGGTTATCACTGCTAATTATAATAAGTAAATTATTTTAATCATTAAACACTCCATTTTGTAAATTTGTATTCTCCGTAGGTACTCATTAGTGTAATAATTAAGTCATTGGGTCCCTAAAGCTCTTATCCTTGAGAAACTAAATACGATTGCCTATTATAACCCAAAACGGCCTCAGGTAGACCCCATTTTCCCAAAAGTTAGTTGGCAATTACGCCAATTATGCCCCATATGGTTTACTAGCTGTGTCCTCACGGCTCCGCCCGTAGCCTATGTTACTCAGTGATAATGTAGCTTTCTAACGGCAAAAGATTTTTTGAAATCGGTCCAGTAGTTTTTAAGTTTATTCGTTACATACAAAAATACAAATCTTTCCTCTTTATAATATTAGTATAGAAGTATAGATATAGATAGATATGCAGTGCTGCCTAGGAATAAACCAACCCATCACTTCCTGTAACAGAGATGACTAAGAAATTATTTCTGATGGAAACTGCGTTCATCAATTCGCTTGCCAAGTAATTATTGAATAAACTTTCGAAGATCAATTGAAGTTTCCGTAATTGTACCAATAGTTTGAAGATAACATACATAACATCACGCCTGTATACGTTAGATGCTAAGCGCATTACTCTAAAAAACAAAGACTCTTCAGTTCTTAAAAAAGTATGCCAGTGAAAATAACAAGAGCGAAAGGTTGTCGACGCGATGCGATAATTGACATTAAAAGCGTCTATTTCAGATTTAATTGGGTTATTCATTTGATGCAGAACAAAATTATGTCATCCATTACGTATTATGAAACTATTAGATAAGTTATTGTCGCCGCCATTGTGCTGTAACTGTAATCGACAGTTGCTTTTTCTTTTATTCTTATCAGACAAAAGTGTCCACTCTGAAATATTTCAGCTAGATTGGAAAAAAGACGAAAGCCGTCTAGGCTTCGAAACAGGAAGTTTCAAGCGGAAATCATATTGCACAATGGCATGTTCATTTTTTAGGGACCCTATTACTAAGACTCCGCTGTCCGTCCGTCTGTCACCAGGCTGTATCTCATGAACCGTGATAGTTAGACAAATGAAATTTTCACAGGTGATGTATTTCTGTTGTCGCTATAACAACAAATACTAAAAAACGGAATAAAATAAATATTTAAGGGGGCTCCCATACAACAAACGTGATTTTTTTGCTCGTTTTCGCACGATATTGATAACGGCAACAGGTAGACGCTTGAAATATTCACAGAATATTTATTTATACATATATCCACTTTAAAAATAAATAATTAAATTAAAATAAAACAATTATTTAAGGGGGGCTCCCATACAACAGACATGATTTTTTTTGCCGTTTTTTATAGATAATGGGTACGGAAACCTTCGTGCGCGAGTCCGACTCGCACTTGGCCAGTTTTTTATTGTGTGCTTAACGGTTTAATAAAAAAAAAGATTTTTCTATAACATTGATGGGGCCTGCTATTATGAAATTGATCTTCAAATTAATGCCTCGTTGGTCCAGTGGTGGCAGGCGCGACTGCTGATCATGAGGTCCTGGATTCGATCTCCAGGTCGGACAAAGTGTTATTGGGTTTTTCCGTGTGGAATTCCTCAGTAGCACCTAACAGCCCGGAGTATGGAGTCGTGCCCGGTTGATGGCAATAGGATTGCTCCCTAATACATGGGACTTAAACATAACGGCGAAATGAGGGTGTTACTATTCACCTCTGCCCAACCCTTTAGGAATTACAGGCGTGATGTTATGTGTAAATGCTGAACATTTTTACGTTAATTGCAATATCGACGGTCGTTCTGTCGACCCTTTTCCCAACTATGTTGGGGTCAGCTTCCAGTCTAACCAGATGCGGCTGAAGACCAATATTTTACACGGCGCGACTGCCATCGGATTTCCACAACCCGACCGGTTGTCAGACTTTCAGGCTTCTGACTTCCCGTAACGACTGTTATAGGTATTCGTATGACGAGACCGTCTTTTTGAAATACCGACAAATAATCTAAATTAAGTGTATCTTTGAGTGTGTTGTATAGGTAAAAGCTTAAAATCCATGAAATTGGTTTCTATTTCTAACGTGATTGATTGATTTAAATGAACTTGCATCTACACAAATAAGTTATCTATTTTGTAAATTGATATCAACCTGTTTTCGGATCAGACTTGCGGTTAGATAGATTGGCTGTCGATTACAAATTGTTTAAGAGATAATGCAGTCGGCGTTTAGTCCATACAAACGTATTCCTCAGTTTCCTCCTTGGATAATGTCAGTAGAGGAAATATTTTTTACCATATGATATATATCTACCACCACTATGTCCCTATGTTTTGTTTTTTTCAATAAATTGATTATTAAACGAACTAGAAACATTTAAATTTTACAAAAATCGACCGGTTTTACCACCGTTTTCAAACATCTGGAAAACAAATTTGACCAATATAAAAAATAAAAGAAAAACATACAGACATAACCAACGTTTTTTTTAAAGTACCTATTACGGAAAAAAATATTAAAATCGGTCCAGATTTGAAGAAGGAAACAGGGAAATACGAAAGTACGATTTCGCTAATATTGCACAGGAGAAATCAGTCCAAGATGCAGGTAAGTATCTTATTAGTAGCCGTACAAAGTCGGGGCGGGTACCTAGTCACACATATAATTAAGAGTAGAGTAAGTCTCAAATGAATAACAGTAATAAACACACAAATAAAAGTCTCAAATTTTTTCTGTCTTTTTAAATCAGTGTCCGGCTTTTAGAGCAAAATGTCCGGCTTCTTCTTCTTTTCGTTTGGTTAGTGACTAACCTGAGAGTTTATGCCGCCCATGGGCCTCTGACTTGGCTTCACATGCGTCGAGAAATATATCTCAGGCATGCCGGTTCCCTCACGATGTTTTCCTTCAACGTTTTTAAGCAAGTGATAATTATACAATACACACATGAATCCGAAAAGTCAGCGGTGCGTGCCTTTGGTTCTAACTCGAGACCCATGACTTGGCAGTCCGACGGTCACACAATTAGGCTATCACTGCTATAATGTCCGACTAAATATGAATCTAACCCTAGTCTTGCCCAATGCCACTTAACTTTCGCAATTCTTCAGGCTATGTCGGTTACCCTGGTGGATCATGTAGGGAAACTCCGAGGACAGATAGACTCCCTCTCCATTCCTTTCCCTTGCACATTACTATAAATTATGATAAAATTATCAGTACGTGGAAGATGATGAAGATGTGGAAAGGAGAGCAAATGCGGGAAATAAAGTAAATGGTGCTTTGCATGCGGTTGTGGCTAGCCGGTCGATGTCCAAAAAGGCACGACTGGCTGTCCATAATGGTGTGTTGGTACCTACGCTTATGTATGGAAGTGAATGTTGGTCGTGGCAGAAGAGGCATGAAAGTAGAATAAATGCCGTGGAAATGCGTTCCTTGCGAAGTATGTGCGGTGTAACTTTGAATGATAGATTGAGAAATGAAGAGATTAGACAAAGTTGCGGGTTAAAAGATGATGTAGTGACAAAAATTGAAAGGAGTATGCGTAGGTGGTTTGGTTATGTTGAGAGAATGAGTGAACGGCGAATAACAAAAGGAATTTATAAGGCGGATGTTAATGGGAACGCCGGTAGAGGACGTAATAGAAGGACATACTGTTATTGGTGATGTTCTTCACAAAGGTCAGGTGCGTAGTACTCTCAACCGGCGTGCGTGTATGACAAGATGTATGAATGTGGATGAAGCGAAAGGGGTATGTAAGAGTCGTAGCATGTGGCGTTCTATAGTTTCTGCCTACCCCCATGGGAAAAAGGCGTGAGTTTATGTATGTATGTATTATCAGTACCTTAGATGAACAGGAGAACCCTGAATGACAAGAGTCAATGTCCTGCACGTATTCACTAGGACTTGAGTCATCTTCCTTCCCCTCTTTTACGATAGCGTAAAGCTCGTCTATTCTATTCTTCAGGGTTTTAATCTCACTCTTAAGTTTCTTTTCATCAGTAGATAGTTCTTCTAAAGCGACCATTTTCTCCGAAAACTCTGACAACAGCTTCCTCAATTCGTCCACATTTTTGGTCACCACTTCGAAATTATTGAAAATATTTGTTTGGTTTTCTGTTAATTTTATTATATGCTCCTGTAGTGACTTGTAGCTGACTTCAACGTGGCCTGTCTCCTCACCGTCCATAATTATTGTGTGGGTTCAGAATTTGTGCATTTTAATCTAAGGAATTTAATATTTGTGGGTCCATGTCATATTTTTGACGCGCGCGTTACGTTTTTTATTGTAGTTCGGTTTGTAAGGGCCAGTAGTCGTTGAAGAAGGATCGATAGGTATTGAAATTGAAACGTTTTTATTTAAAAAGAAATATACGTCCTCATAGTTTGATCCTTCGCAATATTTGTGCAATATTGCCCTCATCTTCAATAACTTGTTTACGATAAAAATTAACAGGTGCAAAATGTACCTAACAGGAAAAATTTATGAAAATACATAATCTATCGTTACTTAGTCATCATTTGTTTTACTTAATCCATAAATTCATAATACCTTCGGAATTTTGTACTCCGTGATAACACCTACAGGACAATAATAAATATACTAATATTATAAAGCTGAAGAGTTTGTTTGTTTGAACGTGCTAATCTCGGGAACTACTGGTTGGAATTGAAAAATTATTTTTGTGTTGGATAGTCCCATTTATCGAGGAAGGTTATAGGCTATATAACATCACGCTACAACCAATAGGAGCGGAGCATAAATGAAAAATATTGCAAAAATGGGAAAAATTACGGGAAGCCGGGACGGGCCGCTATAAATCTATAAGTTGAAGTTTTTATCATTATTTTTTATTTTTATTATGTTGTGGATGTGAGAACCACATAGGCTAGCTTTATACACGAATTTTGTAAGTTTGGTGGTTTTGAGTATTTTTTTCTGTGACCTACGTAGGTACTTAAATATCCAGCTGATTGGCAGGTTGTTGAGCTCCCTAAAATAAGGTTTGAGCTACACGATGACTGATGCATGCGTGCCGTCAGTTAGGACAGGTCAACTCAAACCTGATACGGCACTTTCCTCAAAAGGCCATTCCAGACGCTGCCCTACATTGTTACACTCGCATAGTTTTTGTACCGCAATGTCTGAACTTTAAAAGTGACCTTAATCTCTGAGTTTTTTCGGCTTTTTTTCGCAGAGCTAGTCAGATAGAAAACGCCGGCGCCAACCAGTCTTAAAAAAACATCACACTGACTTGTAAAAGTGTCTGTAACAGATTTATTTACAGAAATAAAAATTAACAGTCAAAATCATACTATAAAATACTTTTAATAAAAATATTCGATGTCACGCCCACACTACACAAATCTTAGTTAAAAAGAAGTACTTAAGACTTTCATCGCATGCTTGTCATTCCATCGCCATCTTGCAAGAAGACGTGGGACAAAAAACTGTTATTTTGCAAAAAACTTTATCAATCCGAGCACGGCACAGGCGGCCGACCGAGACGGCACACAGCAAGATCGCGGATCACTTTCATTTGAGCGAAAACATCTGAGCAACTGGACCAAATGTGGTGTGGTGTAAGTTATAAGAGAATCTTCTTCTTTACACTAGATACACATTTACACATACACATTTTTATACACTGGTGGAAAAAAATAAGGGATCACAAAAAAAAAACTAAATTTTCGGTGATTTTTCAAATGGCTGATCTTTGATAACAATGGTCGTATTGGAGTAAAAAAAAAGCAAATTGAAGTGAAAAGTTTCTAATTTTTGGATCGTGCAAAAAATAACAATTTCCAAGTAACACGTATCGCGCAAGCTTAATGAATATGATGAAAAAAAAAAACGTTATTTTTCGAACTATTTTAGATGTACGGACTTGAAATTTTTTTCCAACTTGACCACCTTGTGGATTAGATAACTTGTTTATTTAGCTTCAATTTCGTTTATTTTTGGTCTCGATACGACCATTTCTCGCTGAGCTATCGGACTTTGAATGAAAATGGATCATTTTATTTTTATTCATCGATATCTCAGAAACCAATGATCGCACAGAAGTCGCTCCCGCTGTCTGTACGCTTAGATTTTTGAAACTACGCAACGGATTTTAATGCAGTTTCCAGCAATAGATAAGAGTGATTCAAGAGGAAGGTTTATATGCCCCATATTAGTAGCTACGTTGCACCCATGCGAGGCCGGGGCGGGTCGCTAGTAGAGATTATAAAAATCTATTCGAATAGTCTTTTAAACGGTTTTAATTAGCTTCACTTCGTATTTTTGTTTGTTTCAAATATTGCGAAAGATTTTTCAACTACTTCTGCTTGAATAAATGAATGATTTATTCACTTAAAATTTCTTAATGCTAGGTACATTGCTCCACAAAACTGCTTACGCAGTTTAACTGTGAGATCGTTGTGTCTCTCTTACAGTAAACATAATCAGGTACATCTATAACCTATATACAACTTAATACCTACACTTACATAGTTTCTAATAAATGTTTTTTTAAGTTTACGTGCGAATGTTAAACAGATTCTGTTGAAACTTCTCACACAAATTCAATTCCCATGACAATACAACATTATAATAATTTCAACCTTCAATCCTCAAATTCTGATGCTGGTAAACGGTTAAGATAAACGGTTCTGTCTTGCAGTACCCCTGGTACTGCAAGATGGAACCGTAAAAGTTAAAAAAGTTTAAAGTTTTTTTTAAGGGATTATTTCATATCGAGAAACCCAAATGGTGTGTGCCGTTGGGCGGCCATGTGTAACGTGAGCCCCTTGCAATCTAGCGTTCGGTTAACCCCGCCAAATCCTATTAACCTTAACCAAAGTATAGGTGCTATGTGACCAAACGGTAGACGTAATAAGTCAAGGCTAAAAGTCACGCTTCTTTTATAGTGTTTCGTTCAGAATCAAAGTTAGTTCAAATATTTAAGACTTGAATTGCCGTTTCAAATGACCTGTTTGAACTGCGGTACGATTGCGATTTTAAACAATTTTTTAGCAAAATTTGCTCTTGAAATTCGCAGCTGAAGTACTTAGTGGATACTACTACCCACGTAAAGAGTTCAGAGTTCTTATTTTTAGACTAATTACTTGTTGATGTCGGAACCTCTCAATATTTCAAGATTTAAGATTGATGTTAGTTTTCTACTACGTTCGACTGCTGATCGTGAGGTCCTGGGTTCGATCCCCAGGCCGAGCAAACTGTTATTGGGTTTTTTCCGTGTGAAATTCCTCAGTAGCAGCCCAGGTAGATTTATGCCCGATTGATGGCAATAGGCTCGCCCTGTATTACATGGGTCTTAAACATAACGGCGAAATGAGGGTGTTACTATACACTTCTGCTCAACCCTTCGGGGAATATAGGCGTGATGATGTTATGTGTTGTTTATTAAATAAAATAATTAGACATTTAAATCGCTGCACTTTTTAAACTTGCACCAATCAGCGAATGTTTGTAGACGACAAACTGAAATATTTTTTATGTGTTTGTTTAAACTTTTATTTACCTACTCGATTAATGTTTATTTCTTATATGAAAGTTGTCAGATAATAAATGAATTTTAGTGGAAAATTACGTAGTTCAATACAATGTTATTGAATTCCCACATCTATGGAGGTAGGAAGAACATTTTATCTCGAAAAATAACTTTAATCACAGAACCACATAACCGAAGCTGCAGGTAAGTACCCAATAAGATACTGATCCAAATAAGAACAAGAACGACCTTGACCAAAACCAAACAAACTTCACTTCCTTTTTTTTCCTATTCGACTGCTTGTAGATGATTTGCGGACCGTTTCTACGTAACCGGGCAGTTATTGGCGAGACCTGAAGAGTCTCCAACCAGTGGGGACGAGAGTAAAATACTTAACCTAAGCTAACTACTAGGTACTAACATCATGACTAGCTAGCAACAACAGAACTAAGGGCGACCCCTAATGGGGCGTCGCTGGCGAGGACTGAGAGGGAAACAGCTTGATGAGGGCTGAATTAACGGTGTGACTGCGGAGTCAGCAAAGACGACCACCGGCTTCGCGGCTGCGGCGGGTGAGCACGGTGGATCATGGAGGAACTACACTTCGGTGGGGAAGCACGTCCTATACAAATCTTATCTAATGCGACTGATCTGAAGTTAGTTTGACAGCTGAAACGTCAAAATATGGCGAAACGTCATTACTATTTTTATTTCGATCGCGTAGTAATAATAATTGTAAGGTTAAACAACTGTAAAACTAAATAAGGTGTCTGTCAAACCACAAACAAACAGGAAAGTATACGAGCCTAGATACATTTATTAATTAATTTTACGTACAATATGTAGTAAGTACATGGAATTAATTAAGATTAGGTACCTATATTTGGGTTTCCTCAACATGTTTACATTTTAACGGTAACTAATTAGAATTAATAATGAAATCATATTTGAAAATTACGTAATCTTCTTTACAAAGTCGCTCCCACTGTCTGTACGCTTAGATTTTTTAAACTACGCAACGGATTTTAATGCAGTTTCCAGCAATAGATAGAGTGATTCAAGAGGAAGGTTTATATGCCCCACATACTAATCTATATTGCACCCGTGCGAAACCGGGGCGGGTCGCTAGTTTAATATAACATCACGTCCTGTATTCTCCGAAGGGGTCGGCAGAGGTGTTTTATTACACCCTCGTCGGTACGACGGTACACGGAAACAGCGGTCTGTTTAAGTCCCATGTAATAGGGGCGAGCCTTGCCATTAATCGGGCACAAATTCAGACTCCGGGCTGCTACTGGAAAAACCCAATAACACTTTGCCCGACCTTAGGATCGAATCCAGGACCCCATGCTCAGCAGTCGCGCTTGCGACCACTAGACCAACAAGGCATGTAGGTAATTTAACTACAGATTAATTTTTCTTTAAGTATTAAAATGAAAAAGGAGTGTTTACTATGTCCAGCATTGGGTTTTTTTGGGCTGGTGAACAATCAAGAGTACTTGTCTATGATTATAATGACAATGACCCAACAATGACGATACTTAAGTACGTTCGCCGCACCCTTTTTTTTTTCTTTTTCTCTGGTAAATCCTCATGCATGTCCCTCGCCCGGGGAAGGCGAGGGGGTCTGCCGGACTCTTACCGGCTAAAAACCAACGGTGTTCCTTCTCCTGACCGTACGGCCTTGGTCGCGGGATTCGCAAAAGCATGCACCGCAACCCCGGCAGACGTTCGCCGCACTCTAGGCAGTCAGCCTCGCTACCAACCTTGCTGACTGTCAAATTTTTTGCTCACTGCATGAGCAATTCTCGTGCAGATTACTTAGCCCGTGCAGACACGACTGAAGAAGATCGAGGCCTAAAATATTGTTTAATATCCTTACTCTATCTATACTAATACTATAAAGCTGAAGAGTTTGTTTGTTTGAACGCGCTAATCTCAGGAACTACTGGTTAGAATTGAAAAAATATTTTTTTGTTGGATAGTCCATTTATCGAGGAAGGTTATGGCTATATAACATCACGCTACGACCAATAGGAGCGGAGCATAAATGAAAAATGTTGCAAAAACGGGAAAATTATTCCTTTTTGAGAGCTTCCGTTGCGTGCGCTGCGTAAACGGTTTTAGTTACGCAAATATCTAAAAATAACTTCAAACACGGGCGGAGCCGCGAGGGCACAGCTAGTATCTAAAAAAATGTCTGTATTATACAAGGTTAGTCGGAAAGGGGGTACTAAGCCGCGGGCCACTTCTTCTACGCTTTAGTTATGAATTCAGAAAATGGGGTTTCTAATCCGTGACCCCAAATATGACCTAAAATGTAAACAGCTGATCATAGCTGAGGATAGATAGAATTTAGCGTATTTTTTATGAAATCTTTGAACAGCTATTTCTCTTAAACTATCGAGTTTTGGGGAAAGTTGTAGAACAAAAGTTATCCATTATTATGGGTACTTTAACACCCTTTCGGCTTAGTACCCCCTTTCCGACTAACCTTGTATACATACATAATCAACCCATTACTGTCCCACTGCTGGGCACAGGCCTCGTCTCAGAATGAGAAAGGTTTAGGCCTTAGTCCACCACGCTGGCTTGGTGCGGGTTGGCAGACTACACACACCATCGATAACTTTATGGAGCCCTCTCAGGTGTGCAGGTTTCCTTACGATGTTTTCGATGTTAACGCAAGTGATAATCTAATTATGATCCGCTCATGGATTGCGTTGGATGAACGAGTTGTATTATAATAATTATAACTATAGATCTATTAAACATATAGTCTGCTTAGTTGTCGGCAATAAAATTGACAAGTATATCATTTTGGGACCCAGTGCATAATATCAGCTAGCACATTGGGTCACCCGCGCGACGGCGCAACGAGTATTCCCAAGGAGGGTTGATGTCAGGCGGGCGGCCGGTCATAAAACAATAAGCCAAAACCTCTAACAACATGGATTTATGAAATACATGTTGTGCCGACCCCACCTAGTGTGGGATAAGGGTAGGAAGAAGAAGATAGATCTATTAAATACTAATTATAATATCAATACACTGACCTTTACAAATTCCGAAGTCTTGCCAATCGACTTTACTAATTGCGAAGTCTCTTCGAAGTCTCGAGTCGAACACATGATGTCGTGAACTAACGGTCACCCAACAAATAACTGACCGGATTAACGTGCGCTTAACTTCACTGAACGCGGACGACTAAAATATTTAGGTGAATTTTTAATTTAATCAAATTTATTTACTTGTATCCTCTTTAGTAACGTTTTTTATTATTATTGACAATGTGGTAGAATCATAATTATATTAAATATTAATATATTTAATTTAATTAAATATAAAACTAAATAATATTTTTTTCCTTGTAATCTTCTTGGTGTTTCGTTTAGATTTATGCAGACGAGCAACTTTATAAACACACGTTGGCTACAAAAAGTTGCTGGCAGTGTGCGGGATTAGCGAAAGTTCAGTCCAGAGATCAAGTTTGTTGAGAGTAAATTAAGATTTGTATTTTCACTTTATTTTTCGTAACGAAAGTAAAAGCGCTTTAAACGTTTTGTCTCTATACAATTATTTATTCTTTATGCACAATCATTGTACACTAGGCGGACTTACAATAATAATACCCTGAGTACATTCTCTACCAGTCTATCTACACTTTATAGATATGTGTTGGATAGTTAAGTAGGTAGGTACGTTTAGGTAGGTTATTTCCCCCGCCAAAGTGATAGGTAAAAACCCGTGTTCCGACTGGTCTACGAGTGACTGCCTAATCGGACTTTAACATATACCTTTACAAATAACACAACGTAACATCACGCCTGTATTCTCCGAAGGCTTGGGCAGAGATATACATCTCTCATAGGAACACCCTCATTTCGCCGTTATGTTTAAGTCCCATGTAATAGGAGGCGTGCCTATTGCCATAAACCGGGCACAAATCCAAACTCCGGGCTGCTACTGAGTAAATTACACATGGAAAAACCCAATAACACTTTCCCTGACCTGGGGATCGAACCCAGGACCTCCCGATCAGCAGTCGCGCTTGCCACCACTAGATCAACGAGGCAGAACTACTCTACTTACTATACTTTTACCAATAACATGAAAATTGCTTAACACTTTTCACCCACAAAATAGTCGCTCAGCATCCCGTCTGCAACCAACCTAACACGCTCGTCCGTTCGTTCAACTCGGGCGCATGCGTCATTGAGTTTATTTAGATCCATCGTGTGTTAACCTTGGTGGGTGTCATCTCCGAATGGACATAACTTTGAATTTTAGTCTAGACGTTCATATATCGAGTAGAGGGAAGAAAAATGAAATTTCTTGTCAAAAATGAAAGTAAAACTTAATGTTTGTTCGTTGATGTTGTAGCCAATCTCACATACACCCATATTCTAAGACGTTCCTCCAAAACTTACTTGACTCGACTCCACCTCGACTCAGTCTTTCTCACTACCATCGGTAGTTATAGTTGACATAAACGTCAATCACGTTTTCCTCAGTCGAGGTAAGGAATCATCTGTCAAACTCAAGGTACCTCGGAACCTAACTTAAGGAAGGAAGTGTCAAAGTTCGTATGTAACAAAAATTAATTTTGAAGACTATCGAATATGCTTACGATAATCCTTACAAGTATTTATCATGTGACATCTACCAACCCGCATTGGGCTCGCGTGGTGGATTACGGCCCATTCCCTCTCACAGAGAGGAGGCCTGTGTCCCAGCAGTGAGAACATTATAGGCTGATTATGATGATGATGAAGCAGATTATGTTCTTCTTGGTGGAGTATACTTGAAGTTCCTCGACCCACTGTTAGCTACAGCCCTGTCATAACATGTTAAAGAAAACCCAATTCATGTAAGCGCCGCCCGCGTAACATCACAGAGACCGCGATTTACTGCAAACGACATTTATCTTACAAATTAATCTCTTACATACACTCATACCTACTCGCGAATCGTTCACTCATATCTTATCAGTAGTATGTCATTTGTAAGTCTTTATTGATGCGATATCAAAGCGATTTGCTTACTGAGAAACCGACAACAAGTATTATAAGGAAAGTCTTATACAATGATTACGGTTAATTGATTACAGAATTGTTATAATTGCTACAATTAGAGCTAATTGCTAAAGCCTAAAGCACTAGGTACCTACTTGAAATACAAGGTTATTCGGAAAGGGGGTACTAAGCCGAAAGGGTGTTAAAGTACCTATAATAAGGGATAACATTTGTTCTACAACTTTCCCCAAAACTCGATAGTTTAAGAGAAATAGCTTTTCAAAGATTTCGTAAAAAATATGCTAAAATCTATATGTCCATAGCTATGATCAGCTGTGTTTACTATTTAGGTCATATTTGGGGACACGGATTAGAAACTTAATTTTCTGAATTCATAACTAAAGCAAGTATGTTTTTGTTTTTTGAAATAACTAAAATAACAATATTTTTGCATGAAATAAAAAATTATCGAATTTTGAAATTTTAACACTTGCTTTAAAATAGTCATCAGTGATACCTACTTTAAGTGGCCCGCGGCTTAGTACCCCCTTTCCGACTAACCTTGAATATACCGTGATTGGAGATATTGGTGTCGATTTTGTTGCAAATTTTGACAGTACCTACTAAACTAGACTAAACGCAACTGTCACTTTCTTTTTCTATTGAAACAGAAAGGGCCAACACCGTTAGTTTAGTGCTGTCAAAGTGCGGAAAAGAATCGACATCTTCTTCTCCCTGCCCCTATCCCACACTAGGTGGGGTCGGCACAACATGTATTTCATAAATCCATGTTGTTAGAGGTTTTGGCTTATTGTTTTATGACCGGCCGCCTGCCTGACATCAACCCTCCTTGGGAATACTCGTTGCGCCGTCGCGCGGGTGACTTAATGTGCTTGCTGATATTATGCACTGGGTCCCAAAATAATATGCTTCTCAATCTTATTGCCGACAACTAAGCAGACTACGGAACAGAATCGACACCATTGAGGGGTAAAAATGTTGCTTACTAGCTTCTCCCGCAGAGGGAATCGTGGCTATTTAATTAACAACCGCGCGGATCAATGATTTGCAAGGTTAAGCTGCGCTTGCCACGGTCAGTCCGTGGATGGGTGACCTTCTTTTCACATCGAGACCACTTCGTGCCTTAGAAGCATGTTATACCGTCGGTCCCGGATGTCATACGAATACCTATGACAATCGTTACGGGTAGTCAGAAGTCCGAAAGTCTGACGACCGGTCTAACCTTAAGATATCAGCATTGCCCAGTAACTGGGTTGCGGAGGTCTGATGGCAGTCGCTCCATGTAAAATACTGGTATTCAGCCGCATCTGGTTAGACTGGTAGCTGACCCTAACATAGATGGGAAAAGACTAGAGCGAACGTACTACGAAGAACTAGATCTTAATTTAAGTATGGGTCTGACCCGCTTGAGATGCTGGTTACGTTTCTAAGTGCATCGTATGTGACTGAGTGTTGCAGTTTTCTTTTTGAGAGCAACTTGAGTGATTTTTCGAAGTCCGATGTTGAGTGGGGTTTATTTTACCAGGCTAGTCTCATGAGAAAGAGGTTAACCTCTCGTAACTTTATGTGGGTGTACCTATTTTTATATAGTCGTAATATTAGTCATTGTATTTCAAAGAAAGCTTATGCGAATAGTAGTAAACATTTTATAATTTAAACTAAAATTATGATCAAAAATCGCGAGTGAAAAAACTTGATGGAATCATGTTTTCGTGTGGTTAGTGACTAACCTGGTGTCAGAGCTTATGCCGCCCATGGGCCACTGACTCGGCTTCACATGCCGTCGAGAAATATCTGCCAGGTTTCCTCACGATGTTTTCCTTCACCGTTTTTAAGCAAGTGAAAATTATACAATACGCACATGAATCCGATAAGTCAGAGGTGCGTGCCTTGGGTTCGAACTCAAGACCTATGACTTGGCAATCCGACGGTGACACCACTAGGCAATCACTGCTGAGATGAAGTTTTTTTTACAGCGATTGTTATCAATGTATTATTCTTATAAATTAATTAGGAGTTAATTAACTCAGACTAGTAATTTTATTTATTGATCTTAGTTAATTATAATAAAAATTTATAGCGTGGCAACCCACGGTTAGTAACAATACCGCCCGCTAGAGCGAGTGGCGGGCGGGAACAGAGAGTCTCGCGACGCGGCGCGCGCGGTGTCACAGCTCCCGCGCGATCATGGGTATTATTCATACCTACCGCCGTGTTATAATGTGTGTCATCATTCCTTTGGAGTAATAAACGTGTAAGGAGACAGAACTGTAGTTATTTCTTTCCGAAACAAGGTCCAATAGCACCTACCAACGCTATAAATTATAATTATGACAGGACGACGATGATATTCGTCCATTTCCCAAAAAATAAATATGTCGACATATTACAATTTAGCGCTATGTTAAAATGTCATTGTTTCTGTAAATTGTTTGAAGTTGCAGATAGAATAATATTTTAGTTATGTTAAGCACTAATTGTATTTAGTGACGTGTCATTTGGGTCCCAAATTCATTTTCTTCAGTTTCATTTTCATTTCGTTATGGTCTGTTAAAAATAACAAGTTTCTTTTCTGACAACAATTAATCGTCTCTCGTAACGTTTATTATTAAGTTTTCCGACATAAACGGTAATGATAATGAGTGAAACTCTCCATAATTACTTGAAATAATATTGCTAGTAAGGCCACCCGCGCACTGACGACTTTGCGGATTTCTATGCTGAGTCGTTTCGGTTGTACGTAGATTCTATCTAATCTCTAAATCTTTGTTACGTAATATTAATTAGTATAATTAAATTATTTTACATCGTATGACCGTCACACCTGTTATTCGCGAAGCAAAAGTGTAGGTAAGTATTAAAAAAAATAAAGCCGTCACGAGATGCCTGGCAGATGTGGAACATCGGAACTCATGATGTAAAAAAAAATCTGGCCTTATCAAACCGAAGAGAGACGACGGGTTACGAAGGTCTGTCGTCGTGTGTCTGACATTGCAAGCGTCGCCACGCAACAGCCGCTCTCACATCCGTACCACCGCATTAGATGTTTCACATCAAAAGTTCGCAGACGACAGAGGAAACGAGCAATAACCTGCCTTTCTGTGGATACGTTAAACAGTCGGTCCCGGGTGTCATACGAATACCTATGACAGTCGTTACGGGAAGTCAGAAGCCCGAAAGTCTGACAACTAGTTTAACCTTAGGATATCGGCATTGCCCAGTAATTGAGTTGCGGAGGTCTGATGGCAGTCGCTCCGTGTAAAATACTGGTATTCAGCCGCATCTGATTAGACTGGCAGCTGACCCCAACATAGTTGGGAAAAAGCTGGGCAGAACAGTAGTTTCTAACTTTAAAGAAGTCATTGCTGTTTTAACCATGTTTTCAGTAAGGCCGGAATTGTTCCTCGAAAAGCGAGTTGCAACTATCACGGGGTGTCCTGCGTAATCGACAAACACGATGCGGTGCGACGCGACGCGATACAACGTGGAACAAATACGCGTTACGTCGCGTCTCGCTACATAGGCCGCTAGTAGGGAATGCCGTTGTCTTGATCGCGTTTGTCGCGTTCGTCGCTTACGCAGGACACCCCGTCAGTCCCGGCTGTTATGCGGGTATATATTTGCGTGTTCAAACTTCAAGGTTAGTAAAAAGCTGGAAAGGTCTGTTCCTGTCTAGCCTTCCCCATATGGCTAGATAGATCTGCTTTAGCATATCCTTTGAAATAATGAAGCAGACTAATCGCCCGCGTGTAGCCGTCCTATCATAGCGCACGAGACAATGCTCTTCCGACGCGGAACGCACGACGCTTTCCAATTTTCAAATAGCTACAGATCATTGTTTACTTGCTGCAATACTTATTGATTGCTTAATTCGATGTATCTTATGTTCAAGTTTATCTTTACATACAAAGTTAACGATCAGCTGTTTGAATTTGCATTACTCTTGTTAACAAAAATGCAAGTGGTATAGAAGATGGCTGGATGCTGTGAAAATCATAAAGAAAATCAGGAAGTGTCACTGATTACTCTGTTGTGGGAATCCGTGCCGGTGCGATTGTGTAGCGGTCCCCTGATGTCGACATTTTTTAAATTCTTTTTTATGTATGTTTTTCTTTATATTTAATGTTATTCTTAAGTACCTAATAAAATAGGACGTACATAATGAGGCTTGCATAGCCGCGGAAACCAAAGCCTCGAAATAAATTTGAAAAAAAAACTCTACTTCATGGCGCAATAAACAGAGCCAAGAGATGAAAACAGTCAGGAAGCGGACCCTAACACCAGAACTATGATTTCATAAGGATCGTCCGATTACAATTTTCAATATCATCTAAAATCTGTTTTAAAAAAGGTTTAATGTTAGAGCAAAACAACGGTGAAACTGGAAGGGCCCCTTAAATACAAAACAACCTTTTGCTTGGACGACACCGAACCATCTTAAGTACCAACAGAGAAAAACAACTCGCATTCAACCATCATAGACAAAACAACGAGCAACATTCATTTCAAATATCACTCCCAAGCCCCATCCCATTTAAAAGCAAAAAAAAACTATCCGGAAGTGGCGTCCAGCCACATGTTGACACAAAGAAGCATTGTACAGTACAGGCCACACATTTAGAGGATGACAAGCCAGCGCAATGAACCGTGGAAAAAAAATCATTGTTGTGGACCATTTGGTTAAAGCATAAACTGCCATTTGGGTTTATATTATGTTAATTTTAGAGTTAGTATTGAAATAGATTAATAGAAGTAGTCAGTGATAGCCAAGTGCATAATAATAGTAATCTGCTTAGTTGTCGGCAATAAGATTGACAAGCATAATTATCATTTTGGGACCCAGTGCATAATATCAGCAAGCACATTGGGTCACCCACGCGACGGCGCAACGAGTAATCCCAAGGAGAGTTGATGTCAGGCAGGCGGCCGGTCATAAAACAATAAGCCAAAACCTCTAACAACATGGATTTATGAAATACATGTTGTGCCGACCCCACCTAGTGTGGGATAAGGGCAGGAAGAAGAAGAGTGATAGCATAGTGGCGCGACCGTCGGACTGCCAAGTCATAGGTCCCAAGTCACGCAGACTTTTCGGATTCATGTGCGTATTGTATAATTATCACTTGCTTAAAAACGGTGAAGGAAAATATCGTGAGGAAACTGAGCCTGAGAGATATTTCTCGACGGCATGTGAAGCCAAGTCAGAGGCCCATGGGCGGCATAAACTGTGACACCAGGTTAGTCACTAACCACACGAAATTTAGAAGAATAGAAGTAGTTTTTTTTGATCATTCACTTGTGCCTGATTCCTATAATTCACCAAGCGTTATTCGTTAGTAGTTAGGTCAGGTCAACTCAAACCTGGCCCAGGGAGGATGGCGCGTCGTGTCCTGCGCGCGCCTCTCGGATGGATGTGGGGCAGGGGAGCAACTGCCCCACCACAGGAGAGGTCCACCAGAAGAAGCTGGTGGACCGAGACCTGTCGGGGTCGCGGTGCATGAAACAGCGAATCCCGTGACCCCGGCCTTAGGTCAGAAGGAGGGACACCGTGGTGGTTTTAGCCAGTAAGAGTCTGGCACACCCCCCGTCTTCCCCAGACGGGGGATAGTCCATGAGGATTTCCCCAAGTGAAAAAAAAAGTCAACTCAAACCTGCTATGACACTTTCTTCAAAAGGTCATTCCAGACGTTGCCCTACATTGTTACACCCGCATAGGTTTTATATCACAATGTCTGGACTTTAAAAGAGACTTTGATCTCTGAGTTTGTTTCGGCTTTTCTTCTCAGAGCTAGTCAGATAGGAAATGCCGGCGCCATCTAGTCTTAAAAAACATTACATTGACTTGTGAAAGTCTGTAACAGATTTATTTATAGAAATAAAAATCATTTATCATTTAATCACTTAAAATTAGCTTACAAAAATTTGGCAATGAAAAATGCTACTATTGGTAAGTTAAACGATTCGTTTTTGGCTATAGAAACCGGTCATTGGCCGTAACTTTGGTCGCATGTGATGGTAAGCGTTGACAGGGTCTAAGATGGAGCACACGAATCCAAGTAACAGAGATACTGGGACGGATACCCCTATACCCCTCTGGTCCTCTCTGTTCCCATGGGTTTCGTAAATAAGAAGTTATGTCAAGTTTACGTGCAGCAGTACCTATCCTGCTTTTGCGCTCACACCCGTTCATTTGAAGCCTATACCTTCAGCTAAGGCTGTCGCAAGTGTCTTTGGGGTCCTAGGATATTAATTAATCGACGCCCCTCGAAGGGCCCTTTATTTATAATCCAGGGGCCCCTTAATATCTGAGGCCCTTTTGTACTACTTCGACGGTAACTACGGCCCTGCGTTCGCATTGCATACCGAAATTAGAAGATCTTTTGTCTATGGTGGTCTAACAAAACGTCGTTCACATCATCGACACCTAAAGCATAGACTGTACTTGCTAATCCCGCCATATTTTCACGGTCATAAAACAAATTCCTGTTCTCTATTTATCGTACTTAACATTCTCCCATTCCAGCATTGAAAATCCTGAATTCTCCAAAAGTGATCCTTTAATAACATATCTAATAATAAATCTGTGTTGGCGTGTTTCCAAACGCAGTGTAGTTCGGGGTCGCATCGCTGTACAGGGTGCCCAATGTATCTTGACACGCGGCGAAAAACGAAACTAAATTCAAATGTACTGAATTTGACAGATTATTGACGTTTTCCTTTGCAAGCAGCGCCACTGTGGGAGGCCAAGTTATACTGGGCCTTTATGTGTAGCGCGGGTTCAATGCATTTTTTTTCTAAATATAGCAAATATGCGTGGCAGTTATACACGTCATTTTGTGTTGGATTGTATTTCTGTTTTACCATTTTTTGGCGAGTTGAAAGAACTGTCGGCGAACTAGATCTTCGGAGGCCAACGTAAGAAGAGGAAATGATAATAATAGTACCAGAAGGAGTTGAAACTTTAGTTGCGGTAGGTCATCATTAAGTATATTGGGGTTGCCGTTCAGTTTTACCAGGGTTATTAAGCATATCGCATAACATGAGTAAGTATTAGAAGAAAAATCGTTGGATTTATAAATATTGAAAGAAACATGCGAGCAATACCTACCTATGTACCTAATAAGAGAGTCTAGTCTAGACAACAAGACAATTTTCGATCGCAAGAGATACGTGACATGGTCGCGTGACCGGTTGAAAGCTTGTGTCAATCCAATACTTCTAGTCTGTCTTGCTTCCTTATTCATTGATCTATCTAGACCCTATAACATAGCAGAATATTCTACAGATACAAAAATTATAATCTATACTAAACTAATATTATAAAGCTGAAGAGTTTGTTTGTTTGAACGCGCTAATCTCAGGAACTACTGGTTGGAATTGAAAAAATCTTTTTGAGTTGGATAGTCCATTTATCGAGGAAGGTTATAGGCTATATAACATCACGCTACGACCAAAAGGAGCGGAGCATAAATGAAAAATGTTGCAAACACGGGAAAAATGTCCACCCGAGCGAAGCCGGGACAGGCCGCTAGTTTAATTATAATGTTAAAATACCTAACAAAAGAAAATCTTTGTTCTCCGTAAAAAAAAAACAATAAAATCCCTCAACTTATGATGACACTCACTGTCAAAATTCGCGCCATATTGACGAAAATAAACGTAACACACAATGAATATCAAATTTTAACCCGTATGTAACCTGAATTTAAAAATAATATATAAAATATGAAACGCCGACCTTGGTGGCCGTTTGCCCAATTATGGGCATCCTTAAGGCCATCTCTTTACCTTTTAGGCACCCATATTTGGGATAAGAATTATCTTGTATTGTTGCGTTTAAAAGCGGTCAAGACCGAAATACGAATAAAGACATAAAAAGGAGGTTTTAATTTTTTTTAAACTGTGCTATTTTTTGAATATATGATAGCTAGATAGATAGGGATAAGAATATTCAGGTTCTACTCTCTCTCTTCTTCTAAAAATACGCTTTTTCGTAACTTAAAAATTCACCATATAAAGCACCAAATTGCGCAAGTTATTGAAGTGTACTGCCTCGTTGGTCTGCTGGTGACGAGCGCGACTGCTGATCTTGAGGTGCTGGATCCGAAGCCCAGGGTGGGGAAACTGTTATTGTGTTTTTCGTGTGGAATGCCTTAGTAGCAGCCCGGCGTTTGGATTTATGCCCAGTTGATGGCAATAGACTCGCCGTCTATTACATGGGACTTAAACATAACGGCGAAACGAGGGTGTTACTATACACCTCTGCCCAACGCTTCGGGGAATACAGGCGTGATGTTATGTTATATGTATCTTATTGAAGCAAATGCTCGTTTAGCTCGTGAAACTTGCAGAAGTCGCACTTGTTGCGGGCGTGTCCACAATTTGAAAATTGATTGCTCAAGTTAACTAGCGTAGTAATAATTGCTAGTTTATTTGACACGTTACACAGACAACATAGGTATGCACGTTCTCTTACGATGTTTTCCTTAACCGTTAATGCAAGTCACAATTCCAATTCTAAATCAAACAACAACGTTTCAATGTTCTGCCTAGCCTTTTCCCAATAACAACTATGTTGGAGTCTCCCAGTCTAATCAAATGCGGGTGAATACCAGTATTTTACACGGAGCGACTGCCATCAGACCTCCGCAACCTAGTTACTGGGCAATGCCGATATCTTAAGGTTACACCGGTTGTCAGACTTTCGGTCTTCTGACTTCCCATAACGACTGTCATAGGTATTCGTATGACACCCGGGAACGACCGTGTTCTGCGATGCACGGAGGGGTCTCGATGTGTAACGAACGGTCACCCATCCATAGACTGACCGCGGCAATTGCAACTTAACCTCACAAAATTGGCCACGCGCCCCTCCAACTTTACAATGATGTCTACAGATAATGAATAATTGCCTGAAAATGACTTCACATCTAACCGCATAGTTAACCGCATAGGTTAAATCACATGAACCAAACTAATACTCCATACCATAACCACTGTCTACTCTACTAACAGCGTAAATATAAACATTAAGTCCAAACAAGAAGTTAAACTTAAGATTAATAGCGCGGCTTACTGCACGGTTATTTTTAACTGCATCGCGTTGAACGGTCTCGTTTAACTACGCGAACATCGTTAAGTGAGTCAGTTAGTTGTCAATTTGTAGTTAGTAAGTATTAGCTTTTCGCGCGCCTTAAGTTCATGAATCTTTTATATTTTTTGTATACTAAAACAATCAGTTTGAAGTGTTAAAAATCGCAATCGAATCGCAGTTCAACCATGGCCGTTTGAGGGTTATCTTTGTAAGAAAAAAAGTCAAATAGCCATGGTTGAGCTGCGGTTAGATTCCAATTTTAAACAGATTTGTTCCATTAATCTGTGGTGTCTCCTGCCATTGCCATAGACTCTAATGTAACTTTTTTTATCTCAATACGGCACCTTGTGGTTGCAGAGGGCCGTTATCACATGTTTTTTACATTAATTGTCTTCCCAATCTTATTACAGCTTTGATTCCGCTCGGGTTTTTTGTAAATGATAAAGTTTTCTCTCCGTATGCTATGTTAACCTTCATAATTGTGTTTCGGATCGTAACAAAGATTAAAGTAATTTCCCTCGTAAACAATGAAAGTTTTTGACAGCTGTCAGCCATCATGTGAAATTTTGATTACCAAAACATGTAACTGGCCTCAAGTGGGTTTAGCCATATTTTGCCACACAAAAAAAGTTGTATAACTGGGTTTTTTAAATTCTGACGGAAAGAAATTGTGTTCGTTCATAAATACCACTTTTACCAGACACAATCGAAAACCAAAATGAAAAAATATATTCTAATATTACCCGGATTATGGCATAATGTGTGTACCAATTATTTTTGTATCTACATAGAATTCCTATTGTAATATATTTATAACTTGAATAACAGGATAAATTCCAATTGAATTGTTATCGAAATTATAAATAAATCCCTATGACATACTTAGTATGACAAGTAGTTATTATATAACTCTGAAATTATAAAAACCCAATAATATTTTCTTACTGTTTGTTGAACAAGTTCAAAGATTTTTATTTTTAATAAACGCTATGGCGCTTATTACAAAATGTGGTTTAAACCAAGACTAAGGTAAACCCAGATTTATAATATACCCATCACTTGCTAACGTCATATAACAAAAAGAGATGGAGCTATTTTAAAACCGAGGTTTTTCTTAGTCCATCTTTCGTAATAAGAGGGTATGAATTTACTGGCCTGAACTGACTCCAAAAACCGCTGTGATGGAATATTCTTGAAAATATCGCAATAATTAATTCGCTTGACAAGAGGTCCAGCATGCCAAAATTTTTAAAAATCGAAGTTGAAACAAGCCCGCTATTTCTTAAAAAAATATGTCAAGCTACCGTGGTTCAGGAGTAAATTGGTACTCTTCATTGATTCGAATCATATTTGATTGATTCAAAACTTGATCGAACCTGTCGGAGTAAGCCCCCTATATTCCCCGAAGGGTAAGGAAGGGATATTGTAAGCGAACATTTCGCCAATGTCCCAATGTAGTATGGAGCCCGGCCATTTGCTGAAACTCCGGACCATTATTAGGGACACAGAAAAACGTAACAGGTTGCCCAAACTGAAATTGAACCTACCAATATACGGTAAATTCACGATTGAAACAAAAGTTTACTCTTTACACTATGTATGCGTGGTAAAAGATAATAGGGTCGCCCCCCGTTTTGACAAATGGCGGCGCGTAGGTTTTATTTGCAAAAACGCATTATAAAATCCCGTTCTTGCAATAATTTTAATAACTTATACTAAAAATATGTAAAATAATGTTAAATATGACCGCGGCGTGTCATTGGCTCCAGTAATATTGGTTTCAGTTATTCAAATCTTATTCATTTTTTCTAATAGACGTTTATATATTAAATTTATAGAATGGGTTCTGTATAGTAATATTGAAATATATTCTTCTTGATTTTTGTTTTCATAGTTTATTGTTAAACTACAGGTTTGCTTATTTGTATGCTGCAGCTCTTAAGCATGGTTAATAGGATAGGTAGGTTATTTTTTTCTAGAGCCTTTCTTTCCTTTCTGTGACTTTGAAATCCAAAATCATTGCCAATATTCGAAAAAAAGCAAGTGTTTTCGGACCAAGAGATATTCTTGCTCGATTATTACTACAACTTTGTGATATGCTATCAATTTATGGGCGAGTTTTAATATTGAATACATAACATAACATCACGCGTTGTATTCCCCAAAGGGTTTGACAGAGGTGTTTTTAGTACACCCTCGTTTCGCCAGTTACGTTTAAGTCCCATGTAGTAGGGGGCGAGCCTATTGCCATTAACCGGGCACAAATCTGGTCTCCGGGCTGCTACTGAGAAAAAACCCAATAACACTTTGCCCAACCTGGTGATCGAACTCAGGATCCCATATTCAGCAGTCGCCCTTGCGACTACTAATCCAACAAGGCAGTCAAATAATATTGAATAATAATCTCTAAATTGTCTCTCTTGACTATGAAACCAACAGAGAGGAAAGAGGATGTCTTATGATCACTTAAAAGAGTGTATACAAAGATAAGATATAAATGAGTGATAAGAACAATAACAATTAGTATAATTTCACATCTGTTTCTCAAAAACGACTGGACCGAATTTAATTGTACTTTCACTTTAGCGTAATAAGGGTCTGATCTGAAAGTTAATAATTGTGATTATTTTATCTCTCGTTGAGAAACTCGTAACTAAAAAGCTAGGTACAACACCAGATCGATTGAACCTTACCTTGCTAGGATAGCATAACATAAAAAAAAACAAACAGACTTGACCAAAGTCTTTCTTAAATTATTACAGAAAAAAATATTAAAATCGGTCCAGATTTGAAGAAGGAAACAGGGAAATACGAAAGTATGATTTCGCTAATATTGCACGGTAGAAATCAGTCCGAGATGCAGGTGTCTCTTTCGCACTCAATTGGGAAGGTTTGTGGGAGGGGTGGGACGGAAATAGATCGCAAAAACCTATTCAAATTATTAATATTTTGCTGTCCTCGATTCCTCTTAATCAGCCCATTACTGTCCCACTGCTGGACACGGGGTGCGCTTGGTTAAAGCCCGGGTCTACCACGCTGACTGTGCGGTTTGATGGACTACACACACAATTGAGACCTTTTTAGGGCCCTCCTAGGTGTGCGGGTTTCCTCACGATGGTATTCTTCACTGTTAACGCAAGTTAATCGATCAGCTTAATACCCATTTAGCCACGAGCCCCTCTAATGTACAGAACCACTGTCTAATCGTTTGGGACCCAACGTCACGAGGGTTATGTATATGGCCTGTCATTGTTCTAAAGAGGTTTAATACAAATAGATTAGCTTCCTGCGAAACTTGTTAAGAGTCAATTAAGAGGAGTCGGTTAATGTGTTAATTGTACGATGAAATGGCCTGTCATCACTCTTAATTGTAATGTTTAAACTTGTGACTAGCTACAGTTTACGTGTGTAGGCCTCAATGTGGATCATCGCTTGCGTTAACAAAGGTGAAGGAAAACATCGTGAGGAAACGTGAACATCAGAAATGGACTTAAAAGAACAGTTATCAATCATGGTGTCTAGATAGTCCGCCAACACGCACCAGGCCAGCGTGGTGGACTAAGGTTTAAAGCTTTTTTATTCTGAGAAGAGGCCCCTGCCGAGCATTAGGACAGTAATGGGCTGATTTTTGCTATTATCATGTTTATTCTACACCTTGTAGCATATTTCAACCTTCAATGCGATAATAACAACTTCGATTAACAATTTGTTTTTGAAGCGTGTTGTTTATTGCGATAATGCTTAACGATCATTCAATTCCATTCATTCTATTAGGATTTCCATTTTCAATAGGGGTCGACCACGAAATTTATTGAATAAATATTTTTTATTAATAGAAATAATTATTAACGGCCTCGTTGGTCTAGTGGTGGCAAGTACGACTGCTTGTGTGGTCTTGGGTTCAATTCGCAGGTCGAGCAAAGTATTATTGGGTTTTTTCGTGTGAAATTCCTCAGTAGCAGCCCGGAGTTTGGATTTGTGCCCGGTTGATGGTAATAGGCTCGCTCCCTGTTACATGAGACTTACGTAACTGCAAAATGTGGGTGTTACTATACACCTCTGCCCAACCTTTATTCCCCATACAGGCGTGATGATGTTATGTTTTAATAGAAATATGAAAAGCCCGTGTTTGAACAAAATCGATCGTGCTTCACGAGTTTATAATTCTGTAAACTTATTTAATACAATACACAGTTGACATAACGTAAATTCCTTATAATAACTTTGATGGAATTTAAACCCCCGAAAAAAGGTACGTCATTTACCAATACATTATTAACCAACAAAATAGCGACCACTTTATGGGCCCCAAGTTAAAATTAATAATTTACGAAAAAACCCCACCACACTGGACCCTAAAAATACCGGATTTGGTAGTTCAATAGGTAGCGTAGCGTAGGTGGGGGTCGATGACCTTCGTTTGCTCGTCTAGGATTGTATCAGATCACAGTGCAATGATTGTAAGTAACTATAGAGGAGCACTGATTATCTTGTTATGATGAGACATTTGTAAATACTTCGAATGGACAAGATAAAATATAGAGAGTGAGGCAGATACAAAATAATATTCTCGCGCGTAAATTTAAATGAGTTAAAATAATACGACAAATATGTAAAATAAAAAATAAAAAATCTATGGTTACGTCAGTCGAGCTATAAAGCTGAGGTTACACTTAGCAGTGACGCTAACAGAAGCACAAAAAGCGTTTTTTTTGTATTCACTTTACACCAAAAATCGCTGGCGTGTATAATGTAGCCACACGTTTATTTATTTCAATCGCTTGTGTCGCAGTTCGCATAGCTGGTAAGTGTAGCTCAGCCTAAGAATAAAATGGCACATCTATGGGTCCGTTTTTTTTTACGTTAATTGTTGGCAACAAGCCGACGCTCTGCCTAATGGAAAGTGGTAACAGTCGCCGTTTATGGATACCTTGCAACACCAAGGCGATTGCCGATGCGTTGCCGCCATATCAATGATTTTTAAAGTGATGTTATTAATTATAATAATTAGGAATTGCTTCCTAAAATTCGGTGCCTTGACAGGAATAGATGGAATATTAAAAAGAGCGGTTATAACCTATTTCTGTATTCCATGGGCGTTATAAAAAGGTGGGTTGACAAAATATAATATCTCTTTATCTTCTTTACATAGTATAAAACAAAGGCGCTCCCGCCGTCTGTACGCTTAGATCTTTAAAACTACGCAACGGATTTTAATGCAGTTTTCAGCAATAGATTGAGTGATTCAAGAGGAAGGTTTATATGCCCCACGTTAGTATCTACTTTGCACCCGTGCGGAGTCGGGGCGGGTCGCTAGTATTTAATAAATAAACTTGTCAGGGTCGTTGACCTTTCGTCAGGTCGTCTAGGATTGGAGTATAGAGGATCACTTTAGATTAACTTGTTATGAGTAACAGATTGGTTAAGTGAGGGAGATAGAGAATGAGAGAGCGAGAAAGTAGATTTTATACGAGCAAAATTAAAGCAAAAGAGGATTTAAAAAGGATATTTATTTACTGCCTCGTTGGTCTCTTGGTGGCAAGCGCGACTACTGATAATGAGGTCCTGGGTTCGATCCCTAGGTCGGGAAAAATGTTATTGTGTTTTTCCATATGGAATTCCTCAGTAGCAGCCCGGTGTTTGGATTTGTGCCCGGTTGATGGCAATAGTCTCGCTCTCTATTACATAGGACTTAAACATAACGGCGAAATGACGGTGTTACTATACACCTCTGCCTAACCCTTCGGGGAATACAGGCGTGATGTTATGTTACTATTTGAGTATAATTATGTTGTTTGTTTTTATCCGTTTGTCCATAATTCTAAAACGCCCAATCCATCAGCAAGGTTGATTGTGCAAGTTATTGTAACTTATTGCTCGTTTAGTTCGTAAAACGTGTCCATAGTTTGAAAGTAACTTGCAGAAGTTAACTTGGTTCTTTTTTTTTCTATTGTACTGCTTGTGGATTGTCCACAAGGACCTTTTCTGCGTTACCGGGCAGATATTGGTGAGATCTGAAGGGCCTCCGTCCAATGAGGACGAGTAAAATACTTAACCTAAGCTAACTACTACTACTAACATCATGAATACTAGCAACAGCAACACTAAGGGCGACCCCTAATGGGCCTCGGACCTCGGCTTAAGGCGTTGCTGGCGGGAGTCAACTTCGTCAAATCCACTAGCAACTTTAACTGCATAAGTTGACTTCTGTAACTCGGAGTTCAGATGGAATCCTCGTCCGCACTCTGTCACATTGGCATAAGACAGAGAACTTAGTTGAGCAATTAGTGGTGTGACCGTCAGTCTGCCAAGTCATAGGTCTCGAGTTAGAACCCAAGGCACGCACCTCTGACTTTTCGGATTCATGTGCGTATTGTATAATTTACAACTTCGGTGAAGGAAAACATCGTGAGGAAACCGGCATGTCTGAGAGATAATTAAGGTTGACTGGTAGAGAATGCCATTGGCATTAAGTCCGCCTTATGTACCACCAATTATACATGAAGTTTAAATAAATAAATAATTCTCGACGGCATGTGAAGCCAAGTCAGAGGCCCATGGGCGGCTTTAACTCTGACACCAGGTTAGTCACTAACCACACGAAAAGAAGACGGTATTTACTAACATTGTATTGCTAATCGAATATTTATCCGCTTGTCCATAATTCTAAAGCGCCAAATCCAGCAAATAGTTTTATTGCACAAGTAGACTTGTGCGACCGACTGTCAAACTGTGGACACATCCGCAGCAAAGCGACTTCTGCAAGTTTTACGATAAAGCGAGCACTTGCTTGCAATAAGTTGCGCAATAAACCTTACTAGTGGATTTGAAGCTTTACTATGAAAGCTCCGAGTGCGGATAGAATCCACATCTGCACTTTCATTGGCATAAGAAAGACAACTTAGTTTTGCAATTTCATACACCCATATTCTAAGACGTTCCTCCAAAACTTACTCGACTCGACCTCGAGTCGGTCTTTCTCACTACCATCGGTAGTTATAGTTGACATAAACGTCCTCGACTCGAGATTTTTCCTCAGTTGAGGTAAGGAATCATCTGTCAAACTCAAGGTACCTCGGAACCTACCTTAAGGAAGGAAGTGTCAAAGTTCGTATGTGACAAAAATGAATTTTGAAGACATTATCGAATATGCTTACGATAATCCTTACAAGTATTTACCGCGGCGTTATTTGCGCGATGCAGATAATCCAAATTATGACGTAGGTAATGGCTCCGTCGAGGAACCTCAAAGTTCACTCGAAATTACGACAGAGAATACAATTTTGAAGGTGTTTTCGAGGCCGCCCTGAGTCGAGTAAGTTTTGGAGGAACGTCTTAGAATATCGACGATAGTCCGAGTTATTCCTACCTCTTCAAGGTTAACCATAAAGTTATGACTGAGTTTTAATCATGCTGTGAGTAAGCCTACTCCTACCTATTGGTATTAATATGAGGTGTACTGATAAAGCTTCAAGTGCCTGCTGATAACGTATCCGGCATGAAGGCTGCAGTGTTGGTATCTGGCTGTAAGTGTTGTTTTAAGTAAACATATTGTTACTAGGTTAATTGCTAGAGGGCGCCAGACTTTTCTTCCATTAGTCATGAAGAGACTGATGTTTCCAGATGTTCGGTTTTTCGTACCTTCCCCGGGAGTTTGAGAAAAATATCGGACGTTGAATTTTTTGACAATGTTTAACCAATCAGCTGTTCTTTCTTTTTTACTCTTGACTTGGTCGCTTTTGGCCCTAGTCTCACCTGATGGTAAGCGCTGACAGGGTCTACGATGGAGCACACGAATCTAAGGGAACAGAGATATAGAGGGATTCCCCTATACCCTTCTGGGTCTCACATACACACGACGGAACACAGTAAACTGCTTGGACTTTAATGTGAGGGTGGTAGCTAGTCAGGCTGAACGTATAGATTCTCCGTGTGGTCCTTGACAAAGAGTGGGCCACCCCTTGCCCGCCCGTAGGTATCATAAGAGGCGACTAAAGGGCTTATTACATCACCCAATTGTTAGAGCCTCTAACTCTTATTCAGTGTCGTGTAATAAGAGTTACGGTGTCCAGTCTCTTCGGTCTTCGATCAACTCTTTCAACCGGGCAGTAAAAATTGAGTAGGTACTTTAATAAACGCCTTAGGGCTGTCAAGAGTATGGGCAGAGGAGTCTTGCTAATGAAATCTGTCTGTCAAGAGTGGTGATTCCCCTTAAACCGTTATATCGTAGTGGTCATTGGGAAGGCCCATGTTCAGTCGTCGACGTCTATGGATGGATATAATGATGATGAATACTCAGTTTAGTCCTAATCTACTAGGCTATGACTCGATAGAGCTTCGATACATTATAAAATTCTTAATAAACAACAGTTTATAAGATGATGTAGTGACAAAAATTTAAAGGAATATGCTTCGGTGCTTTGGTCATGTTGAGAGAATGAGTGAACGGCGATTAATAAAAGGAATTTATAAGGCGGATGTCAGCGGAAATGGTAGAGGACGCCCTAGAAGGACATACATCGATGTTATTGGTGATGTTCTTCACAAAGGACAGGTGCGTAATACTCTTAAGCGGCGTGCGTGTATGACAATATGTATGAATGTGGATGAACCGAAATGAGCATGTAAGGATCGTAGCATGTGGCGTTCTATAGTTTTGCCTACCCCCATGGGAAAAAGGCGTGAATTTATGTATACAAAATATGTAAATAAATATAAAAGTGAAGAAGGGTTATTATTGTCGATTTAAATCTGACCTTAATCCAAATCGACGCAAGCGCATCCGCGGTCACAAGCTACTACGATAATATTTCTCAGGAGCGCACGCGACGACCCGCAACGAGTGGACTGAACTCATTAATTAACACATTCCTGATTACATTTAAATAATCTCTTAACGGTAGTCAATGGTTTTGTTATATGTTCAACAGTTTATTTCTTAATGTTGGTACGGTGTGCCCATTATGTCTTGGCACGCGGCGAAATAGTGAACTAAATTTAAATGTACTGAATTTGACATTTTGTTGACAGTATTCTTTGCAAGCAGCGCCCCCGGCATGCAGTTATGTTGGTATTCCCGTATAATACGGAATATCAACCTAACTGCATGCCGGCACCGCTGCTTGCAGAGAAAAATGAGTTCTTCTTCTTTTCGTGTGGTTAGTGACTAACCTGGTGTCAGAGTTTATGCCGCCATGGGCCTCTGACTTGGCTTCACACGTCGTCGAGAAATATCTCTCAGGCTTCCTCACGACGTTTTCCTTCACCGTTTTTAAGCAAGTGATAATTATACAATACGCCTTGGGTTCGAACTCGAGACCTAGTATTACTGCTAATAAATGAGATGGAATCCAATGATCACCTCTTCTCATTATTTTTTATTCGTCCTAAAACACGAATCATTATCGGTATTCTAGCTTTTTTTCAAGTATTCTAGACTTCCAGTTTTTCCTGACCTTGGCAATCTAACTACCTACAGTTATAGAATGGATTGACCGGTTATCTATTTTTTTGTTACGGAATATTATGCAATAGCGTGGTGTAGCCAAGTGTAGCTGATACCGACTTCATCGTATCCTCCTTGGCACGCTTGGGTCTTGATGTGTAAAGAATGGTAAACAAATAATCCAATCTTAATTTGCCTGATGAAGTTGTTATAACCAAGAGCCCCGTTTATACAAGGAAATTGTCATAAACCCAAAACCCAGGGCACGTGGCTCCTGCCGAGGTTGCAGTGCATGCTTTTGCGAATCCTGCGGCCTCGGCCGGCGAAGTCGACTTGTGCAAGTTTTACAAACCAAGCAAGTTGACAGAATTACGATGACCGCTACGACTTCTGCCCGGCCCCTAAAAAGATTAAATATTAAAATACACGAGTGCAGTTAAAATCAAATTTTTAATTTTAACCTGTCCCAGTTACAAGTGAGTCAACATCCAGTAAGATCTCACGGTTATTTTGATACCGTTACTAACTAACTAACATTATGTGGGAGGTTAAAATACAGACTGTTACGTTAGTCTAGTGATTTGCCCCGGTTTCGCTTGGAATTAGTCGCGTATTTTGGTATGTTTCATGCCCCTGAATATAGGGAGCGTGAAGTCAAGCTTTAATAATAATATTTCACGAAACTAACACCTTAGTTTTAAAACAATTCCTAAAAAAATTTGTCCAACAATTGTAAAAGCCATCAAATACATCCTAAAACTTGTCAAAAGCGGCCATTGCCTCCTATCCACCCATAGAGAACGGAAGAATTAAAAATAGAATGTGTATTCTATTTTCAAAACAAAAGCATAACTGCTTAAAATATTTACGCGCGTAATTATCTTTGACAGTTAAATAGACGGAACGTTCTACATTTTTACGGAACTCGTAATTTAGGTTAATTAGTGGCCTACCTACTGATTTAGGTAAAAATGAAAACGGTGACTTTCGGCTACTTTAAGTATTTTATGGTGACATTTGAAAAGGGTTGTCTTATGAATAATTTGTTAGGACATAGCGTCAATATTGTTCGCTCCTTTAGTATTATTTTTATCCCTTTTTTTAAACATTTTCCTGCCTTTGCTGTCTCTTTGCAGCCGGGAAAAAACCGGCCAAGTGCGAGTCAGACTCGCGCACGAAGGGTTCCGTACCATTATCTATAAGAACGGCAAAAAAATCATGTCTGTTGTATGGGAGCCCCCCCTAAATAATTTGTTTTAATTTAATTACTTATTACTGCTATACAACGAACTGTAAAATTGCGAAGTCAATACTAGACGGTTACGGATTACGGCTGGTTACGTGCGGATTATAGCTGGATACGGCTTAATAACATTATACAAACGATAAAATCAATAGCAGAGGACTAAAATCCAACCAACAAAATATAAATCCTCTCGAAATAAGTACTAAACGGGTTTAAAAATAATGCAATTATCAGGTTGCTAGTCCATCACTCACGTTAAACCTGTTTTAACTGATCAGCAGCTGATTTTATAATATCCTATTCTCTTTCATTACTGAGAGTCAGCAGACCAGCGGTAACACAAACGGGAAAAGAAAGATTTGCAGGCATAAAAGAGAAGCATAGAACTTTTTTTTTATACACTGACAAACGCGGCAGGAATCAATTCAAATTGGTCAACAGACAATTCGTTTGTCGTTGTTCGTCGTCGATTGTAATTTCATTTGAGCTCAATCGTCTGATAATTTTATTATGTAATAAATATTACGCAACTATTGCTCCTAGCTACTACTGCTCTTTATTTAAACGCTGCGAGCCATATCGTACAAAACTTGCAGTTTTAATTCTCGCACGTGGGCAAAGACATCAATGACATACATCCTCAATATTTTTTTGATCGGGCATAATGCCGTAATACCCTATTGATATTATTGTTTATATCCATTATGATAACACTCGGATCATGTAGGATTATTATCATTCCGATAGTGTATGCCTCTATTGTCTTGACAAGCGGTTGGTTAATATTGTACCTACTCTTACTATTGACGTAGCTAGAATTATGATGGTGATGAGATTAGAACACATGCACTTAGAATTATTATTATCCAGGGTTATATAGTTTTTAGAAGAGACACTGGTGACGATTCTGTAGCAGATTTTGACAGTACTAAACTAGACTAAACGCAACTGTCACTTTCTTTTTTTTATTGAAACAGGAGGCAAATACCCATAATTTAATTTAGTCCTGTCAAATTGCGCAACAGAATCTCAACCACTGTCAAGTAATGACAATTCTTTAGCAGTAATAGAAATTATGGCAATATTAGGTACCTACCTGACAACTTTTTATTATCGTGGCCAATGTTTAGCAGAGGACGCTACGGGCTAATACGAACACACGAACTGATCCAAATGAAGTGGTTCAGCACTTAGTAGTTGAAAATGTTCCACTATAATGCGATTAGATAGGTACCGACGTACCGACACATCAAACCCAATCGTAATTCAAAGTGGTACCTATAATAAAATATAGGCGTGTCACCAATTTGGACTCAGCCATGTTTGTCAGATTTTAAAAACAGAACGACATGAAAGCGATCTGCCTACGATGGAAAAAGAAATTGAAAATTAACTAGGTAGTTACTTAAACTAAAATTAGTAAAAAATCCTTACCTAGGTAGGTACTTGGAGAAAATATTTAGCCTTGTGAAAAGGGTTGATTAGCTAATCTTACATAATTCAAGGCTTAACTAAACTCTAGTTAAGTCTAGTTTTGTAAATATTTTTTTTACGTAAAAGTGCGGCTTTATTACGATTATTTTATACAAACAATTAGATTTTCTAATCAGAATCCTATAAGAATGCACGTGCCGGGTAACTTAATGAGAGAAAAGTAAATTTTTATGTTATTTTGTATTAACCAAACTAATTTTTTATGATATAAAGCATATCAAATCAATGTTATCTACACACAAAATCAGAACGACACACGATACGATATTAAAATTGTTAAATTTATAACCGACATTAATCATATTTATTAAGCAATAAAATATTGTATTGTTGTATAGATATACGGCTCCTTAACGATGTATTTCCGTAAACCCACGTAATTTCCCGCCAACGTTTCGCTTAAAACGGGAACGCAGGAAATCGCATCAGCCGGCATTTCGAGACGACTGCATCCTATAACTACGAAAATGCACCCAGACATTTCTATAGGACACTACCTCCCCCCATTCGAACCTAGCGATATATATAACTTAGGCACGCTTGCCATGACTAAGAGGCACAACATTGTTCTTTCATGCCACGAATGGAATTAAAAGAAAAAAAAAACACTTACTTTTCTTGGTCCATTCTGCACAATGGTCTCGTATTCTAAGCCCTCCGACATCATTCTCACAATTTATTTAAATCACAATTGAACACTAAAATTATTATTTTTGGTATTTTTACCGGTTTTAACTCACTACAGTTTTATAGTTTTGCGTAGAGCCAGCGGAGCGTTCGAACGTCGTACCGGCACTAAATCTAACAGAGATAAATCACTGTTTCCATTAATTATTTGATGGGAATTATTGTTTGAGTGAAATTATAACGTGGTGCCGGCGGCCGGCCCGGGTGCAGCAACCAATATCACGCCCACAGCCTCCCTCGCTCTCCAGTGAGTGAATACATACAGATATACATATATCCATAGAAAGTAGATAAACATCCAATACCTACGTGTTAAATGTAAGGTGCGGCTTGTATATGATGATTTTGACTTTTCATTATTTCCAACATTCCAATATACGTAACGGTGTGGAGAAGTACGCTACGTTTCGTTTATCTGTGAATAATTCCAACTGAACAATACGTTCAAAAACCAGTCACCCTGTTCGAAAAAAAAAACAGACCTACGATCAAAATAGAACCAAAGATTTATTAATGTTTATGTGAAGTCCTAAAAATCTAGCACTACCATAAATTAAGTTAAATAAGTTACTTGATTAAAATAAAATCCACTCGAATTAACTAAACGTATTGTAACAAGCAACTGTCACGTGATGTCATATCAGATGTCAGTGCCATCTGCCAAAGTTGTCAAACGTCACATCTGAGCGTGTCAAATAGAAGAATATTATTGTAGTCAAAATAAATAATCATTTACGATTTTTCAAATTGTCTAAATAGACAACACGTGTACCGGAAGTGTTATTAATTAGGTACCGAGTGCTAGTTGCGTAATTATTATACAATATATTGCTAAAAGTAGTAAAGTGGTCGAAACATTAGTCAAAATGTGTGAACTTGGTGAAGAATTAAAAGACCTTAAAATACTAAAACAAGGTGCGGAGGCTAAGTTGTTTATTTGCAACTATCTTGGAAGGCCAACGTTGATAAAAGAAAGATTTAAGAAAAACTATCGGCATTCAGATTTGGATACACTTATAACCAAAGACCGAATAAAAAACGAGGCGCGTTCCATAGTCCGTTGCAAAAGCGCCGATGTCAGAACTCCAGCATTATATTTAGTTGACTTTGTCAGACGACGAATTTATATGGAACATTTGGAAAAAAGTATAACAGTAAAAGATTTCATAATTAATCATGACAAAGACGATACACTTGCCATCCACTTAGACTCAGTTGCTAAATTAATTGGCAAGACTGTGAGAAAATTACATGAAAGTAATATTATTCATGGGGATTTGACTACGTCTAACATGTTACTTGTTCCTGGTCCTGGGAATCATGACGAGCAATGGCTTCATGGGGAATTAGACTTAGTTATGATTGATTTTGGTTTGTCATACATAGATTCGAGTGGAGAAGACAAGGGTGTTGACCTATATGTACTCGAAAGAGCAATAATAAGTACACATAACGATTACCCTGATTTGTTTGGAGTAATCTTGAAAGCATATAAAAGTCACAGCAAGAAGAACATAGGAGAAACTTTGAATAAGTTTGAGGAGGTGAGAGCTAGAGGGAGAAAGCGAACAATGGTTGGATAGATTTAAGAAATAAAATCATATTTTTTAAACTTCAGTGTGCTTTATTCGAACTGAAACCCCAAACCCCCATATAAATAAATTGTTGTTTACAACGTACTAATTAACTGTCTCGTTAGTCCAGTGAGGTCTTGGGTTCGATCCCCAGGTCGGACAAAGTGTTATTGGGTTTTTCCGTGTGGAATTTCTCGCTAGCAGCTCGGAGTTTGGATTTGTGTCCAGTTGATGGCAATAGGGTCGCCCCATATTACATGTGACTTAAACATAACTGCGAAATGAAGGTGTTACTATACACCTCTGCCCAACCCTTCGGGTAATACAGGCGTGATGTTATGTTATTATGTAATAAGTAACTATAATTTAAGCCTCTTAACAAACAGATTGCTTACCTGAACTCCATTGATAAACTCTATAATAACTTGTATTTGCTACGAAAAACCTGCTTATATTCTGACCGACACAAGAATTTGCTTTTTTTAAATTCTTGACGGATCAAAATTGACATAACAACAATATTCATTGCGTGGTGTATACTTGTCGAGGAGACGGGTACGTAAACATTCAGTAAAATGGACGTTTTTGTGCTGTCAAAACCAAAATTATTGCTATAGCAGGTGTTTCGCAAACATCTAAAACAAACATGCCAGCAATTCTTGAGTTTGTAGTCGCTTCTTATTCTTTATTGAGTTAGCTATTTTCAATCCTAGGTACCTTTAGTTTTCGGCTAACAGTTTGCCTAGGTTTTAAATTGCAATTTAAAATACTTCCTAAAAATCACAGTAAGTGGTTGTTGTCTTGTAGAATTGTGCATTGGATTGGAGGGCGTTTCCATTTTCTGTCCGATGAAGAAGATAGAAAAGAGACAGACTGGGGAAAGATATTACGTAATGCTCAAAATTCTAAAATATGTAAATGTGATGGATCTGGAACGGAACTGTCAAATTTTTATCATCTGCTGCTGCGGATAACCTAAAATACTTCTCGTAACTTCTTATTATTGTTAAAAATATTGCATTTATATTTCAAAATGAGGCGTCATATTCTATGTTTATCAGCACAAATCACACAAAATAATTACACAAAAGCATTACCATTGATGCGTGAGTATAATTGAACATAATCCAATTAAAAACGCTATTATTTACGTTTACGTAAACGTAAAATCAAATAAACAAATTTTCTTCCGCTATTTCTAGGGTTTCTCAGTACAAAAGAAGCTATAGACCGCCGCTATCACCTTTTCACGTTGGAGAAGAAGCGCCAGTTGGATAAAGTCGGCCGAGTCGAGAAAATCGAAGTCCAGTACAAGGGTGTACCAAATGATTGCACATTGGTTATGAATAAAGATATTTCAACGCCATACGATTGTGCTAGACGTAAGTTTAATTTGTTTATATAAGTAATCACGGATGTCATGGTATGGGCATGTGATGCGGAGGAACGAGGAACATGTCGTGAGGAAAGTTTTGAGTGTGAATGTGGATGGTTATAAGTGTAGAGGAAGACCAAAGAAGCGATGGATGGATAGGATATACATGATATGGCTAGAAAGGGGGTGACTACTGAGATGACGGCTAATAGAGATGTGTGGAAGAAGAAGACATACTGCGCCGACCACAAATAAGTTGGGATAAGGGCAGGAGGATGATGATGATGAAGTAATCATGGATGAATGCTAGAATTACAATAATAATCTTCTTTTTTCGATGAACTGAATTGTATAAAATTTTGCACACAGTTAGATTACATCTTGGATTAACATAAGTGTCAGTTCGAGGGGCGGGAGGGGTGTTGTAGGTAGGGTTACCATATCTTAGGATTTGTCCTGAGATTTCAGGATTTTTGGACTCTTCTCAGGGTTGCGGCTGTATTTTGCAAATCTCATGAAATCTCAGGATTTTTTGAATTTTCAATAAAATACAGCTTACAAAATATATGTAAATATCCGCAGTGTATAAAAACGATAATATTACGACTTTTAAATTGTTAAATATGTTTTAAAGAAAATTCTCAAACTAAAAAATCCCAGGGTTTTTTAATGGAAATCAGGCCTTTTCTCTGGACTTTTGTTTTTTTCATCTGGTAACCCTAGTTGTAGGGGTCATGACCCCCCCCAAAATTGTACATGTCAAATTGACAAACACCCTATAAATAGATAATTTACAAAAAACAAAATTGTGCTTTAAATTCTATTGTGCTTAATTTATTTTACTGTTAATATGACCTCAAAGTCTTTGGCTGCATCTGCGCCTATTTAACGTATCGACGCTCGGCAGTAAAAACCTCGTAAATCAAATTTTCTTCAATAGAGTTTTATTTGTTCTTTAGATTGATAAACTCGCCATACAAGTACTAGTTCAACAAACTTTCAATTCAAATACTTCTAAGCTATCTATGACATACAATAATAAACTTGTATTAACATTAGATTGGCCATTTTTTGTAGGAGACAGTTATTACTATCTCTTTTAAAAAATTGTATTTTACACATACGTGGTTTTCACTGCAGACCTGCGTTATAGGATACTTTTTATCCGGGTACATGAAGTAGTTCCCCTAGGATGCAAGTGAAACCATAGGCAGCAGGTAGTGTATTCTATTGATATTACAAAAGTATTTTATCTATTTCAGATTTAAGTGAATGGCACTCAGAGACAAGTGCCTTGGCTCTTCTTGATGGTACAGTGTACTGGGACATGCACAGACCTCTCACAGAGAACTGTACACTAGAAGTAAGTACCTATAAGACAACTCATATTATATGGGAAGTTAGAAAAATACCGTGAACATAACATAATCAGCCCATTAATGTCCCACTGCTGGGCACGGGCCTCTTCTCAGAATGAGAAGGGTTTAGGCTTTAGTCCACCACACTGGCTTGGTGTGGGTTGGCAGACTACACACACTATCGAGAACTTTATGGAACCCTCTTAGGTGTGCAGGTTTCCTCACAATGTTTTTTCTTCACCGTTAACACAAATGATAATCAAATTATGATATGCACATGAATGAAGAAGAAACAAATTTAAAAAGCTTAACTAGAGATGTTCTTACTCGGATAATTACTTCTGGTCGAGTAAATACTCATAACATAAACACAAAAGATTAAAAGCAGGTATTTACTAACTATTCATTGTGTAAAGCGCCATTCAGACTACGCTATACTATTTCGCTATATAGTATAGAATATTGGGTTATAAGCTATAACTATATAGCATAACATTCGCACTATATGCTATATATAGCTTAGAGTTGTATGAATGTGTCCATATAAAATGTATTCTGAGTGATATTGTCATACAACGTGTTATAAAAATACCTCTAAAGCCGAAAGGGGATTAAAAGGTCCCTTGTAAAGAGTCTATTGGCAATATTTGAAAACCATAGTATGATCCAAAAATTTTTTTTTGGTAAATCATAAAATAATCATCATTGAAACGCAACCCTGAAAACATAAAACTAAAGAGTAGACTACCCAGAAAGTTATTTACATTCTTACCTAATTACCTCTGAGAGGTAAATGACAACAACCATAATAGACTACTTGATTATTTACATTTTTCGTGGGGAACTATAGCTTATGACGGAATATGCTATACTATATTATGTATAGTGAAACAGTATAGCATAGTCTGAATGATTCTTAACTATGTATTATTTACTTATTACCTTTATCGGCTCCACTAGCTCTAACACATACTAACTCCTTCTTTGTTCCTCACCAGTTCCAAAACTTCACTGTACCAGAACCCCAGCAAGTGAACAAGGCATTCTGGAGAACATGCTCGTTCATGCTCGGCGCTTGCGCAACCGTCGCCTTCAAGGACGCAGTGTCTGTCAAGCTGCACAGTTTCCCTGGACCTGACAGTAAGATGGTCTTTCAAATAGCTAAATTAATGCTATATGCTGCGATTAAGTGTCCATGCGGACCAGCGGTTAGCCGCTGAAGTTAAAGTTTCTTTGCAATTTAGTGCGTACTTAAATCGCCCTGCTGATCGTGAGGTCGAGGGTTCGATCTCCAGGTCAGGCAGGTGTTATTGGTTTTTTCCGTGTGGTATTCCTGAGTAGCAGCCCGGAGTTTGGGTTTTCGCCCAGTTGATGGAAATAGGCTCGCCCCTTATTACATGGGTCTTAAACATAACGGCGAAATGAGGGTGTTACTATTCACCTCTGCCCAACTCTTTGGGGAATACAGGCGTGATGTTATGTATTAACATTAGTGTATGAGAAAATAGTCAAATTCAAAAGACTATACTTATAGTTTATCAAATGGAACCATTGCTTGGTTAAGCAGACCAACTAATCAAAGTTCTTCAGTCCGCAGCGGTTCCTTCATCTACGACGTAGACCTCCCGACCCTGAGCGACTGGCAGCCCACCCAGCAGGAGCTGGTGACGTTAGGCGCGGAATACGTGAAGCTTATTCGTCAGAATGAGTCGTTGGAGAGGCTGGAGGTCGGCGAGGAGCTGGCTTTGGAGATGTTTGTGGATAACGAGCATAAGACGAGACAGATACCTAGTATTGCTAGGAATAATGGTGAGTATTGATATTTTTATCGAATACTAGCGGACCCGGCAGACATCATCCTGGCCGGAAAAGCAGCGCAACAGGAAATTAATCAAATTTGGTGACATACCGACAGCAGCGCCACCTACCGGGCCCAGTAGTGTTTTCAAACCATCTAGGAACTCATAACCCATTGAAATATACACACAAAATTTCATCCAAACCGGTCCAGCCGTTTAGGAGGAGTTAGGTGACAAACACATGTACAGAAGAATTATATATATTAAGATTAGTTATCAATTTTTATTATTATTAAATAACAGATGTCTTTAGTTGCCTGCATACTTATTTCTTTTGTCAACCGTACTTAGAGGATTTTATAAAAAACTACCGACCCGCCCCGGCTTCGCACGGGTGCAATATAGGTATTAATGTGGGGCATATAAACCTTGCTCTTGAATCACTCTATTCTTCATCTATTGCTGAATACTGCATTAAAATCCGTTGCGTAGTTTAAAAGATCTAAGCGTACAGACAGCGGCAGCGACTTTGTTTTATACTATGTAAAGATGTTCGTCATTTTATAATTATTTTACATTGTGGCGACATCTATCACGCCACATGCGAACTAAGCCGCACGACGATTGTGTAGCAGACTACAGCGACAATAATGACACAAATATGACGTCACAGAATCCTGCATCGCGCTATCAAGATTTGACACGCAGATAGTGAAAATATACAACTTCCCACCACCAACCGTTGGGTTTACCCTGAACCACCGTGTTCACCCGCCGCCGCCGCGGAGCTAGTCGTCTTTTCTGACTCCGCAGTCACACCGTTAATTCAGCCTTCATCAAGCTCTCTCCCTCCCAGTCCTCCCGCCAGCAACGCCCTAAGCCGAGGTCCGAGTCCCATTAGGGGTCGCCCTTAGTGCTGTTGTTGCTAGTAGTCATGATGTTAGTAATAGTAGTTAGCTTAGGTTAAGTATTTTACTCTCGTCCCCATTGGTTGGAGACCCTGCAGGTCTCCCCAATAACTGCCCGGTTACGTAGTAACGGTCCGCAAGACCATCTACAAGCAGTCGAATAGCAAAAAAATAAGAATCTACCGTGGGGCAGTAGCCCGCCAGGCATAAGACCCGCCTGGTTGTAGGACCCTCCCTTTTCGTTGGAGGAACATAATACTTCGTTCCTCCACATCATCAGTACGATATGAAATGTTTTTGACTGAGCTCTTTGTAATATCTTTGCTTTAATTTGTTATTTTACAGGAAAAGTGACGCTGTACAAAGTGGGCAAACATATAGATATTTCAAAGGGACCCATGATCAGCACGACAGCACAGATCGGAAGGGTATCTGTTGTTTCCGTTCACAAATTAAACGGTTAGTATTACTATTATTTAACTATACATATATACATGTAATATGACGCTTAACCTGGCCGTATACAACGCATAACCCCGGTCACTCACATTCGCACGAATACGCAAACCCACAAGTGTGGAACTGACATTCGCAATGACTATGCGAACATTTTAAAATTCGCTTACATTAGCGATACGTCTATGATACTATACGTCAAACGTTCGTGTAAGGCCTAAAGAAACCTCAAGACATCCCTATAGAATATCAAGTTAAAAGCACAATACAATAGTTAGAATTTAACTATAATTAAATCAAATCCCATTTATTCAAACTGTACTAAAAATGAGTACTTTTCAAACGTCAAACTTGAACTATCGATAACTTCTTTAATAAACTATCGATAAGTTCTTAATAAACTATCGATCAGTTCTTTAATAAACTATCGATAAGTTCTTTAATAAACTATCGATAAGTTATTTAATAAACTATCGAGAAGTTCTTTAATAAACTATCAATAAGTTCTTTAATAAACTGTCGAACTTAACCATCGATAATTTCAACTGTCATAACGTTCAAGTTTCTGTCCAATAGGTAGTTGGTCTTATCATAAAATTAAACCTTGTTTCTTCTTTCAGGCTCACCAGACAGTGATATCAAGCAGCTGTACAGGTTCCAAGGAGTCGCCTTACCGACTGGTGTCATCATAAACCACTTTGCCTTCTCCATACTTACCGATAGAGCTAAGAAATTGGTAAGCTTCCTTGTTTTTTGTTCAGAGTATTTTTGTGCTGGATTTGAGTCCCAGGTTTGTTAAAAGGTGTTACTTTAATCCTGTGATTTCCAAATCAAAATAGATACTACAGACTTGGGATGTCATAATGGAGTGACGACACTGTACCTCATGTGTAACGAAAAGTTTCTGTGAAATAACCGTCCAAGTGCAAGTCGGTCTCGCGCACTAAGTTTTCCGTACCACCACCAGTTTTCCTTCTTTTTTGTATAACTATAGAGTATGCATTAAAATCATGCCAAGGTTTCACGTTTTTAAGATAGAGGAGGAACAAAAAACGATGTAAAGCTTTTTTTTAGGTTTCTTGTTTGCAGTCCCTTTTGTTTTTAGACTTTTTAATATTTGCCATGGTAGAGGACATAGTAACACATATTCGGTGAAAATTTCAACTGGCTACCTATTACGGTTAAAAAGATACAGCCCTGTGACAGACAGACGGACGGACAGGTGGCGTAGGCTTAGTAATAGGGTCCCGTTAGCACCCTTTGGGTACAGAACCCTAAAAAAAATATCTACAGTTCGCGTTAACGGAGGTACAGTTGCCGGCATGTAACTTGGTAAGGTTTTGTCGTAGTGGGAATAAGTTTGCGCATGTACACTTAGTGTAACAATATAATTATCACTTTTATTGCTTGTCATTGTTCTATGGTTATTGCCATACTTAAATTATTTTTAAACATGTATATATGTGTGTGTAGCGGAAATGAGAATGTTGAGATGGATGTGTGGAGTGACGCGAATGGATAAAGTAAGAAATAAGTATATTAGAGGGAGTTTGAAAGTGGCACCAGTGACAGAAAAGTTGAAAGGAAAGCGTTTGTCTTGGTACTTGGTAGGGGCATGTGATGAGGAGGGATGAAACACATGTGACTAAGAGAGTGATGAATATGAATGTTGATGGATGGAGGGGGAGTGGGAGACCTAAGAAAAGATGGATGGATTGTGTGAGGGAGGATATGAAAGTTAAGGGAGTAAATGATAATGAGACGGCTGACAGGGACGAGTGGAAGAGAAAAACATATTGCGCCGACCCCAAGTAACTTGGGACCAGGGCAGGAAGATGATGATGATGTATGTTTAGAAGAAATAAAGAAAGGAGAGGAATTCTCTTCTCTATTTTTGCGAAGTTACGTGCCTGCGACTCTATATTAGACTTCATTTCAATGTCTAATTTCAACCTTTCTATTTCAGAATGTCGCCAGATCACCGATACAGAAAGTGGTCGAGCGCGAGGAATCGGAAAGCATAGCAATGAAGGCGTGAACTTGATATGTACCTTAATAATTATAAGTAGTTCTTTAGTTATATGTAAGTTATTAAAACATGTTAAGAATGAAACTTGTGTATTTATTAAACGTTTTTATCTTTTGACGGCTATGGACGTCAAACTAATGCTCGGGCCGCTAACAACGGCTATATCCGTAAAAAAGTACGATGAATTTGTAGCGTGGCGTAAGTTGCTGAGAGACCTGCCGGGGTTGCGGTGCATGCTTTTGCAACTCCCGCGACCCCGGCCAACGGTCACGAGGAACACCGTGGCCTTTTAACCGGTAAGAATCCGGCAATAATCCTTCGCCATCCCTGGGCGAAGGGTATCTATAAATATTTTCCCAAGATAAAAAAAGTCCTGTTAGGAGTAAGACGTGTAGACAATTGTTTTTTCGTAATTATCTCTCTTGAAGTAAAACAATAAATCAACCATTGTTGTAGAACTGATCATTTATTCGTTACATATTTACAAACAAATAAAACATAACATTAAAATACTATGTCATCGATCTTCCCATAGACATCAAGAAACGTTAAAAACTCACATAAGTACTTGTTTGTACTTTACATACTCGTCACCATTTAGAATAATCTACTGATCCCGTTACCATCAACATGGAGAAGTAAGAAATGGAGCGCTAACGTGTGGATAAACGACTTGCGTATACGCAGTGCATGGTACATGAGACTCGCAACAGTCGTGATCTACGGACACGTGCCTTCAAAGCTTTAGGCTGACTGCACACTCAATTTGTTTGTAGCTGGAGACTAGAAACCTCTAGCCTCACGTTACACTGCAACAGCGATCGCCTAATGAATGAAGTTATGTTTCAATCGTGCTTCACAATATACGTAAATTCAATGAAGGCTAATTTAAAGCTGAAATTTCGCCGGGCGGCGAGTCTTTGGTCGGATAACTGTCATAATAATAGCAATTTAATAATAATAATTCTATTTCAGATTAATTTTACTTCAAATATCTGTTATACGGTAATTTTTCATCTCTGTCTGCAGTGGCGTTTGGCGAATTTTCAGCCTCAAATTAGCCCCCATTATAGACAACAAATATGCATATTAGCACTCCATTCTTTCATACTCTATGTTTATCATTTCATAATACTCCAATTATTAGTTTTATTTTATTTTAAAATCTGTCTTTCATTGTTTTCGTTCACTTAGTTTAATCTTTCATATCTCTATTCATCTTATGCTACTGATGTCCTATTTATCATCTGTCTAGCCTTACCCCAACATAGTTGGGTTACCAATTATGTCGGGGTCAGCTTCCAGTCTAACCAGATGCGGCTGAATACTAGTATTTTACACGGAGCGACTCCCGATACCAATGATATTTCATCTCAGATATAATTAATAATTAGTGTGCAATTGATTGATCGACTAACTACACTGCAGAGGATAAAATGTGGTCCTCGGAGGGAAATAGGCCGAACCAACTCTTCTAGTGGGGGTCTTCAGCGACTATGGCATTTAAATAGGTGGGTGGAGAAGATACAGCATATCATCCTTACTATAATAAATGCGAAGGTATAGCAGTGATAGCCTAGTGGTGTGACCGTCAGACTGCAAAATCATAGGTCTCGAGTTCGAACCCAAGGGTCGCACTGACTTTTCGGATTCACGTGCGTATTGTATAGTTATCATTTAAAAACATCGTGAGGAAACCGGCATGCCTGAGAGATATTTCTCGACGGCATGTCAAGCCAAGTCAGAGGCCCATGGGCGGCATAAACTCTGACACCAGGTTAGTCACTAACCACACGAAAAGAAGAAGAAAGCGAAAGTAACTCTGTCTGTCTGTGTGTTACCTCATCACGACTAAACTACTGAACCGATTTTGATGAAACTTGGTACAGAGATAGTCTGGAACCCGGAGAAGGACATAGGCTACATCTATATCGAAAAACGTGGAATACGCAATAAACGAAATCCATGCGGGCGAAGCTGTGGTCGACCTCTAGTTAGTATCATATCAATATCATCCGACTTATTTCAACTACCTTTTAAGGAACATAGATTTATCTAGGAAGACTTAGGCTTCTTAGGATCAGAAGGCCCATCTTCCTCGCCTCCAGCCTGAAAAATCGGCTGCGGCTGAGTCTTCTTATAAGCTGGCGCCACCCAAAATGGATTCTCCTCAGCGTCCTTTGCATACTTCAAGATAGCCTCTCTCGGATCCTGTTCATCATCAACCCTCTTGCTTAACCCTAAATTCCTGATCACGAAGGAGCTTAGTGTACTTCCAGAGGCAGCTACTCGACCTCCTTGTCCTGAAGTTATGGGTAGATCAGGTCTGTGGGACTTTACAGGGTCTAACCGGTCTTTCTCCATCTTCTTCTTGCTTGTTCTTAATTTTTCTTGCCTGAATAGTGGTAGGGCGTGAGGAGTGATGATCTGTTGAGCGCTTACAACCTCGACAGAGTGTTTCTTTCTATGTGTTTTAACTATGCACAGCTTTGCTCCTCGCAAACTCTTTTTCTGGTCAAAATAGCATTTGACTACGCCATTCCCGCATCCAACAAATATCTGGTTTAATTTCGCGTGCCAGATACCCTTTATAACGTGAGATTTCGTCACGTCTATATGCGTTGTCTGCTCAAAGGTCTTTGTGTTGTAGAAAATCAATCTTCCAATATCTTGCCCTCTTTGTAAGGACTCTCCAGTGAAGACAAGAGTGTCATCCGGGCTGAACGCGCAATCAGTCTGCTCGTACCTGGAAAATAGGTCCCCAAAAACGTGCAAAGGCTTTCTAAAGTTTCTCAAGTCCCATATCTTCAGAGTGTCGTCATTTCCTCTGCTGGCTAAGTACGAGCCGAGGTAGGAATACGATATACTTGATATTTCAGACTGTCTCTGATGTCCATCTCGGAGACATGCTGTGGTATTGACAAAGTTCTTCCTATGATCCCACATTTGTATTGAACCATCATAGCATGCGCACGCGACGGTGTTGCCGTCTCTAGAGAAGGTGCAAGCTGTGGGGTTGGTCTTCAGACCTCCTTGCTGGCGTGGTTTGATGACGGCCTTGTGTTGTTTCGGGTTTTCAGTCAGCCAGAGTCGGAGGGTCCCGTCTTGGGAGCACGTCATGAATTCTTCGCGGACTTGAGGGTGCCAGCAGCCGCTGTTTAGGGCTGCTGTGTGGCCTTTTGTTCTGGAAGAGAAATAATGATAGATTGAAAGATGCACAGGGCATTTGTCAAGAGAAACAAAACAGCATTCTTTTGAACGCTAAAACAACAAACTATGATCATCATGTCCCCACGATGATTATAGTTTGATGTTCATTATTGCAGACTGTTCTGCCTAGCCTTTTCCCAACTATGTTGGGGTCAGCTTCCAGTCTAACCAGATACGGCTGAATACCAGTATTTTACACGGAGGGACTGCCATCAGAGCTCTGCAATCCAGTAACTGGGCAACGCCGATATCCGAAGGATAGACCGGATGTCAGATTTTCGAGCTTCTGACTACCCGTAACGACAGTCATAGTCTTATGACACTCGTGATCGACGGTTTAACGTGCTCTCCGAAGCACGGAGGGGTCTTGAGATGTAATGAACGGTCACCCATCCACAGACAGACCGCGGCAAGCGCAACTTAACTTTGCAAATCGTATGATCGGCGCAGTTGGCAATTAACCATGAGCCCCTCTCACTCCAGTCTCCATAGTCTATTGCAGACTATCCTCGTGAATGTTCATTGTATCATTTGTAGCGATCTTTCAGGAGGTTCCGTAACAGGCCCGAGAAGGCGGCGCGCTGTGTTCCGTGCGCGCTTCTCAGGAGGATGTGGGGCCCCACAGAGGTGAGGTCCGCCGATGGTTGGAGGACCGGGATCTGCCGGGGTTGCGGTGCATGCTTTGCGAATCCCGCGACCCCGGCCGAACGGTCAGGAGAAGGAGCACCGTTGGTTTTTCGCCGGTAAGAGTCCGGCAGACCCCCTCGCCTTCCCCGGGCGAGGGACATCCATGAGGATTTTCCAACGAAAAAAAAAAGTAGGTTCCGTTTTCAGCAGTAGATGTTCACAGGCTAATGGTGTGCACCTGTTAAACTCTTGTAGTAAGATCTATCAACTTGAAGTATAACATAACATCACGCCAGCATTCCCCGAAGGGTTGGGCAGAGGCGTATAGTAACTCCCTCATTCCGCCGTTATGTTTAAGTCCCATGTAATAGGGTGTGAACCTTTTGCCATCAACCAAGCAGTAATCAAACTCCAGGCTGCTACTGAGGAATTCCACGCGGAAAAACCCAATAACACTGCCCGACCTGGGGATCGAACCTAGGACCTCACGATAAGCAGTCGCGCTTGTGACCACTAGACCAACGAGGCAGCTGAAGGTTGAAGGCATAGTGTATCAAAATGCAAACTAGAGATATACGTGAGGCATTTTAGCGAGCCGTGTTAAATGACCGCACGGCGAGCTATAACCGCGCGATTCGCTCGGAACACGTTTACTTCATGTAATTATTTTATTTACTGAATCTAAATGTATCCAGTTCAGGGTTAATCTATGTCAGCAGTAGAGATAAACTACGATAACATGTCCCGCCCCTCCAAATTACTATTTCCATGTGTTTAGTCACATCTTTACGAAAGAGTGTGTATGTAGTTGTAGTTTTTGTTTGACGGCTGTCTCAACGCGCACACATGCGTTGGCAGTATTGGTGGTGCTTTATAAATACTTTCATAAATACATTGAAGCGTTTTGAATTTTGGAGGGGCGGGACATGTTATCGTAGTTTATCTCTACATCACGAGGATTGACGGAATTACATGATTTCATTTACACCCTGTATAAAACGACTTACTTAGCCATATCAGTGATATACTGATCTCCCTTCACGCACTCCAGCACTTCGAAGCCGTCTCTGTCCAGGACCTTGGCCTGAGCTGCACCGCTGACAACGAGTATGGAGTCCCCTGTCGTTGAATACTGCAGCGCTTTAATGGGGTGATTCTCACATGGTTGTAGGGTGCGGAAGGAGCGCATTGATGAGTCCATACCTGATGTACGAAAAAAAGAGGGTAATTGGTTTGTTTAGACCAGTGATACCCAAAGCACAAAACAGATAGGTACAGAAGTCAATCTACATACAAGTGCGCTCGAGCAACGCACACATAGACACTGCTCACGGACACGATATCTCGGACTGTTTGGGACTAGAGTGCGAGTGAGTGCGAGCGCGAGTGCCATGCGCTTGAGAGAGATAGATATATAGATAGAGCGACCGCCGAGCGTAGGTATGAAAAGTGAAGTACATACATGTGATTGACTTCTGTACCTATCTGTTTTGTGCCCAAAGTGTCTATATCGACATCCAGGGGTCGACGACGACATACAAGGGCTCCATGTGGGTGAAAAAAAAATTGGGGGTCCGTGAGATGTAAACAGGCGTCCACGATAGTAGCTTAAATGAGTTAAGCAGGTTGTCATTTTTATTTCGACTTTCCATTAATGGAATAACCCACATACAGATGATTTGTTGTTTAGTTTTTACTTGAAAACGTAACAAACTCACCGACGACGATAGTACTATTGTAGGTTTAATAAATGTATAAAACGTAACGTTTTTTTTAATTGTATTTTCGCTCACACCTCACAACAGTTAGAAATCAGTCAAAAACACATTTGAAGTCGATGAATTAGCAAAAATGCAATATTAGCTAAGCTCAAGTCTACCCAAAACTGAAAAACATGGCAAGTGGTCTGAGAGACAAAAAAGTTTGGGGACCTTGGGTTTAGACTGACAGAGATGGAGCGAGTATTTAATTTTTTTCTTGACTTGGTTGTGATTGGTCCTAGTCTCACCTGATGGTAAGCGCAGACAGGGTCTAAGATGGAGCACACGAATCCAAGGAACAGAGATATAGAGGGATTCCCCTATACCCCTCTGGCTCTCACATATACACAGTGGCAGAACAGTGAGGTTTTGTCGATCATTGCTTGTCTTGTTATTATGGATGTTACATGTAGGTGTTTTTTCAGATAAATATATGTTTGAGCGAGCATGTCAAGGGTGCAGATTGCAACGTCCGCCTTGAACAAACTTGTGGGTCATTACCACAAGTCAAGACTTGCTTTGTCCTGTAGATTCTTTATCATCATCATACTATGAGCTTTTATATTCTTCTGTCTGTTGTTATATTAACCGATTGGCTTTTAATATGTTCCAAAAAGATGTCCATTACAAAATACTATCACTCTTATGGTCAAACTAGCGGCCCGTCCCGGCTTCGCACGGGTGGTAATTTTTCCCGTCTTTGCAACATTTTTCATTTATGCTCCGCTCCTATTGGTCGTAGCGTGATGTTATATAGCCTATAACCTTCCTCGATAAATGGACTATCCAACACAAAATAATTTTTCAATTCCAACCAGTAGTTCTTGAGATTAGCGTGTTCAAACAAACAAACTCTTCAGCTTTTTGTAGGACCACTCGCAGTGCAACAACTCTCTTGAGGTTGATACTGCTTAACCGGACAAGTTCTTCAGCTTTATAATATTAATATAGATATACAAATGCTACTCAATTGTAAGTTACCGTAAGTGCGAAAATACTGCGGTGTGGTGACTCATGGTGCATTTTTTTCACCGCAACAAATAAAATAAATACAAGTAAATCAGTACCTATGCGGTAAATAATTCGCTGTGCGGCTCTTCAATGACACGCAATAAAACGCAAGGCAGTGCGCGCTAGGCCCAACTGATTGGGTTTTGTTAATATACAGTAATACCCCGGACTTACGCGATAGGTGGGACCAAGAGATAGCCGTGTAAGTCGAATTCGCGTAAGTCGGGGTTCAACCTTGCATATAAATACGTATAAAGTTTGTGTCATAAACCCAATTTGCACTGCGTGCGTAATGTTTTACGGAAGTGGAATTGTTATTCCACACGGAACACGTTCGAACTTGTCGTAAACCGAACACGCCGATGCGCGCGATGATCAAAAAGAAAAACCGCGTATCTCCGAATTCGCATAAAACGGGGTAGAGTGAGCCGGGGTATTACTGCATTCCAAAATGATGTCCATTTTCGTGTTCAAGACACACAGAGATAGACATCTCCCTACATAAAATACTATTACTCTTGTAGCCAAATACTCAAATGCTACTCAATTTTGAGTTGCCGTTAAGCCTTTGGCCAGACTGCAAACGCGGGCGCGGGGCGGGCGCTGTGCGGCGAGTTCAAACAGAAAAACTTCATTTGAGCGTCCATAGTGGGCACGCGGGCGCGGGAAGCGGAGCGGGCTACATGGCACGGGGAGCGCGCGGGTAGCTCACGCCATAGGTCGTTCATACAAGTGGCCGCAGTGAGAGCGCGGGCGGCAAGCGACAACCCGCGCGGGAGCGGGGGATCTCAAACTAGTTCGAGCTGACCACGCGCGTTGTTGTGATGGCGTCTTCAAAATTAAATGTTAAAGAATTAATAAGTGCTATTCAAGCACGATCTGCACTGTGGATGTCGAAACATCGTTTTTTAGTAAGAATTTTCCAGTAAAAATAAGTCTTCTTCATCCATATGATATTTTGACAAACACTGGACACAACAACGCTCAGAACGAAGCCACGCTCCACTGCGGACAGGTAAATCGCGCGCGTTCCCGCATCCGCGCCGCTCCCCGCACCGCGCTGCCAGTCTGGCCAAACACAGAGTCCTGTTCTGTCACTGTCATTCTAAGGCGAAGTGACAGTGACAGCATGAGATTTAAAGGCAACTTAAAATTGAGTAGCGTTTGAGTTATAGGCGTATTCAGGGTGGAGCAGATGGGGCGCTCGCCCCATCCTGGCACAGTAAAGAATAGGTAAATGGTCTAGATTCAGTCAACTCTCTACCCATGTCCACAGAACAATTACTCAAAATAGGCAGACCAATACCAATGCTCTGTTTGTACTTATTGGGACCTCAAAAATAAGGGTATGGGGCAAAATTGCCCAATAATCCCATTCTGCACTTCCAGATATATTGACAAGACAAATATTTGCTATCTGCCCCACTCGTGGACAAAATCCTGACTACACCCATGGTTTGAGTATTTGGCCACTGAAGTTTTACTTACCAGCGAAATCCCAGAAAGAGACGTCATAATCTATGGAACCAGTTGCCAGCCGAGCTCCGGAGGGGTCGACTGCCAGTGCTACTACTGCTTTCGTCCCATGAAGCATTTCCACCTGGAAATAATGATTTATTTTTATTAACCATACTTGAAGTTCAACTATTTGAATATAATACAGATAACTCTAGGTTGACAGACCTTACAATTCATTCTGCCTAGCCTTTTAGGGTCAGCTTCGACTCTAACCAGATGCAGTATTTTATATAGAGCGACTGCCATCACACCTCCGCAACCCAGTTACTGGGTAATGCCAATATCCTAGGATTTAGACTAGTTGTCAGACTGTCGGGCTTCTGACTTCCCACAACAACTGTTATAGGTATTCATATGACACCCGAGAACAACAGTTTAATGTGCTCTCCGAGGGACAGGGGGGGTCTTGATGTGTAACAAAACAGTCACCCATCCACAGAATGATTGGTGCAAGCGCCGCTTAACCTTGCAAATCTTATGATCTGCGCAGTTGGTAATTAGCCACAAGCACATCCCAAAAAGACTATAAAGTAATTGTTAAATAAAAAAATCCATATGCAATCAATACCCATGTTAACAATTATGCCAATGTCAGACATTAATTATGCAGCCAGTAATTATTTTGAAGAGTGTATAAAGGGAGGGGGACCTTTTTATATCCAACAGTAAAATACTAAGCTAGGTTCTTCTGGGAAAAATGTGTCAACAACTTCAATTTCTGAATAACAACATTTGATACATTGTGACTATCTCACCTCGTGACTATTTGGTATCCTCTTGTCCAATGGTAAATCCTCATCATCAGAACCGCTCAACTCATCATAACTATCTTCACCACCCTTATCACCCTTACCACTCTTAGTTTTATCATCTTTACTCAGCAGTCCAGGTGGTAGTGGTGGACCAATTTCATCATCATCATCTTGTGATAACCCTGGAGGCAATGGTGGGCCTATGAGTTCATCATCACTTTCTTCATCTTTTTTAGTCTCTGGTTTTTTTGGTATAGAAGCTTCAGCTTCTAACCTCTTTTTATTGGCTTCTTGTGCGTTGACCTTTGCCTGTTCCACCAATTCGACGAGATCGAAGTTTTTAGCTTTTTTACCAAAGTTTTTGATGCCCATCACTTGTTGAACGTGCTGGTTCTCCAGGTCTTCGGCTATTTCTTCGATTTCCTTGTGTTCTTGGATGGGTGTGCGCCCGAAAGTGCCGAAACCGGACGTATTGGCTTCATTTTTATCATTGTTCCCGCCTGCTTTGCTAGCGCTAAAGCTGATTTTACCAAAAGATATTGGTTTCTTATGCATTATTGAAGATTATAGGTCTCTTGATTGTTTACTTTCATGTAATTTCTATTTTACAATGATGATCTTAAGGTACTATTTACCTATTGTTTAAATATACTATTATCCTTAAAATATTGCGTATGATTCTTACGTGGATACTTATTAAAATATATCTAACGCAATTTATTCAGGACTTTTTCAGAATCGTAAATTCACAAATTGATTTTTGTTTTGCAAACGTCAATCGAACAGTGGTGAAAAAACATTGCATATCTTTTTTTATAAAATGAATCTTGAATCTTTTATCTCGCAGTAAAAGTAGAGTGTAGATAGAGATAGATAGAAGAATGCAAACAAGATCATGTCTTTCATGCCCTTTATGTCTTGTCAGAGGAAGGGAATGCAACCGGCCGGCTGGATTATCTGTCAGTTTGTTTGACACTGATGACATTTGGTTATTAGACAGTTGTGTTTTGTTTAACATGTTAAGAATTTTGTTTCAAAGCTAAAATAATTTGAAACAATATTTTTTATATTTTTTTCCATCTAAATCTTTAATTCTTTGATAAATGAGAAATATTTTGCGATAAACAGTTTGCCATCACATTTGATTAGGTAATTTTTCAATTAAAATATGTTTTGTAAAGCTCATGCGTTTTATTGTCGAGTTTAGGATAACCACTGTGTGCGAAACTTGTTGACGTAAACCCACAGTAAACCAATCCAATCAAACAACAAAAAAAAGCTTATTTCATTCAATTTGTCATTCAATTAAAATTGTAAATTAGGTACGTTGGTTCTAGGTATTTCGGAATAATAAACAAAGTTATATTCTATCAGTGAAATACCTAAGGATAATAAAAATTGGGTAAGTATAACACGATAAAGGAAAACATGAGCGTAACAAACATTAGTAAATGATGAGTGCACAATAATAAAATTGTGTAAAAACATATAAAACATGGTAATAAAAAATATCTTACGTTTTTAAAAGTAATTATTAGTTAAAAATATTCGTATTCACGTTATCTAAGAACAGACTAACGTGCAAATGCTTTAGATTCTTTTAATTTGAATGTTAAATATGCGTGTTTGTTATTGCTTCTGTAGTTCACAGCAAATATTTTTTAAGTCGATCGTCATTCATTCTGCTTAGGGCTACGGTCTCGAGCGGTTGTCAGCGATGTTTATGTTGCCGATATTCTGTGTTCTCCTCGGCTCGGCCGTTGGATTTATCGATAAGGGTAAGTAAATAATATTAATAAAGAATATTCTGGAGTTTGATAACGAAATAGTCACAATTATTGATGATTTAATAACAATCGGTTTGCTGGACAAGTAATTAGCTGTTCTATATTCGAATATATTGAAGTTCAATGTACCCACTGTTGCAAAAAATGACCTTTTGTTATTTTTAACTAAATGGTCTACCTTTATTATTATTTAAAACTGTAATAATATTTCAATGTTCAGATAAATCTTCATGCTGATGCCATTGAGATATAAAAGTTGTTTTAGACACAATAAAAATAAAGGCATCTTCACGCTGATGTCATGCAGATTCAGATTTGAAACTTGTTTGAGACTGTTCAGACCAAATTAAAAATAATAGCAATACTTAACTACCTAGATATTGTTTTTGCATGCTTATCTCAAATTCAGATTTTAATAGCTGTTTGTGCAACAATAGAAGTATATTTTATGTCTTTTATTTATATAATCTCATTTATTTATGAACATACAAATAAATAATTCAGGTTGTTCATAAAACTGTTGCAAAGACAAAAAAAACGTTTCTTTTTTTAACTTCTTTATTTATGAGTCCAAGGAATTAAATCATTATGCCTATTATGTCAGTTATTTATTTTTTAATTATTTTATAGAAACACCACCACAATGGAGTCCAGTATACACCGTGAAGGGTTCGATCAGCATCCCTTATGCTGAACTAAAAGAACCTTTCTATATTTGGTGAGTTTATCATCTTTAAATAGTATTAAACAAAGTCGTTCCCACTGTCTGTATGCTTAGATCTTTTAAATAACAATGGATTTTAATGCAGTTTTCAGCAATAGATAGTGATTCAAGAGGAAGGTTTATATGCCCCACATTAGTATCTACATTGCACCCGTGCGAAACCGGGGCGGGTCGCTAGTCCTCAATAATCAGTAGTATTTTATTTTTAAATAATAATTTACTTACACTAATATGAATTAAAATTACAACTCGCAAGTTGCATTTTTTTTTTGGTAATTTTTGGTTAATTTGGCTTCTGACTGACAATTCTTATTGAAACTCATATAAAGGCAGGCCTAAATCCAGTACCTAAATCCAAGCATAACTAGATTCCAGTACCGGATTGGCATTGGACTTATTTGGCTTAACAGCAGTGATAGCCTACTGGTGTGACCGATGGACTGCCAAGTCATGGGTCTTGAGTTCAAACCCAAGGCACGCACCTCTGATTTTTCAGATTCATGTGCGTATTGTATAATTATCACTTGCTTAAAAACGCTGAAACAAGGAAATTGACATGCCTGAGAGATATTTCTCGTCAGCACGTGAAGCCAAGTCAGAGGCCCATGGGCGAAATAAACTCTGACACCAGGTTAGTCACTAACCACATGAAAAGAAGATTGGTTTTAAGTAAACATGTTTCAATCCAGTCAAGTATTCTGGATCCAGCCATTAGACTAAGTTTACGGTCATCGTATAATGTTTATGCATATGTTACAGTCATAGTGATTAAATAGCTATTATACATAATGACTGGTCATTATATATAATGACTAAATTGTCTGGACATTGTGATAAATTAATCACTTCATCCGAATATTATTCATAACATCCGGTCGAAGTTAGTCAAAGTAATAAATACGGTTTTATTTTGTGTTATGGGTAGTGAGCTTTCAATTTACTTTTTTAATTAATGTTAAATTATTATTTAGGACAATGTTAAATATAATATTATATGATACAGATTTTTTCTAATTTAATTCTAATCTACCATGCAAGCTTGCTTTGCAAAAGAAGAAATCTGGCGCGTTGTGAGGTCGCAAGTCTAACCTTTTTTTTTTTTTTTCTCACGTGGGGAAATCGTCATGGACTATCCCCCGTCTGGGGAAGACGGGGGGTGTGCCAGACTCTTACTGGCTAAAACCCCACGGTGTCCCTCCTTCTGACCTAAGGCCGGGGTCACGGGATTCGCTGTTGCATGCACCGCGACCCCGGCAGATCTCGGTCCACCAGCTTCTGCTGGTGGACCTCTCCTGTGGTGGGGCAGTTGCTCCCCTGCCCCACATCCATCCGAGAGGCGCGCGCAGGACATGACGCGCCATCCTCCCTGGGCCCGTTACTGGTCGGGCGACGGGTTCCCCAACCCGCCGCCCGCAGGCCACTCACTAGGGTGGCCGGAGATCGTCACGCGCCCTCCGGCGCCCGGTGCGTCTAGCGCGAGAAGGGAGAGAAGAAGCGGCCTCCCTCTCCCTCTCCGCTACCTCCTTGGTCGCCATCACCCCCTCGCAAAAGGAGGCGATGGCTTCCCACGCAGTCTCGCTCCCGACCATGGACAGAACCACGGCCGGAAGCGAGAGGTCACCGCCGATCGCCGCGACTAGCTCGCGGCGCTGCGACCCCCATGCTGGACACGCCTGCAAAGTGTGCAGCGCCGTGTCCACGGGGCAGTCGCAGTGGTGACAACCGGGCGTCTGCTCCCGGCCTATACGACACAGGTACTTCCCGAAACAGCCGTGTCCCGAGAGTACCTGCGTCAGCCGGAAGCTGAGGGCGCCGTGACGCCTCTCCAGCCACTCCTCCATCACGGGTCTTACCGCCGCTGTCGCGGCGTGCCCCGCGCTGGGTTGCGCAAGTCGTTCCCTCCACTCGGCCACCAGGATCTGGCGGAGCTCGCTCCGCTCAGGCGCCTCCTCGCGCTGACGATATCTCAGCGCGAGGGCTCTCGCCTCCAGATCCCAGGGCACGGATCCGGCCAAAAGACTCGCCGCCTCGAAGGAGATCGTACGGTACCCCCTTATCACCCTGACGGCCATCGCCCGCTGCGGTCGCCGCAGGATAGCGACGTTGCGGGCCGATCGCAAGTCTAACCCAACCTAGCCGTTCCGACTTTGACAATTGTTTCTTGTCTAAAGATCCGAATCCGTCGTTCTATCCGTCGATAGAAATATCATAATTATTACTACTTGAAATAAATACAGCATATTATTGCTACACATATGCTTAAGGCAAATTGAAATAAAACTTTATAATCTTCACCTTTACTTATTCTATCACTTTATCCAACTCTTCCAAGATATTATATAAAAAAAGCTAGTTAATGTGATTAATTCTGTATCAATTATCACTTTGTCTAAATTGAGTAGATATTATATATAATGGCTGGATAGTATAATATATAATATCCGGATTTATTACTTTCGCTGTGACACATACATTATACATTGCGTTTAGTATTAAACCAACATAGGTACCTATTCAAAGCTGCATTAGTCATCATTCAATGAATATGTACACAGCTGTTTGCAAATTATACCTATTTATTTATGCATGCAATGTTTAATCCATACATTTACTATTCATTGCAAGTATACTCTTTTTAAACCATTTCAAGTATGTTCTGCCTTTTCCCAACTATGTTGGGGTCAGCTTCCAGTCTAACCAGATGCGGCTGAATACCAGTATTTTACACGGAGTGACTGCCATCAGACCTTCGCAATCTAGTTATAGGGCAATGCCGATATACTAAGTTTAGACTGGTTGTCAGACTTTCGGGTTTTTGACTTCCCATAACGACTGTCATAGGTATTCGTATGACAACCGAGACCGACTGTTTAACGTGCTCTCCGAGGCACATCAAAATTATTTCAAGTATACTAATCTGTATTCTAATACTGTATTCCCCGAAGGGTAGGGCAGAGGTGTATAGTAATAGTATTTCGCTGTTATGTTTAAGTCCCATGTACTAGGGGGCGAGCCTATTGTTATCAACCAGGCACAAAGCAAAACTCCGGGCTGCTACTGAGGAATTCCTATACAGAAAAACCCAATAACACTTTGTCCGGCCTGGGGATCGAACCCAGGAACTCACGGTCAGCAGTCGCGCTTGCCAACACTACCTCAATGGGGCAGTTAAAATAAAATTCTAAGTGAAAATAATGAATGAATCAATCAATCAGTCACGTTAACTCAGCCTAATAAATTCTATTAATATACAAAGATCAAAGATTATTTACTTAAAACATTACCATTATTCTTTGATTGTTCCTTTTTGGGAGCCATTGATTTCCGATTTTGCTTAAAAATAGATATACAGGGTGTAAACGAAATCATGTAATTCCTTCAAACCTCGTGATGTACTGCTAACATAGATTAAACAAGAAAGGGATAATTTCAGATTCAATAAAAAAAAATTACAAGAAGTAAACATGTGTTCTAAACGTGAGGTATTTTAGCGCCTCGAGTTAAATCACCGCTCGGGGAACGATAGCCGCGCAATTCGCTCGGGGCGCAAAATGGCTCACGTTAAGAACACATGTTTACTTCTTGTAATATTTTTTTATTGAATCCGTAATTATCCCTTTCAGTGTTAATCTATGAGATTTAATCTATGTCAGTAGTACATCACGAGGTTTGAAGGAATTACATGATTTCGTTTTCACCCTGTAAACAGTGCCAATAATGAATGGATATAGAAATGGCGGCCTTATGAAGTGCATGGCGTGATTGTCAATCCAATTATATTTTTTTATGTACATACATACGTATACTCACGCCTGTAATCTCCGAAGGTGTAAGCAGAGGTGTTCTCCTGTTACAGGAGTGTACACCAACATTTCGCCTCTGGTTAAGATCTATGTAATAGAGGGCGAGCCTATTGCCATTTAACGGCCACAATATGGTGCCAGGTTCATCAGGCAATGGAGAGGAATTATATTTCTAATCCATTCCCCCATGAACTTTTTTTTTATAATATTAATTTAACATAGTTTGCATTTTTAAGCCAAACAAAATTGTAGAGTTTATAATACCTATTATAAACTTATTAAACTTACTTTGTTTATTCATTGACTTCCTGTTCATCCAAAGGTTGTCTGGTAGATATCGCTATCAGCGATAAGACTGCCATTGTACCCTTTAATGTTTGTTATTGTATAAGAGCTGTGTTACAATTTTGGTGTACAATAAAGTATATTCTATTATATTCTATTCTATACCTACACAATAATAATACTAAATTAGATGAATGAATTAATGTTTATTCACTTAAAATTTCTTAAAGCTGAACATTGCCCCACAAAACTGCTTACGCAGTTTAACTGTGAAATCGTTGAGTCTCTCTTTCAGTAAACATAATTAGATACATCTATAACCTATATGCAACTTAATACCTACACTTACATAGTTTCTAATAAATGTTTTTTAAGTTTACGTGCGAATTTTACTTTATCATCTTCTTGTCTGATGTCAGCAAGCAGTGTTCATTAAATAGGGAACGCGTTTTATTAAGGTTCTGTCGCCATAGTAATTACATATACAAGGTTAGTCGGAAAGGGGGTACTAAGCCGAAAGGGTGTTAAAGTACCAAAAATAAGGGATAACTTTTGTTCTACAACTTTCCCCAAAACTCGATAGTTTAAGAGAAATAGCTTTTCAAAGATTTCGTAAAAAATATGCTAAATTCTATCTGTCCATAGCTATGATCAGCTGTTTTTACAATTTAGGTCATATTTGGGGTCACGGATTAGAAAATTGATTTTCAGAATTCATAACTAAAGCAGGGATGTTTTTTTTTGAAAAAACGAATATAAAGATCTTTTTGCATGCATTTTTTTTTTATCGAATTTTGAAATTTTAACACTTGCTTTAAAATAGTAATCAGGGATACTTTAGGTGGCCCGCGGCTTAGTACCCCCTTTCCGACTAACCTTGTATAAATATACTCAAGCCTTTTTCCCATGGGGGTAGGCAGAAACTATAGAACACGACATGGTACGACCCTTACAGACCCCTTTCGCTTCATCCACATTCATACATCTTGTCATACACGCACGCCGGTTGAGAGTAAGTTAATTAATTAAAATTAATTTTACCGCAGTCTGAGGGTTTAATAACGTTGCATTTGGTGGATGATGGTGGACTGCCTTGTTGGTCTAGTGGTCACAAGCGCGACTGCTGACCATGGGATCCTGGGTTCGATATCCAGGTCGGGCAGTGTTATTGGGTTTTTTCATTAGGAATTTCTCAGAAGCAGTCCGCGATTAGTATTTGTGTCCGGTTAATGGCAATAGGCTCGCCCTTATTACATGCGACACTTAAACTTAACTGGTGAAACGAGGGTGTACTAAAACACCTCTGCCGAACCCTTCGGGGAATACAAGGCGTGATGTTGTGTTATGTTGGTGAATCATTTTTGTTTCATATTCGTAACTGCAAATGGATTCCACATGCAGTCGGCAGTTGACTCGCAGTTGCAGTAACTGCGTCTTAACTGCCTTGAAGCTAGTTGCAGTTGCATAGTTTGCAGTTCTGACTGGATATGCAGTCTACTTGCAGTTATGATTATATATATATATATATTTTTTTCAAAAAAGAACATAACTGCTTTATTTATAAATTCAGAAAATTAAGTTTCTAATGTATTGTATGTAGTGACCCCAAATATGACCTAAATAGTAAACACAGTTGATCATAGCTATGGACAAATAGATTGTAGCATATTTTTTACGAAATCTTTGAAAAGCTATTTCTTTTAAACTATCGAGTTTTGGGGAAAGTTGTAGAACAAAAGTTATCCATTATTATGGGTACTTTAACACCCTTTCAGCTTAGTACCCCCTTTCTGACTAACCTTGTATAACTCATTTTGGCCAAAAGGGCGCTTAAGTACCTAGTATTGGCTTTCCGGTGACGATATACAGTGTAGTAACTAAAAGTTTTAAATTTTTACCTTGTACCTGTTGTTTAGGTAGAGTAGGTAGGTACGAAAGTATTATTTTTATCATTTTCCTCAATACTTACCAATAACAATGGAAGACAATATGAGGAAATTCAAACGTAAACCAAATGGATATTTATTTATTTAACAATCGAAAATGCAGGGCTTCTGACTAATTACCAACCGAGCGGATCATACGATTTGCGAGGTTAAGCTGCGCTTGCCACGGTCAGTCCGTGGATAAGTGACAGTTCGTTACACATCGAAACCCCTCCGTGGCTCGGAGAGCATGTTAAACAGTCTGTCCCGGGTGTCATACGAATACTTATGACAGTCGTTACGGGTAGTCCGAAGCCCGAAAGTGACACCGGTCTATCCTTAGGATATCGGCATTGCCCAGTTACTGGGTTGCGGAGGTCTGATGGTAGTCGCTCCGTGTAAAATGCTGGTATTCAGCCGCGTCTGGTTAGACTGGAAGCTGACACTAACATAGTTGGGAAAAGGCTAGAAGGAAGGACTGCTGAAGAAGCCAGTTTATTTGAATTACCCACTTCATCTATTGTTTTAGGTTAAGTCTATAATGATAGTTGTAGTAAGTGTTGGCAAATAAATAAATCTGGTGAAATCGAACAACAGTGGTAAAAAAGGTGAAAGCAATAAATTTAAAAAAAAATAGTTGTTAGGTATAAACGGTGTAAACAAAATCATGTAATTCATTCAAACCTCGTGATGTACTGGTGACATAGATTAAACCTGAAAGGGATACTTTTGGGTTCAATAATAAAAAAATTACAAGAAGTGAACATGTGTTCTTACCGTCCTATCGCTTGCCGCGCGGTCATTTAACTCGGGTCGCTAAAATGACTCACGTTAAGAACACATGTTTAGGTACTTCTTGTATTTTTTTTTATTGAATTAAAACTATCGCCTGCTGTGTTAATCTATGTCAGCAGTACTTCACGAGGTTTGAAGGAATTACATGATTTTAATACTCAATACTTTATTGCATTCCATATGTACCCTGTCGGGCACAGCAAAATTGGGAGAGAGGAAGAGAGCTAAGTAGTAATTTAATATTATTATACTAGCTGCCCGGACAGACTTCGTTCTGTCAAAAGTTATTGGCCTGTAGTGGGAAAAGAACAGTGTTGTTTTATGTTTTTTCTCTCCATATGAATCTTCCTTATGCCTTAAGGAATATATATTTAAAAAAAAATAGCCGATTTGGTCGAGCCGTTCTCAAGTTTTGCGCTTAGCAACACATTTGGCGATAAATTTTTATTTATATGGAAGATGTTATTTCGTTTACACCCTGTATATAAAAGTAGAAACTGACTGACTGATTGATCTATCAACGCACAGCCTAAACCGCTGGGGTTAGAAACTTGAAATTTTAACAGTAGGTACCTTTTATAACGTAGGCATCTTAAGGAAGGATTTTTCAAAATTCCTTCCTTAAGGGGGTAAAAAAAATCACGAAAGCGAAGTTGCGGGCGAAAGCTAGTGTGGAATAATTATAAAGTTGTTCAGGTTAAGCAACGAAATGTGAGGGAATTAACAACATACATACAATCACGCGTGATTTCCATTGGGGTAGGCAGAGATTATATATTTCTACCTGCTACGATCTTTACACACCCCTTTCGCTTCATCTACATTCATTATCCTTTTCATGCATGCTCGTCGGTTTAGGGTGCTACCAACCTGGCCTTCTTTGAGAACGCTCGCGATTTGTTCGTGGTACGTTCGCCAAGGTCGGCCCCTTCCAACTGTTCCATCCACACTCGCCTTGTACACTTGTTTCGTTAATCTCCTTTCGTCCATCCTCTCTACATGACCAAACCATCTTAACATACCTTTCTCAATCCGTCTCACTACATGTTCTTTCACTGCACAACGTTCCCTTATCACGCTGTTCCTTACTTTATCTTTCAAAGTTACACCACACATACTTCTCAAAGCTCTCATTTCTACTGCAATTAACAATTAACAACATTCGTTGGTAATGTTGTCGTGTGTCTGTAAGAACTAATAATATTGTACCTACACTGGATGTGAGCATGTAGGGTAGATTCTGTCACTAATTTGGTGGAGGAGCGGGTCACTTTAGATAAGACGTGCCGTCAGTTAGTACAGGTCAACTCAAACCTGCTATGTCACTTTCCTCAAAAGGCCATTCCAGACGTTGCCCTACATTGTTACACTCGCATAGTTTTTATACCACAATGACTTTAAAAGAGACCTTGATCTCTCAGTTTGTTTCGGCTATTCTTCACAGAGCTAGTCAGATAGGTAACGCCGGCGCCATCTAGTCTTAAAAAAAATTATTGACTTGTAAAAGAGTCTTTAACAGATTTATTTACAGAAATATAAATCATTTATTTTCATCTATCATTTATCAGACGAACTATACTTATAACCGCCCTTAGGTTAATATAACTTTTTTCTAAGATCTCTCTTTTTTTCGTGTGGATAGTGACTAACCTGGTGTCATAGTTTATGCCGCCCATGGGCCTCTGACTTGGCTTCACATGCCGTCGAGAAATATCTCACAGGCGTTGCCTCACGATGTTTTCATTCAACGTTTTTAAGCAAGTGATAATTATACAATACGCACATGAATCTGAAAAGTCAGAGGTGCGTGCTTTGGGTTCGAACTCGAGACCTATGACTTGGCAGTCCGACGGTCACACCACTAGGCTATCACTGCTGATTTATCTGCTTTTTGAAGATCCTCATGGATACTTTTTGCCCGGGAAAGACGAAGGGTTATGCCAGTCTCTTACCGGCCATAAACCCATGGTGTTCCTCCTCCTGACTGTTGACCAGGGTCGCGGGATTCGCAAAAGCATGCACCGCAACCCCGGCAGAGGCTACATACATACATAAACTCACGCCTTTTTCCCATGGGGGTAGGCAGAAACTATAGAACGCCACATGCTACGACCCTTACATACTCCTTTCGCTTCATCCACATTCATACATCTTGTCGTACACGCACAACGGTTGAGAGTATTACGCATCTGTCCTTTGTGAAGAACATCACCAATAACATCGATGTATGTCCTTCTAGGACGTCGTCTAACAGCGGACAGAGGCTGATACAACCTAAATACACCCTGAACAGTGTTGAACCACCTTGGGGGTTGCTCTTAGTCATAAGGGAATGATATCAAATAAGTCTCGTTCCTCCTAAAGCAGGGTTTTGGCTATAGTCGTTTAAGTTCTAACACCGCAGCTCAAAATAGTTAACTTTTCAGGAGAGCAAAAAAAATGAAATTTTTCTACTTATCATATAATTGATTTTAATATATACAATATTCTATTTTATTTTGGTTTTTTCGACGGAGCACTTTCGCGTCACGATCCAGTATGGAACTCGCCTGACTTACACGCTGTTTTAGCTGTTTACATAGTTTGATGGAAAAAATATTACATTCGCGGTGGATTTTGTTTTTGAAATAACGCATTGCTATTGGATCTAACTATTGATTGTGATCGGTAAAACGATGCGTTTTTTGATTCCCTATCGAATGACGTGCGTAACTCAAAACTACTATTTCTCGTGTTACGCGGTGTTAGAACTTAAGCGACGATATATAATTCCTTTATCCTTACCTATGCAAATTAGAATTTGCGCAAATAAGATTGTGACTGCCTTGTTGGCCTAGTGGTCGCAAGCGCGACTGCTGAGCCTGTGGTCTTGGGTTCGATCCCCAGGTCGGTCAGTGTTATTGAGTTTTTCCATTAGGAATTTGTCAGTAGCAGTTTGGCGTCTGGATTTGTACCCGGTTAATGGCAATATGCTCGCTCCTTATTACATGGGACTTAAACATAACTGGTAAAACGAGGGTGAAATAAAAATATAAAATTAAACACCTCTGCCGAACCCATCGTGGATTACAACGCGTGATTTTATGTTATGTTATGATTGAACATTTAGCCAAACCATAAGACATATAATTCTGTTGACCTTTCCTTAAGATTTCCTAGTAAATAACTTTTTGATAATTCTATCGACTCGAACCAAACGTTTATACAAAAAAAGAGATTTATATTACACTAGCGGCCCGTCCCGGCTTCGCACGGGTGGACATTTCCCGGTTTTTGCAACATTCTTCATTTATGCTCCGCTCCTATTGGTCGTAGCGTGATGTTATATAGCCTATAACCTTCCTCGATAAATAGACTATCCAACACAAAAATAATTTTTAAATTCCAATCAGTAGTTCCTGAGATTAGCGCGTTCAAACAAACAAACAAACTCTTCAGCTTTATAATATTAGTATAGATTAGTATAGACAAATAAACTGATACACATTCAGTGGAACTTTTGACTTCTAAACTAAGTAAAACTTGTATTATGAGAGTCAAGGTGATCTCTCTATGTATATCAAGAAAAATAATAAAAAAAAGATATAAAAAGAAATGGAATTTAAAAAAGTCAATAAGATAGCATTGTTTTGTTTGACATAATTTATTTGTGTGTGTGCGGGTTTGTGTGTGTGCATGTGTGTGTGTGCTTGTGTGTTATCCAATGAGTGTTAAGAGGCCGTTCCAGTTTCTCAGCCGTCTCACTTTTATAAAGATTTGAAGAGAATTTAGGCGATATTGGAAAATGTATTCTAGAAGGAGACGTAGAGGACGTCCTAGAAGGACATACATCGATGTTATTGGTGAAGTTCTTCACAAAGGTCAGGTGCGTAGTACTCTCAACCGGCGTGCGTGTATGACAAGATGTATGAATGTGGATGAAGCGAAAGGGGTATGTAAGAGTCGTAGCATGTGGCGTTCTATAGTTTCTGCCTACCCCTATGGGAAAAAGGCGTGAGTTTATGTATGTATGTATTCTAGAAACATTCTTCAGAATAACATTTTAAATATTTGCAATATATTTTCGTCTTGATTTATTGCCTAGACAGAGGAGGAGAAAGGAAATGTATGTCTTTTGTTTTTTCTATAAATCATGTATGGAAATAAAACTATTGTTTAAATATTTGTGATGACACTCAGAAGGTGGACACACTGAACTTCTAATGATTACATTTTTCAATATCACTGTTCAACCTTGAACATGCAATCGCTCGACACGCCACCAACAGCATCAGCGTTAGCAACATACTTACATTCGGCACACGCGCCGCCAACATCGGCACACCGTCAGCGCTAAGAAGTGACAGTGAGATCTTCGCTTCATCGGCTCGATACACATACAACACACATGTAAATAGGTATCTATGTGTATTGACCACTAAAATCTCTTTAAATCTTTATAAAAGGCTTAAAGTTAGAGTGAGACGGCTATGAAAATGGAAAGGCCTTTCAAGTTTCATTGTTCGGTATCAAAGTCGTGATTTTATGTGTAAACTAGCGACCCGCCCCGGCTTCGCATGGGTGCAATGTAGATACTAACGTGGGGCATTTAAACCTTCCTCTTAAATCACTATCTATTGCTGAAAACTGCATTAAAATCCGTTGCGTAGTTTAAAAGATCTAAGCGTACAAACAGCGGGAGCGACTTTGTTTTATACTATGTAAAGAAGATATGTACTTGTAGTATCATCGCATGTACGTAATGGTTATTCAACAATTATATCTGCGTATCTGATAGCGTAGGATATTAGTATCGTGTAGATGTTTTCCATGTATCGGAGTTACATTTGTATTTTAACACGCAATATGGCTGAAGGCAAAATGGATGAGCATGAACATCGTCAGTGAAATAGATACGCCCTACCACGAACATTGACGCATAGTATGGTAAACGTATCGCTAATGTAATAGTCTAAGATCCCAGTAATAAACACAGCATTGCCTACCCAAGAGTTGTGACGGGAAAAAAATTGTCAACCTGACGTTTGCATATTCTATAGGCTTCATACTTTCGATTGGTATGGAATTTGTCTATTAACCAAACCAGAGAACTTCTTCTGGACTGAAATTTTTTAGTTAACCCATTTGCAATATATTTATTGACATATTTCAATTGATATAAAATACTTTTCATCCATTAACCAGCTCGGTGAAGGTCGTTCTATACTGGGATCTATAAGTGAATTTTGAATCGAAAATACAACTGTCCTATAAAATAGGGGTTCGTGGCTAATTACCAACCGCGCGGATCATACAATTTGTAAGATTAAGCTGCGCTTGCCGCGGTCAGCCCGTGGATGGGTGACCGTTCGATACTCATCGAGCCCTCTCCGTGCCTCGGAGAGCACATTAAACCGTCGGTCCCGGGTTTCATACGAATACTTATGACCGTCGTTATGGGTAGTCAAAAGCCCGAAAGTCTGACAACCGGTCAAACCTTAGATTATCGGCATTGCCCAGTAACTGGGTTATGGAGGTTCGATGCCAGTCGCTCCGTGTTAAATACTAGTATTCAGCTGCATCTGGTTAGACTGGAAACTGACCCTGACATAGTTGACCTACGCGATGACTGATGCATGCGTGCCGTCAGTTTGGACAGGTCAACTGAAACCTGCTATGGCACTTTCCTCAAAAGGCCATTCCAGACGTTGCCCTACATTGTTACACTCACATAGTTTTTATGCCACAATGTCTGGACTTTAAAAGAGACCTTGATCTGAATTTGTTTCGAACTTACTTCTCAGAGCTAGTCAGATAGGAAATGCCGGCGCCATCTAGACTTAAAAAAAATTACATCGGCTTGCAAAAGTGTCTTTAACAGATTTATTTACAGAAATAAAAATCATTTATCATTTGTAAATTATTTGCGTTCAAAATATAGTACATGACCGCATATCGGACGACCTGACCCGTAGATAAAGTTCAATGCGTGTAAACAAATCTCTGGTCTGTTAGATATTGCGTTGTTTTCTTATGGTTATCTGGGTAAATAAAATGATTAAGAACAGCCACACAGCAGCAGATTGCCATAGCAGCGATAGCCTAGCGGTTGACCGTTTGCCTTCCATGCAGGAGGGCCAGAGTTCGATCTCAGCCCGAACCTCGGACTTTTCGAATTCATATCATCATCCTCCTGCCCTTATCCCAACTTATTTGAGGTCGGCGCAGTATGTCTCATATCATACTGCACAAATGTTTCGGCTATATTTTATGACCGGCCGCCTGCCTGACGTCAACCCTCCTTGGGAATGCTTTTGCTGGTGGCAAGTACCACCTACGATCTTATTCCATCTCGGGCTTGCGGGTGCTGCATGCTTGTCAATCTTATTGCCGACAATTGAGCAGACTGTTCTTCTTGGTAGAGTATACCTACTTGATGTCAATATTCTGGATCGCTCCTGTTCCGCTTGGAATCCGTATTCGGCATCGTTTACAATAATTCACAATAGTTCACAATTAAACAAATGAAAATTAAAAATACGCGAAATAAATTTTATAAATGTCATCTTGATATTTATAAAACAGAAGAAGACCATGCAAGAATACCATGTGAGAATCAAAATTTGATTGTGACTTGCGTTAACGGTGAATTTATAACTGCATTGTTGGTCTAGTGGTCGCAAGCGCGACTGCTGAGAAGGGGGTCCTGGTTTCGATCCCCAGGTCGGGCAAAGTGTTTGGGGCTGGACCGTGTGGAATTCTTCAGTAGTAGCCTGGAGTCTGGATTTCTGCCCGGTTGATGGCAATAGGCCCCCTATTAAATGGGATTTAAACTTGACTGCGAAATGAGGGTGTTACTATACACCTCTGCCCAACCCTTTGAGGAATTCAGGCGTGATGTTACGTTATGAGTGTGAGTGATGAGCAGTAACCTTATGTTTCCGTAGGCCAAGCCGCGGGTATAGCTAATATTCATCTTTTCCCTGCCCTTATCCCACACTAGGTGGGGTCGGCACAACATGTATTTCATAAATCCGTACAGCGCAGCGGAGGTTTTGGCTTATTGTTTTATGACCGGCCGCCTGCCTGACATCAACCCTCCTTGGGAATACTCGTTGCGCTGTCGCGCGGGTAACCCAATGTGCTTGCTGATATTATCCACTGGGCCCCAAAATAATCTGCTTGTCAATCTTATTGCCGACAACTAAGCAGACTATGTTCTTCTTGGTGGAGTATACTTGAAGTTCCTCGACCCACTCATTCAGTTTTGCTAGGGACTTTGGTTCTGACACATCGTAAATTAATATAACACCGTCAGCGTCTGTGTAAAAACTTGATGTCAATGTTCTGTATTGCTCCTATCCCGCTGTATCCCAAATACCAAGCTTGACTTTGACATCGTTCACGTCCATGACTTTACATTTGTAGTCAACTACGTTTGTAGCTGGGAATGATGAATTTTAGTCTCCGCGGGTACAGCTAGTAGTAATATATAATTTGTTTGTTTCACAGGTATGACAGCAAGGCAAAGACGTCTCGAATTGATTACTATGGTACTATGGTCAAAACGTATCAGCTTTCTGCGTCAGTGTACAAGCCGTATGGTGCCTCTATCAAGGTTAGTGTCTCTTACTCTTGTTATCAAGGCCGCAGCCAGGGACACACCGTCTGTAGAATTTGATAGAAGTGAGTATAGCATTACAGTTTAGACCAGTGTCTGCTTATCAGAAGGCAAAGCGGGTATTTGAAGGGTATTTGGCAAATAAAACCAACATAGACTCTCCACCACTACTAGTATTTGGGTTAGTTGTTAGTTACATGAGCTAAGTCACAATATAATTCACACAAGATCAGACTATAAGAAGGACAAGCTAGTCACACAATAAAGGTCAGCCTTCTGCGGCGGTTCCACTCCGTCGAACGACAACTGTTTTTATAACGTCGGGTACGTTGATTCATCTTGACGTCTACTCTCCTTTATTTTCTAAATGATTTATTCTCCGATATATTAATATAATTATAACCTGGAATTCTGCCGGTATCTACCTGTGCTGACAGCCTTGAATCTTAGTGGTATTTTATCATAGAAAATATCTCATTATTCTTCTTCTATTGCGTCGGCACGAGGTAGCTATAGGAGAATAGCTCATGCTATGCTGTGGTGCAAAGATTAGCTAGTCAGCAAGGTTGGTAGTGGGGCTGACTGTCCAGGGTGCGCCGTACGTACTTAACCTTTTGGGCGCCACATTATAGACGTAGTACTTCCCTGCACGTTACGCTACAAATTCAACGTACTTGTTTGACGGCTATTGACGTTGACCTTGTTGGTCTAGTGGTCGAATCGCGACTGCTGAGCAAGGGGTCCTGGGTTCGATCCCCAGGTCGGACAATGTGATATTGGGTTTTTCCATTAGGAATTTCTCAGTAGCTGCCCGGAGTCTGGATTTGTGCCCTGTTAATAGCAATAGGCTCGCCTCCTGTTACACGAGACTTAAACATAACTGGTTAAACGAGGGTGTACTAAAAATACCTCTGCCGAACCCTTCGGAGAGTACATGGCGTGATCTTATGTTTATGTTATGTGTATAGCTATCGATGGCGTTCAAAAGTTTAAGTATCATCACTCGTGGAGGTTCCTATCGCTTCGAAGCCTCTTTAACTGATGTTAATTTCACAGATCGCGCCAGTCACAACAGAGGAAGTTCTCAACCTTCAAACGTGTCTCCAAGTCAATGGATCACGAGATAGTTCGGTGGAGATACAAACTGTTTTACCAGATCTGTCGGACTTCAAGTATATGGGTAAGTTTTTCTGACTAGCCTTATCCCAACTATGTTGGGGTCAGCTTCCAGTCTAACCAGATGCGGCTGTATACCAGTAGTTTACACGGAGCGACTGCCATCAGACCTCCGCAACGCTACTGGGTAATGCCGATATCCTAGGATTAGACCAGTTGTCAGACTTTCGGGCTTCTGACAACCCGTATCGACTGTCATAGGTATTCGTTAAGTTTATGGTTAGTACTACATATTTCTATACAAGGTTAGTTGGAAAGGAGGTACTAAGCTGCGGGCCACGTAAAGTATCACTGATGACTATCTAAAAGCATGTGTTAAAATTTCAAAATTCGGTAATTTTTATTTGCATGCAATAAGATTTTTATTTTATATTTTAGTCTTTTAAAAAAAAAAACATTCCTGCTTTAGTTATGAATTCAGAAAATTATTTTTTAAATCCGTGACCCCAAATATGACCTAAATTGTAAAAACAGCAGAAATCTTTGAAAAGCTATCGAGTTTTGGGGAAAGTTGTAGAACAAAAGTTATCCCTTATTATGGGTACTTTAACACCCTTTCGGCTCAGTACCCCCTTTCCGACTAACCTTGTATCCCCGATATTATTTTAAAAGCCAGGAGCAGAAACTGATGCCAATTCAGTTATGCACAAACTAAATTTAATTAGACTATTGCCATCTTTGTCACTCTGATAAAATAAGAAAGAGATGGACATAAATAACAGCTGTCAAATTTAGTTGAACTCAAATTTCCATACACATTTAGACGACACGTCGAAACGTGTGGACTAAAAACACGACGAAGTTCAAGGAGTAAAGAGGTGTTAAAAGTTTTGGCTTATTGTTTTATGACCGGCCGCCTGCCTGACATCAACCCTCCTTGGGAATACTCGTTGTGCTGTCGCGCGGGTGACTCAATGTGCTTGTGTGCTTGCTGATATTATGCACTGGGTCCCGAAATGATATGTCAACCTTATTGCCGACAACTAAGCAGACTATGTTCTTCTTGGTGGAGCATACTTGAAGTTCCTCGACCCGTTCAGTTTTGCTATGACGAGTCAAACGCCTATGACAAATTTTAATATCATGCCATGAAAATTCTGGCCTCCATAAGACCGACTTTGTTTTTTGGCTCTTTATGAGAAAAGTTTGCCCACCCCTCGTCTAGCCTAATTTTTTTTATTGTTTCAGGCACAGAAACGATGGAAGACTCTGACACAGCAAAATGGCAGTTGGCGCTGACCATTGGTCAGAAACGGAACAAGTACACCATGTGGGTGAAATACAGGAAGTCGCTGAAAGTGAAGGGGGAATCTATACCCATTCCAGTCAGGTGATATAACCTTATTTTCTTACCTATATAAGAATGGCTCATGCTGTGGTGAAAAGTTTAGCCATGTGGCGGCATCTATCGCGCCACATGCGAACTACGCAGCACGACGATGATCCAGCAGACTACAGCGACAACAATGACAGCTGTCAAATGAAGTGTCACATATCCTGGATCGCGATATCAAAGTTTGACACGCAGATAGTATACAAGATTAGTTGCAAAGGAGGTACTAATCCGCGGGCCACTTAAATTATCACTGATGACTATTTTATAGCAAGTGTTAAAATTTCAATATCCGATAATTTTTATTTGCATGCAAAAGATTATTATTTTAGTTTAAAAAAAAAAACATACCTGCTTTAGTTATGAATTCAGAAAATTGTTTCTAATCCGTGATCCCAAATATGACCTAAATATTAAACACAGTTGATCATAGCTATGGACAGGTAGATTTTAGCATATTTTTTACGAAATCTTTGAACAGCTATTTCTCTTAAAGTATTGGGGAACGTTGTAGAACAAAATTTATCCATTATTATAGTCACTTTAACACCCTTTCGGCTTAGTACCCCCTTTCCGACTTACCTTGTATAAAGATTTTACGGAATTCTAGCAACACGTCTCATAGACTAAATCTTTGAACTAACACTGCTGTAACTAAACTAATGGTTATTCCCAGGTACGAGATGAAAGGCTTCAACGCACTCCTGGGTTCCCACTACGACCACTACTATATAGAGTACACAGACTATAACGTCGAAGATATTGATCCAGACGTCTTTGTAATCGATCCCAGTAAGTATTCTCTTTTTAGAATATAATTATGTTAAGACGACGTCTGCCTTGTTGGTCTAGTGGTTGCAAGCGCGACTGCTGAGCATGGTGTCCTGGGTTTGATCCCCAGGTCGGGCAAAGTGTTATTATGTTTTTCCATTAGGAATTTCTTAGTAGCAGCCTGAAGTCTGGATTTGTGCCCGGTTAATGGCAATAGGCTCGTCGCTTATTACATGGGACTTAAACATAACTGGCGAAACGAGGGTGTCAAATCGATAGCCTTTGGTTAAATCAGTTATCAGACTTTCGGGCTTCTAACTACCCGTAACGACTGTCATAGATATTTAAATAACAACCGAGATCGATTTATCGTGCTCTTGAAGGCACGGAGGGGTCTCGATGTGTAACAAACGGACACCAATCCACGGACTGACTGCGAGAAGCTCAGCTTAACCTCGCAGATCCTACGATCCGACCTTGAGTTATGTTTTGGTTAATTTTTTTACAGCATTGAAGTGCTCTTCGTTCCCCGGTCCTGGTAATCGCCACTATGCAACCTTCAATCCTATGATGGAGTTTGTGCATCCTGTCAGAGATGAACATGTTCACGAGGAGTTTGAGAGGTAAGTTGAAGCTGAACAGACTCTTCTCAGAACCTCTGGTTTATGCCTTAGTCTCGCACCAGGCCAGCGTGGTGGACTAAGGCCTAAACCCTTCTTATTCTGAAAAGAGGCCCGTGCCCAGCAGTGGGACAGTAATGGGCTTGCCGGAAAAATACATAACATAACCCAATGATGTGCTCTACAGCGGTGGTCAAATAATTGTTTCATGTACTTTACAAATCAACATCCCACTTGTCGACAACCTGGTGTACAAAGGGGCCATTCAAGTATTACGTAAGCACGAAAGGGGGTGAGGGGGTCTTGGCTTAGCTTATTTTTGATGACATGGGGGACGGGAATGTCTAGATGATGATTACGTCACCAATTTTTATTTAGTTACATATGTTTCTAGATTTAATACTTAATGCTCATGAATTACAATAAAGAGACCTGATCAGTTTAAAAAAATATACCAATGTTTACGTAAGCATGGGGGGGGGGGGGGGGGTAAAAGTTTTGCCTACTTTTGCTGACAAGAGGAAAGGGTGGGTCAAATATTACTAAAATTCTGCTCACGTAATACTTGAATGGCCACAAAATCAAGATATTAAAGTTTAATTGTTATTTATATCAGGTGTTTTATATACTGATATATCGGTGTAGTACTGGGGTAAATAGCAAGCGTGATCTTGCTCTCCGAAATAGAGATATTGCCTTGACCGGATAATACACTACACACATCACCGGGAACTAAAGTTTTTTAAGCTTTACTTACTGTTTTTATTTTTTTTAGGTTCAAGGGCAAACACGGTAAGCAGTACGCCAGCGATGTTGAACATGAGAAGAGATTAAACCTCTTCAGACAAAACCTAAGGTAAATAATGTTACTATGGAGTTTCTTGCTAGCTCTTATTCAAAGGACAGCTAAATCCTGCCACAAAAGACCACTCCAGACGTTGCCCTACATTGTTACACTCTCATAGTTTTATACCACAATGTCTGGACTTTAAAAGAGACCTTGATCTCTGAGTTTGTTTCGGCTTTTCTTCTCAGAGCTAGTCAGACAGGAAATGCCGGCACCATCTAGTCTTAAAAAAAATATTACATTGACGTGTAAAAGTGTCTGTAACAGATTTATTTACAGAAATAAGAAACATAAATAATAACTGCCTCGTTGATCTAGTGGTGATAAGCACGACTGCTGAGCATGGGGTCCTGGGTTCGATCCCCAGGTTGGGCAAAGTGTTATTGAGTTTTTCCAATAAGAATTTCTCAGCAGCAGCCCGGAGTCTGGATTTGTGCTCAGTTGATGGCAATAGGCTCGCCCCCTATTACGTGGGACTTAAACATAACGGCGAAATGAGGGTGTTACTATACACCTCTGCCGAACCCTTTGGGGAATACGAGGCGTGATGTTATGTTTATAATATATTTTTTCTAGGTACATTTACTCTCACAACCGCGCCCATCGTACCTTCACAATGGCCGTCAACCATCTTGCAGACCGCACTGATACTGAACTGGCGGCGCTGCGCGGGCGACGCTACTCTGGACCCAACTCAGGTATGACTTACTGGGTAAAATGTGGATATTTGGGAACCACGGGGAGAATAGACTCCTCCTACGAAAATGGAGGACGCTTCAAGCAGGTAGGTCGTATACCTCGCGGGCCAATGCCCAACGGTTGATGTTAGGATGTTGTATTTATTATCTGCGTGACAAATCTTGATAGCGCGATACAGGATTCTGTGACGTCATATTTGAGAGTTGTCATTATTGTCACTGTAGTCTGCTAGACAATAGGGTATGTGACTATCATTTTTTTATTAGAAATCTCGAAACTATTACAAAAATGATAGGCAACAGTGAAAAAACTACTGAGATATTTAATAAAATGCCCAAGTTATAAACGATTGAAAATTGCTCACTAGACAGAGACAACATGACGCCACAATGACGTCATACCTTGCAAACTTCATAATTATTTGACACCACTCCATACAATATCCGTTTCGCGCGACAAGGACAGAAAATGCCCCCTCCAAAAACTTCGCAAGCGTGTAGCTCCTCTATTTTTTCATCGATTTTATTTATTTTTTCACATATCAATTTGTATCTATACTTTCTTTAAAATAATACTAAATTGTTGTACATTTTTAATAGTAGTCAACTACCCCATTGTGCTGCGTAGTAGATAGTGTGATAGATATCGCCACAGCAGGAACATGGCATAGGACACTTTGAGACTTATTTTAATTTAAAACATTTTTTAAACTATCTACAATTTCAATTATTGTAATATACAATAACAGAAATCGTAAATTTATTATTTTATTTAAAAAAATCATTGCCCCACTCTAGGATATCTCCTGCATCGTGGGTGCGTTTACAGACACAAATGTTCACATGCACAAACGCCCAGACCCGGAACAACTATTTAATTTTGTAGGCCATACAAATATTTAAACCGTGCGGGAATCGAACCCACGACCCGTAGCGCAGAAGCCAATCGCTCAGCCACTGGACCAAACGTGTCGTCACAAATAGACAGCACCTGTGTATAAGGCTGGACATCCACCAGAGCTGTGCGAGGAAAATGTGCGCTGCGAAAATGTGTAGCGAGGATGTGTAACGGTGTGACCCTTTCCACCAGAGCTGTGCGAGGAACTTGCAATCTTAATATTTAAATAGATAAACAAATAAGTACTCTAAAAAGATAAACATGGTAAATATAGTAATAAATAGTATAATATAAATAAATTATTAAACTCCGAATATAATTTGAAATACATAATTATAATTTAAATAAATAGGACAAAAAAAAAATTAAATAAAGGCAACTAAATTCAAAAAACCAAGTTATCTACCAACATACAAAACAAAAAAAAAACATAACTATACTTCATACTAAACTTCTATTTGTTTTAAATTTTATCTAATTTAATAATGATCCTCCTCTCTCCTACTTTGCTGTGCCCAACAGGGTCCACAATTGTAACATAATTTTCTATTACTACCACCTAAGTAACATTGTGGAATACGCAAATAAATATTGAGTATTGAGTATTGGAATGGGTAATGTGTAATGCGTAATGTGTTAATGTGTACAAATGAGCCGTGCGAGGATAGGTAGCGGACTCTTTTCGAATAGGGTGGTGTGGCGGGAGCGGTACACATTCCTCGCAACATATTCCTAGCAACACATTCCTTGCAACACATTCCTCGTAACACATTCCTCGCAACACATTTCTGACTTGTTTTGTATGAACAAAAACCTCGCACTGCTAGACCCTTATCCACCAGAGCTGCGCAGAGCGAAGCTAGGTAAACGAAGTGATTCTATTGGTGCTTACAAAACACATTCCTCGCTACGCAGCTTAGCACAGCTCTGGTGGATGCTCAGCCTAATGGTTTAAGAAGCACGTTCATCAACTGAATTCCAATAAGAACGTGGTTCCCCAATAACCCTATTTTACGGTAGTTAATTTTTATCGCGGTTTAAGTATACCTCTACCTCGTTGGTCGTAACCAACTCGTTGGTCTAGTGGTGGCAAGCGCGACTGCTGATTGTGAGGTCCTAGGTTCGATCCCCAGGTCGGGCAGTCTTATTGGGATTTTTCGTGTGGAATCTCTCAGTAGCAGCTCGGAGCTTGGATTTGTGGCCGGTTGAGGGCAATAGGCTCGCCCCCTATTACATGGGATTTAAACATACCTGCAAAATGAGGTGTTACTATACACCTCTGCCCAACCCTTCGGGGAATACAGGCGTGATGTTTGTTTGTTTATATAATATTTGGAATTCGTCGTATAGTTCTACGTCAAAACCCCGGGACCCTAATCTGATCTTACGTAGAAATTATATCTATACTCCGCTCAGTATAATTCGTCTGCGTTCGTAATGCGTCTTACCTTCGCAAGCAGCATCGCTCTGAAATGCCAAATTATACTGAGTTGACTGTAGTAGTGTTTTAATGAGAATAACTATTATTTCAGGATTGCCCTTCCCATACAGCGAGTCGTTACTTCGAATGGAATCCGACAAACTGCCATCTGAGCACGACTGGAGGCTATTCGGCGCAGTCACACCGGTCAAAGGTAACATTTAAATAGAAAACTAATTATTCGATCAGTGAAATTAATATTTGAGTTAGCGTAATTACTATTTGAAAGAAAGAAAGAAAGAAAATTATTTATTTTGGACTCACACAGGCAGTTACAGAAACAAAAACAATATTTACAAAAAAAAAGAAAGGATAAGAATTTATACTACCTGCACGAGGCCAAAAAGGGCACTAGTCACATATTACGCGTACGCCCACGCTTGGTTTACATATGGCATCATCTTATGGGGAAATAGCACAGACGCTCCCTCCCTATTTACCCTCCAAAAGAAGCTAATACGAATAATTACCAACATAGAAGAAACAGAAAGTTGTAAGCCTTACTTCCAGAAACACAAGATTCTCACGTTGGTTGGTATTTATATTTTGGAAGTATGTAAACTAGTCCGCAAATATCCAGATTCATACAACACACGAGGAGACATACAAACAAATTATTCGTTGCGCCATAAAAACAGACTAAATTTGCCCCCCTCCCGCCTTAAATTACACTCATCTAGTCCGTATTCCATGTCAATAAAATATATAATAAACTACCAGAAGACATAAAACAAGTAAACAAAACCAGTATATTTTTAAATAAATTAAAACAATATTTAATAAAAAAAAGCTATTACACAGTACACGTATATCTAACGGATACATTCAATATTAATACATAATTATGAATAAAAGATATTTAATAAGAAAAATAAATTATATTATTACAACTACACTATAGTGAACAAATTATAAGTGAGCGTTAAAATAAGCTATTGCTTATATAGTCTATCTATTAATTAACTAATTATATTTAATATTTTAAATATAATTAGTTAATTAATAGATAGACTGTATATGTTATATTAATAGAATAAGTAAATGAATGGAAATATAAAAAACTTAATAGGATACAAATTGATTTAAATTTAAGTAACAAGGAAAATTAATAGGGCGCTCTTCCTCTCTCTCTCATTTAAAAATTTGCTGTGCCCGACAGGGTCCATAATTGTTTCTATTATTTTTTATTTACCACATATAAGTGTACATTATGGATTGCATTAAACCATTTGATTTGAAGGGCTCCTATCTCAGCATAATGCTGCGACATTTAAAAAAAAAAACAAAATGTCGCAACGCTGGTTTTCAGATAGGACTATAGTGATGCCACGGGCAATAACGACACAAATAAATAAATAAACATGTTACGTAAATATTAAATTAGAATACTACTAAATAAAAGCAATAAATAGTTTATTATAAACTTAGTGTTACGTGTGTGTGTGTGAAATAGTCAATAAAATTATAATTATACATAGTTATTAAATAAATTAATGTCAAATGTCAAACCAGAGAAAATAAATATAAAATAAACTTAAGCATTTCCGGACGAGCGGATTTGGGTCAGCGGAATTAATATTTGGGTCAGCGGAATTAATATTTGGGTCAGTGGAATTAATATTTGGTCAGCGGAATTAATATTTGGCCAGTGGTATCAATATTCGGTCAGCGGAATCAATAGTTGATTAACGGAATTAATATCTGGTCAGCGAAATCATCGACAAAAATCAAGAGCTGATTTGGTTATGTTAGAAGTGCGCCATTACGTGGTAATTTTTTTTAAACATGTAGATAAACATATCTTCGGAAATTTTTGCATCACTGATAAAGTTATTTTTTACGTCATATTTTTTATATTCTGCCTAGCTTTCCCAAAATCAAAATACAATTTAATCGCTGATCAGTTGTACTCATTAAAATATAATTTCTGAAATATCTTTGTCCCTCTTTTCTTTTGAGATGTAATAAAGAAAACCCTGCAAGTTTTGGCGTATTGTACCAATGATGTCTATACTAATATTATAAAGAAAGATTTGTATTTTTGGATTTTTGTATTTTTGTATGTAATGAATAAACTTAAAAACTACTGGACCGATTTCAAAAATTCTTTTGCCGTTAGAAAGCTACATTATCACTGAGTAACATAGGCTACGGGCGGAGCCGTGAGGACACAGCTAGTTATAAGTAAAAAGGTGTAGGTAGGTTATAAGCGCTCAGCAAGCGACACGTCAAAATGTGGCTAATTAGCCAGACTTGACCTCAGAGTTGCGTTTCTACTACACTAGACGACCCACTGTCACAAATTACATTTCTCTCTTTTTCGTTCGTGATAATCGAATCGTGCCATCCTATCTTTAGGTCTAATCGCAATGTAGTGTGCTATTGCGATATTTAGTTATTTATGTGTGCGTTAGTGTGCCGTTTTTGAAGATCGAATGTTGTGTAGGTAACCAATCTACACCTTTTTACTTATAATATCATTGTATTGTACCTATTAATTTAAATTCCTATCGCTTTTGTTTGAAATTCGACCATTATTTTACCTCCCTTAACGGCAACATACACAAATGATTTTTTTGTGCACGTATATGTTATTTTATGTTATTATATTTTCACCAGATCAGTCAGTGTGCGGTTCTTGCTGGTCATTCGGCACGACGGGTGCAGTAGAAGGCGCGCTATTCCTCAGTAACGGAGGACAACTGGAGACACTCTCGCAACAGGCGCTCGTCGACTGCTCCTGGGGGTAAGCAGACTACTAGCTGTGTCACATTACTGTTCTTGTCGCGCGAAACCGACGTTTAACCGAGTTGTGTGGAGTTACAATGGCGTTACTATGTTGTGACATCAGCACACAGTAGTACTATGCGTGTCAAATAAGAATAGGATCGCGCTTGCTACAACTTCACACGATAGCTGTCAAATTAGTACTGATAGCAAAAAAAAACTGTGAAAATAAATATGTTAGGTATATTTTTTTATTCATAGATTTAATTATTATTTATATTAATTTTTATAAAATGTTATTTCTTGAATTCCATAAATAGATAATTTTGGATAAATTAATAATATTTGGAAGCAGTATTCATTAAAAAAATGAACTAATATATGTAGTTAACTTCACGAAATGCTACTGGTCACCCTAATATATCGCCATAATAATAATATAATTACTGTGTAATTAATTTGGCGTAAAATTTATTAGAAATAAGTACCAAAAAAGTGAACAAAAAAACAATTAAACAGTATAATTTCTTTATTTACTTTTTTGCACACCTTACGCTTTGGTAATGAAGTTCACGAGTATTGCGGAACAAAATGGCGTCTTGACAGTACTATTCTTAGTTGGCACGCATAGTACTGTTTCTGTCTAGTAAATAATTTTAAAACATTTAAAACGCTTATAACTTGGGTATTTTTGAAAATATTTCTTTATTTTTTTCACTATTGCTGTTTCGTTTCGATTTTTCTAATAAAAAAGGCTAGATGCTAATTAACAACCGCGCGGATCATTTTGCAAGATTATGCTGCGCTTGCCGCATCCATTCCGTGGATGGGTGACCGTACCTTACACATCGTGACCCCTCCGTGCCTCGGGGAGTATGTTAAACCGTCGGTCCCGGGTGTCATACGAAATGCCTATGGCTGTCGACAGGTAGTCAGAAGCCCGAAAGTTTGACAACTGGTCTAACTTTAGGATATCGGCAATGCCCAGTTTGGAGGTCTGATGGCGTTCGCTTCGTGTAAAATACTGGTATTCAGCCACATCTGGTTAGACTGGAAGCTGATCCCAACAAAATTGGGAAAAAGCTAGACAGAACGAACTACTTATTACTTGCTGCACCGGTGGACGTCATCATGTCAACGCCGGCTGTCGCTGAAAACCAGCGCTGTGGCTCTGTCTCGCACGTGAGACACAGCATTATGCTGAGCGATGGCCGGTTTGCGCGGATGTGAAGCATATTTTCCCCAATAGTTTCTTTTTGGTTTTGTTTTATATATTTACTAGTGGCTCGTCCCGGCTTCGCACGTGTGGACATTTTTCTCGTGTTTGCAACATTTTTCATTTATGCTCCGCTCCTATTAGTCGTAGCGTGATGTTATATAGCCTATAACCTTCCTCAATAAACGGACTATCCAACACAAAAAAATTCAATGCCAACCAGTAGTTCCTGGGATTAGCGCGTTCAAACAAACAAACAAACTCTTCAGCTTTATAATATTAGTATAGATTTTATTTTTCTGCGTCATGTTGGCGCGAATAAACGACTTTTCTTTCTTCTTTCTAACTACATGTTGACATTTTTCCTCAGTTTCGGTAACAACGGCTGTGATGGAGGTGAAGACTTCAGGGCGTATCAATGGATCATGATACACGGTCTGCCTACTGAGGAATCATATGGAGGCTATTTAGGCCAGGTAAGAATTAAAACGGTGAAATAAAAAATACAGTTTATGAGAGCCTGATGAGTGAGATTCTGCAGACCAATGCCCGACTCCGTCTATACTTATTTGGACCTCAAAAATAAGGTTATGGGGCAATATCGCCACATAGTCCCATTCTGCACTTCCAGATTTATTGAAAAGACAAATATTTACTGTCTGACTGAGTTTGTCCCACCTTGGACAAAATTCTGGCTATGCCCATGATGTTATGGGTAAGGAAGGAGTGAGTACTGAAATGACGGCTTCTTCTTTCTTTTCGTGTGGTTAGTATCTAACCTGGTGTCAGAGTTTATGCCGCCCATGGGCCTCTGACTTGGCTTCACATGCCGTCGGGAAATATCTCTCAGGCACGCCGGTTTCCTCACGATGTTTTCCATCACCGTTTTTAAGCAAGTGATAATTATACAATACGCACATGAATCCGAAGTCAGAGGTGTGTGCCTTGGGTTCGAACTCGAGACCTATGACTTGGCAGTCCGACGGTCACACCACTAGGCTATCACTGCTACTAAACGACGGCTGATAGAGGAGAATGGAAGAGGAATAAGTGTTGTGCCGACCACACCTAGTGTGAGATAAGGGCAGGGAGATGATAATGATTTTAATTTATTTTTCAGGACGGTTACTGCCACATTGACAACGTGACCATCGCAACGAAGATCAAGGGATGGGTCAACGTGACTACGAATAACGAGAATGCGCTCAGAGTGAGTTGATAACTTTATTCGTATTCTTAACTGCCTCGTGAGGTTCTTGATTCGATCCCCAGGTCGGGCAAAGTGTTATTGGGTTTTTCCGTGTGGAATTCCTCAGTAGTAGCTCGGAGTTTGGATTTGTGCCCGGTTGATGGCAATAGGCTCGCCCCCTATTATATGGGACTTAAACATAACGGTGAAATGAGGGTGTTACTATACTCCTCTGCCCAATCCTTCGGGGAATACAGGTGTGATGTTATGTTATGCTTATTCTATACAAGCGACCCACCTCGACTTCGTACGGCGTTCGTATTTCAGTATTACGTCATTCTTGACAAAAATCGTGTGATCTCATCTTTACATAGTATAAAACAAAGTCGCTCCCGCTATCTGTACGCTTAGATCTTTTAAACTACGCAACGGATTTTAATGCAGTTTTCAGCAATAGATAAAGTGGTTCAAGAGGAAGGTTTATATGTCCCACATTAGTATCTACATTGCACCCGTGCGAAGCCGGGGCGGGTCGCTTGTATAAACAACACATTTAAAGAATCGATCTATCTAATCGTTAAAACTGGAACAAAATCATCACATCGAGACCCCTCCGTGCCTCTGAGAGCACGTTAAACCGTCGGTCCCGGGTTGTTATACGAATACCTATGACAGTCATTACGGGTAGTTAGAAGCACGAAAGTCTGACAACTGGTATTACCTTAGGATATCGTCATTGCCCAGTAACTGGGTTGCAGAGGTCTGATGGCAGTCGCTCCGTGTAAAATACTGGTATTCAGCCGTATCTGGTTAGACTGGAAGTTGACCCCAATACATACATACATACAATAAACTCACGCCTTTTTCCCATGGGGGTAGGCAGAAACTATAGTACGCCACATGCTACGATCCTTACATACACCTTTCGCTTCATCCACATTCATACATCTTATCATACATACATGCCGGTTGAGAGTACTACGCACCTGTCCTTTGTGAAGAACATCACCAATAACATCGATACATGTCCTTCTAGGGTGTCCTCTACCGTTTCCACTGACATCCGCCTTATAAATTCCTTTTGTTAATCGCCGTTCACTCATTCTCTCAACATGACCAAACCACCTAAGCATACTCCTTTCAATTTTTGTCACAACATCATCCCAATATGGGTAAAGGCTAGGTAGAACAGGAACTCAGAAAATGCTGTGGTAATCAAATGGATTGAACTCTATTCTCTTTTACAGTTAGCGATATTCAAGCACGGACCTATATCGGTTGGTATTGACGCATCACATAAGAGCTTCAGTTTCTACTCCAATGGCGTCTACTATGAACCTAAATGGTGAGTTTATTGTTTAAAGTTCTAATAGTAGTATTGATGTTAATAAAATATATTTTATACTTAGAGTTTTTTAAAAAAAAAAATTGATTTTTTATTATAAATCGGCGTTTATTTCTATTGTAAACAATGTCGAATAGTAGTGTGTAGTGTCGAGTACGAGAAGTTTCAAGTTTTCAAGACAAGATTATCATTTTGGGACCCAGTGCATAATATCAGCAATCGCATTGGGTCACCCGCGCGACAGCGCAACGAGTATTCCCAAGGAGGGTTGATGTCAGGCAGGCGGCCGGTCATAAAACAATAAGCCAAAACCTCTAACAACATGGATTTATGAAATACATGTTGTGCCGACCCCACCTAGTGTGGGATAAGGGCAGGAAGAAGAAGAAGAAATAGTAGCCCAACGAGGTAACTGCCTCGTTGGTATAGTGGTGGCAAGCGCAATTGTTGATTGTATCGTGAGGTCCTGGGTTCGATCCCCAGGTCGGGCAATGTTTCTGGTTTTTTTCGTATGAAATTCCTCAGTAGCAGCCCGGAGTTTGGCTTCGTGCCCGGCTCGTCCCCTATTACATGGGACTTATAACGGCGAAATGAGGGTGTTACTATAAATCTCTGCCCAACCCTTCGGGGAATGTAGGCGTGATGTTATGTTGTAGTAGTAGACCTCATTGTGAAAAATTTCTACCACATTTACATTTTCTCCTCTCCTCAGCCACAGTAAAGTCGAGGAGCTCGACCACGCAGTCCTCGCGGTCGGTTACGGCATCCTCAAGGGTCAGAAGTATTGGTTAATCAAGAACTCCTGGTCTAACATGTGGGGTAACGACGGTTATGTTCTCATGTCTAGTAAAGACAACAACTGCGGAGTAGAGTCTGCCCCGACATACGTTTTAATATAGTAGGGTAACAGTTTACCCAAGTGGGGTAAGTTACGTTAATATACATTATATATTCTGTTTCAAAATTAGCTTTACATTGTCTAATATCAGGAACAAGATAATGCGATCTTCTACTTATAAAAAGTTATTGAAACCAAGTGAAAACGCTTTAAATTTTTAACAGACTACTTGTTTATAAAAAAATTAGACAATGTAAACAAAATATTTTAGTAATATAATTAGTTTCTGACTAATTATTTATATTTATTAACTGTTGCAACTTAGAAATGAAAATTATTTAGATTGAGAACTTTGTTTTCATTGCAAACTGTAGAGATTATGAATAGGTTTGTTTGAAAAGAAGAATTATGAGAATTTTATTCGCCAGTTGTCTAGGGTAAGAACGGTTAAGTCGCTACTCTTTTTATAGTACGAAATTGTGTGAAACCAGTTAAGAATAAGGTAAAAGTGATTAATTATAGTTGCTAGGTGTTTATATCAGCCCCCATACACGTTTATTGCTGGACCTAAGACTCTCATTAGGTTGACTGGTCAACATATTTTTTACCTATATAATAAAATTGGTCATTGTTTTTTTTTTCTAAATGTCGCAACATAATGCTGAGATAGGAGCCCTTTTTGGCCTCGTGCAGGTAGTCTAAATTCTTATTCTTTCTTTTTTTTTTAAATATTGTTTTTGTTTCTGTAACTGCCTGTGTGAGTCCAGAATAAATAATTTTCTTTCTTTCTTCTCTTTCTTTCTATTGTTTGATTTAAATGTTAAAAATAATGCTTGTTTTTTTATTTTTCGTATTTTTTTAATACTTTTCACTACTTTGTATACAAATGTTATTCTTATAATTTGTAGGTACAAAAATTTAGCAAGGATTGTTATGTGAAGATAAAAATTGTATGGCGATGATTTAAAAAAAAATAATAAGAATAATATCGTTGCTTTCTGCCATGTTAAACATAGTCTCCCTTATACCGAGAGCTGGTTTAAATTTAAACCAAGATTAATGTAAAACCAGATTTAAAATATACCGATCTTTTTGTAAACCTGGGGTATGCAAATAAATGATTTATCATTACTATTAAGATGTCGTAGGTTCTTGAAGTATGCTAACATTGGATGCAACAAATCAGATTTTTATTATATACATTATAAGATTTTAATATAGGCTGTGTAAGGTAAGCTCTCTGAGGTTTGTAACAGAAATACACTTTTGTATAAAATATGTACCTATTTTTTTTATTTGATTTAAATCCTATCCTTGCCATCTTAAATAAATAGCTAAAAAAGGTTCGTAGGTTTCGAGTTCGAACCCAAGGCACGCACCTCTGTCTTTTCAGATTCATGTGCGTATTGTATAATTATCACTTGCTTAAAAAGCGGTGAAGGAAATCATCGTGAGGAAACCGGCGTGCCTGAGAGATATTTCTCGACGGCATGTGAAGCCAAGTCAGAGGTCCATGGGCGGCATAAACTTTGATACCAGGTTAGTCACTAACCACACGAAAAGAAGAAGCTGTAAAAACAAAAATACTATTGACTTCGAACAACGATGTTGAAATAAATAAACGCGCTATCTCGTATAGACAACATGTGCCAAATGCATTGACGCAATAAGGTTCAAACTACCGCTAGATAGCTGTAAAGTTATATGGCACTGTGGTTCCGGAACCACAACTCGTTGATACCGTGTTGTTCTTCTAAACGGCGCTTATAGTACGCACAGTTCGGGCGGCGAGTCGTGGCCACTCTGAACATAGGTTTCGCGAACTCTCGCGCATGTAGAAGAAAACGGTTATTGTAAGAACTATTACTTTTAACTAATGGACAATCCTAAGATCGTAGTAATTAAATGATAAATAAAAGCTATTTTGTTGCAAAAAAATATATTCCACAACTACCTGCACGATGTTCAGAGCGGTCAACATAAATTGGTTGTACTGTAAGTTTATCTATACTAATATTATAAAGAGGAAAGATTTGTATTTTTGTATGTAACGAATAAATTTAAAAACTACTTGACCGATTTCAAAAATTCTTTTGCCGTTAGGAAGCTACATTATTACTGAGTAACATAGGCTACGTGCGGAGCCGTGAGGACACAGCTAGTATTTAATAAAAGCATGGATATGATTTTTGTCATCCTGGCAACTGAATTAAACTGTCAATGTCACAAGTTTCGTCAAATTGCCATTACAGGAGTTGGTCGAACACTTTGATTATACAAGGTTAGTCGGAAAGGTGGTATTAAGCCTAAAGGGTGTTAAAGTACCCATAATAATGGATAACTTTTGTTCCACAACTTTCCCCAAAAGTCATTAAATTACGAGAAATTGCTGTTCAAAGATTTCATATAAAATACGTTAAATTCTATCTATACTCAGGTATGATCAGCTGTGTTTACATTTTAGGTCATATTTTTGGAGCCACAGATTAGAAGCCCCATTTTCTGAATTCGTAACTAAAGCAGGAATGAAGATTTAAAAAAAAAACTAAAGTAAAACTCATTTTGCATGGTTTTTTTTATCGAATTTTGAAATTTTAACACTTTCCTTAAAACAATCATCAGTGATATATTAAGTGGCCCGCGGCTTAGTACCACCTTTCCGACTAACCTTGTATACCTCTAGATAGAGCCACCGCGTGACCGCTCAAGAGACAACAATATAAAATTAAAAATACAGAATCCTTCTATCGTAGAGCATACAATACACACTAAAAACTTAACTAATGGAGTCTATTTCTCATACATACAAGAATACGGGGAAATTGACGTTTTGTGACAGTGAGTTGGCTAATTGGCTAACATTAAAAAGTTCGCCATCAAGCGAAAAAAATGGCACGTCATATGAGACAGAAGATACGATGCTTTGTCTCAGTTTTCTTACTTATTTTGTATAAATGTATGCTTCTCACTTCCACTTTCCACTGAGTTATGACTATATCTAGAAGTAATATAATCTAAGGTCGATACAAGACAGGCTTGAAAGAAAAGAGTAAAAACATCTCGTTTTTTTAATATTCATATAATCGTCACATACGTAAAAACAATTATTTCTTGTTTAGAAAATTCTTACGAGTATATGTTTTATGCTTAGATCTTTTTGATGGATACTGAATTTTTTTAACTTTTTTAGATTTTTTATGTTTTTTTTTCTTGCTTGTCATGGATTTTATAGCATTCTTAGCTTTTTGCGGGAGCATAGATATTAAAGAATTCAAAAGATTTTTTGTGTCCAAAAATTTTCGATGCCCGATTGAGTTGACGCACACGTTGCCCATCTTAATAAGATTGCCTGGGCATTCGTCGTGGATTAATTGTTTATGATTCTGAAAAAAGTTCATCATTAATTATTTTACTAAAAGGCTGATCAATTTATTCTGTTTTTAGATCTCCTGTCAACGAATGTTATTGGTCGAGCAAAATGGGGCGAATCGGGAAGTATATCCTTTCAAATAAAAAAAGTATTATCTAAATCAGTTTATAAATGACGGAGTTACGAGGTAGCAAACATTAAAATAAAAATGCAAACGAATTGAGAACCTTCTTTTTGGAAGTCGGTTAAAAATACTAACAACCAATCACATCACTTGACATGAGATTGGACAGCTGATAAGTAAAGGGGTTCGAACCAAATACCTAAAGTCCGCCATTTTGAAACAAATCGCGGTATCGCAGCCGCTGATCAAACCTTAATAAATCGAAGACTTCAATACAAACAAAATATATTACATCCATTAGTATTTTTAGGGATGATTTCCACCAAACGGCTCGGAAATCTGATCGGAAAGGATACGAACGGATGCGGTGACAGCCGAACGTATCCGTTTCTGCGCCTATTCAAATAGTTTCAATCCTACCGTGTTGACGTGTACTAATTTTTGAAACGATCGGATACGACGACATGCGAACGGTGCCGCTCGCGCGTCGCAGCATACTTTCGGCTACGATCACGTGTCGCGGAAGACGCCCGCTGTCAAGCTGCTGTGCGCGGTTTGGTAATATAGACTTTAAATGCTGTGTACACGATTTAATATCGTTTAAAAATTGTAAAATCCATTCCGATCCGATGCGATGCGAGCCGTTTGGTGGAAATCATCCTTATATGGCCAAATACTTAAACACTATTCACTTTAAAGTTGCCGTTAAGTCTCGTGCTGTCACTGTCACTTCGCCTTAAAATAACAGTGACAGAACCAGACTTACGGCTAGCGTTTGTGTATTTGGCCATAAAAGACACGTTTTTGAGACATTGGAGCTCAAAGATAGCGTAGATGACGTGAATCAACCTAGATCTTTCCAAGACATAACTTGAGTCATGTGGAATATACTCTTTCCAAGTCAAGTCAAATTATGTAATGAAACGATTTCAAAATATCTGAGTCAAATACACTTTTATCATTTGTATAATTTTTCTGTTTTGGGGAGTACATTGTAAGTGTGTCATCGACCCCACTTCGAGTGAACTTTGAGGTTCCTCGACGGAGTCATTACGTCATAATTTGAATTATCTGCATCGCGCAAATAACGCCGCGATAAATAATTGTAAGGATTATCGTAAGCATATTCGAAGTCTTCAAAATTCATTTTTATTACATACGAACTTTGACACTTCCTTCCTTAAGGTAGGTTCCGAGGTACCTTGAGTTTGACAGATGATTCCTTACCTCGACAGGAAAAATTTCGAGTCGAGGACGTTTATGTCAACTATAACTACGGATGGTAGTGAGTCGAGGTGGAGTCGAGTCGAGTAAGTTTTGGAGGAACGTCTTAGAATATGGGTGTTAGTTTGATGTACAGTATGCGTAGACTTCGGCTTCGTTAAGGGTATTTTTACACCCTGTGAATTGTTTTGCTTACCGTCCAATAACTCCAAAACGGATATTTAGGGTAATGTACTTTTGGTTTAAGACCCGCAGTAATAACTTGTGGTTCCATGAAAATCGATTGTTTGCCAGGAGCGAACGGATCGTGTTCTTCTCCAGATTTCTGTAAGGCTGTTCTTAATAACCGTGGGTCTTCTAACAATCTCGTTATCAAACTTCTAAATCTTTTTTTAAGTTTCTTGTTCCGCTTATTCGCGTTTATGTTATTATCATGTTTCATTATTTGTCGCTGCGAATCTTTCTTATTTTTGTTGACAATAATGATTAGAGAATTTTTTAAACCATCTTTCCCGTTTCGAATCGATTCGATTTTTTTCGAAATCGGTTTTTCTTTTTCAATCGGTTTTTTAACGTGGAACCTTATTAAAGGTCTGTACACAGTGTTTAATTTTGTATCGTATTCATATTTGCCTCCGCGGTATCCATGCGGTATAACTCTTTTGACGAAAACCGATTTCCCCATTGGTTTTGGGCGTACATAGTCTTGCTTTTCAATAACATCATCATTTCGCTGTCTTTTCAAAATCTGTTGTAATTTCGGTAACAATTCATTCTCTGCCATAGAATTGAGTTGATATATTTGAAAACTTTGTGCAATTGGTTGGAAATAGAGTATGAATATTATCCATTTTGATATTTGCAACCGATTGTGCGTTGACATTGAGTAGATCTGAAATTGTGGATGAATTATAATCAAGGAAAGATCTCAAGCATGACTTTAATGTTGTATAAGCCATCAATATTATTGCGTGAAGAAAATAAGTTTGCAGTTATTTAAAAAACGTTTTATTTCTTTTATGTGGCATATCTTCTCGATGTTTAAAAATGATTGATTATACAGGGTTACTGGTAACTTGACTTATTCCTTGCAGGACATTACAGAAGGGTTGAAATGCAACAAATTAAGCCACCAAATATTCTACCGAAAATCAGTAGTTTTTGAGATTTTTTATTTTTCTAAAAAATCCTAGATTCAACCATTTGAATCCTAATTCAAAATAATGTACGGTGCAAATGTATTGTTTAACTTTTTATCATAGCTGATGCCATAGCAGATGTCTGTTAATAATTGAAAGTTCAAGAATACCAAACACTTTTACAAATATGGTTGGAACTGGGATTTATCAACAAAAATCAAACATAATTAATATCTTAAAAACTACTGAATTTCGGTAGAACATTTGGTGGCTTATTTTGTTGCATTTCAACTCTTCTATAATGTCCTGCAAGGAATACGTCGAGTTACCAGTAACCCTGTATAAATTGTTTCCTCAATAAATTAAGAGGTAACGGAAGGTAATTTTACTGATCATCCTCCTGCCCTTATCCTAACTTATTTGTGGTCGGTGCAGTATGTCTTCTTCCATACATCTCTATTAGCCGTCATCTCAGTAGTCACTCCCTTTCTACCTATATCATCTTTCACACTATCCATCCATCGCTTCTTTATTTATTTAAGCTTTATGCAACAAAAAAAAAATTACAAAGGCGGACTTAATGCCTTAGGCATTCTCTACCAGTCAACCAAAGGTGGTGAAGAGATAACATGGCAGGTGCAAATTATTGTTCAAGAATAAAATAAGAAAAATTTGAGGTTAAAAAAATAAAAAAAAAAGAACTCAAGGCGTAAATAAAACTATAAATGTACACAAGTACAAAATAATTAAAATTCTACATACTTATATTCTTCTTGCTTCTTTGGTTTTCCTCTACTCTTATAACCATCCACATCCATGCTCAAAACTTTCCTTACGACATGTTCCTCGTTCCTCCGCATCACATGGCCATACAACCGGTTTCCACACAACTTCTCAGTCACCGACGCCACTTACAGACTTCCTCTGAATTTTATTACTAACAATGAAATATTAAGGGGATTTCTGGGGGTGTTTGTCGATGTGCTAGGTATCATGTAGATATAGATAAAAAGAAGACCACACTACGTACACCTGAAGTTGAAAAATTTTACCTGGAACCTATCTCTTTCTAAATACCCTACTTAGGAACATAACATAACATCACGCCAATATTCCCCGAAGGGTTAGGCAGAGGTGTATTGTAACACCCTCATTTATCGTTATGTTTAAGTCCCATGTAATAGGGGGCAAGCCTATTTCTATCAACCGGGCACAAATCCAAACTCCGGGCTGCTACTGAGGAGTTCCACACGGAAAAACCCAATAACACTACTGTTATATCACCATAAGTCCAATTCAGTCAATTTAACTATTCTTTTTTCGAAACTAAATAAATCGGTTAGGTTTAGTACTTAACAACAGTGATAGCATAGTGGTGTGACCGTCGGACTGCCAAGTCATAGGTATTGAGTTCGAATCCAAGGCACGCACCTCTGACTTTTCGGATTCATGTGCGTAAAACGGTGAAGGAAAACATCGTGAGGAAACCGGCATGCCTGAGAGATATTTCTCGATGGCACGCGAAACCAAGTCAGAGGCCCATGGGCGGCATAAACTCTGACACCAGGTTAGTTACTAACCACACGAAAACAAAGAAGAGTACTTCCTTGTAAACAACATTTTAGGTCGAGTTGGCAACGTTTAAATTATCGTGTGAGTGGGTAAGAAAACTTCTCACTTCAAGGAAGAGAAGATGACAAGGAATTACTGGTCGGTTAGCTTGTAGTTTCCGCTTCCACGTATAAGTCGCAACGTCGCGTTCATAGGTTTTGCTATCCTAGCGATTTTTCGACTTTTGAATTTCTATCAATTTTAATAATGAATATCTCGAAAATTGAGCTTTATTCGACAAACTATACAAGGTATAAACGATATCATGTAAATTCCTTCAAACCTCGTGATGTATTGCTGACATAGATTAACCCTGCGCGGGATACTTTTGGATTAATTAAAAAAATAATTACAAGAAGCAAACATGTGTTTATAAAAGACATACCTACAACAGAATCTTATAGGGGTGAATCTATAATTACAGTTACAGCTAATATCAGTATGTCAGAATTGGGAGCATGGTAAATAAAGTATATTAAACCAACATAGACTCTCCACCACTGAGAGTACTTTTAATTAGGTTAGTGATTAGTTACATAAGCTAGTTCACAATATATCACAATATAATAATTAACACAAGATCAGAAAATGAGGACAAGTAAACCAGATATAAAAGGTCAGACTTCTTCGGCTGTTCGACATGGAATCACAGATTAATGATATATGTCTACGACATGGAATCCTCTGCTCCGTCGAATGACCACTGTTTTTATAACTTCGGGTACGTTGATTAATCTTGACGGTTACCCTCCTATGTCAACACTGTCCAGTGTTACCAGTTACGTTTTTAACGTGAGTAATTTTAGCGCCCCCAGTTAAATGACCGCGCGGTGAGCGATAGCCGCGCAATTCGCTCAGGGCGCTAAAATGCCTCAAGTTAATGCCTCATGTTTACTTCTTGTAATATTTTTTTTATTGAATCTAATCTAATCTATGTCAGCAGTACGTCACGAGGTTTGAAGGAATTACATGATTTCGTTTACAACCTGTATACTATGTAATTTTATTCTCCAATTAGGCATCGGAATCGATGGTTAGAATCGTTTGTGTAACTCGGACCCACGGTGTATAATGTTTATAATATAGTATAATGTTTGCCGTGTGATCGTTCGTCACATATGGAGATCCCTCCATGCCTCGGAGAGCACGTTAAACAGTCGGTCCCGGGTGTCACACGAATACCTATGACAGTCGTTTCGGGTAGTCAGAAGCCCGAAAGTCTGACAACAGGTCTAACCTTAGGATATCGGCATTGCCCAATACCTGGGTCGCGGAGGTCTGATGATAGTCGCTCCGTGTAAAATACTGGTATTTAGCCGCATCTGGTTAGACTGGAAGCTGACCACAATATAGTTGGGAAAAGGCTAAGAATATAATATAAAGTTCCTTTGGGAAAGTTGTTTATTTGTTATGAGTACAATCATGTATTTAAGTACTTAACATTTATTACCAGTCACCCTATAAAAAAATAAACGATATAATGGACGTGTGGCGTTATCTACAAAGCCACACAAGAACAACGCAGCACGATGATTGTGTAGCAGACTACAGCGACAATAATGACAACTACCAAATATGACGTCACACAGTCTTGCAACGCGATATCAAGATTTGACACGCAGATAGTATAATTGTACACAACTTCCCAACATCAACCGATGGGCAGTGGCCCGCCAGGCATAAGACTCGCCTGGTTGGAGGATCCTCCCTTTTCGTTGGAGGAACATCATACCTCGTTCCTCCACAGACGTTTAGGCATACAATTCGATTACTTAAAGAATGTGATTCAAAATGGCGGCGCTACTGTTGTTGTCGTTACTTGCCTCTCGCTTGCGCACGTTCTCTGAAAGCGAAAGGCAAATAGTGTATCTGCCATTTCTAATTCTATTCTTCAAGTGTCTAAGTAGCATGATCGGGCAGTAGCGGAGCGTGGGGGAGGGGCAAAGAGGGCCATGGCCCCGGACGGCGCAGATATAGGGGGTTTCAGCATTCGGTCATAGTCATCAGATCAGATAACTGTATTGTCATCAGGACTACATACCTATAACTACTTATTTACGCAACTCAAGTTTTATGTAGAATCCCTTTGCAATCAACACAGCATCAGGGTATCACTGAATTTACACCGATTTTTTGCTTTGTTGCGAAAATAGGGTTGGGGGCGGCAAATTTTGGGTTGACCCCCGGTGGAAGAAATACACGCTACGTCACTGTGATCGAGTGAAGTATATCTATCGCAAATAAAAACTCAGTTATAGTGTTATAGTTGATGTAAATATAATCTGTCAACAAGTCTAGCGAGCTGCTTTTTATTAATCGATTTATATTTCTTCATCGCCGCTGCGTATTTTGGTATGTCAAATAAATTTAGTATTGCCGGCGCGGGAACACCACCTTGGAAGTCACTGTCACTGTCATGTTGATAGACAGTATTTTTTTTCATTTCCTCGATCTCGGGGCGAAGGTTGCACCATAGACAGGTTTGTTTATAAGGAGTTTGTATATATCTAAGTGTCGGTTTACAATTTTGTAAGTATTTTGAGTATTTTTCATCTTCACGACACATATTTGATGATACCAGTATTATTAGTAGCACTGACATGTTCTAAAGTATCTGTAATGAAAATGTTTGATGTCAAAATACACATTTTAGTAGTATTAAGCTCCTTGCGGGAAGTACTACCACCATAGCTATTTCTGCCACCAGCATTGCTGTGTTCCGGTTGGAAGGGTATGGGTGTCGGTGAAATTACAGGCACATGAGACTTTACAACTTTGTCTTTAAAGTTGGCAACGTATCAGCAATCCTCTTGACACAGCTAAGAAGTATCATCGGCAAACTTCGTAAAACCGATCACTTCCGAACTGAGTGCGACTTCAAGACCACGAATGTTTATTAGTACTGCAGTGAAAAATTATCTTAACGCTAACGCAATAAGTGTAAGTGGCGCGAAAATTAGCGACTGCCATTGGTTGTTCGACTTAAGGATGAATTCCACCAAAAGGCTCGCATCGCATCGAATCGGAACGGATTTTACAATCTTTAAACGATATTAAATCGTGTACACAGTATTTAATGTCTCTATTTCCAAGCCGCGCACAGCAGCTTGACCGCCCCCGTCCTCCGCGACATGCGATCGTAGCCGAAAGTATGCTGCGACGCGCGTACGGCTCCGTTCGCCTGTCGTCGTCCGATCGTTGTTCAATCGGATCCTTTCGGCTGTCAACACGGTAGGAATGAAATTATTTGACTAGGCGCAGAACCGGATACGTTCGCAAGTGACGGTACGGAGCTGATCGTATGCGTCGACATCCTGCCGGACGCGATCGGCTGTCGCCGCATCCGTTCGTATCCTTTCCGATCCGATGCGATGTGAGCCGTTTGGTGGAAATCATCTCTTATTCAGGTAGATACCTATAATTGGTTTTTTTCTCAGTTACAGCCGGAGAACGGGACTGTAACCGTAAATAATTGAGACACATTTGTTTCTCTCTGCCTATAATCTAGTGTCTGGTCGTATTCAAAATTTTACGATGATAATTTTTACTTACGTATTAATTTCTGTTTACATAAGATTCAGAATGTTTATTTTATTTTTCAATTTAAACAAGCCATGTTTATTATTTAATTAAAATACATGCGCGTGGTTAGTTTTAAGAAGCAAATATTTTCTGTTTTAGTCATGTCGCAGGCATGCAATACCTAAGTAATTTTATTAAATGTCTACAAAAACAAACGGTAGTACAAATTGTAGGCACCTACAATTTCTAACCGACGAAGAGTTGGTTGAAAATACAGGGTCTTAGATATTAATTATTGATTTTTAGAAAAATACATTATGGAATGTCTATAATAATATTATAAAGAGGAAAGATTTGTACTTTTGTATGTAACGAATAAACTTAAAAACTACTGGACCGATTTCAAAAATTATTTTGCCGTTAGACACAGCTAGTCCAAAATAAGATGATTAAGTTACGGACCAAGGCCGTAGCCAGCATTTAATTCTGGGGGGGGGGGCAGGCAAAAGAAAACTAATAATAATTCATGCTACAGAAACGTTTACTAATGTAAAAAAAGCAAGCGTGTAACATGCAAAGCGAATAAATGAATGAATGATATTAGATGCAACGTTGCTTAAAATGATTTACTCTTCGGTTCGGGAGCACTCTGAGTGAGCCCTTAATTATACCCTGTTCGGGGGGCAGCTGCCCCGCCTTGCCTGTACCTGGCTGCGCCGTTGTTACGGACAAAAACAAATAAAATAACAAACCACGGGCAGGCGCGGATTCAGCCCTCAAAAAAGGTTGTGGTCACAGCCACCCAAAAATCGGCCAAGTGCGAGTCGGAGTATGAACTCGCTCATGATTGATATAGTGCATTCCTACAAAGGAGATGTTTATAAATATATGACGCCCTGACCACGATTTTGTGCAGTGTACCTATAGTTCCACGTGGGCAAAGCCGTGGGGTGAACACTAGTAAATTAATAAATCTGTAAAATGTTAGTTTGTTCGTTCACGAAAATTACACATCAGTGTCACATTTAGACTCTAAACTACTATCGACCTCAATAGACCGTGAAAGTGTGACGTCACAAGTCTATTAGGGTTGTGGGCATGCCCATCGTGCCCACAACGGTGGATCCACGCTTGACCACGGGTATTGTACGTGCAGCAGTACCAGTCCTTTTTGAAATACAATTTTGTTTTAAAATCTTGAGATTACTAAAGAGGCTCGTGGCTAATTACCAACCGCGTGGATCGCACAATTTGCGAGGTTAAGCTGCGCTTGCCGCGGTCAGTCCGTCGATGGGTGACCGTTCGTTACACTCGGAGACGTCTCCGTGCCTCGGAGAGCACGTTAAACTGTCGGTCCCGGTTGTCATATGAATACCTATGACAGTCGTTACGGGTACTCAGAAGGCCGAATGTCTGACTACCGGTTTAATCTTGGGATATTGGCATTGCCCAGTTACTGGGTTGTAGAGGTCTGAGGGCATTCGCTCCGTGTAAAATACTGGTATTCAGCCGCATCTGGTTAAACTGGAAACCCAACATAATAGGGAAAATGTTAGGAGAAAGATCTTCAGATTACAAAAGTGCTACACCAAACACACACACCACACACTTCTTCTCTCGTGACGAGTTATACGAGAATAGCTCATGCCGCACTCGTGGAAGCTTTTTTGATACACACCACACACACACCTACATAATGCTGTTTCTGTTACATAAGATAAGTAAAGTTTTCAAATTGTGAATCAGTAAATGGCTGTAAGCCTCGTTTATGTGAGAAATTGTAATTACATAACATCACGCCTGTATTCCCCAAAGGCTTGGGCAGAGGTGTAGTAACACCCTCATTTCGCGTTTAAGTCCCATGTAATACGGCGAGCCTTTTGTCATCAACCGAGCACAAATCCGAACTCCGGTCTGCTACTGAGGAATATCATACGGAAAAACCCAATAACACTGCCCGACCCGGGGATCGAACCTCACGATCAGCAGCTCGCGTTTGCCACCACTAGAAGGCAATGAATAAATTACAAAATTAAATCGCCCTTTAATAAGTAATCGCTATTGTAAATAAAACTGAGGGCGGAAACGCGGAAATTTTGCGAAACGCCTGAATACTTTAACTGACAACAACTAAACTTCAGAGTTAATAAATTTTCAATGAGTTTCAGGATTGACTTCGAATTAAAACTCGCAATCTGATTACGTTTTATCTTAATTGAATAAAGAGGACAAAAGTAGAGATTGCTTGCTCAAATGTTTTGAGTTATGGTGCGGTGTTTTTTTTTTTTGTTAATTTGTGGCTGGTCTGTGTCCAGCAATGGGCTGCTATAGGCCGAGTTGATTCGTAGTAAAAAAAAACTTTAATAAGTAATAAGGTATTGTTTTTTATTTAATATAGTACGTAACACAACAAAGAATAAACCTTGTAAAGGATGATTTCCACCAAAAGGCTCGCATCGCATCGGATCGGAATGGATTTTACAATCTTTAGACGATAGGTATTAAATCGTGTACACAGTATTTAAAGTCTATATTACCACGCCGCGCACAGCAGCTTGACCGCGGGTGTCTTCCGCGACACGCGATCTTAGCCGAAAGTATGCTGCGACGTGCGATCGGCTCCGTACGCCTGTCGTCGTATCCGATCGGATCCTTTCGGCTGTCAACACGGTAGGAATGAAACTATTTGACTAGGCGCTGTAACGGATACGTTCGCAAGCGACTGTACGGAGCCGATCGTATGAGTCGACATCCTGACGGACGCGTTCGGCTGTCGCCGCATCCGTTCTTATCCTTTCCGATCCGATGCGACGCGAGCCGTTTGGTGGAAATCATCCCTAACTGGTTGATGGGTAGGTTAAGTGAAATACAATCGTATACTTTTTGTCACTCACTTACTCGCGGTTGTCAATAAGCCACGGGCAAGGAAGTTGAGGAATAAAAAGTAGGAAATATAGTTTTTATTATGTACTAGCGACCCGCCCCGGCTTCGCACAGGTGCAATGTAGATATTAATGTAGGGCATATAAACCTTCCTCTTGAATCACTCTATCTATTGCTGAAAACTGCATTAAAATCCGTTGCGTAGTTTAAAAGATCTAAGCGTACAGACAGCGGAAGCGACTTTATCTATACTATAATATTATAAAGAGGAAAGATTTGTATTTTTGTATGTAACGAATAAACTTAAAAACTACTGGACCGATTTCAAAAATTCTTTTGCCGTTAGAAAGCTACATTATCACCGAGTAACATAGGCTACGGGCGGAGCCGTGAGGACACAGCTAGTATTATGTAAAGATATCGAGTATAGTAGGATACGTTTACTTCAGATTAAACGAAGTTAAAAATCTTACAGGTAAGTAAGTACCTACAGTCTTTAATATAATTATCTATCAATATAGGCAGCCGCCATTTTACAAGATTTCTTCTTGAATTAAGGTTAAAAGCTTTCGGCGGAGCGCAAAACTGAATTTTGTTTTACCGACCTTTGACTTTATAAAAATGTAACTAAATTGAGTTCCCGGTTTTAGTGTACGAACCATAATTAATTTGAGGGGCTCGTGGCTACTTATCAAGCGCCCGGATTATACGATTTGTGAGGTTAAGCAACACTTGCCGCGGTCAGTCCGTGGATGGGTGACCATTATAAATCGAGACCTTTCCATGCTTCGAAGAGCACGTTGAACAGTCGGTTCCGGGTGTCTTAAGAATACCTATGACAGTCGTTACGGGTAGTCAGAAGCTCGAAAGTCTGACAACCGGTCTAACCTTAGGATATCAGCATTGCCCAGTAACTGGGTTGTGGAAGTCTGATGGCAGTCACTCCGTATAAAATAATGGTATTCAGATGCATCTGGTTAGACTGGAAGCTGACTTCAACATAGTTGGGAAAACCCATCCATAAACTGACCGTGGTAACCGCAGCTTAACGTCCCAAATCGTATGACGCGGTTGATAATGAGCCATGATCCCCTCAGTAGCGATACTATAATTCTAATAATGTAAACGTCATCTTTGCCTCGTTGGTCTAGTGGTGGCAAACTTGACTGCTGATCGTGAGGTTCTGGGTTCGATCCCCAAGTCAGGCAGTGTTATTGAGTTTGTCCATGTGGAATTCCTCAGTAGCAGCCGAGAGCTTGGATTTGTGCCTGGTTGATGGCAATAGGCTCGCCCCCTATTACATGGGACTTAAACATAACGGCGAAATGAGGGTGTTGATACACCTCTGCCCAACCCTTTGGGGAATACAGGCGTAATGTTATGTTGTCATCTTTCGTTTTCGGCCATTTTAAATCTGACAACAAACCGGTCGGTGCCTGCGCCGGATTCGCGTCCCTTCATTGGCATTGGTTATAAACTAACCATAGACAAATGATGTAGAAGGGCCGAGCGGCTGGCTCGTCCGGAAATGCTTAAGTTTATTATATATTTATTTTTCTGGTTTGGCTTTAATTTATTTAATAACTATGTAGTATATTATAATTTTATTGACTATTCCACACACACACACGTAACACATAAGTTTATATTAATCTATTTATTGCTTTTGTTTGGTAGTATTCAAAATTAATATTGTATGTACGTAACATGTTTATTTATTTATTTGTGTCGTTATTGCCCGTGGCATCACTATGGTCCTATCTGAAAACCAGCGTTGCGACATTTTGTTTTTTTTTCTAAATGTCGCAACATTATGCTGAGATAGGAGCCCTTTTTGGCCTCGTGCAGGTAGTCTAAATTCTTATTCTTTCTTTTTTTTAATATTGTTTTTGTTTCTGTAACTGCCTGTGTGAGTCCAAAATAAATAATTTTCTTTCTTTCTTTCTTTTATCTTAGTCAGTTTCATCATCAAATAATCATCTTAAGAGAAGATTAAATTATGTAGGTACTATTTTCTTCTTTTCGTGTGGTTAGTGACTAACCTGGTGTCAGAGTTTATGCCGCCCATGGGCCTCTGACTTGGCTTCACATGCCGTCGAGAATTATCTCCCCGGCATGCGGCACGCCGGTTTCCTCACGATGTTTTCCTTCACCGTTTTTAAGCAAGTGATAATTATACAATACGCACATGAATCCGAAAAGTCAGAGGTGCGTGCCTTGGCTTCGAATTCGAGACCTATGACTTGGCAGCAGTGGCGGTACTTTCATACAAGCCCATACGCCCGGCTTGCCCTCTAAAAATACCTCTATAGATACATACCGAATAACACACTTCATAAGCTATTATAAGAAGCGAACTCAATCATTCGTGTGATAAGAATAACATTCAAATTCCGCGCGCTATCTGTCGCGAGTCGCTGGTCGGTGGCAATGACCTTCAGGCTTCATGTTACTCATTCGTTCCGGTCGCCGCATAGTGCGGCGGTCGCACATGCGGACATCTCGCTCGCACTCATTGGGCGTACACTTGGCGTTATTTTTTTTGTCCCTGTCTCAAGTTTTTACAACAAATTGCTATGGATAGATTATACATCTATTGACTTGTTGCAAATGTTCGACCGAATACGCCCAGCGTACTACATGAGTATAGGTACAAGTGGATGGCTAGCATAGCAGCTAGCACGAACTTCATTACTGCGCCATACTAGTAAAAGTAGTAAATAAAATAATAGATAATCTGTGGCCCGTGATACCTCCCGCTCCCGCCATATTCAGTTTGTTTTGAGCGAATTACTTATTGGTGTATTGCATTTTTGCTGTGATTATAAGTTATTGTTTTTATTACCGAAATGAATTCGGAAACTAATGCAATTGTACCACGTACCTACAGGTGGCGATTTGCATTCAGTGGCGCGTGAGTGCGCTGAAGTTGACGATCTTATTTTCGTAAAACTTTGCTTCGCCATTACCTACACAACCTTGTTTTGTTTGTTTACATTCAGTTTGTTATGATATAATTTTCTATGATTTACAATTTTTGTTAGCATTTGCCGTGATTGTGAGTGACTAAGTGTTGTTTTATTATCAAAATAACTTCGAAAACGGACGCAGTTGTGCTTTGTAAGGTTAAAAGTGTGTTCAGCTGTTAGTCAGCGATGAAAAGGTAGGTAAATCATTTAAACTTTGCAGACAAGAATTGTAGTTACTTGTAGTCATAAAACCCAACATTTTGTATTCCAATAGCCGATTTGATCAATCAGTGGGCAAAACTTGGATTGTTAGTTGCTCCTATTTAATCAAATTATTCTGTTGGTTGATAAGAACGCTTGGAATAAATCTGTTAACGATGATTTGAATACTATCATTGTGAGTAATACTTCATGTAAATGTGTAATAGTTAGTAGTGCCCCTCGAATATGCATGATTGTTGATTTTAAAAGTCATTCAACACGCATAAATAGTATTTTGTGGTCTTTACAACAAATCTATATTTTTAGCGACATCTAGTGCCCTTCAATTGAAATATTTCGTCACTAACGACAAAGGCATAGATAGACCAACTCGAAACATAGTTGCGCGGTTGCGCTCATACTTCGATAGATAGCTCAGATATAAATGATTCACTCTACAGTTTTATAATAAATGCGAGATTTTCCATTTGCTATGAAGAATAGTGTTTATCGTTTTTGCCAATTGGCATTAATGAAGAATTATTTAATAAAAAATAAATATTGCGAAATTTTCCATTTGCTATGAAGAATAGTGTTTATCGTTTTTGCTAATTGGCATTAATGAAGAATTATTAAATAAAAAATAAATATTTTAAATTTTAATTCGAACTTGTAGTAGGTAGGTAAGTAGTTTTAGTAACGTTTAAGAAAAACAATACCTAAATACCTAGGTACCTAAACCGGAATTTATTTGACGGGCTTGCCCTGACTTTGACCCCTAGGCACGCCACTGCTTGGCAGTCCGACGGTCACACCACTAGGTAGTGCTGCCGAACAAGTGATAGTTTCACTATCGATAGTTTCAATTGAAAATCCGCCACTCCATCTATAGATCGATACTATCGATAGCATGGTTCACGTCAATACTATTGAAATGCATCAATAGTATCTGTAATATTGATACTATCGGAGCTCCTAAAGATAATACTATCAATCGTATCGATACTATCGATAGTATTGTTTTTTGAAAGCTTCAATATAGTATCGATATTATTGATAGTATCGACAGTTATGATCGATACTATCGACAGTTATACAGAATCGATAGTGGCTTGTATTTTGATAGTATCTATAGTATTGCTTTTCAGAACTTTGATACTATCGATAGTATCGATAATATCGATAATATTGCACTCTGACAATACTACTGATAGTATCGATAGTATAATCGATAGTCATACTATCGTTGAACTATCGATAGACTATCGTACTGCTATCGATATTCGCCAATCGATCGGCAACACTACCACTAGACTATCACTGCTATGTAGGTACTCAAGATCAATATTTCAAATATGACAGCAGTATAATAAGTTCCGTAATGTCGCTCTTTGATAAGATATACATTTCTCAATAGCGCTCTAGAATTAAAATGCAAATGCATTCAAGAGACTCGTCTTTAATTGGGTAGTCAGGATGCTCTTTTAACAGAGAGATGCAAAGCAGTTCCAGACAGAACCTAGATCGCAGGAAAATTAAAATTAGAACCGCTAAACGTTATTCCAGTAAATAACAATGAGTAAGAATAAACACTATGTAACTCGGAGTTTCATTTAATAAATACAAGGTCTATAAATATACAATAAAATATTTAGTGTTAATTCCGCGAAAAAACAGTTGATCAAGTCTGAATGCAGTATGCAGCACCGCCCTCCCGCCCGCAAATATATGCAAATGCAGAAGGTGCGATTAATAACATGCAACACACAAGCAAAACAAATGCTTCTGCATTTGCATATATTTGCGGGCGGGAGGGTGGTGCTGCATACTGCATTCAGGCTTGATCAACTGTTTTTTCGCGGAATTAACACTAAATATTTTATTGTATATTTATAGATCATGGATTTCCGCAAAGTAACGCCTGATTCCATCATATACATACAAGGTGTAAAAAGACCCTTCACGAAGCCGTCAAGCATGCATTCAGTACATCAAACTAAGTAACCCTACGCAAAAATTGTCGCTGGGAAACGACTTTTTTTTGGGTGAAAAATTTCTTTTTACTGTAAAGTTCAATGTAACGCACTCACAACACTGTGCTGATAGATGCAATGAGTAGTAAACGGGTAATGGAGGTATTTCAAGTACATTTGCAACCTTCAAAACTAGTATTTGAAAAAAATGTTGTGAAAAAGTTGGAACTTTGACCTCCAATATCTCCGTAACTAGAAGGTTCCCAGGCATAGTCCAGAACAAAAAAAATATCGCGATGACGTGAAGAATAAGTGCCTTTCGGCTTCGTTAAGGGTCTATTTACACCGTTTATTATGGAAAACTAAAATTTTATTTTTTCGTGGCTTTATTCCGCTTTTCCACGACTATGCAAGCCTCATTATGTACGTCTTACTTTATTAGGTACTTAAGAATCTACTGAGATATTCGACAAAAAAAGATGAAGCCAATTGTGTTTTCAATTATGATGATTTTGTTTGTTTTAATAAAAAACGTTGCCCCACACTAGGATTTCTCCTGTATCGTGGGTGCGTTTTTTTTTTCAGGCAGGAATGGGAAATCCTCATGGACGCCCACACTGACTCGTCTCCGAGTCAGTGTGGGCAGTGCCGGACTCTTACCGGCTAAAACCACACTCCTGCCTCGGCGTGAGCCCCTGTCACACTGGTTACGCAGGGATTTTATTTTTGGGCAGTATCTTCTCCACGCTGAATGATTGCTAATCTGATCTACGTAATTATTGCTATTTTATATTTCTAATTTCCATTTCTATTTCCATATTTAACATCTATTTCTATGCCTGTATTTATATATTTTTTATTTATTTCTACTTTGTCTCTTCTATTTATTCTTCTTATTTACTAGTTTCACTATTTGTAGTATGTATTCAATAAATTTGTTTCTTGTTTTTCTATTTTTCATTAGTAGGCTTAAATTATATTCCGAAATCTGTTCGTCGACTCTCATCTTCAGGTTGTGCCTGTGGGAGCCATACACAGGGCACTACGTCAGGAGGTGGAGGACAGCAGTCGCGCTTGCCACCACTAGATCAACGGGGCAGAAAAAATGAATCAAGGAATATGAAAAAACATTATAAATATTACAAGAAGTTTTTTTCCATTCAGTGATTTTCAAATGAAAAGCCACAAAGTGACAATTAACTAAAACTTTGATCTATCAAACATATTGACAGAATTCCGTAAAATGTATACAAATAAATACAATTGAAGTTCGTAATGTCAAAATAACAGTTTTTTTACTAAATGCGTATGAAAGTATATGTATCTTATAAAAAAAAAACAATTTTTATTTTTTTTGTCTGTGACCGATTTTGAAGGACATTCACTGGCAGATAGCTGATGTTATAAGAAGTAATTTAGGCTACTTTTATTTTACAAAAAGAAATAGGGACTCGCACAAAAAAAAAACCCATCCGACATGGCGCTTGCCACCACTAGACCAATGAAACAACGTTAATTACAAAATTAATACATACCGAAATCGTTACGACACTATTCTATAGATTGATAGACCAACTCTAACTCCCACACCGATCATTATACCCTCCCTCCAAATTACGCGTCAATTTACACCCAAGAATCGAACCCGCTCCCCTTCAGCAAAAACAGCAATAAGACCAAGTTCAGGAAGTACTTACGTTACACTTGTTAAGCACTTTTGTTCTCAAGTGTTCGGGTTCAAAGTTACAGTACCTACTCTTTTAAAAGTAGGCACCGGACTGTTAAACTTTGGTCTGTTTTAAGTTCAAATTTAAATGAATGAATGAGGAAAGGGGAATTTTATAGTTTTTTTTTATTCTTGACTTCTCTGTCATATATGATTTGCGAGGTCGAGCAACACTTGTCGCAGTCAGTCAGTGGATGGGTGACCGTTCATTACACATCGAGGCCCCGTGCCTCAGAGAGCATCGGTCCCGAGTGTCATACGAATACCTATGACAGACGTTATGGGAAGCCAGAAGCCCAAAAGTCTGACTCCTGGTCTCATCATCATCTCCCTGCCTTTATCCCACACTAGGTGGGGTCGGCACAACATGTATTTCATAAATCCATGTTGTTAGAGGTTTTAGCTTATTGTTTTATGACCGGCCACCTGCCTGACATCAACCCTCCTAGGGAATACTCGTCGCGCTGTCGTGCGGGTGACCCAATGTGCTTGCTGATATTATGCACTGGGTCCCAAAATGATATGCTTGTCAATCTTATTGCCGACAACTAAGCAGTCTATGTTCTTCTTAGTGGAGTATACTTGAAGTTCCTAGACCCACTCATTCAGTTTTGCTAGGGACTTTGGTTCGTAAACTAATATAGCACTGTGAGCGTCTCTGTAAAAACTTGATGTCAATGTTCTGTATCGCTCCTGTCTCGCTCGTAATAGGTAATCCGTATTCGACATCGTTTACAATAGAAATAAATGGCGATTTATGATAACAAAATCAAAATTATACGTATTGTATTATATTGTTCTTATTCTATTTCCACTATACAAAACAAAATATCAAAAGCTAAACCAGGTTTCAATCGTAAATCTCAAAGGGATTATTTAAAACTTTACTTAAGTAACTATCAAAGAAACATTAATCACAATAGTTCCAGATCTAAGTCCAGATAATAAAAGTTTCTTCTACCAATAAAGTGAAGTATTGCCATTTAAATCGCCATTTCATCAGTGAACGGAAGACGCTAAGATAGTTTTTTTTTTCACTTTTCCCAACTTCAACGTTTGTTAACTTTTCCGTTGAATAATTTTAAAACCACTTCAGAATGTTTTTTTTATGTTTCTACCTGACTTGGTGGTTGAATTAACTTCGCGATACGTTTAACTGTAACCGTTAAACGTTTTTCTGAGTTGCCAAGTGCCCTCTGGTTATAAGAACAGTTGATTTGTTTATGGTTATCTATATAAATAAAAATGAATCGCCAAATGTGTTGCTAAGCGCAAAACTTGAGAACGGCTCGACCAATTCGATATTTTTTTTATATATTCCTTAAGGCGCAAGGAAGGTTCTTATGGAGAGAAAAAACATAAAAATTGCGTGGAAAATAGTAAAAACATCACTTTTCTTTTCCCACTACAGGCCAATAACTTTTGACAGAATTAAGTCTGTCCGGGCAGCTAGTAATAAATATAAATACTCTATGGTAATAACAAATACTGCGATCAAAAGTACAGTCGGGAAACGAAAATGTTAGACACCTTAAGGTCTATTTTTGCTTGCACAGTGCAAGAAAAAACCTATTTTACCGAATACGTTTTGCCAACATTGTAGGAATGAAAATAAAAGTATTTTTTGACAGGATATTGAAAATTATAATGGTGACATGATGACAACCACTACTAATGTCAATTTATTTAATCATCATTATGATTAATTTATTTATTTAATCATCTTTAATTTATTTAATCATCATGATTTATTTAATAGTTTTTACAACAAAACTCCTTAAATCAAATCAAAGATATTATAATATAATGCATGGCAAAAGGCAATTTTGATCTTCGCTGACAAATAATTAAACATAATTTTCAACACATTGGTCTGTTCCGTTCAACAGTTTGAAAATGTAACATGTGCCCGCGATGTGGGAAAGTAATCAATTTGAAAACTGACGAACCTATTTCGACGGTCCCTACGTATACTATCGAAACAACAAAATCTCAGTTTTTATTTTATCTGCTTAAAATCTTAAAGGTTACAAAATAATATTTTTTTATGGGACCAGATGGCAACTATTCCATAATCTATGCATCAAACTAAAAAGAATCACGTAAATTGGATCATAAATCTCAACGTAATCGGTGTACATATGTACATAATAAAATAAAAACTGAGATTTTATAGTTTCGATGGTATACGTAGAGACCGTCGATTTATTCTCCTTCTGTACAATGAAGGTATAACCCACGGCTGTTTTAAATTTTGTATAAAAGTTAAACAAACATTTGATTGTGAAACATTAATTTTGTTTAAGAATTCATTAAACATGCATATTTTACGACTAGCGGCCCATCCCGGCTTCGCACGGGTGGACATTTTACCCGTTTTTGCAACATTTTTCATTTATGCTCCGCTCCTATTGGTTGTAGCGTGACGTTATATAGCCTATAACCTTCCCCGATAAATAGACTATCCAACACAAAAAAAAAAAATCAGTTCCAACCAGTAGTTCCTGAGATTAGCGCGTTTAAATAAACAAACAAACTCTTCAGCTTTATAATATTAGTATAGATTGAAGATTCAGTATTGACAGTTTAACTTATGCCGTAGTGAAAAGATTACCCAGTCAGCAAATTTGGTAGCGGGGCTAACTGCCCAGTATGCGCCTGTAGTACTTAAGTATCGTCGCTTGTGGAAGCTCTTTTAATGCACCCCAATAACATAACATTTGCATAAATGTTATAAAATACCTATTTAATATACATGGTATTCAGTATACCCCATACACAATGTTCAACCCAGTCCGACATGGAAATAAACACAAATAAGAGGAGTCGTTAAAGCAATAAATAGCTTTCAATAAGTACCCCATGGATATTGGGTGTTATGGCAGCTTTAGAACGTAAGTTTTTGCGTTCACTTCAATTTAAATTAAATAAAAATAAAATAAAAATCGTTTATTGCACTTATTAGGGCTGTACACATTTGTGAACCTCTTAACTTCTAAACTAAGTAAAACTTGTAGGGGAAGCCGGGGCATAGCGGGCCCCCGGGGTAAGACGGGCACCCCCTCCTCTCCGCACAATAATAAACCGAGATCCTCAGAATTAATCGTTTCGCGTCGTAGGCGACCTCGCGCTAGCGAGACATGTGAATGTGTGTGCGTATCTGCACGTCGTTCGTCAACAGAACGAAAATACGAAAGTTGGTACATTTGATAATATTTTTCATTTTTAATTCTGTGTTATAGTTAATTCATGATTGTATTAAATGCTCAGTTATTAAGTAAATTACTACGTTCAACTGTGTGCCTAAATAACTAGAAAGATTTGTGAACTAACTATCAGATATTCTTTCGATTGGGTTAACATTTATTTTATATGACCTGAGGGGCATTATTGTCGGGGCAAAACAGGCAGGGTGCCCATTTTGCCTCGGGTATGTTATTAAGATACCATTATGGTCCCCACAATAAAAGAAAGACAGAAATTGCAAAATAGAGCTTGGAGGAGATGGAATCAGTCGTAGGGATGTGGTAAGCGAGAGACAAATCTGTAAACGGGACGTGGAAAAATGGAATTAATAACCAATCCAGCAGTATAAGAAGAATCTGGAAGAAGTGCAGACAAAGAAACCAGTGGCTTGTGAAATGAAAAGAAAGAAGAAAAAGACGAAGAAATATGAAAAATAACAGGAAAACGAGTCGGAGGAAGAAGACGTAGAGTATTTATACTGTGAATATTGGTACTCGGAATCTAGACAGGTTGGGTTATTTGCTGTGTATGCCACAGATGAGCCCACTCTTAATACACCGGAGAAGAGGATAATGATGATGAGTACCCTCACATTTGCTCTTTTTGTGCTCGGTTTTAGACCTGCATAAGTGTATATTCCATTCTATGCCTATTTTGCCCCGCATGTGACCATTTTACCCCGTACACGGGGCATAACAGGCAGTTTCTTCTTTTTCTTTAAGTTCTAATTGCACCAAACACAGATTGAGTAAGATAATTACTGTACGTTAAATTTAAAGAACATTAATGAAACTAATAAATGGCTGTTGATTTTTTTTATTATCTTTTTTTTCCATGGTTTTATTCGCGATATTCCTTAAGGGGCCCGCATTGCCTCGGTTTCCCCTACTATGGAAGTCAAGGCGCTCTCTTTATCTAGAACTAAAATACAATAAAACGGCAAAAGAAGCATGCAAGGCCAAAGAATTGGCAAACAAATATTTTTTTAATAACAAAACAAAAATGGAAGTATGTCTTTTGCAAAAATAATGCTAAAATTGTATGTCATTATGATCAGTACGTTCTTTGTTTTTTCAATTCGACCTTAAAATGAAGACTTTATAATATAATATTTTTGTGTAAATATAGAATAAAAGGTAAAAAAAAATGAAATAAAAAAGGCCAATTGTAAAAAACGGCCGTAAATAAGAGCTGTCAAATTTTGTTCAACTAAAAACTCCATACAAATTTAGACGACAAATTCAGCGGAAATACAAAATTCTAGTTGGCAACACTGGTCAGCACGTGTCGATTAAAAACACTATGAAGTTCAAAGGTCAGTTTCCACCAAATGGAAAAATTCTCGCGCACTTTTTTGATGTCACTGTATATAAAGAACTGTATCAGTAGGTAATTCATTACGCTCAGCTGTGCTCGGGTATGCGCGAAGAAACGCTTCATGTCTGCGTCGGATTTTATACCTAAAGGCAATACTGATACAGTTCTTTATTCAGTCACATCAAAAAAGTGCGCGAGGATTTTTCCGTTTGGTGTAAACCGACTCCAAGGAGTAAACTAGTTATTATATAGTTCAAGTTCTTTATTGCGTTCATGTGTTAAATAAGTAAATATAGTAAGGTTCAACATGAAGCCCGGTAAGGGCACAGCAACATAATAATAAGTCAGATATATATCATCAGACTAAAAATACTAGTAGGTACGTACTTAAAATTATCATTATAAAAATACTAAATCGGGTCTAATCGCGTAGAAATTTTTAAAAAATTAATAAAGAATAAATAAATAATAAATAAGGTATTTTTCTGCCTTATAAAAATATTCTACGCGATTAGACCCGATTTAGTATTTTTATAATGTGTACAAATCGCGAAAGTTTGAAAACATTTAAAATTATCTTTAACAATAAATTTTGTAGTTTTGTTTATCATAATCTATGTAAACATACACACACATACGTACATTACTTAAAAACATATTACAGAAACTTTACTTGCGATCTTTAAATATTGCACATTTGTTTACTAACTTATTATTAGGTAGGTATTAGGTTATTATACTCAGTTGCCAACTTCACATAGGTAACTAGTTTGACATCTCTGATTTAATTCTTATCTATCACCGTCCTTTTCACGCGTTGTCTCTTAGTAAAAGATAGCAATTTTCTAATGAACAAGAAATTCGGCACGAATGTACTATCCAACTTATGTTTTATTTCAATATTGCCGATCATTATTGTGATAGGATAAGACAGTGGTGCCGATTTTATTGCGCATTTTGACACGACTAAACTAAGGGTGTTTGTCTCTTTCTATTTCAATAGCAAAAGTAAGTGACAGTTGCGTCTAGTCTAGTAGTGTCAAAGTATGCAACAGAAACGACACCAATGTGCCACGGATGGAAACAATTAAAAAAAAAACTTAAATAATTCTTCCGAAACGCACACATTTACGTCTTCGCGAGGCGCTTACAAACGCCTTTGCGTTATGGATAATTCTCGTCGTGACAGTAAATATCTTCGGGGGGATCCGGAGATCAGCCTCGCTGATTTATCACGAGATCGACCGGAATTCGGAGGCGGAATGTGCCAGTCCTAAGTTCCAATTGAACTTTATTTGACGGTTGAAATGTTAATGATAAACATGGTCTGTTTCATCTTGCATAACTCGTAAACATCATAATACAAAGCCCTGTATCTATTATGCAAGTTGTGATAACCTAGTGGTGTGACCGTCGGACTGTCAAATCAGAGGTCTCGAGTTCGAACCCAAGGCACGCAACTCTTGACTTTTCGGATTCATGTGCGTATTGTTTAATTATCACTTATTTAAAAACGGTGAAGGAAAACATCGTGAAGAAACCTGCATGCCTGAGAGATATTTCTCGACGGCATCTGAAGCCAAGTCAGAGGCCCATGGGCGGCATCAATTCTGACACCATGTTAGTCACTAACCACACGAAAAGAAGACGAAGAACTTCCAGTCTAACCTGATGCGTCTGAATACCAGTATTTTACACGGAGCGACTGCCATCACACCTCCGCCACCCAGTTACTCGGAAATGCTGGCTTCTGACTACCCGTAACGACTTTCATAGGTATTCGTATGACACCCGGGCCCGGCGGTTTATCGTGCTCGCTTAAGTTCGCAAGCGTTTACTATTAAACATACCCATGTTTAATAGTAAACGCTTGCGAACTTAACTTAACTTAACTTGCATCGTAGCCGTCATTAGGATACCCATTACCCAATGGGTATCCTAATGACGGCTACGATGAACGGTAAGAGGGAAAACTATTAATATCACTACAATTGTCAAATGGATTGGTGATAACATGTTTTTTAAATGTTATTCAGGCATCCAGTTTTGATTAGGGATGAGCCGAATATTCGTTGTATGTTCGGTATTCGGCATATTCGGCAGGTTTATCGAACATTCGTATTTGGCCGATTATTCGGCAAAAACGCCGAACATTCTACCGAATAATCTTGCGTTAAAAAGTTGCCTCTAGGCTTGTACAATTACATAATTGTATCCATATCAAGTGTGTCTTAAAATTTATCGTCAGTTTCACAGAAAAGTGTCCAAATGTTTGACCTCTCCTGGAAAGAAGAGGTTCTTATTTCATTGCTTTTTTGGCAATTTACTGAGTTTTACGATTTTGTACACAAATACAAATGCACGTCCCAATGTTTTGTCGCTAACTAGATTACGCAATAACAGTCCGGGGGTAGCAGCGTTAGCGGTTGGAAGGGTCGCGCGATTCAATGCGTGCGAAATTGTATAGACTTAAATTTTTGCAATGCACGATAAAGCGCGCCATATCCTGCCGAATATTCGGCCGAATGTTCGGTTCGGTAAACTTTTAACCGAACATTCGGCCGATTATTCGTATTCGGTGAAACCATTATTCAGCCCGTCACTAGTTTTGATGATAAAACGGAACATGTAAAAATGTCGGACTAGTATTTTTTACTGGATTCGGAATACTGTCGTGTATGCGAACTCGCTCATACAACTACAGGCGCCATCACCAAAATAAAAACGGATCCGCTAAACGCGGTCCTGTAAACAGTTTCTATGTGAACAAGCGGTTATAAGTAAGCGAGCCATTTTCTTAAATAATTGCTTAGACAAAGAATATAAATATCCCGTTCCATAAAATGCGTTTTTACGAATTAAAACGCCAAATATTGTTCTAAAACACCCAGATTACCATTATCTACACAAACACTCCAAGCAGGTGTCTTCGTTACCGTAAGATAACAGATCACCCCTTGCAAATCTTATTTACCCCCTCCACCTCCCTCCCTAGCAATTAGTCTGCATTCGCGCAAATTACAGATGTCGTTAATTCACGCTTATAAATTTTAAACGTCATATTAATTCGTATTTTGTTGTTGTTTATTTTGTAATTCTGCGTTTTTTCTGGTGCTTATTATCCCACTGTTGGGCATGGGCCTCTAAGAATGAGAAGGATTTAGGCCTTAGTCCACCACGCTGGTCTTGCGCGGATTGGCGGACTACACACACCATCGAGAACTTTATGGAGCCCTCTCAGGTGTGCAGGTTTCCTTACGAAGTTTTTCCTTCACCGTTAACCCAAGTGATAATCAAATTATGATGCAGGAGGGTCAGAGTTCGATCCCGGCTCGCAGCTGTGGTTTTTCGAATTCATATGCGGATTACAATATTGTTCGTAAAATATTATTCAATACCCCGTTGGATACATTTCCACGTCGATCAATCCATTCGATACTCCGAAGGGCCTGTCTATAATATTGAAGGGAATGTGGAATAGCCAGAACCTTTAGCTATTAACTATTTTTCATAAAAATTCTACAATTACAGTAGAACGCCGATTATCCGAATTAATTGGGACCGGGGTCGATTCGGATAATCGGACATAGACTGGTAATAAAGAAAAACGAACTGTCACACATAGAATACACTTTATTAAGTTTAACAAACACAATTCTACAATAACGCTCACTTGAACATCTCGATCAGAGTAAGTTGCCTCGACGTTGAACATCGTTTCCTTGGTTTTAATTTTTTATATTACGCTTAGGACCGATTCGGATAATTAGCGATTCGGTTAATCGGCGTTCGGATAATCGGCGTTCTACTGTATTCCTTTTTTTTTTACATTTTGTCACGCTTTTCTTCTATCGAATAATTAGTTCGTTCTGCCTAGCCTTTGCCCAACTATGTTGGGGTCAGGTTCCATTCTAACCAGACGTGGCTGAATACCATTATTTTACACGGAGCGACTAACATCAGACCTCCGCAACCCAGTATTAGGGCAATGCCGATATTCTAAGGTTAGACCGGTTGTCAGACTTGGATTTCTGACTTTCCCGTAACGACTGATAGGTATACGTAGGACACTCGGGACCGACGGTTGAACGTGCTCTCCAAGGCATGGAGGGGTCTCGATGTGTAACGAACGGTCACCCATCCACGGACTAACTGATTTAGACGACACGTTTGGTGCAGTGGCTAAGGGACTGGCTTCTGCGCTGCGGGTCGTGGGTTCAATTCCCGCTCGGAACAAATATTTGTATGGCCTACAGATAGTTGTTCCGGGTCTGGGCGTTTGTGCATGTGAAAATTTGTGTCTGTAAACGCACCCACGATACAGGAGAAATCCTAGTGAGGGGCAATATTAAAAAAAAAAAAAAAAAAAAAAACTGCGGCAAGCGCAGATTAACCTCGCAAATCGTATGATCCGCGCGGTTGTTAATTAGCCACAAGTCCCTTTATCGAATAACTAGCGGCCCGTCCCGGCTTCGCACGGGTGGACATTTTTCCCGTTTTTGCAACATTTTTCATTTATGCTCCGCTCCTATTGGTCGTAGCGTGTTATATAGCCTATAACCTTCCTCAATAAATGGAATATCCAACACAAAAATAATTTTACAATTCCAATCGGTAGCTTCTGAGATTAGCGCGTTCAAACAAACAAACTCTTTAGCTTAATAATATTAGTATAGATATGTAAGTATACTTTTTAAATATAATTGAAGCATGTAAGGTATAAACTAAGTGTACAATTATTCACCTATAATTTGATTTGTTGATGTAATTAAATAACTAAATTACACACCATAAAACTAAAGTATCACCAAAAAAGAAATTGGTTTAAATAATTAAACATAACAAATAATACAAATTAGAAAAAACAATAATTTTATTGTTATAAATTATAAATAAAGATATCTGTAGGCAAGCCATTTAAATTTTGTACAAAACGTAAACAAACTCAAAGTAAAACGAATTTTGCTCAATCAAAGATCTAATACTGTGTTATTCAGATAAAGAAAGAAAGAAAGAAAATAATTTATTTGAGTCTCGTTACAGAAATACAAACATTAAATAAAAAATCAACAATATACAAAAGTTATATGCCTCTACAAGACAAAAAAGGAGCCCATCTCAGCATAATGCTGCTACACCGAAGTATAGCAGCGCTGGTTGAAGATAGCATGGTAGCAGATGTCGTTGAATAAGCTTACTTTACACTTCTTCAACGCAATTCCCATCATCAGCTCTATTTTTTCCCTTCGGACATTCGTTACCTTTAAAAAACGTTCTCCGGTTAGTTACCACAGTTACATTCCCACAAGGATTGGTATCAGTAGTTGTACAGTTATTACCTGAGTTTTGACTACCATTTTTTCCATCAGCACTGGTCACATTGGCAGTGGTATCTTTAATTTCTTTATTTGCTTCAGTGGGTTGTGTATTTTTCTTATTTTCATCAAGTTTAGGTGTTTCGTCATCTATTTTTAATGCTGTCTGCTTTTGTTCTGTTGTGAAGTTCTTTGAAGCAACTTTGACTTCCTCTGTAGAAGTATTAGTAGCTTTATCTGTTTTAGGATCGGTTAATTTACTCGCTTCATCTTTTTTTATGGCGTCAGTGTCTTTTATAGGAGTTTCAGTGGTAGATGCAAGGGTGCTTCCTGTTTTTGGAACTTCTCCATTATTTTTATTTGGATTAATATGAATTATATTACCTAATGCATCAATAACAATTTTGGTTCCATTCTCAAGAGTTTCAACCACTTTTATAAGCACACCTTGATGATATTCTGTTTTATTCGATTCAGGCGCACTTTTAGGTTTTTGATTAAGAAGATCTTTTATGCCTTGCGACTGGCCTTCAGGTAAAAGGTCCTTTAAAAGTCCACAATGAGAACTTACTATGAATGTTAAAATAATAAGAAATGTCTTCATGGTTGATCACGAACGTTTATAGGTTAAGGAGAATAATATGTTTATAAATACAAGTTGGTGGATATTGTCATTTAACTTATCGATGTAAGTTCAAAGAGCATATGAGTGTGAGTGGGAAATAATGATACATTGATATTGAAGTATTTATTTATAATACTGTCATCCTTACATATTTTTTATAAACAAAGCAAGGCAAAAAGCGTCGATTCAGGAAATGTTGACGAGCTAAATAAGCGCTCTATACTTCTTCGTTTTCTACTTCAGAAGGGTCATTATCAGTGATCGGAATAGGTAGAGCTAATGTGCCTAAAGTTCAAGGAACAGAAACGAAAAGTGGAGACTTCCTTACGACAATTTTTTTTTCCGAATATTTGTTCCGAATGTCGGAACATTACTTAAGTACAACTAAAATTAATAAAGTAAAACAACTATCGAATTCATTTACTGTTTCTGTTTAAAAAAAAGTGCACGATTTTTATTGTTTAAAAAATAAAGGTAATCTCCTTATTTTCGTTTGAACGCCGTAAGTAAGTGCGGAAGCTAATTTAATTTTCATACCAGCTTTAATAGTTAGAAGTAACAAGTTAAAAAAAACAATTTATAGGTTTTCATAAACATTTTTTCATTTTGTACAATTATTGGAACTAAACGTAAACAGAAATCAACCTCAATAATTAAGAGAGCAACCTTAAGATTGACTATCTTAATTATTGAGGTTGTTTTCTGTACTTAAGTAATGTTCCGAAATTCGGAACAAATATTCCGAAAAAAAAATTTACATAAGGAAGTCTCCACTTTTCGTTTCTGTTCCTTGAACTTTAGGCACATTAGCTCTACCTATTCCGATCACTGGTCATTATTAAATTGAAATTACGGTAATATGTAATTAATTGTAAGTATGTACTTAAAATTGGATGAAATAAAACAATTAATAATATTACTTAATATGTATTGAAATAACAGTCTATTTCCCTGAAAAAAACGGACTATTTTTAATAGAAATGTTAATTACTTTCTCCGGATTACGGTAATTCAAAGTCAAAGTCAAAGTATTTATTTCAATTAGGCACATAAAAGGCACTTTTGAACGTTAAAGTTACAAAGAAAATAGAATTGATTCTAGTTGCCCCTTCCAAAAGGTAGTTTCGTATGGAGAAGAATGGGCAAGAAACTCCACCGTTACTCTTTTAAACTGTCTTACAATATTTTGTATAGGTACATTAATTATACAATTATATGTGAAGACGATGCACCTAGAATAAAATTACTATACCACAAAAGGTAAAAAAAATAAATAATTAAACAATGACATATTAATTATGTGATAGGTACATGATGCTCACATATTTACAAACATTGCAAAAGTATACGTTTTCCCAAAAAAATTAAAGTAATAGGTCAGTGTATGAGTTTAGATACTTACTCATAGAATCTAAAATAAACGGCTTTAAAAAAAAAAAAATATACAATTAAAATAGCAACCAGTTTGATTTTGTCTAGACTCTAGATTGTCCTATGGAGCTGGACCAGCATGTTTCCAAGCGTTCTTATCCTGGATATAATCGTCTAATTTGTAATATGCTTGTTTACAAAGTGTACTTTTAATATGACTTTTAAATTTTCTTTCATATTCAATCATTTCACTTCATATCACAAGGTATTTTGTTGTAACATTTAACACAGTACCCCATAAAAGATGTCTGTACTTTAGATAATCTGAAAAATGTTCGATCTAGTTTATCTTTATTTCTAGTATTAGAGTTATGTCTATCGCTTATTTTATTAAAAAGATGTAGATTTTTTCTTACATACATAATATTTTCATAAATGAATTGGCAAGGTACTGTCATAATATTAATCCCTTTAAATAGTTCCCTAAGAGATTCGCGGTGACGTAGATTATAAATGGCTCTGACAGCTCTCTTTTGCAAAATAAAGATGGAATCAATGTCAGCAGCCCGACCCCACAGTAAAATGCCATATGACATAATGCTGTGAAAGTAGCTAAAATAGGCCAAACGCGCGGTTTCTACATCTGTTAACTGTCTTATCTTTCTAACAGCATAAGCAGCCGAGCTTAGCCGCCCCGCTAGAGATGTTATATGTGGTCCCCATTGTAATTTCTCGTCTAAAGTGATTCCTAGGAAAACCGTTTGTCTAATAAATTCCAGTTTTTCTCCATTCAATATAATATCACATTCGCTACTTCTAACATTGGGTAATTTAAATCTAATGCATTTGGTTTTAGTTTTATTTAGTACCAAATTATTTACCGTAAACCAATCTTGGACCTGAAGAATAGAGTTATTCACGTCGTCAAGATTTTGTGACCGTCGGTCTATTTTAAATATCAAAGATGTGTCATCTGCAAATAACACCATTTTCGGTTGATTTTGAACAATTATTGTCTGTGAACATCATCATTTCTTTTTGTTCCAATGAACTGAGGCCGGTTAATGTGACCTTCTGGTTCTACGTGCAGGAACTACCTTCCCATCTTTATAGCCCTTTATCAACCGCAATATTCAATCATCTTAACGCCATAGCCTCTTTTATTTCGATTTTTTCTATTTCTTTAGAATCGGCGGAGAGTTCTATAGATATACAATTACCATCATCAGCTCTCTCTTTCCCTGTCGCACATTCATCAACCGAAAACGTTGACATAGGTCTAACTATTAAAACGTGACCGTTTCTTAGAAGATTTCCAAACTGTAGTTTTGTAGTGATTCTATTCATAATTCTTGATTTACTTTTATTTAGTAATTTAGATAGTTTGTTAATACTATCAGTATTTTCGGATTTGATATAATGATTATCACTTTTATTTATAATATTTGTATCAGCTAGCTTTCTTTTTACATTAGTACTTAGGACATCATTTGTTTTATTTTGAGCGTTTTCTGAATTGATAAATGAAGCACTCACAAAAAGGTTTGTATTATTGTTATTTTTGACAACATCTTCTTTGTTGGGATTTTGATAGTTACTTGTCATTGATGTTCCAGTTTTCTCGTAATTTTTGGTTGAAACATTTACATTATTTATCACATTAGTGTCTTCTATGTAATCTTCAAGATATTCACTTATAGTCAAGTTGTTACTAACTTTTTCTTTTATTTCGTATAGTTCCGTAAATTCACTGTGTATTATGTTAAAGCTTATAAGTAGACAAGTAATATAAAATAAAAACTTCATTTTATTATCAAAAACACAACAATAGCGTGCAATGTTCTTCAAGAAATATAATTACTAAGTAAACAAACACATTTATTCGTTTCGTTGACAAAGTTAACAAATGAGTGGTATACCTATTACATAGTTAATTATCATATCTGTTAAGTTCAAGGGTCATATAAACAAAAGTGCGATAACATGACCGACGTATTTTTTATGACAATCAAAGTTAATAAAATTGATGTGATTTAATATAGCAACACTCCTCACGCAACCATTTTAGTTATCTTATACAAATGCATTGGGATGCGTTATGTATGGTATTAAAATGTTTGTGTCAGCAGGTGCTTATGCAGGTGTTTATGTAACACTTGCATGAATATAGCCACCATGGTATCTCATGGCCTGTGCATCTTCAAAAAAACAACTAATAGTAACACGGTAACGAGAATATACCTATAATTTTAATAAATAACTCAGATATTGTTGTATCTACATGAACGACATCTAGATCTAAAATATTAATAAAAATTACCAAGAATTGCTGTATATATATCACGCACCAACACAAAGTCACAATACACAATGTTTTGTTTTCGTTGTGGGCTATGGTCTATGATTTATTCTACTTCCACACAATTTCTATCAACTGGTCTGCTGGTCTCGTCGTAGCTTCACAAGGATAATTATTATCAATACTTATGCAGTTTCCATCATCAAATTTCGAAAATATAATTGTTGTCTTGTCTTCGCTTCTCTGCTGTCTTCTAATGGTATTTTTGTTTCTTCTTCCTTGTTTCTTGGGTCAGAAGTCGTTACACCACCTATCGCATCAATAATATTTTTTGTAGTTCCACTATCAAGGAGGGTAGGGAGGCCTTTGCCCTGTGATGGTACGATCTTGTCTGAATAATAATAATATCTATCAAAACCATCAACTACTTGGGTACGATTTAATATCCTACTTTCAGAATTTATAACACCTTTTATAGGTCCACATTCAGAACTCATTATGTATATAAAAATAACTAGGATAACTGTCTTCATGGTAAGCCGGGAATATTTTCCTTGTGATAGTGCCTCTTTATGAATGTTCCTTTTATGTATAAGATACACTCTTGCTTCAGATATTGCTTTAATTTATGTCTTGTATATATTTATGTTTAACACTTTTGTAATATTGTCAATCTCTTCTAATTTGGTTAAGATAGGGTAAAGGAAGAATAATAAATTTGAGACAAAACACTTAAATAAGAGCACGTGAGATGAAGTTATAAAGAGGATTAAACCATGTTGAAAAAATTTTTATCGCTTGGTATAGTTCAAGGTTAGTATAAACAATAGTCGATTTGGGATAAGTGGACTAATATATAGGGAACGTACCCATACTACGTGACCCGTTCAGGGGGGGGGGTCTTCAAAATATCACGCTTGGTCACAGGAGCGGGGGGGGGGGGGGGGGGGGCTTAGGTTTTCGTCACGTAGTCAATATCCTCTTGGAATATGGCGCGCAGCGCTTAGTGCTTTTTAAATTCACAGGTGGCAACACTGCCGCACATATTATGAGCAATTTTTTTTAATATTTTTGTTTCCAAAAAATTGTTTAAAACACACAATGACAATTAGAGGGGAGAGGGGGGGGGGGGGGGGTATTGGCATATACTATGAGTGGTCACCGAGGTGGGGAGGGGGGGGTAAATAAATGTAAAAAATGGGTCACGTAGTATGGGTACGTTCCCTAATGTTTACATACGCTTTTTTAGCCATAGGCTATGGTTATTATAACATAATTACTTCCACACAACTTCCATCAGCAGCTCTGTTTTTTCCAGAGGGGCAAAAATTGCCTACTAAGGCCGAATTAACATTGAAAAGACAAGATACATTACTATCACCTATACAATTATCTAACATAATGTTTGTCATATTTTGCATAATAGCAATGTAGTCGCTATTTGCCATATTTGATTCTGTAGGTAGCGTATTATTTTGATTTTCATGGAATTTAGTTTCTTGTACATCTATTTCTGTGGATGTCTGGTCTTTATTTACTGTAAAATCAACTGTTACCACTTCATCCTCCTCAATTGTGCTATTGTTAGTTGGAATTGTTAATATAGACGTAACTGTTTCAGTATTAGTAGATGTACTTTCTTCATCTTTTTTAGCAACTTCAATATCTTTTGTTGGTATTATTTCTGTATTTCCTTCATCCTCATAATTTGGGTTAGCGGTACTTTCATTAGCTATTACATCAATAATGTTGGTAATTTCATTATCAGAAGTATCAACCAGTTTTGTGTGAACTTGATAGTCTTCTGTAGAACTTAATGACTCATCGTTGGAATTCACAGCATCCCTTAGAAGTCCACATCTAGCACTTGTTATGTAGAAGAAAATAACTAGAATTGTCTTCATGGTTGAACTTGTTTTTCCTATGTTTCGTCTGTCTTCTAATATGGAGACTGTGTTTATGTATTACTAAGACTTTTGGATCGGCTATTTCTGTAATATGTTCTATGTTCAGTCCATCTCCAAGTTTTTTACTCACTGTTATATTTAGAATCTTTCTTTTTAGATTTTAAACTGCATTTGCCAATTTTTCACAAAAAGCCACTTTATTAATAACTCCTTTTTCCTCTATTAAAAGTAGGAATGTAAAATTCTTTTGTAAGATGTTTATTTTAGGGATGGGACACGCGTTGTTTGTACTCAAAATGTTGATTCTACAGCGTCAATAAGTTCTAAGTCACGAATAAAAATTACAGTTATTCAATCACAGATGACTGTTTCACAGTAAATATTCACTTAGCATATCATTTAAGTTCACGGTTCATATAAACATAAGTGGATTTGGGTTAAACGAACCATGATTTTTTTCTCACCAAAAAATTGCTTAAAATAAAAATTATTTACCGAAAATTCGATCGCCAATCTTTTAGTGCTATAACAGTCATATTTTTCATCAACTTTTGAATCTTATATTATGACGAACATCTAATTTTGTTCTTCTTTTTTTTACATTCTTTTGTTTCCATATTCTAATAAATTTTAATGAATACTTTTGTTCGTTTTGCCCCGTTGTCCTCTATATCTTTATGAAGGCTGGCATTGATAACCTTTAAGATAAGTTAGGTTATTTAGCAGTAACTGGCGTTTGTTTTACGGATTTTCCTTAAGAGTAAGATAATCCATAATAATTGTGTTTTTATTATTATTAAGTACTAGCGGCCCGTCCCGGCTTCGCACAGGTGGACATTATTCCCGTTTTTGCAACATTTTTCATTTACGCTCCGCTCCTATAGGTCGTAGCGTGATGTTATATAGCCTTCCTCGATAAATGGACTATCCAACACAAAAATATTTTTTCAATTCCAATCAGTAGTTCCTGAGATTAGCGCGTTCAAACAAACAAACTCTTCAGCTTTATAATATTAGTATAGAATTTATCTGTATAGTGGATGTTTTTTCCTTATGTTTTATATTTTTTTGTATTCCTACTTAGTGGTTGCTGTAAGTTGAGGTGCTCGTGGCTAAATAACAACTGCATGGATCATGGTTAAGCTGCGCTTGCCGCGGTCAGTCTGAGTATGCATGACCATTCTTTGCACATCAAGACCACCCGCACCATGCCACCGTGGTGGCCTAAGGCCTAAGGTCTAGTTCACACATAAACTGTTTACAGGATCCGTTTCAGCGGATCCGTTTTTATTTTGGTCTATTTTTGCTTGCACAGTGCAAGAAACAACCTATTTTACCGACTACGTATTGCCAACATTATAGAAATGAAAATACAAGTATTTTTTGACAGGATATTATGGTGATATGGTGACAGACAAGTAATGCAAATTTTTTTAATCATTGATTTGATTGATGTCATGGTTTTTACAACAAAACTCATTAAATTCAATCAAAGACTACTACGTCATATGGAAGCAAAAGGCAACTTTGATCTTGACTACCAAATAATTAAACATAATTTTCCATACATTGGTCTGTTCCGTTCAACTGTTTGAAAAAGTAACATGTGCCCGCGATGTGGGAAAGGAATGAATTTGTAAACTGACGAACCTTTTATTCCTCTACTGTACATCAATTTATTCATTCCGCAGTAGAAACAGCTACTCTTTTATAACAAAAATAAACAAAACTTTTAACAGTTGACGGTTTATATTTTTCTTTCGTTCAGTAAAAGCGGTGAACTAATTTGTGGAGACAGTTTAAACCGTTGTGTATATTCCTCTGCGTGGACCAAGTTTTGTTTGTAACTGTGGCCTCTAAAACAGCGATCAAGTCGAGGGAACATGTTTGAATCATTTATTCTTGGATGCTGTAGGCCTGTTGTCACGTTAGTAACGATAATGTGAGTGAATTTTGAATTGGAAATACTCGTTTCGCACATACTATTTAATTAAATTGAAAACTATTCATCTTCTTTACATAGTATAAAACAAAGTCGCTCCCCAGTCTGTACGCTTAGATCTTTTAAACTACGCAACGGATTTTAATGCAGTTTTCAGCAATAGATAGAGTGATTCAAGAGGATATACGCCCCACATTAGTATGTACATTGTATCCGTGCGAAGCCGGGGCGGGTCGCTAGTATCTATATATGATACAAATTGTGTATGTCGTAGTTGGTGGTTGGTTATTGCCCGAGGCAGTGATGTAGCTTGCCTTAGACGGGCCCTGTATCAAAATTTGTCGTGGTGCGCTACCCGACTACGGCGAAGATCCAAATAGAGAAAATCAAAAGCAAAAACTATGGTCTATGGTTGTATGAAGTGTCTGGGGTGTGCTGAGTATAGAGTTTGGTGTACGGCTAAGCTTGAATGAGATTATAGGGGAAAGAGGTATGGTTTTCCTCCTACGAAAAGGGAGGATCCTCCTACCAGGCGGGTCTTATGCCTGGCGGGCTACTGCCCAACGGATGATGTTGGGAAGTTGTATATATACTAACTCCGTGTCAGATCTTGATATCGCGATGCAGGATTTGTGACATTTCCTTTGACAGCTGTCATTGTTGTCGCTGTTGTCTGATAGATCGGCATACTGCGTAGTTCTCATGTGGCGTGGATAGATGCCGCCACAACATTATGGATAACATTTTACGAATTTTTGCTTACACACGTCGGGGTTCTTGTAGCCCGGGACCCCGTATCATTGATATGGCTGGTAAGGCCCTGGTCCACGACAGTCTGTCTGACATAAAGTCCGTCGTCTGCCAAGGGCCTTACGAGCAAACTTCCAACCGCTATTCTCGTCCCCCCACTCCGAAGTAACGACGTGAGAGCAAACTATTCAGACATAGAGTGCATTAAACTTACCCGACTGCGCCGGTGACGCGCGGTGTTATGTGTTCACTCATGAGCTGTAACAGTTTGTATCATAACCGCCTACTTTAGTAAGTAGGGTAGGGTGAGCAGAATAATGCTGGATCTGTTTAGGCCAGAGATTTTTTAAATCTAATGCTATTAGTAATAGTAGCAACTGCCTCGTTGGTCTAGTGGTGGCAAGCGCGACTGCTGATCGCGAGGTCATGGGTTCGATCCCCAGGTTGGGCAAAGTATTTGTAACACGGCATATGCCAGCCGAGCCACGACACGAAGATGCGTCAAACTTATTACGTCGAGCCTGCAGTTGATTGGTGATGACGTCACAACCGGCTTACCATCGCCATATCGCCTGATTTAGGGTGGGGGATTATGATTATATAGTCTGGGGAGCTCATTTTATGTGTAATTCTGTCTGTACACTAGCGTATAAGCCAAGTCCAATTTATTGTTATAAATAAATAGTGTATAATCAACTGCCGAAGTGTTTCAATTCGTTTGTTTCATGTTCTTAGATTTTTCCGTGTGTAATTCTTCAATAGCAGCCCGGAGTATGGGTTTGTGACAATAGCCTCGCCCCCTATTACATGGGACTTATACATAACGGCGAAATGAGGGTGTTACTATGCTCCTCTGTCCAACCCTTCAGGGAATACAGGCGTGATGTTACGTAGAAAGAGTTCGTCTAAGGAAGCTACCACCATACCCATTTCTGGCGCCTAGCAGCATTGCAGTGTTCCGTTTTGAAGGGTATGGGTGCTGGTGACATTACAGGCGCGTGAGACTTTACAACTTTGTCTCTAAGGTTGGCAATGCATCAGCAATCCTCTTGGTGTTGTAGGTGTATACCAGGTTAGTCGGAAAGGGGGTACTAAGCCGCGGGCCACTTAATGTATCACTGGTGATTGTTTTAATGAAATGATGTAGTGACATTGAAAGGAGTATGCTTAGGTGGTTTGGTCATGTTGAAAGAATAGGTGAACGCCGATTAACAAAAGGAATTTATAAGGCGGATGTCAATGGAAACGGAGAGGACGTCCTAGAAGGACATACATCGATGTTATTGGTGATGTTTTTCACAAAGAACAGGTGCGTAGTACCCTCAACCGGCGTGCGTGTATGATAAAATGTATGAATGTGGATGAAACGAAAGGTGTAAGGGTCGTGGCATGTGGCGTTCTATAGTTTCTACCTATGTGCCTGCGTGAGTTTATGTATGTATGTTTTAATGAAAGTGTTAAAATTAAAAATAAAACCATTCTAAATGATTTTATTTTAGTTTTTTCAAAAATTCGTTATCGCTGCTTTAGTTACGACTTCAGAAAATGGAGCTTCTAAACCGTAACCCCAAATATGACCTAAAATGTAAACACAGCTGATCATAGCTGAGGATAGAATTTAGCGTATTTTTTATGAAATCTTTGAACAGCTATTTCTCTTAAACTATTGACTTTTGGGAAAAGTTGTAGAACTAAAGTTATCCATTATTATGGGTACGTTAACACCCTTTCGGCTTAGTACCCCCTTTCCGACTAACCTTGTATAAACATAACATAACATCACGCCTTACATTCCCCGAAGGATTTGGCAGAGGTGATTTTTTTTAAACACCCTCGTTTCGCCAGTTATGTTTAAGTCCCATGTAATAGGGAGTGAGCCTATTGCCATTAACCGGACACAAATCCAGACACCAGGCTGCTACTGATAAATTCCTAATGCAAAAATCCAATAACACTTTACCTGACCTGGGGATCGAAACCAGGACCCGTGCGTAACCTTGTATATGGCGCGATAATCACTTTCTATCATGTGAGTAGGTGGTCAGGCTACCTAAAGCTATGGTCCCACCGCCGGACGTTGCTACGCCTATTGAGACCTGTCGCGGCCTATGTCGAGCAACTTTGAACCTACCGACGGATCAGACAGGCGACGACAGGCCATCGCAGGCCTCATCGGATGCGATGTTCCCATGGCCTATCGGCTTGGCTAGGTGAGGCTTAGCCAGTCAAAAAAATAGGCCGTGGGACTCCAGCTTAAGGCTGCTTTTCCACCAGAGATGTGCTATGCAAACGTTGCTATGGATGCGTTTGATATCCACCAATCATATTCATTGGTCCACATAGCACTGGTGGACATAGACTGATGTCATGCTCCGCAGCAGAACCACTTTGACTATATTATGTAAAAATTACAGGATAAAATGTAGATAATGTCTATATTTTTGTTGCTTAGTATCAAAAATTGTATATTGTTAGTTTCTTGCCAATTGAATTTCTTAGCAAATGTATCTAATTAATCTTGTTATTTGCTAAGAAATTCATGGCAGGCGCATTCCGATAAAACATTTACATGTTACTAAAAATCAGTAAGTAAGTATTTATCTAAAATTGTGGATGTTATCTTGATATACAATAAATATACATTTGTTTATATTATGACCTGTGCATAATTAGCGTGAAATAACCGTTATTTTAAAGTGGTTCTGCTGGAGAGTATGCTCTGTAGCATGACCACTTTGAATTGATATTTTCCAAGAAACTAACAATATACAATTTTTGATATTAAGCAACAAAAATATAGACATTATCTACATTTTATCCTGTAATTTTTACATAATATAGTCAAAGTGGTTCTGCTGCGGAGCATGACATCGTGACCATCCGTAGCATGCATCCATAGCACGCACCCACAGCACGCATCCTTCCATATAAAAAACGCAGCTTAGTCTGGTGGTCAACTAAGCTGCGTTTTTTATATGGAAGGATGCGTGCTGTGGGTGCGTGCTATGGATGGTCACGAGTGATGTAGCTATGTGCAGAGCAGTGTACCTACAGTAGGCGCAGTAGCTGCAGCTGCGCATCTACCTCGCACAGCTACCTTGCGGCGGCGCATTTTCATAGCACAAATTACTCGCTCCGCTACATAGCTTAGCATCAGTGGAAACGGTCAATTAGTTTCGTAGCTTAGCTTTTACATTCTCGCAGCATAGCTGCATAGCACATCTCTGGTAGAAAGGCATAAGTCTCCGCCATGTTATTCATTTAGCAACACGTACACATTGAATGCCGACGGCGACGGACATTCAATGCAGAGAGTTACTGCATATATCAATGGGAGGTGGGGGTGGGGGGACTAATTTATTAGATGGCACGTGATGCTCTCAGGTACGTCTGGAAACTTTGGTTTCATTTGATACGAGTTGGAGTTTTAATTTGTAAATTTGGTTAATAAATCTATACTAATATTATAAAGCTGAAGAGATTGTTTGTTTGAACGCGCTAATCTCAGGAACTACTGGTTGGAACTGAAAAATTATTTTTGTGTTGGGTAGTCCATTTATCGAGGAAAGTTATAGGCTATATAACATCACGCTACGACCAATAGGAGCGGAGCATAAATGAAAAATGCTGCAGAAACGGGAAAAATGTCCAACCGTGCGAAGCCGAGACGGGCCGCTAGTTGTATAATAAAAAGCAAGTTCAAAAACTAAAACTCGACTACTGAAAAATCACGCTCTAAAAAGTATGAAACAAGAAAATATTCGTGATGTTCAGAGGATTGCTGTGGTTATACAGGGTGTAAACTAAATCATATAATTCCTTCAAACCTCGTGATTGTGATGTACTGCTGACATAGATTAACCCTGAACGGGATACTTTTGGATTAATAAAAAAAATACAAGAAGTAAACATGTGTTCTTAACGTGAGGCATTTTAGCGCCCCTAGTTAAATGACGACGAGCCGAGCGATAGCCGCGCATTTCGCTCGGGGCGCTAAAATGCCTCCCGTTAAGAACACATGTTTAGTTTTGGTCTAAAGCTTATGATAGCCTACTACTGTTAGAATGTATTGTTTTGTCAGGGTAGGTGGCATATTACCTGACCTATAATCAGCGGACGATCAAGACGCTTCCAACGATACCTCATTTATTAAATTATGATAAGTAGTTTAGAAGTTATGAGAGAACAAATGAACATACATACATACCGGTCAAAACTATAACCCTCCTTTTTGCTTCGCCGTAGTCGGGTAAAAATAGCAATGGAGGGCTCGTGGCATATTACCAGCCGCGCAGTTCATACGATTTGCGAGGCTTAGCTGCGCTTGCCGTGGTTGGTCCGTAAGATAGGTTAAAAGAATTTGTCTAATTTATACCGAAGTTTTAGCTTTTTTATTAATAAAAATGATAATATTATTCATTGCATGTATTTCGTTTTAACAAAAACAATAATGACAGCTAAGAGTTGATGTTGCATAACAAATAAAAAGTAACTCTTAAAAAACAGCCATCAAGTTAATAAACACATTTCTTTGATTAATTATTTCAATTAATTTCATTTTACGATGAAACAAGAAAAGAAAAACTTTTATTCGATACATTGTGGTCTAGTTTCATCCATTTTCGTTTGTGCAAATTATCCAGGGACACACTGTATAATATTTTTCCCTTTATTTTTGCTGACGCTACATACTCAGGTTTCCTAACTAAGTTACACTTGCAGGCATCGATACTGCTAGCTGTACATTAATAGCTTCTAACTTGAAGCTCACCTAACTTCAATATAATTACGGCTAAATATAATTTAGACATGCTCTGCCAATATTAACATTATAGGTGGTAACGTTATTATACTAGCAAGATTATTGGCTATTTGGCTGCGGGTTAATTATACAGGGTGTAAACGAAATCATGTAATTCCTTCAAACCTCGTGATGTACTGCTGACATAGATTAAACCCGCACGAAATACTTTTGGTGTCAATAAAAAAAATACTAGAAGGATACATTTGTTCTTAACGTGAAGCATTTTAGTGACCCGAGTTAAATGACCACGTGCCGAGAGATAACCGCGCAATTCGCCTGGGGTGCTAAAATGCCTGACGTTAAGAACACAAATATGTATAGGTAATTCTTGTATTTTTTTTATTGATTCTAAAATTATCCTTTTCAGGGTTAATCTATGACAGCAGTACATCACGAGGTTTGAAGGAATTACATGCTTTCGTTTACACCCTGTATTACGAATATTAAAGGCCTATGCGCACATATCAGTGCCGACAAGTGATCAGGGTCGTGATTGTCAGTGTCACTAAAAATGTTTTTTTTTTCGACTGCTTGTACGTACGTCTTGCGGACCGCTTCTACGTAACTGGACAGTTATTGGTGAGACCTGATGGGTCTCCAACTAATGGGGACGAGAGTAAAATAGTTAACCACCCTAACATCATGACTACTAGCAAGCACGGCATTAAGGGCGACCCCTAATGGGACTCGGACCTCGGCTTAGGCCGTTGCTGGCATATTTTTCTATTTGTTACTCTTATGTGAGTTTATTTGTTACATTAACCTGCATTATTCTCATTCTATTTCTCACACTACTGTAATGGAATTGTAATGAACTTCTATTTTGAAAAGAGTATTCATGGAGTTTCTTGCCGGCTCTTCTCCATAGAACTTACCTTTTGGAACCGTGCACCTAGTTGTGACGTTTTAAAAGTGCCTGAAATCTGGTCTATTTGAAATAAAAAATTTTGACTTTGACTTTGCTGGCGGGAGTATTAGGAGGGAGACAGCTTGATGAGGGCTGAATTAACGGTGTGACTGCGGAGTCCGAAAAGACGACCGGCTCCGCGGCAGCGGCGGGTGAGCACTAGGGTGGGTCAAAATACTTTTTGTCGAATTATGTATTCTAATAACGATATTATATTGCCATTTGAGACCGTCATGACGTGTGTAAAATATTATTGCAATCAGTTTAGTGCAATTGCCTCCGGATTAGCTTCAAAGTTTAAAAAACATCAAATAATTTCGGTATTTTTCAAACAGATCTTTCTATTAAACACACTTAAAGCTTTATATTTCGTTTGTGTTTATATTATTAGCATATCTACAACTTTATATCGAAATAGTAAATAGAACACTTGTAAGTGTAAATATTTATTGATGTTATACCGAAATGCGACTACTTTAGTCGTATTTTTTACTCGTCTAACTAGACCAAAGCTTGTGTTATTGTGATTTTTGCCATGGATCATACCCGAAGTGCTTGAAAATGTCCTATATTTGGTGATATGTATTTATGATAAACAGGAAGAATTTGTTTGAGTTTTCAGTATCCTAGATATTTTGGTTGTTTTCAGAAATTCAAGGTCAATCCGGAGGCAGAAAACAATCTCTGATTGCTATGAAACTTTTTATTATAATTCATATAAGCAATTGGCACGTTTTTACCGCTATTACAAGTCGAAAGAAAACAAATTATTTTTTTCCTTACAAGCGTGACCCACCCTAGTGAGCATGGTGGATCAAGGGCGGCGGCGGTGGGATGTCGCGACGGGCCTCTCCGGCGAGGACGGTATGCCGGGCGGAGAAAATGATATTGTTCCATACTTAGATTATATAGAGCCATGAGTACAGTGGGAAGTGTGGAAGTGAGAAGCATATATAGAAAATAAGTAAGAAAATTGAGACAAAGCATCGTATCTTCTGTCTCATATGACGTGCCATTTTTTCGCTTGATGGCGAACTTTTTAATGTTAGCCAATTAGCCAACTCACTGTCACAAAACGTTGGTTTCCCTGTATTCTTGTATTTATAAGGAATAGACTCCATTAGTTTAGTGTTTAGTGTGTATTGTATGCTCTACGATGGGAGGATGCTGTATTTTTAGTTTATTGCTGTCTCACGAGCGGCCATGCGGTGGCTATATCTAGAGGTATAGAACATGTCACCTTACGAAAGGCGTTCCCGTTAACCTGCAATAGTATAGCGTGAATGGTAAAAAAATTATTATTCTCATTGAAAATCCAAATCTTTTTATTTTTTTTAAATAATAAAACATTAACAAAAAATATTAAATTTATACGTAAAAGAAACACCGTGCACGCGCACTTGTCTTTCAACGAGGAAGTACGGCAATGTCGCAATTAATTAATTAATTTTTAATTGGTTAATTAAATTTATTTATTAATTCTTTTTTCTTTTTTATCTACATATTAATGATAATGTAGATTAACGCGTTTAAGTGAACAACCCTCTGTTATTTAACATCTATAGTATCTGTACTAATATTATAAAGCTGAAGAGTTTGTCTGTTTGTTTGTTTGAACGCAGTAATCTCAGGAACTACTGATTGGAATTAAAAAAATATTTTTGTGTTGGATAGTCCATTTATCGAGGAAGGTTATAGGCTATATAACATCACGCTACGACCAATAGGAGCGGAGCATAAGTGAAAAATGTTGCAAAAACGGGAAAAATTTCCATCCGTGCAAAGCCGGGACGGGCCGCTAGTACTGTATAATCTAAGGTTCCATACATTTCCGAGGCTATCCGTACTTGTCAGTGTCAGTAACGTTCAGTGATGTCAGCTGCTTCAACGCCAGTCGTTTTCCGACGCGAATTTCTACCTGAAAATATTTTCACTGACAGCACGGATTTCAAGATGGATGACGTGAAATTGATACTACAAGTGTCAAAAGTGTGCTAGTTAACTAGCATGCACGGAACGCGTTGGCGTCAGCATTGACGAGTGCGTATGCGTCACGGAGCTTCTTGACAGTTGACGTTTCGGCTAACGTCAGGGCCACGGACGCAACGAGCGGAGCGTTAAGGCCAAGCCACATTTTACGCCGCGGATCTTCCGTCGCGTAATTTACTCGAGGAATTTTAGTAACGCATCTTCGGTCAAATGTGTACGGTATGAGATGTTTATATGGAATTATGTGTACCGGCGGAAGATCCGCGTCGTATCACAAAACAGATAGGTACAGAAGTCAATCTACATACAAGTGCGTTCGAGCAACGCACACATAGACACTGCTCACGGACACGATATCTCGGACCGTTTGGGACTAGAGTGCCAGTGAGTGCGAGCGCGAGTGCCATGCGCTTGAGAGAGATAGATATATAGATAGAGCGACCGCCGAGCGTAGGTATGAAAAGTGAAGTACATACATGTGATTGACTTCTGTACCTATCCGTTTTGTGGTCGTATCTTCCGTCAGTTGTAGATTGGCCCTTAGTTACGATCACCGCAGTGATCGGTATTGATGTGGAGATGGTTTTATCAAAAGTATCCTATCCTTGCTTGAAGATTAGCCATTTTTTTGTCCAAGATGGTTGGCCTAGCCTTTCCCCAACTGTGTTGTGGTCAGCTTCTAATCTAACCAGATGCGGCTGAATACCAGTATTTTACACGGAGCGACTGCCATCAGACCTATGCAACCCAGTTAATGGGCAAGGCCGGTTTAGACCGATTGTCAGACATTATAGCTTCTGACTACTCGTAACGACTGTTATAGGTATTCGTATAACACCCGGGACCGACTGTTTAACGTGGTCTCCGAAGCACGGATTAAAAGCTCGCATCGGGCTTTATACAGGGTGCTAAAATATAGTCCATTGAACTAACCATTACTTACAAGCCTATTGTTAGTGCTAAAGAACTCGGTACAATAGGGTTGATAAACCCTTTCCGTTCCATTGTGGGGGTCTGATTGATCATCTATTAAATAGAGAGACGAATCAATCAAATTGAGTCTATTTGATTGATTCGAAAATTCTTTATAATAAAGATACCTACACATCATTCAAGACTTTTCCCAAACATTTTGGGGTCGAATCTTAGGATAATCAGGTGGGATTCAATGAATAGGATATCCATATAATACAGGGTGATTCATAAAAGTAGGTCAGTAGGGAGAAATTTTTAACTAATAGTGTCGTCAAACATGTCTCTCAGTTTATTTATGCGAAGAAAAATGCTTGAACTCAACATAGTATACAGGGTGTAAACGAAATCATGTAATTCCTTCAAATCTCGTGATGTACTGCTGACTTAGATTAACCCAGCACGGCATATTTTTGGAATAAATAAAAAAAATTACAAGAAGTAAACATGAGATCTTAACGTGAGGCAATTCAGCGCCCCGAGTTAAACGACCGTGCGGCGAGCGATAGCCGCGCAATTCGCTAAGACGCTAAGATGCCTCACGTTAAGAACACATGTTTACTTCTTGTATTTTTTTCATTATTGAATCCAAAAGTATCCCATGCATGGTTAATCTAAGTCAGCAGTACATCACGAGGTTTGAAGGAATTACATGATTTTGTTCACACCCTGTATACCGGGTGATTCATGAAAATGGGTCATTGGGAAGATTACTAGCAATAGTTGACTGATGTACTAGCAAAAGTTCAGAAGCAATTTTTTTCTAGAAACATTTACGTGATGTTTCAGAAACTGCCAGCAACATGTTCCAAAACATTGTTTACAAATGAAATAGTCCTACGCTAAAAGAAAAAAGGAAGTAAAATTGTACATTGAAAATGTAAATGAAAGGTCCGAAGTTAAATTATTCACAACAAAGGTGTCTGAAGGTGAATTATTTAAATTTCCGATTATTCAAGTATTCAGGTATTTCGGTAATAAGGTGCCAGGTGCTCCGGGAGCCGTCTCATTACGGACGTTTGTTTTGTAAAGTATCTAAAAGAATTACTTAGATTAACAGAAGTGTGAGAATTTATAGACGAAACGTTGAAATGAAAGCGTCAGACTCAATTTCGCGATGCTTCTGAGCATGCGAGCAGACAGCATGCTAAAAGCATGCTGGCAATCTACTTCCTTGGTGGTGATTACGACGAATCCCCCACAAAAAGGTTCAACATACATACATAAACTCACGCCTTTTTCCCATGGGGGTAGGCAGAAACTATAGAACGCCACATGCTACGACCCTTACATACCCCTTTCGCTTCATCCACATTCATACATCTTGTCATACACGCACGCCGGTTGAGAGTACTACGCACCTATCCTTTGTGAAGAACATCACCAATAACATCGATGTATGATTGCCGTTGACATCCGCCTTATAAATTCCTTTTGTTAATCGCCGTTCACTCATTCTCTCAACATGACCAAACCACCCAAGCATACTCCCTTCAATATTTGTCACTACATCATCTTTTAAACCGCAACTTTGTCTAATCTCATTATTTCTCAATCTATCATTCAAAGTTACACCGCACATACTTCGCAAGGAACGCATTCCCACGGCATTTATTGTACTTTCATGCCTCTTCTGCCGCGACCAACATTCACTTCCATACATAAGCGTAGGTACCAGCACACCATTATGGACAGCCAAAAGGTACAAATAGGCTCTTAATAATAATATGAGGCTACAATCCTACCAAACCGGTTATTACTTTATTATTACCAAGCCGCTCATTATTATAAAACCATTCATTCCCTTTCAATAACGGATCAGCAGTGTAGTAAACGGAAATTATTATTTCAATATATAAATTTTAAAGGGTTTGTACAATATATTTAGCACAGGTGGAACATATAAAAATCAGGTGTGTACCTTACGTATATTGGTGACTATGTTTCTTGATACTTTTTGGACAAGAAATGTCCACTTCCTTGTGGTTGCAAGCTTGGCTGGTTAGCGTGATTCTTTGGTTTGATTTCCAGTACGTTCATTCTGAGGTGGCTGAATGGTGGTGGCTGGTGGTCTTTTACACGGAGCGACTGCCATCAGACCTCCGCAACCCAGTTACTGCGTGTAATGGCAGTCAGAAGCCCGAAAGTCGTTCCGGGTAGTCAGAAGCCCGAAAGTCTGATAACTAGTCTACCTTTAAGATATCGTTATTGCCCAGTAACTGGGTTGCGGAGGTCTGATGGCAGTCGTTCCGTGTTAAATACCAGTATCCAGCCGCATCTGGTAAGACTGGAAGCTGACCCCAACATAGTTGACAAAAGGCTAGGCAAAACAGACCTACGGACACAGACAGTCACATTTTTTGTACCAGGAATACCCAGATTTGTTTTCCACATTTAGGGTCTAAAGGAAGGGGCTCGTGGCTAATTACAAACCGCGCATATCATGCGATTTGCAAGGTTAAGCTGCGCTAGCCACGGTCAGTCTGTGGATGGGTGACCGTTCGTTACACACCGAGATCCCACCATGCCTCGGAGAGTACGTTAAACAGTCGGTCCCGGGTCTCATACGAATACCTATGACAGTCGTTACGGGTAGTCAGAAGCCCGAAAGTCTGACAACTGGTCTAACTTTAGAGTATCGGCATTGCCCAGTAACTGGGTAGCGGAGGTCTGATGGCAGTCGCTCCGTGTAAAATACTGGTATTCAGCCGTATCTGGTTAGACTGGAAGTTGACCCCAACATAGTTGGGAAAAGGCTAGGCAGATATTTAGGGTCTAAACCTGGGACCTCAAAGGTTTATAATGACACTCTTCAACACTGTCACGAACGCGTTCTATAACAATAACCAATTTCTGTCCTAAAGCGAGAATAAATAATAAAAATAATATTTAAACCACCTGAATGTTTAGATCTTAGACTGTGCAAATATGATTTTACAGAATTTATATGGCTTTAAACGCTGAGAAAATTCTCAAGAGCGCAATAAACTATGTGCCGTGTTCTGGCCTGAGTGTGCCAGTAAATAGTGCTGGTTGTCACGTTATGGGTGAATTATAGGCTAACCAACATATACTGGAATTTCTTGGGTTGACGTCACGCTTTCTTTCTATAAAAATATACAGATATCCAGTCCGATTAAATATTTTAAATGTTTTCGGATGCTGGTCTGCTGTGCCGAATCTACTTTTTTCGTTCTGCCTAGCTTTTTCCCAACTATGTCAGGGTTACTTTCCAGTCTAACCAGATGCGGCTGGATACCAGTATTTTACACGGAGCGACTGCAATCAGACCTCCGCATCTCAGTTACTGGGCAATGCCGATATCTTAAAATTAGACTAGTTGTCAGACTTTCGGGCTTCTGACTTCCCGTAACGACTGTCATAGGTGTTCGTATGACACCCGGGATCGACGGTTGACGTGCTCTCCGAGGTACGGAGGGGCCTCGATGTGTAACGAATGGCCACCCATCCACGAACGACTGTCATCGATATTCGTATGACACCCGGGATCGACGGTTAACGTGCTCTTCGAGGTACGGAGGAGCCTCGATGTGTATTTAATTGTCACCCATCCAAGGTCTGACCGCGGCAAGTGTAGCTTAACCTCGATAATATTATGAACCTCATTCATTATTTTATTTTATTTTTTTATATGTGTATTGGTGTGATTGTTTCAACTAACATCACAAAAACATAATATTTCAATACATATCCTGTGGAATGTCAACTCCATGGCCACCTTACCCTGACACCCGCATTTCTTGGGTTACAGTAATGTTTTATTTTATGATCGGAGCTTTATGTCCAAATCGGGTGTACAGATTTATAGGGGACGTGGCCGAGGCTGGGCAACTGGGGCAATACGTGCTTATTACGTATTTGTTTTAATGTAGTTATAGTTATTGCTTTTTTGTTTTGGTAGGTAGTGATTTCAATTGACCGGCCATGTTTCAAAAACAAAATTCTACGTGTTTGTAAAATATGTTGCGATAAACACTTCTGTCAGTTTTTTAATGGCTGTAACATCGAAACATTGTTTCTAGAAATGTTTACGTGATGTTTTAGAAACAACCCGCAACTTGTATCTAAAACATTGTTTATACAAGGATAAAAGTTTTTCCAAAAAAATCATATACAGAGTTTAAACGAAACCATGTAATTCTTTCAACTCCCGTGATACGTACTGCTGACATAGATTAATCCTGAACGGGACACACTTTGATACAATACAAAAAATTACAAGAAGTAAACATGTGTTCTTAACGTGAGGCGTTTTAGCGCCCCGAGTTAACTGACCACGCGGCAATACCGCGTAATTCGGTCGGGGCGCTGAAATGCCTCACGTTAAGAACACATGTTTACTTCTTGTAATTTTTTTTATTGAATCCAAATGTATCTCTTGTTGTGTTAATCTATGTCAGCAGTACATCACGAGGTTTGGAGGAATTACATGATTTCGTTTACACCCTGTATATGTTTTTTTTGGAAAAACTTTTATCCTTGTATAAACAATGTTTCGGATACAAGTTGCAGGTTGTTTCTGAAATATCACGTAAACATTTCTAGAAACAGTGTGTCGATGCTACAGCCATTAAAAAACTGTCAGTAATGTTTACCGGAACATGTTTTAGAAACACGTACAATTTTGTTTTTAAAACATGTTTATAAACAAATAAATACAGGGGGCAGAAACATTTTTTTCACTATTCTCTTAAAAGTTCATCGGGGTGTGTAGTCCGCCAACCCGCACCAGGCCAGCGTGGTGGACTAAGGCCTAAACCTTTCTCATTCTGAGAAGAAGCCCGTGCAGTGGGACAGTAATGGGCTTATTATGTTTATACTAAACCACCAGTCCAAGGACCTTCGTGTATTCAGCTTTTTTCCTATGAATCCAAAAAAAATTAACGTTTTGTCTTAACTGCCTCGTTGGTCCAGTGGTGACAAGCGCGACTGCTGATCATGAAGTCCTAGGTTCGCTCCCCAGGTAGGGCAGTGACATTGCGTTTTTCCGTGTGGAATTCCTCAGTAGTAGCCCGGAGTTTGGATTTGTTGTGCCCGGTTAATGGCAATAGGCTAGCCCCCTATTACATGGGACTTAAACATAACGGTGAAATGAGGGTGTTACTGTACACCTCTGCCCAACCCTTCGGAGAATATAAGCGTGATGTTATGTTATGTTTGTCTTAATATTTCCCACTCTAATAGCTCCAATGAATCCTGACCGGTCAGACTGTTATCTCATATTGCTTATACAGCATCCTAAATTCATCACACTATTGTAGGTATCCAGAATTTGACCGCAATGCGTTATTGCTTAGATTTGAATTCCAATTAGGCTTTCTCGGTAGGTAATGTTTTGAGCTAAGCTGTGTTTTACCCATACGCGTATTCAGGGTGGGCAGATGGGGCGGTTGCCTACCCTGGCAAAGAGAGAATAGGTAAATGGTCTAGATTCAGTCAACTCGCCACCCATGTCCACGGAACAATTACCCAAAATAGGCAGACCAATGCCCGGCTCCGTCTATACTTATTTGGACCTTAAAAATAAGGTTATCTATACATACTAATATTATAAAGCTGAAGAGTTTGTTTGTTTGTTTGAACGCGCTAATCTCAGGAACTACTGGTTGGAATTGAAAAATTCTGTGTTGGATAGTCCATTTATTGAGGAAGGTTATAGGCTACATAACATCACGCTACGACCAATAGGAGCGGAGCATAAATGAAAAATGTTGCAAAAACGGGAAAAATGTCCACCCGTGCGAAGCCGGGACGGTCCGCTAGTAGGTTATAAGGGCAAAATTGCCCTATAACCCCATTCTGCACTTTCAGATTTATTGAAAAGACAAATATTTACTGTCTGACTGTGTTTGCCCGACCCTGGACAAAATCCAGGCTACGCCCTTTTAACTACAGGTTCGTTCTGCCTAGCCTTTTCCCAACTTTTCTTGCCCTTTTTGGCCTCGTGCAGGTAGTCTAAATTCTTATTCTTTCTTTTTTTTAATATTGTTTTTGTTTCTGTAACTGCCTGTGTGAGTCAAAAATAAATAATTTTCTTTCTTTCTTTCTTTCTTTCTTTCTAACTATGTTGGGATCAGATTCCAGTCTAACTAGATGCGGCTGAATACCAGTACACGGAACGACTGCCCCCAGACTTCCGCAACCCAGTTACTGGGCGAAAGAATTGTTATAACTGCAGCAGAGCAAACGGCTCCCTCGGATGAATCTAAATTATTCTTAAACAAAATGTACTAATATAGTAATGTAATAGTTTATGACCCATTTTTAAAAGAAAAAGAATAACGCAAAAGAGCACGCGTAAAAGAAAGAAATAGCAAAATACCATAAAAGAATTTACAAAATAAAAAACAATAAAGAAAAGAAACAAGGTTGCTGTAAGAGAAATAGCAGTAGTTAAAGCAGCTGCAGGAGCTTGGGTTTTTGTCGGTAAGAGTCCGACACTGCCCCAGCCATCTCACCCGTGAGGTGGCTGGGGAGTCCAAGAGGAATTCCCGCTCCTGAAAAAAAAAGAAAAATACGCAGTTACTGGGCAATGCCGATATCCTAAGGTTAGACCGGTTGTTAGACTATCGGGCTTCTGACTCCGCGTAACGACTGTCATAAGTATTCTAATGCCACCCTTTCCGAGGCACGCAAGGGGTCTCGATGTCTCACGTAGTAACAAAGATCATATTTAAATAAAAATTTATAAGCAAATAAAATTGCTTGCGTTTTAAAAAAACCTATGGAGATTTGAGATTATTTTGTTTGGAACAAGCAATGAGTGCTTCTCTAACTCAGCGTAAGCTGTACTCATATTAAGATAACATAACATCACGCCTGTATTCCCCGAAGGGTTGGGCAGAGGTGTATAGTAACACCCTCATTTCGCCATTATGTTCAAGTCCCATGTAGGGGCGAGCCTATTGCCACCAACCAGGCACAAATCCAAACTCCGGGCTGCTATTTAGGGACTCCACACGGAAAAACCTAATAACACTGCCCGACCTGGGGATCTAACACAGGACCTCCTCAGAAATAAAGTGGCTTTTGTTTAGAACAAGTAACGAGAGCTTCTCTAACTCAGCGTAAGCTGTACTCATATTAGCATTACACTCTGCTCATCTGCGCAAATTGCGACCAGGTGTCTGCGCATCCGCTAAGTATACAAGTTATTACTCTTGATGTTCAGCTAAACTTTACTACCTACACACAGTTGGGAGATAAAACCAAGTCTTTAGTGTATGTACAGACGGCTGCATTAACTGGGTACCACCATACCTTTGAAGGCTCTTGTAATGAACCCTGGTACTTCTAGTTTAAATAATATAACATAACATCACGCTTTGTACTCCCCGAAGGGCTCGGCAGAGGTGATTTAGTACACCCTCGTTTCGCCAGTTATGTTTAAGTCCCATGTAATAGGGGGCGAGACTATTGCCATTAACCGGGCACAAATCCAGACTCCAGGCTGCTACTGAGAAATACTCACTTGTAACTGCCTTGTTGGTCTAGTGGTCGCAAGCGCGACTGCTGAGCATAGGGTCCTGGTTTCGATCCCCAGATAGGCATTGTTATTGGATTTTTCCATTAGAAATTTCTCAGTAGCAGCCCGGAGTCTAGATTTTATAAATATAATAAGGATTACTATAGGACTCTATATGAATAGGTACTTACACAAAAAAGAAGTATCTACTAGAAGTACTACGGTGCATTAAAATACTTTCCACAAGTTACCAGGGGGGTACCTAATTGATGTTGCTGTCTGTACATTAGGCAAAGCTTGTCTAAATTGTCGTGAAAAGCAAGCAGCTGTGATAGCCTAGCGGAGAAACGCTTGCCTTCCGTGTAGTGGGTCTGAGGTTGAGACCGACCTGCACCTATGACTATGACTTTTCAAATTCATGTGGGGATTAGGATTTGATTATCATTTGCGTTAACGGTGAAAGAAAACATTGTGAGGAAACCTGCACACCTGAGAGGGCTCTAAAAAGTTCTTGATGGTGTGTGTCGTCCACCAACCTGCTACAGGCCAGCGTGGTGGACTAAGGCCTAAACTCTTATCATTCTGAGAAGAGGCCGATGCCCAGCAGTGGGACAGTAATGGACTGATTATCTTATGCTAAAGATGTCTCACAGCCAGTCTATCGCAGGGTCGTGCCGGCCTATTAGAATATCGTTTGACACTTGCTTAGAGTTGACCCACATCTCGACGGTCTCGATACAATCGAAACTACAAAATCTCAGTTTTTATTTTATCTGCTTAAAATATGTGAAATTATGTTATCTTTAAGGTTATAAAATAACAAATTTTTATGGGACCAAATGGCAACTATTCCGCATCAAACTAAAGAAAAATCACGTAGATCGGATCATAAATCTCAGCGTAATCGGTGTACATACATAATAAAATAAAAACTGAGATTTTGTAGTTTCGATAGTATACGTAGGGACTAGGGACCGTCGATCTGTCGGCACCTGCCGGGGTTGCGGTGCATGCAATAGCAAACCCCGTGACCCCGGCCATAGGTTAGAAGGAGGAACACCGTGGGTTTTTAACTGGTAAGAGTCCGGCAGACCCCCTCGCCTTCCCCGAGCGAGGGAGACCTATGAGAATTTTCCCAAAAAGAAAAACATCTGTCAGAACGCGATGGCACGAGACTGCACGAGACTGCACGCGATAGCACTCACGCTGTTTCTCTCGCTCTATTAAATGACGTTCCTGAGCGACAAAAAGGATAGAGCATGAAAAAACGCGATTCAGTGCATTACTCCGTGTTCAATATTGATATTTAGCCACATCAGATCAGATTAGAAACCGACCCCAACACTGGACTAGCTACAATTATGATGAAATGGGTTCCATATTATTTTCTGAAGTACAACATAAACATAACATCACGCCTGTATTTTCCGAAGGGATGTGCAGAGGTGTACAGTAACACCCTCATTTCACCGTTTTGTAAGTCCCATGTAATGGGGGGCGAGCCTATTGCCATCAATCGGGCACAAATCCAAACGCCGGGCTGCTGCTGAGAAATTCCACACGGAAAAGCCCAATAACACTGCCCGACCTGGGGATCAAAGCCAGGACCTCACGATCAGCAGTCGCGCTTGCCACCACTAGACCAACGAAGCAGTTTTCTGAAGTAGAAATCCCAAAAAGACTGCATGCATGAATCTTTACATAGTATGAAACAAAGTCGCCCCTGCTGTCTGTACGCTTAGATCTTTTAAACTACGCAACGGATTTTAATGCAGTTTTCAGCAATAGATAGAGTGCTTCAAGAGAAAGGTTTATATGCCCCACATTAGTATCTACATTGCACCCGTGCGAAGCCGGGGCGGGTCGCTAGTAAATAAATAAATAATTTAATGTGTCGTGTGTCGCTACCTTAAGAAGTTCATCATAATTATTTATTACATGGCGGGAGCAGGTGAGTTGTATATACAAGGTGAGGTTATGAAATGGGACTGCATGGCCAAGTTTACTATTAGGAATGTTATCGGTAGCTGGTAACACTGGACAATGTTGACATAGGAGGGTAACCGTCAAGATGAATCAACGTACTCGAAGTTATTAAAACAGTGGTCATTCGACGGAGCAGGGGATTCCGTGTCGAACAGCTGAAGAAGTCTGACCTTTTATATCTGATTTGCTTGTCCTCATTTTCTGATCTTGTGTTAATTATTATAATGTGAACTAGCTTCTGTAACTAATTACTAACCTAATTAAAAGTACTGTCAGTGGTGGAGAGTCTATGTTGGTTTCATTTACTTTATTTACCATGCTCCCAATCCTGACATACCGATATTAGCTATAACTGTAATTATAGATTCACCCCTACACGATTCTGTTGTATGTATTTTATAGGAACAGAGAAAGGTAGTTAAAGTAGTCATGAGCTCGATTTTGGAAAAAACAAAACGTACATTTTGTATGGAAAGTTAAAAATACATACATTAGTGTTGCCGATCGATAGGCGAATATCGATAGCAGTACGATAGTCTATCGATAGTTCAACGATAGTATGACTATCGATTATACTATCGATACTATCGGTAGTATCGATACTATCGATAGCTAAGAAGGTGGCACTAGTACTGTCAGAGTGCAATACTATCGATATTATCGATACTATCGACAGTATCAAAGTTCTAAAAAGCAATACTATCGAAATACAAGCCACTATCGATTCTGTATAGCTGTCGATAGTATCGATATTATCAATAATATCGATACTATCGATAATATCTATACTATTGAAGCTTTCAAAAAACAATACTATCGATACGATTGATAGTATTATCGTTAGAAGCTTCGATAATATCGATATTATCGATACTATTGATGCATGTCAATAGTATTGACGTGAACCATGCTATCGATAGTGTCGATACTATCGATAGTCCTATCGATGGAGTAGCGGATTTTCAATTTAAACTATCGATAGTTAAATTATCAATTGTTCGGCAACACTAATACATATGTTGCAGACACGGTTATAGAATTGGATAGAAGCGAGTACAGCATTACAGTTAAGACCAGTGTCTGCTTATCAGAAGCAAAGCGGGTATTTGGTAAATAAAACCGATACAGACTCTCCACCACTGACAGTACTTATATTTGGGTTAGTTGTTAGTTACATGAGCTAAGTCACAATATAATTCACACAAGATCAGAATATAAGAAGGACAAGCTAGTCAGATAATAAAGGTTAGACTTCTACGGCGGTTCGACATAGAAATCTCTGTTCCGTTTTTTTTTTTCCTAATCGACTCTTGTAGATGGTCTTGCGGACCTTTTCTACGTAACCGGGCTATTCTCTGCTCCTTCGAATGGTAACTGTTTTTATAACGTCGGGTACGTTAATTCACCTTGTCGACTACCCTCCTTTAGGGCTTGTACACAAAACTGTAAATCACCGCGATGCGGGTTCGCAACGCAGATAACTGCGATGCGATTTCGTGCGGTGAAGCGTCTTCCTTCCAAGGTTCGAATGACCAATCCCTCGACGATCGTCAACTGTATTGAACGTATTTTATACTAGGTAGAATAAATTTGCATAAAAAGATTTGCGCACCGCTGTTACTGATAAGAAGATATAGGAAAAATAAATTACGCGAATCAATTCGTAAGTTCTTCCAAGCGTCGTGCGAGCTCGTATATTTCTGCGATTCGACGTCGCATCGCAGTTTTGTGTACAAGCCCTTATCTTTTAAATGACTTATTCTCCGACACATATATTCACGTCTATAATTCCCGGAGGGATAAGCAGAGGTGTTCTCCTATTACAAAAGTCTGTATAACGTTTCTTCTCTTGTATTAAGTCCCATATAATAATAGGTGGCGAGCCTATTACCATTTTTGGGCTCAATTATGGTGCTAGGGGGAATTATACTCTAAATCCTTCCTCCGACACACTAAAGGTCAAAGCACACCTATCAAATCGGAAAGGGATCGTCACCGTATCAAATCAAGCCGTTCAGTATTCTTTGTATGAAACTCCCTACTGTAACGCACACTAATCGGAATCGTAACGTAATCACCTCGTCTCGGGACAAGCTCACGAACCGCGGTGCGGTGCGTGGTCAACTTGGTTCCCGCGCTTACGGCTCGTCGTCCCCGCGTTTACGTCTCTCTGTACCCGAGCTTACGTCTCTTCGTCCACCCTTGCCCCTCTCACCCCTCCCGCGGCCTGCCTGCAGCACACTACTGTTACTGCGAGCCGAGCCGTAAGCGCGGCGTCGCCTAGCCGTAGCCGAGTCGACGTATCGGAGCTGCTGATCCGGTTTGGTTACGTGCTTACGTTAGGTTGACGCCTGTTTGACGGCGAGGCGAAAGGCGATACGGTTACGATCCCTTTCCGAGTTGATATGTGTGCTTTGACCATAAACAGTTTAGAACATCTTTGATTTTCTGATCTTTGAGATTCTATGATTTTCCACTTAACATTCCATTGCAGAGGTTCGTTCCTTGTCATCAACATTAACAATTAGTGTAATATAACACAGAATGTTTTTTTTTGCAATAACATTGTGTCCAACTCCCGCCTAAACCAGCTGCTTTTAAAAAAAATCTTAAAATGCAGTAACTACATATTTGTTTTCTTAAAAATCAAGATCTCGACTCTTTTGAAGACTTTCCTCTAGCTATTCCTAATAGTTTCCGACTTGGCTCTTCAGAGCTCGTTCACAAAGCGGATCCGTGTTAACGGATCCGTCGGTGCAGGATGTGTTGTTCATATCTGTACCAACGGATTAGTTAAACAATTTTTGATGACAAAACTGAACACGTAAAAATGTCAGACCAGTATTTTTTACTGGATTCTGAATACTGTCGTGTATGTGACGCTCATATAACTACAGGCGCCATCACCAAAATAGAAAGGGATCCGCTAAAAAGGGTCCTGTAAACAGTTTCTGTGTGAAAAACTCATCCTGTATACTCTACACATTGTCGTATATATAGTTACTTTAATTAGGTACCCTTTTACTGTTAGTACAAAGTTCGACGCCTGGTTGCAGTCGTCAACTGAGAGTCATTTATTTCTATTAAGACTGGTATTTCTATTAAATAAACTAACTTATATGGTCTTTAGATTTTCATTTATATGCTTTTATGTTAGAAACAGAGTTTAATATTAGTTGGGAAGTTTAGTTAGTTTTGCTTCTTCTTTTCATGTGGTTAGTGACTAACCTGGTGTCAGAGTTTATGCCGCCCATGGGCCTCTGACTTGGCTTCACATGCTGTCGAGAAATATCTCTCAGGTTTTCTCACGATGTTTTCCTTCACCGTTTTTAAGCAAGTGATAATTATACAATACACACATGAATCCGAAAAGTCAAAGGTGCGTGCCTTGAGTTTGAACTTGAGACCTATGATTTGGCAGTTTGACGGTCACACCACTAGGCTATCACTGCTTTAGTTAGTTAATTTTCACTAACACTATCTATACTAATATTATAAAGAGGAAAGATTTGTATTTTTATATGTAACGAATAAACTTAAAAACTACTTGACCGATTTCAAAAATTCTTTTGCCGTTGGAAAGCTACATTATCACTGAGTAACATAGTTACGGGCGGAGCCGTGAGGACACAGCTAGTCTCTATATAAAAGGAGAAACTGACTGTCTGACTGATCTATCAACGCACAGCCTAAACAGTTTAAGCTGTCATACGAATAACTATGACAATCATTACGGGTAGTCAGAAGCCCGAAAGTCTGACAACCGGTCTACCCTTAGGATATCGGCATTGCTCAGTAACTGCGTTGCGGAGGTCTGATGGTAGTCGCTCCATGTAAAATACTGGTATTCAGCCGCATCTGGTTAGACTGGAAGTTGACACCAGAACATACCATTTTCAAATTAGAAATGCAATTAACGACATACCACTTAAATTAACATGGCAGTGTTTGTTTCAAAACCATTACATCAAATTAATTAAGGGAACAGAATAATCCATCTCATTCTCAATGTCATTCAATAATTGAGTGAATGAGTGAATGACAGTCCCTTAACTTACTAATTCGAATTGAACAAAAAGGTTCAATCTTCTCGGTCAGTGAATGTTTAATTTGAAAATCGAATCTCAATTCTGTATTGTGCCTATAGGATGGGAAAATGAATAATAATTTAAAATTCTGGGAAATTAATCAAAAAATGAATTGTTTTGAGTCAGTATTTAATATTTATTTTATTGAAACTTTTTTTCGATGTGATTGTACGTCAGAAGTTTTTAATGCATTCATTCTGCCTAGCCTTTTCCCGACTATGTTGGGGTCAGCTTCCAGTCTAACCAGATGCGGCTGAATACCAGTATTTTACACGGAGCGACTGCCATCAGACCTCAGCAACCCAGTTACTGAGCAATGCCGATATCCTAAGGGTAGACCGGTTGTCAGACTTTCGGGCTTCTGACTTCCCGTAACGACTTTCATAGAAATTCATATGACACCCGGAACCGACGTGTATAATATAAAATTCCATTTAGCGCACCATTTTGAATAGCACCAATAGTATTCCTATTACTACGGGTGTAAGCGAAATCATGTAATTCCTTCAAACCTCGTGATGTACTGCTGACATAGACTAACCCTGCACAAGATACATTTGGATTTAATTAAAAAAAATTACAAGACGTAAACATAATTGTGTTCTTAACGTGACGCATTTTAGCGCCCCGAGTTATATGACTGCGTGGCCAGCGATAGCCACGCAATTCGCTCAGGGCGCTAAAATGCCTCACTTTAAGAACATATTTTTACTTTTTGTATTTATTTTTTATTGAATCCGAAAGTATCCCTTTCAGGGTTAATCTATATCAGCAGTACATCACGAGGTTTGAAGGAATTACATGATTTCGTTGTTTCGTTTGATTCGAATGGGCGCTATTCAAATAGTTGCTATTTAAATTGGTACTCTACATAGAATGCCTTTGAATAAATATACTAAATGTTCCTTCGTTGCTGGTAAATAAATTCCAGCCAGTGTTGTGTGCCAACGCACTTGTCAAGGCAAATAGCAAACAGCTTCAAGTATCAGCACCCAGCTTAATGGCGCTTCAGTTGAATTAAAAGTAACAATAATAAATGTAGGAACCTAGTGGCTAGGATTATCCACCAGCAACTTGCTCTGAAATACAACCTTGTGGACACAGAAGCACCATACTACAAGTATGTGCCCGACCCAGTTCTCGAGAATGGTCATTTCGTCGCTTAGGTAACAATACCGCCAAGTCGAAAATTGGTCATTTGACGTTTTATACGTCATTGGATAGATATTTTCGGCGCGCATCGAATGATGTTATAAAAAAAATTAAATTATCCAATCACAGCGAGTTATTCAAACAGTTGAGGCACCGTTGTGTGTGTTGTCTTCTTGACATATACACTCTGACCAAACATAAATTGAAAAGTAAGCTTACAAGTTGGCTGCAGAAGCTGTCATACGATAACACAGAGAGTGTCCTTGTAGTTAACTCATAATAACCCATAATCTCTGATTAAAAATATACCCTATACCTATCTATATTATTATTATTGTTAAAAATACTTCTAAAAATCTGTTGATCAGGGCGGAGACCTGGTGTCCTGAAACACAGGCTTCTGCCTAGCTTAGGCACCAGTCTCCCACAATATTTTGAATGTCTAACTACTAGTATTACTAAGCAATATGTCCTTGCCATCGTAAATATTGTGGTGAGAAATAAATGATCTTTTATTATTATTATTTTATTACCGCGCAAGTCGTTTGTTGTGTCATTTTAAATATAATAAAGGCTCAATTACACGGTGCAAGTTTCTTGAAGCAAGTCTCATGCTATCTTTGTCTTTCTCTCCTACAAAAACAGAGATAGCATGAGACTTGCTTCAAGAAACTTGCACCGTGTAAATCAGCATTAATCAGATTTTTGTCTCTCCTGAAAACTTGCCAAATTTAACTTCAGCGGTATTGTTACCACAATATCACGATATCACATTGTACTGGGATCGATCTATCATCACCGACAGGACTATTGTTACCAATAAGCCTGACATAGTGGCGATAGATCGATCAGAGCGTCTCACAACAATTGTTGATATTACTGTCCCACATGACGAGAACCTTATGAAAGCCGAGAAGGATAAAGAAATTAAGTATCAAGACTTGGCACATGAGATTGTCGATATGTGGGAGGTTGACTCAGCAATCGTTGTGCCGATAGTCGTTACGGCCAATAGCTTAACAGCCAAGAGTCTCGACCAAACCTCTGATGAGGCTCTCTTTGGGCGGCTGGGTCAAGGGCCTGATACAGAAAGAGGTACTCCTGGACATAGCGTAGATTGTTAAGAAGTTTCTCTCTCTGTAATCGCATGTAAATGTAGGGATTCGTGGCTTATTAAAGACCGCGCGGATCATATGATTTGCGAGGTTAAGCAACGTTTGCCTTGATCAATCCGTGGATGGGTGACCATTCTTTACTACGTGTAGCTCGTGCCTACATGACAGAATAAGAATAAACATCATAAACATCACGCCGTGTATTCCCCGAACGGTCCGGCAGAGGTGTTTTTAGTACACCCTTGTTTCACCAGTTATGTTTAAGTCCCATTTAATAGGGGGCGAACCTATTGCTATTAACCGGGCACAAATTCAGACTCCAGGCTGCTACTGAGAAATTCTTAATGGAAATACCCAATAATACTTTGCTCGACCTGGGGATCGAACCCAGGACCCCATGCTCAGCAGTCGCGCTCGCGCCCATTAACGAAATACACAGCAATAAATAAATAATTAAACAAATTAAAAGAGAAAATGAACGAGTTAACAACCAACTTAACAAATTAAAGATCGAATGAAAAGTCGTAGCTGACTGAATAAATCACCGGATAAGTGAATGAATGAATGAATGAACTAGTTGATCGGCGGAGTGCGAAGGCTGTCGGAATAAAGGTATAAATCGGTCTCCGAGGCAAGTGGCCCTCGATTTCCGATCGGAACTTCCCTCATCTCGTTTTAGGGACGCAACTGAAGATCTACTAAGAAATGTTATGTTCTGTAGTATTTATCTTAATATACAAGGTTAGTCGGAAAGGGGGTACTAAGCCGCGGCCCACTTAATGTATCACTGACGATTGTTATAAAGAAAGTGTTAAAATTTCAAAATACGACAAATAAAAACCAATGCAAAATTAATTTTATTTTAGTTTTTTCAATAATTCTTCATCCCTGCTTCAGTTATGAATTCAGAAAATGGAGTTTCTAATCCGTGATCCCAAATGACCTAAAACGTAAACACAGCCGATCATAGGTGAGGATAGATAGAATTTAGAGTATTTTTTACGAAATCTGTGAACAGCCATTTCTCTTGAACTATTGACTTTTGGGGAAAGTTGCAGAACAAAAGTTATCCGTTATTATGGGTACTTTAACACCCTTTCGGCTTAGTACCCCCTTTCCGACTAACCTTGTATATAATTCTTCTGTGCGTGTGTTTGTCAACAAACTCCTCCTAAACGGCTGGACCGGTTTGGATGAAATTTTTTGTGTATATTTCATTGGGTTCCTGGATGGTTTGAAAACACAATTGGACCCGGTAGGTGGCGCTGCTTTTCCGGGCAGGACGACGTCTGCTGGGTCCACTGGTATATATATATATATACATAAACTCGCGACTTTTTCTCATAGGGGTAGGCAGAAACTACAAAAAGTCATATGCTACGAACCTTACATACTACTTTCGCTTCACCCACATTCATACATCTTGTCATACACGCACGCCGCTTGAGAGTACTACGCACCTGACCTTTGTGAAGAACATCTCCAATAACATCATCATCATCAGTATTTATACATATATCATCTATTTTTGTTTATCAATGATAGCCTAGCGGTTAACGCTTGCCTTTCATGTAGGAGGGATGGAGTTCGCTCCCGGCCCGTACCTCTGACTTTTCGAATTCATGTGCGGATCAGAATTTGATTATCACTTACATTAACGGTAAAGGAAAATATCGTGAGGAAATCTGCACACCTAAGAGAGCTCCGTAAATATCTCGATCACCAGGCCAGCATGGTGGACTAAGGCCTAAACCCTTCTCATTCTAAGAAGAACGCCAATCATTCAAATAAATACTCTTTATATTATAACGAACATCGACATACGGTAATCCAAACGAATGATTGAACGAATAAATCACTGAACGAGTGAATGAACGACTAATCAACGTACATAAGAACCGCTTACTGTAAAAGCTGTGTAAGGATATAAATCGGTTTCACGAAGCGAAAGCTCCTCCATTTCCGAGCGGATGGGTTCCGCGTATCAATTTAGAGATACTATGAATATTTACTGGGAAGATTTTAGCTTTATCTTGTCGTGTGTTTATAGATTTGTTGGTCTAGTGGTTTCAAGCGCGACTGCTGAGCATAGAGTCTTGGGTTCGGTCCCCAGGTCGGGCAAAAGTGTTATTGGGTTTTTCCATTAGGAATTTGTTAATAGCAGCCCCGTGTTTGGATTTGTGATCGGTTGATGGCAATAGGCTCGCCGCCTATTACAGGGAACTTAAACATAACTGGCGAAACGAAGGTGTACTAAAACACCTCTGCCGAACCCTTGGGGGAATACAAGGAAAGAAAGAAAGAAAAGAAAGAAAATTTATTCAGCCAAGAACACTGACAGCATAAATAAAATAAACAAAGAAAGAACAATATAATAAGAATTAAACACAAATGTTATGCTGTCGAGCATGTCCATGCCGAAAAGGTTACCAACTCAGCATATGCTAGGCGTCAAAACACCCAGCGCTGATTTTCAGCTGGCACCCCCGCAGTGACACACGGATGGAGGTAGTTAATTTTAAATATATATTCTATTATACTTGAATGGATAAAAGTGTTTTATAATGTGTCAATAAACTACAAAAATATAATAAAAAATAAAAGATAAAAACTACTTTTAATATAATTTGTGACAACTAATCAAAAATATGGCAATTGAAATAGCAGGCGGCGCGGTACGCACTTCCTGTTAAGATGAGGCGTTGACATAATTATAAAGGCGTGACGTTATGTGTGTTTAGACCTTAAGTTAGAGTAAGACCATTTACCTAACTTAAGTTAACTTTAACTGAAGGTCTTTTATAAATATTTAAAGAGATTTTAGGCGATATTGAGAAATATATTTTATAATAATCCTTCAGGATAACAGTATAAATATATGAAACATATTTTCGTCTTGGTTTGTTGCCTAGAAGGAGAAGGAAAAAAAACATTTTTATGCCTTTTGTTTTTTCTTTAGTATAAATTACTAGCGGCCCGTCCCGGCTTCGCACGGGTGGACATTTTTCCCGTTTTTACAACATTTTTCATTTATCCTCCGCTCCTATCGGTTGTAGCGTGATGTTATAGCCTATAACCTTCCTCGATAAATGGACAATCCAACACAAAAAGATTTTTTCAATTCCAATCAGTAGTTCCTGAGATTAGCGCGTTCAAACAAACAAACTCTTCAGCTTAAGGTTAGTCGGAAAGGGGGTGCTAAGCCGCGGGCCACTTAAAGTATTGATAAGATGACTAATTTAACCCGTCAAGTGTCGGGCGCACATACGGGTGCGCGTAAGAAATTCGGGCGCGAAGTGTCGGAGGCACACACGGGTGTGCGTAAGGAACGCGCTCCTATAAATTCGGTTCGTGTAAACAGTAAAATAAACCGTACAAAATCCGCTACCATAGGAGCGCGTTCCTTACGCATACCCGTGTGTGCCTCCGACACTTCGCGCCCGAATTTCTTACGCACACCCGTATGTGCGCCCGACACTTGACGGGTTAAAGCAAGTGTTAAAATTTCAAAATTTGGTAATTTTTATTTGCATGCAAAAAGATTTTTATTTTAGTTTTTTTAAAAAAAAAACACCTTTAGTTATGAATTCCGAAAATTAAGTTTCTAATCCGTGACCCTAAATATGACCAAAATTGTAAACAGCTGATCATAGCTATGGACAGTTAGATTTTAGCATATTTTTTACGAAATCTTCGAAAAGCTATTTCTCTTAAACTATCGAGTTTTGGGGAAAGTTGTAGAACAAAAGTTACCCCTTATTATGAGTACTTTAACACACGTTCGGCTTAGTACCCCCTTTCCGACTCACCTTGTAGATGTATGGAAATAAAATTACCTATCGTTTAAATATTTGTGATGACACTCAGAATTTGGATACACAGAATGAAATTCTATAGATTACATTTTTCAATAACATCTAAAATATCTTATTTTAAATGCTTAAAGTTAGAGCGAGACGTCTGTGAAACGAGAACGGCCTCCTATAACCGTTTTTAATAATATTTATAAAAAACGTCTAATGATTATCAAAAGGCGCGCTTTACGCTTGTCGTCTGAACATAGCCTAAAACAGGGGTCGCCAAATGGAGACCGCGGTCCGCATCCGGACCGCCGCCCGACACATTTTGTGCGGGCCGCGTGAACACAGCAACTTGATATGTAAAAAAATACCTTTGTTATTACCGTAATTTTGACGACACGTTTGGTGCAGTGGCTGAGCGATCGGCTTTTGCGCTACGGGTCGTGGGTTCGATTCCCGCACGGAACAAATATTTGTATGGCCTACAGATAGTTGTTCCGGGTCTGGATGTTTGTGCGTGTGAAGATTTGTGTTTGTAAACGCACGGAGGAGAAATCCTAGTGTATATTTTTTTTCTTTAATATGATGTGCGGACCGCGATGGTCATTTCATTTCTTAAAACGGACCCCGAACGGAACTAATTGGTGACCCCTGGCCTAAAACATTTAATTTGTAAACATATTTTTAAATGATGATGGAATTTAATTATTGTATCGTTGTGTTTTGCCTCGTAGGTTCGATATTAAATTCACAAACAAAATTGTATTTGCAATTTGTTCACACATTTCATATTTCTCAATAGGAATGTTTAATGTTTTATTAGCAACTATAAACAATAGTTATTTAATAAGCTCGTCATATTTTTAATAATTTGAAAATAGTTTGAATTTTGAACAGACAATTTAAATAAGAATTCCAGGCAAGACCGTACCCGGGGAGTGTGGGGGTTGGGGGTTGAAACCCCCCCAAAACATCAGAAAACTAAATTACTTTTAAAATGCATTATAATCGTTATTCGTTACCCGTCGTCCTAACTGGCAGGCGGTCGCGCGATCGTGCGGTGCGATGGTACCTACGAATGCTTAATCAAATAACTTAAAGTATGAAATAAAATTATGTTTTTACGATTTTGGATTGAACAATGTGGTTCTAAAATACTATCGTAAAAGTTTCAATTCGAAAATATTACTATCATTATGATATTTGTATGATCGCATAGTATCGTCGCGCGACCGCTTGCCAGTTAGGACGACGCCTTATTGTAATTGACTTTCTGGTTCACCCTTCAGAACAAAATTCCTGGCCACGGCCTATATTCTATGTTAGGCGTATACGGAGGTCCAGGTCTCGCAGGCAACACAGTAGGTACAGTCACAGTTTTACAATATACAAGGTTAGTCAGAAAGGGGGTACTAAGCCGCGGGCCACCAAAAGTATCACTGATGACTATTTTAAAGTAAGTGTTAAAATTTCAAAATTCTATAATTTTTATTTGCACCTAATGCGACTTGTGACTACACATAGATGCAAAAAATACCTCTCTTAGCCTTTTCCCAATTATCTTGGGGTCAGCTTCCAGTCTAACCAGATGCGGCTGAATACCAGTATTTTACACGGAGCGACTGCCATCAGACCTCCGCAACCCAGTAACTGGGCAATGCCGATATCCTAAGGTTAAACCGTTTGTCAGACTTTCGGGCTTCTGACTACCCGTAACGACTGTCAAAGGTATTCGTATGACACCCGGGACCGACGGCTTAACGTGCTCTCCGAGGCACGGAGGGGTCTCGATGTGTAACAAATGGTCACCCATCCACGGACTGACCGCGGCAAGCGCAGCTTAACCTTGCAAATCGTACGATCGGCGCGGTTGTCATTTAGCCACGAGCCCCTCCAAAAAAAAAAAACCTAATTACATCAAAATTAAACGAAAAAAAAAATACACGGTTTGTCGGAAAGGGGGTACTAAGCCGAAAGGGTGTTAAAGTACCCATAATAATGGATAACTTTTGTTATACAACTTTCCCCAAAACTCGATAGTTTAAGAGAAATAGCTTTTCAAAGATTTCGTAAAAAATATGCTAAAATCTAACTGTCCATAGCTATGATCAGCTGTGTTTGCTATTTAGGTCATATTTGGGGTCACGGATTAGAAACTTAATTTTCTGAATTCATAACTAAAGCAGGTATGTTTTTTTAAAAAAAACCTAATATACAATCTTTTTGCATGCAAATAAAAATTACCGAATTTTGAAATTTTAACACTTGCTTTAAAATAGTCATCAGTGATACTTTAAGTGGTCCGCGGCTTAGTACTCCCTTTCCTACTAACCTTGTATAAATAATATTCTTCTTAATCAGATTTCAACTGACACATTTCGTACTAACAATATTCCAGCCAAAGCGAACGAAATCGCGCGCCATAGCAGTTAATTAAGAAACCTCTTGCATCTCCAATGGACCGTGAAAATCCTACAATATTCTGTTTCCATGGAAAATCTATGGGAAACAAAAATCAACCTTAAACTCTTGGAAATAGAGTTGAAGTTTGGTTGGCAACATTTTGTCCGTAAATTGGAGTAAGACTTTAAGGAGTTTGTATTGATTTTATTTCAGTTTAATTGTAATTGGTGTTTCATGTTTATCTTATATCTTTGTTGTAGCGTTTTGATTAAGTTGTGTGTGGTTCCCGGCGGAGAATAGATCACCCAATCCCCACCCGTGGGAGAAAAACCCATCATCACCATCCTTGACAAATAAGCTGCAACAACTGCTTCCTATCCTCTGTACATTACCCCTCAGCCGCCTCTTAGGGCCAAGACACATCTGACGGAAGATACGTCGCCGAACTTCCGTCGCGTAGTTTACTCAAGCAATTTTAGTAATGCATCTTATATATCTTATCGGTGCTATATTAGTTTACGATGTGTCAGAACCAAAGTCTCTAGCAAAACTGAATGTCGAGGAACTGCAAGTATACTCCACCAAGAAGAACACAGTCTGCTTAGTTGTCAGCAATAAGATTGAAAAGCGTATCATTTTGGGACCCAGTTCATAATGTCAGCAAGCACATTGGGTCACCCGCGCAACGTCGCAACGAGTATTTCCAAGGAGGGTTGATGTCAGGCAGGCGGCCGGTCATAAAACAATAAGCCAAAACCTCTAACAACATGGATTTATGAAATACATGTTGTGCCGAACCCACCTAGTGTGGGATAAGGGCAGGAAGATGATGAAGAAGAAGAATTTTAGTAACGCATCTTCGGTCAAATGTGTACGGTATGAGATGTTTATAAAGACTTATGTGTACCGACGGAACCTCGGCGACGTATCTTCTGTCAGATCTGGATTGGCCCTTATCTACTGTATCCAGGCGACAATATAGCAATCTATTTGTAGCCAGAAGTATGATACAATGTTCTGCTTAGCTTTTTCCTAACTATGTTAGGGTCAGCTTCCAGTCTAACCAGATGCGGCTGTATACCAGTATTTTACACGGAGCGACTGCCATCAGACCACCGCAACCCGGTTACTGGGCAATGCCGATATCCTAAGGTTAGACCAGTTGCCAGACTTTCGGGCTTCTGACTACCCGTAACGACTGTCATAGGTATTCGTATGACACCTGGGACCGACGGTTTAGCGTACTCTCCGAGTCACGATGTGTAACGAATGGTCACCCATCCATTGACAGATTGCGGCAACCGTTGCTTAACCTCGCAAATCGAATGATCCGCGCGGTCGTTTAAAAGCCACGAGGACCCCAGCCAGAGAAAATACAACATACATAACATAACATTACGCCGGTACTCCCCAAGGGTTGGGCAGAGGTGTATACTAACACCCTCATTTCGCCGTTATGTTTAAGTCCTATGTATTAGGGGGCGAGCCTATTGCCATCAACCGGGCACAAATCAAAACTCCGGGCTGCTACTGAGGAATCCATACGGATTTCTTCTTTTCGTGTGGTTAGTGTCTAACCTGGTGTCAGAGTTTATGCCGCCCATGAGCCTCTGACTTGACTTCACATGCCGCCGAGAAATATCTCTCAGGCGTGCCGGTTTCCTCACAATGTTATCCTTCACCGTTTTTAAGCAAGTGATAATTATACAATACGCACATGAATCTGAAAAGTCAGAGGTGCCGTGAAGTGCGTGGCTCGGGTTAGAACTCGAGACCTATGACTCGGCAGTCCGACGGTCACACCACTTGGTTATCACTGCTTATCGAGTCTTTGCATACGGAAAAACTCAATAACACTTTGACCGACCTGGGGATCGAACCCAGAACCTCACGATCAGCAGTCGCACTTGCCACTACTAGACGAACGACGTAGTTAAAAAAATCAAGCAAAATACAACATTCTCCATAAAAACACAAAACAATTATTATTTATTATCTACACACAAAAATATACTGCCAACCTGCCAACATTTTTTCCTAATACATTGACATAAGTGACATTGCCGGCTCGCCTGACATGTAGTAATTTGACATCTGTCAGGCAGCCAACATGGCGTGATGGCTTCTCGATGTTATTAGGTACTAGATGCGTATCGTCGCTTAAGTTCTAACAGCGCGTAACTCGAAAAATAGTAGTTTTGAGTTACTCACGTCATTCGATGGGGAATCTAAAAACGCATCGTTTGACCAATCACAATCAATGTTTAGATCCAATAGCAACGCGTTATTTCAAAAACAAAATCCACTGCGTATGTAATATTTTTTCCAGCAAGCTATGTAAACAGCTAAAACAGCGTGTAAGTCAGGTGAGTTCCATACTGGATCATGTCGCGAAAGTGCTCTGTCGAAAACAGAAAATAAAAAGAAAAACATTTTTTACAAAAAAATTAAACCGTCTTCATAAAAAAATAAAATAATTACCATATAAAATTAACAGTTTCAGAAGTCTGTGCTGATCCACGCTGAACCAAATTGAAGGCACCGACTTCTGAAACTGTTAATTTTATATGGTAATTATTTTATTCTTTTTTGAAGTCGGTTTAAATTTTTTGTAAAAAATGTTTTTATTTTTTTCATTTTAGTGGCCTTAATTAAAACTTGGTTGGACCTACTAAAGACGCTGCTCGTAACATAATCACATCATCACAATATGCGTACTGTTTGTCATTGAGGAGTTCCATTGTCTATCTCCGAAGTTCTTCATTAGATCTTCACCAAATTTAAATGGGACCAATTTCGAAGTATACCCTATCCATTAAAAAAAGAATCATTAAAATCGGTTCACAATTGGCGAAAATATCGATGAACATACACAAAAAAAAACATCCAGACGAACATAGTAACCTCCGCCTTTTTGGAAGTCTGTTAAAAAATAGAATATTGTAGATTAAAAATAATTACATGATAAGTAGAAAAATTTCTACTTTTTACTCTCCTGAAAAGTTAACTATTTTGAGTTACGCGGTGTTAGAACTTAGACGACGGTATGTTATTGGTATATTTATATGAAATACAATTATGTTGGTAGGCGGTTTTCTGTACATGATGAGATCGTCTTAATTGCTGACTACGGATGTTGTGACGTCATTACCGTAAACGTAACGTGAGTGAATTTTGAATTGGAAATACTCGTTTCGCACATACTGTTTAATTAAATTGAAATTTTTATTCATATCTATTTATACTAATATTATAAAGCTGAAGAGTTTGTTTGTTTGAACGCGTTAATCTCAGGAACTACTAGTTGGAATTAAAAAATATTTTTGTGTTGGATAGTCTATTTATCGAGGAAGGTTATAGGCTATATAACATCACGTTACGACTAATAGGAGCGGAGCATAAATGAAAAAATGTTGCAAAAACGGGAAAAATGTCCACCCAAAATGTTTCAATGTTTCGTTTCAATGTTTCATGTTCAATAATGTCGCCTAGCCGTGTGTCTAGATCATTGATGTAATAATATTATGTACTTACGTACTAGATGCGCTATTTAGAAGAACAACAAGGTATCAACGAGTTGTGGTTCCTGAACCACAGTGCCGTAGAACTTGACAGCTGTCTAGCGGTAGTTTGAACTTTATTGCGTCAATGTATTTAGCACGTCATGTTGTCTATACGAGATAGCTTGTCTATTTAATTCAACGTCGTAGGTCTAGATAGACTTATACACCCATATTCTAAGACGTTCCTCTAAAACTTACTCGACACGACTTCACCTCGACTCACTACCATCGGTAGTTATAGTTGACATAAACGTCTTCGACTCGAGATTTTTCCACAGTCGAGGTAAGGAATGATACGTCAAACTCAAGGTACCTCGGAACCTACCTTAAGGAAGGAAGTGGCAAAGTTCGTATGTAACAAAAATGAATTTTGAAGACTTTATCGAATATGCTTACGATAATCCTTACAATTATTTATTGCGGCGTTATTTGCGCGATGCAGATAATTCAAATTATGAAGTAATGACTCCGTCGAGGAACCTCGAAGTTCACTCGAAATTGCGACTAAGAATACAAGTTTGAAGGTGTTTTCGAGGCCGTTCTGAAACGAGTAAGTTTTGGAGGAACGTCTTAGAATATGGGTGTTAGTCTTCTTCTTCTTCTTTTCGTGTGGTTAGTGGCTAACCTGGTGTCACAGTTTATGTCGCCCATGGGCCTCTGACTTTGTATCACACGCCGTCGAGAAATATCGCTCAGGCATGCTGGTTCCCTCACGATGTTTTCCTTCGCCGTTTTTAAGCAAGTGATAATTATATAATACGCACATGAATCCGAAAAGTCAGAGGTGCGTGCCTTGGGTTAGAACTCGAGACCTATGACTCACCACTAGGCTATCACTGAACTCACTTTTAGTTCTAATCTATGTTTACATCGAATTCTAGGTCATGGCAACGAATACTGTAAACAAGTTTAATTTAATTGTAAACTAAAATACTTGATACTGATAAACAATTATAGATAGAAGGTTAGTCTTCAATAGTTTACAATTACTGTAGCCTTGTTGGGTTAGTAATGAACACGACTTTAATTAAAAGCTCTTTCAGCTGTAGGTAAAAGTGTTTTGGACCGTACTCTTACAAAACTATTCTGAATCTATACTAATATTATAAAGCTGAAGAATTTGTTTGTTTGAACGCGCTACACTCAGGAACTACTAGTTGGAATTGAATAATTATTTTTTATGTTGGATAGTCCATTTATCGAGGAAGGTTATAGGCTATATAACATTATGCTTAGACCAATAGGAGCGGAGCAAATGAAAAATGTTGCAAAAGCGGGAAAAATGTCCACCCGTGCGAAGCCGGGACGGGCCGCTAGTCTGTAATAACAACATACCTACTGCAATAACTAATCCATTTGCTAGGCACTAGGTTTAGCACGAACATTTTTGACGTATAGTATCGTAATCATATCGCTAATGTAAGCGAATTTTGAATCGAAAATACAACTGTCCTATACTTACTTAACATTTTCTTTTTCACGACATGCTCAATTTGTATCATACATAGAGATATGAATAAAGTTTTCAATTTAATTAAATACTACGTGCGAAACGAGTATTTCCGATTCAAAATTCACTTACGTTAACGGTACGTTTACGATAGTGACTCGACAGCATTCTCGTTAGGCTTACTGGTAAAAAAATCGTTTTTCCAAAATTTTAGTTAATTTTAAGAATAAGCGGTTGTTTAGTCAGTGAATTAATATTGTGAACGCCAGTATAAAAGGAGCTGTAAAGGTAGATTTCCACCTAACGGCTCGCATCGCACCGGATCGGAACGGATTTTACAATCTTTAAACGATATTAAATCGTGTACACAGTATTTAAAGCAGTGTTCACAACCTGAAGCCAGGAAGCTATCGTACCAGGGCCGTAAAATTATTGTACATGGATCAAAATTATCGTATTCATCAGAATAATGGCTATAATACATTAAAAATCATAATATGAAACGTGACAATAACAAATTATGTTGCAAACAGTGCTGCCATTAAAAAATGTACGATAATTATCGTACGGTTCCGAACGCTGATTTAAAGTCTATATTACCAAGCCGCGCACAGCAGCTTGACCGCGAGCGTCTTCCGCGACACGCGATCGTAGCCGAAAGTATGCTGCGACGCGCGATCGGCTCCGTTCGCCTGTCGTCGTATCCGATCGGATCCTTTCGGCTGTCAACACGGCAGGAATGAAACTATTTGACTAGGCGCAGAAACGGATACGTTTGCAAGTGACGGTACGGAGCCGATCGTATGCGTCGACATCCTGCCGGACGCGATCGGCAGTCGCCGCATCCGTTCGTGTCCTTTCCGATCCGATGCGATGCGAGCCGTTTGGTGGAAATTATCCCTAAGACAGTGGTCGTTGATGGACTAACTTGATGATAATGATATTCCATTTTCCACTCTCTAAGACCAGTATCATTTTTGGGGTTCCCTATCCAAAGGGCGCCAACGGGACCCTATCACTACGCCTACGCCGCCTGACTATCCATCTGTCTGTCACAGGGCTGTATCTTTTTAACCGCAATAGGTAGCCAGTTGGAATTTTTCGCAGAATATGTGTTACTGTGGCCTTTATCATGGGCAAATTTATTAAAAATAGTAAAAAATCTAAACCCAAAAGGGGTCGCCAAAACCAGAAACCTCGAAAAATTAAAAAAGAACAGATTTTTGTTCCTGTTCTATCTTAAAATCGGTAATACATATCAGTGTGAAACTTGGTATGATTGTAGTGCATACTTTAAGTGCATAGTTAAATAACAAATAATAAAAAGAAGGAAAACTAGTGGTGATACGGAACCCTTAGAGCGCCAATCTGACTCGCACTTGGCCGGTTTTCTTTATTTACCCTTAGGAGGTTGGTAAACGATCAACCTTTTACGGCCAGAAATGCTCAACAACTGTTTGCAGCACTAAATGCTCAATCTGTCGGCAATAAATTGAGCAATGTGTGGCTCAATTATTACTGATAATTAATTTGTGTGTACTATCGCCCAGCGGCAGCCATACTTGGCAATACACGACGATAGTCCAGCAAAATTGAGCAATATTGCCGGACAATTTCTCAATATTACCCTATTGCTGGGTAATACAACCATATTGCCGACCGATTGCCCTAAAATATTGACCGTTTACCAGCCCCTTTTATAAAAACACTTCATTTCACGTATAACCTATAACAAAACAAGATGGATGATACTATTTAGACACCTAGCCTACCAGTTGCCAAGAAAACTTCACGCGCCGCCATTTTGAACGATGGCCGTATAGACCGGTAGTGGGATACCTCCAGCGGAGCGTACAGAACTTATATATCATTGGTAAAGATCTACGAGGTATGGATGTGGTATTTTTAAATGAAGTAAATATTTTTTGAAATATATTTACGTAACATAACATCATGTATTCCCCGAAGGGTTGGGCAAAGGTGTATAGTAACACTCTCATTTCGCCGTTATGTTTAAGTCCCGTGTAATAGGGGTGAGCCTATTGCCATCAACTGGGTACAAATCCAAACTCCGGGCTGCTACTGAAGAATTTCACATGAAAAACCCATTAACACTTTGCCCGACCTGGACCGCACATGAATTCGAAAAGTCAGAGGCATGACATGACTTTACAGCTTTTTTTTAAATTCTTTGGTGGGTTGCGTTTGGCCCTAGTCTCACCTGATGGTTAGCGCAGACAGGGTCTAGGATGGAGCACACGAAACCAAAGAACAGAGATATAGAGGGATTCCCCTATACCCCTCTGGCTCTCACATACACACGCCTGAACTCAGTAAACTGCTTGGCACCGGAATTTAATGTGAGGGTGGTAGCTAGCCAGGCGGACCGTATAGATACTACCACCAAGCCAAAAAGCGGTTTTCCTCACAAATTGGGTAGGACGTAGTTAGCTTCACTTCGTATATTTGTGTCAAAACTTACGACAAATTTTTCAACTACTTCTGCTAAACCGATTCTCCTGAAACTTCGCACACAAATTCAATTCCCATGACAATACAGCGTTATAATAATTTCAACCTTCAATCCTCAAATCCTGATGCTGAAGGGGTACTGCAAGATACAACTGTTTAACTTTAAAGTTTTGTAAGAGATTTTTTAATCTTGTGTGATATAGGACCAGCATATTACCATTCGCCAGCCACAAAACCATGAACTGTCACTTCTTCACTCGTGTCAAAACGAGGTATTCAAGAATAGGACCATGTTGTGGTGAATAGATAAGCCAGTCAGTAAGGTTGGTAGCGGGGCTGACTGCCCAGGGTGCACCGAACATCCGAAGGCTGGTAGGCGGCGGAGCCGACCTGACCCGTCGCGGGGGGACCAAGGCTGCCCAGACGCGGGGTCGTCTGGCGCCCATGTGCTTGTTTGGGCCCCGGGGTGGTCACGGCGTGCCTTGTGTTCTGGTGTGCTGGTGATGTGGGGTGCACCCCGCGCCTTTCAGAAGATCGTGGGGTGGGGTCCCACCGAGGAGAGGTCCACCCGCAGTTGGTGGACCAAGACCTGCCGAGGTTGCGGTGCATGTTTAGGCGAATCCCGCGACCCCGGCTGACGGTCAGAAGGAGGAACACCGTGGGTTTTTAGCCGGTAAGAGTCGGGCAGATCTCCCCTCGTACTCAAGCATCGTCACTCGTGCAGGCTCTTTTAATGCACCTAACTAACTTATATACAACGTGTTACATAATTCCCCATGAAAAATGTAAATAATCAAGCAGTCTTTTATTGTTGTTGTCATTTACCTCTCAGAGGAAATTAGGTAAGAATGTAAATAACTTTCTGGGTACTCTACTCTTTAGTTTTATGTTTTCAGGGTTGCGTTTCAATTATGTTTATTTTATGTTATATCTTTTTTTTGGGTTTAAAAAATACGATTTTCAAATATTGCCAATAGACTCCTTACAAGGGAACTTTTAACCCCCTTTCGGGTTTAGGACTATTTTTGTAACACGTTGTATACAAGTCTGGTGGGGCTCGTGGCTAAATAACAACCGCGCCGATCTTACGATTTGCGAGGTTAAGCTGCGCTTGCCGCGGTCAGTAAAGTAGTCGCTCCGTGTAAAATACTGGTATTCAGCCGCATCTGGTTAGACTGGAAGCTGACCACAAGATAATTGGGAAAAGGCTAAGAGGAAGTAAAGTTGTATATTAGTCTGATTTATTCACCGGATTACTTAGTACATCCCATCCCTAAGGTTCGCTGCTCACTTGACAAATACGCGCTATTATTAAAGTTACGCCTGTGCGCCTTGCCGTATTGAGCTAAATGTGAGCCAATCCGTTATAGTACATTGCTTTGCAGTATATAAAGATGCTGTGGAGTCACCGACTGCGGGGAATTAAAGAGGTACCTATATGTTATAGATAGCTTTAATACACAGGAATGAATGATAGATTGAGAAATGATGAGATTAGACAAAGTTGCGGTTTAAAAGATGATGTAGTGACAAAAATTGAAAGGAGTATGCTTAGGTGGTTTGGGCATGTTGAGAGAATGAGTGAACGGCGATTAACAAAAGGAATCTATAAGGCGGATGTCAATGGAAACGGTAGAGGACATCCTAGAAGGACATACATCGATGTTATTGGTGATGTTCTTCACAAAGGTCAGGTGCGTAGTACTTTCAACCGGCGTGCGTGTATGACAAGATGTATGAATGTGGATGAAGCGAAAGGAGTATGTATGGGTCGTAGCATGTGGCGTTCTATAGTTTCTGCCTACCCCCATGGGAAAAAGGCGTGAGTTTATGTATGTATGTAATATACAGGGTGTAAACGAAATCATGTAATTCCTTCAAAACTCGTGATTTACTGCTGAGATAGATAAACCCTGCAAGGGATAGGTACTTTTCGATTCAATAAAAATAATATTACAAGAAACAAACATGAGGCATTTTTGCCGCGCGATCTTTTAATTAGGGGCGCTAAAGTGCCTCACGTTAAGAACACAACATGTTTACTTCTTGTAAATTATTTTTTAATTAATTCTTAATTATCCTGTGCAGTGTTAATCTATGTCAGCAGTACATCACCAGGTTTGAAGGAATTACATGATTTCATTTACACCCTGTAGTGTTCATTGTGGAAGCCTCCTTTTGGTAATGAAATAAAATATATTTATTGGAATTATTCATGGGTAGCACACTCTTTTCAAATACGGATCGTGCGAGACATTATTTTTATTGAGTGTGCTAGCACACTGTGCTACCACGAACGAGGCGAGGCTGCGGTGGCCTGTGAGTCAACTGAGTCATGAGTATGTAAGTGCACAGGTGTGGTGGGCACGAAACGACATCGCGACACGGTATGGTATACAGGACGAGGGAGAGGGAAAAGTTACGTGATGTTGTGAATCAAAAACAAAATACTGCTATTAAACTTAGACCTTAAATCGTTTGCTTAGAATCGCAACTAGACTGGCAGACTGGGGTGGTCGCACTATGTAGCTAATCTGTGGTGTGTGCTAGGGTTTAGTGCGGGCAAGCGAGACTGCTGATCGTGAGGTCCTAGGTTCGATTCCCAGGTCGGGCAGTGTTATTGGGTTTTTCTGTGTGGAATTTTTCAGTAGCAGCCCGTAGGTGGAATTTGTGCCCGGTTGATGGCAATAGGCTCGCCCCCTATTGCATGGGACTTAAACATAACGGCGAAATGAGGGTGTTACTATACACCTCTGCCCAACCCTTCGGGAAATACAGGCGTTATGTTATGTATTTAATTAAATTGAAAATTCACATTTATGTATATTATGATACAGATTGAGGCCATGAGGGCCAGAGAGACCTAACGGATTTTGTTTATTGTCGCAATTTTTTTTTTTTTAATTTCTACTTATATTTACTTTATCTCACAAAATTATGTCTCGCCAAACTTGGCAGTTTGATGGCGAGAAGTGCTCGTATATTTAAAAAAAATAAAAAAATTATACATTACTATCTTAAAATTAACATTTTTAACCGACTTTCAAAAAAGGAGGAGGTTCTCAATTTGACTGTATGTTTTTTTTGTGTTTTTTCCACGATATCTTTGCTAATTATGAACCGATTTTAATGAATTCTTTCTTTGTTTGAAAAAGTATTCTTTCGAAGTGGTCCCATTAAAATTTGGTGAAGATCTGATGAAGAACTTCAGAGATAGACAATTTGAAGTCTGTTTTATTTTTGTTAAAAAGTGATTATTTTGAAGTCGGTTAAAAATAGACGCCCTCAATACATCAAATCCCTATACATCAAATCGTTCGTGCTAGGTCTATTGAGGGCGTCTATTTTTAACCGACTTCAAAATAATCACTTTTTAACAAAAATAAAACCGACTTCAAATTGTCTATTTCTGAAGTTCTTCATCAGATCTGCACCAAATTTAAATGGGACCACTTCGAAAGAATACTCTTTCAAACAAAAAAAGAATCATTAAAATCGGTTCACAATTAGCAAAGATATCGAGGAACAAAGATACAAAAAAAAACATACAATCGAATTGAGAACCTCCTCCTTTTTTGAAAGTCGGTTAAAAAGAGAAGGTTCCTTTTTTATGTCCGCGAATAGCTTTGTTATTTATACACCGTTTGTGACTATTCCTTGTTTTCGACTGTTTGTGAACGTTGTGTTATTTACTCTACTCAAAAGGGAAAACCAAATAAACTTTAACAAATTTCCACATCAAAAAACTGAAATGCATGAAACATGGAGTCTAAAAGTCCTTTTAGAAGCTTCGTATTTCCTAGCTTTTTCCCAACTATGTTGAATGTGTGTAAATACCAGTATTTTACACGGATCGACTGCCATCTGACCTCCACAACCCAGTTACTGGGCAATACCGATATACTTAGGTTAGACCGGTTGTTAGTCTTTCGGGCTTCTGACTACCCGTAACGACTTTCATAGGTATTCTTGAGTTTTTGAAGTTATTTTTTTTTTTTTTTTATCTTGTGTTTGTTTTTCTGTTTTTATGTCTAATTGTTTTTATTTTATTTTTAGTATTTAACGTGTTTGATGTAATACTACTATGGATGAAAGTCTAAAATAAATGATTATTATTAGTTTATTCATTTATATTTACATATTATTTACATTTTTAAATATTTCTATAAAAAATATAAAAAAACATTTAAAAATATAAAAAATAGTAGCCCACCGGCATCGGGAACAGAGTCCAAGCTACCGGTGGTCAGGGCCTCAGAGAGAGGAACTTCCTGACAATACGTGCCGTGTCCAGAAGTACCGCTTTCTGTATCAGGCCTTTGACCCAGCTGCCCAACGAGAGCCTCGTCAGATGGTGGTCGAGGCTCTTGGCTATTAAGCCATTGGCCGTAACGACTATCGGCACAATGACTGCTGAGTCAACCTCCCACATGTCGACAACCTCGTGTGCCAAGTCTTGATACTTAATTTCCTTATCTTTCTCGGCTTTCACAAGGTTCTCGTCATGTGGGACAGTGATATCAACAATCATTGTGAGACGCTCTGTTCGATCTATCACCACTATGTCAGGCTTATTGGCAACAATAGTCCTGTCGGTGATGATAGATCGGTCCCAGTACAATGTGATATGACCATTCTCGAGAACTGGGTCGGGCACATACTTGTAGTATGGTACTTCTGCGTCCACAAGGTTGTATTTCAAAGCAAGTTGCTGGTGGATAATCCTAGCTACTAGGTTGTGTCTGTGTAAATACTCACCGTTAGCAAGACGAGAACAACCGGAAATAATATGTCGAATGGATTCACCGGGACAGTGATTATTATTATCCTTTATTCACATTTTATCATATTATTAACATTTTTAAATACATATAAAAAGAAAACAAAATATATATTTAAAAATATAAAAAATAGGGGTCCACCGACAGCGGGAGCAGGGTCCAGGCTACCGGCAGTTAGGGCTCCAGAGACAGGAACCTTCTCACAATACGCGCCGTATCGAGGAGGACTGCTTTCTGTATCAGGCCCTTGATCCAGCCACCCAACGAGAGCCTCATGAGATGTTTGTCGAGGTTCTTGGCCATTAGGCCATTGGCCGATACGACTATCGGCACAATGGTTGCCGATTCCACATCCCACATGTTGACAACCTCGTGTGCTAAGTCAAGATATTTGATTTGTTTATCTTTCTCAGCTTTCACGAGATTCCTATCATGCGGGATGGTAACATCAACAATCATTGTGCGGCGCTCTGATCGATCTATCACCACTATATCAGGTTTATTGGCAACAATAGTCCTGTCAGTGATGATAGATCGATCCCAATACAACGTGATACGACCATTTTCAAGAACTGGGTCGGGCACATACCTGTAATACGGTACCTCCGATTCCACAAGGTTATATTTCAAAGCAAGTTGCTGGTGGATAATCCTGGCCACTTGGTTATGCCTATGCAAGTACTCGCCGTTAGCAAGACGAGAACATCCGGAAATAATATGCCTGAGGGACTCGCCGGGACAGTGGCATGCCCGACATATGTCAACCGTCCCGTCCTTCACAATATACTTCTGGTAGTTATTCGTCATGATAACCTCGTCCATAATCGCACAGACAAAACCTGCGGTTTCCCCAAATAGGTCACCGAACCGTAGCCAGGACACGGACGCGAGGAAATCAACGTCGGGCCCATGGAGGGCCCAGTAAAAGCGTCCGTGTAGCTCCTTGCTCTGCCATATCTCCCTGCGGTCATTAGTACTAAGTACCACAGGCTTGCGCCAGTTCTCTCTAGCCAAGGATAGTGGGGTGAGTCCTTTATCTACTGCGACCACATCTCGGTGCATCCCCGCGTCAGCATGGAGGAAAAACTCCCTTAGGCTGCACACCTCACGATTGTGGAGGGTCTTAGCATTTAATAAGCCTCGACCCCCACGCTTTCGCGGGATGTTCAGCCTCATTACTGATGATCGCGGGTGATGCATCCGATTTGCGGTCAGCAAAGTCCGGACTCTCCTATCCAGGGCATCTAGTTCAGTCTGAGTCCACTTCAGTATGCCGAAGGAGTACATCAAGACCGGCATGACCCAACCGTTAAAGGCGCGCACCTTGTTTCCGCCTGACAAAAGACTTTTTAGGACTTTTTTCAGGCGGCCAAAGAAGCGCTCCCTCAACGATTGTTTCATGTCGGCCTCGCTGATACCCAACCCCTCCGACATACCAAGGTATTTGTAGGTATCGTTTGCGGAGAGCGGTCTGAGGTGTATGGAATCCGAAAGTTGTAGTCCCTCGGATTCCATAATCCTCCCTCGTCTTACATGCATGACTGCACATTTGTCCACACCAAATTCCATCCTGATAGAATTACTGAAAGTTTCAGTTACCTTCAGTAAATCCACCAGTTGCAATTTAGTGGGGGCAAAGAGCTTTAGGTCATCCATGTAGAGAAGGTGGGATACTACCTGACCTCCTCTCCGCAGCGGATAGCCTAGCCCCGACCCCTCCAGCAATGTGCTAAGAGGGTTCAAGGCTAAACAAAACCATAGTGGGCTCAGACTGTCGCCCTGGAATATTCCCCGCTCAATCCTAATCGGTTCGCCGCTCCCCCGAATCGGTTGACATCCTGGATAGCGAAGGACCGTCCTCCATTGCCCCATACATGACCTTAGGAAGGTGCGTAGTGTTGTATTTATTTTATACAGCTCTAGCACCCTCATGAGCCATGTATGTGGCACCGAGTCATAGGCCTTTTTATAATCTATCCAGCATGTCGACAGACTCTTTTGGGAGCGACGAACCTGTTGGCTGATGGCCGTATCAATGAGGAGTAGCTCCTTAGTACCGCGGGACTCATTCCTACATCCATTTTGAGAAGAAGACAATACAGAATTATTTCCAATATGTGTGTTAATTTTGGATCTCAAAATGGATGTAAGAAGTTTATAGACCGTCGGCAAACACGTGATCGGTCTATAATTCTTGGGTTCCGCAGTACTACCTGATTTATGGAGCAGGTGGGTAACTCCGGTCGTAAGGAACTGCGGAAGCGACCCTGACTCTAAGGACGACTGGAATTGGGACGCCAAGCGAGCGTGTGAGCTACGCAGCCATTTTATCCAAAAATTGTGCAGTCCATCCGGCCCTGGAGATTTCCAGTTAGGTAACGGACGGACTGCATCGGCTACGTCTTGGGAGCTAATGACAATTTCACCCATTTCTTCTATAGACTCACACGTTCGCTCAATATCTCGCATCCAATCACCCTCAGTGTGAATGACGGGGACCGACCAGATGCTGCGCCAGAATGAGCTCATGGCATCATCATCAGGCAGGCGCCCACCACTCACACTTTGGTCAGGCCGCTCCCAAGCTCTATACACCCACCTTTGGTCGCATTGGAACATGCGATTCTGGGTATATCGCACAACGCGGCGTTTATACCTACGAATACGGCTCGCCCATGCACAAACTTTCTGCTTCAGGAAGTCGATACGCTCTGTGGCTCGGGACGTATATTCTCGAGGGCTGATACCAGTCCCCGAGAATGCCCGCCTCACAAAGCGCATCACTCTTGGTCGAGTATTGCCCTCCCTGAAGCATATTAGCTTGCCGATGAGTGCCCTGGTCTCGTCAATACGACGCTCAATCCACTGCCAGGCTGGTACGGCTGGTTTTGGTCGTGTAGCTCGTTCACTATTATTAAATTTGACATTGGCTACACGACATACCGCAACAGCCGCACAGTACAGGATTGAGTGTGTATCCCCGAGATCTTCGCTGCTCTCAAAATAGCTAGTAAGCAGCGAATCCAAGGCACACACCAGCGCCCTGTTTTTATTGTGCATGGGCAAGCGTGGTAATCGTGGCCGTGATTCGGGGTTAGCTCTACACTCCCGAATCGCATCCTCCAATGCACTCCTCAATCGGTCGTTGTATTGGCTACTTACTGTAACAGCCCCATCATCCTCATCCCCATCTACACGATCGGACCGCGGCGGAGCTACATTGATAAGTTGGTGTACCGCGATCTGTGAGGGGACAGGGATGGCACGGCGGTTCTGTACCTCTAAGCGAAGCCTCTCAAGTGCGGCGTCATCCAATCTATGATTGCGTTGGATAACACGCACCTGATCCGATAATCGTTGGGCCGAAACGTTAATGGCTGGCTCAAGTTCCTGAAACAGTGTCAGCATCCCAACACGGTAAGCAGTGAGGTTAGTTCCCCCCTCTGTAGACCCGTAATATGCGCGCATGACGTTCTCGTTTATACTTTGAGTCCATTTCATGCGCTGCACATAACCACCGGTAGCGAGGACCCGGCTCGGGGCCGGGGGGCCCCTAGGTCCCAAGCTGTTCGGTGGCCGGCCTCTCCCCTGCCGACGTACAGGTCTTGGCGACGTCGGCGGAGAGAAATACTCGTCACTCGAGCTCGACGAGGCTGCAGCTGCCGGTGTCACTGGTAATCCGAGTTCCGGTGGCTGCGAGGCGGAGCTGAGAGGCGAGTCCGGGAGTGGTGGGCGTGCGCTTCGTTATTCTGTTGTACTGGTCCGGCTTCTTGTCAACATTTTATGGTATTGTATAGTTACTTTCCGGTTCTATTGCAGGATCTGGCGTTTTCTCCTTTTTTTTCATTTTGATTTATTTATTATTTCGTTTTATGTGTGCAGAACTAATTTTATAAAATATTTTCAAAAATATATTTTTCAGTTAATTTTTCTGTCTTGTTGACGGCCGGACTTACCACAGATCCGCACAATGATTGTTGATGTTACCATCCTGCATGATGGGAATCTCGTGAAAGCTGAGAAAGATAAACAAATCAAATATCTTGACTTAGCACACGAGGTTGTCAACATGTGGGATGTGGAATCGGCAACCATTGTGCCGATAGTCATAACGGCCAATGGCCTAATGGCCAAGAGCTTCGACAAACATCTCATGAGGCTCTCGTTGGGTGGCTGGATCAAGGGCCTGATACAGAAAGCAGTCCTCCTCGATACGGCGCGTATTGTGAGGAGGTTCCTGTCTCTGGAGCCCTAACTGCCGGTAGCCTGGACCCTGCTCCCGCTGGGTCCAGGCTATTATTATTATCTCCTTTATTCACACTGTATCATATTATTTACATTTTTAAATACATATAAAAAGAAAACAAAATACATATTTAAAAATATAAAAAATAGGGGTCCACCGGCAGCGGGAGCAGGGTCCAGGCTACCGGCAGTTAGGGCTCCAGAGACAGGAACCTCCTCACAATACGCGCCGTATCGAGGAGGACTGCTTTCTGTATCAGGCCCTTGATTATTATTATTAATACATTTGTCTCATCAGGGTAGGCAGAAACTATAGAACGCCACATGCTACGATCCTTACATACTCTTTTCGCTTCATCCACATTCATACATCTTGTCATACACGCACGCCGGTTGAGGGTACGACGCACCTGACCTTTGTGAAGAACATCACCAATAACATCGATGTATGTCCTTCTAGGGCGTCCTTTACTGTTTCCACTGACATCCGCCTTATAAATATCTTTTGTTAATCGCCGTTCACTCATTCTCTCAACATGACCAAACCACCTAAGCATACTACTTTCTGTAATTAATTTTTATATAATAACAACTTTGACTTGACTGCTTTGTTGGTATAGTGGTCACAAGCGCGACTGCTGAGCATGGGGTCCTGGGTTTGATCCCCAGGTCGGGTAAAGTGTTATTGGGTTTTTCCATTAGGAATTTCTCAGTAGCAACCCGGAGTTTGAATTTGTGCCCGGTTGATGGAAATAGGCTCGCTCCCTATTACATGGGACTTAGGGTGGATGTACTATTGTGGTGCATGCTTTTGCGAATCCCGTGACCCACGCCGAACGGTCAGGAGGAGGAACACCGTTGGTTTTTAGCCGGTAAGAGTCCGGCAGACCCCCTCGCCTTACCCGGGCGAGGGACATCCATGAGGATTTGCCAACGATAAAAATAAAGGGTAGGTGTACTAAAAACACCTCTGCCGAACCCTCCAGGGAATATAAGGCGTGATGTTATGTTATCTATACTAATATTATAAAGAGGAAAGATTTGTATTTTTGTATGTAACGAATAAACTTAAAAACTACTGGACCGATTTAAAAAATTCTTTTGCCGTTAGAAAGCTACATTATCACTGAGTAACATAGGCTAAATTTATTACTGGAATAAAACTTCTTACGCGGGTGGAGCCGCAAGGACACAGCTAGTGGTATGTAAAAGAACAACAGAAATAGTCTCAGCATAGGAATGTTCACTCACCAAATAACCGTCGTACCACTTGAAGTTCGAACTATCCTGTAAGTGCAAATTCATTGCAACCATTGGTTTTCGTGGCATGTTCCGACATGTCTTTGTTTCACCGACTCTGCAGTATTTAGGATGTGTTACACATACTTTCTAATCTGCATACGTATTCCGCATTGCAGTAGAGCATTCATGTTGCTCATAAGATCTACACTAGGGCTTGTAAATGACTTTTGAGGTGAGACATCTAATGCGGTGGTACGGGTGAGAGCGGGTGTTGCGTGGCGATGCTCGCGATGTCAGACACACGACGGCAGACCTTCGCAATTCGTCGGCTTTCATCGGGTTGATTCGGCACAGATGTTTTTTTTACAAAATGAGTTTCGATGTATCACATTTTTCGATGTCACATATCTCTCAACTATGTTGGTGTCAGCTTCCTGTCTAATCAAATGCGGCTGAATACTAGTATTTACATGGAGCGAATGCTATCAAACTTCAAAAAAAAAAAATTGTCAGAGTTTCGGGCTTCTGATCCATAACTCTCATAGATATTCTTATGACACTCGGGACCGACAGTTTAACGTGCTTTCCAAGGCACGGAGGCGTCTCGATGTGTAACGAACGGTCACTCATCCACGAACTGACCGCGGCAAGCGCAGCTTAACCTCGCAAATCGTATGATCCGTGTCGTTGTTATTAGCCACGAGCCCCTCTACATTAAGTGCTTGGCCAGAATGGCAGCGCGGTGCGGGGAGCGGTGTGAGTGCGGGAACGCGGGCGATTTGATTGTCCGCAGTGGAGCGCGGTTTCGTTCTGAGCGTTGTCGTGTCCAGTGTTTGTCAAAATATAATATGGATGAAGAAGACTTATTTTTACTGGAACATTCTTACTAAAGAACGATGTTTCGACATCTACAGTGCAGATCGTGCTTGAATAGCACTTATTAATCATTTAATTTTGAAGACGCCATCACAACAACGCGCGTGGTCAGCTCGAACTAGTTTGAGATCCCCGCTTCCGCGCGGGTTGTCGCTTGCCGCCCGCGCTCGCACTGCGGTCACTTGTATGAACGACCTATGGCGTGAACTACCCGCGCGCTCCCCGCGCCATGTTGCCCGCGCCGCTTCCCGCGCCCGCGTGCCCACTATGGACACTCAAATGAAGTTCTTCTGTTTGAACTCGCCGCACCGCGCCCGCCCCACGCCCGCGTTTGCAGTCTGGCCAAATAAGATACCTATCCATACAAAACATTAATGCAAGTATAATATTTGTATATCAATGGAAACGCCGCCCGGTAGAGGACGTCCTAGAAGGATATATATCGATGTTATTGGTGATGTTCTTCACAAAGGACAGGTGCGTATTTCTCTCAACCGGCGTGCGAGTATGACTTGATGTATGAATGTGGATGAAGTAAAAGGAGTATGTAAGTGCGTGGCCAGACTGCAAACGCGGGCGCGGGGAGCGCGCGGTTAGCTCACGCCATAGCTCGTTCATACAAGTGGCCACAGTAAGTGCGCGGGCGTCAAGCGACAACCCGCGCGTGAGCGGGGGATCTCAAACTAGTTCGAGCTGACCACACGCGTTGTTGTGATGGCGTCTTCAAAATTAAATGTTGAAGAATTAATAAGTGCTATTCAAGCACGATCTACACTGTGGATGTCGAAACATCGTTTTTTAGTAAGAATTTTCCAGTAAAAATAAGTCTTCTTCATCCATATTATATTTTGACAAACACTGGACACGTCAACGCTTAGAACGAAGCCGCGCTCAACTGCGGACAGGTAAATCGCGCGCGTTCCTGCACCCGCGCCGCTCCCCGCACCGCGCTGCCAGTCTGGCCAAACACTAAGAGTCGTAGCATGTGGCGTTCTATAGTTTCTGCCTATCCCCATGGGAAAAAGGCGTGAGTTTATGTATTTATGTATGTAATATTAGTATTTTATGTAGATAAGTATATATCGTCGCTCGGCAGTGAAAACCTCGTAAATAAAATTTTCTTCAAAAGCGTTTTATTTTTTCTTTAGATCAATAAACTCGTCATACATGTACTAGTTCAACAAACTTTCAATTCAAATACTTCTAAGCTATCTATGACGTACGATGACAAACTTGTATTAACATTTGATCAGCCATTTTTGTTGCAGGAGACAGTTATTATTACCTCTTTTAAAAAATTGTATTTTACACATACCGACGGTGAAGTGCCAATACCTCCTAACCGACAAATTCAAAAATTTACACAAACTGAAAAATGGTTTAATTACTTGATAAGTAAAAAATTTGTTAATATTATATTTATTAATTTAGAATATTAATAATATGTGCTTTATATATTATGCTGAATTCGTATATTTTATGATAGCGTAGTAGGTATTCGGTTAGACAGGAGGTAATGCCATAAAATAGACACATTGGTTTAGTTGGGAGATATTTCCATATTTTAATTCAAGCTGTTGTTATAAAAATTTCACTTCGGAGATTTCATTAAAACATGCGTATAACGCCTTTAAATTCAAAACTATAAAAAAGTGAATTTCTCGAAAAATGTCAGTTAGGAGGCATTGGCACTTCACCGTCGATACGTGGTTTTCACTGCCGACCGACGATATATATTTTAGCACCTACATTCAAAACGCCTTAACAGATTTGCTTAAACGAGATGTCATTAGATTCCTATTGTTGAACAGAATGTCTGACGTCATTAAGAACAATATGGCGGGTGCTTGCCGCCATTTTAGACCACTTATCTTGATAGCTTAATTTAGAATAGTAAAATAAATGGAATATGTTCAATCTTCTGTGTAAGTATTATCTTTTGGAAGTAGACTTTGAGGTCCAGTATTCTTTTTTCTGGTTATTCTTATTCTTTTCGTGTGGTTAGTGACTAACCTGGTGTCAGAGTTTATGCCGCCCATGGACCTCTGACTTGGCTTCACATGCCGTCGAGAAATATCTCTCAGACATGCCAGTTGCCTCACGATGTTTTCCTTCATCGTTTTTAAGCAAGTGATAATTATACAATACGCACATGAATCCGAAAAGTCAGAGGTGCGTGCCTTGGGTTCGAGCGAGAGACCAGTGACTTTGCAGTCCGACGGTCACATCACTGGCTATCACTGCTGCTTTTTTTCTGGGTAAAAACTATGATGAAGGCTCACGGGTGATATTAATAACCGGTCTCAATCCAAAATCTCTATATTAATAAAAAAACCCCCGACGCAAAAAAAAAAGAACTTTTCAAAAGTCAAAAATAATAGTATCGTTGAGCCATCAAATTCGATTGAGTAACACCTATATATTTTAATTACAGAAATTGATGGATGGCACGATAAGGTTTGGTCGTTGAAATGGCGATATAATGTCGCGTCGGGGTACCGCTAAAGTAAGACAGACCCTTCATTTAATTGACCATCTATTAATTTACTAGCTAGCTAATTTACTTAGCGGTACCCCGACGTGATATTATATCGCCATTTCAACGAGCAAACCTTATCGTGCCATCCATCAATTTCTGCAATTAAAATATATAGGTGTTACTCAATCGTATTTGATGGCTCAACGATACTATTATTTTTGACTTTTTAAAAGTTCGTTTTTTTTTGCGTCGGGGGTTTTTTAAATTTTTAATTTAAGTTTTATTTTAAACTTTTTAAACTTAGTATTAAGTTAAAAAAATTAAAATTACTTTTGGCAATCAAATACTGATCAAAACGAATCCAAACAGGACATATATCTGCTATTATTTTTTCAAGAGTGTACTAGTGTGCTGGATATCCTGGCTGCAGCATCAGCTCATCATGTCGCCGCCATTGAATTGCATGTAGAATCAAATACTGATCAAAACGAATCCAAACACGACATATCTGCTATTATTTTTTCAAGAGTGTACTAGTGCACTGGTTATCCTGGCTGCAGCATCAGACCAAGAATTTCATAATCTTGCATAGTTATATAGCATACATGAGTGTTTCAAATTTTATTTCACACGTATATTTGAAAGTAAAGTAATACACATTATGCGTCTAAGAACCCTACCGCAGCTAACAAAACAGCTGATAACCTCGAAATGGCTGAACCGATTTTAATAAAACATGTTTGATCACTTGCTAGAAAACCAGCTTTCAAATAAAAAACACCGCATTCAAATCGGTTCACCCGTTTAAGAGCTACGGTGCCACAGACAGACACACACAGACATACAGACAGACACACATAGCGGTCAAACTTATAACACCCCTCTTTTTGCGTCGGGTTTAACAAAACCCAGCACGCTTGATGGTAGGATCTATACCGTCCGCCTGGCTAGCTACCACCCTCACATTAAAGTCCGGCGCCAAGCAGTTTACTGTGTTCCGTCGTGTGTATGTGAGAGCCAGAGGGGTATAGGGGAATCCCTCTATATCTCTACTCCTTAGATTCGTGTGCTTCATCTTAGACCTTGTCTGCGCTTACCATCAGGTGAGACTAGAGCCAAACGCGACCATGTCAAGAAAAAAAATGTTAATATTATATTTTAATTTTTGACATTAGTTCTATTGAATTTCTGTCAAAAATCTACATCTTCTTTACATAGTATATAAAACAAAGTCGCTCCCGCTGTCTGTACGCTTAGATCTTTTAAACTACGCAACGGATTGTAATGCAGTTTTCAGCAATAGATAGAGTGATTCAAGAGGAAGGTTTATACGCCTCACATTAGTATCTACATTGCACCCGTGCGAAGCCGGGGCGGGTCGCTGGTTAATTATAAGAAAAACGTTTATTTTCTTCACAACATCACACATAACAGCCATATACTCTTCGGGATTGGTAAACACGCGTGCGTAACATATCCTAAACTCTCCCTCTAAAAGCGATCTGCGTTAGGCCTAAGCAATTTGTGCGCATACCTCCTAAATTCTACACAGTCGGTTAAAGCGTAGGCAGTACCGGAATGTGTTATATATGGCTTGGTGGAATGCAACAGATTGTTGTACATTTCGCTCAATAGTATACATAGTTGTGCGTCATCTAATATACCTAGGCTATTAAAGAGCAGTCACACTTTTCTTGTGGACTATCTCGACGGTCCCTACGTATACATACTATCGAAACTACAAAATCTCAGTTTTTATTTTATCTGCTTAAAATGTGTGAAATTGTGTTATCTTAAAGGTTATAAAATAATAAGTTTTTATGGGACCAAATGGCAACTATTCCGTATCAAACTAAAGAAGAATAACGTAAATCGGATCATAAATCTCAGCGTAATCGGTGTACATAATAAAATAAAAACTGTGATTTTGTAGTTTCGATAGTATACGTAGGGACCGTCGATCTTAGGCTATTTGGGGAACAACATAAACATAATATCACGCCTGTATTCCCCAAAGGGTTGGGCAGAGATGTATAGTGACACCCTCATTTCGCGTATAATAGGGGGCGAGCATATTGCCATCAACCGGACACAAATCCAAACATCGGGCTGCTACTGAGGAATTCCACATGGGAAAATCCAATAACACTTTGCTCGACATGGGGATCGAACCCAAGATGTAACGATCAGTAGTCGCACTTGCCATCACTAGACCAACGAGGCAGACACAAGGCTAGGGAAGGCTAGACGGGAGGCTATTTGGGGTTCTATATCCCTCTTATTACAAGTGACTGTCTAAGCTCCCAGGTTTTCAAATAGCTTCGTCTCTTTTTATTATATGGCGTTAGAAAGTGATAGGTATATTCTAAATCTAGGTATATCATGATGCTGGTTTAATTTAATTTTAATTAAGGACACGTTGGGTGCAGTGTCTGAGTGCTAGGGTGCTCCACCGCGGATTGTCGGTTCAATTCCCGCACGGAACAAATATTTGTATGGTCTACAGATAGTTGTTCCAGGTCTGGGTGTTTGTATATGTGACATTTGTGTCTGTAAACGCACCCACGATATAGGAACAAGCATAAAGAGGGGCAAGGTTTTTAAAAAAAATGTACGCAACATCACGCCTGTATTCCCCAAAGGGTTGGGCAGAGGTGTTTAGTAACACCCCTCGTTTCGCCAGTTATGTTTAAGTCCCATGTAATAGGGGGCTAGCCTATTACCAAAATAAATGTCATCGAATGTATGGACTACGTTGTTGGTCTCAAGCACAGTCGTGCTCAGTCGAACCCAGGACCTCGTGCTCAGTAGTCACTGAGCACGAGGTCCTGGGTTCGACGCCCAGGTCGGACAAGGTGTTATTGGATTTTACCATTAGGAATTTTTCAGTAGCAGCAGTATGGATTTGTGCCTAGTTAATGGCAATAGGCTCGCCCCCTATTACATGGGACTTAAACATAACTGGCGAAACAAAGGTGAACTAAAACACCTGTGCTGAACCCTTCGGGGAATATAAGGTGTGATGTAATGTTAAATTATGAATAAATGAAATCCTACTTTATGGTAGACTGCTATTGGAAGATGTCTGTTTATTATTGTTATTAATACGGGCCTGAAGGATGATTTCCACCGAACGCCTCGCATCGCATCGGATCGGAACGGATTTTACAATCTGTAAACGATATTAAATCGTGTACACAGTATTTAAAGTCTATATTACCAAGCCGCGCACAGCAGTTTGACCGCGGGCGCCTTCCGCGACACGCGATCGTAGCCGAAAGTATGCTGCGACGCGCGATCGGCTCCGTTCGCTTGTCGTTGTATCCGATCGGATCCTTTCAAAAATTAGAACACGTCAACACGGTAGGAATGAAACTATTTGACTAGGCGCAGAGACGGATACGTTCGCAAGCGACGGTACGGAGCCGATCGTATGCGTCGACATCCTGCCGGACGCGATCGGCTGTCGCCGCATCCGTTCGTATCCTTTCCGATCCGATGCGATGCGAGCCGTTTGGTGGAAATAATCCCTAAGTCAGACAATAAAATAAAACATAGCTTGACAATACGAAGCGTGTTTTTTTTTTGAACCAATGAATATTCCTCTTCCCTTACAATTTGATCATACACTTTCTCCAACCATCCCCAAAAATATCTTTTAATATTAAACGCAAACATAATGAATATAAATAAAACATATTTCTTGCGTAGCGTTCGTTCCAAAATTAAAATCGTTTTGTTCTGTCAACCTTTTAGCAAATTGAAAGGCTTTCTCCTGAGATAAATACAGTGTGGTGCACGAAAAATGACACACAGTCTTAGAAAAAAAAAGGAAAGAGTAAATGAAATCCACGTTTCCGCTGTTCTATTTTTTATTGTTTTGGAATTATTTTTTAGTAGTTTTTTCATGTATTGCTATAACATACGAATACTGATGAAAAAAACGGAATTGTGTTTCAAAATTCTTTGCTCTTACTTTGTTACATTGTTAATAATAGTCATAGTTATGTTATAGCTAATTAAGGGGCTCGTGGCTAATTAACAACCGCGCGGATAATATGATTTGCAAGGTTAAGCTGCGCTTGCCGCGGTCAGTCCGTGGATAGTTGACCATTCGTTACACATCGAGATCATCGGTCCCGGGTTTCATGCGAATACCTACGACAGTCGTTACGGGTGTCAGAAGCCCGAAAGTCTGACAACCGATCTAACCTTAGGATATCGGCTTTGCCCAGTTACTGAGTTGCGGAGGTCTGATGGCAGTCGCTCCGTGTAAAATACTGGTATTCAGCCGCATCTGATTCCAACATAATTGGGAAAAAGCTAGGAGAAAGAGAGAGACATGCTATAAGTAAACCAAAGTTTAAACGTGACTTAACAACAAATGTGCTTAAAATACAATCCACATTTTCATTCCTTCGTTTCCTTGCTAAGCCTTAAAAATGCATAACACTTTAAAAACATGCAACACAAAAAACAAAAAAAAGAAACACGATACGTCTATTATTCTGTCCCCAAGTGTACACAAACATTAATGTTGAACGAGCGAATAAAAGAGGAAAGCTTACACTCTTTTATGTCAGGCAGTGTATTGCTGTGTTATTTTAATGAACTGATTGTTACGAAAAACATATACCTAGATGTCGTATCTTTATGGGTTTTTTTTCTTTTCGCGAAAAGGAATTTTTATGTGGTGTATTCTAAATTTAAATTAGCTTTTTGATTTTGATTGAGTAGAGAATAGTCTTCTTCTTTCATTTCGTATGGTTAGTAACTAACCTGGTATCACAGTTTATGTCGCCCATGGGCCTCTGACGTGGCTTCACATGCCGTCAAGAAATATCTCTCAGGCATGCCGGTTTCCTCACGATGTTTTTCTTCACCGTTTTTAAACAAGTAATAATTATACAATACGCACATGAATCCGAAAAGTCAGAGGTGCGTGCTTTGGGTTCGAACTCGAGACCTATGACTTGGCATTCCGACGGTCACACCACTAGGCTATCACTGCTGTAGAATAGTTATAACAACATAACACGCCTTTTATTCCCCGAAGGGTTCGGCAGAGGTGTTTTAGTACCCCATCGTTTCGCCAGTTATGTTTTCCATGTAATAGGGGGCGAGCCTATTGCCATTAACCGGGTACAAATCCAGACTCCGGCCTGCTACTGAGAAATTTCTAATGAAAAATCCCAATAACACTTTGCCCGACCTGGCGATCGAACCCAGGACCTCTCGATCATCAGTCACGCTTACCACCACTAGACCAACGATGCAGTTTAGCCAACAATGTTTGTGAATGTATGATTTGTGTCTGTAAACGCACCCACAAGACAAGATAAATATTTATTCGTTCTGCCTAGCCTTTTCCCAACTATGCTGAGGTCAGCTTTCAGTCTAACCAGATGCGGCTGAATACCAGTATTTTACACGGAGCGACTGCCATCAGACCTCCGCAACCCAGTTGCTGGGCAATGCCGATATCCTAAGGTTAGATTGGTTGTCAGACTTTCAGCTTCTAACTTCCCGTAACGACTGTCATAGGTATTCGTATGACACCCGGGGACCGACGGCTTAACGGGTAGGGGTCTCGAAGTTTGACGAACGGTCACCCATCCATCGACTGACCGCGGCAAGAGCAGCTTAACTTTGCAAATTGTATGATCCGCACGGCTGTTAATTACCCACGAGCCCGTCAAATATATAATAAGTTAATTATTTATTACTATAGTAGGTACATAACATATTTAGTCCATTACTGTCCCACTGCTGGGCACGGGCCTCTTCTCAGAATGAGAAGGATTTAGGCCATAGTCTACCACGCTGACCTGGTGAGGGTTGGCAGACAACACACATCATTGAGAACTTTACGGAGCCCTCTCAGGTGTGCAGGTTTCCTCACGATGTTTTCCTCCAGCGTTAACTCAAGGGATAATCAAATTTTGATCCGCACATGAATTTGAAAAGTCAGAGGTACGGGCCGGGATCGAACTCAAACCCTCCTGAATGGAAGGCAAGCGTTCAACCGCTAGGCTATCACCACTTACTTATAATAACAGAAATATTTATTACTAGCTGTGTCCTCACGACTCCGCCCGTAGCCTATGTTACTCAGTAATAATGTAGCTTTCTAACGGCAAAAGAATTTTTGAAATCGGTCCAGTAGTTTTTAAGTTTATTCATTACATACAAAAATACAAATCTTTCCTCTTTATAATATTAGTATAGACTATATATAAGGTCCAACCAAAATACCTGGAAAAACTTTTACACTGTTCAGTACGTTTAACTATACATATATCTATGCAAAAAAAAACGAGTTCCAAGTGTTTTTTTTTCTCTTTAAAAAATAATAATGTTTTAAATTGCCTGTACCTACTCTCTAAGAATAAACTCATCCATTTTTATGCATCGACCGCCGCCGGGGCGCGCGCTTCTTCCGCACCGTGCTTTACCTAAACAGCGAAGTGAAAAATGTTTTAACAAAAAATTTGTTAAAATTAATGTTGAAAAATATTTTTTGGTTAGAAAAAAAATCACTTGGATCTCGTTTTTTTTTTACATAGATATGTTTAGTTAAACGTACTGAACACTGTGTAAAAGTTTGTCCAGGTATTTTGGTTGGACCTTATATAGTATTTTTAAAAAATAGCACATTGTCCTTTGCTACACTTCTGACCTTACAAAAAGTAAGAAATGGACTTAAGATATAAGCTGTTTGTCTCTCTCTCAGTAATACGACCCAGTCGGCTAGTTCACAGGTCATATTATATTTTATCCATAGCATAATCTGCTGAACGTCTGGCAGTAAGCCAGGGGTGTTATTCTAACATTAGCTTCGTAAGTTCACGAGTGTATTTCTCGAGGGGTAGGTAGTAGTATGTAGTAGATGAATATTTTGTTAACATTATAATAGTGTTCTAGTAGTGATAGCCTAGCGGTGGAATGGTTGCCTTCCATGCAGGAGGCTCTGAGTTCGACTCAGCCCGTACTTCTAACTTTTCGAATTCATGTGCGGATCATAATTTTATTATCACTTGCGTTAGCGGTGAAGGAAAACATCGTGAGGAAACCTGCACACCTGAGAAGGTACAAACATTTCTCGATGGTGTGTGTAGTCCACCAACCCGCACCAGGCCAGCGTGGTGGCGGTTGAACGCTTGCCTTCCATACAGGAGGGTCTGAATTCGATCCCGGCCCGTACTTCAGACTTTTCGAATTCATGTGCGGATCAGAGTTTGATTATCTCTTGCGGTAACGGTGAAGGAAAACATCGTGAGGAAACCTGCACACCTGAGAGGGCTCCATAAAGTTCTCGATGGTGTGTGTAGTCTGCCAACACGGACCAGGCCAGCGTGGTGGGCTAAGGCCTAAACCCTTCTCATTCTGAGAAGAGGCCCGTGGCCAGCAGTGGGACAGTAATGGGCTAATTATGTATGTATGAAGCTAATTCAAACCGTTTAAAATAGGAATAGTACCAATCTTAGTAAATTAGATTTCAGTGTACCTATATTAGTAGTTCCTTCGCCAAACTAATTTATTTGGGATATTTGAGATAAACCAATTTGTGTTATACCAATCTAGTTTACCTGCTCTCGTTATGAAAACATGGTGGATTAACGGATATAACCTCTATTAAATTAGAGGCTTTGCTGGGATATTTGAACAGGTAGGTACTATCTGTAGGAGTATCTGAGTAGATTATGATTATACATATTTATTTCATAGATTTGGAAGAAACATAAAGTAACACATAACATTAGGTTAAGCTGTGATTTTGTCTATGGTCGGGAGCGAGACTGCGTGGGAAGCCATCGCCTCCTTTTGGGAGGGGGTGATGGCGACCAAAGAGGAAGCGGAGAGGGAGAGGGAGCGGTGTGCTCTTCTCCATTCCCGCGACAGACGCACCGGGCGCTGGAGGGCGCGCGTACGCGATGATCTCCAGCCACCCTAATGTGTGGCCTGCGGGCGGCGGGTTAGGGGTCCAGCCGCTCGACCAGCAACAGGCACGAGAAGGCAGCGCGCAGTGTTCCGTGCGCGCTTCTCAGGAGGGCCGCCGAGGGTTGGCGGACCGGGACCTGCCGGGGTTGCGCGGTGGTTTTGCGAATCCCGCGACTCCGGCCAAACAGTCAGGAGGAGGAACACCGTTGGTTTTTAGCCGGTAAGAGTCCGGCAGACCCCCTCGCCTTCCCTGGTCGAGGGACATCCATGAGGATTTTCAAACGCGAAAAAAAAAGAAGGTTAAGTTGTGGTTATTATTGTAGAGGAACGAGGTACGGTGTTCCTCCAACGAAAGGGGAGGACCCTCCAACCAGGCGGGTCTTATGCCTGGCATATATACTATCTCCGTGTCAAATCTTGATATCGCGATGCAGGATTTGTGACGTCACATTTTGAGAGTTGCCTCTTGTTGGCGCTGTAGTCTGCAATACATTCGTCGTGTTGCGTAGTTCGCATGTGGCGTGATAGATGCCGCCACATTATTATTATTCGTTGCACATCGAGACCTCTCCGTGCTGAGGAGAGCACGTTAAACTGTCGGTCCCGGGTGTCATACGAATACCTATGACAGTCGTTATGGACAGTCGGAAACCTGAGTGTCTGACACCCGGTCTAACCTTAGTATAACGGTGTTGCCCTGTAACCGGGTTGCGGAGGTCTGATGGCAGTCGCTCCGTGTAAAATACTGGTATTCAGCCGCATCTGGTTAGACTGGAAGCTGACATTTACATTTATTTTAAATATTAAATGGTACAAAACACTCGGTGCACGAGTCTGACTCGTACATGGTAGTTTTTTTTTTTGCTTATAAAAATCCACACAAAATTTTCCTAGGTTATTATAATACTAGCTGTTGCCCGCGGGTTTACTCGCATCTTAGAAGGATTACTTCATGTAACTGCTTAAAAAGTATTCTATATGTTTCAAGTCAAGTCAAGTCAAAGTTTTTTATTTCAAATAGACCAGATTTCAGACACTTTTAAAACGTCACGACTAGGTGCACGGTTCCAAAAGGTAGGTTCTATGGAGAAGAGCCGGCAAGAAACTCCATGAATACTCTTTTTAAAATAGTAGTTCATTACAATTCCATTACAGTAGTGTGAGAAATAGAATGAGAATAATGCAGGTTAATGTAACAAATAAACTCACGTAAGAGTAACAAATAGAAAAATATGCCTTCTAGGATTGCCATAGCAGTTAAGATTTTTTTAAGTTTAGAAGTAGAGCAGAAGAAGCAGTTTAGAAGCTAATCTAGAATATGATCTATCTGTGTGTCAAATTTCATCCAAATCCGTTCAGCCGTTTATGCGTGAAAGAGTAACAAACATCAAACATACATACAAACTTTCGCGTTTATAATATTATACTAGCGGCCCGTCCCGGCTTCGCACGGGTGGACCTTTTTCCCGTTTTTGCAACATTTTTCATTAATGCTCCGCTCCTATTGGTCGTAGCGTGATGTTATATAGCTTATAACCTTCCTCGATAAATGGACTATCCAACACAAACATATTTTTTTCAATTCCAACCAGTAGTTCCTGAGATTAGCGCGTTCAAACAAACAAACTTTTCAGCTTTATAATATTAGTATAGATAAAAAAACTTAATCTTAATCTCTAAAACTGTAAAACTTAATCCTTACAATAATATATATTATAGTAAGGATTAAATTTTACAGAATAAGGTCCCTTTATAGAAATTATCAGAGAGCATCGCTCACCACAGACTTTGCAGTCATTAAGACTTTTAGTTCAACTGACTTAGTTAGCAAGTTCTTATCAGATAGCATTTGCGACAATGGCCACAGTTTTAACCATTACCAACTAATTAAAGTTGACCGTTCTACTCAGAGGAACGGAATGAGGAGGTTAATGTGTCTGTTAATAGTTTTGTCGACTTTTGAAGTCTTTGGCGAGTAATTAGAGTCGTTTTTATTTTTATATTTTTTATTCTTGACTTGGTCGCGTTTGGCCCTAGTCTCACCTGATGGTAAGCGCAGACAGGGTCTAAGATGGAGCACACAAATCCAACGAACAGAGATATAGAGGGATTCCCCTATACCTCTCTAGCTTTCACATAGACACGACGGAACACAGTGAACTGTTTGGTGTCGGACTTTAATGTAAGGATGGTAGCTAGCCAGACGGACTGTATAGACCCTACCACCGATTTTTCCGTTTGGTGGGAACTGACCCCGGGGGGGGGGAGTAGTTTGTAAGTAGGTTTTCGACCCTATATATGGGGTGCTTTTGTCGATAAAATTGAGTGTATACTAGGTGTAAAAATACCCTTAACGAAGTCGAAGTCTACGCATACTGTACATCAAACTAAGTAACATACGGCAAAAATAATTGCTGGGAAATGACTTTTATTTTTTGGTATTAAAAACAGCTTTTAATGGTAGCACGCAATGTAAGCGCGCGCGCAGCAGACTGTGCCTACATTTCGAAAATGTTATGTTTGTATAGAAGAATGTTTAGTAATAACTTTTAAACTTAGTTTTCGTGAAAAACGTTCAAAAATATGGTGACTTCGACCTTCAATATCTCCATAACCAGTCGGTTCCCAGGTATGGCCCAATACCAAAAAATCTTCGTAATGATGGGAAGAATACTTGGCTCTCGGCTTCGTTAAGGGTATTTTTACACCCGATATACCGCCCTTAAAGTTTTATTACTAAATACTGGGACACACTGTACATCTTTGCTACTTGGATGCGTGTGCTCTATATAAAACACTATCTGCGCTTACAATCCTCTAAAATAAGGTTTGAGCTACATGATAGCTGATGCATGCGTGCCGTCAGTTAGGACAGGTCAACTCAAACCTGCTATGGCACTTTCCTCAAAAGGCCATTCCAGACGTTACCCTACATTGTTACACTCGCTTAGTTTTTATACCACAATGTCTGGACTTTAAAAGAGACGTTGATCTCTGAGTTTGTTTCGGCTTTTCTTCTAATTAGTCAGATAGGAAATGACGGCGACATCTCTAGTCTTAAAAAAACACTACATTAACTTGAAAAAGTTTCTGTAACAGATTTATTTACGGAAATAAAAATCATTTATCATTTATCACAACGAGTAGGATCAAACACTGCAATGTTAAAGATTAAAAAATATTATGATATCGCAACCTATTCACTTACAAAGCGTCGTTCGTTGCAGCGATTTAAGCTGCCTTTCCACTAGAGATATGCTACGTTGCTAAGCTACAGATGTGTGCCAAACCCACCAATAGGATCGCTTGATTTTCATAGCTTAGCTTAGCTCTGGTGGAAAGGGGTTCAACCAAGCTAAGTTTTTTCCATACTAGTTGAAGCGATGTTTACTAGGGATGCGCGAGTGGTGTAGCTGTGGCGGCATCTATCACGCCACATGAGAACTACGCAGCACGACAATTGTCTAGCAGACTATCGCGACAACAATGACAGCTGTCAAATGAAATGTCACAAATCCTGCATCGCGGTATCAAGATCTGACACGGAGTTAGCATATATACAACTTCCCAACAACCGTTGTGCAGTAGCCCGCCAGGCATAAGACCCGCCTGGTAGGAGGATCCTCCCTTTTCGTTGGAGGAACACCATTCCTCGTTTCTCCACATAGCTGTGGGAAGTGCGGAACAGTGCGGTACAATTAATAATACACCTATACCAATACCTATTTACTCGATAACATATCACTCGATATACTATGTTGTTTTGGTTCTAGTATCCTTAATTAAAAATATCGTGTATTAAGAATAACAATAGTCAAGAATTAGGCACTATGTACCAAGAAGACACATAAGTAAATTTATAAATATACTTTTATGTAATTATAGCCCTCAAATATTGCAACACCTGGAAAAGGTTGCTAAGCTGTACCTACTCTATATAATAAGATCTGTATTATTTTACCTTAGTGTGCAAATAAATATTTTGAGTTTGAGTTTGAGCTGAGTAGACGACGTACGTACGTAGCATAAAGCGCATATTCATAGCACATCTTACCCGCTCCGCTACACCACTTAGATTTGGTGGAAATAGACACATAGTTTTGTAGCGTAGCTTTGACCTCGCTCACCTCTTAGCTACCTCGCACATCTCTAGTGGAAAGGCGGCCTTATTGAGGAGGCAATCCTTTCCAGTAATTCCATCCTCTACAATAATGAGACTACAAACTATTCAATCTCCATTATTATTACGCTAAGATGGACGGGATAGCGGACTGCTCTGACTAGAATCCATCTCAAAGATGTTTCTAGTAAATTGACAATTTATTAAAGCGATTGTTGTCGAGTCCTACAAACTAAGGCCGTTTATATATTGGAGATACAAGTAGGTCATCACAGTTTTATAACATGAGTCGATTCCATTGGCTAAGATCCCGTTCACTCAGCGGATCCACAAAACAGATAGGTACAGAAGTCAATCACATGTATGAACTTCACTTTTCATACCTATGCTCGGCGGTCACTCTATCTATATATCTATCTCTCTCAAGCGCATGGCACTCGCGCTCGCACTCACTTGCACTCTAGTCACAAACAGTCCAAGATATCGTGTCCTTGAGCAGTGTCTATGTGTGCGTTGCTCGAGCGCACTTGTATGTAGATTGACTTCTGTACCTATCTGTTTTGCGGCGGATCAGTTTTAATGGATCCGCCGACTGGTATATGGACAAACGTATATTTGTCTTCTATCCGTTTATGTACCCTACGAGCTTTATTTTAGACTGTTTTGGTTATAATTCGCTTGAGGTGCGAAGGAATAGTGACCAAATGATTAGTTTGTGCAAAATCTTGCGTGGAAAAACTGCATGGTGCCAAACTGCATGGTGAACTTCTCCAACTGTTTGCGCCGGTTAAATAATGCGGTAATAGGAGGCATACATTGTTTGCCGTCCCTGTGAGGCCCACCGTCGCACAGTGTTGCCGAGGGCGGACAAAAACCAAACTTTAAAGTTGAATATATAATAGAATATGTATGTTATAGGAATCCAAAAAATGGAGGATTGTTTTCTAATAAAAATGAGAAGATATCACTTGTCAAAGTACGCTGTCGACAACTACGATTTCAAGAAGAGAAAACTCAACATAGTTCAAGCAATAAATACAGTTTTGATATTTATTGTTACTTGCATAATCAATAACATGGATTCTGAAGTGCAAGGTATTGTCTTTTAGATATGATATAAATGTTCTTGAAATATAAACATAATGTATTAAATAGATAATAATGTAGGTATTGGTTAGCACATTATTAAATTCTCTAATAGTTTCTAATAGTCTAATAATTATAAGATAGTATTAAATAAAGTAAGTGTACATAAATTAGTATTTAAATAACTAAGCCAAATAAACTTGCAATCTTAATATTTAAATAGATAAACAAATAAGTACTCTAAAAAGATAAACAGGGTAAATATAGTAATAAATAGTATAATATAAATAAATTATTAAACTCCGAATATAATTTGAAATACATAATTATAATTTAAATAAATAGGACAAAAAAAATAAATAATAATAATTAAATAAAGGCAACTAAATTCAAAACACCAAGTTATCTACCAACATACAAAACAAAAAAAAGAACATAACTATACTTCATACTAAACTTCTATTTGTTTTAAATTTTATCTAATTTAATAATGATCCTCCTCTCTCCTACTTTGCTGTGCCCAACAGGGTCCACAATTGTAACATAATTTTCTATTACTACCACCTAAGTAACATTGTGGAATACGCAAATAAATATTGAGTATTGAGTATATAGGTAGACAGCTTCAATTAACGACCAAAAATTCGACTAAAATAAAAATTCACGAGGCTATTAGTAAGTGTTTTCCGTAACTTTCTATAATAATTTATTTACACAAATATTATCTGGGCTTTATATTATTATATTGTAAAAACAAACCTTGCTACTACATGCTACCTAGGTTGTTATTATTAATTGTTTCTTGTAGGACGCGTGGTTGAATTTACTCGTCGCGTCCTTGTTATTTCAAGATCCTGTAAAGAATTGCAGTCAAAAGGGCTAGAATTATTAGCTATGTAGGTACCTAATCATTTAATTGAATAATTACTCGTTTGAATTACGTAATTTTCTTTTATTTTTTTCTTAACTTTTTTCTTAATCCTACTAATATTATATACCTATCTGAAAGATTATGTGTGTGTGTGTAACTATTGTTATTCTATTAGACGATTCGGATGAAACTTAATAGTTTAAAACCTGAAATTGGCTACTTTTTAATGTTTTATCTAGTTTAAGGCGAGTAAAGGCGCGGGACACAGCTAGTGCATAGTAAATTATGGTTATTCTATTAAATACATATATTTTCTATACAATACTGATGATAGGTAGTAAATTCACATCACAAATAATATTGTCCGTGTCTTACTATGAACCGGCAACACTGTGCGTCGCCCGTGCCCAGTCGCCCATCCCACGTGTTCTGTCCTCGCTTAACGCTCTCTTGGACGCCAGGCCTGACTGTGATGTATTCACGGACGAATTAATCTTTATATGACATTATTTTTATTTTATTTTTTATCTTTTTGATATGTATTGATTTTTTTTTTCATTAATTATTATTTCCTTTACTGTATCATGTCTCATTATCTAATACCTTTAAACGAGCAATTCTTGTACATATATATATAATTTGAATCTCGGACACTGCTCCAACGATTTTCTAGAAATTTAGTATGCGGGGGGTTTCGGGGGCGATAAATCGATCTAGCTAAGTTTCATTTTTAGAAAACGTCATTTTATCCGTGTTTTCAAGCAATGAAAAACTGCTACAATAACATTAGAATATGAAAGTAAATTTCGCCGCGATCTGCGAGGATTAAATAGCTCAGGTGGGAAAGCGGGCGGTCCCGAAATCAGAAGACTCGGTTCGAGTCCAAGTGGTCATTTTTTCCCTTTTATTTCCAAGTTCCTTTTTTTCTTCTTTTTTTTTCTTACCAAAAAATACGATTTTCCAAAAAAATAGCCGAGCAAGGCTCGGTCATCCAGGTACTATCTAATTATGAAAGTGAGTACCATGTAGGCTAGCTTTATACACGAATTTTTTAACTGTTTGGCGGTTTTGAGTTTTTTTTGTGACCCACGCAAATGTCCGGCTGATTGGTAGCGTCGTGCGGCAGTCGGGTTGTTGAGCTCCCTAAAATAACGTTTCAGCTACGCGATGACTGATGCATGCGTGCCGTCAGTTAGGACAGGTCAACTCAAACCTGCTATGGCACTTTCCTAAAAAGGCCATTCCAGACGTTGCCCTACATTGTTACACTCACATAGTTTTTATACCACAATGTTTGGACTTTAAAAGAGACCTTGATCTCTGATTTTCGGCTTTTCTTCTCAGAGCTAGTCAGATAAGAAATGCCGGCGCCATCTAGTCTTAAAAAAAATACATTGACTTGTAAAAGTGTCTGTAACAAATTTATTTACAGAAATAAAAAATGGAAGACCATCTTGTCAGTATGTTTGGAGTATTGTGAGATGAGCGTGTGAATGTCGTTAAATATAATGTATTTAACTAATGTTATTGGCCAAAGGCCGTTTTATGTCAAAGTAAAATAAATAATGTCACAGTTTTAAAGCTAGCTTGATTGATGGACCCACCCTTACTTGTCGTAGGCTTAGCCGGGTCTAGAATAAACGACAGACTACGTTATTACCTTAAGCTCCTGTCTCCTTGATAAATAGACTGGAACGACAGGGACACTTTTAAGGAATTATATTATAGACTTAGTTATCTTGGACTATCTTATTCCCAAGGAGGGTTGATGTCAGGCAGGCGGCCGGTCATAAAACAATAAGCCAAAACCTCTAACAACATGGATTTATTGAAATACATGTTGTGCCGACCCCACCTAGTGTGGGATAAGGGCAGGGAGAAGATGATCTTGGACTGTCTTGTTGGTCTAGTCGTCGCAAGCGCGACTGCTGAGCACGGGGTCCTCGGTTCGGTGCGCAGCTCGGGCAAAGTATTATTGGGTTTTCCCATTAGAAATAGGCTCGCCCTAACATAACTGGTGAAATGACGGTGTTATTATACATCTCTGTCCAACCCTTCGGGGAATACAGGCGTGATGCTATGTTATGTCTATGTTGTCTTGGAAATACTTGGTTTTAGACACAGTGGGTGAAGTTGAAAGGTAAGATTAATTTTCTGCAGTCATCCGTTGCAGTTTGGTTTGTAACATAGAATAACACTACGCATGTATTCCCCGAAGGGTTCGGCAGACGTGTATAGTAACGCCCTCATAGTCCCATGTAATAGGGGATAAGACTATTGCCATTAACAGGGGACAAATCTAAACTTTGCTGACGCTGAGAAATTCCTAAAGGAAAAATCCAAAAAAATTTTTGCCCGACCTGAGGTACGAACCCCAGGACCCCATGCTCAGCAGTCGCGCTTGCAACCACTAGACCAGCTAGGCAGTTAAAGCGATAGATTTCCAAACTAAATACTCTATCGACTGTCATAGGTATTCGTATGACACCCGGGACCGACTGTTTAACGTGCTCTCCGAGACACGAAGGGGTCTTGATGTGTAACGCATAGGTACTATAAAATCTGGTAACAGGCTATAGGTATGTAATTCCATGATCTACCGTGCTCACCCGCCGCAGCCACGGAGCTGGTCGTCTTTTCTGACTACGCAATCACACCGTTAATTCAGCCCTCATCAAGCTGTCTACCCTCCCAGTCCTCTCGCAAGCAACGCCCTAAGCCGAGGTTCGAGTCCCATTAGGGGTTGCCCTTAGTGCTGCTGTTGCTAGTAGTCATGATGTTAGTAGTAGTAATAGTAGTTAGCTTAGGTTAAGTATTTTACTCTGGTCCCCATTGGTTGGAGACCCTTCAGGTCTCGCCAATAACCGCCCGGTTACGTAGAAACGGTCCGCAAGACAATGTACAGGAAGTCCAATAGAAAAAAAAATGGTATGCAGAGCTTGTACACAAAACTGCGATGCGACGTCGCATCGTAAAAATATACGAGCTCGCACGACGCATCGCAAGAACTTACGACTTGATTCGCTTAATTGATTTTTCCTGTCTTTTTAGTAACAGCAGTGCGCAAATCTTTTTACGCAAATTTATTTTAGTATGAAATACGTTCAATACGGTTGACGATCGTCGAGGGATTGGTCATTCGAACCTTGCAAGGAAGTCGCCTTGCCGCACGAAATCGCATCGCAGCAATTTGCGTCGCAGTTTTCTGCGTTGCGAATTCGCATCGCACCGATTCGCAGTTTTGTGTACAAGCCCGTAATAAATTAAAGTTTAATAAACATTGAACTAGTTTACATGAACTTGTATTCAAGATGTTAGTGGCTTCATGCCAACTGGAGCCTGATAATAGAAACAGTTATTCATATTAATGTTAAATTTATTGTGTACCAGCTTTTAACAATACACATTTATTAAGATGAATGTACGTAATAATATTAGTAAGAATATAATGTGAGTTAGGACACAAAACAGATAGGTACAGAAGTCAATCACATGTATGTACTTCACTCTTCATACCTACGCTCGGCGGTCGCTCTATTTATATATCTATCTCTCTCAAGCGCATGGCACTCGTTCTCGCACTCATTCGCACTCCAGTCCCAAACAGTCCGAGATATCGTGTCCGTGAGCAGTGTCTATGTGTGCGTTGCTTGAGCGCACTTGTATGTAGATGTACTTCTGTACCTGTTTTGTGTTTAGGTTAGGAGCCATGTTGAATTTGTGTACTCAATTATGACTGCCATCAGATCGCCATAATGTAGCATTCGGACCTTGGCGACCGCGACCGGCTCGTGTGACCGTGACCGCTGTCTCTTGCGTTGGTCAGCTCTTCATAAAAATTCTTACTAAAGTGACCTATAGTGGTCGCCGGTGTCATCGCCGATCGCGGTCGTCAAGATACGAAAGCTTTCGTGTATGTATTTTTTGTCGACCAACACACTCATTAGGATTAGTCATATCGATGGCAGCAAAGTAAAAGAAGACATCTACTAAATCGCAATTATACAGGAGAGCACATTTAGTAAAAAATATTGGCCATTTAGCTGCAATGTTTTTCAAAAATCGAGTGTAGATGTCTTCATTTACGTGCGAGATTTTGTGCATTATTTTGAAATTTGTAATAATTTTAATATAGACTTCATTCGTCATTTTTGCAATAAAAACATTTTCGCAAAAATGTAGATGTCCGTATCTACTTTGCTGCCATCGATTTTATCTTTAATTTTGACAATTCAACAATATTCACTGCGTAGTGCATAATTTTCGAAAAGATGGATTGTTAAAACATACGCTTCAATGGACATTATGGAACAGTCAAAATCATAATTAATATGCAGTTCTTAGAAGCAAAAGGGATTTTTGGAAAACGTTCTTATTCATCAGCCAATAGCAGTCCAATGCTGAACAAAGGCTTCTCCAATTGCACGCCACTGAGCTCGATTTTCAACCTCTTAAAAACTGTCATCGTTAACACCTAGAATGCTAAAACAAAATGTTCTGCCTACCCTTTTCCCAACTATGCTGCGGTCAGTTTCCATAGTTGGGAAAAAGTCATAAAAACATAGTCTACTTAGTTGTCGGCAATAAGATTGACAAGCATAATTATCATTTTGGGCCCCAGTGCATAATATCAGCAAGCACATTGGGTCACCCGCGCGACGGCGCAACGAGTATTCCCAAGGAAGGTTGATGTCAGGCAGGTGGCCGGTCATAAAACAATAAGCCAAAACCTCTAACAACATAGATTTATGAAATACATGTTGCGCCGACCCCACCTAGTGTGGGATAAGGGCAGGAAGAAGAAGTTGCGATCAGCTTCCAGACCAACATAGCGGCCGAGAACCAGTATTTTACACGAAGCGACTGCCATCAGACTTCCGCAACCCAGTTACTGGGCAATGCCGATATCCTAAGGTTAGACCGTTTGTCAGACTTTCGAGCTTCTAACTGCCCGTAACGACTGTCGTAAGTATTCGTATGACACCTATGACAGACTGTTTAACATGCTCTCTGAAGCACGGAGGAGTAACGTTAGAACAAAATAAAAAATAAACCGACTTCTTTTGTAGGTTTTTAAAAAAAAAATTAAAATAAAATATAATTTTAGTGGCTTTAATTTTTTTTTTTTTTTAAATAAAGGTTGCCCCACACTAGGATTTCTCCTGTATCGTGGGTGCGTTTACAGACACAAACCTTCACAAGCACAAACACCCAGACCCGGAACAACTATCTGTAGGCCATACAAATTTTTGATCCGTGCGGGAATCGAACCCACGACCTGCAGCGCAGAAGCCAATCGCTTAGCCACTGCACCAAACGTGTCGCCTAATCCTGTCGTTAATTAAAACAAGATTAGACCTACTAATGACACTGCTCGTAACCTAATCACATTATGCGTACGGTTCGTCATTCAGGATTTCCATTGTCTATCTCCGAAGTTCTTCATCAGATTTTCATCAAATTTAAATGGGGCCACCTTAAAAAAATACTCTTTCATACAAAAAAAAAATATTTTCCAAATCGGGTTATAAACGACGGTGTGGTGCGGTAACAAACATTTAAAAAAATTATGCCGATTTGATGATCTCCTTTTTTTTTTGGAAATCGGTTAATAAGATGGTAATATCGAACAGCCTTCATGTAATGTCTGATAAAACGAAGTATTGTAGGAGTCTCTTGAGGGTGTTTTCAATAATACGCGTGATAATACACTTATATCGTTTATTATCGATTTTACAAATTTGCGCGTGCTTTCGCCGTCGGAGTGGGTTATCGACTGGCTGGCAGGGGGGTGCAAGTTCCATACATTGAGAAAATGTTGTGTTTAGCGCCATCTCTGCCCAAGCGCATAAACTAAAAATGGACAGTGTGACCAGCCTAATCCCGTAACAATCTAGTAATATATTTTAGTACAAAAGAAAACATTCAATTAATTAATTTCTTTAACTTATTTATATAATGACTATTAGGTAAACAAAAATATATAATTTATAAAAAAAACTGTAAATGTTTCTAAGTTACAGTAGAACCTATAATGTTATTAGGGCAACACCTAGTTTCTGACGTCACAAAAAAAATGTCGCCGGTTCGTTTAAATGCTCCTGCGCACGTTTTCTTTTGTAATTTAGTTTAATTGTGATTCTATTATTAGTCTTCACGTCGAGTTCAGTTCGCTGCTCCGTGTTAACTAAAGATCCACTTAACTAAATCTTATAATCGCTTCAAATCGCGTCGAGTTGAGCCCCTGTGTTCCTCCGTGTTTTAAGTGTTTATTTCGCTTGTTACGGCCCTCCTACGGGAGTTTGGACCATTTAGTAGTGAGTGCAGTTTACAGTGACTCTGTGTCGAGTTTGTTTCAACATGTCTCGAAACGAGTGTTGTGTGCCTGGCTGTGAAGTGACCCAAGATGATGGTAAATATACATTACAAGCTGTGCCCCGCGGTGTCACCCCCTTTGCTCGGCTCCTAAGGGTTGCAGCGTGATGTTAAATAGCATGTACTATTCCTCATGAATCTGGCCACCATATACAAAAAGCATTTTTCGAATTCGACTGGTAGTTACAGATATTAGCGCGTTCAAACAAGCAATCAAACTCTTCAGCTTTATTATATTAGTTTAGATAGATACTAGTTGTGTCCCATGGTTTCAGCTCATTAAATTTGGGATAAATCTAAAAACTCTCAATAAGTGGGCCATCTAATGCATAATTTTTTTTTTCATATATTCAATCATTTGTTTGTAATCTTCTAGGGATTCCTCTCCAGCGTTTTCCAAATCCAGAACATGAATTGGAACGATTCAGGACCTGGGCAGAAAATATTGGTGGCCTCGATATGTTAGATACCACATATGTCTACTATAATCGACGAGTATGCCGTAAACACTTCAAAGAATCTTACCTGTATCCAAAGAATCGACTTTGCAGATTAGCAGTTCCACAACTACAACTCACAGGTAAATGTCTTTAATTTGTGTGACCTGTCGCGTGTCTTATGTACTACGGTGGGACATAAGCTATTGTTTTTCTATTGTGTCTGCTAATGAGACACTCAATGGGTTAAACTAATATTATACAGAGAAGTGAATAGATTTTTTGTATGTTTGTAATGGATAAACAAAAAACTACTTAACCGATTAAAAAAAAATCTTTCACCAGTAGAAAGCTACATTATTGCTGAGTAGCAGCTATGTTTTATCCTGAAAAATGCACAGTTCCTGTGGGTCACGCGGAAGAAGTCGCGGGCAAGGTGCTAGTGTAATAATTTATGTGCTAAACACCTGATATTGTTAACATGTTACACGAGAGATCGTTTCTCGCTGTTATCTCGGTACATTGTTATGTGACAGTAGGGCTAAGAGCGGTGAACTTAATTTCATAATATTTGGGGGATTTAGAAGTGTCATATTGAGCAACTTGTAAAAGTCAAGTTTCCCGGAACACATTAATTAAGACACTTATGCTCACCTCTTACAGGCATATTTTGTACAAATAAATCTATGCAAAGACAGTCATGTTCAATATTTAAACATTTATTTTTACAGGTCAAGAACATTCAGTGTCATTTGAAGAAGTTCACTCAACATCCTCAGGCTCAGCACTCGAGAGTACCGTTACCATTCCAACCAATCAGTTACAACATTTTGAACCAGGTAAGCTAATGTGTATAAATATATTACTATACAGGGCATCCCATCACAATGCCACATTAAGGAAATTATTTTAATTACTTACTATTTAATTTTTTACTATTTTAATATATAGGAAGTGTTACTTTAAAGAAACTTCTTTTATTTCAAAAAGTAAAAAGGATCAGAGGGATTTTGAATCCATATATCAATAGCCATAGCATAGAATTGTGATAGCAAAAGCGGGACAGCACTGTACAACCATTTATTTACGATTATAACATACTTTTACCTATAATTCTAGTACATAGTTGTTAAACCAATGAATTATCGTTAGTGAACACTAACATCACAAAAGAGTTGTCGAAATAAAAGGGAAAAGATACTACCTTAATACTTGACAATTACAAAACTATAGGAAACTTGTTCCGTTCCACACATATAAATCCATACATATGGCCTTGATTTACAGAAAACTTAAGTAATTGATGATTTTATTTTCAGTTGCTGAACGTACCACAAGGAAACCCAGAATTACTAACAGACTTGGAAAAGCCCACAGCAAAATAATGCATGCAAAAAATGTGGCAAAATTAAAAGCCTTCAAATTTGCAAGTAAACATTTATCTAAGAATGCCAAGACATTCTTTTATATGCAAATGAGAGAGTCTGGAAAACGTCACGCAAGAGGCCGACGTTTTACAACAGATGAAAAGATTTTAGCATTGTCATTGCTTAAATCATCGCCTAAAGCGTATCGGCTTCTAAGCAAGTTCTGCGTATTACCCAGCAGAAGAACTTTACAAGTTTTATTGCATGAAGTTAAAATAGGCCCTGGATATAATGCAAGATTTTTTAAACATTTGAAGAAAAGGGTAGCAAAATTACCAGACAAACTGAAATACTGTACCTTAGTATTTGATGAGATGGCCATAGCTCCTTCTTGTTACTACAACAAAGGAAGAGATGCAATACAAGGATTTGTAGATGATGGAGAGGAAAAATGCAATCAGTTCTGTGATCATGTCCTAGTTTTCATGGTAAGAGGAATTGCAAGAAAATATAAGCAACCAATATTTTACAGTTTTTCGTCAAGTATGACGAAAACACTGCAGTTAAAAAAACAAATTAAATTGGTGATAACCAAACTGCAAGAAACTGGGTTGAAAATAGTAGCCACAATTTGCGACCAAGGTGCCACTAACATTGCTGCTATGAATTCTTTAGTCGCAGACACCAGAGCAAGATATTTAAGGATCAACGAAGAGTACAGTGGTGGGTTTTTTGAAATTGAAAACAAGAAAATGTTCATTTTATACGACCCACCCCATTTAATGAAGGGCATAAGAAACAATTTGCTGACAAAAAATTTAAAATACTCTATGCAAGGCAAGGAGCAAATAGCCAAATGGAGCCATATTGAGAAACTTTTTAAAAGACCGCTTGAGTTCTGTGGGGTGAAGCTGTTTAATAAATTGACAGCTTACCATGTAGTGCCAACGCTCATCCCTAAAATGAAGGTCAAGCATTGTACCCAGGTATTCAGCCGGTCAGTTGGAGTTGCGCTGGGACACATGGCAAGTATGTATCTTTTCACACTATATTTTCGTGGCACTATCGCCTACCTACCTAGTCGCCTTCTGCGATGTCTTTTTTGCTGGAAACCATTATAAATTATCATCAAGTAATACTTTCTAGTTTCTTTGGAAAAATAACTCACTATACAGTGAGTTGGTTGATTGGGGGGATGCCCCTCTAGCTTAAAAATATAGGAACCAGTGCACTACAATAATGAGTAACTTTAAACATTATAATATCTTTGTTTTCAGGGACTGGATGCTTACCCGAAGAATGTAGCGGAACTGCGCATTTACTTTTATTTTTCGACAATCTCTTCGACAGCGTTAATGGCGGCGGTCATGAGTTTGTTGTGGGAAAATTTCGAAACGCTGTTACTCGCAGATCAGCACATCAAAAATTGTGGAGAGACAGTTTGCCTATTTTGCGGTCAATGAAATATGACACAAATTTAAGAAATGGTGTAGTTCCATCATTAACGAGCTGGGTTAAAACCATAGAAAATATTTCTAAAATTGTTAAATTCCTGCATTCCGAAGGTATAAACTCCATATTGCTGCGAAATTTAAATCAAGATGCCCTCGAAAATTTCTTTGGAGCTATTAGGGCTCATGGATATGCAAATATTATGCCAAATTCCTCGTCCTTCGAAGGCGCTTATAAAACATTACTTTTAAATAATTTGTCGTCGAAGCATTCCATAGGCGCAAATTGCGAAATAGATAACGGGTTTTGCCTTGACTCACTTAAATATTTTTTAACACAGAAGGACGAGGATACTTGTGACGAGGGCATTAATGTCGTGGACTGCGAGCATATGAATATAGAATTAGCAGACACGACATACATAATAAATAATAATGATAAAAAATGTGTTGAAAAATGCGCAGCAATAGGGTATTGCAGTGGTTGGATAGCACTCCAAGCTAAAAATAAAGTTTTCAAAAATTGTCAGGCGTGCCTTACAGCCATGGAAACCGAATATACAGAAAGTTTCCATGGCTTTATCAAAATTAAAGAATACGAAAACAAGCGTTGGTTGTGCTATCCGACAAGGAGCTTGTTTGACTTCTTTGCACATGTTGAGAAAATCATATACAGCATTTTAGGAAAAGCAGCACTAAAAAACAACATAGCCCAATATATTAAATTAATTATATCCATAAATATTGACATGAATTTTATTACATGTGTAGTACACAAAAATGAACTAAGTGATTATTTAATTAAAAAAAGTACAATTTTTTTTATAAATATCTGGTGCAAAGAAGTTAGTCATCTCCTCACAGGCAAGACTATACTTTGTGACAGAGAAGACAATTTTAAAAAAGCAGCTCTTGAGTATTTCTCAAAAAATAGAGGTCGAAAAAGGCAAAGGCAAACTGGCGCTACACTGAATGTGTAAAATTATTGTGTGTAAACAATAAAATAAAATTATAAATGAAAATGCTAATTTTTATTTATGATGTTTCTAGTGTGCATCGTTATATTATGTAAAAATAGGTTATTATTGTTTCGTCCTAATGCAGCTTTGCCCGAAGGGCATAATATTTAACTAGCCTCTGCCTAACCCTCTGTGTGAAATACACCTCTGTGCTATTTTTTACATAACATACAATACACACTAGTACATCAAACTTCAATAAATAGGAGGGTAGGTCTCTACAGTACAATAGTAACCTATAGGGTAGGTATGTGTATACCTACCTATATCTATAAATACAATTTTAGTTCACTTTATATTCACTAGATGGCACTATCAATTATTTTAGTTGATGTCCTTACAGCCAGACGGCGCTGTTAGCTTAGGAGCGAGTCGCCAGTCTATCTCTACAGTACAATAGTAGTCTATGCTGGCTGGCGTGACCGAGCGTTAGCGTTTTTTAACTCGCTGTGCGGCCGCGCCGGTCGGCGGAGCAAGGTGCGGGGTCGCGGGCCGAAGTTCATACTTCGCGCGCTCGGTGGATGTGCACTCCTTCATACGCACAAAACAGGTGCGTCCTCAGGTGACGCCACAGTATTAATATCAGAGCTCTAAAGTATTTAACTCGAGTGACTAATATAATTATCCAGACTAATTGGGACGGAGCTGTACTGCACCTGAGCGCTGATTACGACAAACGATGTAAAATCGATATTTGTTACTTAGTAGTCAAGTATGTTCGCCTCGTGGCTTATTACCAACCGCGCGGATCATACGATTTGCGAGGTTAAGCTGCGCTTGCCGCGGTCAATCCGTGGATAAATGACCGTTCGTTACACATCGAGACCCCTCCGTACCTCAATGAGCACGTTATACTGTCGGCCCCGGGTGTCATACGAATACCTATGACAGTCGTTATGGGAAGTCAGACGCCCGAAAGTCTGACAACCGGTTCAACCTTAGGGTATCGGCATTGCCCAGAAACTGGGTTGCGGAAGTCTGATGGCAGTCGCTCTGTGTAAAATACTGGTATTCAGCCACATCTGGTTGGACTGGAAGCTGACCCTAGCATAGTTGGGAAAATGCTAGGCAGAACGAGTCCAGTATGTCCTAGTCGAGAGGACGAGAAGTGGACAACGTAAGGACGTTTCACGGACGTTTGGCCATTTCATAATCAGCCCATTACTGTCTCACAACTAGGCATCTGCCTCTTCTCAAGAGGAAAAAGGTTTTGACCTTAGTCCACCACGCTGGCCTGGTATGGGTTGGCGGCCTACACACACCATCGGGAACTATTTGGAGCTCTTTCAGGTGTGCAGGTTTCCTCACGATGATTTCATTTACCATTAACACAAGTAATAATCAAATTCTGATCAGTTTTTTTAATATCGAAACTATATCGTGATATTCTCGCCTGTCCTGATCACCGCTTCTGGTAATTGAATCAAGGAGAGGTCGATGTTTAGGAAGGCGGGATAAGTTAATATAGGGAAGCTGCCTGGAGCAAAATAGCGCTACCGATATAGATTTTTGTTAATGTTACTGGAAATGTATGAAACCTAGGAAATGTATACATTTCCTAAACAACAATTGGAAATATGTATTTTCCGTAACATACATTGACGACCCTTTACTACTTGATCAATGTCTCAGCATCAATGCAAGTATGCATCATGTAAGCAAGCAAGCATGCAAGTGTTTCTGAGTGTGCTCCACCAGAAGACTCGTTACTAGAGTTTTCCTAGGAATTCTACACTATAGAATTCCTAGGAAATGTATACAGGGTTATTTGTAAAACACTGACAACCTCTCAGGACTATGTTAATAACATCATAATGAACAAAGTTTGTTTTATGAATTTTAAAAATTCATCATATTTTATTTCACCAGATGTATAAAAAAAAATGAACGGTCTAAATGTTACGAAGTATGCGAAGCAAAAGAAAGCGATAGTAAAATAGCGAGGGGAGCGGGGTTAGGGCGGCGGGGGCGCTTTGGAGCGTTCAATTTAAATATTTTTATTTTTGTATGAAAATCTGATGAACTAAAACATGATGAATTTTTAAAAGTCATAGAACAAAAGTTGTTGATTATGATGTTAGTAGCATATTCCTGAGAGGTTGTCGGTATTTTACAAATAACCCTGTATAATCCAATTTATTTCACACATTTAGTTTTTTTTCCCTCTCAATCCGTTTCTTCGTAACCGGACAGTCATTGGCGAGACCTGAAAGATCTCCAGTCAAACACATTTCCTGTAGATTTTAGGCATTATATATAATTCCTAGGAATTCGATATAATGACGGTTTACATATATTTCCGATAACATTAATGTAGCTAATGGGTAAACAGACTTATGGTATACCAAATGACATCCTTGTGGGTCTGAGCAAAGACCAAGCTATCTCCTCGTAATCCATGGGCCGCAGTATCCTGCTGTCTGCTAACAACATCAAACTAATCACAAATCCATCTGCCAAGAGACCCTATTAGCAATAAATGTAAAAAATCTTTTAAGATAAACGGTTTTACCTTGTAGTAGCTCTACAGCATCAGGATTTGAGGATTGAAGATTGAAATTATTATAATGTTGTATTGTCATGGGAGCATGGAGCGCAGTATCTTAGGATTCGGGCTATCAGATCGTATAAGGAATACTGTACTGCGCTCTAAAACTCAGATCGCCGACGTTGGTCAGAAAGCCGCAAGCTTAAAATGGAACTGGGCTGGTCACGTCTGCCGCATGTCGGACGAGCTATAGGCAAAACTCATCACTGAGTGGAGCCCACACAACGTCAAACGACGTCGCGGCAGGCCCAGAAGGAGATGGCGGGACGAGCTAGACACTTATTGGAAGGATTGGCCTCAGAGAACCTTACATCGAGAGGAGTGGAAGAAAGGTAGGGAGGCCTTTGCCCTGCAGTGGGATGATCTTGGCTGAATAATAATAATAATAATAATAATAGTTATTTTGATAACAGCGAAAACCTCGAAGATACTCATTCAATCCTGTACTGCGCGGCTGTTGCGGCATGTCGTGTAGCTCACGCCAAATTTGATAATAGTGACAAAGCTACACGACCAAAACGCGCCGTACCAGCCTGGCAGTGCAGGATTGAACGTCGTATTAACGAGGCTAGAGCACTCATTGGCAAACTAATCTGCTTCAGGGAGGGCAATACTCGCCCTAGAGTGATGCGCTTTGTGAGACGGGCATTCTCGGGGACTGATATTAATCCTCGAGATTACATGTCCCGTGTCACAGAGCGCATCGACTTCCTGAAGCAGAAGGTTTATGCATGGGCAAACCGTATTCGGAGGTATAAGCGGCGAGTGGAGCGATATACCCAGAATCGCATGTTTCATAGCGATGAAAGGTGGGTATACAGAACCTGGGAGCGACCTGATCACGATGTGAATGACACGCATCCACCGGATAATGATGTCATGAATACATTCTGGCGCAATATCTGGTCGATGCCTGTCACTCACACTGAAGGTGACTGGATGCAGGAGGTCCAGCGAGCGTGTGAACCGATTGAGGAAATGGGGGACATTACTATTGTCCCCCAAGACGTAACCAGTGCAGTCCGTCCAATGGCGAATTGGAAATCCCCTGGCCCAGACGGACTGCACAACTTCTGGATAAAATGGTTACGCAGTTCACATGCTCGTTTGGCCTCACAATTCCAGTCGTCTTTGGAATCTGGGTCGCTTCCAGAGTTCCTTACAACAGGAGTTACCCACCTGCTCCATAAATCAGGTAGTACTGCGGAACCCAAGAATTATAGACCGATTACATGTTTGCCGACGGTCTATAAACTTCTTACGTCTATTTTGAGAGCCAAAATTAATTCTCATATTATAAATAATTCTATAATGTCCGTCTCTCAAAATGGATGTAAGAATGGGTCCCGCGGTACTAAGGAGCTACTCCTCATAGATATGGCCATTAGCCGACAAGTTCGCCGATCTCGAAAGGATCTGTCGACATGTTGGATAGATTATAAGAAGGCCTACGACTCGGTGCCACATACATGGCTCATGAGGGTGCTAGAGTTGTATAAAGTGAATACAACTCTATGCGCCTTCCTGACGTCATGTATGGGGCAATGGAGGACAGTCCTTCACTATCCAGGATGTCGGCAAATTCAAGGGAGAGGAGAACCAATAAGGATTGAGCGAGGTATATTCCAGGGCGATAGTCTGAGCCCACTGTGGTTTTGTCTAGCCTTGAACCCTCTGAGCACATTGTTGGAGGGTTCAGGGTTAGGCTACCGGTTGAGAAGAGGTGGTCAGGTAATATCCCACCTCCTTTACATGGACGATTTGAAACTCTTTGCCCCCAACAATTTGCAACTGATGAAGTTACTGAAAGTAACTGAAACTTTCAGTAATTCCATCAGGATGGAATTTGGTGTGGACAAATGTGCAGTCATGCATGTAAAGCGAGGAGGGATTATGGAATCCGTGGGAACACAACTCTCGGATTCCATACACCTCAGATCCCTCTCCTCAACCGAAACCTACAAATACTTGGGCATGTCGGAGGCGTTAGGCATCAATGAGACCGACATGAAGCAATCGTTACGGGAGCGCTTCTATGGCCGTCTGAAAAAAGTACTTAAAAGTCTTTTATCAGGCGGAAATAAGGTGCGCGCCTTTAACGGTTGGGTCATGCCGGTCTTGATGTACTCCTTCGGCATACTCAAGTGGACTCAGACCGAACTTGACGCCCTGGATAGGAGGGTCCGTACGCTGCTGACTGCATACCGAATGCATCACCCACGTTCATCGGTGATGAGGCTGTACATTCCGAGGAAGTGTGGGGGTCGAGGCTTTCTAAATGCTAAGACCCTCCACAACCGCGAGGTGTGCAGCCTCAGGGAGTACTTCCTCCAAGCCGACGTGGGGATGCATCGTGATGTAGTCGCAGTGGACAAAGGATTCACCCCGCTCTCCTTGGCTAAAGAGAACTGGCGCAAGCCTGTAGTACTGGATACTAATGGTCGCAGGGAGGTATGGCAGAGCAAGGAGCTTCACGGACGCTTTTACCGGGCCCTTCATGGGCCCGATGTAGATTTCCTAGCGTCCGTAGCCTGGCTGCGTTTCGGTGACCTATTTGGGGAAACCGAAGGTTTTGTCTGTGCGATTATGGACGAAGTTATCTTGACGAACAACTACCGAAAATATATTGTGAAGGACGGCACGGTTGACATCTGTCGGGCATGCCACTGTCCCGGTGAATCCATTCGACATATTATTTCTGGTTGTTCTCGTCTTGCTAACGGCGAGTATTTGCACAGACACAACCTAGTGGCTAGGATTATCCACCAGCAACTTGCTCTGAAATACAACCTTGTGGACGCAGAAGTACCATACTACAAGTATGTGCCCGACCCAGTTCTCGAGAATGGTCATATCACATTGTACTGGGACCGATCTATCATCACCGACAGGACTATTGTTGCCAATAAGCCTGACATAGTGGTGATAGATCGATCAGAGCGTCTCGCAATGATTGTTGATATCACTGTCCCACATGACGAGAACCTTGTGAAAGCCGAGAAAGATAAAGAAATTAAGTATCAAGACTTGGCACACGAGGTTGTCGACATGTGGGAGGTTGACTCTGCAGTCATTGTGCCGATAGTCGTGACGGCCAATGGCTTAATAGCCAAGAGCCTCGACCAACATCTGACGAGGCTCGCGTTGGGCAGCTGGATCAAGGGCCTGATGCAGAAAGCGGTACTTCTGGACACGGCACGTATTGTCAGGAAGTTCCTCTCTCTGAGGCCCTGACCACCGGTAGCTTGGACCCTGTTCCCGATGCCGGTGGGCTACTATTTTTTATATTTTTAAATGTTTTTTTATATTTTTTATAGAAATATTTAAAAATGTAAATCATATGTGTATATAAATAAATAAACAAAATAATAATAATGTAAAAGCGTCCGTGAAGCTCCTTGCTCTGCCATACCTCCCTGCGGCCATTAGTATCCAGTACTACAGGCTTGCGCCAGTTCTCTTTAGCCAAGGAGAGCGGGGTGAATCCTTTGTCCACTGCGACTACATCTCGATGCATCCCCACGTCTGCTTGGAAGAAGTACTCCCTGAGGCTGCACACCTCGCGGTTGTGGAGGGTCTTAGCATTTAAAAAGCCTCGACCCCCACACTTCCTCGGAATGTACAGCCTCATCACCGATGAACGTGGGTGATGCATTCGGTATGCAGTCAGCAGCGTACGGACCCTCCTATCCAGGGCGTCAAGTTCAGTCTGAGTCCACTTGAGTATGCCGAAGGAGTACATCAAGACCGGCATGACCCAACCGTTAAAGGCGCGCACCTTATTTCCGCCTGATAAAAGACTTTTAAGTACCTTTTTCAGGCGGCCATAGAAGCGCTCCCGTAACGATTGCTTCATGTCGGTCTCATTGATGCCTAATGCCTCCGACATGCCCAAGTATTTGTAGGTTTCGGTTGAGGAGAGGGATCTGAGGTGTATGGAATCCGAGAGTTGTGTTCCCACGGATTCCATAATCCCTCCTCGCTTTACATGCATGACTGCACATTTGTCCACACCAAATTCCATCCTGATGGAATTACTGAAAGTTTCAGTTACTTTCAGTAACTTCATCAGTTGCAAGTTGTTGGGGGCAAAGAGTTTCAGATCGTCCATGTAAAGGAGGTGGGATATTACCTGACCACCTCTTCTCAACCGGTAGCCTAACCCTGAACCCTCAAGCAATGTGCTCAGAGGGTTCAAGGCTAAACAAAACCACAGCGGGCTCAGACTATCGCCCTGGAATATACCTCGCTCAATCCTTATTGGTTCTCCTCTCCCTTGAATTTGCCGACATCCTGGATAGTGAAGGACTGTCCTCCATTGCCCCATACATGACGTCAGGAAGGCGCATAGAGTTGTATTTACTTTATACAACTCCAGCACCCTCATGAGCCATGTATGTGGTACCGAGTCGTAGGCCTTCTTATAATCTATCCAACATGTCGACAGATCCTTTCGGGATCGGCGAACTTGTTGGCTAATAGCCATATCAATGAGGAGTAGCTCCTTAGTACCGCGGGACCCATTCTTACATCCATTTTGAGAAGCAGACATGATAGAATTATTTATAATGTGAGTATTAATTTTGGCTCTCAAAATGGACGTAAGAAGCTTATAGATGGTCGGTAAGCATGTAATGGGTCTATAATTTTTTGGTTCCGCAGTACTACCTGATTTATGGAGCAGATGGGTAATTCCAGTCGTTAAAAACGGTGGAAGCGACCCAGATTCCAAAGACGACTGGAATTGTGAGGCCAAACGAGTATGTGAACTGCGTAACCATTTTAGCCAGAAGTTGTGCAGTCCGTCTGGGCCAGGGGATTTCCAATTCGCCATTGGACGGACTGCACTGGTTACGTCTTGGGGGACAATAATAATGTCCCCCATTTCCTCAATCGGTTCACATGCTCGCTGGACCTCCTGCATCCAGTCACCTTCAGTGTGAGTGACAGGCATCGACCAGATATTGCGCCAGAATGTATTCATGACATCATTATCCGGTAGATGTGTGTCACTCACATCGTGCTCAGGTCGCTCCCAGGTTCTGTATACCCACCTTTCATCGCTATGAAACATGCGATTCTGGGTATATCGCTCCACACGCCTCTTATATCTCCGGATACGGTTTGCCCATGCATAAACCTTCTGCTTCAGGAAGTCGATGCGCTCTGTGACACGGGACATGTACTCTCGGGGATTGATATCAGTCCCCGAGAACGCCCGCCTCACAAAGCGCACCACTCTAGGACGAGTATTGCCCTCCCTGAAGCAGATTAGTTTGCCAATGAGCGCTCTAGCCTCTTTAATACGACGTTCAATCCTGCACTGCCAGGCTGGTACGGCGGGTTTTGGTCGTGTAGCTCTGTCATTATTATCAAATTTGACGTGAGCTACACGACATGCCGCAACAGCCGCGCAGTACAGGATTGAATGAGTATCCTCGAGGCCTTCGCTGTTATCAAAATAATTTGATAACAGTGAATCTAGAGCACACATTAGCGCCCTATTTTGTCTGTTCATGGGCAAACGAGGTATGCGTGGTCTAAGGTTTGGCGGAGTGAATCGATACTCCCGAATCGCAAGCTCCAAAGCGCTCCTCAGTTGTTCATTGCACTGGGCACTTACAATCGTAACCCTATCATCGCTCTCCTCGTCAGCGCGGATGGGCTGCGGCGGAACCATTGGTGGGACTTGCGGTTGGGCCGCAGTCTGCGACTGGAGAGAGATGATACAGTTACTCTGTACCTCAGAGCGTAGCCTATCAAGTGCGTCGTCAGTCAACCTGTGATCACGTTGGATGACTCGCACCTGATCCGACAATCGTTGCGCCGAGACGTTGACAGCTGGCTCAAGTACCTGAAACAGAGAGAGCATCCGACCACGGTACGCGGTCAGGTTAGTTCCCCCCTCTGTAGCCCCAAAGTATGCGCGCATGCAGTTCTCGTTCATACTTTGAGTCCAGCGCATGCGCTGCACACTTCCACCGGGAGCGGGGACCCTGTCAGAGGCCGGTTGGCCTCGAGGTCCCAAACTGGCCGGCGGTCGGCCTCTTCCTCGCCGTCGTGGTGGTGGTGGTGGTGGTGTACTCGGCGGCGAGAAGTATTCGTCGCTCGAGCTCGACGCAACTGCAGCGGCCGGTGTCACATCACTCACGATTGAGGAGTCCGGCGGCTGCGAGGCGGAGCTGAGCGACGAAGCCGAAGGTCTTGGGCGTGTGTTCTGGGCAATGGCCTTCGCCCGGCTTCTTGTCAACATGTTAAGTATTTACAATTTTATTCGATGGACATTAGACATTAGGGGTTGCGTATTTCTTTTTTCTTTTTTTCATATTTGGTTGCTATTATTGTACTATTGTTGTTTTATAGGTCTTGAAAAAATATTTGCAAAAATATTTTATTTCAAATTTTCTTTTCCAAATTTGACATCCTGTCAGTCGGGCGTACCATAGAGTATTTAGCTTTTACCGGGCCCTTCATGGGCCCGATGTAGACTTCCTAGCGTCCGTAGCCTGGCTACGTTTCGGTGATCTCTTTGGGGAAACCGAAGGTTTTGTCTGTGCAATTATGGACGAAGTTATGATGACGAACAACTACCGGAAATATATTGTGAAGGATGGCACGGTTGACATCTGTCGGGCATGTCACTGTCCCGGTGAATCCATTCGACATATTATTTCCGGTTGTTCTCGTCTTGCTAACGGCGAGTATTTACACAGACACAACCTAGTAGCTAGGATTATCCACCAGCAACTTGCTCTGAAATACAACCTTGTGGACGCAGAAGTACCATACTACAAGTATGTGCCCGACCCAGTTCTCGAGAATAGCCATATCACATTGTACTGGGACCGATCTATCATCACCGACAGGACTATTGTTGCCAATAAGCCTGACATAGTGGTGATAGATCGAACAGAGCGTCTCACAATGATTGTTGATATCACTGTCCCACATGACGAGAACCTTGTGAAAGCCGAGAAAGATAAGGAAATTAAGTATCAAGACTTGGCACACGAGGTTGTCGACATGTGGGAGGTTGACTCAGCAGTCATTGTGCCGATAGTTGTTACGGCCAATGGCTTAATAGCCAAGAGCCTCGACCATCATCTGACGAGGCTCTCGTTGGGCAGCTGGGTCAAAGGCCTGATACAGAAAGCGGTACTTCTGGACACGGCACGTATTGTCAGGAAGTTCCTCTCTCTGAGGCCCTGACCACCGGTAGCTTGGACCCTGTTCCCGATGCCGGTGGGCTACTATTTTTTATATTTTTAAATGTTTTTTTATATTTTTTATAGAAATATTTAAAAATGTAAATAATATGTACATATAAATGAATAAACGAAATAATAATAATAATCTGTGGTAAGTCCGGCCGTCAACACGACAGAAAATTTTGCTGAATTATATATTTTTGAAAATATTTTATAAAATTAGATCTGCGGTTACACATAAAACAATAAATAATAAATCAAAATGAAAAAAAAAAGGAGAAAACGCCAGATCCTGCAATAGAACCGGAAAATACAATACCTGACATAAAATGTTGACAAGAAGCCGGACCAGAACAACAGAACAACGAAGCGCACGCCCACCACCCCCGGACTCGCCGCTCAGCTCCGCCTCGCAGCCGCCGGAACTCGGATTACCAGTGACACCGGCAGCTGCAGCCTCGTCGAGCTCGAGTGACGAGTATTTCTCCCCGCCGACGTCGCCAAGACCTGTACGTCGGCAGGGGAGAGGCCGGCCACCGAACAGTTTGGGACCTAGGGGCCCCCCGGCCCCGAGCCGGGTCCTCGCTGCCGGTGGTTATGTGCAGCGCATGAAATGGACTCAAAGTATAAACGAGAACGTCATGCGCGCATATTACGGGTCTACAGAGGGGGGAACTAACCTCACTGCTTACCGTGTTAGGATGCTGACTCTGTTTCAGGAACTTGAGCCAGCCATTAACGTCTCGGCCCAACGATTATCGGATCAGGTGCGTGTTATCCAACGCAATCATAGATTGGATGACGCCGCACTTGATAGGCTTCGCTTAGAGGTACAGAACAGCCGTGCCATCCCTGTCCCCTCACAGACCGCGGTACACCAACTTATCAATGTAGCCCCGCCGCGGTCCGATCGTGTAGATGGGGATGAGGATGATGGGGCTGTTACAGTAAGTAGCCAATACAACGACCGATTGAGGAGTGCATTGGAGGATGCGATTCGGGAGTGTAGAGCTAACCCCGAATCACGGCCACGATTACCACGCTTGCCCATGCACAATAAAAATAGGGCGCTGGTGTGTGCCTTGGATTCGCTGCTTGCTAGCTATTTTGAGAGCAGCGAAGATCTCGGCGATACACACTCAATCCTGTACTGTGCGGCTGTTGCGGCATGTCGTGTAGCCAATGTCAAATTTAATAATAGTGAACGAGCTACACGACCAAAACTAGCCGTACCAGCCTGGCAGTGCAGGATTGAGCGTCGTATTGACGAGACCAGGGCACTCATCGGCAAGCTAATATGCTTCAGGGAGGGCAATACTCGACCAAGAGTGATGCGCTTTGTGAGGCGGGCATTCTCGGGGACTGGTATCAGCCCTCGAGAATATACGTCCCGAGCCACAGAGCGTATCGACTTCCTGAAGCAGAAAGTTTGTGCATGGGCGAGCCGTATCCGTAGGTATAAACGCCGCGTTGAGCGATATACCCAGAATCGCATGTTCCAATGCGACCAAAGGTGGGTGTATAGAGCTTGGAAGCGGCCTGACCAAAGTGTGAGTGGTGGGCGCCTGCCTGATGATGATGCCATGAGCTCATTCTGGCGCAGCATCTGGTCGGTCCCCGTCATTCACACTGAGGGTGATTGGATGCGAGATATTGAGCGAACGTGTGAGTCTATAGAAGAAATGGGGGAAATTGTCATTAGCCCCCAAGACGTAGCCGGTGCAGTCCGTCCGTTACCTAACTGGAAATCTCCAGGGCCGGATGGACTGCACAATTTTTGGATAAAATGGCTGCGTAGCTCACACGCTCGCTTGGCGTCCCAATTCCAGTCGTCCTTAGAGTCAGGGTCGCTTCCGCAGTTCCTTACGACCGGAGTTACCCACCTGCTCCATAAATCAGGTAGTACTGCGGAACCCAAGAATTATAGACCGATCACGTGTTTGCCGACGGTCTATAAACTTCTTACATCCATTTTGAGATCCAAAATTAACACACATATTGGAAATAATTCTGTATTGTCTTCTTCTCAAAATGGATGTAGGAATGGGTCCCGCGGTACTAAGGAGCTACTCCTCATTGATACGGCCATTAGCCAACAGGTTCGTCGCTCCCAAAAGAGTCTGTCGACATGCTGGATAGATTATAAGAAGGCCTATGATTCGGTGCCACATACATGGCTCATGAGGGTGCTAGAGCTGTATAAAATAAATACAACACTACGCACCTTCCTGAGGTCATGTATGGGGCAATGGAGGACGGTGCTTCGCTATCCAGGGTGTCAACCGATTCGGAGGAGCGGCGAACCGATTAGGATTGAGCGGGGAATATTCCAGGGCGACAGTCTGAGCCCACTATGGTTTTGTTTAGCCTTGAACCCTCTTAGCACATTGCTGGAGGGGTCGGGGCTAGGCTATCCGCTGCGGAGAGGAGGTCAGGTAGTATCCCACCTTCTCTACATGGATGACCTAAAGCTTTTTGCCCCCACTAAATTGCAACTGGTGGATTTACTGAAGGTAACTGAAACTTTCAGTAATTCTATCAGGATGGAATTTGGTGTGGACAAATGTGCAGTCATGCATGTAAGACGAGGGAGGATTATGGAATCCGAGGGACTACAACTTTCGGATTCCATACACCTCAGTCCGCTCTCCGCAAACGATACCTACAAATACCTTGGTATGTCGGAGGGGTTGGGTATCAGCGAGGCCGACATGAAACAATCGTTGAGGGAGCGCTTCTTTGGCCGCCTGAAAAAAGTCCTAAAAAGTCTTTTGTCAGGCGGAAACAAGGTGCGCGCCTTTAACGGTTGGGTCATGCCGGTCTTGATGTACTCCTTCGGCATACTGAAGTGGACTCAGACTGAATTAGATGCCCTGGATAGGAGAGTCCGGACTTTGCTGACCGCAAATCGGATGCATCACCCGCGATCATCAGTAATGAGGCTGTACATCCCGCGAAAGTGTGGGGGTCGAGGCTTATTAAATGCTAAGACCCTCCACAATCGTGAGGTGTGCAGCCTAAGGGAGTTTTTCCTCCATGCTGACGTGGGGATGCACCGAGATGTGGTCGCAGTAGATAAAGGACTCACCCCACTATCCTTGGCTAGAGAGAACTGGCGCAAGCCTGTAGTACTTAGTACTAATGACCGCAGGGAGATATGGCAGAGCAAGGAGCTACACGGACGCTTTTACCGGGCCCTCCATGGGCCCGACGTTGATTTCCTCGCGTCCGTGTCCTGGCTACGGTTCGGTGACCTATTTGGGGAAACCGAAGGTTTTGTCTGTGCGATTATGGACGAGGTTATCATGACGAATAACTACCGGAAGTATATTGTGAAGGACGGGACGGTTGACATATGTCGGGCATGCCACTGTCCCGGCGAGTCCCTCAGGCATATTATTTCCGGATGTTCTCGTCTTGCTAACGGCGAGTACTTGCATAGGCATAACCAAGTGGCCAGGATTATCCACCAGCAACTTGCTTTGAAGTATAACCTTGTGGAATCGGAGGTACCGTATTACAGGTATGTGCCCGACCCAGTTCTTGAAAATGGTCGTATCACGTTGTATTGGGATCGATCTATCATCACTGACAGGACTATTGTTGCCAATAAACCTGATATAGTGGTGATAGATCGATCAGAGCGCCGCACAATGATTGTTGATGTTACCATCCCGCATGATGGGAATCTCGTGAAAGCTGAGAAAGATAAACAAATCAAATATCTTGACTTAGCACACGAGGTTGTCAACATGTGGGATGTGGAATCGGCAACCATTGTGCCGATAGTCGTAACGGCCAATGGCCTAATGGCCAAGAGCCTCGACAAACATCTCATGAGGCTCTCGTTGGGTGGCTGGATCAAGGGCCTGATACAGAAAGCAGTCCTCCTCGATACGGCGCGTATTGTGAGGAGGTTCCTGTCTCTGGAGCCCTAACTGCCGGTAGCCTGGACCCTGCTCCCGCTGCCGGTGGACCCCTATTTTTTATATTTTTAAATATGTATTTTGTTTTCTTTTTATATGTATTTAAAAATGTAAATAATATGATACAGTGTGAATAAAGGAGATAATAATAAGAAAAAGAAAGAAAGATAAACAAATCAAATATCTTGACTTAGCACACGAGGTTGTCAACATGTGGGATGTGGAATCGGCAACCATTGTGCCGATAGTCGTATCGGCCAATGGCCTAATGGCCAAGAGCCTCGACAAACATCTCATGAGGCTCTCGTTGGGTGGCTGGATCAAGGGCCTGATACAGAAAGCAGTCCTCCTCGATACGGCGCGTATTGTGAGGAGGTTCCTGTCTCTGGAGCCCTAACTGCCGGTAGCCTGGACCCTGCTCCCGCTGCCGGTGGACCCCTATTTTTTATATTTTTAAATATATATTTTGTTTTCTTTTTATATGTATTTAAAAATGTAAATAATATGATAAAATGTGAATAAAGGAGATAATAATAATAATTGTCATGGGAATTGAATTTGTGTGCGAAGTTTCAGGAGAATCGGTTAAGCAGAAGTAGTTGAAAAATCTGTCGCAAGATTTAAATTAAACAAACAAATATACGAAGTGAAGTATAAAATACACAATACAACAGATTATTGTAGGAGTGAATCTATCATTACAGTTATAGCTAATATCGGTATGTCAAGATTGGGAGCATGGTAAATAAAGTAAATGAAACCAACATAGACTCTCCACCACTGAGAACACTTTTAATTGGGTTAGTGATTAGTTACAGAAGCTAGTTCACAATATAATAATTTACACAAGATCAGAAAATAAGGACAAGCAAATCAGATATAAAAGGTCAGACTTCTTCGGCGTTTCGACATGGAATCCTTTTCTCCGTCGAATGACCACTGTTTTTATAACTTCGGGTACGTTGATTCATTTTGACGATTACCCTCCTGTGTCAACATTGTCCAATATTACCAGCTACCGATAACAGAAGCTAATTAAAACCGTTTAAAAACTGGAGGAGGGTTGTCCCTAGTTCGCTCAAATGTTGAACTTCAACAAACTAAAGGAACTTTCGCGCGAAACCAGTCCAATCCAGTCGGATCCAGTTTATTCCAGTTTGAAGCGGTTCAGCCTGGCCTCGTTGCAGTTCTAGTAGTCGAGTGCAGTTTTGATAGTTTTCAACACAAATCAGAAAATGTAGAAGGTCAATTGTTTTTAACTACCTTGTTGGTCTAGTGGTGGCAAGCGCCACTGCTGATCGTGAGGTCCTGGGATCGAGCCCTAGGTCGGACAAAATGTTATTGGGTTTTTCCGTGTGGAATTCCTCAGTAGCAGCCCGGAGTTTGGATTTGTACCCGGTTGATGGCATTAAGCTCGCCCCCTATTACATGAGACTTAAACATAACAGCGAAATGAGGGTGTTACAATTCACTTCTGCCCAATCATTCGGGGAATACGGGCGTGATGTTATATTATGTTGTATCACTTTTTTTTTAGAAATCAATTCTTGACCCTGATTTTATTTGAGCATTTATTTTTGAAGGCTTTGTGGACAAAGGTAGGAAAGGCCAGCACCCAAGGAACTCTTTTAATGCTCCACTGGAGGATTTTTAATGCACCGCTGGAGGCTCTTTAAATGCTCCACTGGAGGCTCTTTTAATGCTCCACTGGAGGAGTTTTAATGCACCGCTGGAGGCACTTTTAATGCTCCACTGGAGGCTCTTTTAATGCTCCACTGGAGGTTTTTTTAATGCACCGCTGGAAGCTCTTATAATGCATCGCTGGAGGCTCTTATAATGCATCGCTGGAGGCTCTTTTAAAGCATCGCTGGAGGCTCTTTTAATTCACTGCTGAAACCCCTTTTAATGCACGGCTAGAGGCTTTTTTAATGCACCGCTGGAAGCTCTTTTAATGCATCGCTGGAAGCCCTTTTAATGCATCGCTGGAAGCCCTTTTAATGCACCGCTGGAAGCCCTTTTAATGCACCGTTGGAAGCTCTTATAATACACCGCTGGAAGCTCTTTTAATGCACCGCTGGAAGCCCTTTTAATGCACCGTTGGAAGCTCTTATAATACACCGCTGGAAGCTCTTCTAATGCACCGCTGGAAGCCCTTTTAATGCACCGTTGGAAGCTCTTATAATACACCACTGGAAGCTCTTTTAATACACCGTCTGTCTAGCGATCGTTGACGATTGTATCAAGTGGCCCTTTTGAGTTTATTTGCTTTGTTAGTGTAACATATTTCATCTGCATTGTGTGACTTTGGCAGGTGGCTACCTGGCTAACAAAACCTTTATTTTGATTTGTTCTGTACTGTGTTCATTGTGTTGGGCAGAGGTGTATAGTAATACCCTCATTTCGCCGTTATATTTGTCTCACGTAATAGAGGGCGAGCCTATTGCCATCAACCGGGCACAAATCCAAACTCCGGGCTGCTACCGAGGAATCCCACACGGAAAAACCCAAAAACACCGCCCGACCTGGGTATCGAACCCAAGACCTCACGATCAGCAGTCGCGCTTGCCACCACTAGATCAATCATTACAGTTATAATAACTGTATTATTCACTAGAGATTTTTTTATCTCAAAACGGTATCAAATTTTATTGCAAAACGCATGTATTTCTTGGAAGGTTAGATAGGTGTTCTGTTGTACATCATAGCTTACTAATAATGGAATTAGATCCCATGAAATAGGATAAGAAATTTAATGTAGCAGTCCGGGGTAAATTCCAAAAAATTCCCAACAGATAATCTTAAAACCATTTAACCCTACTTGGGAATCGAACTGAGAACCTCACGGTGAAGCTTGTAATCACTACAATAACAAGACGGTTCAAAAACGACAACGACAAAGTTTAAAAGGATTTTTCCAATAAGTACAATTGTACCCAACAATCTGATTTCAACCCTTCAACTTTCGGCAACACGCTTGACTCGGAAACTCGTAACAACTCGTAACTAACTCGTCACATTGTTCGCTTGCCGATTGATCTTACGTAACGAGTCGCACGACACACTGGAGGGTTCGATCTACGTGTTTGGTTTCACGTTAGAGTATGAAAAAGGTTATAGAGCGCGCCTCTGCGAATTGTAACAGATGCTTCCTATAATTTTCTTTGAAAGTGTCTAGTCTTCTTTTCGTGTGGTTAGTGACTAACCTGGTGTCAGAGTTTATGCCGCCCATGGGCCTCTGACTTGGCTTCACATGCCGTCGAGAAATATCTCTCAGGCACGCCGGTTTCCTGACGATGTTTTCCTTCATCGTTTTTTAAGCAAGTGATAATTATACAATACGCACACGAATCCGAAAAGTCAGTGGTGCGTGCCTTGGGTTCAAACTCGAGACCTATGTCTTGGCAGTCCGACGATCACACCACTAGGTTATCACTGCTGTAAAGTATGTAGTGTAAAGAATTATATGAGTTTCGGCAGTACATAAGTCTAAATCCTTAATGTTGATGTAAACCAAATTGAAAAATCCAGTAAGCATTTTACTCGATTTGTGACCCGCATCAAAACCAGTACAAACGTGTGACAGAAATTGGGTACATACATAAAAGAAAGAAAAAATAAATCAGTAGGTATTACGCATATTGTCTCCAGCTACAAAAATTTGGGGATTGCAGTGGATGAGCGTTTGCCTTTCTGCGTTGCTGATCAACATGTTCGACTTCCGCTTTTTTTTAAAATGCCTTTTAGTAAAAGTTCTTATTCTGCTCCCTGATTCGGTTTGTTACCTCGTTATTTGAGATTTAAGACGACACGTTTGGTGTAGTGGCTGAGCGATTGGCTTCTGCGCTACGGGTCGTGGGTTCGGTTCTCACACGGAACAAATATTTTTATAGCCTACAGATAAGTAGTTGTTCCGGGTTTGTGTAAGTGAAGGGTTGTGTCTGTAAACGCACCCACGATACGAGAGAAATCCTAGTGTGGGGCAACGTTTATTATAAAAAAAAAATGATTATCGTAACAAGTGAAAAAGAGATAACAAATGGAGTCATTCGTCAGCTGTCTTATCGAAAAGAACAGAATCAGGGCTCTGGTTGGTCGTGTAAATAATTGAAATTTGAATAGATCTACGCTACCGGAGAAATCCTAGTGTTATTTTTTTCCTAGTGTTAGTCTTGCTTCCCACCTGTCACGCAATGTACTAGAGAGTCTGGCCAAGCTAACGCTGCATTAGAATTGTAATGGCAGCACTGCAAAGAACAACTAAAATCTGTACAAAAATTGATATTTTCCAATGCAAAGTTTGCTCTGCCGGGCTAGGTGAGTAGGTATGGATATGGCAAAGCCAACTCTGATTGGAATAATGCAAAGATGATGATGACGGCGATCGCAAAGATTATTATAGTAATTGTTTGCAGTGTGCCATAATTCCTTTACATAATTGCGTTCCTTGCGAAGTATGTGCGGTGTAACTTTGAATGATAGATTAAGGAATGATGAGATTAGACAAAGTTGCGGTTTAAAAGATGATGTACTGACTAAAATTGAAAGGAGTATGCTTAGGTGGTTAGGTCATGTTGAGAGAATGAGTGAACGGAGATTACCAGAAGGAATTTATAAGGCGGATGTCATTGAAAATGCCGGTGGAGGACGCCCTAGAAGGACATACATCGATGTTATTGGTGATGTTCTTCACAAACGTCAGGTGCATAGTACTCTCAACCTGATAAAGCGGAAGGAGTACGTAAGGGTCGTAGCACGTGGCGTTCTATAGTTTCTGCCAACCCCCATGGGAAAAAGGCGTGAGTTTATGTATGTATAATTCCTTTGCAGAGTTAACTTGGCCAGACTCTAAGTGTAAAACATATTATTTTAAAGTGTCTTCAGTAGGCAATAACTACATAACCGCTCTACAACTTGTTTTATTAATACTCTAAGGTCCTGTACTACTGTCGGGCGCCCATATAATGTGATTTGCGATTGTGGTGGTCATGTCCGAATCGAAGGGACCAGCGAGATGTATAAGAAGATATAGACAGCCATTGTCGAACAGTTGAGTCGTGTGAACGGTTAAGATTAAACCATTTTATTTTCTGGAACCATTTTTGGTCGCTTTATTCTGACGTAGATATGTCTAACACCGCTTTTTGGCTATTTTGCGTTTTTCTATGGTTAGTAGTTTTAGGGATATCTTTGCTTAAACCCTAAAGGAACTAGATCTTTTCTTTTTTTTCTATTGACGCATTGTGGGTAAATATTATTGTTACGGAAGTTACGCACGCAGGTACCGGGTCGCGTGGCTAATTACCAACCGCGCGGGTCATACGATTTGCGAGGTTAAGCTGCGCTTGCCGCGGTCGGTCTGTGGATGGGTGACCATTCGTAACACATCGAGACCCCTACCCAACCCTTCGGGGAATAAAGGCGTGATGTTATGTTATGTTAAAATAATGTAACCAACACTATTGTGACTGTGTTGTTGGCCTTGTTTCCCCATAGGATCATATTTCTTTATAGAATATTCTCCATCTACAAGTCACACCCTCGTACACAGGGTTCCGTATCAATAAATGAAACGATAGAAGCGATTTTTTTGTATTTACTGGCTTTTGTGTTTATTGGCAGTGATATAGCCTTTGTTTTATCCTGGGAAAATCCTCATGGATGTCCCTCGCCCGGGGTAGGCGAGGGAGTCTGCCGGGCTCCTACCGGCTAAAAACCCACGGTGTTCCTCCTTTTGACCGTCGGCCGGGGTCGTGGGATTTGCCCAAGCATGCACCGCAACCCGAAGCTGTGTTTGTCACGGTCAGTGCGTGAATGGGTGACCGTCGAGACCTCTCCGTGCCTCGGAATGCACGTTAAACAATCGATCCCGAGTGGCATACGAATACTTATCATAGTCGTTACGGGCAGTCAGAAGCCTGAAAGTGTGACAACCGGTCTAACGTTAAGATATCGCCATTGATCTGTAACTGGGTTGCGGAGGTCTGATGGCAGTCGCTTCGTGTAAAATACTCGTACTCAGCCGCATCTGGTTAGACTGGAAGCTGACCCCAACATAGTTGGGAAAAAGATAGGCAGACCAGAACAAAACTCTTGTATGGGGATTTAGTTTTTAATATTTTTTATTGTTTGTCAAGATTTATACCACAAAAACACATAATTATAATCTGTAAAAAATTCACATTTCAACTGACTACCTGACGGTTGCCGAGATATATCCTCGTGACAGACGAACAGACAGCGTAGGCTTAGTAATAGGGTCCCGGGAACCCTAAAAAAGTGATAAACATAATCTTGTTTAGTGATGTGAATTTATTCGCGATCGCGACTCGCTGAGCCGTTTTCATATCAAATCTTTCGTCGCAGACATGTTTAAATCGTATCTGCCTTATCGTTCGGATCAAATCTCTTACATTAAAGCGAGTCAGTACGAGAGTATATTTTAATACCCGGTCGGGACCCGGAGACGTGTACGGTGAAGTAGCGAGCGGATTTCCGGATCCGGATATCCGGCATGTGAAAATAGAACGGTTACTAGTTGTTCTAGACGTTATAATTGTAACGTAAAAATATTGTATATATACTGCCTCGTTGGTCTAGTGGTGGCAAGTGCGACTGCTGATCGTGAGGTTGTGGGTTCGATGCCGAGTTCGGGCAAAGTGTTATTGGGTTTTTCCGTGTGGAATTAATTCCTCAGTAGCAGCCCGGAGTTTGGGTTTGTGCCCGGCAATAGGCTCGCTAGGAACATGGGACTTAAACATAACGGCGAAATGAGGGTGTTACTATACACCTCTGCTCAACCTCTGGAAAATTATTTTATTGTGAAAATATGAATTATAAAGACGCCATTTTTGAATAATATAATATAGTTAAGTAGGTACTTACTGAGATATTTTATTTAAAACAGTACTTACCTACCTAAGTTTATATTTTTAAAAATTGCGTCTTTATAATGCACAGAAATAAGAAAGAATTTCTTTCCGATATGTATGGTCTAATGCCTAGAAAAAAATTGGATGGTTATTAAAAAATCATTTGTAATATCTATGATTTCTGTGGTATGGGCCCATATTTCTTCTGGATACCCAAAACAATTTTTCTAGACCTAAGAATGAAACTTTTGTGTTCCGTATCATTAAATGCTAGAATTTTATCATCTACTAGTTATGTCCTCACGGCTCCGCTCGTAGCCTATGTTACTCAGTGATAATGTAGCTTTCTAACGGCAAAATATTTTTTGAAATCGGTCCAGTAGTTTTTAAGTTTATTCGTTACATACAAAAATCCAAATCTTTCCTCTTTATAATATTAGTACCAAGTTAACAGAATTTCTAAGGAGTTCTGGCCATGTTATTCAATTTGTTTGTTAACATGTAGGTAGGTACTTACAGTGACCAGAAAAAGCTACTTAACCAATATTCGAGATCAAAAGACATGCGCGAGTTGGACTTAGTAGTGTTGGTTCTGTAAAGTGAATAATATAATCAATATTATCGTAAGGTTGGCGAATGATGAATTTCTTTTAAAGTAAGTAAATGATTACGAAATAACAATGTATTATACGTGCCAAATAAGAATAGCACTGTCAAGACGCCATTTTGTTCCGCAATACTCGTGAACTTCATTACCAAAGTGTAAGGTGTGCAAAAAAATAAATAAAGAAATTATACTCAGTTTAATTATTTTTAGTTAATTTTTTTGGTATTTTAATCAATTAACGTCAAATTAATTACACAGTCACTATATTATTATTATGGCGACATATTAGGGTGACCAGTAGCATTTTGTGAAGTTAACTATATATACTGGTTAATTTCTTTAATGAATACTGTTTTCAAATATTATTAAATTATCCAAAATTATCTATTTATGGAATTCAATAAATAACATTTTATAAAAATGAATGTAAATAATAATGAAATCTATGAATAAAAAAATATAACATTTTTTTTTCATAGTACTTTTTTGCTGGCGGTACTAATTTGACAGCTATCGTGTGAAGTTGTAGCAAGCGAGATCCTATTCTTATTTGGCACGCATAGTATAATGCTTGCTAATTTAAAATGAGAAGGGCAGGCGAATGAGAAATTGCAATGCTTGTAAAAGGCTGCTAAGTCATAGGTACCTGCTAACATAACATAACACCACATTGTACACTTGGTTCGCAATAAATGTTTTGACTTTGACTTTAAGTGTCTATGTAAAGTACTGTTTTTTTTGTAACTAATACTAGGTTAGTCGGAAAGGGGGTACTAAGCCGCGGGCCACTTAATGTAACACTGTTGATTGTTTTAAATAAAGTGCGAAAATTTCAAAACTCGACAAAAAAATATTCAATACAAAATGATTTATATTTTAGTTTTTTCAAAAATTCTTTATCCCTGCTTTAGTTACGAATTCATAAAATGGAGCTTCTAATCCGTGATCCCAAATATGACCTAAATTGTAAAAACAGCTGATCATAGCTATGGACAGATAGATTTTAGCATATTTTTTACGAAATCTTTGAAAAGCTATTTCTCTTAAACTATCGAGTTTTGGGGAAAGATGTAGAACAAAAGTTATCCCTTATTATGGGTACTTTAACACCCTTTCGGCTTAGTACCACCTTTCCGACTAACCTTGTATACGTATTATTGTAGGCATCTACAATGTAACCTACCTTCTTTATTAAAAAAAACTGTTGATCACCACTAAACTTAGTGAAAAAAAAATCAACCAGTTGGGTAATAATGACGACACGTTTGGTGCAGTGACTGAGCGATCGGCTTCTGCGCTGTGGGTCATGGGTTCGATTCCCGCACGGAACAAATATTTGTATGGCCTACAGATAGTTGTTCCGGGTTTGGATGTTGTGCATGTGAAGATTTCTGTCTGTAAACGCACCCACGATACAGGAGTAATCCTAGTGTGGGGCGAAGATATTATTTAAAAAAAGGTGTTATTAAAGATTTGTGCTTCAAAAATAAAAAAAAAAACCTGAATTTGCTACAGCAAGTACGTTTTGACTATTAGTTTTGAGATCAAAATATGCGGTTTTTTAAAAGGTCGCATCTTTTAGAATAGAATAGAATATACTTTATTGTACACCAAAGAGATTAGACAAAGTTGCGGTTTAAAAGATGATGTAGTGACAAAAATTGAAAGGAGTATGCTTAGGTGGTTTGGCCATATTGAGAGAATGAGTGAACGGCGATTAACAAAAGGAATTTATAAGGCGGATGTTAATGGGAACGCCGGTAGAGGACGTCCTAGAAGGACATACATCGATGTTATTGGTGATGTTCTTCACAAAGGTCAGGTGCGTAGTACTCTCAACCGGCGTGCGTGTATGACAAGATGTATGAATGTGGATGAAGCGAAAGGGGTATGTAAGAGTCGTAGCATGTGGCGTTCTATAGTTTCTGCCTACCCCCATGGGAAAAAGGCGTGAGTTTATGTATGTATGTATGTATGTACACCAAACTTGTAACACAGCTCTTATACAATAACAAACATTAAAGGGTACAATGGCAGTCTTTTATTTACAATTGTAGAATTGTAAGCATTAGTGTTTAATATTAAACGTGATAGGTCTATTTTTAAGAAAAAGGTTTTGATGGACGGTAAAAATAGACAATTCCTGTAAGAGCTACGTTTTTTAAACGGTTTTAATTACCTTCACTTCGCATAGTTTGATTCAAATCTTAGAACAGATTTTTAAACTAGGTACTTCTGCTTAACCGATTCTTCTGTAACTTCTCACACAAATTCAATTCCCATGACAATACAACATTATAATAATTTCAACCTTCAATCCTCAAATCCTGATGCTGCAGGGGTACTGTAAGATAAAACAGTTTAACTTAAAAAAATAAAATAAGGAATTATTACATTTTACTGCCTCGTTGGTCTAGTGGTGGCAAGCGTGACTGTTGATCGTGAGGTATTGGGTTCGATTTCCAGGTCGGGCAAAGTGTTATTAGGTTTTTCCGTGTGGAATTCCTCAGTATCAGCCCGGAGTTTGGATTTGTGCCTTGCCGATGGAAATAGGCTCGCTCCCTATTACATGTGGCTTAAACATAATGAAATGAGTGTTATTATACACCTCTGCCCAACCCTTCGGGGAATACAGGCGTGATGTTATGTTACTATATTTTTATGTACGGGACCCTAAAAAACTAGAGAGGTTGAAAGGTTCCAATAAAATAAAGAATAAATCGAATATGAGAAAGGCCTTTTTGTTGATTTAGGTTTCTAAATCTAATTTTGACCACTTTGTTGAAAGATCTTGCGGTCAAATCAATACACGTTGATAATCTTATTATCTTATTAAACGTGCGCACTTGTACGTACTTATATTTATTATTAAAGTACAATGAAAACGTTAAACACCTTAAGATCTATTTTTGCTTGCACAGTGCTAGAAACAAACTATTTTACCGAATATGTTTTGCCAACATTGTACAAGGTTAGTCGGAAAGGGGGTACTAAGCCGCGGGCCACTTAAAGTATCACTGATACATTTTTTAAAGCAAGTGTTAAAATTTCAAAATTCGATAACTTTTATTTTGTCTCCTAATTAATTGTTACACTGTGAACTACCTCTCTCTTTTTTTCTTGCACTTCATGTCCATCCAAAGGTTGTCTGGAAGAAATCGCCTAGTGCGATAAGACCGCCCATTGTACATCTCTATTTTTATAGTAATGTTTCTTGTTTGTTTTGTGTACAATAAAGAGTATTGTATTGTATTGTATTGTATTTTGCATGAAAAAATATTTTTATTTTAGATTAAAAAGAAAAAACATACCTGCTTTATTTATGAATTCAAAAAATTAAGTTTCTAATCCGTGTCCCCAAATGTGACCTAAATTGTAAACACAGCTGATCATAGCTATGGACAGATAGATTTTAGCATATTTTTTACGAAATCTTTGAAAAGCTATTTCTCTTAAACTATCGAGTTTTGGGGAAAGTTGTAGAACAAAAGTTATCCCTTATTATGGGTACTTTAACACTCTTTAGGCTTAGTGTACACCCTTTCCGACTAACCTAGTAGAAATGAAAGTACAATCATTTTTTGACAGGACATTAAGCATTTTATTGGTGACATTGTGAGGTGACAGACACTAGTAATGTCAATTTGTTTCGGTTTCGGTTTAAAGAAACTTTATTCCCAATAAAGACATTAAGTCACTTACTTGAGAACAATACTAAAAATATAGATTACAATATGTTCGTCATCAGTATTACAATTTTATAGTTACCCATCCAATGCATTAATTTGTCCAGAAGTGATCGATCCGCAATTATGAATTGATTGATGTCATGGTTTTTATAACAAAACTCTCATTGATCTTTTCCGTTCAACAGTTTGAATAGGTAACATTGCCGTCCCCGGAGAATATAATGGCATTCGCAAAAACACAACTTTTTCAGAACAAAATAAAAACACATTTTTGACGACTGCTTGCCAAGTACTGCTTGTAACTGGCAAGCAGTGCTTGTAACAGTGCCAAGTACTGCTTGTAACTGGCAAGCAGTCGTCAAAAATCAGTTTTTATTTTGTTCTGAAAAACTTGTGTTTTTGTGAATGCCATTATATACTCCGGGGACGGCGACATGTGCCCGCGATGTGTGAAAGAAATGAATTTGAAAACTGACGAAACTTTTCATTCCCCCCCTATTCGTTGTACCTAGCCTTTTCCCAACTATGTTGTTGTCAGCTTCCAGTCTAACCAGTTGCGGCTGAATACCAGTATTTTACACGGAGCGACTGCCATCAGACCTCCGCAACCCAGTAACTGGATAATGCCGATATCCTTAGGTCAGACCGGTTGTCAGACTTTCGGGTTTCTGACTTCCCGTAACGACTGTCATAGATATCCGTACGACACCCGGGACCGACTGTTTAACGTGCTCTCCGAGGCACAGAGGGGTCTCGATGTGTAACGAATGGTCATCCACAGACTGACCGTGGCAAGCGCAGCTTAACCTCGCAAATCGTATGACCGCGCTGTGATGGCCTGGAGTTGCGCTCTCGGCCATCATCAGTGCTGCCAGCAACGCAGTCATTACAGACCGCGGCAGTACCTAATGTACTATTAAACTACGCAACGGATTTTAACGCAGTTTTCAGCAATAGATAGAGTGATTCAAGAGGAAGGTTTATATGCCCCACATTAGTATCTACATTGCACCCGTGCGAAGCCAGGACGGGTCGCTAGTATTACATAAAACAAATACATGTCTACGTCACTTCCAGTAACATACATCCAAGACTGTGACACTCAATCTTTTCCCCAAAGACCCCTAAAAGGGCAACATGAAACTTGACAAGTACGGAACCCCGGTGACACGTAAAAAATACTTCCTTGTCGTGTTAGTAGTGCCAGTTAGTTTTATAGCTCTAGTTAAACACTTAAAGCAAGTTATGGTTAATATCGTCGGTCGGAATCATTAACGGTACAATTCGAATTATGCTGTTTTTAGAAAATCCAAGTTAAAGTTTTTAGATATTTTGAAAGTCTAATTTTGTAAATGTCGTTTGAAAGAAAAGAAAGAAAGAAAATTAATTTATTCAGCCAAGAACACTGACAGCATAAATACAATAAAATAAACAAAGAAAAAAACAATATAAAAATAATTAAACACACATTTTATGCTGTCGAGCATGTCCATGCCGAAAAGGTCACCAACTCAGCATATGCTAGGCTTCAAAACACCCAGCGCTGATTTTCAGCTGGCACCCCCGCAGTGACACACGGATGGAGGTAGTTAATTTTAAATATATATTCTATTATACTTGAATGGATAAAAGTGTTTTATAATGTGTCAATAAACTACAAAAATATAATAAAAAATAAAACATAAAAACTACTTTTAATTTATGACAGCTAATCAAAAATATGGCAATGTTTCTTCTAGATAGATTAACGCGTGTGACTTGTTCCAGTAGTAATTTGGAAAGAGCAATTAATTTTCTGTCATTCTGCATCCGAAACACATAATTTTGGAGATGTTCCACTAATGACACCGACCGGCGATATATAGCACGTAAAAAAAAATACTGCCTCGTTGGCAAGCGAGACTGCTGATCGTGAGGTCCTGGATTCAATCCCCAGGTCGGCCAGTGTTATTGGGATTTCTCAGTAGCAGCCCGGAGTTCAGATTTGTGCCCGGTTGATCGCAATAGGCTCGCCCCCCTACTGACTACGTAAAATCAAAGTTTGAGCTAACCGTCGCGTTTTGTTCTTCCTCTAACATAACTTTTGTCTCTTGTTCCTATAACTGCAAAATGATTGATACACAATTCAAAATTCGACTCCTCACAACATCCCACGTAGTTGCTTAACTATTCAGAAGTTTTGGGTTCCAAGTTTATGAGTTGCCCTTTATATTATTTGTGCCTTGTAGTATTAATAAGACAAGGCGTAGATCGCGAGAAGTAAAGTACATGAAACATGAAAATATGCACGCAGTATTCATTTTAATTTAATTATTTATTGTTAACATGTGGTTTAAAAAATCTTATATAATACTCGTGCTTAGAGCCGTTAAGCTATATAAAAGTATACTACAACTAAAAAATAATTGCATAACATAAAATCACGCCTGTATTCCTCGAAGGGTTGGGCAGAGATGTATAGTAACACCCTCATTTTGCCGTTATGTTTAAGTCCCATGCAATAGGAGGCGAGCCTATTGCCATCAACCGGGTACTTATACAAATCGGGGTTGTTACTGAGGAATTTGACGCGGAAATACTCAATAACAGTTTTTCCGACCTGAGGATCGAGCCCAGGACCTCACGATCAGCAGTTGCGCTTGCCACCACTGGACCAACGAGGCAGTCAAAATATTTTATGAAAGAGAAAATATCTTAATTTGCATAACACCTGTAGGAGTAGATAACTACAAAATATTCAGATTACCTTATTCTTAGTATCATATAGTACTCTGTCATTTTATATATAACTAGCTGTGTCCTCACGGCTCCGCCCGTAGCCTATGTTACACAGTGATAATGTAGCTTACTAACGGTAAAAGAATTTTTGAAATCGGTCCAGTAGTTCTTAAGTTTATTCATTAGATACAAAAATACAAATCTTTCTCTTTATAATATTAGTATAGATATACCTACGTCTATTCGTAGACATGGGTCCCTTATGCCCGGTTCCTATAGACAAAAACGAATCGTTTTGTTTACCAATGATAGAATTTTTTTTGCCAAACTAGGCATATAAATAGATTCGTAAGCTAATTTTACTTGTAATTGCTACTTCCATATGGGAGGGTCTACTAAAGCCGGTCTTTGCTTCATTGTTGGTAAAGATTCAAGCGTCTCAATATAATGAATAACGTTCCGTAAATTATAGGAATCGGCCATTACAGATGACACAGAGTGGTCAATTAGTCGTACATACATAATTAGCTCATTACTTCTCATGATGGCCTGATGTGAGTTGGCGGACTATACACGCCATTTTAAAATTTTTTTTCGTTTGGGGCCTCTCATATTTGCATGTTTCCCATGATGTTTTCCGCCACTATTATGAATGGTCGCGGAGGGAATATTGCCTTAATTGCAACGCTAGACAAACAGATTGGTAATCACAATAGGTTGATTCTAGGTCACAGAAAATTGCTGCTGACCACAATGCGCTATATAGATTATTAATACTTAAAGTAGTTGCTCTTAAACTTTGCCCAAAAGCTTAGGAGTCAGATGGTAACGCTGATGCCTCTTAAAGTTCCTGTGGTGGAGCGATTTGTGGTCTATGGTATCTGTGTCACATACTCTGCCATCTTAACCAATTGCTTACATTAAGGTTAATAATAACAGTACACGCAAGTTGACTGCCTTGTTGGTCTAGTGGTCGCAAGCGCGACAGCTGATCGTGAGGTGCTGGGTTTGATCCCCAGGTCGGGCAAAGTGTTATTGGGTTTTTCCGTGTGGAATTCCTCAGTAGTAGCGCGGAGTTGATGGCAATAGGCTCGCCCCCTATTACATGGGACTTTAAACATAACGGCGACATGAGGGTGTAACAATACACCTCTGCCTAACCCTTCGGGGAATACAGGCGTGATGTTATGTTACGATTTTGTTTATATATATAAAAAAAAACAAAATAAAACAAACATCAGAGTATTTTTTTAAAACAATAAAAACACAAATGGCTGCCTCATAATATCAACAGTTGTCAAAATATCATAGACTGTACTCGTAAAAAAACGTTCAATATATTTTGTTTTCTCGACAGCCAGCATTTCACGCGGAATTTTACGCGCGCGAAATTTGTATCCTGTGTGCCAAAATAAAAATAAAAACCGGCGTAGTGAGAGTCGGACTCGCGCACCGAAGGGTTCCGTACAAACTTTATTTTCTTTGTGATGTAACTACATATTTACGGTTTTCGGATTTTTCCTTTTATTTGTGCTACGACACAGCTTCTTGCCAAATTTCATGATTCTAGGTCAACGGGAAGTAGGTACCCTACAGGTTTTGATTCCCTTGCGAGTGTCAAAATATGCGGCATAAATGGCCGTATCTTTTGATTGCATTGACTTAGAAGTTTGATTTTTTTACAGCTTCAATGGATTGCAGACTTGAGTATTTGAGATATTAATTTCAACTTGCTACCTTTACGCGTTTCTGAGAAAAAGGGTCTTGACAGACAGACGGACAACGAAGTGATCCGATAAGGGTTTCTTATTTCCTTTTGAGTTACGGAACCCTAGAAATGAACCCGATTGTCTAGTGATTGATGGACCATTCTCTCTGATACGGTTTTATCACTTTTTCCTATAGCAACCCTGTGATTTTGGCGGAACAATCCACCCATTGTTTGGTTATTTCTGAGCAATTTGAGCGGGAACAAAATTTGGGGTTGAAAAGACCAATTTTCATGATGATAATAGTATTTCCTGAGGACATTATTTTGATCGAAACTTTATACAATTTCTATAGTAAAGTATTTCGTTGATTGAAAGTCGGAAAACATTGTCGATAACTGTAGTAACTTTGCTAATATTTCTAAGAATTTCGGCGTCTTTTACCGAAATTTTGCGTTTAGAATACTTAAAATGGTTATGTAGAAATTTGTTGAAATTCTGGCGAGTTGTTGGACAAGTTTGTAATAACAGTATTGTATTTTATGAGTGATTTATGGGAGTATAATTTGAAAAGACTGCAATGTATTTGTCCTTAAGGATGATTACCACCAAACGGCTCGCATCGCATCGGATCGGAAAGGATACGAACGGATACGGCGACAGCCGATCGCATCCAGCAGGATGTCGACGCATACAATCGGCTCAGTACCGTCGCTTGCAAACATATGCGTTTCTGCGCCTAGTCAAATAGTTTCATTCCTACCGTGTTGACAGCCGAAAGGATCCGATCGGATACAACGACAGGCGAACGGAGCCGATCGCGCGTTGTAGTATATTTGTGCGCCCGCGGTCAAGCTGCTGTACGCGGCTTGGTAATATAGACTTTAAATACTGTGTAAACGATTTAATATCGTTTAAAGATTGTAAAATCCGTTCCGATCCGATGCGATGCGAGCCGTTTGGTGGAAATCATCCCTTACATCATCTTAAAGGTGGTCACTCATCGGTAGGGTTACCATAATTATGACAGGCATTTACGGTTTAAAATAAAATTTATTTCTCAAAGATTTACATAATCACTTAATGAAAAATAAAGTTTTAATAATAACATGCAGGTAATTGTTAAGATAGTCCAGAGCGCTTGTCGAGCAGTTAGTAGGTAATTAGTTATTTTAATAAATCTGGTGAGTGGGTATATCGAAATAAATTACTCAAACACATTCGTTCACATACATTTGCCGCATTTGACAGGCAGTTTAAGGTTTATACAGGCGTGCGGCCGGCATTACTCTGAGACAGGCATAAGGGTGCATTCAAAAAGCCTCTATGAGTGACGTTACTTAAGTAAGTAGGTACGTACGGAACACACTGTGTAGTCAGCCCCGCTACCAACCTTGCTAACTGTCAAATCTTTTCACGGCACGGCATGAGTTATTCTCTTGCCGACATGAGAGACCTACTGGCATTTTTCTGTAAAATCTGGCATTTGAGGCACTCTAGACAGACATTCCTCCATTTTGAAATGGTAAAGCCGGGTCCAGACGTGGGTAACGTGTAATTTAATGTATCATGAAATGTAACGCGAATTCTGTGTGTGGACGGCACTATGAGCGTTACATGTAATGCTTAACATACATTTCACGATACATTACATTACACACGTCTGGACCCGGCTTTAAACCGACAGCCGATGGATTACGGCGAGCGCCGGCGCACAGTGTTGCCGGTTCATAGTAAGACACGGACAATATTATTTGTGATGTGAACTTACTACCTATCATCAGTATTGTATAGAAAATATATGTCTTTAATAGAATAACCATAATTTACTATGCACTAGCTGTGTCCCGCGGCTTTACTCGCGTTAAACTGGATAAAACATTAAAAAGTAGCCAATTTTAGGTTCTAAACTATTAAGTTTCATCCGAATCCTCTAATAGAATGACAATAGTTACACACACACACACACACACACACAAACACACACACACACTCACACTCACACACGCACACACACACACAATCTTTGAGATTGGTATATAATATTAGTAGGATTAAGAAAAATGTTAAGAAAAAAATAAAAGAAAATTACGTAATTCAAACGAGTAATTATTCAATTAAATGATTAGGTACCTACATAGCTAATAATTCTAGCCCTTTTGACTGCAATTCTTTACAGGATCTTGAAATAACAAGGTCGCGACGAGTAAATTCAACCATGCGTCCTACAAGAAACAATTAATAATAACAACCTAGGTAGCATGTAGTAGCAAGGTTTGTTATTACAATATAATAATATAAAGCCCAGATAATATTTGTGTAAATAAATTGTTATAGAAAGTTACGGAAAACACTTACTAATAGCCTCGTGAATTTTTATTTTAGTCGAATTTTTGGTCGTTAATTGGAACTGTCTACCTATACATATATACATACATTATGTTTATATTTCAAGAACATTTATATCATATCTAAAAGACAATACCTTGCACTTCAGAATCCATGTTGTTGATTATGCAAATAACAATAAATATCAAAACTGTATTTATTGCTTGAACTATGTTGAGTTTTCTCTTCTTGAAACCGTAGTTGTCGACAGCGTACTTTGACAAGTGATATCTTCTCATTTTTATTAGAAAACTATCCTTCATTTTTTGGATTCCTATAACATACATATTCTAGTTGCAAGTCCGGTAATTGTTTTTCATCTACATTTAACTTTAAAATTTGGTTTTTGTCCGCCCTCGGCAACACTGTGCGGCGCAAGCGTTACATGTAATGCTCGCAGTGCCGTCCACACACAGAATTCGCGTTACATTTCACGATACATTACAGTACACGTTACACACGTCTGGACCCGGCTTTACAGTTCAGAATCGAGCATTACATCAGTGAATGCATCCAGGCGAGCATAATTTCAACTAAATCTGTTCAGTAGTAGTATTGGCGTGAAGCTCAAACATATAACCAGACAGAAATTGTAAAAACTGTTTAAGCATCAGTATACCTGTAGTTTTATTTATTTGTCAAAATATTCAATGTACAGTTTTTGCTTCGTTACAATGTTATTATACACTAGCTGTGTCCTCACGGCTCCGTCCGCGTAAGAAGTTTTATTTCGGTAACTAGCTGCCCGGACAGACTTCGTTCTGTCAAAAGTTATTGGCCTGTAGTGGGAAAAGAAAGTGTTTTTTCTCTCCATAAGAACCTTCCTTATGCCTTAAGGAATATATTTTAAAAAAATATCCGAATTGGTCGAGCCGTTCTCAAGTTTTGCGCTTAGCAACACATTTGGCGATTCATTTTTATTTATATAGATAAATTTATAGCCTATGTTAATGAGTGATAATGTAGCTTTCTAACGGCAAAAGAATTTTTGAAATCGGTCCAGTAGATTTTAAGTTTATTCGTTACATACAAAAATACAAATCTTTCCTCTTTATAATATTCGCACGGGTGCAATGTAGATACTAATATGGGGCATATAAACCTTCCTCTTGAATCACTCTATCTATTGCTGAAAACTGCGTTAAAATCCGTTGCGTAGTTTAAAAGATCTAAGCGTACAGACAGCGGGAGCAACTTTGTTTTATACTATGTAATGTAATAATAAAAAGAAAATGTAAATGCTAAAACTAAAAACCTCTTAAGGGCTCATTGTACATATTATTATGAACAACTTTTACCATGGGAACAAACAAAATGGCGAAAAAGAAAACAGCTGTTTCCAACATTTTGTCGAGTTATGCGAACATAAATGTATGGAACAGCAGATTTTTGTTTCGCGATTTCAGTGTTAATCCCTAGTAGATATTGTTCATAATGATGATTATAATGAGCACTTAAGAAGCTTTCAGTTTTTGCATTTACCTACATGTAACAGCTAGTCCACACAGAAACTATTTACAGGATCCGTTTCTATTTTGGTAATGGCGCTCGTAGTTGAATGAGCGAGTTCACCTACACGACAGTATTCCGAATCCAGTAAAAAATACTGGACCCGTTATTTTTATCGTACCCTGACTGCCAGATGCAAAGCAGCTGCCATTTAACTGATCCATCGGTACAGATGTGAACAACACATCCAGTACCGACGGATCCGTTAAAACGGATCCGCTGTGTGAACGGCCATTTATATGTATAGGTTTCTTAAGGCCCTTATTACACTATCATAGAAATATCATCATAGATGTATGAGTAATTTTTATATGAAGAACCTAGGACGGTGTAATAACTACATATGATTCATTTATCTATGATCATAGTTAAGGGATCCTATTTGACAGCAAGCGTACAAATATGATCATATATCCGTCGAATCTCAAAAATGGCGTCAAAATGCAAGAATTTCGACTGGAATATCGAAACAACAAAAATATTAATTAATTATTATATTTTTTATCTTCCAATCTAAGTTCTTCGAGTAAGGTGTTATGGTCTTTGATCGCCTTGCTACCCATGATCTTACACAAATACGTCTTTTATTTTTTGTTTTTTTCGTAACCGTTTTTATCTTCCTTTTTAATGTAATTAATAAAATTGCACTTTATACATCTTGAATAAGTATGAAGTTTATATGATCATAAGTGTAATATGTAGATATGAAGAATAGCATCATATAACTATGATCATAGAATTTGACAGATATGACATCATATTTATGTCATACGACTTTTATTCAGCACGCTAGTCAGAAGCAAATTGGAGGCGAGCTCCTGCGTCTGGAATCCAAGTGAGGCTACTTATACACTTGTACTTGAAAAGGTCCAAAAAGCGTTCTTAAGATTTCTCTATAAGTCGACTTTAGGATATTATCCATATTTATATCCAACAAAATTTATTTTGGGATGTCTAGGATATAATATGTTAGAAACCATAAGAGCATATGACCAGCTGAACATCATGCTTAAAGTATGTAGGGGAACAACAGATGCTCCTGATCTCCTCAATGAGCTGATTTGCCTTTACGCTCCGAGTAACTATCTCCGCGGCCGGAAGCATCGTCTACTAGCCGTGCCTACATGCCGCACAGTGGCTCGCGCGTCATCCCCTGTTCCTCGCGTTCTGTCTGCGCTCAATAGCCTTGTGGAAGCCAACCCGAAATGTGATCTATTTGCGGACGATTTTAAAACTGTAATGTGCATATGTCTGAGCTTCTGCGAAAGCAAGACGATTTGACATTGTTTCAATTGTTTTATTATATATATATATTAAATAAGTATATTAGAGGAAGTTTGAAAGTGGCACCAGTGACAGAAAAGTTGAAAGGAAAGCGTTTGTCTTGGTATGGGCATGTGCTGAGGAGGGATGAAACACATGTGACTAAGAGAGTGATGAATATGAATGTTGATGGATGGAGGGGGAGAGGGAGACCTAAGAAAAGATGGATGGATTGTGTGAGGGAGGATATGAAAGATAAGGGAGTAAATGATAATGAGACGGCTGACAGGGAAGAGTGGAAAAGAAAAACATATTGCGCCGACCCCAAGTAACTTGGGACCAGGGCAGGAAGATGATGATATATATATTATATTTGTTATATTTTAATTATTTTGTTATTTAGTGTGTTGATTTCCTGTTCTAGTCTTATGTTAATGTAATTGGCTTATTGAAGCCGTGTTAGCACAGATAAATAATAAATAAATAAATGATGAATAAATGATAGTGTAATATGGGCCTAAGAGATGACGCAGTATTCTTGCTACGGCAGTAATTAAATGGAGGTAGCGACCAAAAACAAAAGCAGTAAAAAGACTCATCTTTTTTTTTCATCCTGGCGTTTTCCAGCAGGGCTCTTTCTTTAAGAAAGGAAGCTGTCTGGATTTACATAGTAATTACCTACTGTGTATAATTAGTTATGAGGAATACTTGGCTTCATCCTGTAGGTAAAATGCTTTTTAATTCACTATTATGGGGAAATGCGGTCGGCAATTAGTCCATACAAACGTATTCCTCAGTTTCCGCCTTAGATAATGTCACTAGAGCAAATTTTTTTACCATATGATATATGTCTACCACCACTATGTCCCAATGTTTTGTTTTTGTCAATAAATTAATTATTAAAAGAACTAGAACGTTTAAATTTTACAAAAATCGACTGGTTTTATCACCGTTTTTAAAAATCCGGCAAACAAATTTGGCGAATATAAAAAATAAAAGGAAAACATACAGACATAACCACAGTCTTTCTCAAAATATTACAGAGAAAAATATTAAAATCGGTCCAGATTTGAAGAAGGAAACAGGGAAATACGAAAGTACGATTTCGCTAATATTGCACGGGAGAAATCAGTCTGAGATGCAGGTGTCTCTTTCGCGCTCAACTGGGAAGGTTTGCGGGAGGGGTGAAACGGAAATAGATCGCAAAAACCTATTCAAATTATTAATATTTTGCAACCCGCGTTTCCTCTTAATGGTCCGTTATTATAAGCGCACAGGAGATTACAGGGGCGTACCTACCGCCGTATCAGCCGTATCAACGATATAGGGCCCCCGGGCTACAGGGGCCCCGACGCGTGTAAGCAAAAAATCGTAAAATGTTATACATAATCTCACTCAAGCTCTTAGGCCGTATGCCAAACTCTAAACTCTAAACGCTAAACTCGGCACACCCCAGACACTCCATACAACCATGGACTATGGTTTTTGGTTTGGTTCTCTCCATTTGGGCTTCAACGCAGTCGGGTAGAAGGGTCTCCCGAAAAATTTTGATACAGGGCCCGTACATACTTTACTATACTTTTAATTTAACTTTAAATTTTACTGTCCCAAAGTAATTGCAGTATAAAGTGATGGCCTGAAACACAGGTTTAAATTAACCTAGATCGGACTGGTCGCTATCTAACGTTGCAATTCCGAACCACCATTACTTCCACCTATAATAATAATATCTTAGTTTTAGTTTATTTTTAGGCATTATAATTGTATGGAAAATCTTTTACTGTTGGCTAAATGTATACTTTTTATGGACTTTTTTTATATTTGAATAAATTATTAAAATACTCCTCGTCGTTTATGTCATCCACGTACAGATATAGAGTAACCTTTCCTTCACAAGTATAAACGCCTAACAATATAGAATGTGCGTCATCTGTCCGCCATCACACGACTGAGTACACCCGCGTGCGCTCAATTTGTTAGACGCGACGCCATAGCCATTGTGACGTCATACTGTTGACACGTCAGTGTTATAATGGCGGCCATTACTTGGATTTGTAGGTATATTTTTTTATTTCAGTGTCTATTTTATCACGGATATCAAGGAATATACAAGGTTAGTCGGAAAGGGGGTCCTAAGCCGAAAGGGTGTTAAAGTACCCATAATAATGAATAACTTTTGTTCTATGACTTTCCCCAAAAGTCAGTTTAAGAGAAATAGCTTTTCAAAGATTTCGTAAAAAATATGCTAAAATCTATCTGTCCATAGCTATGATCAGCTGTGTTTACTATTTAGGTCACATTTGGGGTCATTGATTCGAAACATAATTTTCTGAATTCACAACTAAAGCAGGTATGTTTTTTTTTTTGAAAAAACTAAATAAAAATCATGTTGCATTTTTTTTTTTAATTTTAACACTTTCTTTAAAGCAATCATCAGTGATACATTAAGTGGCCCGCGGCTTAGTACCCCCTTTCCGACTAACCTTGTATATTTATCACATAACTAGCTGTGTCTTCACGACTCCGCCCGTAGCCTATGTTACTCAGTGATAATGTAGCTTTCTAACGGCAACATAATTTTTGTAATCGGTCCAGTAGTTTTTAAGTTTATTCGTTACATACAAAAATACAAATCTTTCCTCATTATAATATAAATATAGAAGTATAGATATATACATATATCATCAAGGGTTGGGCAGAGGTGTATAATAACACCCTGGTTTCACCGTTATGTTTAAGTCCCATGTAATAGGGGGCGAGCCTATTGCCATCAACCGGGAACAAATGCAAACTTTGGGTTGCTACTGAGGAATTCCATACTGAAAAACCAAATAACATTTTGTCCAACGTGGGAGTCGAACCCAGGACCTCACGATCAGCAGCCGCCACCAACGAGGCAGTATATTTTTTTTGTGTTTTTTTCGTCTTGGATATTAAAAACTACGCACAATTTTCACATCAAGGTAAACGTTGTTCCACGCTAGATTTTTTCTTATATCGATGGTTTATTTACATTCAATGGTTTTTGGCAAAGAATAGATCACCCCTTTCTCTCAGATACATGTGTCATAAAAGGCCACAAAAGATAAAATAAATGCTTATTATATTTACTGTTCTGCCTAGCCTTTTCCCAACTATGTTGTGGTCAGCTTCCAGTCTAACCAGATGCGGCTGAATACTAGTATTTTATACGGAGCGACTGCCACCAGACCTCCGCAACCCAGTTACTGGGTTAGGTTAAGGTTATATAAGAGAGCACGGTAAACCGTCGGTCCCGGGTGACATAATGAATAGCTATGACCAGGGCCGCACTGGAACCTGAAATCGGCCCGGCCATTTGAGAGAAGGTCGGCCCAGTGCTGGCAAAAAAAAAACATTCGCAAGCGATTAGACGGACGACGTTTTTTTTTAACCGACTTTCAAAAAAGGAAGAGTTTCTCAATTCGATTGTATGTTTTTTTATGTTTGTTCCGCGATATCTTTGCTAATTGTGAACCGAATTTAATGATTCTTTTTTTGTTTGAAAGAATGTTCTTTCGTTGTGGTCCCATTTAAATTTGGTGAAGATCTGATGAAGAACTTCGGAGATAGATAATTTGAAGTCGGTTTTATTTTTGTTAAAAAGTGATTATTAGCACTCCCCTCACTCTTCACTCGTTCTCCTGTTTTACAAACACAAACAATTTTGCGGCTTCTTTTTCAAGCGATAGGCGATAGTTGGACGACTTTTTTTTTGACGTTCCCCTCACTCTTTCGATTTCTCCGACTGTGTGACCGGCCCATCGGGCATTTGCTCAATTTTCCCGTATGGCCAGTCCGGACCTGGCTATGACAGTCGTTACGGGAAGTCAGAAGCCCGAAAGTTAGACAACCGGTCTAACCTTAGGATATCGGTATTGCCCTGTAACTGGGTTGCGGAGGTCTGATGGCAGTCGCTCCGTGTAAAATACGTGTATTCAGCCGCATCTTTTTAGACTGGAAGCTGACCACAACATAGTTGGGAAAAGGCTAGGCAGAACGAACAAAGTTTTGTAATTAGAAAGCCTGAATCTACCTACAAAGCCTCATCAATATATTATTATAAGCTGCTATGTCAGTAACACCAGTTAGTTCTATAAGTAAGTTGCATGTTGATCGGCAACTGTGTCGGCAGTTATCAACCGCAAAGTACTTGTTGGAGTTATGTTACACCGTCGCATAACGTGTTCGCGTCGGCTTTATTTGTGGACTTGTATAGGCCATAGGAAATGTTAATAACTACGTATTTAAAGGTTTTCAGGGGAAGATTTAGCAGTGATAGCCTAGTGGTGTGACCGTCGGACTGCCAGGTCTCGAGTTCGAACCCAAGGCACGCACCTCTCACTCTTCAGTTTCATGTGCGTATTGTATAATTATCACTTGCTTAAAAACGGTGAAGGAAAACATCGTCAGAAAACGGCATGCCTGATACATATTTTTCGACGCTATGTGAAGCCAAGTAAGAGGCCCATGGGCGGCATAAACTCTGACACCAGGTTAGTCACTAACCACACGAAAAGAAGAAAGAAGAAGGGGAAGATTAAACTTCTTCTTGTTTTATTCAAAATTTTTCGAGGATTTTATTTTTATATTTCTCTTTATTCTGGTTATCCGTACGCACGTCCTATTATATGTATTACTTAAAAATAACATTAAATATAAAAAAAAATTACACCCATAAAGAAAAATAATAGTATGTTAACTAACAAAAGGCGTTCCCGTTAATCCGAAATAGTATAGCGTACATACATGCTAAAAATATTTCCATTGAACACTTAATCTTATTTTTTAAATAATAAAATAATTACTAAAAATATTAAATTGATATGTAAAAGAAACACTGTACATGCGTACTTGTCTTTCAACGTGGAAGTACGAAGGTGAAGATCTATAGAAAAAAATGGTTGGACTTGCTGTCTTGTGTGTCCACAAAAGAAATTGCATGCAGCTGAGATGAGAATGCTAAAAGGGGTGTGTGGTATTACGCGAATGGTTAGAATTAGAAATGAGTATGTAAGAGGAAGTCTGAAAACGGCGCCGGTGACTGAGAAGTTGTGTGTAAACCGGTTGTTATGATATGTGATGCTGAAGAATGAGGAACACGTCGTGAGGAAAGTTTTTAGTATGAATGTGGATGGCTATAAGGGTAGTGGAAGACCAACAAAACCGGCCAAGTGGGAGTCTATTGTAGCAGTCTATCTACATTGGCCTGCAAAAATAAGTATCACACTTTTAAAATTTAAATTTTTTCTAAACTATACATATAAGTTAGAGATTTAAAATAAAAAACGTTTTATAGCAATTTTTATCAGCTTTCTTTGAAACTATAGTAACAAAGTTAAACTCTTTTTTGAGTCCTTTTTGTTTCGAAAATATATCTTGTGTACTTAAAAAGTTATTGCCATTTTAAAAGTGTGATACTTATTTTTGCAGGCCAGTGTAGTTGGTCTAGTGGTAGCAAGCGCGACTGCTAATCATGAGGTCCTGGCTTCGATCCCCAGGTCAGGCAAAGTGTTATTGGGTTTTTCCGTGTGGAATTCCTCAGTAGCAGCCCGTAGTTTGGATTTGTGTCCAGTTGATGGCAATAGGCTCGCCCCCTATTACATGGGACTTAAACATAACGGCGAAATGAGGGTGTTACTATACATGTCTGCCTAACCCTTCGGGGTATACAGGCGTGATGTTATAATTGTTCACGGACTAATACATTATCTGTGGTGGTTTTGTGTAATCTGTACCGAGCCAGGGCCAATAGCAACTGCGCGTGATCACGCGACAAGTTCGTTTTTGTTCCCTCTCCCGTTTCCTCGAATGTTGTTACTTATTAATAAGAACACACTTGTCATTTTGAAAACGTTAACTACGGACGCATTTTTATTTAAATGTTCCTCACAAATATTATAATACAACAATATTAAAAGTCGAAGGTCGGTAGGCAGGCGAACGCACACGCCCCTACAATAATGATCGATTAATAAATTTAATATTCATATTACAAAAATAATTTGTATGCGATCAAACTTCGGTGTGAGAGGATGACTCCAACGAGCTAACTGTCGGGTGTCAGTGTAGCTTGTGACGACACGACATAGATACGTGTTTGTTATAACAGAGGATAGCTTGTACTAACATAATAACATACACTATACTTAGGTTAGGTAAAGTCAGAATGGGACTGGATGTAAAGGCTACGCCGGTTTCCCAGTCCCCCTCCAGTCAGACGATGCGGGAATGCCGCTGGGTTATTTTAGTGGGTATACCGGGGCTTGCCCGGGGAGTCCCACATAACCCCCCATTCCCCCGAATGGGCGGGTATGCGTAATAGCATTTTTTCCCAGCGCAAACAAAAAAAAAAAAAAAAAAAAGGTAAAGTCAGAATAAAAGAAAAGAAACAATTTAAAAAAAAAATTGTAACAGTACCTACTTACATACAAGGTGTAAAAAGACCCTTCACGAAGCCGTCAACCATGCATTCAGTTCATCAAACTAAGTAACCCTACGCAAAAATTGTCGCTGGGAATCGACTTTTTTTTTTGGGTGAAAAATTTCGTTTTACTGTAAAGCTCAATGTAACGCACTCAAAACATTGTGCTGGTAGATGCAATGAGTAGTAAACGGGTGACGGAGGTATTTCAAGTACATTTGCAACCTTCAAAACTAGTATTTTTTTAAAAAGTTGTGTAAAAGTTGGAACTTTGACTTCCAATATCCGTAATTACACTGGCCTGCAAAAATAAGTATCACACTTTTAAAATTTCAATTTTTTCTAAACTATAGAAGTTAGAGATTTAAAATAAAAAACGTTTTATAGCAATTTTTATCAGCTTTCTTTGAAACTATAGTAACAAAGTTAAACTCTTTTTTGAGTCCTTTTTGTTTCGAAAATATATCTTGTGTACCTAAAAAGTTATTGCAATTTTAAGTGTGATACTTATTTTTGCAGGCCAGTATAGAAGGTTCCCGGGCATAGTCCAGAACAAAAAAAAATATCGCAATAACGTGGAGAATAAGTGTCATTCGGCTTCGTTAAGGGTCTATTTACACCGTTTATATTGTAATATTAAGGGGCTCGTGGCTACTATCAACCGCGCGGATCATATAATTAGCGAAGTAAAGCTGCCGCGGAATGTCTGTGGATGGGTGACCGTTTGTTACACATCGATATTCCTCTGTGCCTTGGAGATCACGTTAATCAGTCGGTCCCGGGTGTCATACGAATACCTATGACAGTCGTTATGGTAAGTCAGAAGCCCGGAAGTCTGTCAAATCGGTCTAACTTTAGAATATAAGCATTGCCAAATAAGTGAATTATGGAGGTCTGATGGCAGTCGCTCTGTGTAAAATACTGGTATTCAGCCGCATCTGGTTGGACTGGAAGCTGACCCTATTGGGAAAAGGATAGCCAGAACAAAGCAAGTACGATGATAGTTTCCACTTCTTCTTTTCGTGTGGTTAGTAACTAACCTGGTGTCACAGTTTATGCCGCCCATGAGCCTCGGACTTGGCTTCACATGTCGTCGAGAAATATCTCTCAGGCATGCCGGTTTCCTCACAATGTTTTCCTTCACCGTTTTTGGCAATTAATAATTATACAATACGCACATGAATCCGAAAAGTCAGAGGTGTGTGCCTTGGGAACTCGAGACCTATGACTTAGCAGTCTGGCACTTCTGACAGTCACACCACTAAGCTATCATTGCTGTTATGTTTAGTTTCCACTTACATTCAAGTAATCGTGAAGTCACCCAAAATATCCACAATTTTTCTGTTGGCACCCATCCAAAATGGAAACACGCAATAAATAAGCTGTTCTTAGTCGGATCGGCGATCATTTGAAGTTAACGGACATTCGTCTTATAGTAAACATTCCTTTTATACTTATTCTTATTAGAAACGATGTTAATACATCTTTGTAAGTGGTACTTAGCTTTTTATTTAGATGGTAGCTGTCGCCTTTGGTGACACTTGATATTGTTAAAATATTTTTTTGAGTGGAGTCTGCCCAGTGCTACTTATATACTGGGTGTAAAAATAACCTTAACTAAGCTGAAGTCTACGCATACTGTACATCAAACTAAGTAACATACAGCAAAAATAATTGCTGGGAAACGACTTTTCTTGGTATTAAATCAGCTTTTAATTTTAGCGCGCAAGGTAAGCGCGCGCGCAGCAGACTGTGCCTACATTTCAAAAATGTTGATAATGTTTGTACAGAAGAATGTTTAGTAATAACATTTAAACATAGCTAACGTGAAAAGCGTACAAAAATATGGTGACTTTGACCTTCAAATTCTCCATAACCAGTCGGATGTTACTCTCAGCTTCGTTAAGACTATTTTTACACTCGATATAGTATGACTCAACTAAGAAGTCGTATCGGCAAACTTCGTAAAACCGATCACTTCCGAACTGAGTGCGACTACAAGACCACAAATTTTTATTATTACTGCAGTAAAAAATTAGTACTGTCAACCAGCGTGCGTGTATGACAAGTTGTATGAATTTGGACGAAGCGAAAGGAGTATGTAAGGTTCGTAGCATGTGGCGTTCTATTGTTTCTGCCTACCCCCATGGGAAAAAGGCGTGAGTTTATGTATCTATATGTATGTATGTATGTAAAAAATGATCTTTACGATGACGCAATAAGTGTGAGTGGCGCTAAAATGAGCGATTGCCATTGGTTGTTCGATCAAGTTCGCCGATGCGACTTCTTAGTTGTGTCCTACTGGATCATACTAGGACCGTAATAGGAACGTGTCATGTACGGCAAAAATCGCTCCGTTCACTACTAAGTATACCCACTGCAACGGATCAACCGCGGCCTATACCCGAATACAACGCATATGATGACCGTACCATCATAGATTGTCCAGGATCTCACGATCAGCAGTCGCGCTTGCCACCACTAGACCAACACAGCAGTTATAAAAAAAAATATCTACAATAAAATCTTGTTTACAATTCATGCTTTTACAAAGTGATAGATTTTTTTTGGAAAAACTGGCATACATAATTGCAAACGATCCCATCAAAAATAGTATTTAAAAAAAACTGCTTGAGCTGCCTTGCCTCGTCGGTGTTTTTGACAAAATTTTACAGATTTATCTATACTAATATTATAAAGCTGAAGACTTTGTTTGTTTGAACGCGCTAATCTCAGGAACTACTGGTTGGAATTGAAAAAATATTTTTGTGTTGGATAGTCCATTTATCGAGGAAGGTTATAGACTATACAAGGTTAGTCGGAAAGGGGGTACTAAGCCGCGGGCCACGGAAAGTATCACTGATGACTATTTTAAAGCAAGTGTTAAAATTTCAAAATTCGATAATTTTTATTTGCATGCAAAAACATTTTTATTTACGTTTTTTCAAAAAAAAACATACCTGCTTTAGTTATGAATTCAGAAAATTAATTTTCTAATCCGTGACCCCAAATATGACTTAAATTGTAAAAACAGCTGATCATAGCTATGGATAGATAGATTTTAGCATATTTTTTACGAAATCTTTGAAAAGCTATTTCTCTTAAACTATCGAGTTTTGGGGAAAGTTGTAGAACAAAAGTTATCCTTTATTATGGTTACTTTAACACCCTTTCGGCTTAGTACCCCCTTTCCGACTAACCTTGTATAACATCACGCTACGACCAATAGGAGCGGAGCATAAATTAAAAATGTTGCAAAAACGGGAAATATCCGGATAAATCCGGAACCCGTGCGAAGCTGGGACGGGCCGCTGGTTGCAAAATAAAATGTCAATTCACAAAAGATAAAAGACTAAACTTTTCTGTTTTCTCTGCGTTCCTTTTGAACCGAATCCAAATATTATAATTGGACCCGGAGAAATATCAACAGACGCCATCTTTGTTTCTCTTTCAAAATATTTCGTTACAGCACATGCATCGATGACTTCGTGCAAATTGGCCCTTACGTTGGCAAAACAAATAAAATTAGACTCAATATAAAGGTGCGTACACACACCGAACGCACACGTATGTAGACTACACGGTACGTGAGCCGATTGCAAACAAAATACGTACGCGTTTAGTACGCGTTTGAAAATGTGTACACACCATTATGACGCCATCCCGGCTAGGGTTGCCAGGTGTCCGGCTTTACGCGGACATGTCCGGCTTTTTACAGTTGTTTCCAGCCAAATATATACAAGTAAGTATAAGTCTGGCCTGTCCGGCTTTTGTTAGGCTTTTCGTCAACCTCGCCCCGCCAAAAGATGCAGTATAAAAGCGCACGAGCGACTCACGCGGACACGCATGACCCGCGATCTCGCAGGAGTCCAGTGCGTCGGGCTTTCAGTGCAAAATGTCCGGCTAAATATGAATCTGTGTCCGGTTTTTCTATTTTTGGGCCTGGTAACCCTAATCCCGGCTCACACCGTAAACTTAAACGCTATAAACTAAATTATGCAGAAAAAATATATGAAAATATCTGCAAACACAGTGTTCAATATTTTAGGAAACCATTTTGTGGTGTCGACAGATCCAAAAAAGGGTCCCTATAAAGATAACAGCTTTATAAGAGTTTCTGCGGGATCCTTTTATTTATTATACACTTGTGATCTCTAGAAATGATAGATAATCGAAGGAGAAGTGTGTTATTGGGTTTTTCCGTGTGGAATTCCTCAGTAGCAGCCCGGAGTTTGGATTTGTGCCCGGTTGATGGCAATAGGCTCCCTCTATCATGGGACTTTAACATAACGGCGAAATGAGGGTTGTGACGGGTGGTGGCTGACTGGCGGGGGTCCGGGGCTATAAAAGGTCGGGCACACTGCAGATCGCCCTCTCGCGCCGCTGCAGTTGCCCAGTTAAGTGCCACACCTGCTGAAGAAGACCTGGACTCCTCGCATTGTACGAACCACGCCCTTTTGTTCTCTTTGTACTCTTTGTAAATTCTTAATTAAATATATATAGTGTACGGTTACAAGTGTTATTCTTTATCCTCCCGTAAGTACACGCCTGCTAATTTTTATGTGCACATGCTAGTCGAGGATTGACTCCTAAAGCCACCCTAAAGTGTTACAGGGTGTCACTGTATGCCTCTGCGCAACCCTTCGGGGAATACAAGCTTGATGTTATGTAATGTTTTTTATCAAAGGGTATTTCGTCGTACATGTTGTAACAAGGAGGAACATTTAGGATTAATTGTAGGTCTAGCACAAATTTTGTCACGTTGCTAACGTAAACGTAAACGTAAGGGGCTCGTGGCTAAATAACAACCGCGCCGTTCGTACGATTTGCGAGATTAAGCTGCGCTTGCCGCGGTCAGTCCGTGGATGGGTGACCATTTGTTACACATCGAGACCCCTCCGTGCCTCGGAGAGCACGTTAAGCCGTCGGTCCCGGGTGTCATACGAATACCAATGACAGTCGTTACGGGTAGTCAGAAGCCCGAAAGTCTGACAAACGGTTTAACCTTAGGATATCGGCATTGCCCAGTTACTGGGTTGCGGAGGTCTGATGGCAGTCGCTCCGTGTAAAATACTGGTATTCAGCCGCATCTGGTTAGACTGGAAGCTGACCACAAGATAATTGGGAAAAGGCTAAGAGGAAGACTAACGTAAAAATAAAGTTAATGTAAGTAAATTTTGAATTGGAAATACTCGTTTCGCATATACTATTTAATTAAATTGAAAACTTTATTTATATCTATGTATGATTATACTAAATATACCATAGATAGTTTATATGGCAGTAGTAGTAGACAGCAGTGATAGGCTAGTGGTGTGTCTGAAGTTCGAACCCAAGATACGCATCTCTGACTTTTCGGGTTCATGTGCGTATTGTATAATTATCATTTGCTTAAAAACGGTGAAGGAAATCACCGTTAAGAACAGCCTGAGAGATATTTCTCGACGGCATGTGAAGCCATGTCAGAGGCCCATGTTCGGCATAAACCCTGACACCAAGTTAGTCACTAACCACACGAAAAGAAAAAAGAAGATGTCAGTATTGTAAAACTTTAACTGACTTCTCCAATTCATGTACAGAACAGATCACAATTTGCTTATCACTTGCGTTAACGGTAACGGAGAACATCGTGAAGAAATCTGCACACCTGAGAGGGCTCCATAAAGTTCTCGATAGTGTGTGTAGTCTGCCAACCCGAATCAGGCCAACGTGGTGCCTGTACCCTCCTGTTCCTCTTAAATCCGCTATTGGACAAATGAACATACAGACGGATAAGGATTCCGTTTTGAACTTTTAGGTGTTATCGGTAGCTGGTAACACTGGACAATGTTGATAAAGGAGGGTAGTCGTCAAGATGAATCAAGGTTCCCGAAGTTATAAAAACTGAGCTCATTCGACGGAGCAGAGGATTCCTGGTCGAACCGCCGAAGAAGTCTGACCTTTTATATCTGATTTGCTTGTCCTTATTTTCTAATCTTGTGTAAATTATTATGTTGTGAAATACCTTCTGTAATTAACCACTAACCCAAATATAAGTACTCTTAGTGGTGGAGAGTTTATGTTGGTTTAATTTACTTTATTTACCATGCTTGCAATCTTGACATACTGATACTAGCTATAACTGTAATGATGGATTCACCCCTATAAGATACTGTTGTATGTGTTATACATAGGTAGGGTACCCTAAAAACAACAACAAATAATTAACATATGTATAGGAAATCAGTTTTCACCTCGTAAAGTTGGTTAACAAAAGCATAAATGAGTTTACAGTCGTGCGCGCCATTTTATTGGCCATAAGAGGTTGAAACGGTGTTTTTATGTACCGCCATAATATTGCTTGACTAGCTGCTGCACGTGGGAGTTCCTGCGACATTTCTAGGTGACAAATTGTTTTTTATTTAATATAACAGAAATAAAACCGACTTCAACAAAACGAAAAAGTAATAAAATAATTACCATATTATAAAAGTAACAGATTCAAAAGCCGGTGCTAATCCACGCTGAACCAAATTAAAGGCACCGACTTCTGAATCTGTTACTTTTATAATATGGTAATTATTTTATTACTTTTTCGTTTTGTTGAAGTCGGTTTTATTTTTGTTAAAATGTTTTTTATTTCATTCATTTTAGTGGCCTTAATTAAAACATGGTTGGACCTGCTAAAGACGCTGCTCGTACACATAATCACATCATCACATTATGCGTACTGTTCGTCATTGAGGAGTTCCATTGTTTATCTCCAAAGTTCTTCATCAGATCTTCACCAAATTTAAATGGGACCATTTCGAAAGAATACTCTTTCAAACAAAAGAAGAATTTTTCAAATCGGGTCATAAATGAGGGTGTACTGCGGTAACAAACATTAAAAAAAAAAAAAAACGTACAGACGAATTGAGAACCTCCTCCTTTTTTTGGAAGTCGGTTAAAAAATGCCAATTTTTACAATCAATCAGTTTTTAGTTTGTAGTCTGTGAGAAGGTTAATGAATGTAGATGAAGCGAAAAGGGTGTGTCAGGAACGTAGCAGGTGGAAATCTATAGTCTCTGCCTACCCCAACGGGAAACTGGCGTGATTGTATGTATGTCTGTACAGTGTCCGTTTTTTTAAACGGTTAATTAGCTTCACTCCGAATATTTGTTTGTTTGTGTCAAATCTTGCGACAGATTTTTCAACTACTTCTGCTTAACCGATTCTCCTGAAATTTAGCACACAAATTTAATTCCCATGACAATACAAAATTATTATAATTTCAACCTTCAATCCCAAATCATGATGCTGCAGGGGTAGTGTAAGATAAAACCGTTTAACTAAAAAGATGTTTTAAGGGATTATTTTTACTGGCACACAGGCACGGGTGTTTCCGTTAAAAACTATAGTTGAATAATAGTTTTACTCTGCACTCCATAAACGCTACAGTTAAACTTTCATGTCAATCGGTTTCCGAGTGAAAACTTAAAAAAATAACAAAACAATTCAATTTTTTTATAGTATAACCGCTAACCGCCCGCAAATATTTAAATGTTTTATTTTTATAGTAAGCCACATACAAGGTTAGTCGGAAAGGGGGTACTAAACCGAAGGGGTGTTAAAGTACCCATAACAATGGATAACTTTTGTTCAACAACTTTCCCCAAAACTCAATAGTTTAAGAGAAATAGCTGTTAAAAGATTTCATAAAAAATACGCTAAATTCCATCGATCCTCAGCTATGATCAGCTGTGTTTACATTTTAGGTCATATTTGGGGTCACGGATTAGAAACCCCAAATTCTGAATTCATAACTAAAGCAGGGATGAAGAACTTACGAAAAAACTAAAATAAAAATTATTTTTCATGGAAAAAGAATTAATCGAATTTAATAATTTTTACACTAGCTTTAAAATAGTCATTAGTGATACTTTAAGCGGCTTGCGGCTTAGTACCCCCTTTCCGACTAACCTTGTTAACATTTTATGATGTATTATATACAGCATACTCAACCCATTACAGTCCCACAGAATGAGAATGGTTTATGCCTTAGTCCACTACGCTGGCCTGGTGTGGGTTGGCGGACTACACACACCATCGAGAAGTTTATGGAGCCCTCTCAGGTGTGCAAGGTTCCTCCCGATGTTTGTTTTTTCAAATTTATCAATTCAGCAACTCGAGTGATATCAAAACGACTCTTAAGAGGCAGCTCTCAAATGAGAGCTATTTACTAATACGGTCGTTAGAAACTGTCCCTCCATATTCACTCACAACCATAAAGTTCTATATCAGCACTATTACAAATAGGATTGCTTATAGCATTGTTATAGCACCGTAATATGACTGTTATGAGCTGTCTAATGTCTTTTATGACAGTTACACCTCGTTAACATCAGCTGTGCAAATACTGATGCCTTTATTGTCATTGTTTTAAGTGTTGAGTGTTAAAAACAGACGCATTATAGACTTTACTCAAAAATGCTTGTAATGTGGTCATTATTTTGACAACCTTCTTTGAGCAAAGTCGACCTTTCCGCGCTACTTGAATAGGCGCCAGCAAATTTGTATGGAATTTCATTGCTGGTGAGGTTTAGCCGCCAGCAATTTCCTTTGAAAATCCATTATTGTCGAGTTTTGTTTCAAAAATAGTCTGGTGCAAAAAGTTTTTATTCAGAATTTGGCTGTATAGATACAGGCAGTACAATCATTAGACTAATTTAAAAAAAAAAACTAAAGACCGGGGAAGAAACAAATCGTTACTTTAAATAAAAAAAACTAAAGACCGGGGAAGAAACAAATCGTTACTTTAAATAAATTCTTACTATACTAATCTAGTTTTATTTAAATTACTCGCATTGTTTGAGTAAAGCACTATACAAGCCTTGGTCCGCAATGACTGCGCTGCTGGCCACGCTATGATGGCCTCGAGCTTAGTTTACCTACGCTCTCGGCCTTCAAGCTTGGTCATCATTGCAGCCTTTGCTGTCCGCGCTATAAAGGCCTCGACCTTCGGTCTCGGCCTTTTTTCCAGCTTGTCCATCAAGAGCTGCAATGCTGACCGTGCTGTGATGGCCTGGAGTGGCGCTACACTGCGCTCTCAGCCATCATCAGTGCTGCCAGCAACGCAGTCATTACAGACCGCGGCAGTAATGTACTATTAAAAGATATAACCAAGTGAATTCACATACGTAGACAATTTTATTTTATTAGGCACTATGTAGGACACTACGGGTCAAGAGTGAGTGGCAATTGTCCTGTCTTACACCCGTACACACAAACGTTACTAGAAGGAATTGCTGGAAACGCCGGTAGAGGACGTCCTATACATCGGTGTTATTGGTGATGTTCTTCACAAAGGTCAGGTGCGTAGTACTCTCAACCGTTGTGCGTGTATGACAAGATGTATCAATGTGGATGAAGCGAAAGGAGTATGTAAGGGTTATATAGTATATGTGTGGCGTTCTATAGTATCTGCCTACCCCCATGGGACAAAGGCGTGATTTTATGTATGTATGTATGTCATTAATTTTGTACTCGAATGCACATGACCAACAATTTTATCTGAAAATAATTAAAATACCTACGATACGAGTGAAACCGCGGGTAACAGTATGATATAAAAACCAGTTCAATAATAATGGTAACCAGTTTTTCCCACTCTTAAAAGTTCAACCGTCACACCAGTTCTGTGGCTAGTAAAAAATTCACCCGTTGGCGCTAAGCCAATATGCACTTGTATTGTGTAGTGGGTCTGTTTGTACTATGTTGCGGGTAAACGGAGAACTGCGACTTTTATGAAGACGTCTGGATAAGAAAAAAAAGGATTATTTATTATGAATGTTCCTCCTGTGTAGTATTTCTCAAATCTTTATATGCACAAATACCCAAACCCGGAAAAATTATCTGTAGGCCATATAAATATTTGTTCCGTGCGGAAATGGAACCTTTGCTTCGTAGCGCTGGTAGCGCAGAAGCCAATCGCTCTGCCACTGCACCAAACATGTCGTCAAATTGGCGACTAATGGCTCTTTATGTCATAGCAGTGATAGCCTAGCGGTTGAACGCTTGCCTTCCATGCAGGAGGGTCTGCGTTCGATCCCGGCCCGTCCAACTTTTCGAATTTATGTGCGGATCAGAATTTGATTATTGGCGTTCACGGTGAAGGAAAAGGATCACAAACAATATCTTATGCAGAGGGAAGAAAGTCATGTTACTAAACGAGTGTTGAATATGTGGATGGATATACAAATAGAGGTAGGCCAAAGAAAAGATGGATGGATTATGTGAAGGATGACATGGGTAAGAAAGGAGTGAGTACTGAGATGACGGATGATAGAGGAGAATGGAAGAGACATACGTGCTGTGCCGACCACACCTAGTGTGGGATAAGGGCAGGGAGATGATGTTTAAAGGTGAAGAGAGGGCTCCATAAAGTTCTCGATGGTCTGCCAACACGCACCAGGCTAGCGTGGTGGACTAAGACCTAAAACCCTTCTCATTCTGAGAAGAGGCCCGTGCTCAGCAGTGGGACAGTAATGGACAAATTATGTATCAAAATGTCCTTTACCATTAATTTTCACCCTGGATACTACAGTAGCCATAACTGCTATCCCCCATGTTAATATATGAATAATGATTTAATCATAGTCTTTTATGGCGTGTCAAATATACATTTAATTACAGTTATAATAATAACTGTTGGAACTAATTGATAGTTTAATTTTATTGGCTCTTAACGCCTTTACGAGGTTATTAAGTGGTGCTTAGGGGCGGCAATGTTTGGAGCGAATTGGTGATATAGAATATCATTATATGTAGATACATAATTTATTATTTGTGTGGGATTTTGGTTTAGATTTTTGGAATAGGCCTATCTTTTACCACAGGCCATAATAGGGTATTTGACTACTATTTTTTTATTAGTAATCTCAAAACTGTTACAAAAATGATAAGCAACAGTGGAAAACCAATGAAATCTATATCTATACTATACTAATATTATAAAGAGGAAAGATTTGTATTTCTTAACCGACTTTCAAAAAAGGAGGAGGTTCTCAATTCGATTGTTTTTTTCTTTTTTTTTGTATGTTTGTTCCGCGATATCTTTGCTAATTGTGAACCGATTTTAATGATTATTTTTTTGTTTGAAAGAGTATTCTTTCGAAGTGGTCCCATTTAAATTTTGTGAAGGTCTGAAGAAGAACTTCGGAGATAGACAATTTGAAGTCGGTTTTATTTTTGTTAAAAAGTGATTATGTATGTAACGAATAAATTTAAAAACTACTGGACCGATTTCAAAAAATCTTTTGCCGTTAGAAAGCTACATTATCACTGAGTAACATAGGCTACGGGCGGAGCCGTGAGGACACAGCTAGTATTTATAAAATGCGAAATTTATAAACGATTGTAAATTGTTCACTAGACGGAGACAACTTCCACAATGACGTCATACCTTACAAACTTCATAGTTATTTGACATCATTTCCTACAATATCCGTTTCGCGCGACAAGGACAGCAAATGCCTCCTCCACAAACTTCGCAAGCGTGCAGCTCCTCTATTTTTTCATTGATTTTATGAATCTTTTCACATATCTAGTTCTATCTATACTTTCTTTAAAATAATACTAAATTGTTGTACATTTATAATAGCAGTCAAATACCCGATTGTGGTTAAAAATAGTCTCGCCACCTTACATGAGACTTAATAAAAGAGGCGAGAGAGCCCGTTCACACTGCAAAACCGTTTTCGTAGGACCTGTTTTAACGGATACGTCGGTACCGGATACGTTGTTCATATTTGTACCGATGGATCAGTTAAACAAATGGCAGTTGCGCCGCGTCCCCGCGCGTCCCTTACGTTAAAAATAACGGATCTTGTGTCAAGACACCCATACTTCTCCATACATCTTCATGTACGGATCCGTTGTTTATACTGTTCCGTCATCCAGTTTTTGATGACAATAGGAATGTGTAAAAATGTCAGACCAGTATTTTTTACTGGATTCGAAATACTGTAGTGTATGTGAACTCGCTCATACAACTACAGGCGCCATCACCAAAATAAAAACGGATCCGCTAAAAACGGCCCTGTAAACAGTTTTTGTGGGAACTAGCTATAACGTGGGTGTATATTCATAGATAACAAACATAACATCACGCCTGTATTCCCCATAGGGTTTGGCAGAGGTGTATAGTAACACCCTCATTTCGCCGTTATGTTTAAGTCCCATGGCGAGCGTATTGCCATCAACATGACACAAATCCAAACTCCGGGCTGCTACTGAGGAATTTCACACGGAAAAACCCAATAACACATAGCTGGACCTGGGAGTCCAACCCAGAATCTCACGATCAGCAGTCGCGCTTCCCTCCAATAAACTAACGAAGCAGTTTATGATGTTTCTCGAAATGTCCAATTTCCAAGTTTGCTTACAACATGAACTGCAAAAATAATTGTATTTAAGTTTTGTTTTCATACTGCACCGTTTTGTTGCACTGAAGTGCATTCTCCATGGATTCTAAGGTATTAATATTCTACAAAATAATGTAGGTAGTTGGGTGCAGTTTGAAGTACCTAGTTTCAAACAAACATAGGTGTCCTATCTGCTCCTAGCTCCTCATGAAAATTGGTGTAACTTTGACCTCGTGCGAGGTCACAGGCCTTTACTTCGTATATTTGTTTGGTTCAAATCTTGCGACAGATTTTTCAAATAATTTAAACTAACAAATTTTCATAGATTTTTAAACATTTCGGAGAGTGTGCTTCAGATTTGCATGGTCTAATACCCCCCTGCCCTTTTTTCTATCGGCCGACCAGAAGCACGAAAAAGCGCCATCGGTTCATGGTTGATATACTAAAAACCCGAACGAAGCGTTTTGACTCCACTTTCATTGTGAAAACCGCCAAACAGTGGAATGCGCTGCCCGAGTGGGTGTTCCCCGACAGTTATAATCTGGGTGTCTTCCAGTCACGAGTGAATCGGTTTCTTCTGTGCAAGCGTGCTCCATCGTAGACCGCATCATCGCTTAACATCAGGCGAGATGGCGGCCAAACGCAGGACTAGTAACAAATAAATAAAAAAAACTACTTCCGCTTAACCGATTCTCCTGAAACTTCGCACACAAATTCAATTCCCATAACAATACAACATTATAAAACAACCTTCAGTCCTCAAATCCTCATGCTGCAGGGGTATTTAACTTGCTTCGTTCGTTTTCCGGGTCAAACTTTTTATTTTTTTGTACATCTGCGATCAGTACTCAATACTTTTAGCAAATGAGCTGGAAGTATACGTAGGCGGGAAGAGCGTGACTCCAGCGAGCCATCTACTCCATATTCTTGTTTAAGTCACAACAGATTTGTGGACTATGTGATGTCTCTCCTTTTTAATTTCTTTATATTATAATATGCCCCACAATACCAACAGCCGCGTTCGTCCTACTGCAATGTAACCTTCTGCGTCCAATCTTAATGTGAGAGCGCTGGTACCCATAACACAAGTTAAATCTTACATTGGGTACCAGAGTTCATCGAAACACTACATACTGTTACTTGTTACTTGTACAAAATTCTACACTCTAAGCACAGTGCTCTTGTAAGTGTTTATTGTCTAACTTTTTTGAAAAAAATAAAAAAAATAAAAAATAAAACTCTTCGCATAACTTCTAGTTTTAAGCGCCATAGCCAGGTCGTTAGGGTGCTTTTCTAGCCTTTCCTGGTATATTTTTTTAGTTTTTCGGATTACCTCCATGATGGTATCCATTTTTAGATCTTGATGGATTTCAGCGTTTGTGACGAACCATGGAACGCCACTTATTGAGCGCAAGATAGCATTCTGCATTCTCTGTATGATGAAATTGATGTTGGAATTACAAGCACTTCCCCATAGTTGAATTCCATAAAGCCACACTGGCTTTAGGATCACTTTATATATTAAAAGTTTGTTGTCACTGCTCAATATACTGTTGCGTCCCATGATCCAGTGCAGGTTCTTATAGCGGTCAAAATTTGTGATCAATTTTTCAAGTACTTGCTGGCATCCGATTGAGCTGAAATTTGGCATACCTATGTAACTTTGGTGACAATGTAATAAAATGGTACCATGAACCTGGTCTGATGATGGAGCCAGAAGATAAAAAGATAAAAGCTAGTCTTCTTTTTTAAGTGTGGTTAGTGACTACCTGATGTCAGAGTTTATGCCGCCTATGGGCCTCTGACTTGGCTTCACATGCCGTCGAGAAATATCTCTCAGGCTTGCCGGTTTCCTCACGATGTTTTCCTTCACCGTTTTTAAGCAAGTGATAATTATACAATACGCACATGGATGCGAAAAGTCAGAGATGGGTGCCTTGGGTTTGAATTCGAGACCTATGACTCGGCAGTGCGACGATCACACCACTAGGCTATCACTGCTTTAAAATTGTTGATTTTAAAGTTCCTTTATCACCTTCTAAACCTACCATTACTCGGAGATAGGTGTAGATTATAATCTTGATGATATCAGCACTGAAACAGAATCGTCTCTGATTAAAGATCTCCACATTTCCCGGTCCTCTGGGGTAAAAATCCCCTAATCAGACCCTTTAATTGACCTCAGGGGTCGGTTATAATAAATTATTGGCTGTAAGGCTTGCGTGGCGCGATCCAATCTCTACGGAGTTTCCGTCTCTAGGTACATATTGGTTCGGTTAGCGCTGGTATTTAAGTTAATAGATGGGTGGATAGGTAACTTAGTTGCTAGTTTTAATGTTCTTTGTTCGTTACGTCAAAAATCTAACAAAACATGTTTAGTGAACAATCTAACCAATTACAACATAGTAAACAGTTGGGCAAAAGGTAATTACCAACCGCGCGGATCATATGATTTGCGAGGTTAAGTTGTGCTTGCCGCGGTCAGTCTGTGGATGGGTCACCGTTCGTTATACATCGAACCCCTCAGTGCCTCGGAGAGTACGTTAAACAGTCGGTCCCTGGTAACATACGAATGCCTATGACAGTCGTTACGGGAAGTCAGAAGCCCGAAAGTCTAACAACTAGTCTAACCTTAGGATATCGGCATTTTCCCAGTAACTGGGAGCGGAGGTCTGATGGCAGTCGCTCCGTATAAAATACTGGTATTCAGCCGCATCTGATTAGACTGGAAGCTGACCACAACATAGTTGGGAAAAGGCTAGGCAGAACTATTTTATCAACAATCTTATTATATTATTTTATTCAATTATTCCTACTGTACAAAACCAAATAACATTTTGCTCGACCTGGGGATCGAACCCAGGACCTCACGATCAGCAGTCGTGCTTTCCACCACTGGACCAAAGAGGCAGTTATCCTATAACATTTTGGTTTATTTTTTTGCGACGCACACAATTTTTATCATACACTAGCGGCCCGTCACGGCTTCGCACAGGTGGACATTTTTCCCGTTTTTGCAACATTTTTCATTTATCCTCCGCTCCTATTGGTCGTAGCGTGATGTTATATAGCCTATAACCTTCCTCGATAAATGGACTATCTAACACAAAAATAATTTTTCAATTCCAACCAGTAGTTCCTGAGATTAGCGCGTTCAAACAAACAAACTCTTCAGCTTTATAATATTAGTATAGATAGATATGAATCAAGTTTTCAATTTAATTAAATAGTACGTGCGAAACGAGTATTTCTGATTCAAAATTCACTTACATCAACGCTACATTTACATTAGTACTTGAAAGCATTTGTGCTAATCCTACTGTTGGCTTCAGCACAATCCCAGCTTACCCCTTTCCTTTTACCCGTGAAGATATGCAGAACGAATCTGTACAACGGCAATAATACCAACCTCACAGCTCTCTTGGGAAATATGGGCAGCCCACCCACCGTACACTCGTAGTCAGTATTCACGTGGAGACTTTTAGAAGTTACGATTGAGATTTACGATTGAAACCGGGTTTAGCTTTTGATATTTTGTGTTTTGTATACTGGAAATGGAACCTGAACAATATAACGGTTTAAATAAAGAAAGTACGTTACATCACGCCTGTATTCTCCGAAGGGTTGGGCAGAGGTGTATAGTAGCGCTGTCCTTTCGCCGTTATTTTTAAGTCTCATGTAATAGGAGGCGAAACTTTGCCATCAGCCGGGTACAAATCCAAACTCCGGGCTGCTACTGAGGAATTACACACGGAAAAACCAAATAACACTTTGCTCGACCTGGGGATCGAACCCAGGACTTCACGATCAGCAATCGTGCTTCCCACCACTAGACCAACGATAAACAAGATACAGTTGTAAAATAATACAGTCGACAGCAAAACTTAATTAATATTTTTGTATTTTAAAATTAACTACTATAATATATTATATAATAATATATATTTGGTGCAGTGGCTGAGCGATCGGCTTCTGCGCTATGGGTCGTGGGTTCGATTCCCGCACGGAACAAATATTTGTATGGCCTACAGATAGTTGTTCCGGGCCTGGATGTTTGTGCATGTGAAGATTTGTGTCTGTAAACGCACCCAATCCTAGTGTGGGGAAACGTTAAAAAAAACTAAAAAAAAAAGTAAAAAAAAACTATCGTAAACAACAAAAAAATTCTGAATAACACAACTGTCCTATAACATTTTGGTTAATTTTTTTGCCACATGCACAATTTGTATAGAAATGTAGCAACAATGAATTACAGCCTTCACGAATTACTTTTTATCACTGGTCGGCCATCTAAATTGTTTCATCTAAAGGACATGGCCAATTTCTGTATGGGCGTCGGCATAGTTATCGAATTTATTGTAAACCAATGATTTTTTGTGTTTTATATTCGTGAATATTGGCACATTAAATTGCTATAAATAAAAAACTCATAGAACTTGTCATTACTACAGACTAGACGTAAATAGTTTCACTAAACCTTTAATCAGATCGCTGGCAATAAGTGTATAGAATTATAATGTAACATGTAATACATTTTTACAGGTTATATCTATATTTTTATAGTTTAATTACCAATTAACAAGGAAAACACAAAATAAATCAAAAGAGTAGGTATAAATAATTATTTATTTATTAGAGAAAACAAATAAAAATATTTTGTTAGCTTCTAATTACGTAGATATCTCAGTATACATTACAGCGATGCAGAGTTAGTCTTCTGTTCATATTATAATCATTAATAAACTGTCCAAGACGATTAGGCTCATCATAAATCAGATTCAGTTTTTTCTACTCCAACTTCATACCTGGGGTTGAGCATTGGTTATCCAACGCGAAAGTGTTGTTTGATGGTGTGCAGAAAGCGAGGATATGCGATGCCTCTGCAACCTTTGTATGGCTATTCCGCAGTCGATGCATGCACTTCATAATGATTCACAAAACAAATCCGAAACGCTATGCAAATCAGAGTCCAGTGTTAATAGCAAGGTAATTGAGTGGTAGAAGGTATTGGTCAGTAGATAAGCGGGGGTCAAATTGAGAAAATAATCGCAAAAATTCAAGCAGTAACGCAATGAAGAATCCGCAATGAAATGACATATGATATTACATTGACATTTCACATAGATAAAAACACACTGTCAAACAAGTAAACGCGTTCCGTTTTAAGTTTTTTTTTGTCTGAAATATTAAAAAGAAACTATCTTACGCATCAACATAAATTATGATAAGATAATTTTATTAAATGCAACAATTACCAATGAAGATAGTTTCGTATGAGTAAAATGTTCTTAATAAGAACATTTGTCATCCATATCACACATGTTTACAAGTAGTAAGCGTGGTTTAGAACGTCCATTATTATTTTTTATCTTTCTCTATGATCCATTATGGCGGACGTTGACAAACGGAACTTTGAATTCATCTTGCATTACTTATTATTTTGTAATAAAAACTGACAAGTTCAGAGAGGCTAAAAACTACGTATTAATTCATTTTTCACTTTTCAGGAGAGCAAAAAAATTTTTTTTCTACTTATCATATAGTTGTTTTTAATCTACAATATTCTATTTTATTTTAGTTTTTTCGACGAAGCACTTTCGCAACACGATCCAGTATGGAACTCACCTGACTTACACGCTGTTTTAGCTGTTTACATAGCTTGATGGAAAAAATATTACACACGCGGTGGATTTTGTTTTTGAAATAACACGTTGCTATTGGATCTAACCATTGATTGTGATTGGTCAAACGATGCGTTTTTCGATTCCCTATCGAATGACGTGCGTAACTCAAAACTACTATTTTTCGAGTTAACTTAAGCGACGATATGCGGAACGAGTATTTCCAATTCAAACTCACATTAACGCTACCTTTACGTTAGTAACTCGATAGCTTTCATGCGGCCTACGGATAAATCCGTGCCTATGAACTGATGGCCGTACTATCCAGACTCACACAATTATTCTCGTGGCTTGGGTCAGAAAGACAGTATTGGCGGTTCTAAATCCGTCAGTAAGCAGATATTATTGCTTCTGACTGTACATGATGTACAATCGACAACAAAACTCAATGAATATTTTTGAATTTTGAAATTAATTATTGTAGAAATCAATAAAAAATATAACATAACATCACACCTTTATTCCCCGAAGGGTTATATTTAAGTCCCATGTAATAGGAGCGAACCTATTACCATCAACCGGGCACAGATGTAAACTCCAGGCGGCTACTAAGAAATTCTACTCGGAAAAATAATAATATGAATATTAATATTTTTTTATAGAAATATTTAAAAATGTAATGAAATATGGATATACAATGAATAAACGGAATATTAGTAGTACAATATTATAAATTCTATCATTATTTTAACAATAAAACAAATGTTAGCAAGTTTTCATTCATAAGTAATCCCTATAAAAGACTTTTAAGTTAAACGGTTTTATTTTGCAATACTTGCAGCATTAGGATTTGAAGGTTAAAATTATTATAATGTTGTATTGTCATGGAAATTGTAATTGTATGCGAAGTTTCAAAAGAATCGGTTAAGCAGAAGAAAAATTACACGACGTAAACATGTGTTCTTAACGTGAGGCATTTTAGCGCCCCGAGCGGATTGCGCGGTTATCACTCACCGCGTGGTTATTTTACTTCGGGCGCTAAAATGCGTCACGTTAAAAACACATGTTTACTTCTGGTACTTTTTTTATTGAATCCAAAAGTATCCCGTGCGAGGTTAATCTATGTCAGCAGTACATCACGAGATTTGAAGGAATTACATGATTTAGTTTACACCTTACACAACCTTATATTTCTGACAGCCATTAAATGTCCACAGCTGAACAAAAGCCTCCACATAGAACGGAAAATTAAATTACACTTGCAGTGGGCTTCTGACAGCTTGACGACTGTCACAGAAATTCGCCTGTCAGCCGGGAACGACGGTATAAGGACGCGTTCCCACTATGTCGTGACGATTAATTTATCGTTGGACGACTGTCGTCTCTAGTTGTTCCCATTATAACGACTGTTTGTCGTCAATTTTTTTTATCGTTTAGCCACTAAGTATCGTATCTAGCTGTTCCCATTGAATCGCGAAGACATTTTATCGTTTCACGGCAGACGCTTTGTCGTTTGCACATCAGTGGCAAGCTACAAGACGAGACGATATTTTTATCGTGGCCACGACAGATAGTCGTAACAACCACACATGATTTGGCGTCACGATGTCGTGACGTTTTCTTATCGTTTTACGACTGCCGTGCTAGCCGTTCCCATTGACTTGACAATCTGTCGTCACTGCAAAAACAAGACGTGAACGACAGTTAATCGTGTCGTCTTATATGTGAACACTAAGATTTCTACTATTTTTTGTGTTTTTACCCGTGGGAACCTGTAATTGGCTCTGTTTCATTTTCAATTGTTATTCATTTGTTATAGCTGTTGGTTCTCCTATAAATAAATAAACACATCTATTTAAATATATAAGCTTCGACACTTAAAACTACACGATTATCTGTCGTTACGACAAAGTGGAAACGCGGCCTAACGCGCTCAGAGACACAGAGGTGGCCGTAAATTATGACCACTTATATCGAAATTACTGCCTTGTTGGTTTAGTGGTCGCAAGCGCGACTACTGATCGTGAGGTCCTCGGTTCGATCCCTAGGTCGGGCAAATTGTTATTGGGTTTTTCCGTTAGGAATTTCTCAGTAGCAGCCCAGAGTTTGGATTTTGAGCCCGGTTACTGGCAATAGGCTCGCCCCCTATTACATGGGACTTAAACATAACTGGCGAAACGAGGGTGTAATAAAAACACCTCCGCCGAACCCTTCGGGGAACACAAGGCTTGATGATATGTTATGTTATGTATAACAAAATTGTACCATATTATGTACAGTAGGCGAATGAAAAATTAACAGATCGTGTTCGAAACACAATACTGTGCTCCAAAACTCAAATTGTAGATGTGGCTCAAAAGGCCGCCTAACTGAAGTGGGACTGGGCAGAACATGTCTGCCGTATGCCGAACGAGCTGTGGGCCCGTATAGCACAAGACTGGAGCCCCGAGACAGCGAGACGGGGTCGCGGCAGGCCGCGGAGAAGATGGATGCCTTGGACGAGTTGGATGCCTTTCATGATAATTGGCATGAAACTGCACAGAATCGTGAGGGAGGGAAAGGGAGGCCTTTGCCCAGCAGTGGGACAGTACAGGCTAATTATAATATCATAATATATATATAGGCGAATGAAAAGCTTCGTCAGTTTTCAAATTCATCCCATTCCCACATCACGGGCTCATGTTACTTTATCAAACTATGTTTAATTATTTGGTAAAAAAGATCAAAATTGCCTTTTGCCTCCATGTGACGTAGTAGTGCCATGTAATGTCTTTGATTTGATTTAAGGAGTTTTGTTGTAACAATCATTACATCAATCAAATCGATGATTAAATAAATTGACATTACTAGTGTCTGTCATCATGTCACTGTTATCATTTTTAAATATCTGTCAAAAAAAATACTCGTATTTTCATTTCTATAATGTTGGCAATACGTAGTCGGTAAAATAGTTTGTTTTTTGCACTGTGCAAGCAAAAAACCTTATGGTGTATAACCTTTTCATTCCCCTACTGTACTTATGTCAACCCTATTAACGTAAAAATACATTTAGTGTAATGCTGATGTAAATTCGTGCTTATCGAATATATCTGCGTTTATAACACATTAACATTAAATAGCTTTTTCTAAAGGGTCGTTTTCAGATAAAATTATGAAATGCTAACGGCCGATTCCTATAATTAACGAAGCGTTATTGGTTATAATTGAGACTCTTGTATCTTTAACAATAATTAAGCAAAGACCTCTTAGCTTTGAATAGTAGACCCTCCCATATGGAAGTAGCTATCACAGGTAAAATAAGCTTACGAAAGCGTAGCTAATAAAAAATGCTACCATTGGTAAGCAAAACGATTCGTTTTTAACGATAAGTTAAAATTATAAATAACAAAACACTGCCAAGTATGAGCTACGGGCTACGGGAGTGCTACGAGCGTAGCTGACATGAGTGCTACGCCAGCTACGCTTTCGTAGCTGAAAACTTAAACACTACACGTCATCTTATTTCTTGAAGTTATGTATAGGATGTTCTTTTGTCTGTGTACTCCTCGAAGGGGTAAGCAGAGGTGTTCTACCATTACTGGAGTCTGTACATACATATTTCGCCTCTGATATTAAAGACCCTTATGGTGGCGAAGAGAAAGAAGTAGTGTAGCCTAGCGGTTGAACACTTGCCTTTCATGCAGGATGGTCTGAGTTCGACCCCGGCCTGCACCTCTTGCGGATCAGAATTTGATTATCACTTGCGTTCACGGTAAAGGAAAAACATCGTGAGGAAACCTGCACACCTGAGAGGGCTCCATAAAGTTCTCGATGGTGTGTGTAGTCCGCCAACCCGCACCAGGTCAGCGTGGTGGACTAAGGCCTAACCCTCCTCACTCTGAGAAGAGGCCCGTGCCGAGCAGTGGGACAGTAATGGGCTTATTATGTTATGTGGTAGCGAGACTACTGCCTACTTCCACGTTCCACTTGTCAGTCGACATGTGTCTTCAAGCGGTACAGACAAGTTTAATGTTGATAGCTTTCGTATACTGCCTACACTTTAAAGGCAAATGGGCGTGAAGATTGACGTCGCTAAATAGATGGGCTTGTGGGAGGAAGAACGAACTAGGAGGTACGGTAACTGGATGTGACTTGGTTTATACATGTCTGGGATCTTCTTTTTGTGGAGAATAGATTTCTGTACAGTAGAGGAAAAAAAATAGTATACAACTTAAGGTCTCTTTTTGCGTGAACAGTGCAAGAAACAACGTATTTTACCGACTACGTATTGCCAATATTATTCAAATGAAACCACAAATATTTATTGACAGGATGTTAAAATTTATAATGGTGACATGATGACAACCACCTGTTATGTACATTTATTTAATCATCGCATTGATTGATGTAATGGTTTTTACAACAAAACTCCTCAAACCAAATCAAAGACATTACATGACTCTACTACGTCATATGGAGGCAAAAGGCAATTTTGATCTTTGCTATCAAATAATTAAATATTTTAATATATAAAAGGAGAAGCTAACTGACTGCCTGATCTATCAACGCACAGCCTAAACGGCTGGGGTTAGAAACTTGAAATTTTGACAGTAGGTTCATTTTGTGACGTAAACATCCACTAAGAAGGGATTTATTGAAATTCAACCCCTAAGGGGGTGAAATAGGGTTTTTAAGTTTGTATGTAAGTCCGTCATTATTGAAGTAAGAAGCTTGAAATTAAATATTAAGGTTTTTGGTTAGAAATAAACGTACACTTGTTTGAGCATTTTTAGAAATTCAACCCTTAAAGGGGTGAAATAAGCGTTGAAAGAGTGTATGAGAAATCTGGTACTTTTGAAGTAAGAAGCATGGTGAGAAACTGACCGACTGGCTGACTAATCTAGCAACGCACAGCCTAAACCGCTGGGGGTGATAAAAGACGGACGTTTTAGATTTTAAAATGTCACTTTAAAATGGGCTTAACGAGGATTTCAAACTTCACGCAAGCGAAGCTGCGGGCAAAAGCTAGTTAAATCTAATTGCCCATGCATTGGTCTGTTCCGTTCAACAGTTTGAGAAGGTAACATGTGCCCGCGATGTGGGAAAGGAATGAATTTGAAAACGGACGAAATTATTTATTCCCCTACTGTACATACCTTAAAGAAATATAGGGTGAGTATATACTGAGTGTAAGGTTGTGGTGACATCTACCACGCCACATGCGAAATACGCAGTACGACGATTGTGTAGCAGACTACAGCGACAATAATGACGTCACATAATCCTGCATTACGATATCAAGATTTAACACACGGATAGTATATATACAACTTCCCAACATCAACCGTTGGGCAATAGCCCGCCAGGCATAAGACTCGCCTGGTTAGAGGATCGTCTCTTCTCGTTGGAGGAGCACCATGCCGCGTTTCTCCGCAAAGTTAAGCTGCGGTTGCTGCGGTCAGTCCGTAGATGTGTAACCGTTTGTTACACATCGAGACACTATGCTTCGGAGAACACGTTAAATCGTCAGTCCCGGGTGTCATACGAATACCTATGACAGTCACGGGTAGTCAGAAGCCCGAAAGTCAGACAACTGGTCTAACTTTAGGATATCGGCATTGCCCAATAACTGGACTGAGGAGGCCTGATGGCAGTCGCTCCTTGTAAAATACTGGTATTCAGCCGCATCTGGTTAGACTGGAAGTTCACCCCAACATTGTTTGGCAGCAAATATTTAGTATTGCAGTTTTTTTTTGATACAAAAATATTTATTGTTTAAGTTGTAATAGCAACCGTTATTTCATTCTTTTTAGAGTCTGGCCAACGACATTTGTACACGAGATATGGCGGCAATTTAAAACATCTCGACACTTATTTACTTATTTATTAGCACTAACTTGTTTCTACATATGAATCTACACTAATGTATGTACCTAATAAAAATCAAGTTCTCTGGAAAATTAAACTGTTAATTTAGTGCAGTGATATCCAAAGAGGTCTATATCGACCCCCAGGGGTCGACGGCGACCTAATAGGGGTCTATGTGGGCGAAAAATATTATTGGGGGTCCATGAGATGTAAATGGGGGTCCACAATATTGGATCTCATATAAGTTGGTCGTGACTTTAATTTTATGATTTGTTGGTTAGTTTCTACCTGAAAACGTAACAAACAGACCGACGACCAAAGTACTATTGTAGGTATTGTCGTAGGTAATTAAATGAAAGAAAATTTAAAAAATTTAAAAGTCATATTAAAAGTACACTTTGTAAACAAGCATATTACAAATTAGACGATTATATCCAGGATAAGAACGCTTGGAAACATGCTGGTCCAGCTCCATAGGACAATCTAGAGTCTAGACAAAATCAAACTGGTTGCTATTTTAATTGTATAATTTATTTTTTTAAAGCCGTTTATTTTAGATTCTATGAGTAAGTACCTAAACTCATACACTGACCTATTACTTTTATTTTTTTGGGAAATCGTATACTTTTGCAATGTTTGTAAATATGTGAGCACCATGTATCTATCACATAAATTAATATGTCATTGTTTCATTTTTTTTTTTTTTTTTACCTTTTGTGGTATAGTAATTTTATTCAAGGTGCATCGTCTTCACATATAATTGTATAATTAATGTACCTATACAAAATATTGTAAGACATTTTAAAAGAGTAACGGTGGAGTTTCTTGCCCATTCTTCTCCATACGAAACTACCTTTTGGAAGGGGCAACTAGAATCAATTCTATTTTCTTTGTAACTTTAACGTTCAAAAGTGCCTTTTATGTGCCTAATTGAAATAAATACTTTGACTTTGACTTTGGTATACTAAATATATAAAACTTAACGTGTCTTTCTTATTGTTTTTCTGCTCTACACCTCACTACAGTTAGAAATCAGTCAAATACACATTTAAAGTCTATGAATTTGCAAAAATGCAATATTAACTAAGCAGGGGGTCTACTCAAAACCGAAAAACTTGGTAAGTGGTCTACGTGACAAAAAAGTTTGGGTACCTCTGATTCAGTGTATAGTCCAGGGGTGGCAAACTTGATTCGACCCAAGATCTACTGTTTACTGAGTAGACTCTGTGCGATCTACCAATTACATAATCAGTACCTCTTCATTCAACTTATATTAAACTTAACAGTGTTGATAGCTGAAGAATTGATTAAATTGCCGCCTTCACTCGTGGACAACTTTTGTTGGCTAGACTATAACTGATATGATGGCTGTAATAATCATCCATTAATATTTACCGAGTTTTGTGTATGACATGCAATATTTATAACGACCAAAAAACACTGAACTAAATAATAACTGTGTATCCAATAAAATCATCGACTTTTATTCGAGTCGTTAAAAATTTACTGGCATAAAAATAATTTAATTTTACAGCAAAGCTTTCGTTCCGGTCGTATATTTTTCAGGAATGTTTGCAACATCATAAAAGCTTAGGGATTTGCATTTTACTCACACAAACATTTGTATCTTAGGGTGTTACCAGACCAATCGATCGATCGTCGATCGACGGCATCGCTCGATGGCAGAATGTATTAGTCGACGTCGATCGATAGTTTCTACCAGACCAATTGATCGATTGTCGATCGACGATAGATCGATAGAGAACGCGTCTTCTTGTAAATACATTTCGAAAGAAACCGATGGATTATAGCCGGGGTTAATCGATCAACGTCGACCGATGCCTTCGACCGGCAATTGATCGATTGGTTATTCGAACGATATCCGTCGTTCAGCCAAAGCTACCACACCAAAGGATCAAAGTCGATCGACGATCGATCGATTGGTGTAGTAACAACCTTACAGTGCGCATCAAATAACTTGAACCAAGATGGCGTCGACTGCGTGATCTATGTGAGGTTCGGGTCATATGATTCGTTTTGATGAGTCCAATAGATCGCACTTGGTGTTCAGGGTGATGATGGAGCTAGGAGGTGGATAGTGGAACTCTTCAATGGCTACTAGTAAACCCCTCAAGTTTAGCAGTCGACGCCATCTTGGATCTAATTATTTGACGCGCACTGTAACATAACATCACGCCTGTATTCCCCGAAGGGTTGGGCAGCGGTGTACAGTGACACCCTCATTTCACCGTTATGTTAAGTCCCATGTAATAGGGGGCGAGCCTATTGCCATCCATCAACCGGGCACAAATCCAAACTCCGAGCTGCTACTGAGGAATACCACACGGAAAAAGTCACGGGAATCTTTTGGAATCAATTAAATAAAAATTACAAGAAGTAAACATGTGTTCTTAATTTGGGGCATTTTTGCGCCCCGAGCGAATTGCGCGGTATGGCTCGCCGCGCGGTTATTTAACTGGGAGCGCTAAAATGCCTCACGTTAAGAACACACATTTACTTCTTGTAATTTTTTTATTATTAATTCCAAATGTTTTCCTGTTTTAATAACGCAAGTACTCGTTAAAAACAATATCACATCTAGTAAATAAATGTTTAACTCTGTGTACCAAACGGAAGCGTACAGTATTCACAAGCTATTGTTTTCACGCGACGCGGCCCAGCTTTGTGAAGGATGCGGGTTTCACCATATATGTAACTTAAGTTCAGAGTGATGCAAGTAAATAGATACTGCTTAATCACTTGTTCGTTTACTTAGAAGCTAGTTGGTGTATGGTGTCATAACACTATGATCTTGATCATAGCCTAGTGGTGTGACCGTCGGACTGCCAAGTCATAGGTCTCGAGTTCCCAAGGCACTTCCGACTTTTCGGATTCATGTGCATCTTTACATAGTATAAAACAAAGTCGCTTCCGCTGTCTGTACGCTTAGATCTTTTAAACTATGCAACGGATTTTAATCTCAGCAATAGATAGAGTGATTCTAGAGGAAGGTTTGTATGCCCCACATTAGTATCTACATTGCACCCGTGTGAAGCCGGGGCGGGTCGCTAGTATTGTATAATTATCACTTGCTTAAAAACGGTAAAGGAAAACATCGTGAGGAAACCGGAATGCCTGAGAGATATTTCTCTACGGCATGTGAAGTTAAGTCAGAGGCCCACGGGCGGCATAAACTGTGACACCAGGTTAGTCACTAACCACACGAAAAGAAGTAGATGATCTTCTTTTGTGTCGGCACGAGGTATACGAGAATAACTCACGCTGTGGTGATAAGATTATCCAGTCAGCAAGGTTGGTAGTGGAGCTGACTGCACAGGGTGCGGCGGACGTACTTGAGTATCATCACTTGTGGGGGCTCTTTAGATGTTCCTACGCCTCTATGGTACCTTCTCTGCCTAGCCTTTTTTCCTAACCCGTCACGGGGTGGTGGCGGACTGGCGGGGGCCCGGGCCTATAAAAGGTCGGGCACGCTGCAGATCGTCCTGTCGCGCCGCTGCACTTGCCAAGTTAAGTGCTACACCTGCATATGAAGACCCTGGACTCCTCGCATTGCTACGAACCACGCTCTGTTGATCTAATTGTAATTCTTATTTAAATATATTTAGTGTACGGTTACAAGTGTTGTTCTTTATCCTCCCGTAAAATTTTAATCCCGTAATCCCTGAAAAATTTTATGTGCACATGCTAGTTGAGGGTTGTCTCTTAAAGCCACCATAAAGTGCCACATGGGTCAGTTTCCAGTCTAACCGCATGCGGCTGAATACCCGTATTTTACACGAAGCGACTGCCATCAGACCTTCGCAACCCAGTTACTGGGCAATACCGATATCCTAAAGATAGACAAGTTGTCCGTCTTTCGGGCTTCTGACTTCCCGTAACGACTGTCATAGGTATTCGTAAGACAACCGGGGCCGACAGTTTAACGTGCTCTCCGAGGCACGGAGGGGTCTCGATGTGTAACGAACGGTCACCCATCTACGGATTGACCGCGGCAAGCGAAGTTTAACCTCGCAAATCGTATGATCCGCGCGGTTGGTAATTAGGCACGACCCCCAATTGTACGATAGTATATTTATTACTAAACAAAGATGCCAAAATATCTTATGACGCAGGTTGTCACTATCTCGTACCGGTGTACTTATTATGTACAATAGAGAGTATATAAATAAATAAGGAATGAGTTCCACCAAACGGCTTGCATCGCATCGGATCGGATAAGATACGGATGGATACGGCGACAGCCGATCACGTCCGTTAGGATGTCGACGCATACGATCGGCTCTGTACAGTCGCTTACGAACGTATCCTTTTCTGCGCCTAGTCAAATAGTTTCATTCCTACCGTGTTGACGTGTTCTAATTTTTGAAAGGATCCGATCAGATACGACGACATGTGAACGAAGCCGATCGCACGTCACAGCTTACTTTCCGCTACGATCACGTGTCGCGGAAGACGCCCGCAGTCAAGCTGCTGTGCGCGGCTTGGTAATATGGACTTTAAATACTATGCACACGAATTAATATCGTTTAAAGATTGTAAAATCCGTTGCGATCCGATGCGATGCGAGCCGTTTGGTGGAAATCATCCTTAACACATTCGTTCGTGTGTTCGATTTCCTTTGACTTCCGATCAGTTTGAAACCAAAGCAGTCTAATCCGAAACGTATCTAAAATGTCGGCCTTGCTATGGCTATTTTCGTGTTCAGATACATGTAACACTGCTTATTGTTACAACTGCATGCAGCAAAGACCAAGCTTTGCATAGTAAACTCTCCCAAATGGAAGTAGCTAGCTATCATAGGTAAAAGTAGCTTACGAGTCGATTCATACGCTTATCTTATCGGTAGCTGGTAACACTGGACAATGTTGATAAAGGAGGGTAATCGACAAGATGAATCAACGTACCCGAAGTTATAAAAACAGTGGTCATTCGACGGAGCAGAGGGTTCCATGTAGAACAGCTGAAGAAGTCTGACCGTTTATATCTGATTAGCTTGTCCTTATTTTCTAATCTTGTGTAAATTATTCTGTTATATTGTGAACTAGCTTCTGTAACTAATCACTAGCCCAATTAAAAGTACTCTCAGTGGTGGAGAGTCTATGTTGGTTTAATTTACTTTATTTAGCATGCTCCCAATCCTGACATACCGATATTAGCTATAACTGTAATGATAGATTCACCACTACAAGATTCTGTTGTATGTCTATTATACTTAGTTTAGCGATAAAAAATATGTAGTTTAAAAAACTATAATCACGCTTTAATCAGGCACTAAAAATTATAAAATAATTATTTTATATCCAATGGTTAATACAAAAAGCGTGGAGCGCTTTTTGCTTGTGTGTACTTTTAATTAATTTAAACAAAGCGCTCCACGCTTTTTGTATGAACCATTGGATATAAAATAATTATTTTATAATTTTTAGTGCCTGATTAAAGCGTGATTATAGTTTTTTAAACTACATATTTTTATTTTAAACTTTTTAGTCATAAAATAACTTTTAACATATTTATTACTGGCACAATACATGTACAGTTGGCTTAGTTAGCATTCCTTTAGTTATATGTATATTAATTAAGTTATAATATTTTCGAGGGGATTACTAGTAGCCACTGAAGAGTTCCACTATCCACCTCCTGGCTCCATCATCAGACACTCGTTACCAAGCCCAATAGTCGGACTCATTGAGGCAAATCATATGAGCCCAAACTCGAGGGTTCACTAGTAGCCACTGAAGAATTCCACTATCCACCTCCTGGATCCATCATTAGACCCTCGTTATCAAGCCAAATCTATTGGAGTCGTCAAGACGAATCATATGACTCGAAACTCGAGGGGTTTACTAGTAGCCACTCAAAAGTTCCACAATCCACCTCCTGGCTCCATCATCAGACCCTCGTTAACAAGCCCAATCTATTCGATTCATTGAGGCGAATCATACGAGCCCAAACTCGAGGGTTCACTAGTAGCCACTGAAGAGTTCCACTATCCACCTCCTGGCTCCATCGTCAGACCCTCGTTACCAAGCCCAATCTATTGGATTCATTGAGGCAAACCATATGAGCCCAAATTCGAGGGTTCACTAGTAGCCACTGGAGAGTTCCACTATCCACCTCCTGTCTCTATCATCAGACCCTCAACACCAAGTGAAACCTATTGGACTCATCAAAAAAATCATATGATCCGAAACTCGAGGGGTTTACTAGTTGCCATTGAAGAGTTCCGTTATCCACCTCATGGCTCCATCATCAGACCCTCATTAACAAGCCCAATCTATTGGACTCGTCAAGACGAATCATATCACCCGAAACTCGAGGGGTTCAGTAGTAGCCACCGAAGAGCTCTACTATCCACCTCCTGGCTCCATCGTCAGACCCTCGTTACCAAGCCCAATCTATTGGACTCATTGAGGCGAATCATATGAGCTCAAACTCGAGGGTTCACTAGTAGCCACTGAAGAGTTCCACTATCCACCTCCTGGTTCCATCATCAGATCAGCTCCAAGATACCAAATTATAGTATTGTCATCCGAACTACATATATAGGTACATACAAAGTTTCATTTCGATACGACAATTGGAAGTAGGTTAAAATTGACTTCCAAGATTTTTTTACATTGTTAGTTAGTTTATTAGTTAGTTACAAGTGAAGCTAATATAAGGCGTGTAAAAACGCTACCATTAGTAAGCAAAACGGTTCGTTTTTGTTTATAGGAACCGAGCATAAAACATGGTTCTGTATTGTTAAAAACTAAAACACGAAACAGACGAAAGTATCCATTTTAATATTTGCAAAGCGGGTAGTTTTTACAAAGTATCGCTGTTCAAGAGCTTCTACATATATTCTCGATATTCTCGGCGCAAGCTTTAAATTTCTTTGAAAATATAAAATTTCAGTCCGTAGATCCAATGTTTCAGTGAGCTGTTATACTCGTTTTAAGTATTACTGATAGTTGTTTTTATTCTGATGCAAAAATAATATCTGAGCCGTATTTGTGATGCTGAAATTCATTCGATCGATGTCGGTTGGTTGCAGTTAGAATATAATAATATTTTTTATTTATTTATTTAATTAAATCCTTAATAACTATTATAACAGATTTAAACCTACTACTGCGACAGTGTGACTATCATACATTCATAACTAGCCCATTACCTACTGTCCCACTGCTGGGCACGGGCCTCGTATCAGAATGAGAAGGTTTGAGGCCTTAGTCCACCACGCTGGTCTGGTGCGGGTCGGCAGACTACACACACCATTGAGAACTTTATGGAGCCCTCTCAGGTGTGCAGGTTTCCTCACGATGTTTTTCCTTCACCGTTAACGCAAGTGATAATCAATTTTGATTAGGCTTGCGCATAGTAGTTCGCGACGGAGATCGCTCAGTTTAGTTTCCCGCTCCTAAACGAACTAGTTCGTTCTTATAGTTCGTCAGCTCCCAGCTCGAATCAGAGGAAGGCAGTTCCCGCGATAGTAGGACGACCGTATTTTTTTTTAGGCGCTCCCCTTACTCTTTACTGAATCCCGGATGCATTTCCGAACACTGCAAATTTGCTGCTTCTTTTTCAAACGATAGGTGGGCGACCTATTTTTTTTAGCCTTAATGGTGACGTTTTGAAAATAATTACAAAAGCAAAACAAGTCATAATCTATTTTTAATAATCTAAATTTTTATATCGGTCACGAACTAACGAACTATGGAGCGGGGAATGGAGGAACGAGTTCGCGTAGTTCATCTATGGGAGCAATATTACGAACTAGTTCGTTCGCGAACTACACACAACTAATTTTGATTCGCACATGAATTCGAAATCTCAGAGGTACGGGCCGGGGTCGAACTCAGACCCTCCTGCATGGAAGGCAAGCATTCAATCGCTAGGCTATCACCTAACTTATTAATTATGTACATAGTAATTCGACATCCTAATAAATGTTAAACATAAAATAAAACTAGTTTTATATCTAAACACAACAAATACTCTAATTTTAAAAGAAACGTATCATCCTGTGGCGGCATCTATCACGCCACATGCGAATTATCCTGCATCGCGATATCAGAGTTTGACACGCAGATAGTATATATACAAGTTCCCAACATCAACCGTTGGGCAGTGGCCCGCCAGGCACAAGACTCCGCCTGGTAGGAGGATCCTCCTTTTCGTAGGCGGAACACAATATCTCGTTCCCCTACAATTCTGTAACTGTCCTACTGCAGATCAAAGGCCTCTTCTCATGAAGAGAAGGATCGAGCATTGATCGCTTCAGGATGGCCTTAATGGACTTGAATGGAACTTCATGGGAAGTCCAGGTTTCTTTACGAATTTTTCCTACACCGTATGTCAGTGGTGTCTTAGATTAACTAAAAAAGTACATAATGGTGCCGATTCTGTTGAGCACAAACTAAACTTTATTTAGGCTATTGTCATCTTTTTCACTCTGATAAAATAAGAAAGAGACGGACGTAAATAAGAGCTATCAAATGTTGTTGAGCTAAAATTTCGGTGAAGTTCAAGGCGTAAACTAGTTTGATATCTCCAACTTAGTTCTTATCTATCGCCGTCCTTTTCTCGCGCTGTCTGTTAGTAAAAGATAGCAATACTCTAATTTTAGTTTAGTTGGTGAACTAGAGAATCGGCGCCAATGACATTGAACAAATTGCAGTTGTAAACGCGTGTTAACAAAACGCGCTTAACGCTTGTCGTCTAAACATAGCCTTAGCCCGGGGCCGCACTGGTACGGCGACAGCGACGCGACGGCGATTTCGTGCAAACAAACTCATATAAACATATGTCCGTGGCCGCACTGCAGAAGCGACATGCGAAATTTATTTGTTCACGAAATCGCCGTCGCGTCGCTGTCGCCGTACCAGTGCGGCCACGGTCTAAAGGTCGAAACTCATTCAAACTGCATCGCCACACCATTTTCCAATTTCGGCCAGAAATATCCTCGTGCATCTTATTCCGCGCTCCGGGAATCCGTTTACGGTCCAAAATCAAAGACACCTCTGCTTTAACGGGATTCTCATTAAAGGTCAACACTCACCTAACATTAGCGTACCGCCACGTCTTAAAAAATAGATTTAAATATGGATTTTATGTTGTTTTCCATATAGTACATTGTAGGAAGCCGATTGTACCATTGATCTGATGTTTGAGTTAACAGCGGGTTGATGGCACGCCGTCCGCTATTTTGATTTAAATCTTTAAAATGAATGAAATTGAGGAGGTACGTACAACTTAAGATTAAACATCAATCAATAACAGTACACAGTCAGCATTGTTTTAATTATACACAGAAAAAGGATTTTTATGCAGTGTACTAATCCGCAGCAATATCACACTATAAAGGCCACTATACATGGAGAGGCCAAACTGAATAGGCAAACTTGCGTCAGTTTGGCCTTATGAGATGCGTATACATTCACAGAACTACCTCATTAGTTCATTTCGATATGCTGCTACGGTCTCTTCAATCCATCCGGTCGCCTTCAGTGCATCGGCCTTCAAACTGAAGGTGGAACTATTTGTGTATGTGGCTTAAAGTATTCATAAAAAGTAAAATAATTTAAAATAAGCGAATTTTTAGTTTAGGTCTTAGGTCATTCTACAATTAAAAACAATGTTAGAAAGAAAAGAAAGAAAATTTATTTATTCAGCCAAGAACACTGACAGCATAAATAAAATAAACAAAGAAAGAACAATATAATAATAATTAAACACAAATTTTATGCTGTCGAGCATGTCCATGCCGAAAAGGTTACCAACTCAGCATATGCTAGGCGTCAAAACACCCAGCGCTGATTTTCAGCTGGCCCCCCGCAGTGACACACGGATGGAGGTAGTTAATTTTAAATATATATTCTATAACTATGTTACTGTCAAGTATCATTGAATTTATTGATAAACATAATATCACGCCAGTATTCCTTGAAGGGTTAAGCAGAGGTGTATAGTAACATCTTCATTTCGCCATTATATTTTAAGTCCCACGTAATAGGGGGCGAGACTATTGCCATCAACCGGGCCAAAATTCAAACACCGGGCTGCTACTGAGGAATTCCACAATGAAAAACCCAATAAGACTTTGCCCGACCTGGGGATCGAACCCAGGACCTCAAGATCAGCAGTCGCGCTTGCCACCACTAGACCAACGAGGCAGTTAGTGTATTTATTGATGTTTTACCTTATGTCCATTTTTCAATGCTTTTGTTTCAGGCGAGGCGGTGCTGTGGCGTTAGGTAGGCGAATACCATTAAACCGCGCGGAGTCAGGACGACTGTGTCTATAAGTATCATGGCTGCAATATTGAGTTTGTGCTACTTTGTGGACGGGGACGTCTCAATGTGCGAGTATACGGCGGGACCCTGTGTGAAGTGTAATATTGTGAGGTGGTTTGAGTGTGAAATAGGTTTCTGAGTGACGTTACGTGTATTGGACTTTAATCTGGCACCCACTGCCGGAGCAATCGCACTGCTTACCTCTTTGCTTACTCAGCACACGGATCTGGATAAACCATTCATCATTTGTAAATATAAATATTTATTTACAACATAACATCACGCCTTGTATTTCCCCAAAGAGTTCGGCAGAGATGTTTTAGTATACCCTCGTTTCATTAGTTATGTTTAATCGTGGTCAAGCTGCTGTGCGCGGCTTAGTAATATAGACTTTAAACACTGTGCACACGATTTAATATCGTTTAAAGATTGTAAAATCCGTTCCGATCCGATGCGATGCGAGCCGTTTGGTGGAAATCATCCTTAAAACTGTTATACACATTGTGCTATGTACAAAACGTAGACTACAGTAAGCCCATCAATTCTTGTTCACAGATGTGAAGCCTCGTACAGTCTGCCGCACAAGTCCTGCTGTTGGCACAAATGAAACGTTCTTAGCTACGGCTTAAGCTGTTTTGATCGCTCGTTTGTGTCTCGTGTACGGCGGTTACGATTTTGTGTTTGTAGAGATATTCTTGTATTTAAAGTTAAGGAGGAAATATTATGTTTTTTTATTTAATGGCTAAGCAGTGACAGCCTAGTGGTGTGACCGACGGACTGCCAAGTCATAGGTCTCGATTTCGTACCCAAGGTACGCACCTCTGACTTTTCGGATTCATGCGCGTATTGTATAATTATCACTTGCTTAAAAACGGTGAAGGAAAACATCGTGAGGGAACCGGCATGCTTGAGAGATATTTCTCAACGGCATGTGAAGCCAATTCAGAAGGCCATGGGCGGCATAAACTCTGACACCAGGTTAGTCACTAACAACACGAAAAGAAGAAAATGGCTGACCTAGCCTTTTTCTATGTTGGAGAGAGTTGATTGAATATCAGTATTATTAACCGAGCGACTAACATACATAACATAATCAGTCCATTATTGTCTCACTGCTGGGCACAAGCCTCTTCTCAGAATGAGAAGGGTTTAGGTCTTAGTCCACCACGCTGGCCTAGTGAGGGTTGGCAGACTACACACACCATCGAGAACTTTATGAAGCCCTCTCAGGTGTGCAGGTTTCCTCACGATGTTTTTCCTTCACCGTTAACGCAAGTGATAATGAAATTAGGGTAGTATTTTATTCGGAAATTTAATTTATTATTTGGAAGTAGAGTTTTTAATTCATAATGATCATAATTTGAATGAGGTCTGGTTTGTTTGTTCCATATTGTGTTTATTTTTGGCAACTTATTTTAATGCAGCTTAGGTAGGATTACAGCTTACCACAGCTCGCTGCAATTTAATTCATTTTACTCAAAAATGCATGTAATGTGGTCATTATTTTGACAACCTTCTTTGAGCAAAGTAGACCTTTCCGCGCTACTTGAATAGGCGTCATCAAAGTTGTATGGATTTTCATCGCTGGTGAGTTTTAGCCACCAGCAATTTTCTTTGAAAACCCATTATTGTCGAGTTTTGTTTCAAAAATAGTCTGGTGCAAAAAGATTTTATTCAGTTTTTGGCTGTATAGGTACAGGCAGAATCATCATCATTGCCTAATTTAAAAAAAAAATATAAATTCTAGAAAGGCGATCCTTAATTTGTAACTCTATTTTTAACAATTATTTTACTTTAAATAAATTCTTACTATACTAAGCTGGTTTTATTTAAATTACTCGCATTGTTTGAGTAAAGCACTATACAAGCCTTGGTCCGCAATTACTGCGTTGCTGGCCACGCTATGATCGCCACGAACTTAGTTTAGCTACACTCTCAGCCTTCGAGCTTGGTCATCATTGCAGACCTTGCTGTCCGCGCTAGAAAAGTCTCGACCTTCGGTCTCGGCCTTTATTCCAGCTTGTCCATTAAGGGCTGCAATGTTGACCGTGCTGTGTTGGCCTGGAGCTGCGGTACGTTGTGCTTTCGGCCATCGTCAGCGCTGCCAGCAACGCAGTCATTACAGACCGCGGCCGTAATATACTATATATTTCTGAACAATTATTATTTCCCTTCAAATTATAATCCGCAATCCCCATTCGAAAACTGAGGGGCTCGCAGCTATTTACCAACCGCGCGTATCATACGATTTGCGAGGTTAAGCTGCGCTTGCTGCGGTCAGTCCGTGGACGGGTGACCGTTCGTTACACATCGAGACCCCTCCCTGCCTCGGAGAGCACGTTAAACAGTCTGTCCCAGGTGTCATACGAACACCCACGCAAGTCATTACGGGTAGTCAGAAGCCCGAAAGGCTGACAACTGGTCTTACCTTAGAATACCGGCATTGTCCAGTAACTGGGTTGCGGAGGTCGGATGGTAGTAGCTCCGCGTAAAATACTGGCATTCAGCCGCATCAGGTTAGACTGGAAGCTGACCACAACATGGGAAAAAGGCTAGACGGATCTTGATCCAGTCGTTCAGTATCAAGTAGTAGAGGTTCGTTCGGGGAAGGAATACCAACCAACCACCACTATCTGCCACCAAGCAGCGTTGCTGTCTGATTTGAAGGGTATGGGTGCCGGTGAAATTTGACGCACAAGAGACTTTCCAACTGTGTCTGTAAGGTTGGCAATGCATCAGCTATCCTCCTGGTGTTGTAGGTCATCAGGTCGGAAAATGATCTGTTTGCCAACCTATTTATCATCATCTACTTGCCCTGGTTCCAAGTTACTTGTGATTGTCGCAATATGTTTTCCTCTTCCATTCTTCCCTGTCAGTCGTCACCCCTTATCTTTCATATCCTCCATCACACAATTCATCTATCTTTTCATAAAAAAAGGTTTATGCCTATCTATACAAGGTTAATCGGAAAGGGGGTACGAAGCTACGGGCCACTTAATGTAGCACTGATGATTGTTTTAAAGAAAATGTTATAATATAAAAATTACTTTTTTTTCAATGAAAAAATATTTTTATCTAGGTTTTTTCAAAAATTCTTCATCCCTGCCTTTGTTATGAATTCAGAAGATGGAGTTTCTAATCCGTGACCCCAAATATGACGTAAAATGTAAACACGTCTGATCATAGCTGAGTATAGATAGAATTTAGTGTATTTTTATGAAATCTTTGAACAGCTATTTCTCTTAAACTAATGACTTTTGGGGAAAGTTGTAGAACAAAAGTTATCTATTATTATGGGTACTTTAACACCCTTTCGGCTTAGTACCCCCTTTCCGACTAACCTTGTATAAGGTGTAAATGCAAAAACTAAAAACCTCTTAAGGGATCCTTGTACTCATCATTATGAACATCTTCTACTAGGGACCAACACTGAAATCATGAAATAAAAGTCTGCTGCTCCATACATTTATGTTCGCATAATTCGAAAACATATAGGCAACAGCTGTTTTTTTTTATACACAAAAAAGAAACCAAATGTAAATTCAATCTCAAATTAATTAAATTTTAAATTAAATGTGTCCCACAAAATTCACAAACATGGCCACCGCAAACTAGAGCGGTCTCGCTTCTCTAATTAGACGAGTGTCGCCTCTCACAACATGCTGAGTGTCAGTGGAGTGTCTGGCCTGCTCTCGCGACACTAATTGCTGCAAGCCAGGTGAATCACGTTTGTTGTACTTGTGGTGATAATGTAAGATAAGCAGTGTATGCGATAATGGTGGGAAAAGTGGTTACAATATTGCGTAGGTCGCGTGTATGTGCGCGCGTGTGTGTGTGTGTGTTTGAGTATGTGCGTGCGTGCGTGTGTGCATGAGTGTGTGAATGGTTTTTGTATGAGTTTTAAATATTCGAAATAAGTTATTATGTAATTTGTATGACAACTGTTACTTACATGCCAAACATGGATGGGTTTTCAATCAACAGGCCTGCCCATTATCTTTATACAATAAAGAATTATTAGCTTTTTCCCAACTAATTTGCGGTCAGCTTCCAGTCTAACCAGATGCGGCTGAATATCAGTATTTTACACGGAGCGACTGCCATCAGACCTCCGCAACCCTTAGATTAAGTTAGATTGGTTGTCAGAATTTCGGGCTTCTAAGTACTCGTAACGACTGTCATAGGTGTTATTCATATGACACCTGGTACCGACAGTTTAACGTGCTCTCCGAGGCACGGAGAGGTATCGATGTGTAACGAACGGTCAACCCATTCACGGATTGACTACGACCGTGGCAAGCGCAGCTTAACCTCGCATATCTCATGATCTGCGCGGTTGGTAATTACCCACGAGTCCCTCTATTTCCTCCATTTTAAATCACACAATATCTGATATATGATTTTTATTTCTGTAAATAAATAAATCAGTTACAGACACTTTTACAAGTCAATGTAATGTTTTTTTTTCTAGACTAGATGGCACCCTCTTCTCCTAGCTCTGAGAAGAAAAGCCGAACTATGAGAACAAACAAACTCAGAGATCAAGGTCTATTTTAAAGTTCAGACATTGTGGTATAAAAACTATGTAAGTGTAATAATGTAGGGCAACGCCTGGAAGGGCCTTTTGAGGAAATTGCCATAGCAGGTTTGAATTGACCTGTCCTAACTGACGGCACACATGCATCAGCCATCGTGTAGCTGAAACCTTATCTGCCTCAAAACTTTTAAAAACCGCTAAACAGATATAGTTTATATTTAATCTAACGTGCGACATGTGAGTCGTATCTTCATGATATTCATGGGAGCTAGGCAGTTTAAAAATATGATTTAATTGGATTTATTATGTCGCTAATAAAGTTGAAATATCGACTGTTCATAATATTTCCAGGTCGTATTTATAAAGTTCGATGTAGTGTGAACACAACCTATGACATAGTATACAATGCACTCAGTAAGCCGCTAACAATGAGTCATTGTGGACACAGCCTAACACAGTATGCCATACACACGGTGTGTAGCCAATCGGTGATTAGTGTAATGAATGGGGTTAGAGAGTGGGCAAACATTGTGTGGGACGCTCTCAGGCTAAGAACTCACGGAGCGATTTTCACCCGCGTCCGCCGTGGTTACGGGCAGCTTCTGTAGAATGCAGGTATATATGTAAAAAATTAAAGCACATCTCACGACGCGTTTTACGCCCGCGGTGTGCGCGGTTGTTTGCAGATCCCGCTGCACCGGCGGCCAACTAGTAGAATCGCGCGGGCCGCGGTCATCCGCAGCCGCGGCGGGTTGCACCCGCGCGCTCTGCGATCTGGTGGCGGGCGACTGCAGTGGCAAAGAGTAACAATAATCCATAACGATCTCTATCCTGAATCAGTGGATGCACCCAGAACCTTTTGGGTCTTCTTTTTTTAATTCTTCTGTGAAGTAAGTATAACGCAACAGCTCGTTTCTGGTGTGTATCCATGGCGGTCTGGACCTCAACTGATCGTTAACCGTCTTGCGATCATCGCCCGTCACGTTTGCGGGCGATGATCTCAACCGCGACGGCTTCGTAACCGCGCAAATAACCGATCTCGTGAGTTTAGAAATAAAACCGCAGTTCCACCACCGCGGCGGGCACGGTACAAAATCGCTCCGTGAGTTCTTAATCTCAGGTTAGATGGAATGACGATATTGGCAAGGCAGGTATAAGACCGATAATTCAGCCCTCATCAAGCTGTTCCCTCCCAGTCCTCCAGCCAGCAACGCCCTAAGCCGAGGTCCGAGTCCCATTAGGGGTCGCCCTTAGTGCTGTTGTTGCTAGTAGTCATGATGTTAGTAGTAGTAGTTAGCTTAGGTTAAGTATTTTACTCGTCCCCGTTGGTTGGAGACCCTTCAGGTCTCACCAATAACTGCCCGGTTACGTAGAAACGGTCCGCAAGATTATCTACAAGAAGTCGAATAGAAAAAGAAAGGCAAGTCGGGTTGTAGCAGCTGGATGTAAGAGGCCGAATATCGAGCACAGTGGCGTGTTAGAGAGGCCTATGTGTAGCAGTGGACAGCTATAGGCTGGTGATGATGATGACCAGTCTATGACATACACCCATATTCTAAGACTTCCTTCAAAACTTACTCGACTCGACTCAGCCTTTCTCACTACCATCAGTAGTTATAGTTGACATAAACGTCCTCGACTCGAGATTGTTCCTCAGTCGAGGTAAGAAATCATCTGTCAAACTCATGCTACCTCGGAACTTACCTTAAGGAAAGAAGGTGTCAAAGTTCGTATATAACAATAATGAATTTTGAAGACTTTATCGAATATGCTTACGATAATCCTTACAACTATTTATCGCAGCTTTATTTGCGCGATGCAGATAAACAAAATTATGACGTTATGACTCTACTCTACCTCGAAACATTTGAGGACCCCTCAGTCGAGGAACCTCAAATTTCAATCGAAAAAGCGACTAAGAATATAATTTTGAAGGTGTTTTCGAGGCCTTCCTTAGTCGAGTACGAGTGGAGTAAGTTTTGGAGGAACGTCTTAGAATATGGGTGCTAGACTTGACTTTTTTATAGCTTTGTCCTCAACGTATGTATGTTATTATCAAAATTGATTTTGCCTACAACGTCTGCAACAGTCTCGTAGCTGATGTAGCTGTGCTACGTCGTAGCGATTGCGTAGTACCATACTATAACTAATGCCCGGTTCCTATAAACAAAAACGAATCATTTTGTTTACCAATGGTAGCGTTTTTTATTGATAAACTGGGCATATAAATAGATTCGTAAGCTAATTTTAACTTAGATAGCTGCTTCCATATGAGAGGGCATGCAAAGTCTTAGCCTTAGGTCTTTGCTTCATTATTGGTAAATATACAAGAGTCTCAATTTTAACCAATAGCGCTCCATAAATTATAGGACTCGGCCATAAACCGATACACTTTCTCCCTATAGGTAAAATAAAGAATCCAACCATAAAAATCTAATATAATTTTAGTACTTTACAAAAATGTTTTACACCTCTGACAATATCATTGTGACGTCACTGCCAACAATGAGCGATTTGTTAGCTATGTTGTTGATTTGGGCAAAACGTCATCGTGTACCCTTCTTCTTTCTTTTCGTCTGGTTAGTGACTAACCTGGTGTCAGAGTTTATGCAGCCAATGGGCCTCTGACTTGGCTTCACATGCCGTCGAGATATATCTCTCAGGCATGCCGGTTTCCTCACGATGTTTTCCTTCACCGATTTTAAGCAAGATTATACAATACGCAAATGAATCCGAAAAGTCAGAGGTGCGTGCCTTGGGTTCGAACTCGAGACCTATGACTTGGCAGTCCGACGGTCACCCCACTAGGCTATCACTGCTATGCCCTAGTGTACCCTGCAGTTAACATTTTCAAATTACAGTCGATTCCAAGGTTTAACAGTAACACACAAGTACAGTCGGGGAATGAAAAGGTCCGTCAGTTTTCAAATTCATTCCTTTCCCACATCGCGGGCACATGTTACTTTTTCAAACAGTTGAACGGAACAGACCAATGTATGGAAAATTATGTTTAATTATTTGGTAGCAAAGATCAAAATTGTCTTTTGCCTCTATATGACGTAGTAGTGCCATGTAATGTGTTTGATTTGATTTTATGAGTTTTGTTGTAAAAATCGGTGATTAAATAAAATGGCATTACTTTTGTCTGTCACCATTTCACTATTCCTGTCAAAAAATACTTGTATAATATTTCTATAATGTTGGCAATACGTAGTCGGTAAAATAGTTTATTTCTTGTACTGTGCAAGCAAAAATAGATCTTAAGGTGTATAACATTTTCTGTTCCTTACTGTACATAAAATCGTTGTAAAAAGATTGCGTTTTAAACGAATATTTTAATAAAAAAATATATCCCCCTTGGGGGTAGTAAAGTGCTCATCGCTGAACAGCAGCTTTATAATTTATTACTATGCACGCTAGGGGGCGCTACGTGACCCCTTTTATTCTTGGCTATCCTTGCTTTAACTTCACGATGCTGACTTTGAAGGGTCGACAGATCTGTAAACGGTATATCTCTTGGAGATAACATAACGTCACGCCTGTATTCCCCGAAGGGTTGGGCAGAGGTGTATAACACCCTCATTTCGAACTATTGTTTAAGCCTCATAGGAACGGACCGTTTGCTATCAATCGAGCACAAATCCAACCTCCGGGCTGCTACTGAGGAATTCCACACGGAAAATCCCAATAACACTTTGCCCGACCTGAAGATCGAACCCAGGACCTCACGATCAGCAGTCGCGCTTGCCGCTACTATATCAACTAGGCAGTTGAAGATATCAAATTATCCTCCAAGTATAATAAGTATGATTTCAGTAACCGTGCACGCTACCGCGGCCGGAAGCTGAACGCGTTGGTGTGAGCGTACCTAAAGAGGAAATGCGGTCGGCATTTAGTCCGTACAAACGTATTCAGTTTTTATACAGTTTCCTCCTTCGATAATGTCACTAGAGCAAATATTTTTTACCATATGATATATATCTACCTCCACTATGTCCCTATGTTTTGTTTTTGTCAATAAATTAATTATTAAAAGAACTAGAAACGTTTAAACTTTACAATAATCGACCGGTTTTACCACCGTTTTCAAACATCTGGCAAACAAATTTGACGAATATAAAAAACAAAAGACAAACATACAGTCAAAACCAAAGTCTTTCTTAAACTATTACAGAAATAATATTAAAATCGGTCCAGATTTGAAGAAGGAGACAGGGAAATACTAAAGTACGATTTCGGTAATATTGCACAGGAGAAATAAGTCCGAGATGCAGGCGTCTCTTTCGCGCTCAATTGGGAAGGTTTGCGGGAGGAGTGAGACGGAAATAGATCGCAAAAACCTATTCAAGTTATTAATATTTTGCAGCCCGCGTTTCCTCTTAACAGTAAATCCATTTGTGGGTTTCAATAAAGCAACACTAGCTAGTTTAGAAGTAAATTCTACACCGTGTCGGCACGTTGCACACGGGTGAGTTTATTTCCATTACCTCACTATATCGGTATAGAACCTTAAACAGATAACTATGTTTTATGAGGTAGTGTAGGGAGACTCTAAATGGTACATAACAACTTATCACGTCTTTTGAAAGGGTTAATAGAATTCTAAGCAGAATATACTGGTTGACGGCCTTGTTGGTCTGGTGGTCGCAAGCGAGACTGTTGAGCATGGGGCCCTGGGTTCAAGTCCCAAGTCGGGCAAAGTGTTATTGGGTTTTTTAACCGACTTTAAAAAGGAGGAGGTTCTATATTCGATAAGTTTTTTTTATGTATGTACACCGATTACGCTGAGATTATTGATCCGATTTACGTGATTCTTCTTTAGTTTGATGCGGAATAGTTGCCATTTGGTCCCATAAAAATTTAAAATAGTTTGGCCCAGTAGTTTTCATTTTATGAACATTTAAATTTTTATGAACATTTTATTTTACTTGGATGATGTAATTATTCTACCTGACATAATCTAGAAAAATCCTACTGTAGTTTACAGAACAACCTATTACAGACACTAAAAAGGAAAAAATGAAAAAACTACGTTTAAAAAAACCGACTTCAAAAACTAAAAAGTATAAAATAACAATATAAAATTAACAGTTTCAGAAGTCGGTGCCTTCAATTTGGTTCAGCGTGGATTAGCACCGACTTCTGAAACTGTTAATTTTATATTGTTATTTTATACTTTTTAGTTTTTGAAGTCGGTTTTTTTAAACGTAGTTTTTTTTATCTGTATAGATTTCCTCAGTAGTAGCCCGGAGTTTGGATTTGAGCGCGGTTGGTGGCAATACGCTCGCCTCCTTTTTCATGGGACTTAAACATATCGGCCAAACTAGAGTGTTACTAAACACTTCTGCCCAACCCTTCGGGGAATACAGGCGTGATGATATGTTTATAATTTGACATTTATAGTATACTAGCGACCCGCCCCGGCTTCGCACGGGTGCAATGTAGATACTAATGAGGGGCATATAAACCTTCCTCTTGAATCACTCTATCTATTGCTGAAAACTGCATTCAAATCCGTTGCGTAGTTTAAAAGATCTAAGGATACAGACAGCGGGAGCGACTTTGTTTTATACTATGTAAAGAAGAAGAAGCATTAATCAGTCCATTATTGACCCACTTTTGGTCACTGGTCTCTTCTAACTATGTAAAAGGTTTAAGCCAGTCCACCACGTTGGCCGGGTGAGAGGTTAAGCTGCACTTGCCACGGTCGGTCCATCGATGGGTGACCGCTCGTTAAACGTTATTGTCATACGAGTTATTGTCATGACAGTCGTGACGGGTGACTCCACAAAGTCACAAAACGCTTGTCCCAAATATTTACAAATGCTTGGAAAACGTAGACGAGAGAATGTCGACAACCACACGCTTGGGAGCGCGCGTGGTATGTTCGGAGCGTCCAAGCATGGCGGATGTCGAAAATAGCACACAGTGAAAATGGCGCCTATCCGTTACCAGTTCAACTAGCTATTATTATTATCATTATTTATTTATTTCAGGCATCAAGGCCCATATAAACACATACAATACAATATTAAAATAACTTATAAATATTATAAACACATACACCATTATAATTATTAAAACTAACATACACGAAGTGTCTGCGCCGTGTTACGCTGACTGGTGTCATGTAGCTGGCCACGAAACCGGCGAAACACAACACCCTCGGGCCAGAACTCTTCCTTGAGGAACTTGTCGAGGTGACGTGTCGGGACACGCACCACGAACGACTTGAAGTTCGTGTTGAGACGCGACTCCAACTTCACGACCCTCAAAGTCCAGTTAGTCTTCACACGCACGTATTCCATGATCTCCTCAACCTTCGTGGAGTGGTGCAGTCTGGACACGTACAGCAGCGTTGACGGGATTGCTGGACGCAGCAGCATGTCGGGTCCTGCCTGCGCGGTGCCGCACTGGTTCCGACAAGGAGGCTTCTTCTTCTTCTTCTTTTCCACCTTGATGAAACCATCCTTGTCGCACGTGTGCTTCTCTGGACCCTGCCTTTTCAACACTTCGTTGGTTTTCGACCGGCTCCGTTTACCCCTTTTAGGTTTTTCCGCTACTTTTGCCCGCGAGTATTGCGGCTCTACAGGCTTGGAAGCGGCTACTATTGCTGCGTAGGCTCTATACTTCTATACTTACTACGCGCGTATGTGTGGATGCCTAACAAGCCCTTGCTGCAAGATACCGTTGACATTTTTTTTTTAAACAATGCCCCACACTATTATGTCTCCTGTATCGTGGGTGCGTTTACAGACACAAATATTCACATGCACAAACGCCCAGACCCGGAACAACAATTTGTAGGCCATACAAATATTTGATCCCTGCAGAAATTGAATCCACGATCCGTAGCGCAGAAGCCAATTGCTCAGCCACTGCACCAAACGTCGGTTTTGACCCTAGTCTCACTTGATGGTAAGCGCAGACAGAGTCTAAGATTGAGCACACGAATTCAAGTAACAGAGATATAGAGGGATTCTTCTATACCCCTCTGGCTCTCACATACACACGACGGAACACAGTAAACTGCTTGGCGTTGATGTGAGGGTGGTAGCTAGCCAGGCGGACCGTATTCAAGGTTAGTCGGAAAGGGGTACTAAGTTGAAAGGGTGTTAAAGTACCCATAATAAGGGATAACTTTTGTTCTACAACTTTCCCCAAAACTCGATAGTTTAAGAGAAATAGCTTTTCAAAGATTTCGTAAAAAATATGCTAAAATCAGCTGTTTACAATTTAGGTCATATTTGAGGTCACGGATTAGAAACTTAATTTTCTGAATTCACAATTAAAGCAAATATGATTAAAAAAAAAAACTAAAATAAAATCTTTTTGCACGCAAATAAAAATTATCGAATTTTGAAATTTTAACATTTGCTTTAAAATAGTTATCAGTGATACTTTAAGTGGCCCGGCGCCGCGACTTAGTACCCTTTTTTCGACTAACCTTGTAGATACTACCACGCCGCGTGCTGGGTTTTGTTGAATCTTACAACACGCGTCTATTCCCAGCGTGCGGTGAGGAAGTTTTATATTCTAGGCCGTCCCCACACGGGATAAACCACGCTTGTGGGTGCTTGGCGTTGCTTGGCAACCATCTGAAGCCACCATTAGTTGGTAGGATATTGGTATACTAACTGGAATACAAAGGCTAGACCTAGTACGAACATTTGACGTATACTATCGTAAACGTATAAAGAAAGAAAGACAGAAAATTATTTATTTTGGACTCACACAGGCAGTTACAGAAACAAAAACAATATTTACAAAAAAAAGAAAGGATAAGAATTTATACTACCTACACGAGGCCAAAAAGGGCAATCTCAAGGCAAGGGGAATCTCAGCATAATGCTGAACATTTAAAAAAAAAACAAAATGCCGTAACGCTGGTTTTCAGATAGGACCATAGTGATGCCACGGGCAATAACGACACAAATAAATAAATAAACATGTTACGTACAATATTAAATTAGAATACTACTAAATAAAAGCATTAAATAGTTTATTATAAACTTAGTGTTACGTGTGTATCGCTAATGTAAGTGAATTTTGAATCGAAAATACAACTGTCCTATAACATTTTGGTTTATATTTTTACTCAAAAAAGCTTGTAATGTGGTCATTACTTTGACAACCTTCTTTGAGCAAAGTCGACCTTTCCGCGCTACTTGAATAGGCGCCAGCAAAGTTGTATGGAATTTCATTGCTGGCGAGTTTTAGCCACCAGCAATTTCCTTTGAAAATCCATTACTGTCGAGTTTTGTTTCAAGAATAGTCAAATGTAAAAAGATTTTATTCAGAATTTGGCTGTATAGATACAGGCAGTACAATCATCAACGACTAATTTATAAAAAACTATCTGTGTCCTCACGGCTCGTAGCCTACTTATGTTACTCAGTGATAATGCAGCTTTCTAACGGCAAAAGATTTTTTGAAATTAGGCCAGTAGTTTTTAAGTTTATTCGTTACATACAAAAATACAAAAATCCAAAAATCCAAATCTTTCCTCTTTATAATATTAGTATAGATCTATATCTATATATATATTATAAAGAGGAAAGATCTCCTTTCCAGGGTATATATATCTATATATATACCCTGGAAAGCGGCCCTGAATTTTAGTAACTGTATGTTTAACAATTGTTACTTTAAATAAATTCTTACTATACTTAGCTGGTTTTATATAAATTACTCGTATTGTTTGAGTAAAGCACTATACAAGCCTTGGTCCGCAATGACTGCGCTGCTGGCCACGCTATGATGGCCTCGAGCTTAGCTTAGCTACATTACAGACCGCGGTAGCAATGTACAGTCACGTGTAATAAGATGTATACACATAGCGAACTTAAAAAGCGAATTTCTTTTAGAGAACAAAGTTTAATTTAGAAATATTTGAAACGGTAATACGTATGTAATTTTAGAAACTATGTGCGGAATATATCATAATTCTAATATATATTTTAGAAGGAAATCGCTTTTTAGTTTCGCCATGTGTATACATAGTATTACACGTGACTGTACAGTAGGCGAACGACAATGTCATACACCTTACGGTCTATTTTTGCTTGCACAGTGCAAGAAACAACCTATTTTACCGACTACGTATTGCCACCATTATAGAAATGAAAATACAAGTATGTTTTGACAGGATATTAAAAATTATAATGATTTCACTTATAGTGATGACAACCACTAGTAATTTCAATTTATTTAATCATCGAATTGACTGATGTAGTTATTGATTTTTATAACAAAATTCCTTAAATTAAATCAAAGATTTATTATGGCACTACTACGTCTTATCGACCGGGTCCTACGTATACTGGTACAACCCGCAAAAATGCGAAATCCACTTTTCTACATCAATCACCTTCAAATCACCGATAGTTTACAATTTTTTATTTAAATGTAGTTAGTTTCATACATACATACATACATAAACTCACGCCTTTTTCCCATGGGGGTAGGCAGAAACTATAGAACGCCACATGCTACGACTCTTACATACCCCTTTCGCTTCATCCACATTCATACATCTTGTCATACACGCACGCCGGTTGAGAGTACTACGCACCTGACCTTTGTGAAGAACATCACCAATAACATCGATGTATGTCCTTCTAGGACGTCCTCTACCGGCGTTCCCATTAACATTCGGAGTATGCTTAGGTGGTTTGGCCATGTTGAGAGAATGAGTGAACGGCGATTAACAAAAGAAATTTATAAGGCGGATGTAGTTAGTTTCGTGGTTAAAAAATTGCAAACGAATGGAAATAACAGTATTATTTTATACGGGATATTATAAATATTTAAGATCTTTAAACCGCTCTTCTATAAAGTTGTGTTTTGATAATTGCACTATTATACGTAAGACCCGTCGATATGGAGGCAAAATGCAATTTTGATCTTTGCTACCAAATAATTAAACATCATTTTCCACGCATTGGTCTGTTCCGTTCAACAGTTTGAAAAGGTAACATGTGCCCGCGATGTGGGAAAGGAATGAATTTGAAAACTGACGAACCTATTTATTCTCCTACTGTACTATTGCGACATGCACAATTTGTATCATACGTGGATATGTATAAAGTTTTCAATTTAATTAAATAGTATGTGCAAAACGAGTAATTTTAATTTATAATTCACTCACATTAACGTGACGTTTACTAATTACTAACGTGACATCATTCTTGGTAAGCCGATGGCAGTCGCTTAGCGTAAATAATTTTATATTATGAATTTCCCAAGTAGGAAATTACTATATTAATGATGTCATTAAATTAAACCAACATAATATAACATCACGCCTGTATTCCCCGAAGGGTTGTGCAGAGGTGTATAGTACCTACCTAACACCCTCATTTCACCGTTAGCCAATTGCCATCAACCGGGCACAAATCCAAACTCCACGCTGCTACTGAAGAATTCAACACAGAAAAACCCAATAACACTGCCTTACCTGAGGATCGAAGCCAGGACCTCACGACAGTCGCGCTTGCCACAACGAAGCAGTTACTAGATAATGTCCTGCCTAGCCTTTTCCCAACTATGTCGGGGTCAGCTTCCAGTCTAACCAGTATTTTACGCAGAGCGACTGCCATCAGACTTCCGCAACCCAGTTACAGGGCAATACCGATATCCTAAGGTTAGACTAGTTACTAGATAATGATGTTATAAAATTGTGGCGGCATCTATCGCGCCATATGAGAACTGCGCAGCACGACGATTTTCTAGCAGACTACAGCGACAACAATGACAGCTGTCAAATGAAACGTCACAAATTCTGCATCGCAGTATCAAGATCTGACACGGAGTTAGTATATATACAACTTCCCAACATCAACCGTTGGGTGCCGTCCCTGATCCACCGTGCTCACCCGCCGCAGCCGCGGAGCCGGTCGTGTTTTCTGACTCCGCAGTCACACCGTTAATTCAGCCCTCATCAAGCTGTCTCAATCCCAGTCCTCTCGCAAGCAACGCCCTAAGCCAAGGTTCGAGTCCCCCCTAGGGGACGCCCATAGTGGTGTTGTTGCTATCTAGTCATGATGTTAGTAGTAGACGTAGTAATAGTAGTTAGCTTAGGTTAAGTATTTTACTCTCGTCGGGATTGGTTGAACACCCTTCAGGTCTCACCAATAACTGCCCGGTTACGTAGAAACGGTCCGCAAGACCATGTACAAGCAGTCGAATAGGAAAAAAAATAACAACTGTTGGGCAGTAGTCCGCCAGGCATAAGACTCGCCTGGTTGGAGACCCCTCCCTTTTCGTTGGAGCAACACCATACCTCGTTCCTCCACTAAATAGAACATCACAGTATAATACTTGTAAAACAGAATTATTTCGCAATAATAATATAATTTACGACACGGTAGTTAATTTCAGTTGGTGGACATCTGGGGGCCACGTTAAATTTTAATAGCCCCTCAAAAGTTGCGGCTTACCTTTGTAGTCACTTATTCATTATAGTAACGAGTTCAGTTAATCAAGTTATAACCGGAGTTTACTACGTTTAAACAGCAGCGATAACCTGGTGTGACCGTCGGACTGCCAAGTCATAGGTCTCGACTTTGAACCCAAGGCACGCACCTCTGACTTTTCAGATTCATGTGCGTATTGTATAATTATCACTTACTTAAAAATGTGGTTTGGTCATGTTGAGAGAATGAGTGAACGGCGATTAACAAAAGGAATTTATAAGGCGGATGCCAATGGAAACGCCGGTAGAGGACGCCCTAGAAGAACATACATCGATATTATTGGTGATGTTCTTCACAAAGGACAGGTGCGTAGTACTCTCAATCGGTGTGCGTATATAACAAGATGTATGAATGTGGATGAAGCGAAAGGAGTATGTAATGCTGCATCCAGACCTGCCGAATGCGCCGCTCGCGAGCCGCTTGCGAAATGCGCGCGTGCTGCTCGCGTGCAGTTACAGCGTACGTTTGGTGCGCCGCTCTAGTGCAACTCCGGCAAGGCTCGAGTGGGGCGCGCGTGCAGCGCGCGCGCGGGTCGCGCGCCGCTCGTGCGCACATAGCTTCTTTCGCGTTTGAACTATGAGGCTCAGTTGTGAATTTGCTTCCGAAGATGTCGGACCATATGACGGCCGTTAGCATAATTGCTGCAGCATCGGCTATTTTATTACTGACAAAAACTAAAAGGAAAATCAGAAGTCGTTGGTGGCAGGTTCCATGAGCGGCACGCGCGCACCACCTGCGCCGCTCGCGTACGGCGCGTAGCTTGCGCGCGAGCGGCGCGCGGACGGCGTGCGAGCTTCGTACGAACATAAAATGCACGCGCGCAGCTCGCGAGCGGCTCCGGTCACGATGGCATCACGAACAAGGTGATTAAACTCTTTTCCGCCCAGCTCATAGTCCTAATGACCGCCATCTTCAATGGCGCTCTTAGCAATAACCTCTTTCCGCAAGCTTGGAAACAAGCCACCGTTATAGGCATCCCCAAACCCGGCAAACCCAAGTGTGAGTCGTCCAGTTATCGCCCCATAAGCCTTCTCAATTCGTTTGGGAAGATTTATGAGCGTATCATTTATTCATGTTTAAAGGGATTCGCATATTCCCATAACCTCATTCCCGACCAGCAGTTTGGTTTTCGTCCCACCCACTGCTGCACTAGGCAACTTCACCGTATTGTCGAACACATAAGCTCCGGCTTCATGTTTTCATACAAGACAGGCATGCTGTTCTTCGACGTAGCGAAAGTCTTCGACAAGGTCTGGCATAACGGTTTATTATATAAACTGTACCAATTCAATGTGCCAGACCGTCTCGTGCTCATCATTCGAGACTTTCTGTCGGATCGCACCTTTCGCTACCGAATAGACGGCACGCTTTCGTCTCCACATCCGATCCGAGCCGGAGTCCCTCAGGGCTCCGTGCTAGCCCCCCTTCTGTTCACGCTGTACACCAGCGACATTCCCACTCAAGGCAAGGCCCAGTTGGCACTTTTCGCCGACGACACGGCTATTTACTACACGGGTAGTGACTTAAAATCGATCTCTCGCATCTTACAGACCGCAGCCAACCGCCTCGGCGCTTGGTTTCGGAAGTGGCGTATCGAGGTGAATCCCGAAAAGAGCGCAGCAGTTCTTTTCGAGAGGCACGGCGATAACCACTCGCGTTGTCCCCCAGTAGTCATGTTTGGAAAAGAGATCCCTTGGGAACTGAGCGTCAGGTACCTGGGGGTTATCCTAGACCACCACCTCACGTTCCGGCAACACATCAAAAAGGTGCACGCTCGCGCCGCTTTTGTTGTGGGCCGGTTACACCCTATGATTAGGGCGCGCAGTAAGCTCTCGCTTAGAAATAAGTTGAGACTTTACCTGACGTGCATTCGCCCCATCCTAACCTACGCCAGCGTCGTGTTCGCACACGTTAGGCCATGTCGCTTTAAAGCATTCCAAATTCTGCAAAACCGCGTATTGCGCAGAGCCGCGGGCGCTCCGTGGTATATGCGCAACGTTCAGCTTCATTTAGACCTAAAAATGCCAACGGTAAGGCAATATCTCAAACGCACGTCTAAGCGTTACTTCGACCATGCCCCGAGGCATCGGAACCCCCTCGTAACCGCCGCGTCCGATTGTAAACCCTCCCAGATTAGCATAGTCCGCCGTCCCCGGCATGCGCTACTAGAGCCCGATGATGAGATCACCCTCCTCCAGGAGGCGAATAAATCGACTAGTACTATACACATACACCACCGCCGCCGACCGGCGTATCGCCCTCGCCGACGAGGCCCCTCGCGACTTCCCACCGCCGCCGCCCCCGATCCACCGTGCTCACCCGCCGCAGCCGCGGAACCGGTCGACGCGAGAATACAGCCCTCATCAAGCTGTCGTATCCCTCCCAGTCCTCTTGCATTCGACACCCTAAGAGTTCGAGTCCCCCCTTGGGGACACTCTCAGAGGTGTCGCTGCTATAGTCATAGCCATGATGTTACAGTAGTTAGCTTTGCGTAGTTAGCTAGGTAGTTAGAATAGTAGGTATTGGTTCGGAGACCCTTCTGCTCTCGCCAATAATAGTCAGGTTACGTAGAAAAGGTCCGCAAGACCATCTACAATAGTCGAATAGGAAAAAAAAAAAATCGCGAGCGGCTCGCGAGTGTGAAGCAAAGTTAAAAAAAAAAAAACTAATCAGGTGCCGTCGCGTCGGATCGTTTATCGTCGTCTAAAGGTCATCCCTTATTTGATGTATTAATCGATATTTAGAATAACCCTCATTAAGGTGTAACCACACGATATTTTCTACGTTACATTAATATAATGTCGTATAGAAAGCCACCTTAAGATTATCACGTCAGTAATCACATCACGTTTGAAATTAACTACCCGGAACAAATTTACCGAAACTGCCCCAAGTTTGTGTCTATTAAGATCTAACGTACCCAGTAAATGGTCACGCATTGATAGCATATAAGAATATTTATACTTATACAACGTTAGTCGGAAAGGGGGTACTAAGCCGAAAGGGTGTCAAAGTACCCATAATAAGGGATAACTTTTGTTTTACAACTTTCCCCAAAACTCGATAGTTTAAGAGAAATAGCTTTTCAAAGATTTCGTAAATAAATATGCTAACATCTGTCTGTCCATAGCTATGATCAGCTGTTTTTGCAATTTAGGTCATATTTGGGGGCACGGATTAGAAAATTAATTTACTGAATTCATAACTAAAGCAGGTATGATTTTAAAAAAAATATTAGAATGAAAATCTTTTTGCATGCAAATAAAAATTATCGAATTTTGAAATTTTTACACTTGCTTTAAAATAGTCACCAGTGATACTTTAGGTGGCCCGCGGCTTAGTACCTCCTTTCCGACTAACCTTGTAAAGAGAAATATCCTGACTGACTGACTGACTGATTCATCAACGTAGAACTGCTGAGGGTTAGAAACTTGAAATTTTGACAATAGGTACCTTTTATAACGTAAGCATCCATTAAGAAAGGATTTTTGGAAATTCTACCCCTAACAGCTAGTTCACACAGAAACTGTTTACAGGACCCGTTTTAGCGGTTCCGTTTTTATTTTGGTGATGGCGTCTGTTGTATGAGTGAGTTCACACACACGACAGTATTCCGAATCCAGTAAAAATACTGGTCCGACATTTTTACACACAAAAACTGGATGCCGGAGTAGTATGGGTGTTTTCCTGGGAATACCCGGGAAAACTATCGAGACGATTTTAACAGATCCGTCGGTACAGATGTGAACAACACATCCAGGACCGACTGATCCGTTTAAAACTGATCTGTTAAAATGTATCCGCTGTGTGAACGCACGGTAAGGGCGCGTTCCCACTATGTCGTGATGATAAATTTATCGTTGGATGACTGTCGTCTCTAGCTGTTCCCATTATAACAACTGTTTGTCGTCGATTTTTTTTATCGTATCTAGCTGTGCCCATTGGATCGCGACGACATTTTATCGTTTCACGACAGTCGCTTTGTCGTTTGAAAATCAGTAGCAAGCTACGACGAGACGATGTTTTTATCGTGGCCACGACAGATAGCCGTAACAACGACACATCATGATGTCGTGACGATAAATTTATCGTTGGACGAGTGTTGTACTAGCCGTTCCCATTGACTCGACAATCTATCGTCACTGCAAAAACAAGTCGTGAACGACAGTTAATCGTGTCGTCTTATATGTGAACACCTCCATTTAAATATATAAGCCACGACACTTAAAACTACACGACTATCTGTCGTCACGACAAAGTGGAAATGCGGCCTAACATCTAAACTGAGTCCATTCTAAACGTGGACAGTCCACAGCGCAATAAATCCAGTCCACCCACACTACGCAACTAAATTTGTTCACGGCAAACTGAAACACATAATTGTATTTACCCAACTACGAACGATGATGTACGAGGTTGGCTATCTATTTGTGCAGTGTTTAGAACAAACAAGGTTGTAGTTTGTTGGGTAGGTATCTCTTAAAACTTGCTTGGGGTTGCGGTGCATGCTTTTGCGAATCCCGCGACCCCGGCCGAACGGTCAGGAGAAGGAACACCGTTGGATTTTAGCCGGTAAGAGTCCGGCAGACCCCCTCGCCTTCCCTGGGTGAGGGACATCCATGAAAATTTTAAAACGAAAAAAAAAAATGGTATCTCTTAAGAGGACAGTAGGCATTCTAGCTACAAACCGCAGTCTTATTACGTATCTTTCAGAAACAAACGTCATAATCATAACATATCATCACGCCTGTATTCCCCGAAGGGTTGGGCAGAGGTGTATAGTAATACCCTTATTTGCCGTTATGTTTAAGTCCCATATTATAGGGGGCGAGCAGATTGTCATTAAACGGGCACAAATCCAAACTCCGGGCTGCTATTGAGGAACTCCAGACGGGAAAACCCAATAACACTGCCTGACCTGAGGATCGATCCCAGGACTTCAAGATCAGCAGTCACGCTTGCCACCACTAGATCATCGAGGCAGTTAATTATTAGGTAATTGCACAGTATTTCAGCAATAGCGGCCCGTCCCGGCTTCGCACGGGTGGACATTTTCCCCGGTTTTCCAACATTTTTCATTTATGCTCTGCTCCTATTGGTCGTAGCATGATGTTATATAGCCTATAACCTTCCTCGATAAATGGACTATCCAACACAAAAATAACTTTTCAATTCCAACCAGTAGTTCCTGAGATTAGCGCGTTCAAACAAACAAACTCTTCAGCTTTATAATATTAAGTATAGATAAGTAACTTTAAAAAGAAAAAACCCGTGCTCGTAACTCAGCAGTTCAACGACTATTATGGCCGATATAAGCTGCTGTTTCCGAACAGCCTGACAGCTGGTCTAACCTTGGGATACCGGCATTGCCCAGTAACTGGGTTGCGGAAGTCTGATGGCAGTCGCTCCGTGTAAAATACTGGTATTCAGCCGCATCTGGTTAGATTGGAAGCTGACCCCAACATAGTTGGGAAAAAGCTAGGCAGAAGGATAAGCCGCTGTTCAACCCTGGACTGCGATATGGGTTTGGAGAAAGCAAATAAAATTATGAATATTGCAAGTCACCATTGCTAATCCCGAATAAGCAAAAGCGTGATTTGAATTTTTCATTTGATAAAACTCTGTGGTAACATAACATCACGCCTTGTATTGTCCGAAGGGTACAGCAGAGGTGTTTTTAGTATACCCTCATTCCACCAGTTATGTTTAGTAGGGGCGAGCCTATTGACATTAATCGGGCACAAATCCAGACTCCGGGCTGCCACTGAGAAATTCTTAATGGAGAAATCCAATAACACTGCCTGATCTGGGGATAGAACCCAGGACCTCAAGATCAGCAGTCGCGCTTGCGACCACTAGACCAACAAGGCAGTCAGTCTCTATGATATTTCTGTTATTTTATTCAATCCAGTGCAAGACTATTTTACATATCGTCGCTGGACAGTGAAAACCTCGTAAAGCACAAATTCATTTTTATTTTTTGTTATTCATTTGTTGAGTAAGAAACCTTGTAATGCATATTTAAAACGAACGTGCACAGCTCTAAAATGAAATAGATTGATGAATCTTTACATAGTATAAAACAAAGTCGCTCCCGCTGTCTGTCTGTCCCTATGTATGCTTAGATCTTTAAAACTACGCAACGGATTTTGATGCGGCTTTTTTTAGATAGAGTGATTCAAGAGGAAGCTTTACATCCCCCACATTAGTATCTACATTGCACCCGTGCGAAGCCGGAGCGGGTCGCTAGTAGATAATAAAACAGAAGAACCTAATGGGGCATTCTTCGAAAAATATTAACAATAATTGAGAACGTCATTAGCATCATCCCAAAGTTAAGAATGCAGATGTTTAATACTATAATTATGAGTATGAAAACTCAAACTATACCGCTGCCGTCAAGCAATAAGACAAGAATAAAAACAATCTGACAATACAATAACGTTAACAACCCGGGAGAAGAATTATTTGTTAAAATAATGTTAAAAAGTTTCGAATATTCACCCATCTACACTTCATATATTTTTTTAGTAGACATTTATTATCTCTTCCTGTAAAGTACGTTCATTGCATTTACGAGGTTTTCACTGCACAGCGACGATATTCGAAATAAGTTTTGCGTAAAATCAAATGATATTTTATTTACAAAATGCTATAAATTAAATATTGAATCAAACTTACAATATGGACATTTTAATAAATTTTGTCAACGGTTTAAAGAGAATTGAAACAGGATAAAAATATTTTTGTATTTTTTTTTTGTCATCTGTAAGTTCAGAAATATGTTTTTAAAGCTTGCATATAAATACGTGAGCTTTAAATTATTATATCGAAGTGATTCTACAGAATCATTCGTGCGGAATACTCTCTAGAACTGTGGATGCCTGCAAGATGCTGGGTTAAATCTTACTGTCCGTTCACACAACGGATCCGTTTTTTACAGATCCGTCGGTACTGGATGTGTTGTACTGATGGATCAGTTAAACAAATGGCAGTACATGAAGCCAAAAGGGTGTGTCAGGATCGTAGCAGGTGGAAATCTATAGCCTCTGCCTTTCTTTTTTTTTTTTTTTTTTTTTTTTTCGTTGGAAAATCCTCATGGATGTCGCTCGCCCGATGAAGGCGAGGGGGTCTGCCGGACTCTTACCGGCTAAAAACCAACGGTGCTCCTTCTCCTGACCGTTCGGCCAGGGTCGCGGGATTAGCAAAGCATGCACCGCAACCCCGGCAGGTCCCGGTCCGCTAACCCTCGGCGGACCTCTCCTCCTGAGAAGCGCGCACGGAACACAGCGCGCCGCCTTCTCGGGCCTGTTACTGGTCGGGCGGCGGGTCCCCTAACCCATCGCCCGCAGGCCACACACTAGGGTGGTCAGTCTCTGCCTACCCCAACGGGAAACAGGAGTGATTGTATGTATGTATGTATGTGTAGAAATCTTTTCACTCCATTAGGCTTCGCCGCAGTCGGGAAGAAGGGCTCCCCGCCAAATTTTGATACAGGGCCCGTCGGGGGCAAGCTACATCACTGGATATCAAACCTGTATTTCAGACATAATCGCGCTTCCTCAAGTATGGGATACTTGTTTTATAAGCTGATTAAATCTCTGTACAAACGATTGATTACATTTGGACTATTCAATTATTTTGAAACGGTTTTAATTAGCTTCACTTCGTATATTTGTTTATTTGATTCAAATGTTGCGAAACATTTTTCAACTACATCTGCTTACCCGATTCTCCTGAAACTTCGCACACAAATTCAATTCCCATGACAATACAACATTGTAATAATTTCAACCTTCAATCCTCAAATCCTGATGCTACAGGGGTACTGTAAGATAAAACTGTTCAACTTAAAACTTTTTTTAAGGGATTCTCAAATATTTTAGTCTTCTATAGATAATGAAATTAAAATAATTATTATTAGGTATATCTGCTTCTATTAGTGTGGTTAGTGACTAACTGGTGTCACAGTTTATGTCGCCCATGGGCCTCTGACTTCGCTTCACATGCCGTCGAGAAATATCTCTCAGGCATGCCGGTTTCCTCACGATGTTTTCCTTCCGTTTTTTAACCAAGTGATAATTCAATACGCACATGAATCCGTAAAGCCAGAGGTGCGTGCCTTGGGTTCGAACTCGAGACCCATGACTTGGCAGGCCGAAGGTCACACCACTTGGCTATCACTGCTATGTTATTGATAATTATTTATGCGTTTTGTTTTTTGAAGTCGTTTTCTACTTTTGTTTAAAGTTTATTTATCAAACTAAGAAATATAGCTTTCTCCACATGCTCGTTCTTGCACTATACTAGTTTATCATGTATGCTTTAAAATGCACCAAAGAGCATGCAGAAGATTGCAACAGTAAATAATTTCAGCTGTTTCAGCACAAGACAGCAACATTTCATACGCTCTCGCATTTGGAATGTTAAAAAGTTAGCTTAGAATATTTTCACAACTTTCAGGCAAATCTAGAAGCAACATTTTCAGATATTCTGCCTAGCTTTTTCTCAACTGTGTTGGAATCAGCTTCCAGTCTAACCAAATGTGGCTGAATACCAGTGTTTTACACGAAGCGACTGCCATCAGACCTCCGCAACCCAGTTACTGGGCTATACCGATATCCTAAGGTTAGACCAGTTGTCAAACTTTCGGGCTTCTGATTATTTCCCGTAACGACTGTCATATGTATTCTTATTACACCCCGGACCGACTGTTTCACGTGCTCTCCGAGGCGCGGAGGGGTCTCGATGTGTAACGAACGGTCACCCATCCGCGAACTGGCCGCGACTATCGCAGTTTAACCTTACAAATCATATGATCCGCGTAGTTGTGAATTAGCTACGAGTGTTTTTTGGATAATAATGCCTTAGTTACCAACCGCGCGGATTATACGAGTTGCGAGGTTAACCGTTCGTTACACATCCAGACCCCTCCATGCCTCGGAGAGCACGTGAAACAGTCGGTCCCGGGTGTCATACGAACACCTATGACAGTCGTTATGGGTAGTCAGAAGCCCGAAAGTCTGACAACCGGTCCAACCTTAGTATATCGGCATTGCCTTGTAACTGGGTTACGAAGATCTGGTGGCAGTCACTCCGTGTAAAATACTGATTCAGCCTCATCTGGTTAGACTGGAAGCTGACGCCAAAATAGTTGTGAAAAGGGGTTTCCCTTTGATTCGCATATTTTTTAAATTCCTAATCTACTTAGGCATAACGAGTTAGGCATTACTTTTAGTGGCATAATAATACATACATAATATTTTTTGGCATACTGTTTAGATACGCATAACTATCATTTGGCTGTATTTTTTCGGTGTAGTTTTGTAGATTAAATTAGATTATTATGGTTAAAACAATTATGCCTATACACTTATGCAGAATTATGCGTAACGATCATTACGTCGCTCAGGTAACAATAGCGCCTAAGTATAAAATTGGTCATTTGACGTTTTATACGTCATTGGATAGATATTTTCGGCGCGCATCGAATGATGTTAGAAAAAAAATAAAATTATCCAATCGCAGCGAGTTATTCAAACAGTCCTGGCACCGCGCAAGTCGTTTGTTGTGTCATTTTAAAGATAATAATCAGATTTTTGTCTCTCGTGAAAACTTGTCAAATTTAACTTGAGCGGTATTGTTACCTAAGCTACGATTAGGATAGGTGAAAGTAGGTATGCCATGATAAATTATGCCATTCAATTTTATGCGAATCAATAGTGAACCGTGAAAAGGCTAGACAGAACGCCTAAGTAATCATTATGTCTTTATCGCACATATTTATTCGAGTTTTGTGTACTCAATGGAATTTTCTTCCTCGTAATCTTAACATATGGTGACAGGATTACGACTGAGAGGTTGATACGACAATATGAAATATTTCCTCGGGTTTACGAGCTTCAGTCTCTGAATATTCGGATTTAAGGGAAATTGGACATTATTCCCGGTTTATGGGAATTTTCTTTCAAAATAATATTAGTTTTTATCGAGATTGCATTTTTGATGGTATTTTTTAGCATGGAAGTAGTGTATGCCTAATTATGATCCTGAAAAATACAGTTTCAGACACAAACTAACAATATTTCGCGCAAAAAAATAAGGATTATTCTGGTTCAAATCTCATTAAACGATTTTTAATTACCTTCACTTTGTGTATGTATTTGTTTGATGTTTCAAGTCATGCGACAGATTTTTCAACTACTCTGCTTAATCGATTCTGAAAAATCACACACAATTTCAATTCCTATGACAATACAATATTAGAATAATTTCAACATTTAATGCCCGCATCTTGATGCTGGAGAGGTATTGCAAGATTAAACCGTTTAACTTTAAAGTTCTTTTAAGAATTTATTTAATAAATAGAAACCGGAGTGATATGAAGATTCGAATGACGTTATTCCGACGAAAGCTATTTCGAAAAAAATACGCCGGCTCGAAAACACATTGAGTCGAAAACCGCTATATCGAATGAGGTTATTGCAAAGCACGCTATTTCGAAAAATGGTACGCCAGAATCATTTGGGTTAGGTTACGGGGGGGTGTGCCGGACTCTTACCGGCTAAAACCACCACGGTGTTCCATCTCACGCTTGCGCCGGGAACACCGTGGTGGTTTGAGTCCGGCACACCCCCCCGTCTTCACCAGATGGGGGATAGTCCATGAGGATTTCCCCACGATAAAAAAAAAAAGGTTAGAACAGTGACTATTAACGCGCGAAGGCAAGCGAGCGTGTCGTGGCAGCGGCCGCCGAGCGTCAGATCCCCTCTATTGTTGGTGAATCATTTGGTTTACACTGGCGTACCACTCGTAAAGTTTTTCGAAATAGCGTGCGTCGCAATAACGTCGTTCGAATCTTCATATCACTCCCATAGAAACTATAATAATGTTGTTTATTGACAAATACACGACACGTTTGGTGCAGTGGCTAAGCGATTGGCTTCTGCGCTGCGGGTCGTGGGTTCGATTCCCGCACGGAACAAATATTTGTATGGCCTACAGATAGTTGTTCCGGGTCTGGGTGTTTGTGCATGTGAAGATTTGTGTCTGTAAACGCACCCACGATACAGGAGAAATCCTAGTGTGGGGCAACATTAAAAAAAAAAAAAAAAACTCGGAAAACATTGTTTAACATTTTAACAAAAAAAAATATAAACCCTGCCCCACACTAGGATTTAGCCTGTATCGTGGGTACGTTTACAGATACAAATATTCACATGCACAACCGCCTAGACCCGGAACAACTATTTGTAGGCCATACAAATATTTGATCCGTGCGCGAATAGAACCTACGAGTCACGAGTAAAAGCGCAGTAGCCAGTCGTTCAGTCACTGCACCAAACGTGTATACGTACATTGTTTTATTGATGTTGATGACCCGGCTTCATTGCTCTCGAGTGTACATTCATATGAATTAAATTGAGGTGCAATAAAAAAGACCGCGTGTGACGATACTTACCTAAGTACGACCAGCGTACCCTGCGCAGTCAGTACCGCTAACAACCTTGCTGACTGGGTAATCTTATCACCACGGTATGAAGCTGTTCACTTATACCCCGTGTCGATACGAGAGAAGAGGACAACATAACATCACGTCTGTATTCCCCGAAGGGTTGGGATGAGGTGTATAGTAACACCCCCATTTCGCCGTTATGTTTAAGCCACATGTAATAGGGGGCAGATATCCAAATACCAGGCTGCTACTGAGGAGTTCTACACGGAAAACTCCAATAACACTTTGCCCGACCTGGGGATCGAACCAAGGGCCTCACGATCAGCAGTCGCGCTTGCCACCACTAGGCCACCGAGGCAGTTGAAGAAGATAACTACACTATTTGAGTGAAGCATGGTGCGGGTGATAGCTGTCAGTATTTGATTTTATTTGTAGACAATAACATTTTGGCAGGGTATAGTATAGGATCCCACTATAGAACGACCTTCACCGAGCTGGTTAATGGATGAAAAGTATTTAAATATGTCAATAAATATATTGCAAATGGGTTGACTAAAAAATGTCAGTCCAGAATATGTTTTTTTTTTGTTTATATATTTCTTTGGTTTGGTTAATAGACAAATTCCATACCAATCGATAGTATGAAGCCTATAGAATATGCAAACGTCAGGTTGACTATTTTTTTCGGGAAAAATAATCAACCTAACGTTTGCATATTCTATAGACTTCATACTTTCGATTGGTATGGAATTTGTCTATTAACCAAACCAGTGAAATGTTTAATTTTTATTTTAATTAATCATTTTTTGGACTGAAATTTTTTAGTCAACCCATTTGCAATATTCTTTATTGACATATTTAAATACTTTTCATCCATTAACCAGCTCGGTGAAGGTCGTTCTATACTGGGATCTTAGACTATTACTGATTCTGTATTTTACGACAGTGATATTTAGGGTGCAATTGGAATATTAAGTCATGTTTGTAAAATTCGTCTAATGTTACCCGCACCTCGCTACACAGCAATTTAGGGTCAAAAAAATAAAACAAGAAATAAGAAAAACGCTTAAAATGTATTTACTTACAAATTTAACAATATATAAATCGTTAATCTATGTACATGTTATATACACTATTTTCCTAGAGGAATACCAAGCCGATTTTTACGGAACCCAACAATAATAATTCATCTATAGTTGAAAGCTTAAAAATAAAACAAAAGTTGTTTGTTTTTTATTTTTTGCGGAACATAAAGTGGTATCTGTGGTTTTGTTTGAAAATCGAATTCGAATAGAATTGTGTTTCTATTTTTGAATATTTGTTTTTATGGTAGATGGTTTTCGTCTTTACATAGTATAAAACAAAGTCGCTCCCGCTGTCTGTACGCTTAGATCTTTTAAACTACGCAACAGATTTTCATGCAGTTTTCAGCAATAGATAGACTGATTCAAGAGGAAGGTTTATATGCCACACTTTAGTATCTACATTGCACCCGTGCGAAGCAGGAGCGGGTCGCTAGTTTTAAATAAACAGTATTTTTTGCTAAAATGGCGTCGAATACGTGATCTATGTGAGGTTCGGGTCATATGATTTGTTTTGATGAGTCCAATGGATTGCACTTGGTGTTCAAGGTCTGATGTTGGAGCTAGGAGGTGGACGTGGAACTCTTCAGTGGCTACTAGTAAACCCTTCAAGTTTGGCAGTCGACGCCATCTTGGTCGTTTGACGCGCATTGTACATGATTGTGTTTTTTTTAAGTAAAGGCTCATTTACACGAAGCAAGTTTCTTGAAGCAAGTCTCATGCTATCTCTGTTTTTGTCGGAGAGAAAGACAAAGATAGCATGAGACTTGCTCCACGAAACTTGCTCCGTGTAAATGAGCCTTTAATTGGAAGTTTTTATTTAAAGCACGTTAAACAGTCGCTCCCGGGTGTCATTCGAATACCTATGACAGTCATTACGGGTAGTCAGAAGCCCGAAAGTCTGAAAACTGGTCTGACTTTAGGTTAACAGCATTACCAAGTAACTGGGTTACGGAGGTCTGATGGCAGTCGCTCCGTGTAAAATACTGGTATTCAGTCGCATCTGGTTAGACTGGAAGCTGACCCCAACGTAGTTGGGAAAAAGCCAGGTCAGAGAGAGCTAGAGCGTACCATCAGTCCTCCGTAACCCAGTTACTGGGCGATGCCGATATCCTAAGGTTAGACCAGTTGACAGACTTTCGGGCTTCTGACTTCCCGTAACGACTGTCATAGATAAATTACACCCGGGACCGACTGTTTTAACATGCTCTCCGAGGCACGGGGGGGTCTCGATATGTAACTAACGGTCACCCATACACAGACTGACCGCGGCAAGTGTAGCTTAACCTCACAAATCTTGTGGCGTGAAAATGAGCGACTGCCATTGGTTATTCGATCAAGCGTTTTCCGATTCGACTTCTTAGTTGTGTCGTTTTTACTCTACGGTACCCTATCAAAACCCCCTCGAATTTTAACCTCAAAACAAAAAGATAATAGACAATTTATATCTCAAAATGAGCGTAAGATAAACAAAAGTTGTTTCAGCAATTCAACAAAGACATTGTTGTCAAAATTCCCGCATTTTTTCGTACCAAAGCATTCCATTTTCGGCCGAAGTTTTAATTTCACTTTTAACATTGAAAGGACTCCGAATTTGGTACGAACCTCGTTGGAGCTCATTCGAGTGTGACCGACCGAGGCTTTTCGAGTCTTTTTGACGAATTAGATAAAATACGGTTTATTTTTTCGAGTTTTTTTTAGTAATGGGACTTAGTTGTATGGTTCTATTGAAACTATTGAGTTCAACTGTTACTTTTTATGGTTCTGTAGGTACCCAAAGGGTCCGAGGGGAACCCTATTGCTATTGCAACAATATCCGTCCATCTGTCTGTCACAAATATTTTGTTACCGTCTATCTCAAAAACGTATAATGTTCAAACAATTTTTTATGGAAGTCGGCCCTGCCGCCATTTTTTTTTCAAAGTTGCTCCGCTCTTTGGTTCTGGTATGGGTAGAGGACACTTAAAGAAACGAAAAATGTCGGCAATATAGTGCCTTAAAGTGTCACGTTGTCGAGATATTTGTAGGCAAAGATCGCCATAATTATGACAAAAATATAAAGAAAACAAAAAAGTTGATGCGATTATTCTTTGTCCGAAATTCTAAGTATGCGAGTCCAACTCGCACTTGACTCGTTTTAATACTTTTTAGGGGTTTTAAAAGAGTAGATTTTTTTAATATAGATACCTACTGGCATGAAATGAACAAAGTAAAAAAAAACTAAAATCCTAGTACGACTTTAAAAGTTACAAATAAAAGTCGTTTTTAAAACTTTATGAATTCATTATTAAAATAAATATTTGAACGTTTTATTAGTTTGGTTTGTATTTTTAGGTAAATTTTCACAGAAATATAATATTTTCCCTTGAATAAATTTACATAGTTTTGTTTTCGTTTTTCAATTTGAAACTACTGCCAAACTAAGTATTTAATAAAACAGTTTGATTTTAGTTTATGGTTTCATGTAATTTTTTAAATATTATGTTGGTTAGTATTCATAAATTGTTATCTCTTCTTCTTTTCGTGTGGTTAGTGACTAACCTGGTGTCAGAGTTTATGCCGCCCATGGGCCTCTGATTTGGCCTCACATGACGTCGAGAAATATCTCTCAGACATGCCGGATTCTTCACGATGTTTTCTTTCATCATTTTAAGCAAGTGATAATTATAAAATATGCACATGAATCCGAAAAGTCAGAGGTGCGTGCCTTGGGTTTGAAGTCGAGACCTATGACTTGGCAGTCTGACGGTCACACCACTACTACGGAGCGTTTTTGGTTAAAATTGAGTCTTGTATCTTTACCAATAATGAAGCAAGAATCCCATAGCTTTGCATAGTAGACCCTCCCATATGGAAGTAGCTATCACAAGTAAAATAAGCTTACTAGTCTTTTTATATGCCCAGTTTAACAATAAAAAACCCTACCATTGGTTAACAAAACGACTCGTTTTTGTTTATAGGAACGGGGCATTTTGATATACAGTATTGTTTAAAAAAATCTATACCTAGCAAAATTCTGCTAAGCCATCGATAGTTGTGAAATGTTTACACAGTATAAAACAAAGTCGCTCCCGCTGTCTGTACGCTTAGATCTTTGAAACTGCGCAACGGATTTTAATGCAGTTTTCAGCAATAGATAGAGTGATTCAAGAGGAAGGTTTATATGCCCCACATTAGTATCTACATTGCACCCGTGCGAAGCCGGGGCGGGTCGATAGTTGTGAAATATTTTATAAAATTTAAACATAACTGCACGATTTTTTTTTGTATATTAGGGTGCACCCACACTTAAGTATAAAATGTAACAAAAAAACTTTAAAAAAAATTAAATTTTATCGAAATGTTACATGTTTATAGGTATACCAGTGTAGGACCGTTATGCATATTTATAAGCAAAGGACTTATAAACTGTCTTCGGCTTTCAAAGGTCAAAGTTAAAGTTGTAATTAGCAATTGTGTCTACTAATTTACTGCCACACTTTATATGAAATTATAACTTATTCCTAACATAATTTTCATTCAAGAAACCACTCAAACCTTATATAAACAACTCCTAAACTCAAAAATTAAACTTCTACTAATATCTCGGATAACAACACACAATATAACCAAAAACAGCGAAGATAAACTGCCTTCAACCGAATTAGCGTTGATTAAAACGCATTTGCTAACCCAAAATTAAATTTAAAACTTAAAGCGCTCTGATTGGCTAATAATAATTTTGCGCGCAGGCCCACCCAATACCTAAGAGAAGGTGCCCTTTTGAAGTCTTGTTATTCAATTAATTTAAATTTGGAAGTTGTAGAAATCGAATTGTTAGGTTTGGCATTTCTTTTGCCCGATTGGCTGTTGAAGAATTTTGTGTAACAGTTAATTTTTGGAATTATAAAGTTGTCGTTGTAACAAATTGGGGTGAGGTAAGCCGAGAATAACTTGTGTCGACAGGCGATGATCGGATCGGATTATTTCATGAATCAGTCTATTATGTCCGGTTCCTATAAACAAAAACGAATCGTTTTGCTTACCAATGGTAGCATTTTTATTGCGTAACTGGGTATATGAATACCTATATACTCGCATGGTAATTTTACCTTTGTTCCATTATTGGTTAAGATACAAGAATCTCAATTAATTTTATTCAAGTATTACGTAAGCAGAATTCTAGTAATTTTTGACCCTCCCCCCCTTGTCAGCAAAAGTCAGCAAAGCTTTTATCCCCCCCCCCCCCCTCCTATGCTTACGTAAACATTGGTATATATATATTTTTTTTATTAATCAGGTTTCTTGGTTGTTATTCATGCAGCAGCAGTTTTTAAATCTAGAAAAATAAGTAAAAAAATAAAAATTGCTGACGTAATCATCATCTAGACACCCCCGTCCCCCATGTCATCAAAAATAAGCTAAGCAAATACCCCCTCATCCCCTTTCGTGCTTACGTAATACTTGAATGGTCCCTAACGCTCCGTAAATTATAAGATACGGCCATAAGTCATACAAGAGTACTAGTAAGATAACATTGTTTGTTTTACGCAAATCACTACCTGTATATTACTATTTCTTAAGGGAACAGCACGAATAACCTGCTATGGCACTTTCCTCAAACGGCCATTCCAGGCGTCGCCCTACATTGTTACACTCACATAGTTTTTATGCCACAATGTTTGGACTTTAAAACAGACCTTGATCTCCGAGTTTGTTTCGGCTTTTCTTCTCAGAGCTAGTCAGAAAAGCCGGCGCCATTTAGTCTTAAAAAAAAACATTACATTGACTTGTAAAAGATTAATTTACCAATCAAATTGTGGCTGATGCGCCAACACTACGGAATACTAGCTGGGTCTACGCTAGGCGAGCCGAGTATGAAGGAAGCACCTACGAAGTCGCATCGACAAACTCGATCCAACAACCAATGGCAGTCACTAATTTTTGCGCCACTTTCACTTACTGCGTAAGCGTAAAGATCATTTATTACTGCAGTACTAATACACATTCATTCATGGTCTTGAAGTCGCACGCAGTTCGGAAGTGATCGATTTTACGAATTTTGCCGATGCGACTTCTTAGTGGTGTCGTAATATTTCGAAGCGCAAATTCGCGTAGCGTAGACGGCTCCCAAGACCGTCTACGCTACGCGAATTTGTGCTTCGCTCGTGCTCGGCTTATCTAGCGTAGACTCAGCTTTAGAAAGATATACCTATTACGATATATTCAGTATTCCGGCCTAGCGTGTGCTGCTTTTACTTATTAAAGTTTGTATACTATAGCAATTATTTTTCGTATTTTTTTATATCGTCAGAATAGAAACACATTATATTCGAATAATATACTTGCATAAAAAAATTGTTTGATCCATCAAGCTGAAAATAATAGTTTGAAATAGAGATTTTAAGATTGAGAAACAAGTACAACTTGAATACTTTACGGATTTTTATTGCATGCAAACAAAAAAATACTTATGAATTTGTTAGAAAAATCTCTGACTAATATTATTTGCACAAAATTTTACATAATATTTTTGTATTTCATTTTATTAGACTATTCTTTCATTTTAATTACATAAAAATCATTAATTAACATATTGTCAAATTGTAATTATTATAACATTAATTAAAATAATTTATTTAACATTTACCTAAACACTTCATTTATTATTTCAAAATTATCTACAATTTATTATTTACAATTATATTTCACTTATTTGTTATTGATTCTTATAAAATATCATTTATTCGAATTGGTCTATTTTTTATTTATTTGTCTAAATAGCTAATATTTAAACTACATTCAATTTACATTCTGTTAAAATAAATAAATAAGATGTGTCCACATTTACGACTACGAGTTTAAATATATTTAAACTGATTTAACAGTAATATTTGTTAAGAAAATAATATTTGATTATTTTGTACCATCTTATCGTAATAAACTAGTCAAATATGGAGGTTATCTTCCACCTAGCCTTTTCCCAACTTTGTTGGGGTCAGCGTCCAGTCTAACCAGATGTGGCTGAATACCAAAACTTTACACGGAGCGACTGCCATCACATCTCCGCAAACCAGTTACTGGGCAATGCCAATATCCTAAGTTAGACCGGTCAAATATGGAGGTTATATAACAATTTAATTAAAAAGTATTTATTTTACATTATAATACAAAATAAAATAGGTACCTACTGTGTTATTTTATGTATAAGTAGTGTAAGTGGTATGTACCGTTCTATTCATGTAAATAAATAAGTAAACGCTTTTTACTAGCTAACAAAAATATGACTAGAAATGTATTTTAATATTTTTCTTAAAGTAGTAAGAGACTTTTTTATTAATCCAATACCGAAAAGTAATTTAAAACTAAATCAAAACATAGCTGCTAAATAAAAACATTATGTTGAAATAAATTCTTAATTCATTTGTAGTCAATAGCGTGGACACACCTTTACAAATTATATTTGCCAAAAGTAGTGTGAATATTTCTGCAAAACGAATAAATATTAAAATATTTTTGGAAGACTTGTGTTATGTTAAGATTTTAAATATCAATAAAAATATTGGCGACATAAATTATGTAAACATTTTATTATTCTTTTAACACAATTATACACTTTAGAATTAAAGGATTCAATTTTCAAATGTAATAGATTCAAAAATTCGAATAAGTATTCTAAATTCAAACTTCATCAAAGACTATTTTAACAAAATTATACATTTTAGAATTAAAAGATTCCAATTTCAAATGTAATAATATAATTTAAGCGATTCAAAAATTCGAATAAGTATTCTAAATTCAAACTTCAATAAAGAAAGACGTTCTTAAAATTAAAACTAAGTGATAATTTCAAACAATTGTCCAAAGAATTTAACTTACGAAACTATGATAACATAAGATTATTGCATTGAATTCTTTATGTAGAAATACTATGAAAGCAATGGCCGACCTAAAATGTCTTTTGAACCATTTAAAAAGTTTTTTTTTAGTTTTTAATATAAAACCTGTACTGAATTGATTAAAGAATAACGATAAAACAAGACACAAATTTTTAACCCTTTCTGCGCGCTGTGTGATTTACGTTATAGAATGTCGGAAATGTTATTAAATTTTAATAAGATAACATTGTCTGAAATATACACAAGAGTCTTGTGAATATAAAATATTTTTAATATAGAGTAACATTATATTACAATAGGAAAGGAAGGCAATAAAAATATTAGAAAAAAAAACCGCATTTTACGTTGAATGGTCTTATCTTGCGGTATCCCTGCAGCATCAGGTTTTGAGGATTAGAGGTTAAAATTATTATAATGTTGTATAGTCATGGGAATTGAATTTGTTTGCGAAGTTTTAGGAGAATCGGTTAAGCAGAAGTAGTTGAAAAAATTGTCGCAAGATTTGAATCAAACAAACAAATATACGAAGTGAAGCTAAAAATAATAAATAACTATCGAATAAAAGAAAAATAAATAAATGGCACATAAAAATATAAAAAAAAGAAAAATAAGGCCGAAAAAAAAATCCGTCACGAATAAAAACCATATTAATTTTATCCATTCGCTTTCAAAGTATTTCTACAATAGATACGTTATTATAATCAGCTAACATCAAATAATGGCAGTATTAACGTTTTATATGTACATATCCTCACGCCGCACCCATTTTGGGATCAGCAGAGGCATTACAATAAAAACTATGTGCGTTGATTCTCATCGATATAGGTAACTTTTTAAAATATCATAACTATAATACAACTTAACCATTCATTAATTATTTCCCTTTGTCTAATTATTAATATACAGAGTGTTACAAAATTAAGTCGAAGAATATTGTGGAGTTACTCGGTATCGGAAATGGAACAACTTTACGAAATTCGCATTGCTTTTTTATTACTTTCCGTACATATTAAGGAGGATTTTTCCAAGCAGGGTTGATGTCAGGCGGCCGGTCATAAAACAATAAGCCAAAACCTCTAACAACATGGATTTACGAAATACATGTTGTGCCGACTCCACCTGGTGTGGAATAAGGGTAGGGAGATGATGACTTTAAATCAAATAAAATTATTTTTTTATTTGTATGGAAAGTAATAAAAAAAATACGCGAATTTCGAAAAGTTGTTCTACGAGAGTTGTTCCATTTTTCGATACCATGTAACTCCACAAAATTCTTAGAGTTCATTTTTTAACAGCCTGTATATTTCAAGCAAAAATCTTTATTTAATGAACTTTGTATCCTATGTTATGAAATGTAGTAATTGGCATTACAATAAAATGTACTTTTAATGCAATTACTCAAAAACTCAGCCATAAAATCGACAAGGACAAAATGGTTTTCCCGCAGGACAGCTTATGGCGAGCTGTTTGTAAGTTGCACGTTTTAACCCATGGGCCCCAGTGCCCCAGAGAGTCATTAAGGATATCGTCTGTGTTATATCACCTTTTTGAATCAAAGTCTGGGCCCCTTTGTGTATTGGGTCAACACAAATAAGCTTTCCCTAAGGACAGGGCCCCTTTTGTTTCTAGGGCCCCATGATATACTCGAGGGAACGATTTTTTTAAAACAAATTAAATTTTAATATCCACAAAAAACCCTAATTTAAATAACAATTTCACAAACCAAAAAAAAATAGAACATTCTAGTTTATTATCTATTTAAAAAATGCTATAAAAGTCCTCACAAACGTTATCTATGGGGTTCTATGTCAGCTGTCACCACAAATGTCTTTCTCGGTCTCCGACACCTATCTTCCTCATCGTCCACACCATAGAAACACACACTACGTTGAGGATACACCTTCGGCTTATAATCCACTGACGAACCCAAATTCCTAGGCAGTGTTTGAGACTTTTTATATTCAAAATCACTTTTAAGACAATAGTCATAGATAATTTTTGGTCTTTCATCAAAATACTTGCTATAATACCCTTCACAGTTGTCGAAAGACATGCTTTTTGAAAACGCGTCTAAGTGACAAGTGTGCGAGTGGTAGGACCCCTCCGGCCTCATCCGGGGTTCCAGAGGGTACCACGTATCGGGGGGTCTTGGGGCCCACGGCGGGGGCCCCAAAGGTCAGCCTCAGCGAATCGGTTTGGACACGATGATGACGTCGGGCGCTGATCGGGTGGTCTCGGTACTGATCGGACGACGGTCGGGAAGTTTCTTTTCTGTAACAAAAATATTTTTAGGAGGGAATCTGATAATTATAGAGGGGTAGAGATAAAGTTTGAAAAGACGTAATTGGCATTCATCGAGGGGTATTGAAAGGCAAAGTTTTGGGCAGCAGTATTTCGAAATTGTTCGTGGTAAAGAAAGGAAGATTGAATATTTACGATTTTGGGAATTCTTTGGGATGTTACCACAATGGAGTCTAACTTAAAGTCAGATCCGATTTTTCTAGGCGCCATGGATAAACCAGAGCATGGTGGCTGCCCCATAGAATTAAGACATCTTCCCACGGTACGACGAGTGCCGTGTGGCGACTCCGAGCGCCAAGTATATTTCTATGAACCGTTCAATACGACACTAGAAGGCCTCGTTTCCACGGCAGTCCAGTTCTGCGGCAACAGAATTGGATCCCGCAAAATTGACTGGCATGTTCACACAGTAGTTTGCGTCTTGTCCTGTAGAGCGTCCAGTCAGATACAAAAAATCAGACGCGATGGACGTGAACACTCTTCTTCTTCTTCTTCCTGCCCTTATCCCACACTAGGTGGGGTCGGCACAACATGTATTAATGAAATCCATGTTGTTAGAGGTTTTGGGTTATTGTTTTATGACCGGCCGCCTGCCTGACATCAACCCTCCTTGGGAATACTCGTTGCGCCGTCGCCGTCGCGCGGATGACCCAATGTGCTTGCTGGTATTATGCACTGGGTCCCAAAATGATCTGCTTGTCAATCTTATTGCCGACAACTAAGCAAACTATGTTCTTCTTGGCGGAGTACACCTGAAGTTGCTCGACTCACTTCAACGTGAACACTCTTATGATACTGTATTGGTATATAGAACATTTTGGGTACATCCTATTGCAGCTGCTGGGCGATCCAGCAAAAGCCGTATGCAGGATGCGTGGTGTGAACACGCGCATTGAAATGTATGTGTAATTAAACTGGATCCTGCAGAGAGACGTCCAGTTTGCAGTTGCAGTGACAAAACCGAATAGCAAAATTCGACCGGATCGATGTTTTGCTGGATACCGCAAACGGGATGCTAATGTGAAAACTAGTATTGAAGTACGCCGTTTAAACGGGATCCCGCAAAAATCCGTACCGTGGGAACGAGCCGTAATGTTGTGTTGTTTCATGAGTAAACTATCATAGAAATGTAATATGGCGCTCGGAGTAATCACTACCTACTACACTACTATATCGTGTCGTGTCATGCTTATGGTCCGACTACACGTTAAATCTTATTCGCGCAAATTCTATTTAGCACAAGGAAGCATCTACATTAAGGGGCTCGTGGGTTACTAACGATCGCGCGGATCATACGATTTGCTAGGTTAAGCAACGCTTGCCGCGGCCAGTCCGTGGATGGTTGACCATTCGTTACACATCGAGACCCCTCCGTGTCTCGGAGCGGCAAATAACTATGACAGACGTTACGGGTAGTCAGAAGCCCGAAAGTCCGACAACTGGCCTCTCCTTAGGATATCCGCATTGCCCAGTAACTGGGTTGCGGAGGTCGGATGGCAGTCGCTTCGTGTACAATACTGGTATTTAGCCGCATCTGGTTAGACTGAAAGCTGACCCCAACACAATTAGGAAAAACGTAGGCAGAACGAAGCATGTACATTAAGACGACAAAAAGATTGCGCAAACGATATTGTACCGACAATAACCTTGGCGCATGCAAGTCGCTGCGTGTAACCGGACCATTATATTCAAACCTTGTATTATTATTCCTTTTGCATAATCAAACATTATTTATTCAATGAATATAACAGGACTTTGTAAGTGGAACTTGATAACATTCAGAATCAAGTTTTAATAGGCTTTAAACAAAATTCAGGAGTCCTTTGAAGTGCCCTCTGAATTCGGAAAGAAATTACTTAAATAGAAATCGCTTATCTACCAAGTCGATCTTAAGTTATTTTATCAAAAGGGACACAGATATGACTGTAATCATGTAATTTTATGCCTCGTTAGATTTTAATCTAGACTGAAAATAATTTTAGGAATATAACCATTGGTTTATTTCTTTGAAATTATCTTAAAACTTTGATGACTTCTTCTTTTCGTGCCTAACCTGGTGTCAGAGTCTATGCCGCCCATGGGCCTTTGACTTGGCTTCACATGCCGACGAGAAATATCTCTCAGGCAGGTTTCCTCACGATGTTTTCCTTCACCGTTTTTAAGAAAGTGATAATTATACAATACGCACATGAATCCGAAAAGCCAGAGGTGCGTGCCTTGGGTTCGGACTCGAGACCTATGACTTGGCTGTCCGACGGTCACACCACTAGGCTGTTTGATGACTGTACTCACACAACACAGCTCGCTGTGTGATGTGTGAATTCATTGCGGTTCCCATAAGTAATAGACCATCCCGTCCAGTCCACGTAGGTGTCGCAAACGGCAACTAAGGGTCTACATCCAGAGGATGGGCAGCAGCGTCCTTCTACGTCTGTCAATAAGTCTGCGATCACCAATCCATCAGCTAAACCTGGTGATCATGGTGTAACCCTTGCGACTAGCCGGAGATGAAGGATAGAGCTAAAGTTTAGTTCTGATGACGCCGAATCAGCCAGTTTAAGTCTACTGCTGAAAATAGAAATCCTCGTAGACCGCTGCAATTAACGGTCACAGAGAATAATGTCATTGCTATTGATTGCTAATCGGAGTATGTATGTACTATATTAATTGTTTCATTAGCTCAAATGACGGTCTAACCTTAGGATATCGGCATTGCTCAGTAACTGGGTTGCGGAGGTCTGAGTGCAGTCGCTCCGTGTAAAATACTGGTATTCAGCCGCATCTGGTTAGAATGGAAGCTGACCCCAAGATATTGGGAAAAAGGCTAGGAGGAAGATTAGTCCAAACGACGATACTGCTGTTAAGAAGCCTCCTGACATTATCTCAGGTGGTCTTCCTTTGCCAGAAACCTTATGGACACGAGTCAATGCAATTAGGAAATCAATTAAAGACTTATACCCGTATACACAAACAGTAAGGGGCTCGTGCCTAATTACCAACCGTACGGAACATACGATTTGCGAGGTTAAGCTGCGCTTGTCGCGGTCAGTCCGTGGATGGGTGACCGTTCGTTACACATCGAGACCCTTTCGACCCCTCCCCGGGTGTCATACAAATACCTATGACATTCGTTACGGGAAGACAGAAGCCCGTAAAGTCTGACAACTGGTTTAACCTTAGGATATCGGCATTACCCAGTAACTGGGTTGCGGAGCCACATCTGGTTAGACTGGAAGCTGACCTCTACATACTTGGGAAAAGGCTATGTAGAACGAACCCGTTACACAAACATTACTAGAAGGCCTCACAGTGTGCTCAATCGCACTGCGTTAAATACGGGTCTGGGATTGGTCGCCTTTATGTTGAGAGATTAAAAGCAACCAATCACATAGCCGTATTCAACGCAGTGCGTTCGAGCACACGCTGTGAGGCGTTCTAATAATGTTTGTGCATACCGGTGTTAAACTAAGATATTTTTCTAGCCAAGAAATCTTGACAAGAGTTTCAACTTACGTGGTTTTGACTCTTGATGAGAAGGTATCTGCTTTAGCAGTTCGATGGTGATCTCGGACGTGTTGGTGGTGGCTGGGGGCGAAGGCCTAACGATTGTGGCGCCCGAGTACCCGAACGTTGAGAACCCTCGGCTGTTGCTACCTGAACCTGTAGTACAATATATCTAGGTTAGGTATCTGTATGTCGCAGACACACACCGTTTATATTTTGATAGAATTGAGTATAGCATTACAGTTTAGATCAGTGACTGCTTATCGGACGGTGAAGCGGGTATTTCGTAAATAAAACCAATATAGACTCTCCACCACTAAGAGTACTTGTATTTGGGTTAGTGGTTAGTTACAGAAGCTAGTTCACAATATAACAATTTACACAAAATCAGAAAATAAGGACAAGCTAGTCAGATATAAAAGATCAGACTTCTTCGGCTGTTCGATATGGAATCCCCCGGTCCGTCGAATGACAACTGTTTTTATAACGTCGGGTACGTTAATTCATCTTGACGACTACCCTCCTTTATTTTTTAAATGATTTATCCTCCGACATGTATAATTCCTTGATATTGTCATGTGGAAGAATCACACAGCAAGAACTGAATATTTATTGTTGAGCGGAGCAAATAGATGTGATGAGGAGGGATGAAACACATGTGACTAAGAGAGTGATGAATATGAGTGTTGATGGATGGAGGGGGAGAGAGAGACCAAAGAAAAGATGGATGGATTGTGTGAGGGAGGATATGAAAGATAAGGGAGTAAATGATAATGAGACGGCTGACAGGGAAGAGTGGGAGATAAAAACATAGTGCGCCGACCTCAAGTAACTTGGGACCAGGGCAGGAAGATGATGGAGCAAATAGATGATTAAAGTACGTCCGTCGCACCCTGCGCAGTCAGCTCCGCTAGCAACCTTGCTGACTAGCTAATCTTTTCACCACAGCAAGAACTATTCTCATATAGCTCGTGCTGACACAAGAGAAGAAGATTATGTAAAGGGCTGTTTTAAGAACGGTGTTATGATTTTCCATGGATTCCGATCCTAAGATATTGGTCTATAAAAGCAACCGCGATTAAGAAAAATCTTGTGTGGGTCACCAATGAATTTCAGCTATTGTTGTTCAAGAAGAATAATGAATATTGTCATGGCTACTTAGAGCTCTGCGACATTATTGCGTTGTGTTGCGTTGCGTCGTTGCAGCGTCAAAGCTGCGTCGTTTTCCATATATTTTAAATGACATGCCACATTAATAAAGGCGGATCGGCGGACGAGAGACGAAGCAGGGGAGGGTGATGCGCTGTGCTGCCGGAGCTCTGGTGCGACGATGGACAGTGTTCCACTGCTAGAGGGCAAACGAGACTGACTGAGGTGCGTGCGTCCTCCTCTTGCGCTGCGACATCGTGCGTCGTCGCAATGCAGGTTTGGCACACAATGTGTTGATCCGTTGCAACGACGCAACGCAACGCACTAATGAGGCATCGCCCTTAGGGTGTAAAATCTTGAAAGTGATTTAAAGAAAAAATGGAAGTACTAGACTTTGCTCTGCTACTTGGCTACATTTTGATGAAATTTATTTGTGGGGTTTTCATTTTCAATTATGTCTACACAAGAAAAACAAATACTCCTAAAAATTCCAATATGGCGATTGGCGAGTAATATCCGCCATGTTTATTTGTGTGACGTCGCGGAAGATAGGGGTTATATTAAAAATGTAATTCGAATTGTCGCTGTTGCTACGTCAATGATGAAGGGTATACTTTCGGAAGGCGAATAATTTCGTTCAATTTGTTCAAATTATTTGGGGAAAAAATAAATATAATATTGTTATTAGGGGCTCTAGCTCAACATGGGGCGCTAGCTCAACATGGGGCGCTAGCTCAACATGGGGCGCTAGCTCAACATGGGGGCCCCAGATTGACAAGGGCCCCAAGGACGGGTACAATATGTAGTCAAAAGGCAAAATTGTCGTAATGACTGTTTGCTCGTAGATCAAATTTTTTGAGTTATTGTTGTTTACGTTTGGGGCCCAGGATTTGGGCCCCTCCTCTGGGAGTAGGATTTTATGAATGTAAATAATATACCGTGGTTTTTTACTAGTTAGAAAATCTTTCAGGATAGGCTAGGAACACTTCACAAACAACTTTTGAAAATTAAAACATTTTTTTAATACACAGCTCATACAAATTCGTCAAGCGCACGTGTGAAGATTTTATTTTCAATCATCAGTTAATTAAAACTAGTATGATCACTAATGGAAGATTTTCTAGGTACTTCAAAAGCACGGTGAATAAGTATAAGGTAAAACCAATTTTTTCTATATTCAAACAGTCCAATATGAGTAGAAAAGTGTCCTCCTAAGTGGGTCCTTCGCAAACACTCCCTTACTAATAGGTTCTGATCTATATAGTTTGATATTTGATCTACAATTCAATGTATAAGTTTGATCGAGGCTTCTTGTAAGTTTCCCGTCATGTGTGCATAAGTGTACTACAGTTTGCGAACCGTAAGCGTGATGAAATGAGGAAAGTGCGCGGCAGTGTGGAGCCGCGCATCAAGCCGGGTGTATTCAGTACAAATCGGTCTATACAACGTGCGGGCGGATGCGCCGCGCCACGAGCCGCGCTTCACTGTATATTATCGGAGTGAACTCCCACAAATGCAGATCTGAGCTTACGGTTCGCGAGCTGTACTGGTATATTGTCGTTTAGATTGCTGTCTTATTAATTTCAGAGGCTAGAGATTTATAATGTTACGACTGTGGCTGAGGAATTCGTATGAGCAACATCTTTAATATTTTGTTTTACCTAGAAATTGAATCTAAATAGAATGTAGTATAAGTAAATTATGTTCAGTAAAAGATTAACAAAAATACATACGACGCAGAATTAAAACCGAAACAAACTATCGGACGCCCCAGACAGATTTCCATCGGACGTCAACATTCAAGGTCAAGTCCGCGACTTATTACCGATAGTTTGCACACGTAGACTACACATCATCGATCGCGTCCGTCAGCTGCGTCCGTAAATTGCGTCCGTAAGTTGCGTCCGTAAATCGCGTCCATAGGTCGCGTCCGATAGTATGTTCTAGCCTTTAGAATATTATCATTTCCTATACATTAAAACAGTAATAAACACACAAAACAATTTAACTTTGGACGCTGTAGTAATTGGACTAGTCGTATAGTTTGTAACCCTGTTAAGGTTGTCACCCATGTTATCTAGCATAGGTCGTTATAGGTCGTTTACACAACCCTAAAATTAACATAGTAAAGAGAATTACGGTAGTTACAGTATTCTAGATTTAAGTGCTAATTTAAGAGGGACAGTTACGTAGTTTCGTTATGGCCATGGAGGGAGAGGGAGGGAGGGGGTGAAGAATAATGCCGTCACTTTTCTTCTAGTCGATGTTCGTAAAAGGTGACAACGAGGGCTATCACTATGTAATTCCTTCAAACCTCGTGATGTAATGCTGACATAGATTAACCCCGAACGGGATAATTTTGGACGCAATAAAAAAAAAATAAGCAGTTTACATGTGTTCTAAATGTCATTTTAGCGCCCCGAGATAAATGACCGCGCGGCAAGCCGACACCGCGGAATTCGCTCGGGACGCTAAAATGTCACACGTTAACTACGTGTAATTTTTATTTTATTGGAGCCAAACGTATCCTGTGCGGGGTGAATCTATGTCAGCAGTACATCACGAGTTATGAAGGAATTACATGATTTCGTGTAAACGTTTCGTTTCGTGTAAAATAATCGTTTTTTACATCCTGTATACAGGGTGTAAACCCTGTATACAGGTTGTAAAAAACGATTATTTCTTGAATGGCGCTATTGTTATGCAGACCTATCAATGTCAAATACTCAATCAATTATCAATGTCTCATACATTAGCCGGTAAATGGTAGATATGTTGTTAATTACGATATACCTAATATTGTAACTTAATTGTGTTCTTTCAGCGATTTCTGTTGCTGACTGTACAAAACAAAGTTTTTACAGGTCTACATTCGCAGTGGCGCCAACTGGTGTTGATTTGAGAACTACTCAAAAAAATTCGTTATTCTGAAATCAGCTATCATTATGTAGATATGATAGCTGCTAGGTACGAAAGAAAAATACGATTCTATTACCCAAGACTTATAAAGTAGAAAGTTTCATATCCGACCAGCAAATAAAAAATGTCTGGAATTTTAAACTTTGAAAACTGGGTGATACCCTTTTAAGTTTATTTTTAGTTTTTACTTCCAAGAGGAGATTACTAACTAGGAAGAAATTCTTGTTAAAACAAGCAAAACTTTAGTTTGCTGACAATTCTAAGCAATGCCTCGAATTTAAAGTACCAAGTCACACCAAAATCGTGATTGGATTTTCGAAAAGAAACCTCCATTTGTTTTCAGAGTTCCAATCAGAAGCAATTGGGAACTAGATGTGCTCCGGAAATGTATACAGGATGCTTCTACATTGGTATTTTATATTTACCGCCATCAGTGTACTGGGAATCGGAAAAATCTTAATCTTACACGAATTTTGATCATTATAGATTCCTACTTATTGAAATTGATTACAAGTAGAGGTAGATTAAAGAAAAGATGGATTGATTGTGAGAAAGGTGATATGGGTAAGAAAGGAGTGAGTACTGAGATGACGGCTGATAGAGGAGAATTGCAGAAGAATACATGTTGTGCCGACCACACCTAGTATGGAATAAAGGCTAGGAGATGAAGGCCCAGATTTCAGTACCTTATATTTTGGGTGCAGTTATACAAACACTAATATTTTGAACAAACATCTGTATGCCATTTAAATATGCTTGGAGCTTGATCAGAAGATCCATGTTGAACAGTAGATTTTTACGGGCTGATAAATGAGTATTTGTGGGGGGTATGGGGTCGAATCCACGAAGCTTAAAGCAGAAAGCCAAGTGCTTTCAACTGCATCATTGCTGCTATAATAATGGATATTAAACGAACGGTCAATAAATAAAGCAGAAAATGCAATCTTACCATCAGAACTGGGTGGAGGATCCGTTTGGAACAGACTCTCTCTTGTCTGACACCCTGATTCCTTCGTGTCTGGAGCTCCAACCGACACATCCCTATTCTCCTTCCGTTCTCTATGCTCCTTCTTCTCTTTGCCATCTCCACTCTCTTTCGTTCTACTTCTCATAGATTCTTCTTTTTTACTCAGGTCACTTTTTCTTGATCTGCCATTCCGCTCGATCCTGACGTTTTCCTCTATTGGCACGCTGTCAACTTCTCTTCGCCAAATCTCTTCGTCAAGGTCTAAATGGGTTTCTTGGAAGTCTGATTCTATGCTTGATTGCTGAAAGATTTCGTGTTATTAGATACTTTGCTTCAAAAAATTAAGGTGAGTCTTCTGGCATGGATAAGTGTAAGCGTAGGAAATTTAGATTCTACGATCGCCATGTGAGGTTCTGATGAACAACAGATAAAAATACAACTTGGCAACCAAAACACGGCGCTGGGACGACTGCGTTTGTACTCACCAGTTTACCAAGCGTGGTGACAAAGCCTTAATCGCAAGTGATGTGTTTTGATCCATAAACGAAATCAAAAGGTTAGACGTGTGGGCCGGAATCTAGCTCAGATTATCCTCCAACACAACGTTCACAAGCGTTCAATGGTAAGGCTGTCACTGGAAGCTGGATGGTTATTCTATAATGTTATCAAAACCATCTTCTTCGAAATTCTTACCTTATGTTTCGAAGAGAAGCTTCTCTGCTTCTTAACCATTTCATTGTTGTGGTTTTCTCTCTCCAAGCTGACTCTTGGCTCGCTGTCTCTCTGAAGCCTCTTTGGGTCTAACGTTAGGCGGCTTCCGACCAGACTGTCCAGGCGGTCTTCACATGATTGTCTTATGTGTTCCTGGTTAAAAGTAATGGTTATTTAAACTATGGTTAAGGTCATGAAAAGCATACCAATTCTATTTGAAACTGTATTCGTGCTGTATCTTGTGGACGCTTAGTTTTTGAACTAGATTAAGGATATCTAAGAATCTAGCTAAGGCGACATAGGGCTACATGTGTTTCTAATAAAAAGTGATGAAGTCAGATAAATTCGAATACAGAGTCGTTTCTAGAGTATTGTGGCTTTACTGACCTTGATAATTTTATGATCCTGGTAAAGTTTCCGCATGCACTTGAATATGAAAACGAAGCTCATTCCTGAGAGGATGAGCGAGAAAATAATCAGGATAACCATAATGTGAGGCTGGTTGATAGTCGATTCGGTCTTCGTCTGCATAAAATAAATAAAACATCTATAAGTTAATAAATGCAATAGGTATAAGACCACTGACTCATGGGCCACTCGACACAGTCCCAAGCGACCAGCCATTATAAACTGTTTCCACACCCCGCCTATTGAATCCGCTCATGACACCTTTTGAACTAACGACACGTTTGGTGCAGAGGCTGAGCGATTGGCTTCTGCGCTACGGGTTGTGGGTTCGATTCCCGCACGGATCAAATATTTGTATGGCCTACAAATAGTTGTTCCGGGTCTGGGCGTTGGTGTATGTGAAGATTTGTGTCTGTAAACGCAACCACGATACAGGAGTAGTCCTAGTGTGGGGCAACGTTATTTTTTTAAAGAAAATAAAAACTAATTCTAAGGTTAAGGCTTACTATAACTGTTTGCCTGTCATACCACTGGGAAAAGGCTTCTCCCAATGATTTCCGGACCTTACGATATAGGGCGTGTGGGCTTAAGTCGACTTTTAACTGTACAACTGTTTTTAGGATATACTTACGTCACACTTTGATTTGTCCTCATCAGCTTTAAGCCGGCAGTGCGCATCATGATCACATTTCAGAAGTAGATCGATGCATGTATTGTCTTCACAGTCAAACTCGTCTTCTTTACATTTATCTGAAAAGAAGAATATTTGAAATATTTACATTCTTTAGTTACTTCTTCTTCTTTTCGTGTGGTTAGTGACTAACCTGGTGTCAGAGTTTATGCCTATGAATACCTATGACAGTCATTACGGGTACTCAGAAGCCCGATAGTCTGATAACTGGTCTAACTTTAGAATATCGGCATTGCCCAGTAACTGGGTTGCGGAGGTCTGATAGCAGTCGCTCCGTGTAAAATACTGGTATCCAACCTCATCTGGTTAGACTGGAAGCTGACCCCACAATTGGGAAAAAGCTAGGCAGAACGAACTTTCAGTGTAGCGGTCAGTGGCAGGACCATGTTTAGCACGCCACGTTTACGGGCACGGTGTCATCAACATAGCTTGTGGAGTCAGCTATCTGAAGTCAGTGAGCTTGTCATGTCTGTCGAAGGACGAATGATTGTTGAAGTAGACGAGTTTTTGAGGGGAGCCTGCGTATACTCAAACGTAGCGTGACCGTCACCCAGTTTGGCCAGGCATGCAGCAGAGCTGGACTGAATGTGGAAAGCGGAAGACTGGGTACTGTACCCACCGCTCGACCAGTAAACGGCCCGAGAAAGCGGCGCGCAGTGTTCCATGCGCGCTTTTCAGAAGGATGTGGGGCAAGGCCCTACAGAGGCGAGGTCCGCCGAGGGTTGGCGAATCGGGACCTGCCGGGGTTGCGGTGCGTGCTTTTGCGAATCCCGCGACCCCGGCCGAACGGTCAGGAGGAGGAACACCGTTGGTTTTTAGTCGGTAAGAGTCCGGCAGACCCCCTCGCCTTCCCCGGGCGAGGGAAATCCATGAGAATATTCCAACGATAAAAAAAGAACAAAAAAAGGACCGAGTACAGTCAGGCAACTCAGAAGAGGCATGTGTCCAGCAGTGGTCGGCAGTAAACTGAGTTGATTGGACACGGCTGCTGGGCGTGAGGTCAGTCAAAGAGTAATAGGGTTTTTTTATCACCTACCATCTCTAGTAGTATCCAAGGTCCTATACGCGTTGAAGGTCGCATTGAATTTAGTGGCTTCTCTAGCTTCTTTGGATACATAGAGTCTGACATACATAACGTTTCCATTGTGGTCTTTTGTGGTCACTGAATTGGCAACAGACCCGCAATATTCAGCCAACCTGTTGAATTCAAAATCGTTATTTTTAAATTGGTAACAACAATCTTTTTTAATTACGCTTACATTTGGGTAATTGGTAGTTTAAATTATATACCTCTAGATATAGCCATCGCGTGACCGCTCATGAGACAGCAACATTTATTTATTTATTTTAAACAAGTACAACTATCATCACAGGCTTACCTAATACAATAGTGTAGTTATAATAGCTTACAACAATTAATTAATTTACAATTAATCAACATAAAACTAATAATAACTTTTTAACAAAAATAAAACCGACTTCACTTTGTCTATCTCCGAAGTTCTTCATCAGATCTTCACCAAATTTAAACGGAACCACTTCGAAAGAATAATCTTTTGAAAAAAAAAAGAATCATTAAAATCTGTTCACAATTTGCAAAGATATCGCGGAACAAACATACAAAAAAAAAACATACAGTCGAATTGAGAACCTCCTCCTTTTTTGGAAGTCGGTTAAAAATACAGCATCCTCCTATCGTTGAGCATACAATACACACTAAACACTTAACTAATGGAGTCTATTTCTCATAAATACAAGAATACGGGGAAATTGACGTTTTGTGACAGTGAGTTGGCTAATTGGCTAACATTAAAAAGTTCGCCATCAAGCGAAAAAATGGCACGTCATATGAGACAGAAGACACGATGCTTTGTCTCAGTTTTCTTACTTATTTTGTATATGCCTCTCGCTTCCACGTTTCCCACTGTAGTCATGGCTACATCTAGAGGTATACTGGGTGTAAAAATACTCTTAACGAAATCGAAGTCTACGCATACTGTACATCAAATTAAGTAACATACGGCAAAAATAATTGCTGGGAAACGATTTTTATTTTTTGGTATTAATAAACAGCTTTTAAATGTAGCGCGCAATGTAAGCGCGCGTGCAGCATATTGTGCTTACATTTCAAAAATATTGGTAATATTTAGGAGAATGTTTAATAATAACATTTGAACTTAGGTTACGTGAAAAACTAAATAAAATATGACTTTGACCTTCAATATCTCCATAACCAGTCGGTTCCCAGGTATGGCCCAATACAAAAAAGTCTTTGTGATGATGAGAAGAATACGTGGCTATTCGTTTCGTTAAGGGTATTTTTACACCCGATATAATCTAAGATTAGAGGGATACCAGAATTTAACATTACTGGGGCACAAGTTGCGGCACTAGCACATGGGAATATCTGCAACACTGTCGCGACACATATGCCGCGAAAAAATATGCCAAGGTGTGGACGAGGAAAGGACTACTTACTTAGAGTCCAACTCTTGGTTAACAGTCTCGAATACTTGGATGACGTTCTCGTTGCACTCATTAGGCTTCGCCAGTTGATAAAACGTAAAGTTGAGGTATATCTGGAACAAAATGTTAACTCAGAGCCCGTTCACACAGCGGATCCGCCGGTACTGGATGTGTTGTTCACATCTGTACCGACGGATCAGTTAAACAAATGGCAGCTGCGCCGCATCTGGCTGGCAGGATACGATAAAAATAACGGATCCAGTATTTTTTACTGGATTCGGAATAATGTCGTGTATGTTAACTCTCTCATACAACTACAGGTGCCATCACCAAAATAAAAATGGATCCGCTAAAACGGATTCTGTAAAGAGTTTTTATGTGAACTAGCTGTTATTTCTGACGTTGGAAAATCAGGCCTAAATCAAATTAATTAATTATTTCTTGTCTTACCTTGGTATTTTCAGGAGCTTTAATCGTCCACAGTACATCTAAGGCTTGGTTAGAACTTCCGGTACAAATAGGATCTATTTTTTGGGTGTCAATAACCCCATACTTCTGGTTTTCAAAGGTTTTGTAACACGCTTCCGGTATGTGATCTGTAAAAATAACATAACATCACGCTTTGTATTCTCCAAAGGATTTGGCAGAGGTGTGTTAGTATACCCCCGTAACAACAGTAACATGTAATAGGGGGCGAGCCTATTGCCATCAACCGGGCACAAATCCAGACTCTGGACTGCTACTGAGAAATTCCTAATGGAAAAACCCAATATCACTTTGCCCGAGCTGGGAATCGAACCCAGAACCAACAAGGCAGTCATTTAACCTTTTGAACACCATCGACGTCTATAGACGTCAAGCGAAAACGTGCTCGGGCCGCCTACAACGTTAATAGCCGTAAAAAATGTATGATGAATTTGTAACGTAGCGTGGTCCCCAAAAGGTTAATTACTTACATACATACATAAACTCACGCCTTTTTCCCATGGTGGTAGGCAGAAACTATAGAACGCCACATGCTACTGTGGCGGCATCTATCACGCCACATGCGAACTACGCAGCACGACCGTTGTTTAGCAAACTACAGTCATAACAATGACAGCTGAGTGACAACGATGACAGCTGAGTGACAACAATGACAGCTGAGTGACAACAATGACAGCTGTCAGATAAAACGTCACAAATCCTGCATCGCGGTATCAAGATCTGACACGGAGCTAGTATATATACAACTTCCCAACATCAACCGTTGGGATATTCACACCGTTGTTAATGCAGCCCTCATCAAGCTGTCGTATCCTTCCCAGTCCTCTCGCATTCAACACCCTAAGAGGTTCGAGTCCCCCCTTGGGGGCACCCTTAGAGGTGTTGCTGCTATAATAGTCATGATGTTACAGTAGTTAGCGTAGTTAGCTAGGTAGTTAGTTTAGATATTGGTTCGGAGACCCTTCTGGTCTCGCCAATAATAGCCCAGTTACGTAGAAAAGGTCCGCAAGACCATCTACAAGAGTCGATTAGGAAGAAAAAAAAGCAACCGTTGGGCAGTAGCCCGCCAGGCATAAGACCCACCTGGTAGGAGGGATCCTCCCTTTTCGTAGGAGGAACACCATACCTCGTTCCCCTACACTACGACCCTTACATACTCCTTTCGCTTCCTCCACATTCATACATCTTGTCATACACGCACGCCGGTTGAGAGTACTACGCACCTGACCTTTGTGAAGAATATCACCAATGACATCGATGTGTGTTCTTCTAGGGCGTCCTCTACCGTTTCCATTGACATCCGCCTTATAAATTCCTTTTGTTAATCGCCGTTTACTCATTCTCTCAACATGACCAAACCACCTAAGCATACTCCTTTCAATTTAATTACTTCTCAGATATTAGTTAGCGTCATACTCACGGCTGGGTCCCTCCTTAAATTCGATGTTTATTTTAAACCCCTCGTATTCTATGGTATCATCAGAATGGAATTTCAGCCAGACGTTGGGTCCTTTCGTCTTCAATGTTCTTGGGAACGCCTGGCCGCAAAATTTACCCATCAGGTCGGCGTATCCATAGTAACCGTCACGAATCTGTTGAAGGAAGTTACTGGTTGAATGGAGGATTGGAAAGACACCGCTTTGCTTCACGTGGGTATGGTGAAAGGCGACTAGGGAAGTAATCACAGTAATCAGCATAACATAACATCACGCCTATATTAGAAGTAAGGGTTGGGCAGAGGTGCATGGTTACACCTTAATTTCGCCGTTATGTTTAAGTCCCATGTAATAGGGGGCGAGTTTATTGCCATCAACCGGGCACAAATCTAAACTCCGGGTTGCTGGAATATTACGCGGAAAAACCCATTAACACTTTGTCCAACCTGGGGATCGAACCCAGGACCTCACGATCAGCAGTCGCGCTTGCCACCACTAAACCAACGAGGCAGTTAAAGAAATACGCCAATGTTTATTCTAAATTAAGTTAATATAGTTCAATAAGGGGCTCGTGGCTAATTAACAACCGCGTGGTTCTTATGATTTGCAAGGTTAAGCTGCGTTTGCCGCGGTCAGTCCGTTGATGGGTGACCATTCGTTACACACCAAGACCCCTCCGTGCCTCGGTGAGCAAGTTTAACCGTTGGTCCCGGGTGCCATACGAATACCTATGACAGTCGTTACGGGTAGTCAGAAGACCGAAAGTCTGACAACCGGTCTAACCTTAGGAAATCGGCTTTGTCCAGTTGATGGGTTGCGGAGGTCTGATGGCAGTCGCTCCGTGTAAAATACTGGTATTCAGCCACATCTGGTTAGACTAGAAGCCGACCCTAAACTTCTTCTTCTTCTTCTTCCTGCCCTTATCCCACACTAGGTAGGGTCGGTACAACATGTAATTTGTAAATTCATGTTGTTACAGGTTTTAGCTTATTGTTTTATGACCGGCCGCCTGCCTGACGTTAACCCTCCTTGGGAATACTCGTTGCGCCGTCGCGCGGGTGACCCAATGTGCTTAGTGATATTATGCACTGGGTCCCAAAATGATATGCTTGTCAATCTTATTGCCGACAACTAAGCAGACTATGTACTTCTATACTTGAAGTTCCTACTTGGAAGCCGACCCCAAACATAGTTGGGAAAAAGGTTACACAGAATAGGTTAATAGTTCATTGCTTTATTTTTTTGTATTGGATAGAGAAAATATATCTATGTGTATAAAATGTGTGTTATAAGTTTCCAAAAGGCGACCAAGAGGTACGTGCTCCGGCATTCGTTTGGTGTGATTAATGGACTTATCACAGTAATTAGCACTAATTCGCAAAAAGTTGGATGTCTTCAAGGCACAATCCATATCGTCAGTGGAAAGGTAAAAAGACTAAAGCGCCAATATACCTACTCTACAGTAGAGAGATTAAAGTATTTTTTAAAGAAAATGAACATGTTTATTTTCTTAAAAAAATACTTTGAATCTCTCTACTGTAAAGTAGGTATATTGGCGCTTTAGTCTTTTTGCCTTTCCACTGACGATCTAATCATTCACAGCTTTTTTAAAGCTATTATTTAGTTTAATATATTTGTTTCAAATCTTGCTAGTTACTTTTAAGTCCTTTTATGCGAGCAGGCTGAAATTTTGTGTAGGCGCATAAATTTTTAATTTTATTCGAATAATTACTAAAAACTTAAAGTATAAAAAGCTTTTAATTATAGGCCGATTTTTAAACCGTCAGGTAACTTCAAGTATACTCCACCAAGAAGAACAGTCTGCTTAGTTGTCGGCAATAAGATTGACAAGCATATCATTTTGGGACCCAGTGCATAATATCAGCAAGCACATTGGGTCAGCCGCGCGAACGCTCAACGAGTATTCCCAAGGAGGGTTGATGTCAAGCAGGCGGCCGGTCATAAAACAATAAGCCAAAACCTCTAACAACATGGATTTATGAAATACAAGTTGTGCCGACCCCACTTAGTGTGGGATAAGGGTAGGAAGAAGAAGTAGAAGAAAGTAACTTTTATCTGAGGAATAAATATGGTGGTTTGACATATTTTCTATACAAAACCTGTCAAAACGTCAAATATATTCCCTAAAAATCGGGAAACGAAAAATTTTTAAAATCAGCGCTTAAAAGAAAGGAAAATGTCAAATATACTAAAACGACAAAAATAATTGATACACCTGGAAAATAAAAGCTTTGGAGGATAGTGCAATGCTTTTAGTTTCCAGATGTTTAAATTTTTTTTTTACTTTTTAGTAGATTTTATATTTTCTTTTTATAGTAAAAAATATTTGAATATTTTATTTTAAATGAACTGCCTATCGGAGTTCTCTTTTGGGACTCAGGCCACCCATCAAGTTCTAACACAGACATTCGGTGCTTCACTTTCCATATCCAGTTTCCTGTCTATCTCAGCTACCATCTTAAGACGTCAGTCCATCTGGCATGGGGGATCTCCTAACCTGGGCTTGGTATACTTACTTCTAAATAATCGTAGGCGCACTCCGGATGGTACTCTATACGGAACACGTCTACGAAGGTCAGTTCTATCACCATGTCGTTTGATGTAGCTGAAACAAATTAGATTATTAGAGTCAATTTAAAGGTTATAGAGTAGGTAGAGTGCATATTAGCCTGGAAATGTTTACTGTATACAGGGTTTAAAAATAGCCTCAACGACGCCGAAGTCTACGCATACTGTACATAAAACTAAGTTACATACAGCAAAAATAATTGCTGGGAAACGACTTTTATTTTTTGGTATTAATAAACAGCTTTTAATTGTAGCGCGCAATGAAAGCGCGCGCGCATAAGTGTGTGCCTACATTTAAAAAACGTTGATAATGTTTGTGTAGAAGAATGTTTAGTAATAACATTTAAACTTAGTTTTCGTGAAAAATGTACAAAAATATGGGGAGTTTGACCTTCAATATCTCCATAACCAGTCGGTTCCCAGGTATGGCCCAATACCAAAAAATCTTCGCAATGTTGTGAAGAATACATGATTCTCGGCTTCGTTAAGGGTATTTTTACACCCGATATAGTATAGTCTCCTCCTGCGGTATGTGAGCGGCAAGAGGGGGGTGCGCGGGGTAGATAAGACAAAGAACACTGACAGAGCGCGTCTATTGTTTCGCATCACTTCGTATATTTCTTTGTTTGTGTCAAATCTTGCGACAGATTTTTCAACTACTTCTGCTTAACCGATTCTCCTGAAACTTCGCACACAAATTCAATTCCCATGACAATAAAACATTATAATAATTTCAACCTTCAATGATGGGGGTACTGCAAGATAAAACGGTTTAACTTAAAAGTTTTTTTAAGGGATTATAATTTTAGGGATCCACACGGTCAATTCTCATGTTATCTCTCTCTTTTACAATGGAACCCTACAACGATGTACATACATACACTCACACCTTTAATTCTCTGAAGAGGTAAGCAGAGGTGTTCTCCTATTACAAGGGTCTGTTCACACGACGACAAATCTATACTATCTATACTAATATTATATAGCTGAAGAGTTTGTTTGAACGCGCTAATCTCAGGAACTACTGGTTGGAATTGAAAAAATATTTGTGTTGGATAGTCCATTTATCGAGGAAGGTTATAGGCTATATAACATCACGCTACGACCAATAGGAGAACGGGAACACGGGAAAACGGGAAAAATGTCCACCCGTGTGAAGCCGGGACGGGCCGCTAGTTAGACTATACATATCCAGTATAAGCTGGCCTCTCATTATACGGAAACTTCGTACAACGAGAGATCAGCCAAAACTGGAAATGTATAACTACATACGTTGTCGTGGGTACACCTAGATTTCGCCTCATAAAGTCTCATGTAATTGGTGGCGAGCCTATTGCCATTATTCGGGCACAAAGATGAAAATAATAGAAAAATCTTAGTTTAAATAATATTTTATCTAGACATTTTATTTATGTAGATAGTAATAATTCCTGTCATTGTTATGGGACCAATAAAAATAATGTCTTTTATTATTGAAATAATTTGTAAAGACGCCAATAGTAGGTACTTACAAGTCTCATAAAGTGATATATTGATATTTCTTAGAAAAATATACGAAGATATTTTTATGTTGAAGATATAATAGGACATAACATAACATCACGCCTGTATTCCACGAAGGATTGGGCAGAGGTGTATAGTAACACCCTTATTTCGCCAGTTATGTTTAAGTCCCATGTAATAGGGGGCGGGCCTATTGCCATTAACCGGGCACAAATGCTGACCAGGCTGCTACTGAGAAATTCCTAATGAAATATTATATCCAGGATAAGAACGCTTGGAAACATGCTGGTCCAGCTCCATAGGACAATCTAGAGTCTAGACAAAATCAAACTGGTTGCTATTTTAATTGTATTTTTTTTTAAAGCCGTTTATTTTAGATTCTATGAGTAAGTATCTAAACTCATACACTGACCTATTACTTTTAATTTTTTGGGAAAACGTATACATTTGCAATGTTTGTAAATATGTGAGCATCATGTACCTATCACATAATTAATATGTCATTGTTTCATTTTTATTTTTTTTACCTTTTGTGGTATAGTAATTTTATTCTAGGTGCATCGTCTTCACATATAATTGTATAATGAATGTACCTATACAAAATATTGTAAGACATTTAAAAGAGTAACGGTGGAGTTTCTTGCCCATTCTTCTCCATACGAAACTATCTTTTGGAAGGGGCAACTAGAATTAATTCTATTTTCTTTGTAACTTTAACGTTCAAAAGTGTCTTTTATGTGCCTAATTGAAATAAATACTTTGACTTTGAAAAAACCCAATAACACTTTGCCAGACCTGGGGATCGAACCCAGGACCTCACGATCAGCAGTCGCCCTTGCCACCACTACACAACGAGGCAGTCAGGCAGTCATGTTCAAGATATTTTATCTTGAAGATATTATAGGAATTCTATAAAAAAAGTATTTCAATAATATGGTTCAAGAGATCATCCAACTATAGGCTCACCAAGGCATGAATATCTTATAAACCATTTCTTCAAAGAGTTTCAGCTTATCTTAATTGACTGTTAAGAGGAAATGCGGTCGGCATTCAGTCCATACAAACGTATTCCTCAGTTTCCTCCTTGGATAATGTCACTAGAGCAAATATTTTTTACCTATGATATACATCTACCACCACCATGTCCCTGTTTCGTTTTTGTTAATAAATTAATTATTAAAAGAACTAGAAAAGTTAAAACCTTACAAAAATCAACCGGTTTTACCACCGTTTTCAAACATCTGGCAAACAAATTTGACGAATATAAAAAACATAAGAAAAACATACAGACATAATCAAAGTCTTTCTTAAATTATTACAGAAAAATATATTAAAATCTGTCCAGATTTGAAGAAGGAAACAGAGAAATACGAAAGTACCATTTCGCTAATATTGCACAGGAGAAACCAGTCCGAGATGTAGGTGTCTCTTTCGCGCTCAATTGGGAAGGTTTGCGGGAGGGGTGGTACGGAAATAGATCGCAATAACCTATTCAAATTATTAATATTTTGCAGCCCGCGTTTCCTCTTAAGGTTCATAAAAGCATTATACTGTGTTAAATTATAGTGTCTAAAATATAATAGGCCCGTTTTGACAGCTGTCAGATCAGTACATTTTATGTCGAAATTGACATCTTCTTCCTCTTAGCCTTTTCCCAATTATCTTGGGGTCAGTTTCCAGTCTAACCAGATGCGACTGAATACCAGTATTTTACACGGAGCGACTGCCATCAGACCTCCGCAACCCAGTAACTGGGCAATGCCGATATCCTAAGGTTAAACCGTTTGTCAGACTTTCGGGCTTCAGACTACCCGTAACGACTGTCATAGGTATTCGTATGACACCCGGGACCGACGGCTTAACGTGCTCTCCGAGGCACGGAGGGGTCTCGATGTGTAACAAATGGTCACCCATCCACGGACTGACCGCGGCAAGCGCAGCTTAACCTCGCAAATCGGACGTTCGGCGCGGTTGTTATTTAGCCACGAGCCCCTCCTCCTGTCGAAATTGACATAACATGTTCTAATCTGACAGCTGTCAAAACGGGCCTATTGTAGGTTAGCCACTATAATGTTGTTAAAAGAATTTTTCAATTCACTTCTTTTCACAGTGATAGCCTAACAGTTGAAGATTTGCCTTCCATGCAGAAGGTTCCAAGTTTAATCACGGCCTTCTGACTTTTACGATTCATGTATGGAACAGAATTTGGCTAACATTTGCTTTAACAGTGAACTAACCTGGTGTCAGAGTTTATGCCGCCCATGGGCCTCTAACTTGGCTTCACATATAATATCTCTCAGGCATGCTGGTTTCCTCACGATGTTTTCCTTCACCAGTTTTAAGCAAGTGATAACAATAAGCACATGAATTCGAAAAGTCAGAGGTGAGTGCCTTGGGTTCGAACTCGAGACCTATGACTTGGCAGTCCGACGGTCACACCAATAGAGTATCACTGTTGTTCATGTTTGTGACCCGGATTTATTGCACTCAAGTGTATATTTCATTCTGTTTCAAGTTTCACACAATTTAACCGACGATACCGAGCGTCATTTCCCTGCTCATTTTCATAACAGTCCACTGTAGAGCCTTGGCTTAGAAGAGTCAACGCGATGGGAATGCGGTGCACGGTGAGTGACGGGTTAAACCCCATAGAGACGGATACATTTTGTGTTTTGTATTGTGTACATATGAACATACATACGAAGCAAAAGGGTGGAAATGGACGAAACATATTTTGGAATACGGAAAACGAAGTTTCGGCTGCGTTTTCACCAGAGATGTGCGAGGTAGCTGGGCGGTGCGAGGATGCGTAGCGAGGCTGTGGAGCGGTGTGAGCGTTTCCACCAGAGATGTGCTAGGCCGCTGAGCGGTGCGAGGATGCTTACCGACGCTGTGAAATGGTGCGCAGATGAGCGATGTGAGGATGTGTAGCGGGCTCGTTTCACACTATACATCTACCTCTGACAAACACCGTCTAGTGACTTCTTTTTTTTCGCTCGCGTCCGTCCCTAGCACACATCCCTCGCAACACATCCCTCACAAAACATCCTTCCCTTGTTTTGTATGTACAAAAACCTCGTTTCGCTGAGCCGTTTCCACTAGAGCTGCGCTGAGCGAGGCTAGGTAAATGAAGTAATTCTATTGGTTCTTAACAAACACATCCCTCGCTACGCATTCTCGCACATCTCGGGTGGAAACGCAGCCTTAAAGTCTTTTTAAACAGTTTTAACTAGCTTCACTTCGTATATTTGTTTGTTTGATTCAAAACTTGCGACAGATTTTTCAACTACTTCTGCTTAACCGATTCTTCTGAAACTTCGCACACAAATTAAATTTCCATGACAATACACATTATAATAATTTCAACCTTTAATCCTCAAATCCTGATGCAGCAGGGGTACTAATAGGAGCAGATAAAACCACAACAAATTATTATATATTATTATAATTATTAACCAAACAAATTATAAGTGTAATAATTGGTAAATAAAGATTATAAATAAAACTTACCATTAATCTTGGTGACGCAATTAGAATTATTATAATAATAATTATTCCCACTATTCTTAGAATGAGGATGTGTTATAAATTTCTCTTTATTATCATATTGAAAAGATTTGCATCTATCATCTTTTTCATCTCTTTTCACTCTATTTTTGACCTCCATACTACTATCATCAAAATTCCTCATTTTTCTATTCATCATCTGTATATTACTTCTATGTATTTCTAAATTTCTCGCTTGTATATCATTCTCTTCGTAAATTGGATCAATTTTTTTATTAGATTTAACTTCGTCCAGATTTTCGTTGTAATTGATATATTTTCTATTAATTTTATTGGTCCAATGACTTTCCATGTTCAGATCATAGTCTGGTATGCTCATTTTGCTTCGTGGTCTGCTGTCATGATCAGCTGCTTGTTCCGAAGCGAGGCCGAAGATTGAGCAAACTGAAACAAAAGAAATAACATGTTAAAATAAGAAAATGTATGTACAGTAGGGGAATCTAAAATCAATTTTTTTTTTATTTCAAATAAACCGATACTACAGGTGCTTATGAAAAGTCGAATTTAGATGCACGGTTCCAATTAGTCGTTTCCTATGGCGAAGAGCCGGTAAGAAACTCCATGGTTACTCTTTTAAAAATAATATCTTTAACAATTTCAGTGGATACAGTACTATGATTTAGGATAGTGAAAGAACATTGCAGTCCTGACCACATGAAAATGTAATACATCTTAAGGTATATTTTTGCTTGCACAGTGCAAGAAAACACCTATTTTACCGACGACGTATTGCCAACATTATAGAAATGAAAATACGAGTATTTTTTTGACAGGATATTATGGTGACAGACAAGTAATGTCAATTTATTTAATCATCGATTTGATTGATGTCATGGTTTTCACAACAAAACTCCTTAAATCAAATCAAAGACATTACATGGCTCTACTACTTCATACGGAGGCAAAAGGCAATTTTGATCTTTGCTACCAAATAATTAAACATAATTTTCCATGCATTGGTCGGTTCGGTTCAACAGTTTAAAAAGGTAACATGTGCCCGCGAAGTGGGAAAGGAATAAATTTGAAAACTGACGAAATTTCTCGTTCCCCTACTGTACCTTGTTCCAACAATCATGGTTTGCCATTGGGTGTACAGTATCCAACTCATCCCACTAATATTAAAAATATGAAAGTTTGTAAAGATGGATGGATGTTTGTTGCTCAATCACGCATAAAAGGCTGAACAGATTTAGATGAAAGGACCCAGTAGTCATGTTTGGAAAAGAGATCCCTTGGGAACTGAGCGTCAGGTACCTGGGGGTTATCCTAGATCACCACCTCACGTTCCGGCAACACATCAAAAAGGTGCACGCTCGCGCCGCTTTTGTTGTGGGCCGGTTACACCCTATGATTAGGGCGCGCAGTAAGCTCTCGCTTAGAAATAAGTTGAGACTTTACCTGACGTGCATTCGCCCCATATTAACCTACGCCAGCGTCGTGTTCGCACACGTTAGGCCATGTCGCTTTAAAGTATTTCAAATTCTGCAAAACCGCGTATTGCGCAGAGCCGCGGGCGCTCCGTGGTATATGCGCAACGTTCAGCTTCACTTAGACCTAAAAATGCCAACGGTAAGGCAATATCTCAAACGCACGTCTAAGCGTTACTTCGACCATGCCCCGAGGCATCGGAACCCCCTCGTGACCGCCGCGTCCGATTATAAACCCTCCCAGATTAGCATAGTCCGCCGTCCCCGGCATGCGCTACTAGAGCCCGATGATGAGATCACCCTCCTCCAGGAGGCGAATAAATCGACTAGTACTATACACATACACCGCCGCCGCCGACCGGCGAATCGCCCTCGCCGACGAGGCCCCTCGCGACGTCCCACCGCCGCCGCCCCCGATCCACCGTGTTCACCCGCCGCAGCCGCGGAGCCGGTCGTCCCTTCTGACTCCGCGCAGTCACCATGACGCGAGAATACAGCCCTCATCAAGCTGTCGTATCCCTCCCAGTCCTCTTGCATTCGACACCCTAAGAGTTCGAGTCTCCCCTTGGGGACACTCTTAGAGGTGTCGCTGCTATAGTCATAGCCATGATGTTACAGTAGTTAGCTTTGCGTAGTTAGCTAGGTAGTTAGAATAGTAGGTATTGGTTCGGAGACCCTTCTGGTCTCGCCAATAATAGTCAGGTTACGTAGAAGAGGTCCGCAAGACCATCTACAATAGTCGAAAAGGAAAAAAAAAAAAAAAAGATGAAAGGACATCGGAGGGGAGCGCTCCAAGTGGCGTCGGTTGATGAGACTTATTATATTTTAAAGCTCCGTATAAAGGGTTTTTTCTATTGGTGCTAAAAATATATCCATGGAGAAAAAACTTATTGTCTAAAGTTAAATAATGAATATTCAAATATTTATATAAATAAAGCTACTTTTTATATTATAATATTGTTCATTTACATGCGTCTGAGTCAGAGCAGTTCAAATACCTAGACGCTCCAGTCGCCTCACGATAAAAGCAAGATGCTAAAGGGGCCCGAGGAGCCTGAAGGAAAGAAAGAAAGAAAGAAAATTATTTATTCTGGACTCACACAGGCAGTTACAGAAACAAAAACAATATAAAAAAAAAAAAGAATAAGAATTTAGACTACCTGCACGAAGCCAAAAAGGGCTCCTATCTCAGCATTATGTTGCGACATTTAGAAAAAAAAAACAAAATGTCGCAACGCTGGTTTTCAGATAGGACCATAGTGATGCCACGGGCAATAACGACACAAATAAATAAATAAACATGTTACGTACAATATTAAATACAAGGAGGGGCACAGGCAAACATTTCACGCGCATATGCAGCGCGAACTTCGCTTCTTCTTAAGAAGAGAACTTCGCGCGTCTTCTTCAGTCACTTAGACCAAGTTCCATACAAAAATATCCGACCTCCTTTGACACACAGATATACCTACCATGTTCTGAATTTACAAATAGGATAATTTTTATTCGGGAATATGAAGAAGTTTCCCAAGGATGCGAGTGACCACAGCTAATATATTCTATTCTTCTTTTCGTGTGGTTAGTGAATAACCTGGTGTCAGAGTTTATGCCGCCCATGGGCCTCTGACTTGGCTTCACAGGTCGTCAAGAAATATATCTCAGGCATGCCGGTTTCCTCACGATGTTTTCCTTCACAGTTTTCAAGCACGTGATAATTAATTATACAATACGCACATGAATCCGAAAAGTCAGAAGTGCGTGCCTTGGGTTCGAACTAGAGATCTATGACTTGGCAGTCCGACGTTTACACTACTAAGCTATCACTGGTGTATCTTTACCTACATAGTATAAAACAAAGTCGCTGCCGTTGTCTGTACGCTTAGATCTTATAAACTACGCAACGGATTTTAATGCAGTTTTCAGCAATAGATAGAGTGATTCAAGAGGAAGCTTTATATGTCCTACATAAGTATCTACATTGCACCCGCGCGAAGCCGGGATGGGTCGCTAGTATTCTATAAAACCCCAACATTTTCAATATAAAACATGCCATAATTTTGTATGATATTATAATAAAGATTTTAACCCGTAAGTAATCCGTGGGGTATCTTTGACTTACAAAAAGGTTATTCATCCCCTTGAGGAGGCTTTGCGAGTACATGTAAGGGTTGATAATTTTATCCTTTCACGTCAAAATGCTAAGGAGATATTATCATACATACATAAGGAGTGACGTCACTGAATTATTTAGACGAAATTAATTTATTTATGTACTATACAGCTGCCTCGTTGGTCTAGTGGTGGCAAGCGCGACTGCCGATCGTGAGGTCCTGGGTTCGATCCCCAGGTCGGGAAGTGTTATTGGATTTTTCCACGTGGAATTCCTCAGTAGCAGCCCGGAGTTTGGATTTGTGTACGGTTGATTGCAATAGGCCCGCCCCCTATTAAATGAGACTTAAACATAACGGCGAAATGAGGGTGTTACAATACACCTCTGCCCAACCCTTCGGGGAATACAGGCGTGATGTTATGTATATAGCTGCCCGGTGAAAATTGTATATCAACAATTTTTTTATTTTATTTTTCTTAATTTTCTTTTTTCCCATACTACCCCAGTATTGAGGCGAAAAAACAAAAAGAAAGAACTCAAATCGGTAGAGCCATTTTCGAGATTTTGCGAGACTAGCGCACGATGTATTGTGAAATAGTAGTGATAACCTAGAGGTTGGACGGTTGCCTTCCATGCAAGAGGGTCTAAGTTCGGACCCGGCCCTCTGACTTTTCGAATTCAAAGGATCATCATTTTTGATTATCACTTGCGTTAACGGTGAAGGAAAACATCGTGAGGAAACCTGCACACCTGAGAGGGCTCCTTATAGTTCTCGATGGTGCGTAGTATGCCAACCCGCACCAGGCCGGGGTGGTGGACTAAGGCCCAAACCCCGTGCCTTCCATGCCTCGGAGAGCACGTTAAATAGTCTGTCCCAGGTGGCATACGAATACCGATACTAGTCGTTACGGGTAGTCAGAAACCCGAAATCTGCTAACTGGTCTAATTTTAGGATATTGGTATTGCCCAGTAACTGGGTTGCGGATGTCTGATGGTAGTCTCTCCGTGTAAAATACTGGTATTCAGCCGTATCTGGTTAGACTGGAAGCTGACCTCAACACAGTGGGGAAAATGCTAGGCAGCACAGACATAAACTGTTAACCTGAGCTGTAAAGACCGCTGAAAGCAGATTGTGAAGGATATTGTCATAATCACCACGATTGGTAGAATGATTGGTGATTATAGTTTTTTGTTATAAGTAGACGGGAGGACATTGCTGTCCATGTCTCGACACAATCCCTCAGTCATGACACCCACAGGAGAGAATCTTCCTCCTAGCCTTTTCCCAACTATGTTTGGGGTCAGCTTCCAGTCTAACCAAATGCGGCTGAATACCAGAATTTTACACGGAGCGACTGCCATCAGACCTACGTAACACATTTATTGGACAATGCCGATATCCTAAAGTTAGACCGGTTGTCAAACTTTCGGGTTTCTATGTAACGACTGTCATAGGTATTCGGATGACACCCGGGACCGACAGTGTAACGTGCTCTCCGAGGCACGGAGGGTTCTCGATGTGTGAATAACGGTCACCTATCCACGGACTGACCGTGGCAAGCGTAGCTTTATTTATTTATTTATATACTCTTTATTGTACACCAGGTTAACATAACACGAAAAACTATTTAAATACAAAAATGCACAATGGGCGGTCTTATCGCGCAAGGCGATCTCTTCCAGACAACCTTTGGATGGACTGGGAGAATGGAAAGAGAAAATCGAACAATCTAGGTGTACAAGTACACTACGTACCTACATAATATTACTTAAATTTAATAATATAAAATACATGGCAAAAAAATTACATAAATATGAAAAGAAAACATAAATAATATAATAATAAACTAATAAATATATGTATAAGAACGGAGGAGAGGAATAAAATAAATAGCAGATTAAAGCGACATGTAATGCTCCTTCACTGACTTTTTAAAAACTGGCAGTGATTGTGCACGTCTCACATTAAGTGGCAAAGCATTCCACAGACGAGCAGCTTGGATCGTAAAGGACTTGTCATAAAAAGAGGTGGAGTGCTGTTGTATTTTTAATTGAAGATTTTCTGATGATCTCAAGAACCTAGAATGAGAGTCACAGAGGAACTCGAAGCGTTCTTTTAGATAAAACGGGGTAGAAGGGTTAAAGAGCACATTATAAAGTAGGGAAAGAATATGGGCATTCCGGCGAAGGCGAATTGGTAGCCATTTGAGCTTAGTACGAAATTCAGAAACATGATCATATTTGCGCAAACCAAATATGAATCGGATACAAAGATTTTGAAGTCGCTCAAGCTTTTCAAATTGATCCTCAGTTAGATCGAGATAGCTGGCATCAGCATAGTCGAGGATTGGGAGAAGAAGAGATTGTGCTAGCGCTATCTTAGTGGCAGTAGGCAGGAAGTTTCGAAGGCGTCTCAAGGAGCCCGCTGAAGCGAACATCTTACGACTGACTTCCTGCAGTTGTGTTTTCCAGGAAAGTGTACTGTCGATATAAATCCCCAAGTTCTTTACTTTGTCGGTAATAGGAATTATAACATTATTAAAAGAAATTTGAGGAAGTATCGACCAGTCAATCCTAGAAACCATCCGGGAACTGCCAACAACAGTCACCTGAGTTTTTGTGGGATTGACCTTCAGACCAAACTTCATGCTCCAGTCGCCTATTCGAGCCAGATCTGTATTAATGATGTCAATGGCTACTGACAAATTTCCGAGTGGGGCTTGGCTATAAATTTGAAGATCATCTGCATAAAGGTGGTAGGAGGAAGTAAGCTTTATTTCGCAAATCTTGTAATGCGCGGTTTTTATTTATAAGAGAGAATAATATGGCTAATTCTGTGTCGACAACCATACATGTTTCAGACAAGGCTTGAATAATCTTGTCTTCTTCTTTTCGTGTGGTTAGTAACTAACCTGGTGTCAGAGTTTATGCCGCCCATGGGCCTCTGACTTGGCTTCACATGCCGTCGTAAAATATCTCTCAGGCATGCCGGTTTCCTCACGATGTTTTCCTTCACTGTTTTTAAGCAAGTGATAATTATACAATACGCACATGAATTCGAAAAGTCAGAGATGCATGCCTTGGGTTCGAACTCGAGACCTATGACTTGGTAATCCAACGGTCAAACCACTAGGCTATCACCGCTCGTATCTCGTTTAAATTCTATACTAATTTCAGACTGAAATGAAATAGCTCAGCAAGATAATCTTTTCATTTAGCTTCACGGAATAAGATGCAAAAATAATACAAGCTATGTGTGTTATTATTTTATCATATTTCAGGAGCGCCTGCAGAATTTGAAATTAACTTTTCAACTTCTGTAACGAGTACCAGACATTTGGATTTAAGTTTTAAAATTTGTGTTTGTATGGTTTTTTAATCATGAGAAAAGTAGACTTTCTTAGTATTACATGGTATAAATCTAGACTAATACTAGCGGACCTGGCAGACGTCGTCCTGCCCTAAAAATTAGGTGACATACCGACAGCAGCGCCACCTACCGGGTCCAATTGTGAATCTAAACCATCCAGGGCGCCACCCAAACGCATACAAAAAAAATCATTCAAATCGGTTCAGCCGTTTAGCAGTTCAGTGACATACACACGTACAGTCGAATTATATATATAAAGATTATAAAGCTGAAGAGTTTGTTTGAACGCGCTAATCTCAGGAACTACTGGTTGGAATTGAAAAATTATTTTTGTGTTGGATAGTCCATTTATCGAGAAAGGTTATAGGCTATATAACATCACGCTACGGCTAATAGGAGCGGAGCATAAATGAAAAATGTTGCAAAAACGGGAACAATGTCCACCCGTGCGAAGCCGGGACGGGCCGCTAGTGTTATGATATAAATCCAACTGCCTCGTTGGTCTAGTGGTGGCAAGCGCGACCGTGAGATCCTGAATTCGATTCCCAGGTCGGGCAAAGTGTGTTATTGTGTTTTACGTGTGGAATTCCTCAGTAGCATTTCGGAGTTTGAATTTGTGCCCGGTTGATGGCAATAGGCTCGCCCCTTATTACATAAACATAAACATAACGGCGAAATGAGAGTTTACTATACATTTCTGCCTAACATTTCGGGGAATACACTCGGAGAGCACGTTAAACAGTCAGTCCCGGGTGTCATACGAATACCTATGACAGTCATTACGGGAAGTCAGAAGCCCGAAAGCTTTAAATATCTGGGCCAAATACTGGTCGACGACCTTAAGGACGATGATGACGTGGAGAGGGAGCGCAGGGCTTTGGCGGTCCGCGGGAACATGTTGGTACGCAGATTCTTTCATTGTACCGATCAGGTCAAAATAACCTTGTTTAAAGCGTACTGTCAAGGCTTGTACACGGGATGTCTTTAGTTCAACTGTTCACCCCCGGGGACGCTAAGTGCCTTGCGCGTCCAATATAACAATGTTTTCAGGATGATGTTGAAACTCCCTCGTTTCTGTAGTGCCTCGGAGATGTTTGCCCAATCGCGTACAGATGGCTTCCAGACTATCATCAGGAAAAAGGTGGCATCGCTTGTGGGGAGGATTCGGGGGAGTAGCAATAGCATCCTGAAAGTCGTGGCCGAGGACCCGAGAGCTCCTGTGCTGAGGCATCTCATGCGGAATCATTGTTCGCATGAAATGTCTCGTAAGTACATGACTCACTAACTTTTTTGATATTTTTAAATTTTTTACTAATCCTAGTTTATATTGTAGTATAAAAGGTGTTTAGTAGCAAAATGGTTTCTATGTTGTCCCAAATAAAACAATTTATTATTATTATTTATTTTGACAACCGGTCTAGCCTTAGGATATCGGCATTACCCAGTAACTGGGTTGCGGAGGTCTGATGGCAGTCGCTCCGTGTAAAATACTGGAATTCAGCCGCATCTGGTTAGACAGGAAGTTGACCCCAACATAGTTGGGAAAAGGCTAGGCAGAATATCTCAAATTACATAAGATATAAAATCCCAAAGTCGAATTTTCGCTACAATACTGAAATTCTACGCGTATGACTTAAGATTCTGTGGAGTTACAAATTTTTCAGCGCGGAGCAGTGACAGTTAGTACAAAATGAGCAATGAATAAATTAGTGTTGACCTCAGGGCGCGCCCCGCGGGATATGTTTCAGTAGAACTAGGGAAGGGACATCGCCGGGATTTAACGCGGTTGCTAAAAGTTTATTTTTGCTTTTATTTTTAGCTACGTAGTTCAATGTAACAGCAGTGATAGCCTAGTGGTGTGACCGTCCGAAAGCCAAGTCATAGGTCTCGAGTTCGGACCCAAGGCACGCACCTCTGACTTTTCAGATTCATGTGCGTATTGTATAATTATCACTTACTTAAAAATGGTGAAGGACAATATCGTGAGGAAACCGGTATGCCTGAGAGATATTTCTCGACGACATGTGAAGCCAAGTCAGAGGCCCATGGGCGGCATAAACTCTGACACTAGGTTAGTCAATAACCACACGAAAAAGAAAGTCAGGCCAATGATTTTTGAAGACGCAAAGTGAATGTTTGTACCATTATATCAGTTCGCTGTAAACGGTATTGAATAAGTTCCCTTTGTTAGGGGGTAAAATAAGGTTCATTTACATCGTTGACAGGTTAATATCAGCTATTTTGACTACCTACTACATATAATTAATGTGAATTTTCAGGGAACTGGTACCTATTATATTTAAAACAAGCGGCCCGTCCCGGCTTCGCACGGATGGTAGTTTTTCCCGTTTATGAAACCTTTTTACATTTATGCTCCGCTCCTATTGATCGTATCGTGATGTTATTAGCCTATAATCTTCCTCGATAAATGGACTATCCAACGCAAAAATATTTTTTCAATTCCAACCAGTAGTTCCTGAGATTAGCGCGTTCAAACAAACAAACAAACTCTTCAGCTTTATAATATTAGTATGTATATATCTTTATAATAGTAGCGTGTATCGTTTGGGTATTAATTGATTAAGGCACAATAACTTCTTAATTATGTGAAAAACTATATTATATTATACTAGCTGTGTCCTCACGGCTCCGCCCACGTAAGAAGTTTTATTCCAGTAATAAATATTGACGTTGTTTGACGACACGTTTGGTGCAGTGACTGAGGGATCGGCTTCTGCGCTACGGGTCGTGGGTTCGATTCCCGCACGGAACAAATATTTGTATGGCCTACAGATAGTTGTTCCGGGTCTGGGTGGTTGTGCATGTGAAGATTTGTGTCTGTATACGCACCCACGATACAGGAGAAATCCTAGTGCGGGCAACGTTTATTAAACAAAAAAAAAAAGAAAAATATAGCCTATGTTACTCAGTGACAATGTAGCTTTCTAACGGCAAAAGAATTTTTGAAATCGGTCCAGTAGTTTTTAAGTTTATTCGTTACATACAAAAATACGAATCTTTCCTCTTTATAATATTAAGTATAGATTAATAGCGACGCGCCCCGGCATCGCATTGGTGCAATGTAGATACTAATGTGGGGCATATAAACCTTCCTCTTGAATCACTCTATCTATTGCTGAAAACTGCGTTAAAATCTGTTGCGTAGTTTAAATGATTCGGAAGCGACTTTGTTTTATACTATGTAAAGATATGAAAATAATGATACATAATGTTAATACCTAGTAATACTATTTAATACAGGTATGTGAGAGAGCTTTTGATATCGAGAATATTATGTATTGTAATATTCAGGAAGAATTATGTTGGCTTTAATTAAATTATAACATGGTACAGTCGGGGAATGATAAGGTTCGTCAGTTTTCAAATTCATTCCTTTCCCACATCGCGGACACATGTTACCTTTTCAAACTATTGAACGGAACAGACCAATGCATGGAAAATTGTGTTTAATTATTTGGTGGCAAAGATCAAAATTGCCTTTTGCCTCCATATGACGTAGTAATGCCATATAATGTCTTTGATTTGATTTAAAGAGTTTTGTTGTAAAAATCATGACATCTATGAAATCGATGATTAAATAAATTGTCATTACTTGTGTCTGTCACCATGTCACCATAATGGTATACTTTTTTTTAATTTTTTTTTTCGGATGCACACTGATACTTAAAATTAAAAACATAATATACAGCCGTTTGCCCGAATTTTATTTGCCCTAATATCATTTGCCATAATAGTCAACAGTCATAATATTATATGACGTAATATTCATTTGCCCTACTCTTATTTGCTATATTAGTCACGTGCTAGAAGCTTTGTCTCCCATAAAGTCACTTACCATAACATCATTTGTCATCATCATTGTAAGCCCTAATTATCACATGCCCTAATTATCACATGCCCTAATTATCACATGCCATAATTATCATATGCCATAACATCATTTGCCATCGACATTGGGTGTGTAACGGTTGTTATATCAGAAGAAACTGGATGCAATCGGGACTTTAGGGCACCCCGACTCGGATAGGTTAGGTGCCATTTGAGTTAGGTTAGATAATTATTATGGCATTTAAATATTATGTCTAATAATCATTATGGCGTTTAAATATTATGTCTAATAATTATTATGGCAATTAAAAATATGAAAAACAATACGTATGGCACTCGTATCTTATGGTATCTAAGTTTCGGGCAATTAAAAGTATCTCATGTCTTTTAGGGCAAACAAAACATTCGGGCAAACGAATTCGGGAATATGATGATTATGGTATATAATCGTCGGGTAAACAATAGACAACCCACCATAATACCCTGTCAAAAAATACTGTATTTTCATTTCTATAATGTTGGCAATACGTAGTCGGTAAAATAGTTCGTTTCTTGCACACTTATCACATAAGTTTATATTAATCTATTTATTGCTTTTGTTTGGTAGTATTCAAAATTAATATTGTATGTACGTAACATGTTTATTTATTTATTTGTGTCGTTATTGCCCGTGGCATCACTATGGTCCTATCTGAAAACCAGCGTTGCGACATTTTGTTTTTTTTTTTCTAAATGTCGCAACATTATGCTGAGATAGGAGCCCTTTTTGGCCTCGTGCAGGTAGTCTAAATTCTTATTCTTTCTTTTTTAAATATTGTTTTGTTTCTGTAACTGCCTGTGTGACTCCAAAATAAATAATTTTCTTTCTTTCTTTCTTTCTTTCACTGTGCAAATAAAAATAGACCTTAAGGTGTATGACGTTTTCATTCCCCGACTGTACATTACTGAATATAATATTATGTTGGATGGTCTCATTAATATATTATTATCTAAATCGTATGTATAATATATTATTATCTATTAGATCTTGGGTTCAGTTAAATCATGATAGAAAGGCAAAGGACTCGTTATTCTAGTGGTGGCAACCGTGACTGCTGATCGTGAGGTCCTGGGTTCGATCCCCAAGTCGGGCAAAGTGTTATTGGGTTTTTCCATGTGGAATTCCTCTGTAACATGGTTGATGGAAATAGGCTCGCCCCCTATTACATGCACAGAAGGATTGGGCAGAGGTGTATAGTAACACTTCATTTCGCCGTTATGTTTAAGTCTCATGTAATAGGGGCCGAGCCTATTGCTATCGATCGGGCACAAATTTAAACACCGAGCTGCTACTAAGGAATTCCATACGAAAAAACCCAATAACACTTTGCCTGACCTGGGGATCGAACATAAGACCTCATGATCAGCCGTCGCGCTTGCCACCACTAGACCAACGGGACATTTAAAGAAGAAAAGAGGTAAGAAAAGTAAAATAACAAAACATATTTTACCTAACTTTATTTTAAATATTTCACATCACTAGCTCGTACAACATCAAACGTCTCGCCGCTTTTCACAGAGTACATCACTACACGCGCTCGTACTTACTGCTCATATCATTACTTACACTGTGGATCATGTACGGTTTATGTCGTATATTCAAGCTAATATACATTTAGAATATAAGCAGTATTACGAAGTAGAAACTTACTTAAATTTTCCAAGAAATTTTTAGCAAAATATTTTTTTGTTTTTGTGAAATTTTGTTTTACATCCTACTACATAAAAACATAGCCCATTACTGCCCCACTGCTGGGCACGGGCCTCTTCTCATAAGGAGAAGGGTTTAGGCCTTAGTCCACCGCGCTAGCCTGGTGCGGGTTGGCAGACTACACACGATTGAGAACTTAATGGAGTCCTCTCAGGTGTGCAGGTTTCCTCACGATGTTTTTCCTTCACCGTTAACGCAAGTGATAATCAAATTCTGATCCGCACATGCATTCGATAAGTCTGAAGTACGGGCCGGGATCGAACTCAGACCCTCTTGCATGGAAGGCAACCGTTCAACCGCTAGGCTATTACTGCATAACACCCTACTAATATTATAAATGTGAAAGTTTTTAAAGATGGATGGTTTGTTACTCAATGACGTGGGTATAAAGGGCTGAACAGATTTGGATGAATAGCACCGATTCGAATCACACCAATAGTAGATAATAGGAATACTATTCGTGTGAAATTGGTGCGCTAAATGGAGTGCCCCGATTAAAGGTGCTATTCAAATAGGTTCGCTAAATGAAATGCCCCCCTTTAAATTCGGTGTTATTCAAATTGGTACGCTAATTGGAATGTCCCCCATTACATTTGGTGCTTATGAAATGGGTGCGCTAAATGGAATGCCCCCATTAAATTTGGTGCTATTCAAATTGGTGCGCTTAATGGTATGCTACCCATTAAATACAGGACGCTGTTTTTTCGCAGTTATGTCAGTACGAATCCCAACTCCAAAGACTAAAAAAATCTATGAACGTATTTATAAACATAACATCACGCCTTTATTCGCTGAAGGGTTGGGCATACGTAACACCCACATTTCACCGTTATGTTTAAGTCCTATGTAATAGGAGACGAGCCTATTGCCATCAACGTGACACAAATCCAAACTCCAGGCTGCTACTGAGAAATACCACACGGAAAAAACCAACAACACAGCCTGACCTGGGGATCAAACCCAGGACCTCACGATCAGCAGTCTTGCTTGCCACCACTAGACAAACGAAGCTGTTGAATACAGTTTTTTTTAAAGTAATGTTTTATTTCATAAAAATTTGCTAACTTCAATATCTATACTAATATTATAAAGCTAAAGAGTTTGTTTGTTTGAACGCGCTAATCTCAGGAACTACTGGTTGGAACTGAAAAGTTATTTTTGTGTTGGATAGACCATTTATCGAGGAAGGCTTTACAACATCACGCTACGACCAATAGGAGCGGAGCATAAATGAAAAATGTTGCAAAAACGGGAAAAGTGTCCGCTTGTGCGAAGCCGGGACGGGCTGCTAGTATTTAATATAATTTTCGTCCTGGTCCGTTCTTTCCACCCTGTATAGTTCTAACAGCCCATAAGGTCAAAAGGGCGCGAAAATGCCCCAAAAGGCATAATTTTTCCCCTACGTCGCCAGTTCCTTACGCCATAACAATGTCTTAGGCCCATAACGTTTATTTTAATCGCTCGTCACATAAATGGTTATGGGTACGGTTCACTACATATTTTGTGACGTTTTTAAGGTTATAGCCTTATAAGGTCAGGATGTGGAGCGTTTTTGGGGAAATTGGACGTGTCCCCTTTTACTTTTAGGTTGTGTTAAACTCTGTGGGAATTCGCGTTATAGTGGTGATATCTACACTAATATTATGAACTAGCTGTGCCCTCGCGGCTCCGCCCGCTTAAGAAGTTTTTTTAGATATTTTAAAAAAGCTCTCAAAAACGAATATTTTTTTCCGTTCTTGCAACATTTTTCATTCATGCTCCGCTCCTATTGGTCGTAGCATGTTGTTATATAGCCTATAACCTTCCTCAATAAATGGACTATCCAACACAAAAATAATTTTTCAATTCCAACCAGTAGTTCCTGAGATTAGCGCGTTCAAACAAACAAACAAACTCTTCAGCTTTATAATATTAGTATAGATACAAAATACAAGTCATAGGTCTCTAGTTCGAACCCAAGGCACGCACCTCTGACTTTTCGGATTCATGTACGTATTGTATAATTATCACTTGCTTAAAAACGGTGAAGGAAAACATCGTGAGGAAACCGGCATGCCTGAGAGATATTTCTCGACGGCATGTGAAGCCAAGTCAGAGGCCCATGGGTGGCATAAACTCTGACACCAGGTTAGTCACTAACCACACGAAAAGAAGAAGATAATGGATACAGAGTGAGTCTGTCGGTTTGCTTCATTTGATGATGTTTGCTTCGATCAACAATAATTAGTATTTTGTCAGTGAGTTAACTTGGTATCTTCTGAATTCTTGGTATCTTCTGAATTCTTGGTATCTACTTATTCGCGGGCGGAGCTGCTGTGCATTGCTAGTTTTCTATATATCTTTCTGCCTAGCCTTTTCCCAACTATGTTGGGGTCAGCTTCCAGTCTAATCAGATGCGGCTGAATACTAGTATTTTACAAAGATCCACTGCCATTAGACCTCCGAAACCCAGTAACTGGGCAATGCCGATATCCTAAGATTAGATCGGTTGTCAGACTTTTGGGTATCTGACTTCCCGTAACGACTGTCATAGGTATTCGTATGACACTCGGGACCGACGGTTTAACGTGCTCTCGGAGGCACGGAGGGGTCTCGATGTGTAACGAATGGTCACCCATCCACGGACTGACCGCGGTAAGCGCAGCTCAACCTTGCAAATCATATGATCCACGCGGTTGTTAATTAACCACGAGCCACCCCTCCTGAATTCTTTATATATATGTTCAATCAATATTAGTTCGGTGGTTGGTCGATTGTTTTATCAATTCGTAACCGTAGATCAGCCAAAGCCACTACACCAATCGATCCACGTTGATCGACGACATCAATCGCCATCCGTCAGGTGAGTGCTAAGGCGCAACTGCCATCTGGGTTGTACAGAAGGGGAATGAAAAGGGTATACACCTTTTGCTTGCACAGTGCAAGAAACAGACAATTTTACCGACCACGTATTGCCAATATCATAGAAATGAAAATACAAGTAATTTTTGCAAAGATATTAAATATACATAAATATACAATAAAATATTTAGTGTTAATTCCGCAAAAAAATAGTTGATCAAGCCTGAATGCAGTATGCAGCACCGCCCTCCCGCCCGCAAATATATCGCACCTCCGCTCAAATAGTGTCATAACTCAAAAACATCAAAAATCTTTTTTATTGTTTCGTTAGGTTCAGAACACTTCAAAATTTCATCTCAAATACTGTTTTAGGTAGTGGTTTAACTAAGTTTCTGAGTGAAAAATCAAGTAAGAGCAACTTTTAAACGCATTTTTTTCGACGATTAGTATTTTGCACTTATGACACTATTGGAGCAGAGGTGCGATATGCAAATGCAGAAGGTGCGATTAATAACATGCAACACACAAGCAAAACAAACCGATACGACACGTGTTTCGCCCCTCGACGGGGCATCCTCAGGTGATGTTGACTCGTCGACCGCTTGGACGGAATTAACACTAAATATTTTTATTGTATATTTATAGATCATGAATTTCCGCAAAGTAACGCCTGATTCCATCATTTATCTGAAGATATTAAATATTATAATAGTGACACGATGACAGACACTGGTAATATCAATTTATTTAATGGTCGAATTGATTGCTGTTATGGTTTTTACAACAAAATTCCTTAAATCAATTCAAAGACATGGCGTTACTACGTCATCTGGAAGCGAAATGCAATTTAGATCTTTGCTACCAAATAATGAAACATAATTTTCCATGCATTGGTCTGTTCTGTTCAACAGTTTGAAAAGGTAACATGTGCTCGCGATGTGGGAAAGTACCTAACGAACCTATTCATTCCCCTACTGTACATTCACTAGAAAAAACTACACAGGTAGTTACAAAACCATGTTATGAGCACACAAAGGTGTGCTCGTACCTCCTTTGCTCGTTATAATAAACCCATAGTCACATCTAACGATAATTGCATCGTTAAACTATCGGAAATTTCGTTTTACTAGCAGCATTCCCTTCTGAATCTGCACGAACAAAGCCATTTAGGTTCCGTTTCTATCAACGATTTTCTCTCATATACAGCGTGTTTTATTTTTTTAAAGAAGGACATTATCTATAAAAATATTATAAAGAGGAAAGATTTGTATCTTTGGATTTTTGTATGCAACGAATAAACTTAAAAACAACTGGACCGATTGCAAAAATTCTTTTGCCGTTAGAAAGCTGCGTTATCACTGAGTAACATAGGCTACGGGCAGAGCCGTGAGGACACAGCTAGTATTTCATATAACCGTAGTATGTGCCTTTGAAGAATATGTTAGAGTTATATTCAAGGTAGAATTTTGCCCGCGGCTTCACCTGTGTGGAAGTCGTAAACCGGGATAAAAAGTATCCCATTTCCTAATCCAGGTCATGGTCTACCTGTGTGCAAAATTTTATCCGAATCCATTCAGCTGTTAAGGCGTGAGTCTTCTGCTTTTCGTGTGTTCTCCGAGGCACGGAGAACAGTTGGTCCTGAGTGTCATACGAATACCTATGACAATCGTTATGGGAAGTCAGCAGCCCGATAGTCTAACAACCGGACTAACCTTAGGATATCGGCATTGCCCAGTAACTAGGTTGTGGAGGTCTGATAGCAGTCGCTCCGTGTAAAATACTGGTATTCAGCCGCATCTGGTTGGACTGGAAGGTAATACGAACATAATTGGGAAAAGGTTAGGAGGAAGAAGAGTGGAGGAATGAGAATAGAATGGTAAATAATTTTTATTTCTGTAAATAAATCTGTTACAGACACTTTTACACGTCAATGTAATGTTTTTTTAAGACTAGATGGCGCCGGCATTTCCTATCTGACTAGCTCTGAGAAGAAAAGCCGAAACAAACTCAGAGATCAAGGTCTCTTTTAAAGTCCAGACATTGTGGTATAAAAACTATGCGAGTGTAACAATGTAGAGCAACGTCTGGAGAGGCCTTTTGAGGAAAGTGCCATAGCAGGTTTGAGTTGACTTGTCCCAACTGACGGCACGCATGCATCAGTCACCGCGTAGCTCAAACCTTATTTTAGGGAGCTCAACAACCCGACTGCCGCACGCTGCTACCAATCAGCCAGACATTAAATGGATCCGACTCCTCATTCCATTCTCTAATATAAACTAACATCACGCCTTACATTCCCCGAAGGGTTCGGCAGAGGTGTTTTATGTACACCCTCGTTTCGCCAGTTATGTTAAAGTCCCATGTAGTAGGGGGCGAGCCTATTGCCATTAACCGCGCACAAATCCAGACTCCAGGCTGCTACTGAGAAATTCCTAATGGAAAAACCCTATAACACTTTACCCGACCTGGGGATCGAACCCAGGACACAAAATAGATAGGTACAGAAGTCAATCTACATACAAGTGCGCTCGAGCAACGCACACATAGACACTGCTCACGGACACGATATCTCGGACTGTTTGGTACTAGAGTGCGAGTGAGTGCGAGCGCGAGCGCCATGCGCTTGAGAAAGATAGATATATATATAGATAGTGCGACCACCGAGCGTAGGTATGAAAAGTGAAGTACTATGCGTGCCAAATAAGAATAGCACTGTCAAGATGCCATTTTGTTCCGCAATACTCGTGAACTTCATTACCAAAGTGTAAGGTGTCCAAAAAAGTAAATAAAGAAATTATATTCAGTTTAATTATTTTTGTTCACTTTTTTGGTATTTCTTATCAATTTTACGCCAAATTAATTACACAGTAATTATATTATTATTATGGCAACATATTAGGGTGACCAGTAGCATTTCGTGAAGTTAACTATATATATTGGTTCATTTCTTTAATGAATACTGTTTTCAAATATTATTAAATTATCCAAAATTATCTATTTGTGGAATTCAATTAATAACATTTTATAAAAATGAATGTAAATAATAATGAAATCTATGAATAAAAAAATAAAACATTTTTTTTTCATAGTATTTTTTGCAGGCAGTACCAATTTGATAGCTATCGTGTGAAGTTGTAGCAAGCGCGATCCTATTCTTATTTGGCACGCATAGTACATACATGTGATTGACTTCTGTACCTATCTGTTTTGTGCCCAGGACCTCATGATCAGCAGTCACTGCTTGCGACCACTAGACCAACAAGGCAGCCTTCTCCAATATGCCCGTCGTTTATAAATGCACCCTGTATATATTATGAAAACTACTACTAGTTCCGTAACTGAATTGCATAGTCAAACTTGTGTTCGTAGCTTATAGGTAAACTATTTCAAATAGTTTACGACACTGAAAGGAATCCTAGCTATTGTCTTTGCTTCTATTTAATACCGTTCGTCTGCAACTAGATTGAACCTAGGATAACTTGAACTGTTATATTGTAGAGCTATTTTAAAATCAATTATTCTTCTTCTTCCTACCCTTATCCCACACTAGGTGGGGTCAGCACAACATGTATTTATGAAATCCATGTTGTTAGAGGTTTTGTCTTATTGTTTTATGATCGGCCGCCTGCCTGACATCAACCCTCCTTGGAAATATTCGTTGCGCCATCGCGTGGGTGACCCAATGTGCTTGCTGATATTATGCACTGGGTCCCAAAATGATATGCTTGTCAATCTTATAAGCAGACTATTTGAAATCAATTATTATTAAATTGGAAAGTTCAACTGCCTCGTTTGTCTACGCGACTGTTGATTGAGAGGACGTGAGTTCGATCCCCAAGTCGGGCAGTGTTATTGGGTTTCTCCGTATTTACACCCGTAAATAAGACCTGACAACTTTAGTAAAATTTCCATACTAATTTAGACGACACGCCAGAACGTGTCGATTCAAAACACGGTGAAGTTTAAGGCGTAAACTAGTTTGATCATCTCTCAGTGATAACCTTGTTGTGTGACTTTCGGAATGCCAAGTCATAAGTCTCGAGTTCGAACCCAAGGCACGCATCTCTGACTTTTCGGATTCAGGTGCGTATTGTATAATTATCACTTGTTTAAAAACGGTGAAGGAAAACATCGCGAGGAAACCAGTATGCCTGAGATATATTTCTTGACGGCATGTGAAGCCAAGTCAGAGGCCCACGGGCGGCATAAACTCTGATACCAGGTTAGTCACTAACCACACGAAAAGAAGAAGACCATCTCTAACTTAGTTCTTATCTATCGCCGTCCTTTTCTCGTGCTGTCTGTTAGTAAAAGATAGCAATTCTCTAATTTTAGTTTAGTTGGCGAATAAGAAAATCGGCGCCGTAGTCAACATTTCTCCAAAAAAACACACCTAATAGCTAGTTCACACAGAAACTGTTTACAGGACTCGTTTTAGTGGATCCATTTTTATTTTAGTGATGGCGCCTGTAGTTGTATGAGCGAGTTCACATACACGACAGTATTCCTAATCCAGTAACAAATACTGAATCCGTTATTTTTATCGTATCCTGCCTGCCAGATGCGACGCAGCTATCATTTGTTTAACTGATTCGTCGGTACAGATGTGAACAACACTAAGTGTTTGGCCAGACTGGCAGCGCGGTGCGGGGAGCGGCGCGGGTGCGGGAACGCGCGCGATTTACCTGTCCGCAGTGGAGCATGGCTTCGTTCTGAGCGTTGTCGTGTCCAGTGTTTGTCAAAATATAATATGGATGAAGAAGACTTATTTTTACTGGAAAATTCTTACTAATAAACGATGTTTCGACATTTACAGTGCAGATCGTGCTTAAATAGCACTTATTAATTCTTCAACATTTAATTGTGAAGACGCCATCACAACAACGCGCGTGGTCAGCTCGAACTAGTTTGAGATCCCCCGCTCCCGCACGGGTTGTCGCTTGCCGCCCGCGTTCTCACTGCGGCCACTTATATGAACGACCTATGGCGTGAGCTACCCGCGCGCTCCCCGCGCCAAGTAGCCCGCGCCGCTTTTCGCGCCCACGTGTCCACTATGACCACTCAAATGAAGTTCTTCTGTTTGAACTCGCCGCACCGCGCCCACCCCGCGCCCGCGTTTGCAGTCTGGCCAAAGGCTAACGGATCCTTTAAAACTGATCCGTTAAAATGGATCCGCTGTGTGAACGGGCTGTAACACCGTCCTTTTCTCGCGCTGTCTATTCTGTAATTTTCGTTTAGTTGGTGGACAAGAATGTCGATACCGTAGTCAACATTTCTCCAAAAAAAACATGCCTAATACAGACGGATTCTCAACAAATTTACGGTAAATTTCCAAAGGAACCCAAAGGAAAGGTTCTCTGTGTCTGTGTATAATAAAGAATCGTCTCAAATACACTGCTCTGCCACCCTAGATATGTGAACAGAATATTTTCTCAAAAGGGTCTTCCAAGAATTTATATTATTCCACGACTTAAGTAGAACTTAACTGTTAATACATTATTCTCTAACTTGAGCCCGAGACTTCGTTTTCGTGGACTTTAAATTTTTAACCGATTTCAAAAAAGGACGTTGTTTTTTCGTCTGCTTGTAGATGGTCTTGCGGACCGTTTCTACGTAACCGGGCAGTTATTGGCGAGACCTGAAGGGTCTTCAACCAATGGGGACGAGTAAAATACTTAACCTAAGCTAACTACTACTAACATCATGACTACTAGCAACAACAGCACTAAGGGCGCTCCCTAATGGGACTCGGACCTCGGCTTAGGGCGTTGCTGGCCGGAGGACTGAGAGGGAAACAGCTTGATGAGGGTTGATATCGGTGTGAACAAAAAAGGACGAGGTTCTTATGTTTTTTTTATGTATGTCCACCGATTTCTCGAAGATTTGTTAACCGATTTCAGTAAGTCTTTTTTTAATTGGTGCAAATTTTACTCTCTAGTTAGTCCCATATGAATTTCATTGAGTTCGGTTGAGTCGGCTCGTTGCAGTTGCTATTGCTTCGTTGCTAGTGGTGGCAAGCGCGACTGCTGACCGTGAGGTCCTGGGTCCCCAGGTCGGGCAAAGTGTAATTGGGTATTTCCATGTGAAATACCTCAGTAGCAATAAAAATAATTTCAAGGATGGGTTAGTCTGTGATAACAGCGAGCGGCTCAATTCCAAGCATTTTTATCGTCCATATAATCTTTAACTTTATAGAAACCCTTTTTGCATAGTTTCTGCTTTACATAGGACTTAAATTTATTAAGACAAGCCTTGAATATTGCCTGGAATTTTGTTGTAAAAGCGTATACTTTAGCACCTAAATGAGTTACTAATTTTTTGGAACCTAGTCATTGGTAGGATGAGTTTATTTTTATTTCTAGTATTGACGTTATGGATGTCGCTATTCTTAGAGAACAAATTGATATTTTTCTTTATATAAATCAAATTTTCATAAATATATTGAGATGCGACCGTCATTATACTAACTTCTTTAAATGTATCCCTCATTGAATGCCTAAAACTAAGGTTATAAATTGCTCGAATAGCTCTCTTCTGCAAAACAAAGATGGTTTGAATGTCGGCAGCATTTCCCCACAACAAAATGCCGTAAGACATAACACTATGGAAGTAACTAAAATATACTAATCTGGCTGTCTCTACACCAGTTAGCTGGCGTATCTTGACACCCATCCCATCTTGTCTACCCATGATATCCTATTAACACAGTTCTGCCTAACCTTTTCCCAACTATGTTAAGGTCATCTTCCAGTCTAACCAGATGCGGCTGAATACCAGTATTTTACACGGAGCGACTGCCATCAGATCTCTGCAACCCAGTTACTGGGCTATGCATATCCTAAGGTTAGATCTGTTGTCAGACTTTTGGGCTTCTGACTACCCGTAACAACTGATATAGGTACTCGTATGACACCTAGAACCGACTGTTTAACATGCTCTTCGAGGCACGGAGGGGTCTCGCTGTGTAACGTACGGTCACCCATCCACAGACTGACCGCGGCAACTGAAGCTTAACACAGTCAATTCTAAAACAATCGACCATAATTTAGCCTGACAAAGCTGGGCTTGTAGTTTCAAATATTCCAATCACTAACGCCACTAAAATTGTACCACATTGCCCTCTCTAAAAATAAAACCACTATTACATGCACGTCCGCATACCCATTCCATTCTGTCCATTCCGCTCATTCCATTCAGGGTAATGTATGCCCGCCATGCGTGTGAATCATTCAATCATGACATTCGTTCACAAGTTCATTCACTCTTTTGTTTGTTACAATGGATTTGTTCATACAATTGATATTAAAAAATTTAAAGTAAATAGTACGCCTTGCGCGATAAGACCGTCCATTGTGCATTTTTGTATTTAAATAGTTTTTCCTGTTGTTTTAAGGTCAAAGCACACAGATCAAATCGGAAAGGGATCGTCACCGTATCAACTTAAGCCGTTCAGTATTCTTTGTATGAAACTCGCTACTGCAACGCACACTAATCGGAATCGTAACGTAATCGCCTCGCCTCGGGACAAGCTCACGAACCGCGGTGCGGTGTGTGGTCAACGTGGTTCCCGCGCTTACGGCTCGTCGTCCCCGCGCTTACGTCTCTCCGTACCCGAGCTTACGTCTCTTCGTCCACCCTTGCCCCTCTCACCCCTCCCGCGGCCTGCCTGCAGCACACTTCTGTTACTGCGAGCCGTAAGCGCGGCGCCGCCTAGCCGTAGCCGAGTCAACGTATCGGAGCTGCTGATCCGGTTTGGTTACGTGCTTACGTTAGGTTGACGCCTGTTTGACGGCGAGGCGAAAGGCGATACGGTTACGATCCCTTTCTTAGTTGTTATGTGTGCTTTGACCATTAACCCGGTGTATGTTCAGTAGGGGAATGAGCTCGTCAGTTTTCAAATTCATTCCTTTCCCACTTCGCGGGCACATGTTACCTTTTCAAACTGTTGAACAGAAAAGACCAATGCATGGAAAATTGTTTAATTTTTGGGTAGCAAAGATCAAAATTGCCTTTTGCCTCCATTATGACGTGTTAGTGCCATGTAATATCTTTGATTTGGTTTAAGGAGATTTGTTTTAAAAACCATGACATTAATCAAGTCGATGATGAAATAGATTGGCATTACATGTCTGTCACCATGTCACCATAATGTTTTGTCAAAAAATACTAGTATTTTCTTTTCTATAATGTTGGCAATACGTAGTCGGTAAAATAGTTCATTTGTTGCACTGTGCAAGCAAAAATCGACCTTAAGGTGTATAACATTTTCATTCAGCGACTGTACTATAAAGAGTATAATAAATAAATACTCTCAAACATTCGAATAATATCTTACTGAAATGTCATATGTGCGTTTCACCTCTGACTTTTCGAATTCATGTGCGGATCAGAATTAGATTATCACTTGCGTTAACGGTGAAGGAAAAACATCGTGAGGAAACCTGCACACCTGAGAGGGCTCCATAAAGTTCTCGATGGTGTGTGTAGTCCGCCAACCCGCACCAGGCCTGCGTGGTGGACTAAGATGTAAACCCTTCTCTTTTTGAGAAGAGGCCCGTGACCAGCAGTCTGATTTACATTTCCAAGTTCTTAGGGATAGGAACTGATGTACTTTTCTAACATACCCAGTTCGCTAATCACGGTATTAAGGTCCTTTGCAAAAGGGGGTAACTCTATAGCCAATTACCGGGTGTATTTTAAACCCCGAGCTCTGACTGAGGGTGATCTTACTGAAAACCGCAATAATATTGTACCTGACCTAGACATTGAACCCAGGGCCAGGTAAAACGATTTATTTGAATTTAAGCACGTATTACTAAATACGCAGTGATAGCCTAGCGGTTGAACGCTTGCCTTCCATGCAGGAGGGTCTGAATTCGATCCCGGCCGCACCTGATAACCACCATTAACACTTGCGTTAACGGTGAAGGAAAAACATCGTGAGGAAACCTGCACACCTGAGAGGGCTCCATAAAGTTCTCGATGGTGTGTGTAGTCTGCCAACCCGCACCAGGCCAGCGTGGTGGACTAAGGCCTAAACCCTTCTCATTCTAAGAGGCCTGTGCCCAAGAGTGGGACAGTAGTGGTCTAATTATGTTTTATTATTAATATCTACCATAAACTAGAATTACATACATTTGACTTTTTATTTAAATACTATTCAAGTCATGTTAAAACTACACTTAAGTGGGACCTCTCAAATGAGAGCCGTTTATAAATACCGGCTTAAGAGTCCAAACTCAATTTAACACGCATTTGATACTCGCGTAGTCAACGAAACATCTTAGCGTGTATGAAAGAACGAGTGAGTGAATGGCGATACATGAATGGACGCATGAATGAACAAATGATTCAAAGTCTGAGGCAAAATGAATGCACCAGTGAAAGAGTGGGCGAGTGAATGATAAATGTTGCAGAAAATTAACATGTGGGTTTTTTTAATTTGTGTAAGTAATTGGTTGGCTTGCAAATATCTTTACATAGTATAAAACAAACTCGCTCCCGCTGTCTGTACGCTTAGATCTTTTAAACTACACAACGGATTTTAATGCAGTTTTCAGCAATAGATAGAGTGATTCAAGAGGAAGGTTTATAATATGCCCCACATCAGTATCTACATTGCACCCGTGCGAAGCCGGGGAGGGTCGCTAGTAAGATATAAAATATCATAACTGTCTCGTTGATCTAGTAGTGGCAAGCGCGACTGATGATCCTGGGTTCGATTCCCAAGTCGGACAAAGTGTTATTGGGTTTTTCCGTGTGCAATTCCTCAGTAGCAGCCCGGAGTTTACAGTAGTGATAGCCTAGAGGTGTGACCGTCGGACTGCCAAGTCATAGGTCTCGAGTTCGAACCTAAGGCACGCACCTCTGAATTTTCGGATTAATGTGCGTATTTCACTTGCTTAAAAACGGTGAAGGAAAACATCGTGAGGAAACCGACATGCCTGAGAGATATTTCTCGACGGCATGTGAAGCCAAGTCAGAGGCCCACTGGCGGCATAAACTCTGACACCAGGTTAGGCACTAACCACACGAAAAGAAGAAGAAGCCCGGAGTTTTGATTTGTGCTCGATTGATGGCAATAGGCTCGCCCCTTATAACATGGGACTTAAACATAACGGCGAAATGAGGGTGTTACTATACACCTCTGCCCAACCCTTCCGGGAATACAGGCGTGATGTTATGTTAGTTGACACGCAAGTCAGGAATACAATATTCTGAACCCCATTGGAATGCAATCGGTACGAGATACTCATTTTATTGGCTTTGTGGGTTATACTCAAGTGAAAACTACGCGCGAAACGGTAATATGATACCATGTACAGTCACGTGTAATACTATGTATACACATGGCGAAACTAAAAAGCGATTTCCTTCTAAAATATATATTAGAATTATGATATATTCCGCACATAGTTTCTATAATTACATACAAATTACCGTTTTAAATATTAGAAATATTTGAAACGGTAATTTGTATGTAATTAAACTTTGTTCTCTTTAGAAAACAAAGTTTAACTTAAAAAGCGAATTTCTTTTAAGAAATTCGCTTTTTAAGTTCGCTATGTGTATACATCTTATTACACGTGACTGTACTTATGTAATACACATATCGTCGGTCGTCACTGAAAACCACGTATGTGTAAAATACATTTTTTTTAAAGAGATAGTACCTAATAACTGTCTCCTGCAAAAAAATGGCCGATCAAATGTTAATACAAGTTTGTCATCGTATGTCATAGATAGTTAGAATTATTTGAATTGAAAGTTTGTTGAACTAGTACGTGTATGACGAGTTTATCAATCTAAAGAACAAATAAAACGCTTTTGAAGAAAAATTTATTTACGAGGTTTTCACGGCCGAGCGTCGATATAGGGTAAAATAAACATAGTGGTAGCACGACATAATGGTGACTGCTTCGTTGGTCTAGTGGTGGCAAGCGCGACTGCTGATCATAGGGTCCTGGGTTCGATCCCCAGGTCGGGCAAAGTGATATTGGGTTTTTCCATTAGGGCTTTCTCAGTAGCAGCTCAGCGTCTGAATTTGTGCCCGGTTAATGGCAATAGGCTCGCCCCCGATTGCTCCACATTTTTTTTTTATCGTGGTGAAATCCTCATGGATGTCACTCGCCCCATGGGCGCCAGACGACCCCGTGTCTGGGCACCCTTGGTCCCCATGCGACGGGTCAGGTTAGTGGCCCCGTCGCCTACCACTTTTCGTCCGCAGAGGATAGGGAGAGCGGCCAACGACATACCGATACTCCTCTCCCCCCAGCGGCCTCACCGCGTCCGCCATCTGACGGTTGCCACCCCTTCAAGGCCGCGGAAGGTAGGGAGAGCGGCGCACCGCAATACCGGCACTCCTCTCCCGCCGCGGCCTCCACCCTTCAGCCGCGATACCTCCCATGAGACATCGCGGCCCGCCTCAGATGCGATGTCACCCAGACGACACCGCAACCTACTTGGCCGCTACGTCAAGGGCTTCCAGGCCCAAGCCCCGACGAGCAGCCCTTCCTCGGGTTCCTTTTCGCTTCACCGTGGGGATCTACGCCACGGCTACTGAGCCCCCCCGCAACGACAATGCGGGAATCCACCTATTGTTCCACCTAGCCTTTTTTATCAACTACGTTTTGAAGTCAGCTTCCAGTCTAACCAGATGCGGCTGAATACCAGTATTTTATACGGAGCGACTGCCATCAGACCTCCGCAACCCAGTTAGGTACTGGGCAATGCCGATATCCTAAGGTTAAACCGGTTGTCAGAATTTCGGGCTTGCGACAACCCGTAACGACTGTCTTAGGTATTCGTATGACACCAGGGACCGACAGTTTAATGTGCTCTCCGAAGCACGGAGGGGTCTTGATACGAACGGTCACCCATCCACGGACTGACCGCGGCAAGCGCAGCGCGAGCCCCACTGTTTCGATTTCCATAATGTATGTAATTGTAGGTGAAACCGAAGAACAGCGTCGTTGAGTTATTAAACGGTTAGGTACTCTTTGGAATGTTTGAAAGTAAACACGATTTAATAATCTTACATCTCTTCTTTGTTATTTCGGAGTCACTCGTGGAGGTTTTTGTTTAATCTTCAGGCTCGCCCCCTATTACATGGGACTTAAACATAACTGGCAAAACAAGGGTGTTACTAAAACACCTCTGCCGAACCCTTCGGGGAATACAAAGCGTGATGTTATGATAGCTTATAATAGATCTGATTTCAGAAAAGGTTTTTTTCATCCTTCTAAAAATGTGGGTTTCTTTTTACAAGTATTGTAGTAAGCTAACTCTGAGTGACATCGTAAGGAAATTTACACACCTGAGAGGAATCTAAAAAGTTCTCGATGGTGTGTGTAGTCCGCCAAACCGCACCAGGCCAGCATGGTGGACTCAGGGCCGAAATGTAAACTTTACCCATTATAAGAAAAGGTCCAGCATTGGGGTAATTATGCTTCTCTACAAGGTTAGTCGGAAAGGGGCTACTAAGCCGAGAGGGTGTTGAAGTACCCATAATAATGGATAACTTTTGTTCTACAACTTTCTCCAAAAGTCATTAGTTTAAGAGAAATTGCTGTTCAAAGATTTCATAAAAAATATACTAAATTCTATCTATCCTCAGCTATGATCAGCTGTGTTTACATTTTAGGTCATATTTGTGGTCACAGATTAGAGGCTCCATTTCCCAAATTCGTAATTAAAGCAGGGATAAAGAATTTTTGAAACAACTTAAATATAATTTTGCATGGAATTATTAATTAGCGAATTTTGAAATTTTAACACTTTCTTTAAAAGTATCATCGGTGATATATTAAGTAGCCCGCGGCTTAGTACCCCCTTTCCGACTAACCTTGTATATGCTATTCCAATCGCAGAGCATAAAATACAAAAAAAAATGTAATAAATAATTGTCGATTTTCATATCGAACTCAAGACCTCTAGAACAGAGCCTGAATATTTCGAAAATACAGATATATTTGATATACGGTATGATGTCATATCCGTGAATTCCGGTTACCGGAATATTTCGGTACTCAAATATATTTCGGTACCGAAAAGTAGAGTATAAACGCAAAACGGTATATTTTGGTATCGGTACCTAAACCTTTATAAATAAGGGTTTTATTTGTTGAACCGCCGCGCTACATTCAAACTCAAACTCAAAATATTTATTTGCACACTAAGGTAAAATAATACAGATCTTATTATATAGAGTAGGTACAGCTTAGCAACCTTTTCCAGGTGTTGCAATATTTGAGGGCTCTAATTACATAAAACTATATTTATAAATTTACTTATGTGTCTACTTGGTACATATTCTTAATACACAATATTTTTAATTAAGGATACTAGAACCAAAACAACATAGTATATCGAGTGATATGTTATCGAGTAAATAGGTATTGGTATAGGTGTATTATTAATTGTATGTTTTATTTATTTAGGTTTATGTTATTTTTGCTTATATTGGGTGTTTATAACTTCATTTATTTTCAAAATATTCGTTGATTGAGTAGAAGCATTTTTCTATTAAATATGTTTTTAATTTTCTAATAAATACTATTTCTTTTGTTTCGTTCTGAAGATCATTTGGTAATTTATTAAATGTTTTTACTGCCATGTAGTAGGGACTTTGGTTGAGCATTTTAATCCTAGATGGTGGTAAATATAGCCTATTTTTATGCCTTGTGTTTATATTGTGGGTATCTTTAACTTTCGTAAAATGGTTAATTTTTTAAAAACGAATATGCTTATGTCATAAATGTAAATAGATGGTAGTGTAAGAAGCTTATATTTAATAAAAAAGGGTCTGCAGCTACTTTGATTATCTATTTGGGCTATGATTCGTATACATTTTTTTTGTAAAATAAATAGGTTATGAATGTTTACGCTATCTTCAAAATATAACTATCATTCTCTCAACATGACCAAACCACCTAAGCATACTCCTCTCAATTTTTGTCACTACATCATCTTTTAAACCGCAACATCTACAAGCAGACCAATAGAAATAAAAAAACCCTCGTCACGTAACCGCTTGCATTCCCCTAGAAACGAATCAGAACCTACTTCTTATTATTGGACTATACCACCAAATAGTCTTGAGCAAATATTATTTGAAAATTTTCTAGCAATCTTAAACTCCTATTTCATATAAAATTCACAAGAAACTGTGAACAAAAATCCTTTTAGAAGACGCGAGCGAAGATGTCTCAAGATATCATTTATCTTACCAAAGATAAAGTCTAGCTTTATCTTATTTATCTTTTTAACCGGATAATGGTTCAAAGAACATTATTTATTGTTATATCTGTGGTTTATATAAGGAAGTGTTTATATTTTCTTGCTTGTAGAACGAGAGATGATAGTTAAGTTCGTTCGAATTATAATGAGTTCTTTCGATGTCTCTTTAAAGTGATATCTTGAATGTCGCTGTTGTTATATAGACCTGTCAATGTCAATTACTCAATCAAAATGTCAATGTCTAATACAAAAGATTGATATAAAAATTAAAACAAAATAAACCCCGACATAAAGAATCTTCTAAAAATTAAAAAAAAAAATGTTTGTTGACCCTTTATTAAAATTACCTAGTAATATTTTGATTCAAGCGTCATCGCGTCGGGGGACCGCTAAATAAATTAAATAAAAAAAAACAGAATACAAAAAATCGCGTCATCGTAGTGCGCGATTAATTGCAGTGGTGGCAACACCCATTTTACCCGATAAAATTTATAAATAACTAAAGGTAAACTAACTCTAAAGGTTTAGGTAGTTAAAAAAGGGTAAACAAATCGTAAAAAGGGTTTTTTCTAGTTGACACTTTCTTTTTTAAAAATACGTTCTAACAAAATCAAATTTATTTTCGATCACACGATAGTTTCCTCTTTTATTATAGTATGTTCAACTTTATCATTTATTCTTAAAGTACTCTTCGTAGATGTAACTGCTTGAGCACAATTATTTAGTTAGATTTATAATAATAATATAATATTTTGTAATCTGTCTATTATAAAGAACCCAAAAAGACAGGTTTCCCAAACCTTTTAGAAAATACAACGAATTAGATAACGTTGCTAAATTGAAGAGTACAACTATGACGTAGTCTGCCAACTGAAGTGGCAGGTGTTACGTTTAGTCGGTTAACCAGACGCCTTTGTTGACAGTGCTCTCGACATTTGCGAATATAATATGCGTGTTTCGGATCGATTTTGTTGAAAAGCACAACTATTAATAAAAGTTAAATATGAAAAACACAAATACCAATCCTATGTTGTGGATGAATTAGCCAAGGAAAATGGTGTTACAGTATTGTGCCTGCCTCCATATCGCTGTGAGCTCAATCCAATTGAGTTAATATGGGCTCAAGTTAAGGGGGTTTGTAGCCGAGAAAAATAAAACTTTTAAAATGGCTGTCCTAAAAATTCTTTTGCCAGAGGCTTTAGCTAATGTAACAGCAGAGAATTGGAAAAATTGCGAGGGTCATGTAATAAAAGAAGAACAGAAAATGTTGAAATTAGACAAAATAATAGATGATACCACTGAAGGCTTTATTATTAATGTGACAGTTCATCAAATTCTGATTCAGAATAGAGCCTGTTAATATGTATAAATAATATGATTTTAACATTTGAAATAAAAGGTTTTGCATCCATGAGTCACGTGGCTTTTTCTGTTTACCCTTTTTTAACTACCTAAACCTATGGAGTATAGACAGAATCAGTGAACTAGTATCTACTAGTACGTCTGTGCAGTGAACTTTAAACACTTGATTACCCTACCAGAAATAACATCCTTGATGTTTTTCCAGCCAATCTACATAAAATCTAGCTATACACAGGGAGCCTACTCCGAAAACGAAGGTCGATGTTTCGGATCAAACGAAACAACGACGAACATAACATCACGCATGTATTCCTCGAAGGGTTAGGCAGAAGTGTATAGTAACACCCTCATTTCGCCGTTTAATAGGGGGCGAGCCTATTGCCATCAACCGGGCACAAATCCAAACTCCGGGCTGCTCCTGAGGAATTCCACACGGAAAAACTTAGTAAGACTGCCCAACCTGGGGATCGAACCCAGGACCTCACGATCAGCAGTCGTGCTTGCCACCGCTAGACCAACGAAGCAGTTAAACATGTCATGTTATTTACTATGAATTTGAATTCCTTTCAATTATATTATCTCATAAATCAGTGAATTTATGGATTTAACCCCCCTTCTCCCACCCCGCTAAGTAGGGCCAGCATTACAAGTTAGCCTAGGGATCTATAGACCCCAAATGCGGCCCTGTCTTTAACACAGACTGCAGTGAAGGGTTTCCAAGGTCACCCCCAACCCTTCACGTTCGTTCAACTCGAGCCAGTTGCGTGGGATGTAACCAGCTGTTACTGTTAAATTATACCTTGGTAGATGTAAATGTATGAACGTATATTCAAGGATCTTGATGTTTTGCTAAGTTTAGCATTTGCAGGTGGGAATGGAATACATATTGAACGAAATATTATTCTTATGCAGATGAAATTGGACATAGTTTAGCGAAAAGGATCCAACCCACACAGTTATGAGATATTCAATTTTTAATTTTAGACTGTATTTCTTCATTGGTTCTTTGATTTATATTTCTTGGTTTTATTGTAATTAAGGGACAAATGTATAATATTTTACTTGTTTAAATATTATTATGTGTAGTTTGGCTTAAGAAGTTTAAGGAGTATTTTGGTATAAATAACTCATTTTCGATAATTTTGTGGGTTGGATCCTTTTCGCTAAACTACGTCCAATTAATGTAGAGAGATGTAATTTTGAATTTTATTAAAATACTTTGCATACACAGGGAGGGCCTGTATATGTATGTAGATGGGTGACCATTCGTTATACATCGAGACCCCTCCGTGCCTCGGAGAGCACGTTAAACAGTCGGTCCCGGGTGTCATACGAATACCTATGGCAGTCGTTACGGGTAGTCAAAAGCCAGAAAGTCTAACAACCGGTCTAACCTTAGGATATCGGCATTGTCCTGTAACTGGGTTATGGACGTCTGATGGCAGTCGCTCCCGCAACCCAGTTACAGGGTAAGGCTGAGCATCCACCAGAGCTGTGCTAAGCTGCGTAGCGAGGAATGTGTTTTGTAAGCATCAATAGAATCACTTCATTTACCTAGCTTCACTCTGCGCAGCTCTGGCTTAGCGGAGCGAGGTTTTTATTCATACAAAACAAGCGAGAAATGCGAACGAGGTATGTGTTGCGAGGAATGTGTTGCGAGGAATGTGTTGCTAGGAATGTGTGTGAGGATTTGAAAATATGCGCCTACCAGTCAGTCTATATTAGATGGTGTTTGGAAGAGGTAGATTCGAAAAGAGTCCGCTACCTATCCTCGCACCGCTCACGCACTACACATTACCCGTTCCTCGCACAGCTCTGGTGGAAAGGATCACACCGTTTGACATCCTCGCTACACATTTTCGCACTGCACGTTTTCCTCGCACAGCTCTGGTGGATGTCGAGCCTAATGCCAATATCCATAAATTAGACAGATTTATTTACAGAAATAAAAATCATTTATCATTCGGGCTTCTGACTTCCCGTAACGACTGCCATAGGTATGACACCCGGAACAGACTGTTTAACGTGCTCTCCGAAGATAACCATAAATTAAAAATCATCCACCATTGTTTTGTTATTAAAAGAGCCTCACCCTTGAATTATAATATAACTAGCGACCCGCCCCAGCTTCGCACGGGCGCAATGTATACTAATGTGGGGCATATAAACCTTCCTCTTGAATCATTCTATTGCTGAAAACTGCATTAAAATCCGTTGCGTAGTTTAAAAGATCTAAGCGTACAGACAGCGGGAGCGGCTTTGTTTTATACTATGTAAAGATATGAGCCTGTATCAGTTATTTAATATCCCCCTAAAATATTTCTACTTGGTATGGGGTATCTAGGGGGGCGCTCTAGTTAAATTCTTGTCAGAACATTATTTGGAATTTTGCTAATATTCTTGTTATACACTCAGGTTTTTCCACAGTAGGAAATTGAGGATAGTTTTAACGTTGTTTTAGTATGAGATTGTGATTTTATACTTTGTATCCTGAGAACGGCAGAAAAAGTTAGGCTTCCATATTTTAGCACTAGCGGTCCATCCCGGCTTCGCACGGATGGACATTGTTCCCGTTTTTGCAACATTTTTCATTTATGCTCCGCTCCTATTGGTCGTAGCGTGATGTTATATAGCCTATAACCTTCCTCGATAAATGGACTATCCAATACAAAAATTATTTTTCAATTCCAACCTGTAGTTCCTGAGATTAGCGCGTTCAAACAAACAAACAAACTCTACAGCTATATAATATTAGTTTAGATTGTTGGTCTAGTGGTGGCAAGCGCAACTGCTGACGTTGATGTCCTCAGTTCGATCCCCTGGTCAGGCAAAAAGTGTTATTGGGTTTTTCCGTGTGGAATTCCTCAGTAGCAGTCGCGTTTGGATTTGTGCCCGCTTGATGGCAATAGGCTCGCCCTCTATTACATGGGACTTAAACATAACGGCGAAATGAGGATGTTCTTATATCGGGTGTAAAAATATCCTTAAGGAAACCGAGAGCCAGGTGTTCTTCCCATCATTACGAAGTTTTTTTTTGGTATTGGGCCATATCTGGGAAACGACTGGTTATAGAGATATTGAAGGTCAAAGTCACCATATTTTTGAAGGTATTTCACGAAAACTTAGTTTGAATGTTATTACTAAACATTCTTCCATACAAACATTATCAACATTTTCGAAATGTAGGCACAGTCTGCTGCGCGCGCGCTTACATTGCGCACTACAATTAAAAGCTCTTTTTTAATAACAAAAAATAAAAGTCGTTTCCCAGCAATTATTTTTGCTGTATGTTACTTAGTTTTATGTACAGTATGCGTAGACTTCGGCTTCGTTAAGGCTATTATTAGAGGTGTATAGTGACGCCCTCATTTCGCCGTTATGTTTAACTCCCATGTAATAGGGGGCGAGCCTACTACCATCAACCGGGCACAAATCCAAACACCGAGCTGCTACTGAGTAATTTCATACGGAAAAACTGAATAACACTTTGCCCGGCCTAGGGATCGAACCCAGGATCTCACGATAAGCAGTCGCGCTTGCCACCAACGAGGCAGTTTGTCTAGGAAAAATTTTAACTTAAAAGGCTTTTGAAGGGATTATTAAACAGTGAAGAAGTTTTCTAGTCATGTACCTACTTGCTTCATGAACCTGAACCCACATCTGCGACCATATTTTTCTCTCAACATAGCGTGTTTTCCAAAATCCTTAACTTATTAGATACACCGTCGTCATGTTTTTGTAATGCAGTACCCACCATCTGTCTCCTTGGCAGCCTTCCAAGACACACATCGGTTTTATTAAATTTAGCTTACCAATATATTTGGTCTAAGCTAGGTAAAATGCTGGTCCTCATTCAAAAATGTTTAGCTGATGCTTGCGGTGAAGTGTTGCGGCGAAATTGAAAATGGTTTTGAGATATTTTTGAGATTGCTTTTTGAATACCAGATTGGGGTATGTTGGAGTCATGTTCTAGATAGAGATCTCATACTTTATACATCAAGACAAACCCATCAAGATTTATAGCAGTGATAGCCTAGTGGTGTGACCGTCGGACTGCCAAGTCATGGGTCTCGAGTTCGAACTCAAGGCACGCAACTGACTTTTCGGATTCATGTGTGTATTGTATAATTATCACTTGCTTAAAGACGTTGAAGGAAAACATCGTGAGGAAACCGGCATGCCTGAGAGATATTTCTCGACGGCATGTGAAGCCAAGTCAGAAGCCCATGGGCGGTATAAACTCTGTCACCAGGTTTGTCATTTCCCACACGAAAAGAAGAAAGAAAACCCATCAAGAGGGTGATGTGTATGTGAGTACCATGTAGGCTAGCTTTATACAATTTTGTAACTATTTGGCGGTTTTGAGTATTTTTTTATGACCTACACAAATGTCCGGCTGATTGGTAACGTCGTGCGTCGGGTTGTTGAGCTCCCTTAAATAAGGTTTGAGCTACACGATGGCTCATCCATGCGTGCCATCAGTTAGGATAGGTCAACTCAAACCTGCTATGGCACTTTTCTCAAAAGGCCATTCCAGACGTTGCCCTACATTATTACACTCACATATTTTTTATACCACAATGTCTGGACTTTAAAAGAGACCTTGATCTCTGAGTTTGTTTCGGTTTTTCTTCTCAGAGCTAGTCAGAAAGGAAATGCCCGCGCCATCTACTCTTAAAAAAAACATTACATTGACTTGTAAAAGTGTCTGTAACAGATTTATTTACAGAAATAAAAATCATTTATCATTTAAATAACAACTGCCTCGTTGGTCTAGTGGTGGCAAGCGCGACTGCTGATCGCGAGATCCTGGGTTCGATCCCCAGGTCGGGCAAAGTGTTATTTGGTTTTTCCGTATGGAATTCCTCAGTAACAGCCCGGAGTTTGGACTTGTGCTCGGCTGATGGCAATAGAGTCACTCTAGTTACATGGGACTTAAACACAACGGCAAAATGAGGGTGTTACTACAAGGTGTAAACGAAATCATGTAATTCCTTCAAACCTCGTGATGTACTGCTGACATAGATTAACCCTGCACGGGATACTAATGGAGTCAATAAACAAAAAATTACAATAAGTAAACATGTGCTCCTAACGTGAGGCGTTTTAGCACCCCGAGTTAAATTACCACGCGGCGAGCGATAGCCGCACAATTCGCTCAGGGCGCTAAAATGCCTCACGTTAAGAACACATGTTTACTTCTTGTAATTTTTTTTCAATGAATCCAAAAGTATGTCGTGCACGGTTAATCTGTCAGCAGTACATCAGTAGGTTTGAAGGAATTACATGATTTCGTTTACGCCCTGTATACACCGTCCTCTGCTCAACCCTTCGGGGAGTACAGGCGTGATGTTACGTTTATGTTTAAATAACAACCGTGCGGATCTTACGATCTGCAAGGTCAAGCAACGCTTGCTGCGGTCAGTTTGTGGGTCACAAATTGAGACCTCGTTCCGTGTCTCAGAGACATTAACGTCGTCTTTTATGTAAAGGACGTCTGTGCCCGGAGACCTCGTTAAACCGTCGGTCCTGGGTGTCATTCGAATACGGTCCTATGACAGTCGTTACAGATAGTCAGAGTTCTGAAAACTCTGTCAACTGATCTAAAGAAAGAAAGAAACATGATTTACTGACCACAGTCAGAGGCACACAATAACAGTAATATATAATTTTGACAATAAGATACATAAACATAATTAGCCTATTACTGTCCCACTGCTGGACACGGGCCTCCTTCACAGAATGAGAAGGGTTTAGGCCATAGTCCACCACGCTGACCTGGTCCGGGTTGGCAGACTACACACACCATCGAGAACTTTATGGAGCCCTCTCAGGTGTGCAGGTTTCCTCACGATGTTTTTCCTTCACCGTTAACGCAAGTGATAATCAAGTTTTGATCCACACATGATTTCGAAAAGTCAGAGGTACGGCCGGGATCGAACTCAAACCCTCCTGTATGGATGGCAAGCGTTCAACCGCTAGGCTATCACTGCACAACACAACTTGTGATACAACTTATCATAAAGTACCATTGTGTGCCCCACGGCTGCGCCAAATAGACCCAGTTCAGCAAAAATCTTAACCTTATCCTTACAGCTAGCTCACACAGAAACTGTTTACAGGACCCGTTTTAGCGGATCCGTTTTTATTTTGGTGATGGCGCCTGTAGTTGTATGAGCGAGTTCACATACACGACAGTATTCCGAATCCAGTAAAAAATACTGGATCCGTTATTTTTATCGTATCCCGTCTGCCAAATGCGACGCAGTTGCCATTTGTTTAACTGATCCGTCGGCACAGATGTGAACGACACATCCAGTATCGACGGATCCGTGAAAACGGATCCACTGTGTGAACGGGCGATTAGGTTGCTGGGATCGCAGTCGAATCTGGTTAGACTGGAAGTTGACCTCAACATAATAATGATGTATGGCACTAATTTTGCCTTATATTATCCTATCTCTGCCTAGCCTTTTCCCAACTATGTTTGGGTCAGCTTCCAGTCTAACCAGATGCGGCTGAATACTAGTATTTTACACGGAGCGACTGCCGTCATACCTCCGCAAACCAGTTACTGGGCAATATCGATATTCTAAGGTTAGACCGTTTCTCAGACTTTCGGGCTTTTGACTGCCCGTAACGGCTGCCATAGGTATTTCTATGACAGTTTAACGTGCTCTCCGAGGCACGGAGGTGTCTCGATGAGTAATGAGCGCTCACCCATCCACGGCTTAACCTTGCAAATGTTATGATCCGCGCAGCCTAATCTTATCCTATGCGACATTAATAACTCCACCCTAACACAAAGTGCACAAAATCTCCTATACGCAATATTTCTTCTTGACATCGTCAAAACCAAATAAAAGTTCGCCAAGTACTATTTACTGTATAAGTAACTTGGAGGAAAGGGCGGGAGTAACTTAGGGAAATAATAAGTAGTTAAGAGGAATAACTTTTTCATTCTATTCCGCCTTACATAAGTATGACAATAAATATTGTTGGCGTATGTCGCTATGATCGTAGTTTGTTATGAATAAATGAATCCTATTTTTGACTTTTTTGGGTTGGATTCGGAGGTGTAGGGCACGTTAAACAGTCGGTCCCGGGTGTCATACGAATACCTATGACAGTCGTTAAGTGTAGTCAGAAGCTCGAATGTCTGACAACCAGTCTAACCTTAGGATATCGGGATTGCCCAGTAACTGGGTTGCTGAGGTCTGATGGCAGTCGCTCCGTGTAAAATACTGGTTTTCGGCCGCGAGGACTTTGCCACGATAAAAAAAGAGGTCTATAACAGATACCTAATCAACTAAATACTAACATACTCTCCGAGGCACGGAGGGGTCTCGATGTGTAATGAAACGGTCACCCATCCATGGATTGACCTTGGCCAGTGCAGCTTAACCATACAAATCGTATGATTCGCGCGATTGTGAATAAACCAGGAGAGCACCCGTGACTTCAGGCCATTAAAAAAATACTGCTAACCTAAGTAGTACAATAAATACTCTCAACTGTGCGAAGGGGCGTATCTCTACAAATCAGCAGTTTGTTCATCTTGTAAGACGTTCGGGTTTTATCGGTAACTATCGGAGCTTATCGGCGGAGGGTGGGGCCACCAACCATCCGTTTTCTTAATAGCCCCTCTTAAATATAATGTGATCTTGTTAAACGGATTGTATGTTGAGTTACTTTTGTTTGGCGGTTACTTTCTAATATAGGTAATAACATTAGATCACGCCTGTATTCCTCGAAGAGTTGGGCAGAGTTGCACAGTCCTGCCAGGGTTGCGGTGCATGGGGGACCCCCCACAGTGCTTACGTCCTCGTCGTGTCCCCTGGAAACGACCCAGTCCTGACCACCGTAACGGAGTGGCAGGCTGGGCTCGGCTAAAGTGCACTGTGCATCGTAGCAACTCACCAACTCGTCTTGCGTGCTGCGAATTTGCTGGAGGCTATGCCTAAACCACCGCGGGACGCCCACGGGCGTTACCAAAAAGGCCCTTCTCAGGGCCAACCAAAAGGCCCTTCTCAGGGCCAACCAAAAAGCCCTTCTCAGGGCCAACCAAAAGGCCCTTCTCAGGGCCAACCCAAAGGCCCTTTTCAGGGCCAATCTGACGCCGAAGCGTCTGAAGCCAGCCGCGCGCCGTCTGCTGCGAGCTTCTTCGGGGGGGTTGAGCTGACGTCGGAGGATTCTGGCGATGAGTCCGCCAGCTCAACCGTCTCTGAGGCGGGTATGTCGCGCAAGCGCGCATACAGAAAAGAGGGGTCCGAGGGTTCCTCGGCGTCGGGATCGGCGAAACGTAGGGCCAAGAAGCCTGCGATGGCCGCGGACTCCCACGTCGTGGGCCTTGCGGATGCACAACGCCAGTTGGACCTGGCTCGGCGGGAGCAAGTCCAACAGGAGCTGGAGGAGCGGGTCGCCGCCAAGGAGCAGCGGGCGCGTACCGCCCGGGCCAAGTCCGGGTACGGCGCGTCCCGCGTGCTGTACGCCGACCACTCCTTGGTCGAACTGGCGCGGATGGCGGAAGAGGACGAGCAGGAGATAGCGGAGGTCGCCTGCAAGTCCTCGAATCTGAAGGGAACCTTCCAGAAGGCCCTCAAATGCCGCGCCGCGAGCATGCGCGGCATCGTCGAGGAGCTCGTTCAGAGGAAGGCGACCGACGAGACGCGGCAACTGCAGGCGAGGGTCGATCGCCTGCAGTTGGAGGTCAGCCAGCTTCACCAGAAGCTGGCCGACGCCACCGCCCGGCCGAACCAGGCCGCACCGCCGCCTGTGTTGGAGGCCCCCTCCTCCAACCTAGAGGATACCATCCGAAAGGTTATAATGGAGGAACGGGCCTTCACCAGAGCCTGCATCGCAGGCATTGAGGACCGGCTCTTGCCGGAGAAGCGCCTCCGACCGCCACTTGCGGCGGATGGGCGGCGAGAGCCGGGGCCATCCTCGCAAGGGGGGGACACCCTTCCTCCGGCCGCCGGGCCTTCCAGCTCGTCGCAGACGGCTGGAAAGGGAGAGGGGAAGGGGAAGGGGAAGGGAAAGGGCAAAAAGGCGGCGTCGGCCGCCTCCGCCGCCCCCGCCGCCCCCGCCGCCCCCGCCACCCCCGCCGCCGCGACCCTTCCCCCTTCCGCCACTCCGTCCAGCCAGGAGGGTTGGACCGAGGTGGTCAGGAAGGGGAAGGGAAAGGGCAAAAAGGCGGCGCCGGCCGCCCCTGCCGCCCCCGCCGCTGCGACTCCCAGTCAGCCGCAGACTGGCAGAAGCAAGAGGAAGGGGAAAAGGAGAGGGGGGAAAAGGGGCAAACTCGTCCCCCCAAAGACTGCAGCCGTCGTGGTGACGCTCACCGCAGAGGCCGCGGAGCGGGGCGAGACGTACGCGTCCATATTGGTGCGGGCGCGTGCCAACGCTGATCCCACCCAACTGGGGATCAGCGGGGTCACCTGCCGGCGGACCCAAACCGGGGCTCGAATCTTCGAGTTCCCGGGGGCGGAGGGCAACACCAGCGCTGACCTCTTCGCAGCCAAGCTGCAGGAGGCCATAGCGGACTCGGCGAAGGTGGCCCGCCCGGTGAAGACGGCGGCCTTAGAGGTGACCGACCTCGACGATTCGGTCACCAAAGAGGAGGTGGTGGCGGCGGTCGCGGCGATTGGGGGCTGCAGCGTCGCAGCGGTGCAAGGCCGGGACATCAGACCCGGCCGCGGCGGCATGGGCACCATTCGGCTCGAGTGCCCGGTCGCCGCTGCCAAGGCCGTCCTCGGAAGGGGACGGCTGTGCGTCGGTTTCAGCTCGGGTGCAGTCCGAGCACTTGCGGACCAACCAATGCGGTGCTTCCGGTGCTTCGGCATCGGACACACCCGGGCCCTCTGTCCGTCCACGGTCGACAGGTCGGACTGTTGCTACCGCTGCGGCAAGGACGGGCACAAAGCCGCCTCCTGCACGGTCGCTAAGCCGCACTGTGCAGCGTGTGCCGCCAGTGGCCGCCCGGCGGGCCATATGATGAAGGGGAGGACGTGTAATCCTCCCCTTAAGAAGGGCAAAGGGCAGGCGCCGATCAGGCCTGCTCTTAGCGCCGTCGTTCCCGTGGCGGGAACCTCGGTGGCTGCGGAGGAGGGGGGTGCGATGTCCGACTGATGGATAGGGTCATCGAACATCGCATTCTCCAGGCGAACATCAACCACTGCCGGGCAGCCCAGGACCTGCTGATGCAGACCATGGCTGAGTGGTTGGTGGACTTGGCGGTGGTCGCCGAGCCCTACTCGGTCCCTGGCAATTGGCTGGGCGACCGGGACGGCCTGGTGGCAATGGTGTCGCGGTCTTCCACGGACTCCCCTCCCCTCTCGCTCTTAGAGAGGGGTCCGGGATACGTGGCCGCCGCGTGGGGGAGTGTGGCCCTAGTTGGGGTCTATTTCTCCCCAAACCGCCCTCTCTCAGACTTTGAGGACTTCCTGGAGGTCCTCACTGCAGTCGTGGGGAGGGCGGCGCCGCGCCAGGTCGTCGTGTTAGGCGACCTAAACGCCAAGTCGGCGGCCTGGGGCAACCCGGCTGCCTCTTGCGACGTCCGGGGGCGCGCCGTCGAGTTTTGGGCGACGTCGTGCGGTGTGTCCCTCCTCAACAGGGGGGCGGTCCACACGTGTGTGCGGCAACGGGGAGGGTCGGTGGTTGACGTGTCGTTCGCCACCCCCATACTAGCCGCACGCATCGTGAACTGGCGGGTGGAGATGGTGGAAACCTTGTCGGACCACCGATATGTGCGGTTCGACATCTCCACCGAGAGTCCCCGGGGGGGGATGGCCCGCTCTGATGGGTCTCCCTTCCCCCGGTGGGCTCTCACTCGCCTGGACCGGGAGGCAGCCAGGGAGGCGGCCTTCCTCCAGGACTGGCTGTCGCCCCCTGTTGGGGCCCTGGACGTCGACGCCGCAGCGGTCATGCTCGGGGGATCCCTGACCGAGGTGTGCAACTCCAGCATGCCTCGCTCTCGCCGTCCGCCTCCCCGTCGCGCCGTCTATTGGTGGACGGAGGAACTGGCGGGGCTCCGTGCCGTCTGTGTGGCGGCCAGAAGGGCCTACACGCGGAGCCGTCGGCGTCGGCGCGGCGCCCGTAGTCAGACAGACGAGGACCGCCTCTACGCCTCGTACAGAGAGGCGATAGCGGCCCTCAAGTCGGCTATGTGCGCCGCCAAGGACTCGGCGGGAGCCGAGATGCTGGAGGGTCTCGACAGGGATCCGTACGGGAGGCCATACAAGGCGGCGCGGAACAAGCTGCGCCCCCATGGTCCCCCGCTGACGGAAACCCTCGAGCCGGCACTGCTGGATGGGGTGGTCCGGTCCCTGTTCCCGCGCAGGACCGACTTCTCCCCACCAGCAATGGATCCCCCGCAGAGTGCGGCGGCCTCACCGCAGGAAGAGGTCCCCCCGGTGACTGCGGAGGAGTTCCACGCGGGAGTCGTAGGCCTCCGCGCCAAAAAGACGGCCCCTGGACCGAACGGCGTCCCGGCACGGGTGGTGGCCATAGCTGCCACTCAAATGGAGGACAGGTTTCGGGACCTTTTCAGCGCGTGCTTGACGGCTGGAAGGTTCCCGAAACTTTGGAAGGAGGGGCGGCTGTGCCTCCTCCGTAAAGAGGGGCGCCCGGTCGATTCCCCCCTCGGCATACCGGCCCATCGTACTTCTCGATGAGGTCGGTAAAATGTTCGAGGGGATCATCGCCCGCCGGCTCAACAGCCATCTGCGGAGGGAGGGGCCGGACCTGTCGGACGCCCAGTTCGGTTTCCGTCGGGGCCGGTCCACCATCGACGCCCTGGCCGTACTGAAGGCCCAGGTGAAGGAGGCGGTGGAGGTGGGGGACGGAGTGTTGGCGGTGTCATTCGACATAGCCAACGCCTTCAACTCCGTCCCCCACTCGACTATACTGGAGGCACTCCGGTATCACAGAGTGCCCCAGTACTTGAGGGGCCTCCTGGCCAACTACTTGGAGGACCGTGAGGTCCTCCTTGTAGACAAAACGGCCAGGTTGAGGCGATACGGCGCGGAGTCCGGTGTTCCGCAGGGGTCGGTTCTGGGGCCCACCCTGTGGAACATCGGGTTCGATTGGCTCCTGCGGGGGGCGCTCCTCCCGGGCACGAGTGTCATCTGCTACGCGGACGACACTCTTCTCACTGCCCGGGGGAAGAACTTTGGGGAGGCGGCCTGTCTGGCATCGGCTGGCGGGTCCTTGGTGGCGGGGAGGATCCGCCGCCTGGGGTTGAGGGTGGCGCTGAACAAGACCGAGGCCGTATTCTTCCGCGGGCCTCGGCAGCGCTGCCCACCTGACGCCCACATAGTCGTGGAGGGCGTCAGAGTGGAAATCCGGCCCCAGATGAAGTATCTGGGCCTGGTGCTGGACAGCGGGTGGCGCTTCGGCCCGCACTTCAGCGGGCTGTCGACGCGCCTGCTGAGGACCGCTGACGCCCTCTCGTGGCTCCTCCCCAACCTGGGAGGTCCCAGCGCACGATGCCGGCGTCTGTATGCCGGCATCCTGCGGAGCATGGCCCTTTACGGGGCCCCCATCTGGGCGGACTCCCTTCGCAGGAGGGAGAATGCCACCGCTCTCCGCAGGCCGCAAAGGGCCATTGCACAGCGGGTGGCGAGGGCATACCGCTCAGTGGGCTTTTCGGCGGCGTGCGCTCTGGCCGGCACCCCCCCTTGGGAGCTCGAGGCGTGGGTGCTCGCCAGAGTGTACGAGTGGACGGCGCGTCGGAAGGCGCTGGGGGAGCGCCCCGTCGCTCAAGAGCGGGAGGCCGTACGGCGGGAGGCGAGGGACGCCATCGTCGTCCACTGGACGGACGACCTCGCCACCGCCACCTTTGGCCGTCGGACGCTGGACGCGCTCGGTCCAGTTCTGCGAGACTGGCTCGAGCGGCCACACGGTTTCCTCTCTTTCCGTCTGGTCCAGGTGCTGTCAGGGCATGGCTGCTTTGGCTCGCACCTGCACAGGATCAGGAGGGAGGAAGCCCCAGCGTGCCACGACTGCGGCGCGGCGGAGGACACGGCGCAGCACACCCTGGAGGTGTGCCCGGCTTGGTCTGAGCCGCGCCGCAGCCTGATTGCGGAGATCGGCCAGGACCTCTCGCTTCCCGGCGTGGTTCGTTCCATGCTGGGGAGCGAGGAGGCTTGGGCCGCGGTCGCCTCCTTCTGCGAGGACGTCATTTCGCAGAAGGAGGCGGCGGAGCGCGCGCGTGAGGACGACCCTCTCGCTGCGCCGCTCCGCAGGCGAAGAAGAGGTCGGAGAAGACGCCATCTTCTCCCTCCTCTTGGTGGTGTTGGGCGGGCGACAGGCGCGGGGGTGCCTCCGCCCGCATTGCACTCCACACCACCTCCGCCGGACATTCCCAACCCTCCCCCCCTGGGGAGGACTTGAGGGGCCTGCCGCGAAGGCGGGCGATCGTCGGAGGGGACTGGATGTAAAGGCTACGCTGGTTTCCCAGTCCCCTCCAGTCAGACGATGCGGGAATGCCGCTGGGTTATTTTAGTGGGTATACCGGGCTTGCCCGGGGAGCCCCACATAACCCCCCATTCCCCCAAATGGGCGGGTATGCGTAATAGCATTTTTTCCCAGCGCAAACAAAAAAAAAAAAAAAAAAAAAAAAGGGTTGCGGTGCATGCTTTAGCAAATCCCGTGACCCCGGCCTTAGTTAGAAGAAGGGAAACCGTTGGCTTTTAACCGATAAGAGTCCAGTAGACCCCCTCGCCTTCCCCGGGCGAGGGACATCCATGAGGATATTCCAACGAGAAAAAAAATGAGATGCACAGTCGCTAACGCGTGCCCGTGTTCCCGCCATAAGCGGCAGAGGAGGACACCGTGGTGTTTTAGTGGGTTTGAGTCCCACATAACTGCACTATCTCCCCGTGGTAGTGCAGCATGATGGTGGAGCATTTGTGTACGATAGAAAAAAAAAATTGCACAGTAACACCCTCATTTCGCCGTTATATTTAAGTCCCATGTAATAGGGGGCGAGCTTATAGCCATCAACCGGGCACAAATCCAAACTCCGAATTGCTACTGACGAATTCAACACGGAAAAATCTAATAACAACTAAACCCGACCTGGGGATCGAACCCAGGACTTCACGCTCACCTATCTGCTCATGGCCTCTAATGTGTGTTTTCACCTTAACTTTCCAACCATCACGCTCCCCTTTCGATATCATCAGCACAGATCAACACAAGCATAAAATCTCTTTACATCCATTTAAGACAATAATAAACTAAGTTTATAGACCCAAAAACAAATAAATATACCTTGAAAACAAACTTTTAGCCTATTTCTGTCTATTATAGCCTTACCCGTCCCAATTTTTAGTTATCTATAGCCGAAAATTTTGGCCCGAAGTTCGCTTGCTTGGCACTTTTTGTAACTTTCGTCTTTTAAAAGTTCGTAATGTGACAGAACTTCCTAAGTTTGAAAGAAAGAGAAAAAACTTTTATTTGACACATCCAAGACATATTACAAAGAGATAAAAAATACACACGAGATAATCTATACTAATATTATAAAGCTGAAGAGATTGTTTGTTTGTTTGAACGCGCTAAGCTCAGGAACTACTGGTTGGAATTGAAAAATAATTTTTGTGTTGGATAGTCCATTTATCGAGGAAGGTTATAGGCTATATAACATCACGCTACGACCAATAGGAGGGGAGCATAAATGAAAAATGTTGCAAAAACGGGGGAAAATGTCCACCCGTGCGAAGCCGGGACGGGCCGCTAGTTTGGTATAAAAACCCTACCTAAAAGGTTTTTTTTGTGGCCATAATTTCGCAAGATAAATAATCTCTTAAAAAAACTGTTACGTTATACGGTTCTATCTTGGAGTACCTCAGCATCAGGATTTGAGGATTGATGGTTGAATTTATTACCTATATAATGTTGTATTGTCATAGGAGTTGGATTTGTGTGCGAGGTTCCAGGAGAATTGGTTAAGCAGAAGTAGAAAATCTGTCGTTAGATTTGTATCAAACAAACCACTGAACTGTGGTGAAGTGGCCTTTTTTTTAATCGTTGGAATGTCCACATGGATGCGTGGCCCGAGATCGTCACGCGCCCTCAGGCGCCCAATGCGTCTAGCGCGAGAAGGAAGGGAGGAAGACGCCTCCCTCTCACTCTCCGTTACCTCCTTGGTGACCATAACCTCCTCGCAAAAGGAAGCGACGGCCTACGCACTCTCGCTCCCCACTATGGACAGAACCACAGCCGGAAGCGAGAGGTCACCACCCACTGCCGCAACCAGGTCACGGCGCTGCGTTCTCCACGCAGCGCACACTTGCAGCGTGTGCTGCACCGTGTCCTCATGGCAGTCCACACAGTGGTGACATCCGGGCGTCTGCTCCCGGCCTATACGACACAGGTACTTCTCGAAACAGTGGTGGAATGGACTGAACCAAACCATCGCGAACTTTATGGAGCCCTCTCAGGTGTGCAGGTTTTCTCACGATGTCATCCTTCACTGTTATCACAAGGTGATAATAAAATTGAATGTACCGTAGAATCTTAAGAGTTCGAAGACCTCTCATCAGTAGTTTATATTTTTTTAATGAAAAACAGTGCATGCAGTAACTGCAACAATTTCAATAATCAGCCAAAATGCGTCATGCGTCAAAGCGTGGCCAACCTAAACCATTGTGTATACAACAGCTGTTACAAAGTTGCCCACACTAGCAGACTAAAAATATTACTTCATAAGAAATAGGTACGGGAAAAAAATCACTGTGAAAAATAACAGTAACAGAAAGTATTATTATAGTAATAAAATCCGTGTCGTACTTATGTAGCTTTGCTCTTACGATGTACTAGGCGATATATTATCATTAGGAGGGCTACGGAGCGTAATATAAGAATGAAAGCTATAATACCGGCGGAGATTTTTATTGTTCGTCCTTTTTTGGAACAGTTTGCGTGTGTGACGTTATTTTTTGATATCAGAAAATATTTTTGAATGTTTCCGCTTTTATGTAAACTAAACTTTTGTATATCCTAGTTACCTGCTAATGCCCGGTTCCTATGGCGTAAAACGAATAGTTTTGGTCACCAATTGTAGCATTTTTATTGCGAAACTGAGCATATAAATAGACTCCTAAGCTAATTTTACGTGTGGTAGATACTATCGTTGGGAGGATCTACTATGCAATGCTTCAATTTTATGAGGTTTAATTTTAACCAATAACGCTCGGTAAATCATAGGAATCGGCCATAAGTCTGTTGAGTTAACTGAATATTACTTTTAACGAAACTCACTGGAGATGTTGTATAGCTAACCCCATAGGTACTGCATGCATATGTAAATCCCGCTTACAATACTGCCGATGCCGTAAGTAATAGAAATCGGGTCTCAAGCCCTCTCATTGTTCTGTGGGAGAAGTGCTATTGAACAAAGGTTCGGAATATCCTGGGAATGTGTGATATTTACATGTATACCTATTGTTTTCGAATAAAAGCTTTGTTTGACATGTTGAGAAGAAATTGGCGAAATATTACTTACTTTTAATAAAGGTAAAAAAGTAGTAGTAACCCTGCAGCATCAGGGAACTGAAATTTTGTGTGAAGTTTCAGGAGAATCAGTTAAGCAAAAGTAGTTGAAAAATCATTTGTAAGATTTGAAACAAAGAAATATGCGAGATAAAATCCCTTAGAAAACTTTTAAGTTAAACGGTTTTATATTGCAGTACCCCTGCAGCATCAGGATTCGAGGAATGAAGGTCGAAATTATTATAATGTTGTAATGTTAGAATCGATTCAGCAGAATATACATACATACATAAACTCACGCTTTTTTCCCATAGGGGTAGGCAGAAACTATAGAACGCCACATGCTACGACTCTTACATACCCCTTTCGCTTCATCCACATTCATACATCTTGTCATACACGCACGCCGGTTGAGAGTACTACGCACCTGACCTTTGTGAAGAACTTCACCAATAACATCGATGTATGTTCTTCTAGGATGTCCTCTACCGGCATTCCCATTAACATCCGCCTTATAAATTCCTTTTGTTAATCACCGTTCACTCATTCTCTCAACATGACCAAACCACCTAAGCATACTCCTTTCAATTTTTGTCACTACATCATCTTTTAAACCGCAACTTTGTCTATAGAATAGAATAGAATAGAATATACGTATATAAGTAGTTGAAAAATCTGTCGCAAGATTTGAATCAAACAAACAAATATACGAAGTGAAAGTTTAAATCATTAAAAGGTTTCTGTACCAGCCCTCTGATCCAGAAAGTTTCGATGTTTATTACCTGTTTCCTCTCGTTACGAGAATCTAGACAAAACGAGATACAAGACCACATCGTACGATAGCAGATTTATCGAACAATCTGAATCAAGAGGCAAAATAAACACCTACAATTGAATGATGCAATAATATTCTTTTACATTATCTGCGATACTGACGAAAATAGCGGCAGTTTTCCTGTTATCTATAACTACTAACCGTGCGTTCACACAGCGGATCCTGGATATGTTGTTCACATCTGTAACGATGGATCAGTTAAACAAATGGCAGCTGCGTCGCATCTGGCTGGCAGGATAAGATAAAAATAACGGATCCAGGACTTTTTATTGGTTTCGGAATACTGTCGTGTATGTGCACTCGCTCATACAACTACAGGCGCCATCACCAAAATAAAAACGGGTCTGCTAAAACTGGTCCTGTAAACAGTTTCTGCGTGAACTAGCTATAACTCTGGTAATATAGGTACTATTATATTTAGAAACGTAGAAGATTTTGGACGGTTTTTAGGCTACATCTTTATAACCAAATTGCTGTTTCCTGCGGTTACACTCGCATCCTAGAGAAATTACTTCATGTACCCGAATAAAACATTATACGTATTAGTCCAGGATATGGTCTTTCTGCGTGCCAAATTTCATCCAAACCCATTTAGCCTTTTATGCGTGATTGAGTAACAAACATCCATCCATCTTCACAAACTTTTACATTTATAATATTAGTGTGATTCACTAAAAATTACACCGAGCACTAAAAAGCACATCTTTCAGCAAAAGCCGTAGCAGAACAGCTCCTTTCGTGGTGAAAAAAATTGCCACGCAGCAAGGTTGATAGTGGAGCTGACTACCCAAGGTGCTTCAGTATCGTCACTCGTGGATGCTCTCCACACCCAGGAAAGCTAGAGAGTCTTGGTTCTGTCAGTGTATATCATTACTTCTTTATCCTTACTAATATATAATATTATATTATTTATTATTATATAATATTATTATATTATAATATTACAAACGCGAAAGTTTGTGTTTGGATGTATGGATGTTTGTTACTCTTTCACACAAAAACGGCTGAACGGATTTGGATGAAATTTGGCACACAGATAGACTATACCCTGGATAAACACATAGGATACTTTTTATCTGGATATATCAAGTAGTTCCCCTAGGATGCGGGTGAAACCGCGGGTAATAGTTTAGTCAGCAATGAGCAAACAATTAGTTTTGTTTGTACCAACATGTTAAATTTAATCCTGTGTGCGAGCGTTTGTCTGTTAAACACGTTGTAGTGTCGGCACCATCTTGTGGGATTTGTTGTCGCTTACTACACAGAATGTGTTTAACTGAAAGCTTTAGGTTCAGTGAAGTGTTTAGTCTTGGTTTGTAAGTGACATGTGAATTATGTGCAGATGGAATTTGGAGCACTTATGCTATTTTCTGATTGAGATATAATTGATTTTATAGAAGACTTTTACCCGTAGTTTTGCTTGCGTGATTTTTTTCATACAAACTTGTATCCCCTGTTATACCCCTTTGAGGGTAAAGTTTTCAAAAATCCTTCCTTAGTGCGAGCTTACGTTATAAAAGGTATCTAGTGTCAAAATGTCAAGCTTCTAACGTCTGCGGTTTAGGCTGTGCATTGATAGATCGGTCAGTTTCTTCTTTTATATATTCAAAAAAAGAAGATATTGACGACACTAACTTTTTAATTTGCTTTGTTTTTGTGTAGCAGGCTAGCGCTCAAGCCAAAAGGTCACCTGAGTTTAAGTGGCTACCGCCACCTATAAACACTTTCAACCTCGAAACAATTGCTGATGCGTTGCCAACTCAGAGACAAAGTTGAAAACTCCCATGTGCTTGTAATTTCACCAGCACCCATACCCTACAAACTGGAATTCATCAATGCTGCTTGGCGGCACCCTCATTTCGGCGTCACGTTTAAGTCTCACGTAATAAGGGGCAAGCCTATTGCCATCAACCGGGCAAAATTCCAAACGTCGGGCTGCTACTGAGGAATTCCACACGGAAAATCCCAATAACACGTTACCCGACCTGGGGATCGAACCCAGGACCTCACGGTTAGCAGTCACGCTTGCCACCACTAGACCAACGAGGCAGTTAAGCAAATTCAACAATTAAGATACTAAAAAAAACTTTTGTACAGACTCGAATTAACATCATTTCCTTTGAATACACTAGAAAGGTGATTCTTCAAACAAATTCCCCGAAAATATGCAAATCAGATAATTATCGTTAAAATGCAGCTTTTACAATTAACACTCCTAAAGTTGGGTCAGCGAAAAACTTCCCAACACACAAAAATCAACCGTAACCAATTTGAATAAGGTTGTAATTTCGTTGAATGGTTAGTCAGATTATTTAGATTTATTCAGCTTGGTTTCGTAGCATGATTTTGTTAAATATCCTTTAGAGAGTATCAAGTATCGTCATGTTTATATTTCTCTTCGGAATGAACAGCTGTTACATACTGGTATTATGCGAATTTATTATATTTAAACAATATTTCAGTATAAATTAAATTTAGAACATATTTTACTGCTACTGTTACAGAAAAAAGAAAAAAACAACTTACCAAGGGCCAAGGAAAGCACAAAAAGTGCCGGCGATGTCATTGACCTGCCGGCCGGAGGGGCCGCCCGCCCGCATTCGTGGTGACGGTAGCAAAATCATCAATATCACCACACTAGCAAAGCATTGCTATTGCTGATTTAATCAGTTCCACACGCTATTGTTAATTTTATCTATCACTGTTACCTAATATTTTTACCAGTTATTTTTCACTGCTATTTTTTCACCGTTATTTTTTATAACACTTTCGTTTAGCTGTTGCTTTTTAATTTAAACACTGTTAATTATCACTGTTATTTTTTATAATGAAATCACTATTCCTTCACACTATAATATTTTATTCACAATTTTCACAATTTTATTTTAAGTTATCTTTTTGTCACCTTCACTTACTTTTATAAGATATGTTTTTTGCTAATTATTTCCATTAGTTTCTGTCAAGACTTAATTATTGCGCGCCACTTTATTAATGTTAATTAGAGGCACTCGTCTGCTTCGCGACCTGTGAACAAAGAAAAGATTGCTAAATTACTAGGGCTCTTACGAAGTCTTGTAATTAGATTTTTTCTTCTTTTTTTTAGAACGCTGCAATATTAAATTATGTCGTGACTGATTAATATTGCAAGTCGTGCTACTTTAAGTCAACAATAGGTCAACATTTAACCTTAAAACAGACGATATCCTTTTTTTATCGTGGGAAAATCCTCATAGATTTCCGTTGCCCAGGGAAGGCGAGGAGGTTATCCCCATAAAGCCTTGGATCCACAAGGGGCAATATGTTCCCCAACATGACGCGCAACAGCGAGTTTACGTGACGCAGCAACGATGCATACTTTTTTTTTCTCGTGTGAATATCCTCATAGATTTCCGTTGCCCAGGGAAGGCGAGGAGGTTATCCCCATAAAGCCTTGGATCCACAAGGGGCAATATGTTCCCCAACATGACGCGCAACAGCGAGTTTACGTGACGCAGCAACGATGCATACTTTTTTTTTCTCGTGTGAATATCCTCATAGATTTCCGTTGCCCAGGGAAGGCGAGGAGGTTATCCCCATAAAGCCTTGGATCCACAAGGGGCAATATGTTCCCCAACATGACGCGCAACAGCGAGTTTACGTGACGCAGCAACGATGCATACTTTTTTTTTTCTCGTGTGAATATCCTCATAGATTTCCGTTGCCCAGGGAAGGCGAGGAGGTTATCCCCATAAAGCCTTGGATCCACAAGGGGCAATATGTTCCCCAACATGACGCGCAACAGCGAGTTTACGTGACGCAGCAACGATGCTTACTTTTTTTTTCTCGTGGGAAAATCCTCATAGATTTCCGTTGCCCAGGGAAGGCGAGGAGGTTATCCCCATAAAGCCTTGGATCCACAAGGGGCAATATGTTCCCCAACATGACGCGCAACAGCGAGTTTACGTGACGCAGCAACGATGCATACTTTTTTTTTCTCGTGTGAATATCCTCATAGATTTCCGTTGCCCAGGGAAGGCGAGGAGGTTATCCCCATAAAGCCTTGGATCCACAAGGGGCAATATGTTCCCCAACATGACGCGCAACAGCGAGTTTACGTGACGCAGCAACGATGCATACTTTTTTTTTTCTCGTGTGAATATCCTCATAGATTTCCGTTGCCCAGGGAAGGCGAGGAGGTTATCCCCATAAAGCCTTGGATCCACAAGGGGCAATATGTTCCCCAACATGACGTGCAACAGCGAGTTTACGTGACGCAGCAACGATGCATACTTTTTTTTTCTCGTGGAAAAATCCTCATGGATGTCCTTAAGCCGGGGAAGGTGAGGGCGTCTGCCGGACTCTTACCGGCTAAAAACCCACGGCGTTCCCCCTCCTGACCGTCGGCCGGGGTCGCGGTATTCGCAGGAGCATGCACCGCAAACCCAGCAGGAGACATGATAACCTAAGACTGTCTGTATCTAACCTATGTACTGCAATTCATGACATGCTTGCTCATCTTGGAATGTTGACCGAATTGTAAAAAAACACATAATTATTGTATGAAAATTAGAAATCTCTAAATCGTTAATTTCTCTTAATCAATCAATCTATGGGATCAAGGCCGCTGGTGCGTAAATCGATGGTAGGTGACGGTGTTTTTTGGTGGTAGGATCTATACGATTCGCCTGGCTAGCTACCACCCTCACATTAAAGTCCGGCGCCAAGCAGTTTACTGTGTTCCGTCCTATGTATGTGAGAACCATATATACCGCTCATAGGGGAATCCCTCCATTTTTATTATTTTTTATTTAAAAAAAAAGAAAACGTTGCCCCACACTAGGATTTCTCCTGTATCGTGGGTGCGTTTACAGACACAAATTTTCACATGCACAAACGTCCAGACCCGGAACAACTATCTGTAGGCCATACAAATATTTGTTCCGTGCGGGAATCGAACCCACGACCCGCAGTGCAGAAGCCAGTCCCTTAGCCACTGCACCAAACATGTCGTCTATATCTCTGTTCCTTGAATTCAAGTGCTCCATCTTAGACCCTGTCTGCGCTTACCATCAGGTGAGACTAGGACCAAAGGTGACCATGTCAAGAACAAAAATAAATAAAAGAAATGACGTCATTTAGACATCGAAATTCCGACAAGAAATGCCACTCTTACGCAGTACTAATGTGGCGACATCTATCATGCCACATGTGAACTACGCAGCACGACGAATGTCTCGCAAACTACAGCGACAACAATGACAACTCTCAAATATGACGTCACAAATCCTGCATCGCGATATCAAGATTTGACACGCAGATAGTTTGCATACAACTTCCCAACATCAACCGTTGGGCAGTAGCCCGCCAGGCATAAGACTGGCCTGGTTGGAGTATCCTCCCTTTTCGTTGGAGGAAAACCCATACTTCGTTCCTCCACACTAATAATACAGCGATGAGGAAAACTTATCGGGTAACAAAGTCATCCAATTAAGCAATACTTGTAGTAACAAGATTACGTAACAGTTCTTATAAGTATATCTACTTCTACGCGAAATATTAACAAGTTACATAATTTATTTATGAGTTGCCTACCCAGCCCTATAAGCGGGAAGAAAGAGTAAAGTATCTACTGCCAACGACGAGGAATATCATATATCGCCTCGCAAGAGGCTATTCATAATTATTTTCATTCATAAGTACGCTCGGTGAAATAGTTAAGAGGAAACGCGGGCTGCAAAATATTAATAATTTGAATAGGTTTTTAAGCGATCTATTTCCATCCCATCCCTCCCGCAAACCTACCCAATTGAGCGCGAAAGAGGCAACTGCATCTCGAACTGATTTCTCCTGTGCAATATTAGCGAAAACGTACTTTCGTATTTCCCTGTTTCCTGCGTCAAATCTGGACCGATTTTAATATTTTTTTCTGTGATAATTTAAGAAAGACTTTGGTTACGTCTGTATGTTTTTCTTTAATTTTTTATATTTGTCAAATTTGTTTGCCAGATTTTGAAAACGGTGGTAAAACCGGTCGATTTTTGTAACATTTAAACGTTTCTAGTTCTTTTAATAATTCATTTATTGAAAAAAACAAAACATGGGGTCATTGTGGTGGTAGATATATATCATATTATGGTAAAAAATATTTGCTCTAGTGACATTATCCAATGAGGAAACTGAGGAATACGTTTGTATGGACTAAATGCCGACCACATTTCCTCTTAAGCTTGCAGGCAACTGTAACATACGCGATACGCTGCGAGGACACGCTCAAATGAATTATGACAAAGATATTTTGTTTCATTTATTTAGTTGAGGAATACCAACGAATAATGTACAGCCTAACCCTTTCCCAACTATGTTGGGGTTAGTTTACAGTCCAACCAGACGCGGCTGAATCCCAGTATTTTACACGAAGCAACCACCATCAGACCTCCGCAACCCAGTTACTGGGCAATGCCGATATCCTAAGGTTAGACCGGTTGTCAGACTTTCGGGTTTCTGACTACCCGTAACCGACGGTTTAACGTGTTCTCCGAGGCACGGAGGGATCTCGATATGTAACGAATGGTCACCCATCCGTGGACTGACCGCGGCAAGCGCAGCTTAACCTTGCAAATCATGTGATCCGAGCAGAGCCCCTCGTCGAATAATCGTATATACGTCTGTCTAAACTTTAAAATCTATATGTATCTATCTTCTCTTGACCTTTCGGCCGGGGTCGCGGGATTCGCAAAAGCATGCACCGCAACCTCAGTAGGTCCCGGTCCGCCAATCCTCAGCGGACCTCTCCTCTGTGGGGGAGTAATACGCACCTGTTCTTTATGAAGAACATCATCAATAACATCGATGTATGTCCTACAAGAGCGTCCTCTACCGTTTCCACTGACATCCGCCTTATAAATTCCTTTTGTTAATCACCGTTCACTATGATCATTCTCTCAATAAACAACAATTCTCTCTTTTTTATTTTTTATTTCACTCATAAATCACGCTAAAAAACAAAACACGACGCTAAATTCATATTTTTCTATAAAAATACCTCTCCTTTCCTCTAAAACAAAGAAGCAATATGTCATAGTGGCGAGCGTAATGGCCACTTCACACACACGAGTACCGTGCGAGTGTCAGAAGTACCGCTGAAGTACCACCCGAGGGCGAGAGCGACTGCGGTTTAAAGGGACGGGGGACTTAGCATGTATGTGTGTGTGTGTGTGTTGACGTCGCGTCTCTTCGTATAATCTTTGGAGTAATTTGCTTTAAAATTCTTTACAATGATTTTTCAACAATATTTTTTTTACTGCCTCATTTGTCAAGTGGAGGCAAGCGCGACTGCTGAACTTGAGGTCCTGGGTTCGATCCTCAGGTCGGGCAAAGTGTTATTGGGGTTTTCCGTGTAAAATTCATTGTTTATAGCAATAGGCTCGCCTCTATTACATGGGACTTAAACATAACGAAACGAGGGTGTCCTAAAACACCTCTGACGGGCCCTTTGAGGAATATAAGTCGTGATGATATGTAAGTTAAAGGAATCTATAAGTTTACGCCCATTAAATAACGTTTTTTGACCCAAAACACAATAATAACTGAATATTATCCATGTCAATACTTTTTAATTTTTATTCTATTCGACTTCTTGTAGATGGTCTTGCGGACCGTTTCTACGTAACCGGGAAGTTATTGGCGAGACCTGAAGAGTCTCTAACCAATGGGGACGAGAGTAAAATACTTAACCTAAGCTAACTACTACTACTAACATTATGACTGCTAGCAACAACAGCAGTAAGGGCGACCTCTAATGGGACACAGACCTTGGCTTAGGGCGTTGCTGGAGGAAAGTCCATGTCAATACATTGATGACACAAAACATCACGTCTTGTACTCCCCGAAGGGTTCAGCAGAGGTGTTTTTAGTACACCCTCGTTTCGCCAGTTATGTTTAAGTCCCATGTAATAGGGGGCGAGCCTATTGCCACTAACCGAGCACAAATCTCGACGACACGTTTGGTGTAGTGGCTAAGCGATTGGCTTCTGCCCTGCGGATCGTGGGTTCGATTCCCGCACGGAACAAATATTTGTATGACCTACAGATAGTTGTTCCGGGTCTGGATGTTTGTGCATGTGAAGATTTGTGTCTGTAAACGCACCCACGATACAGGAGAAATCCTAAATGTGGGGAAACGTTTTTTTAAAAAAAATATTTAAAAAAAACCATACTCCGGGCTGCTACTGAGAGATACTTAATGGAAAACCTAGTAACATTTTGCCCGACGTGGGGATCGAACCCAAGACCCCATGCTCAGCAATCGCACTTGCGACCACTAAACCAACAAGACAGTCTTTGATGTTTACCCTTATAATAGGAAGGAAAAAATGATGCCCGAATATAAAATTGATTCCTTCTTCAATGTTCGAAGGGTACGATTGATTTAATTTGTTTTTGATTAAGAACAAGTCCATTGGAAGAAGTAGGACATTTTTTTTATTGTCTTTGAAGAACTTAAGCCTTTTTTAAACGATTTTCAATAACTTCACTTCGCATATTTGTTTCTTTGTTTCAAATCTTGCGACGGATTTTGCAACTATATACTTCTGCTTAACCGATTCTTCTGAAACTTCGCACACAAATTCAATTTCCATAACATGACATGACATGGTCAGCCCATTAGTGACCCACTGCTGGACACGGGCCTCTTCTCAGAATGAGAAGGGTTTAGGCCGTAATCCACCACGCTGGCCTGGTGCGGGTTGGCAGACAACACACACCAGTGCGAACTTTATGGAGCCCTCTCAGGTGTGCAGGTTTCTTCACGATGTTTTTCCTTCACCATTCACGCATATGGTAATCAAACTCTGATCTGCACCTGAATCCGAAAAGTCAGAGGTACCTTGGGTTCGAACTCGAGACCTATAACTTGGCAGTCCGACGGTCACACCACTAGGCTATCAGTGCTTAAAAGTATTATTAATTAAATACACTCAATTAAAATATTACTCATTTAAATACGGACTACTTACAAAAGCCTCGTTGGTCTAGTGATGGCAAGTGCGACTGCTGATCGTGAGGTCCTGGGTTCGATCCCTAGGTCGGGCAAAGTGAAAATGTTTATTTATTTATTTATTGCACAATGTAGTTACAGAGAACTTATAAAATAGTTATCCTAAACATACATAGACCCTGTAACGGCATTGCAATGCAAATAATAATAGTTATAAACTACATGTTATAAATTAGAAAGGTAACATCATATTTATTAGGTAAATTACATATTTTGTGCTTAGGGACATTTTAATTTATTTGACGTAACTAGGTAGTAGGTAAGTAGGTATTTTTTTAAATTTATCTTCCATAAATTCTTTGACAGTATTATAACATGTTAGTGTTATTGGCGCTTATTACAAAAAGTGGTTTAAACCAAGACTAAGGTAAACCCAGATTTATAATATAACCATCACTTGCTAACGTCATATAACAAAAAGAGATGGAGCTATTTTAAGACCGAGGTTTTTCTTAGTCCATCTTTCGTAATAAGGGGGATTGGGTTTATCCGCGTGGAATTCCTCAGTAGCGGCCTGGAATTTGGATTTGTGCCCGGTTAATGGAAATAGGCTCACCTCCTATTTCATGAGACTTAAACAACAGTGAAAAAAAAATGTATGTGATGTTTTTTTAATTAGTAGTTCCGAGACAGCGACACGCCGGCTTACGCTGAAAACCAGCGCCGTGGTTCCGTGCCTTCGTGCACGGGCCACGGCATTATGCTGAGCGTCGGCCGTTTCGCGCGGTAGTGGCGCATAATATATTTCTGTGCCAGTTATTTTATTTTTATAATAAGCTATGTTATGTGCGCCACTCTCACGTGAATAAACGGTTTTTCTTTCTTCTTTCTTTCTTCTTTAACAGCGAAATGTGGGTGTTGCTATTCACCACTGCCAACCTCTTAGGGGGACACAGGCGTGATGTTATGTAGTGTTATTTACAAATTAAATGACGACACGTTTGGTGCAGTGGCTGAGCGATCGGCTTCTGCGCTACGGGTCGTGGGTTCGATTCCCGCACGGAACAAATATTTGTATGGCCTACAGATAGTTGTTCCGGGTCTGGATGTTTGTGCGTGTGAAGATTTGTGTTTGTAAACGCACCCACGATACAGGAGAAATCCTAGTGTGGGGCAAAGTTTTCTTTAAAAAAGAAAAGAAAAAACATATATTTAAATATTAACATAAAATTAACGACTATAAAGGACTTGCTGAAAGATTAATTTTACAGAAAAATCTTCTTATTTCCTAATAAATTGTGTATTTATTTATTCGCTCCCGTCCTTTTGATGTTTCAAATTACCTAAGTTAAACTTTTTATGTTGCGTTCGAAAAATTGCGGAAGAACCATTTTCAAAGGGTTTTTACGTAAGATGCAGATGTCAGATTCTTATTCACTGAAGTACATAAATGTTATAGAAAATAAACTGTATTTTTATTTATTTTTACATCATTTGCTTTGAAGAACGTTTTTGACGTTTTTGAGTTTTGTTTTTAAAAATGTTTTAACACTTTCTTAATTGATTTTCTTAATTAATTATACAACGAGAAACAGAAATAACCGGAAACCTCAATTCTTCTTCTTTTCGTGTGGTTGGTGACTAACCTGGTGTCAGAATTATGCTGCCCATGGGCCTCTGACTTGTCTTCACATGCCGTCAAGAAATATCTCTCAGGCATGCCGGTTTCCTCACGATGTTTTCTTCACCTTTTTAAGCAAGTGATAATTATACAATACGCACATGTATCCGGAAAGTCAGACGTGCGTGTCTTGGGTTCGAACTCGAGACCTATGACTTGGCAGCCCGACGGTCACACCACTACGCCCAGTGCCTTTCACGGGCGCTGGGAGTGAGGACTTATGTTGCACTCACGGACACACAACACTCTCTAAAGACACACATACCACATCTCCTTTTGTTTTGTATATTCTCTTCCTCTCAGTACTTAAAACTCTTACAATGTTGTAGTACGTAAGTGCAATTTAATATTACAATTTTGAAGGTGTGAGCCTGGAGATCTGTCATACAGGTCCCGAACCCAGTATAGACTCCAGCTCTCACAAAGGTTTGAATCTGCCTGTAACCTAGATTTATTACATACATTATACAATTAAATTATTTATCTATACACAAATATCATTTACCTACATTTAAACCTAATATATACAATATAAAACTAAACTAAAAACATACAAATCTAAAGACAAAACTAACTACCTATATACAAAATTATTAAAATACAAATTATTCCAAAATATCACTTAGGCGTCAAAATATTCCTCCTCATCACCGTCATCCGGAAGCGTGCCCAGAAGACTGGCAGCGTTACCACGCTGGATGGCAACGCTTATTCTTTGGCCAAAGAATAAGCCAGCCCTCTGGTCACGCGAAGCGTCGACCAGCCTTTGGGCAATTTCTTAATTTCTTTCTTTTCGTAACCTAGATACTATGTAACAAATTGTACCTTTTTGGGAGAAAAAAAATAAATTACTATTACTAGGTCATCATTGCTATTTTGAACATTCAGTTACAAGTACAATACAATCCCTTAAATTTAACTTTAATGACTTTTACCATAACCTCAGACTTTTATATTGCTGACTGCATTTAAAAATATTTATTTATTTAATACTTCAATGCACAATGGTGGTACCTAAGGCGGACTTAATGCCACAAGGCATTCTCTACCAGTCAACCTTTGGGTCAAAGAGAACAGCATTGAAAAGAGAGGTACAAAAAAATAAAAATAAATTATGGACATTTGCGACTTAATTAACTATATGGATAACTAAACAACTATAAATATAGGACATACGTTAAAATTCAGTCTAATTGCGTCGATATTAAGTCTTAATTTTATTTTATTCGATCGACTCTAACATTCGTTATTAGCACTAATTAAAAAATTGCTTTACTCGATTAAGTAATCAATTCTAAACAAACTACTATGGCCAAGCACACGTTGACATTAGTATCGCTAATGTAAGCGAATTTGGAATCGAAAATACAACTGTCCTATAAAAATTTTTATTGTGTATGTTCATCGTTATTTTCGCCAATTATGAACAGATTTGGATGATTATTTTTTTTTAATGGATTGGGTATACTTCGAAGTTGGTCCCATTTAAATTTGGTGAAGATCTGATGAAGAACTTCGGAGATAGACAATGGAACTCCTCAATGACGAACAGTACGCATATTGTGATGATGTGATTATGTTACGAGCAGCGTCTTTAGTAGGTCCAACCAAGTTTTAATTAAGGCCACTAAAATGAAAAAAATATAAACATTTTTTACAAAAAATTTAAACCGACTTCAAAAAAGAATAAAATAATTACCATATAAAATTAAGATTTCCAGAAGTCGGTGCCTTCAATTTGGTTCAGCGTGGGTCAGCACCGACTTCCGAAACTGTTAATTTTATATGGTAATTATTTTATTCTTTTTTGAAGTCGGTTTAAATTTTTTGTAAAAAATGTTTTTATTTGCGACATGCACAATATCTATCATACATACATATGAATAAAATTATCAAATTAATGAAATACTTAGTACGTGCGAAGAAGTATTACCAATTTTCAAAATTCACTCCCATTAACGGTGTTTTTATGTTACTAACCTTATAATATTCGATCTAGGCCTACTTGTCTGGACCCAGGACTTCACGCTGAGTAGTCCGGCTAGCGACCATAAGACCAACATAACATAATTAGTCCATTACTGTCCCACTGCTGGGCATGGGGCTCGGGCCTCTTCTCAGAATCTCTATTCTCTATTTTCTCTATTTTTATTAAAACGTTGCCCCACACTAGGATTTCTCCTGTATCGTGGGTGCGTTTACAGACACAAATCTTCACATGCACAAACACCCAGACCCGGAACAACTATCTGTAGGCCATACAAATATTTGTTCCGTGCGGGAATCGAACCCACGACCCGCAGCGCAGAAGCCAATCGCTTAGCCACTGCACCAAACGTGTCGTGTGTGTGTCGTGTGAATGAGAACGGTTTAGGCCTTAGTCTGGCCTGGTGCGGGTTGACGGACTACACACACCACCAAGAACTTTATGAAGCCCTCTCAGGTGGTGCAGGTTTCCTCACGATGTATTCCTTCACCGTTAACGCAAGTGATAATCAAATTCAGACCCGCACATGAATTCGAAAAGTCAGAGGTTACTGACGACACGTTTGGTGCAGTGGCTGAGCGGTTGGTTTCTGCGCTACGGGTCGTGGATTCGATTAACGCACGGAACAAATATTTATATCGCCTACAGATAGTTGTTCCGGGTCTGGGTGTTTGTGTATGTGAAGATTTGTGTCTGTAAACGTACCCACGATACAGGAGAAATCCTAGTGTGAGGCAACGTTTTTTTGGAAATAAATAATAATAATAAATAAATAAAGAGGTACGGGCTGGGATTGAATTCAGACCCTCCACCGACGTTCCAAACAAACACTTTTGATTAGCGCTACTCTGAGAGTGTATTTTTTTTCTAGTTGTTCGCCATTATAAATTTGCTTACAAGAATCATACATCACACTATGCGCGCCAAATAAGAATAGGATCGCGCTTGCTACAACTTCACACGATAGCTGTCAAATTGGTACTGCCAGCAAAAAAATACTATGAAAAAAAAAAGTTAAATTTTTGAGTTCTTAGATTTCATTATTATTTACATTCATTTTTAAAAAATGTTATTTATTGAATTCCATAAATAGATAATTTTGGAAAATTTAATAATAGGTATTTGAAAACAGTATTCATTAAAGAAATGAACCAATATATATAGTTAACTTCACGAAATGCTACTGGTCACCCTAATGGTGCGTCCAGACCTGACGAACGCGCCGCGAATGTGCAGCACGCGCGCCGCTCGCGCGCAGCGCGCGAGCCGTTCGCGAGCCGCGCGCGAGCGGCGCGCGGAGCTTTGTACGAACATGAAATGCACGCGCGCTGCTCGCGAGCGGCTCGCGATCGGTTCGCGCGCTGCGCGCGAGCGGCGCATTCGCGGCGCGTTCGTCAGGTCTGGACGCACCATAATATGTCGCCATAATAATAATATAATTACTGTGTAATTAATTTGGCGTAAAATTGATAAGAAATACCAAAAAAGTGAACAAAAATAAATAAACTGAATATAATTTCTTTATTTACTTTTTTGCACACCTTCCACTTTGGTAATGAAGTTCACGAGTATTGCGGAACAAAACGGCGTCTTGACAGTGCTATTCTTATTTGGCACGCATAGTACATGTATGTAAGTGTGATTTGGATAACCTAACCTAACCTAAAATTCCACACACTGGACTAAAACAGATATACGATCCCCGACCCGCTCAGTCTAGACATAGAGGAATGCTGACTCTTGGCACATCGCCATCAGTTACACTTTTAAACTTTTCGCGACTCCACACATTTGGGCATTACGTCATTCCTCTGAGAAACCGTGAATTAGTCATTGCTAGAAGTAAACAATAAACTGGCTTGTTGGTCTTGTGGTCGCAAGCGTGACTGTTGAGCATATCCCGGGTTCGATCCCCAGGTGGGGCAAAGTGATATTGGGTTTTTCCATTAGGAATTTCTCAGTATTAGCCCGAGGTCTGGTTTCGTGTCCGGTTAATGGCAATATGCTCGCCCCCTATTACATGGGACTTAAAACAACTGGTGGAACGAGGGTGTTACTAAAACATCTCTGCCTAATCCGTCGGGGAATGCAAGGCGTGATGCTATGTTTTGTGAACAATAAACCACTTACCAACATGTTCTGCCTAGCCTTTTCCCAACTATGTTCGGTACAGCTCCCAGTCTAACCAGATGCGGCTGAATACCAGTATTTTACACGGAGCGACTGCCATCAGACTTCCGCAACCCAGTTACTGGGCAATGCCGGTATCCTAAGGTTAGACCGGTTGTCAGACTTTCGGGCTTCTGACTATCTGTAACAACTGTAATAGGTATTCTTATGACACCCGGGACCGACGGTTTAACATGCTCTACGAGGCACGGAAGGGTCTCGATGTGTAACAAACGGTCACCCATCCACGGACTGACCGCGGCAAGCGCAGCTTAACCTTGCAAATCGTATGATCCGCGCTGTTGGTAATTAGCCATGAGCCCCTTCGCCACAGCTGCTTAGCTCCTCCACTCGTTTGTCGACGTCAATTTAAAATATTTCGGAAAACCGTTGACTGAAAATCCTCTTCAGTGAAAACATTCAAATAAAAATCTTCCACGTCCCATGTTAGATAATAAAAGGCTCCAAATAGGCGTAGTACAGCCTCTATTGGAGAGGACAAGATTATTCCATTAGGAGACTGTCTAGAACAGCCCTCTTGACTATACTTAGGTTCAAATGTCAATTATTCAAGATTTAAGTTTTATTGGCTTTTAGAAAGAATTCTTTTATTGAGGGTAGTTTTCTTATCAAATGTTCAAGGATCTGATTGGTACTTGCGTTTGATTCTTGGATTGTCAAAAATTTAAGGATGATTTCCACCAAACGGCTCGCATCGCATCGGATCGGAAAGGATACGAAGGGATGCGGCGACAGCCGATCGCGTCCGGCAGGAAGTCGACGCATACGATTGGCTCCGTACCGTCGCTTGCGAACGTATGCGTTTCTGCGCTATTCAAATAGTTTAATTACTACCGTGTTGAGGTGTTCTAATTTTTGAAAATGGTTGAAGTTGACGTAGTATAGTTGGCTATTGCATTGGAAGAAGAAGAAAATAATCATAAAACACAGGAGAGGAAAATAAAAATTTGGAAAGAAATCAAGGAGCCGAAAGGATCCGATCGGATACGATGACAGGCGAACGGAGCCGATCGCGCCTTGCAGCATACTTTCGGCTACGATCGCGTGTCGCGGAAGACGCCCGCGGTCAAGCTGCTGTGCGCGGCTTGGTAATATAGACGTTAAATAATGTGTACACGTTTTAATATCGTTTAAAGGTTATAAAATCCGTTCCGATCCGATGTGATGCAAGCCGTTTGTTGGAAATCATTCTTACTGGTCTTTGATCTTAAGAGTTCGATCCCGGCTCTCTGACTTTTCGAATTCACGTGCGGATCAGAATTTGATTATTACTTGCGTTAACGGTGAACGAAAAACATCGTGAGGAAACCTGCACACCTGAGAGGGCTCCATAAAGTTCTCGATAGTGTGTGTAGTCTGCCAACCCGCACCAGGCCAGCGTGGTGGACTAAGGCCTAAATTCTCCTCATTCTGAGAAGAGGCCCGTGCCCAGCAGTGGGACAGTAATGGGCTAATTATGTTATGGTGGTCTTATGATCGCAAGCTGGACTGTTGAGCGAGAAGTCCAAGGTCCAGACCAGTAAAATAAGCACAAATCTTGTCCCGTTAGTAACGTAATAACGTTAATGTAATCAATTTTGAATTGGAAATACTCGTTTTACACATTCCGTTTTGAGAGGGGCTCGTGGCTAAATAACAACCGCGCCGATCGTAAGATATGCGAGGTTAAGCTGCGCTTGCCGCGGTCAGTCCGTGGATGGGTGACCATTTGTTACACATCGAGACCCCTCCGTGCCTCGGAGAGCACGTTAAGCCGTCGGTCCCGGGTGTCATACGAATACCTATGACAGTCGTTACGGGTAGTCAGAAGCCCGAAAGTCTGACAAACGGTTTAACCTTAGGATATCGGCATTGCCCAGTTACTGGGTTGCGGAGGTCTGATGGCAGTCGCTCCGTGTAAAATACTGGTATTCAGCCGCATCTGGTTAGACTGGAAGCTGACTCCAAGATAATTGGGAAAAGGCTAAGAGGAAGACACATTCCGTTTTGTCATCATAAACTGTATGCTGAGAACAATATAAATAAAACTTTTTAACAAAATTAAAACCGACTTTAAATTGTCTATCTCCAAAGTTCTTCATCAGATCTTCACTAAATTTAAATGGGACCACTTCGTAAGGATACTCTTTCAAACAAAAAAAGAATCATTACAATCGGTTCACAATTAGCAAAGATATCGCTGAACACACATACAAAAAAAAAAACTTACAGTCGAATTGAGAACCTTCTCCTTTTTTTGGAAGTCGGTTAAAAACGGATCCGTACATGAAGATGTATGGAGAAGTACGGATGCATTTACACACGATCCGTTATTTTTATTTTTATAGTATCCTGCCTGTCAGAGACGCAGAGAGATGCTGTCTATCGAGATAGGTAGAACGGAACGGAATTCGATAGATGTGAACAACACATCTAGTACCGACGGATCAGTTAAAAACGGTCATAGGAAAACGGATCCGTCATGTGAATGGGCTCTTACATGGGAATGGGACCTAATACCGCCGGTGCCGTGTATGAGAATCAGGTAAACCTCGTCAAGGACATACATTAAATTAATTTATTGAGAGTTATATTAGCAGAGATCGGATAATCGGATGCATATTTACCTGGAGTAAATTTATAGAGAGTTATATTAGCAGAGATCGGATAATCGGATGCATATTTACCTGGAGTAAATTTATAGAGAGTTATATTAGCAGAGATCGGATAATCGGATGCATATTTACCTAAATTAAATTTATAGAGAGTTATATTAGCAGAGATCGGATAATCGGATGCATATTTACCTAAAGTAAATTTTTCGCTACGATAGTATGAAAACGGCTTCTGAAAATAATATTTTTTAAAACAAATAATCCTATATCACGGGATTGCATAACGAATCAAATGCATATGATTAATTGATGCTAATTTTTAACCCCCGATGCAAATATGTGTGTATGTAGGGTGTAAGAAAGTGAGGGGTACATGTCTGTGTTATTTAAAAAAAAGGTACTACTTTAGGTATGTAAATAAATAAATATGCATCCAATTCTAGGTAAATATGATTGTATTCTACAGAACACTAAATTTGACGATCCCGGAATCGCGGGATTTTTTCGATACAAAAGTGCATTCCATATTAGCCAACACCTGAACTTTAGGTAAATATGCATCCGATTTTCCGATCTCTGTATATTAGTTAAGAGAAAAGGTACTTATAATAATAGTTAAGATTCCTATACAAGGTTAGTTGGAAAGGGGGTACTAAGCCGAAAGGGTGTTAAAGTACCCATAATAAGGGATAACTTTTGTTCTACAACTTTCCCAAAACTCGATAGTTTAAGAGAAATAGTTTTTCAAAGATTTGGTAAAAAATATGCTAAAATATATCTGTCCATAGCTATGACACAAAACAGATAGGTACAGAAGTCAATCTACATACAAGTGCGCTCGAGCAACGCACACATAGACACTGCTCACGGACACGATATCTCGGACTGTTTGGGACCAGAGTGCGAGTGAGTGCGAGCGCGAGTGCCATGCGCTTGAGAGAGATAGATATATAGATAGAGCGACCGCCGAGCATAGGTATGAAAAGTGAAGTACATACATGTGATTGACTTCTGTACCTATCTGTTTTGTGGCTATGATCAGCTGTGTTTACAATTTAGGTCATATTTGGGGTCACGGATTAGAAACTTAATTTTCTGAATTCATAACTAAAGCAGGAATGTTTTTTTTTTTGGAAAAACTAAAATAAAAATCTTTTGCGTGCAAATAAAAATTATCGATATTTGAAATTTTAAAACTTGCTTTAAAACAGTCATCAGTGATACTTTAAGTGGCCCGCGGCTTAGTACCCCCTTTCCGACTAACCTTGTATAAATAAATTACTCTTTTATAACAACTAAAATGACGTAGACTAAAATGTATTGTTTATTTAATATAACAGTCTTAAGTGCTATCAAAAGAAGTCACTTCTAAATATAGATGAAATAAATAAATCTCCCATAGGCACTTAAGAATAGTATTAATAAAAGTGTTGAGAACAATAAACTCATTCTATGTGTCGGTTTATTTTAGTTTCTGCTAATGTTAGCGTTTCGCTTTTGTGAGTAATCGTCTCTTGGTTTAAATTAATTTAAACTACTGATACATATTAATCCACAATATTTATAAGGTATTCTACACATTGTTTGACATTTTCATGTCTGTCATTGCCATGTCAGTTATTGCCCTGTTTGTCATTGCCATGTCTGTCTTTGCCATGTTTGTCATTGCCATGCCTGTTATTATCATGTCTGTCATTGTGATGTCTGTCATTGCCATGTCTATGTCCATCTTAGACCCTGTCTGCCGTTATTATCATGTGAGATTAGGGTCAACGCGACCAACACATAACATCACGCCATGTATTCCGTGAGGGGTACGGCAGGGGTGTTTTTAGTACACCCTCGTTTCGCCAATTATGTTAAAGTACCATGTAATAGGGCGCGAGCTTATTGCCATTAATCGGGCACAAATTCAGACTCCGGGCTGCCACTGAGAAATTCCTAATGGAGAATCCGGATAACACTTTGCCCGACCTGGGTATCGAACCCGAACCCCAAGCTCAGCAGTCGCGCTTGCGACCACTAGACCAACAAGGCAGTATATGTGGCAGAGTAATCTATACTAATATTATAAAGCTGAAGAGTTTGTTTGTTTGTTTGAACGCGCTAATCTCAGGAACTACTGATTGTAATTGAAAAAATATTTTTGTGTTGGATAGTCCATTTATCGAGGAAGGTTATAGGCTATATAACATTACGCTTCGACCAATAGGAGCGGAGCATAAATGAAAAAATGTTGCAAAAACGGGAAAAATATCCACCCGTGCGAAGCCGGGATGGGCCGCTAGTCTATACTTCTATATCTATTTATTTAATTATTTTACTTTAATTAAAACGGTCTTAGACCAATTACAATAATTAAAGATAGAAAAAAGAACAGGAATGGAAGAAGATACATACAAAACAATGGAACGAAAAATAATGATTTAAAAAAATATATAACAATATGAGACACCTCTTTCACACAGCCCCACATCATCACCCTATCTCACAATTTATTCTTTCATTCATATTCTCTCACCTGACAATTTATTCTTTCATTCATCCGCAAACAGATCACAATTCAGTCATAAATGTATTTATTTACGCACGTACAATTATAATTATTTTTATAACATAAAATAACTAAAAAGAGAATTCAAAACGTTCGTGATACATTCCTCTCGCAGTACTCCAGGCATTCCGATAAAATCACCTTCCATTCATCAGCAAACACATCAAAATTCGGTCTGGCGTCCAGGAGAGCATTGAGTGCGGTTAGACTTCGCGGTATGGGTGATCGTGAACGAGCCACAGTACGACATATCGGAACAGCAAACAGTTTATGTTTTCTGTTCCGACGGTAATTATTGGGTACAAACAATCGGCACAACTCACAATTAAGGTCAGGGGCATCTACTTTTCCTCGAAGGGTCTTGCACATCATTAATAGTTGGTCATTAGACCTTCTAACCTCTAAAGAGTTATACCCCAAGTAACCTTAAGAGGAATTTAGTTGGGTACTTAAAAGGGTAATAACCATATATGCGCTTGTATAGGTACCTTAAGAAAGCTTTTTGGACTTTTTCTAATGAGAGTGTATACGTGCTCTGATGCGGATGCCATACACATGCACTTGACTCAAGTTTGCATCGGACCAAGGTACTGAAACTGAGCTTGATCACCCCTATGTTTTGGAAGTCGTTAGAATTCCGAAGAACAAATCCTAGTCGTCGAAAAGACTCTTTAGCCAGTGATGTGAAGTGATCATGGAAAGTGAGCTTGTGATCGAATGTAATACCCAAATCTTTAATTGTAGTAGATCTTGATATAATATTACAGTCTAGTTTATAGAGAAATTCAATGGGGTGTCGCTTCCGGCTGAAGGTAATTTGGAAGCATTTGCTGGAATTGAATTCCATTCCATTTTTAACGCCCCATTGGTACACTGAATCTATGTCTCGCTGGAGCATCAAACAGTCCTCCTCATTTTTAATCTTTAGAAATAGCTTTAAATCATCCGCATAAAGAAGAGATTTCGCATATTTGATGACTGTGGGAAGGGACATTTACCATGAGAATGAACAAGAGAGGTCCGAGAATCGATCCTTGACTCACTCCAGAACGCGTGTGGTATGGTCGAGAGTCGTAAGGCCCGAGTCGAACAAACTGCTGGCGATCGCGAAGATAATCAGCAAAGAAACGAAGAAGACCGGGGGAAAGACCCAGAGCACTCAGCTTTTCCAGCAGTATATCATTGTTAACCCTGTCAAACGCCTTCCGGAAGTCAAGGTACAGTACATCAACTTGCCCTCCAGTGTCAAGTCGGGTGGAAATATAGTCGACAATAGTCAGAAGGTTCGTGTTAACAGACCTCTTTTGTCTAAAGCCGTGTTGGTCATTTCATAAGAATTACTAATATTATAAGGTAAAGAGGAAAGATTTGTATTTTTGTATGTAACGAATAAACTTAAAAACTAATAAACCGATTTCAAAAATTCTTTTGCCGTTAGAAAGCTACATTATCACTGAGTAACATAGGCTACGGGCGGAGCCGTGAGGACATAGCTAGTAAATAATAAAAAAACAATTGACTGGCAATTAGAGCTCATATTATTATTAACATCCAATCTCGACAGGCTAAAAATAAAAGCAAGCTCAAAAATATTTTTGCTAATAAAATTGATTTTATACGTAACCAAAAAAATATTTCGTGATCTACTTCAAGCATACCAATTTATAAGCACTTCAGCGCTGGATGAGGCAAGCAGTTATTATAATGAGAAATAATTTATTAGGTTTTGACTGAGATATCGTTAATTGACTAGAAATGTCATCTTGATGAATTATTTTATACCTTACGACTTTGCGACACCGATCACTTCAGAACTGATTGCGACTTCAAGACCTCGAATGTTTATTAGTACTGCAGTAAAATAATGATCTTTACGCTGACGCAATAAGAGCGAGTGACGCGATAATGAGTGCCTGCCATTGATTGTTCGAACAAATTTGCCAATGCAACTTCTTAGTTGTGTCATATTATAATTATGTGCGAAGCTCTTGCTGTTTGATCCCGTTATGATGTATAAACTAATCTCTCTACCACTTCCACTTCTCACTTTCTTCATCATTATCATCCAGTCTTTACCTACTGCTGAGTATAATAGACCTTCCTTTGCATAAGCTATTTTCTTCAGTCCTGTTATAATCAGACTGAAATAATAAACCCTGCCATTTTATAATCATCGACTCGACTCAACACGCTACAAACACTTTTCTAGACCGGAGAAAATACCACAAACTACGCTTCGGTATCACAAAATACCACGATCCTTACCACTTCCATTAACCCACGATCCGCACACACAATCTCGTTATTACGCCGTGTGGTCGTAAATTTTTATAAATTTTGATATATAATAACAAATTTTACGGCATTTTCAATAATTTACGGGTGTCGATACGGTCTTGTCATTTATGGTGGAGACCGGTAATTTTTAATTTATCTTTATAGGTTATTAAGGGCTTTTTCGTGGTTATAATTGGTGATTTATAATGTCGTGTGGTGATTTTGAAGTGGTGATATTTTGATACCCGTATGGTTTGAAGCCGACAGAATCAATCATAATATATCCTCCCCGTTATCATTAGCTGGTGTTATCGGTAGCTGGTAACACTGGACAATGTTGATAAAGGAAGGTAATCGTCAAGATGAATCAACGTACCCGACGTTATAAAAACAGTGGTCATTCGTCGTAGCAGAGGATTCTATGTCGAACCGCCGTAGAAGTCTGACTTTATATATCTGATTAGCTTGTCCTTATTTTCTGATCTTGTGTAAATTGTGTAAATTATTATATCATGTGTAAAACGAAGCCGAGAGCCACGTATTCTTCCCATCATTACGAAGACTTTTTGGTTCTGGGCCATACCTGGGAACCGACTGGTTATGAAGATATTGAAGGTCAAAGTCATCACATTTTTATACGTTTTTCACGAAAACTAAGTTATAATGTTATTACCAAACATTCTTCTATACAAACAATATCAATATTTTAGAAAGGTAGGCACAGTCTGCTGCGCGCGCGCATCCATTGCGCGCTACAAATAAAAGCTGTTTTTTAATACCGAAAAATAAAAGTCGTTTCCCAGAAATTATTTTTGCTGTATATTACTTGGTTTTATGTACAGTATGCGTAGACTTCGGCTTCGTGAAGGCTATTTTTACACCCTGTATATTGTGAACTAGCTTTTGCAACTAGCCACTAACCCAAATATAAATACTCTCAGTGGTGGAGGGTCTGGGTCTGACTAACCAGAAGCTAAAAGTTTGGAATTCGTGGAGGCTTTTGCCCATCAGTGGGATGATACGTGCTGACAGAGGGAGTAAGTAACAATATTGCAAATATTATTTTACCATAAATTTTTAATTTTAATACATTTTTACAATGTTAATTTTAACCATTTACTGAACCGTAATTAATAATTTTATTAATAAAGAGTCCGGACCAACCAACCGTGAAAATATTGAAGTACTGAGATTAGGTACTTCAATATTTTTACACAGAAATTTTGCTTTACAAACTTTTAATAACATCTAATATTACGAAACACTAGCTGTGCCCTCACGGCTCTGCCCGCGTAAGAAGTTTTATTCCAGTAATAAATATAGCCTATGTTACTCAGTGATAATGTAGCTTTCTAACGGCACCCCACAGAGGAGAGGTCCGCCATGGGTTGGTGGACCGGGACCTGCCTGGGTTGCGGTGCATGCTCTTGCGAATTCTGCGACCCCGGCCGAACGGTGAGGAGAAGGAACACCGTTGGTTTTTAGTACTTTTAAGCCGGTAAGAGTCCGGCAGACCCCTCCGCCTTCTTCGGGCGAGGGACATCCATGAGGATTTTCCAACGAAAAAAGAAAAGCTTTCTAACGGCAAAAGAATTTTTGAAATCGGTCCAGTAGTTTTTAAGTTTATTCGTTACATACAAAAATACAAATCTTTCCTCTTTATAATATTAGTATAGATTTTAAAAAAAACATGAGTTACCATAACCAAATTACGTAACATTCCACCATTTTTAAAAACCTTATTACTTAATAGATTCATAGATATTAAAAAAAAGGTCAGACATAAAAAATACTGCTTGAGTTGTCTCGTAAACCAGGAAATGAAGATGGCGGCGTTAGGCTGCTGCTCACGTACCTACTTTATCTGTAGCAAGCGAGATTTACAGCCGTCGATCGCGACTTAACGTCCGTGTGGAGACGGCCTAAGGGTTGCACATAGTGTAGAAAGAAACAGTAGGACCAGTTGGTGCGGATTTTTAAATAGGATGAGTCTAAGAGTACAAGAACGGTGGTAGCTATCAGCTTTATCTACATTCATACATCTTGTCATATACGCACGCCGGTTGAGAGTACACCGCACCTGTCCACTGTGAAGAACACCACCAATAACATTGACGTATGTCCTTCTAGGGCGTCCTCTACCGGCGTTTCCATTGACATCCGCCTTATAAATTCGTTTTGTTAATCGCGGTTCACCCATTCTCTCAACATGACCAAACCACCTAAGCATACTTCTTTAAATTTTTGTCTCTACATCATCTTTTAAACCGCAACTTTGTCGAATCACATCATTCCTCAACCTATCATTCAAAGTTACACCGCACATACTTCGCAAGGAACGCATTTCCACGGCATTTATTCTACTTTCATGCCTCTTTTGCCACGACCAACATTCACTTCCATACATAAGCGTAGGTACCAGCACACCATTATGGACAGCCAGCTGAGTCTTTTTGGATATCGACTGGTTAGCCACAACCGCATGCATAGCACCGTTCACTTTATTTCCCGCATTTGCTCTGCTTTCCACATCTGCGTCAATCTTACCATCTCTTGTGAACATACTTCCCAAATAAACAAATTCATTCACTTGGTTTTTTTTACTCTCATCTCCTATTTTTAGGTACTTTACACTCAGATACATCTGCATCTCTTTCACAACCCATAACTTTAATCTTGATTACATTAATTTTCTTATCTTTCATCTTATATGCTCCATTCATCATAGTTACACAGATGTGTTTAAAAAAAACCACATGTTATCAGTATTATACACGTAGTGACACTGAGAGATATGAATGACAGGAAATTAGAACATGTAAAGTCTACTGTCAATCAGTTTTTTGAATGCCTGTAACGATTCTCATTCGGTCTAGCTATAGGATTAAAAATTAATTAACAGCATTGTTTTGTACAATATTTACAAGATGTTTCTTAAGTCACTATTCTTATTCCGTAAACATATCGCGAATAAAAAGACAGGTACCAAATAAAATAAATGGCGCCACCGTAAAAGTGTTAGCTCGCTGTTTCGTCTACACTGTGTACGTCTCAGTTTTACTGTTCAGCTGTAAAATCGAATTAGTCGTACAATAGTGCGATAAAGTCGGACGATTGTTTACCCGGCTTGAGGTAAATCCAAGCTTATGTACTTACGTTTAACGTACGTACTTACACTAGTAGGAAGTAGTTTTATTTTTATTTATTTTAGTGATGGCGTTGCCAACGTGGATATTTAGTATTTTTTCAAATTTAATAGATTAAATGATAAATGATTTTTATTTCCGTAAATAAATCTGTTACAGACACTTTTACAAGTCAATGTAATGTTTTTTTTAAGACTAAATGGCGCCGGCATTTCCTATCTGACTAGCTCTGAGAAGAAAAGCTGAAACAAACTCAGAGATCAAGTTGGAAATATGTTAAGGGGAAGTTGAGTGGGTATGACTGATATTCGATCTGCTTAGCCTTAATTGTTCTAGCTATTATATTAAAGATCGTGAGGTTCTGGGTTCGATCTCCAGATCGGGCAGTGTCGTTGTGTTTTACCGTGTAGAATTCCACAATAGCAGCCCGGAGTTTAATTTATGCCCGGTTGGTGGCAATAGGGTCGCCCCCTATTCCATGGTACTTAAAACATAACGGTGAAATGAGGGTGTTACTATACACCTCTGCCCAACCCTTCGGGGAATATAGGCGTGATGTTATGATATGTCTATAAACACGTGTCTAGCTTATTACTTGATAAACTATACTAATATTATAAAGCTGAAGAGTTTGTTTGTTTGTTTGTTTGAATGCGCTAATCTCAGGAACTACTGGTTGGAATTGAAAATTTATTTTTGTGTTGCATAGTCCATTTATCGAGGAAGGTTATAGGCTATATAACATCACGCTACAACGAATAGGAGCGGAGCATAAATGAAAAATGTTGCAAAAACGGGAAAAATGTCTCTCCGCGAGTTACTTGATAAATTCAATACGTAAACATGCTATGTTCCTTTTAAACCTGGAAGACTTCCAAATACTTCCTAAGTGTGGTAGCATCTTTGAAGAACGCTCGCTTGGAGCTGTGAGTTATTGGCTCCTAATAATGCACGTGCGGGTCGCTTTTACGGTTATTTAAGAATAAAATAAAACTCACAAATTTATTTATTTATTTGAAAGGTACACCAACGACCCATTCACTAGAAACATTAACATAGTAAAAGTAACATAAGCATTGAGTTAGGGTGAATTAGTCACTTACAGAAAAAATTGCTTCTTAAAATACGTTTTAACAAGATGTTTTGCTCGTAGTGAGGATAGAAACATTAATTAGAAACAATGAACAAAACATTAAGTAAAAAACAATAGAAATTAGAATAAAAAATTATCAAAAATTAATATCAAAATTATCATTAGAATCAAAATTAAAACATTAAAATTAAAAAATAAACAGTAAAATTGATATTCAAAATTCAAAACGGTAGAACGCGATATTGAGTGCAATAAGAGAACATTCCAAAATTGTTGAAGAGGCAGGCACATGTGGCAAAAAACCATAAGTTGAAATAGTAAAAAAAAATAAAAAGTAGGTTATGAAATTATGATTCGTCGCTAATAGTTATAATTTTTTTGCGAAATTGGGAAAATGTGTCTGTAAATATATCAATATTGTTGCAGATATCTATTTTATTATAATTAGCCATTAATCGATTCAAGGGGGCATTGCGACCGAGGTTGGTCCTTGATGAAGACGGTGCAAAGGTATTTATTTTGCGTAGAGATCTAGTTACGGTACGCCTAGGCACAGTTATATCGATTTCTGATAATAACTCAGGTACGTCCGCCAGGTTATGAATGATTTTGTAGAACAAGAGCTGATCAGAAGTGCTTCTACGTTGTTCAAGTGGTAGCATATTGAAGTGATTAAGCCTTTGGAAATAATTAGCATCATGAGGGCAACTAGGGCATCTAAAGCGTAAGTATCTGGTGAAGGCCTTCTGTATACGTTCTATCCTGTTAATATGAACACAATATGTGGGATTCCAAACTGGAGATGCGTAATCCAGTATGCTTCTGACAAGGGTGTAGGGAAGCACTTTTAGTGTCAACAAATAACTACTAGTTATCATATCGGCCCATTTTTTTCTTTTTTCGTGTGGTTTAGACTAACCTGGTGTCAGAGTTTATGCCACTCATGGGCCTCTGACTTGGCTTCACATGCCGTCGAGAAATATCTCTCAGGTTAGGTTAAATCACGATGTTTTCCTTTACCATTTTTAAGCAAGTGATAATTATACAATACGCGCATGAATCCGAAAAGTCAGGTGCGTGGTTCGAACTCGAGACCCGTGATTTGGCAGTCTGACGGTCACACCATTAGGCTACCACTGCTACATCGGCCCGTAAACGCACACCTAGTAAATGACGACTACGATGAACGGTTATAATGTTGAGATAATCACATCTGTAGGTCATATAAATACCTGTTCCGCGTGGAAATCGAACCCGCAATACTTTGCATAATTAATAGACGCTTGTCTAATGAATTGGTGATCCTAGTTCATTGTTATTTAGACAGCAGAAAAATGTTTTTTTCATAACATTAAGTGATGATTTCCGCCAAACGGCTCGCATCGTATCGGATCGGAAAGGATACGAACGGATGCGGCGACAGCCGAACGCGCCCGGCAGGGTGCCGACGCATACGATCAGCTCCATACCGTCACTTGTGAACGTATCCGTTTCTGCGCCTAGTCAAATAGTTTCATTCCTGCCGTGTTGACAGCCGAAAGGATCCGATCGGATACGACGACAGCAGCATACTTTCGGCTACGATCGCGTGTCGCAGAAGACGCCCGCGGTCAAGCTGCTGTGCGCGGCGTGGTAATATAGACTTTAAATACTGTGTACACGATTTAATATTGTTTAAAGATTGTAATATCCGTTCCGATTCGATGCGATGCGAGCCGTTTGGTGGAAATCATCCTTAACGTCCGTATTACAGAACATTCCTCAAGTCCAGTTTAATCTATAATCAGTTAATATTATTGTTTAAGTGTATAATCAGTACTTTAGCATTGGTCTTATTTCAGAACGGTAATCAATTTATACTCCACTGGATCGAGAGTCAAATCGAGCCTCAAGCGGAGATATGTATTGTCTATGCATTAGTCTATTTTCGGATACGATTTTTATTTTCTTTACAGAGTAAGTAGTTCTCTACTGCCTCGAACTGCCGGACTGCCTCGTTGGTTTAGTGATGGCAAGCGCAACTGCTGATATTAAGGTCCTGGGTTCGATCCCCAGGTCGGGCAAAATGTTATTGGGTTTTTCCGTGTGGAATTCCTCAGTGGCAGCCGGGAGTTCGGAGTTGTCCCCGGTTGATGGCAATAGGCTCGCCCACTAGACTTAAACATAATGGTGAAATGAGGGTGTTACTATACACCTCTGCCCTACACTTCGGGGTATACAGGCGTGATGTTATGTTAGTGCTTATAACTTGTTACAGCTTGACAAGCAGGTGATACCTGGATACATCCGTCAATAAATGAACTCAGCCGTAGTTCATCGTAGACCTCAGAACTTTTAAATTCATAGAAAAAAAATAAAAATGCAAACGCATCACGAAATCAACATCGAAAAATCCAACGCTACGAAATTTCGCGGTCCCAAAGTTCAACACGCAATCAAGCACGGACTGCGTCATCAAAATCGCGTTTTAAAAGTTCAAAAACCGAACTCAAAACCGCGTACTGAGCGTACTCGGATCTGAAGCAGCGTTTTGTTTGACTCCGATAAAACGCGGAGGCGCGTACGTTTCATTTGACGCTCAAAATAACAGTTTAACTCATAAAGAGGCTTTGGAAAGTTTAAAAAATAACTTTCATAGCAATTTAGAGGTACGGGGAAACTCTAACTGGCAATTTGTGGCACACAGACGTCGAGGATGGCAATCTTTCTTTTAAAAATGTATAGCTGGTTTAATAAACCCATATTAAACGTGTCCTCACTCAAAAAGCATATTACAAGACTAAGGACTACGTTGGCCACAGGGATGTTTGGCATTAGTTCTTGAACATGTGGCTTCCCTGGAACCTCATTAAAACATATGTGTATGTTTATTAACTATCCTCAATTATGATTACATATTTTTTATTTTTTTTGTTGCTATCATTACTCTCAAGATATCTTTATCTTATTTTACAATTATTTTTTAGCTAAGTTTTGATGACATTTAATTATGTCAATTGTTTTATGTAGTTTAGCTTCCTTTTCACTTTTGTAAATGTGAGAACTTTGTGGACCTGCATCTATAAATTTCTAAATTACTATAATATTATTCATATTGCTTTTTTTAAAATTTTATTTTTGTTTGTTAATTTTTGTACTCAAGTCTTTTAGTACTACATTACTCATTGGTCTGTGGTCAGGACTTCATTGTTCTCTCACTATCCTAAATCATTGTACTGTATCCACTGAAATTGTTAAAGGTATTATTTTTAAAACAGTAACCATGGAGTTTATTGCCGGCTCTTCTCCATAGGAAACGACTAATTGGAACCGTGCACCTAAATTCGACGTTTCATAAGCACCTGTATTGGTTTATGTGAAATAAAAAAAATTGATTTTGATTTTTGATATTGCCGCTTTCGCCAGCGCTGTTAGTAAGCGTCGCGGGTCACGAGCTTTGAGTGTCTTGAAGCGTTTTAGAATAATCAGCGCGTGCGGTGGTCAGCGCTGACGGGGAAATCATAAGTTTCGGCTGTCAGCGCCGACGGTCAACGTGACTCTAAAACGAGCCTTAGTATTTTTTTTCGACTGCTGATCGTGATTCGATTCGATCCCCACGTCGGGCAAAGTGTTATTGGGTTTATCCGTGTGGAATTCTTCAGTAGCAGCTCGGAGTTTGGATTTGTGCCCGGTTAATGGCTACAGGCTCGCCATCTATTACGTCGGATTAAAACATAACGGCGAAATGAGGGTATTATTATACTCCTCTGCCCAACCCTTCGGGGAATACAGGCGTGATGTTATGTTATGTTTTTTTTCTAAAATTTAAACATCTTTGAAGTAGACATATGATAAATCTCAAATTCCGTTGTTCACCTTCCTCGTACGCTTCTACATTTCATTCAAAACGATACAGATTGCATCAAATAGGTAAGTGTTTCGTTTTATTTCTAAAATCTCAGGCGGAAACAATCTATCAGAACCATTTTTAAATATGTTTAAAGCAAATAAATAGAATTGGAATGTCTGAAGATTTTGAAATAAACATTTTATGTTGAACACAAAACTTTGAGGGCGTGCACCTGGTCTCGGCTTTTTGGTATTTTTTACTTACATACATAAACTCGCTGCTTTTTCATAGGCAGAAACTATAGAACGCCATATACTACATTCCTAACATACTCCTTTCGCTTCATCCACATTCATACATCTTGTCATAAAAGCACACCGTTTAAGAGTACTACGCACTTGTCCTTTGTGAAGAGCATCACCAATAAGATCGATGTATGTCCTTTTTTAACCGACTTCCAAAAAAAGGAGGAGGTTCTTAATTGGAATGTATTTTTTTTTATGTTTATTCCGCGATATCTTTGCTAATTGTGAACCGATTTAAAAGATTATTTTTTTGTTTGAAAGAATATTCTTTCAAAGTGGTCCCATTTAAATTTGGTGAAGATCTGATGAAGAACTTTGGAGATAGACAATTTGAAGTCGGGTTTTATTTTTGTTAAAAAGTTTTACTTAAATAAATTATTTACCTAGCAGTATCTACCTATACTGGTAAGGTTATACCAGTAGTCGTGACTTACTGTCAATCAATGAACTGTCTTATGGATCTAATGGTCGCAAGAGTGGCTACCGAACGGAGTCACAGTTTCGATATCCAGGGGCTATTATTGAGTTTTATTTTTGGAATTATCATCCACACATAACTTATCATCACGCCTGAATTCCCCGAAGGGTTGGGCCGAGGTGTATAGTAGTACCCTCATTTCGCCGTTATATTAAGTCCCATGTAATTCGGGGACAGCGTTTTTGCCATCAACCGGGCACAAATCCAAGCTCCGGGCTGCTGAAGAATTCCACACGGAAAAACCCAATAACACTTTGCCCAACTTAGCGTTAATGGATATTATTATCAGTGGAGTTCTATACTTCAAAACGCATAAAAACATGTGACTATTTTAATTTTTTCGTGTGGCTAGTGACTAACTTGGTGTCGAGAGTTTATGCCGCCCATGGGCCTCTGACTTGGCTTCACATGCTGTCGAGAAATATCTTTCAGGCGTGTCTGCTTCCTCACGATGTTTTCCTTCACCGTTTTCGAGCAAGCGATAATTATACAATACGCACATGAATCCGAATAAAATGATAATAGATGGACCATAGAAACTACACGATGGAAAGGTCCACAGGGAAAGAGGAATGTTGGAAGACCTGTAAGACGGTGGGCTGATGATATTATCCAGGTGTCAGGAAATGACTGGACAAATACAGGCAAGGACAGGGATTTGTGGAAAAAGCTGGAGGAGGCCTTTACCCAAAAAGTGGAAAGGTCCACAGGGAAAGAGGAATATTGGAAGACCTGTAAGACGGTGGGCTGATGATATTATCCAGGTGTCAGGAAATGACTGGACAAATACAGGCAAGGACAGGGATTTGTGGAAAAAGCTGGAGGAGGCCTTTACCCAAAAAGTGGAAAGGTCCACAGGGAAAGAGGAATATTGGAAGACCTGTAAGATGGTGGGCTGATGATATTATCCAGGTGTCAGGAAATGACTGGACAAATACAGGCAAGGACAGGGATTTGTGGAAAAAGCTGGAGGAGGCCTTTACCCAAAAAGGGGTCCATATCTCAACAAAAAAAGACTAAGTAAATTAATTATAACACTTGAAATGTAACTTAGAAATATGGAATAAAATGGCTTTTTTAATTTTTTTTTATTTATTTATTTATTTTACATGAATCCGAAAAGTCAGAGGTGCGTGCCTTGGGTTAGAAGTCGAGACCTATGACTTGGCAGTCCGACGGTCACACCACTAGGCTATCAATGCTACAAACAACACACATGACACACAACAACATGTGACTAATTTTGTCCGACACACAACATAGCAGTGTGTAACTAATGCGAGAGAATTTCTGTAGGTACTTAAGTATGACTAAAGTTCTCAAATAAACTTCACAGTTCAAAGAGAATTTGTAACCATGGCAAATCTTTTGCGAAATATTGTTTGCATGCTACACCTTCCTCTTTGGTCTAGTGGTGGCAAGCGCGACTGCTGATCGTGAGGGTCTGGGTTCGATCCCCAGGTCGGGCAGTGTTATTGGGGTTTTCCGTGTGGTATTCCTCAGTAGCAGCCCGGAGTTTGGATTTGAGCCTCTAAAAGGTAGTCAGTTGAAATTTTCACAGAATATGTGTTATTACAGCCGCTATCATCTTCTATACATATAAAATGCTTTGTCCTGAATGAATGACTGACGGATCAACGCACAGCCTAAGCCGCTGATCGTAGAGACCTGAAACTTGGAGAGTGTGTTCTTTGTATGACGTAGGCATCCGATAAGAAATGATTTTCTGAAATTCTACCCCTAAGGGGATGAAAAAGGGGGCAAAGTTTGTATGGGACAACATGATTCCTTAGTCCAATCTACTTCAAATTTTGCATAGGTACCTAATCCTTTTTTAACAGAATTGATGGAAGACATTTTTCGTTTTTTATTGAAATTCATCCCCTAACGGGGTTAAAAAGGGGAAGAAAGTTATTTCTCATAGTTTTCTTTTAGTTTGTCTTATAAGTTTAATTTAGTGTGTATTGTTTTTCACAATTTTTTTACATTTATAAATTTGTCTGTGTCCATTTTTAAAAATGGGAGCAGAGTTGGCTAACGTCAATGGGAAATTAATAAACATTAAATTTTAGCAGCGGGTACCTTTTATTACGCAGGCATCCACTAAGGAAGGATTTTTCAAAATCCCTCCCCCAAGCGGGTGAATAAAAATCACACAAGCGAAGCTGTGGGCAAAAGCTAGTGGCAAATAAAATAATAATAGAAACTCTAAATCCAAAGGCGGTACGGGACCTGTGCGACTCCGACTCGTACTTGGCCGGTTTTTTTTTATACTGTTAGCTTCTTTAATTCCCTGTGCGATTTCAATTTTTCTTTTTCTTCTTTCCTTTCTTTTCTTTCTTTCTTTCTTTTATTTATTTCTAGCTTTCTTTCCTTTCTTTCTTTCTTTCAAATTTCCAATTTGTAAACACTGGTTTTATTCCTAAAAAAAGATATTTTATCTCAATTTTGATGATAGCTACAATTAAAATAAATTCTAAAAATTATTCTACATAAAGCTACATTCGCTAGCAAGCATTTTAAACCGTACCCACAGTAATGAATATTATTATGAGCTGGGAAATAGCTTTAAAATGAAGCTGGAGTGGTTTAACAAACGGTGCAGCATTTCCAGCTCATTCGGAAGTGAATAGGAGATTTAATTGCTGGGAGAATGGTAAAAAAAAAATGTGTGTTTTTTTTTAGCGTGGCCGGTAAAGATAGTTTTGTCATGAGCCAGCGAGCGGCTCCGCTTGTGTGGAAAGCTGTGTTTTACGGAGTAAAAAGTACTTTTATGTACTTGTAGGTTCAATTACATTTGTACCATCAGAATATCAATGATAGCTTAGTGGTGTGACCGTCGGACTGCCAAGTCTCGAGCGAACCCAAGGCACGCACCTCTGACTTTTCGGATTCATGTGCGTATTGTATAATTTTCACTTGATTAAAAACGGTGAAGGAAAACATCGTGAGGAAACCGGTATGTCTGAGAGATATTATTCGACGGCATGTGAAGCCAAGTGAGAGGCCCATGGGCGGCATAAACTCTGACACCAGATTAGTTACTAACCACACGAAAAGAAGAAGAAGACCATCAGAATCTTTCATTATTTGATCTTTATTATACAAAGTGTACCAGAAATGAGTGGTCATATTTAAGGGAGTTGTTTAGACTCTTATACAGAGTAACGTTTGATAGATCAAACAAAAAAATTCGGATATTTTTTTTCAACTCTCCCTACAAATGGCATCAGGTGATCGGGTCAAGTCGACTAACCCAGCCCGACCCTTGTTAATTCTCATAGCGACGCACTAAGCCGAGGTTCGAACCCCGCAGGGGGTGCCCTTAGTGTCCGGTCGTTATTCACCCTAGTTTTTAAGTCCTGGCTGGGGGCCTTAATTTTGGCCACCCACAGGAATAGTCCGGTTAAGCATAAATAAAGCTCTGAGAGCGAGTGATTGCGAGTGGTCCTAACTAAAAAAAAAAAAAAAAAAGGGTCAAGTCGAGAAATTTTTGGTCGTTTTTTTTGTTAAACCTATCAAATGTTGCTCTGAACAAGAGTCCAAACATCGCCCTTAAATATGACCATGCATTTCTGTAACACGTCGTATAATTATTTATATCAATTATTAGGGACAATATACAGAAATCGCACTGCGAAATATTTTTATCAGATTAATGTCTATTTGCAGTTCCTCACACATCGTGCCATCACATGACGATCAGTGCCGTACCGTTCAAATTTTCGTCGAATCAACCGTCGTCGGACGTCGGAACAATATTAACATTAGATTTGCTAGTGGCACAGAGTGGCGCCAATTCACGCAGACAAGCCATAGTCTCTACGTTGAAGTGTGGCGCACCGACGCCTTCGATGTTTTTGTCTTCGAAGTACACTCCGTGCCGTTTTGTGGAAATAAACTACTATAACTGAACGTCACCGATACTGACAGCTATGCATAGCGTCGTACAAAATTTATAGAACAATAATAATTAATTTTACACTGACACTGATATTCACGGCACTTCTTATTTTCGTGTAGTTAGTGACTAACCTGGTGTCAGAGTTTATGCCACCCATGAGCCTCTGACTTGGCTTCACATGCCGTCGAGAAATATTTCTCAGACATACCGGTTTCCTCACGATGTTTTCCTTCACCGTTTTTAAGCAAGTGATAATTGTACAATACGCACATGAACCCAAAAAGTCAGAGGTGTGTGCCTTGGGCCCAAACTCGAGACTGACTTGGCAGTCCGACGGTCACACCACTAGGAAAGAAAGAAAGAAAAGAAAGAAAATGTATTTATTCAGCCAAGAACACTGACAGCATAAATAAAATAAACAAAGAAAGAACAATATAATAAGAATTAAACACAAATTTTATGCTGTCGAGCATGTCCATGCCGAAAAGGTCACCAACTCAGCATATGCTAGGCGTCAAAACACCCAGCGCTGATTTTCAGCTGGCACCCCCGCAGTGACACACGGATGGAGGTAGTTAATTTTAAATATATATTCTATTATACTTGAATGGATAAAAGTGTTTTATAATATATCAATAAACTACAAAAATATAATAAAAAATAAAAACTACTTTTAATATAATTTGTGACAGCTAATCAAAAATATGGCAATTGAAATAGCAGGCGGCGCGGTACGCACTTCCTGTTAAGATGAGGCGTTGACATAATTATATCCATTTTATGTCACTCTTTGCTCGACCACAACCCCGGTAACATGGGTCTCATAAAATGTAAGTTTGCACTTTGGTTATTCTAGGCTATCACTGCTATTCACGGCACTGAAGTGTGCGGATAGACCTTTGTGATTATTTACAGTTTACTTACAGGCATTTTTCGGGATTACCCGCCTATTTTCAGACCTAAACGAGGCCGTCGATCATGAGCTAAAAAAGCTGCGAGGTAACGCGGAAAATCGCGAAAAAAATGCACGTAAATCGTGTCTCATAAAATTTATAACATAAACACGCCCTAAGTTAAGTAAGTAAGTTAAGTAATCAATCAATTTCCGACAAAGACCACACATTTCGAAGATTGTAACCGCAGAAACAACATAATGTACTTAGTTCATTGTTACTCGAACTCTTATCATATTGTTAACGAAAACTTACAATAAATGGGAACAGAAAAGCCACTACGAGGTGTAGCAGGGGGGTGAAATAACATGGTTTCAGGGGGATGAAATAAAACATAAATAGTATAATAACAATAACAACTTTTAGTATGAAAGCAAATCTGAATTACTTAATAAAATATATTGTCTAAAAACTAAAAAAAACATGCTAGTTAGTGTACTGAAAACTAAAAACTATTAGGGGTGGGTACTGCCACCTTCTGGCTCCATCATAACATCAGTTCGATTGTATCGTTTGCATGGCCATCAGAATTACATACATTTGCAGAGTTTCACATAGATGCGACAGTTAGAAGTGGGTGAAAATTGAATTCCAAGTTCTTTTTACAACATACTTAGTTACAGGAAAATCTAATATAAGCGTGTTAAATAAAACTACTGGCCCCAAAAATAATATACTGACGGCCTCGTTGGTCTAGTGGTGGCAAGTGCGACTGCTGAAAGTGAGGTCGTGGGTTCGATCCCCAGATCGAACAAAGTGTTATTGGGTTTTTCCGTGTTGAATTCCTCAGTAGCAGCCCGCAGTTTGGATTTGTGCCCGGTTGATGGTAATCGGCTCGCCCCCTATTACATGGAACTTGAAACTAACGGCGAAATGAGGGTGTTACTATACACCTCTGCCCAATCCTACAGGGAATATAAGCGTGATGTTATGTTTAGTAAGGCCGAACTATTAGCAACGTTGAACTTGTAATTTGTATTGGTCGTTTTGTAACCAAATCCTGAAAGCACGCATTAGAGTGGCCTGGACAACTCTCTAATTCAATTTGGTTAGCAATTACCATCATCAGCGCCTAAGGCTGGTTTTACACAGTACACGACACGATTTTACAAAATGGGGTGCCGACTCATGGCCGGTTTCTATAATTTACGGAGCGTTATTGATTAAAATTGAGACTCTTGTATCTTTACCAATAATGAAGCAATGACCTCATTCATGGCTTTGCATAGTAGACCCTCTCATATGGAAGAAGCTAACTGAGGTAAAATTAGTTTGGCAATAAAAAATGCTACTATTGGTAAGCAAATGTGAGCTATTAAAAAATATTGCCGTGGCAACCGAAATCAATGTGATATTTAATAAAATTTATTTTTCACTTATTTATTTTTAATTTGAGTAATTGTGAGTTATTTTATCGTCATGGACGTGAACGATGTTAAATTCAAGTTTGGTATTTGGGATACTAGCGGGACAGGAGCGATACAGAACGTTGACATCAAGTTTTTACAGAGAAGCTCATGGTGCTATATTAGTTTACGATGTGTCAGAACCAAAGTCCCTAGCAAAACTGAATGAGTGGGTCGAGGAACTTCAAGTACCTATACTCCACCAAGAAGAACATAGTCTGCTTAATTGTTGGCAATAAGATTGACAAGCATATCATTTTGGGACCCAGTGCATAATAACAGCAAGCACATTGGGTCACCCGCGCGAACGCTCAACGAGTACTCCCAAGGAGGGTTGATGTCAGGCAGGCGGCCGGTCATAAAACAATAAGCCAAAACCTTTATCAACATGAATTTATGAAATATGTACATGTGTCGACCCCACCTAGAGTGGGATAAGGGCAGGAAGAAGAAGAAGACCATTGGTAAGCAAAATGATAAACTTTTGTTAAAAGGAACCGGGTATTAGAGCGCTATTTCTATAAACAGTTTACTCATAAAACGATAGAACATTATAAAACCATGTTCTTGTTCTGCCTAGCTTTTTCCCAACTATGTTGGGGTCAGCTTCCAGTCTAACCAGATGCGGTTGCATACCAGTATTTTATACGGAGCGACTGCCATCAAATCTCCGCATCCCAGTAACTGGGTAAAACCGATATACTAAGCTTAGACCAGTTGTCAGACTTTCGGTTTCTGACTTCCCGTAACGACTGTCATATGTATTCGTATGACACTCGGGGGTTTAACATGTTCTTCGAGGTACGGAGGGGTCTCAATGTGTAAAGAATGGTCACCCATTCATGGACTGACTGAGGCAAGTGTTGATTAACCTCGCAAATCATATGATCCGCGCGGTTGTTAGTTAGGCACGAGCCCGAGCCTGTAAAACCATGTATTATAATAAACTACTTTAGATGCTAGTTGCAGATAGTTTATGAAACACCTCATAAATGTTTCTAGATTGTTTCTAAAACTTTTTCGATTAAAAATTGTCAGTTGTGTTTACAGCAACATGTATCAACGTTTTAGAAACACGTAGATTCTTGTAACTGATACATGGTGAGACTCAAACGCAACTAAACTTCAAGTTGCCGTTAAGTCTCGTGCTGTCTCTGTCACTTTAAGGCGAACTAACAGTGACGACACGAAATTAACGGTAACTCAAAATTTAAAATGGGTGGTCACTTTTTTCCTTGAATCATAATATAGATATATGTGTGTGCTTCAGCTTTTTATCAAAAAATTGATAAGACATGACCTTCTGTTCTATAAATTTTGTTAACTTCCTTATTTCAGTCCTTGGACGAAGGGTGGGGGTAATTTAGGGAGGCGTTAATGTGCCTCGCACCTTATCGGAGACATTATTTAATTTTGTGCCAAGGACTTTATTATGAGTTTGGTTTTCGACTTTTAGATTGAGGAATACTTAGCGACGCGAACTGTGACAAAAGCGGTTGAAACAAATCTATACTAATATTATAAAGAGGAAAGATTTGTATTTTTGTATGTAACGAATAAACTTAAAAACTACTGGACCGATTTCAAAAATTCTTTTGCCGTTAGAAAGCTACATTATCACTGATTAACATAGGCTACGGGCGGAGCCGTGAGGACACAGCTAGTGTTTTAATATTGTGTGCCGACACTATACACCAATAATTGCTGTCGTGTATCGTGTAGCATACACATGAAAATGAATCTTCCTCCTAACCTTTTCCTAATTATATTGGGGTCAGCTTCCAGTCTAAACAGATACGGCTGCATACCTACTAGTATTTTACACGGAGCGACTGCCATCAGACCTCCACAACCCAGTTACTGGGTAATACCGATTTACTAAGCTTAGACCGGTTGTTAGGCTTTCGGGCTTCTGACTACCCATAACGACTGCCATAGGTATTCTTATGACACCCAAGACCGACCGTTTAACGTGCTCTGTGAGGCACATTATCGATACACCATCAAACTGAATATTAATTAAGAAAGAAAATCATTTATTTGGTACAAACCACAAAAAACTGCCTCGTTGGTCCAGTGGCTGCAATCGCGGCTGCTGATCGTGAGATCCTGAGTGCGATCCCCAGGTCGGGCAAAGTATAATTGGGATTTTCCGTGTGAAATTCCTCAGTAGCAGCCCGTAGTTTAGATTTGTGCCCGGTCGACGGCAAAAGACTCGCCCTCTATTACATGGGACTTAAAATATAACGGTGAAATGAGGGTGTTACCATACACGTCTGCCCAACCCTTCGGAGAATACAGGCGTGATGTTATGTTAAACCACAAAGAAACACAGACACAATAATAAGAAAAGATACTAATCTTAAAAATAAGTAACCCTATAGGTATTACTGTGTGCTGTGTGCTAAGTACAGGGGCTCCTGGTTAATTACCAACCGCGCGGATCATACGATTTGCGAGGTTAAGCTGCGCTTGCCGCGGTTTGTCTGTGGATGGGTGACCGTTCGTTACACATCGAGACCCCTCCAAATCAAATCAAATCAATCAAATCAAAAGTTTTTATTTCACATAAACCAATACAGGTGCTTATGAAAAGTCGAATTTAGATGCACGGTTCCAATTAGTCGTTTCCTATGGAGAAGAGTCGGCAAGAAACTCCATGGTTACTCTTTTAAAAATAATATCTTTAACAATTTCAGAGTACAATGATTAAGGATAGGGAGAGAACAATGGAGTCCTGACCACAGACCAATGAGTAATGTAGAACAAAAATTTACGAACAAAATAGAATAAAATCTGTGTGAATAACAGTAATTTACAAATTTATAGAGGCAGGTCCACAAAGTTCTCACATTTACAAAAGTGATAAGGAAGCTAAACTATATAAAACAATTGACATAATTAAATGTCATCAAAACTTAGCTAAAAATCATTGTAAAGTAAGATAAAGATATCTTGAGAGTAATGATAGCATTCAACTCCGGTCCTCGGAAAGCACGTTTAGCAGTCAGTCCCGAGTGTCATAAGAATACCTATGACAATCTTTACGGGTAGTCAGAAGAGAATCTGACAACAAGTCTAACTTTAGCGTTGCCCAGTAACTGGGTTGCGGAGGTCTGATGGCAGTCGCTCCGTGTAAAATACTGCTATTCAGCCGCATCTGGTTAGACTGGAAGCTGACCTCAACGTAGTTGGGAAAAGGCGAGGCAGATATATACAAGGTTAGTCGGAAAGGGGGTACTAAGCCGAAAGGGTGTTAAAGTAACCATAATAAGGTATAACTTTTGTTCTACAACTTTCCCCAAAACTCGATAGTTTAAAAGAAATAGCTTTTCAAAGATTTCGTAAAAAGTATGCTAAAATCTATCTGTCCATAGCTATGGTCAGCTGTGTTTGCAAGTTAGGTCATATTTGGGGTCACGGATTAGAAACTTAATAATCTGAATTCATAACTAAAGCAGGTCTGATATTTTTTTGAAAAATCTAAAATGAAAATCTTTTTGCATGCAAATAAAAATTATCGAATTTTGAAATTTTAACACTTTCTTTAAAGCAATCATCAGTGATACTTTAAGTGGCCCGCGGCTTAGTACCCCCTTTCCGACTAACCTTGTATATGTGTGCTAGGCACATCTGCAACAAACGCGCCTGTAATTACCTACAGGTACTTTTGTTTCAATAGCATATCGCAGTTCGCGTCGCTGCTAAGTGTAACCTCAGCATTACTTCCAAGTTCAAGGCTGTGTAGGTAAAAGTTTAGTTCCTCTTCGCAACGATTACGACATAAAAACTTTGTTCAGCAATCCAATTTGGGATGTCGTTTGTCCTAAAATACGACGCTGAAACTTTTACCAAGTATTCCAAAGTCCTCGAGTCATAAAAATAGATAGTCCACTACTAGTGGTCAGGCTTCTTTTTGACGAGTTGAGGAAAAGCAAAATTTAATTTTTGATTCGGATACAGTTGTCTTCACTTCGTACATTATTTGAGGAGCTCAGGAACAAAAAGTGTCATTTAGACTTTTCATTTTTGTTCATAAAATTAGATTTTTATTTCACGATATTTCACTGTTTGCCTTGCAAATGTCACTTTTTGATCAGCATGCGACTTGCGAGATGCCATTTTCTCTTCAATATGGCACTTTTTGAACCAAATTTATTCAGAAATCGATAAAATCCAAAGCTTTGAGTCCAATGAGAAAGAAAATTGCTTCAAGCCTAAAATGTAAATTACACTATTTGTTCCTGACCTTCTCATTTGTTTGGTTTACCGATTCTCCTAAAACTTCGCACACAAATTCAATTCTCATGACAATACAATATTATAATAATTTCAACCTTCAATCCTCAAGTCCTGACGCTGCAGGGGTTGTGCAAGATAAAACCGTTTATCTTAAAAAATTACCTCTATAATTTTTTTATACATGAGAATCTAACCCGGCTCTCACATTCGGAAGCTATAATTAAATCAATTATTCGGTTCGATTCACAAACAAAAAGAATCTTCCAACAAAGAAAAAACACTTCACAACGCATGGTACTCTCACATCAACTATTAATATCACTTATACCCCAAAAACCCCCAAAGATAAAGCTAGGGATAGATGACTTATGCGACTTTCCCATTGTCATCATGGCGTCCCTAACATTATTTATCTACCCTACCCCCGGGGATGAAAAAATAGGGGACAAAACTACCCCTTGAGCGAACATGGGGAAATCATAACCCTCTTTACAGTGCAGTCGGTATTAACAGCTCTCGTGGGGGCGATTTCAGTACAGTGGGATGTTTCCAGAAAATTCGAGTTTCTGTAATTTTTATTATTTTGTTTTATGGGGAATTTCATGGCTGCTTTTTGGTGTTACTCTGTAGTTGGAGTAGAGGTCGGTCTGTTCCGTTGGGTGCCGTTAAAGCTATGTGATTATGTTGGGTGGACGGTACTGTTGTTTTTTTTCATCTGCAGCATGTCACATACAGTTGAACAAAGGCCATTTTTAGGGTTCCGTACCCAAAGGGTAAAACGGGACACTATTACTAAGACTCCGTCACCAGGCTGTATCTAATGAACCGTGATAGTTAGACAGTTGAAGTTTTCACAGATGATGTATTTCTGTTGCCGCTATAACAATAGATGCTAAAAAACAATAAAATAAATATTTAAGGGGGCTCCCATACAATAGACATGATTTTTTTACCGTTTTTATAGATAATGGTACGGAACCCTTCGTGCGCGAGTCCGACTCGCACTTGGCCGGTTTTTTTATAATAAATTATTATAATCTTGTTTTCCCATCTTCCCCAGAAGAAGCTAGATAATGAGAGGCGACCCTGACTTAGGATAAACATATTACGCTGACCAGTTGGATTGCTAACCTGCCATAATGTCGTACTTCATAGCCTCGTCGCTAAAGTGGTTGGGTGCACCGTGCCAAGTGGGATATTACTGGCGATGGTATAACCAATATTACCTTGCTAGATCTGAAAATGAAACTTAGGACCTCATTTCCGTTGTTTTCATTTGTATGTTTTTTTTTCTAATACTAGGATATCGGTATTGCCCAGTAACTGGGTTGCTGAGGTCTGATGGCAGTCACTCCGTGTAAAATACTGGTATTCAGCCGTATCTGGTTAGACTGGAAGCTGACCCCAACATAGTTGGGAAAAAGCTAGGCTGAACATCCTATTGTTTTTATTTTCTTTTTACTTTATGTTGTGTGCTGTCTAATAAACGTTGTTTACTTTCTTTCTTTCCTTCCTTTGACAACCACGACTGTGACCATCATACCCTCAGAACTGAAAGTACAGTGATCATACCAATTAAGTAGTTAACCATAAAATGTAACCAACACCGGCAACTGAGTACCCAAAATTATATTCCGAACAGATTTCCGCCCCGTCAAACCCCCGGATCGTATCATAAAAATAAAAATTAATTCATCCCTTAAAAAGTTATTCATCTTGAACAAACAGAAACCAAATAGCGGGGAAAATAATATCGCAAAACCGCCCTTCACCGGATAGATTCGGTTACATCCAGTTTTATCTGGTTTTATCCGGATAATCTTGAAAAATGCGAGTCGTATACGCGGTTATGGCGGATAATAGCGGGGAAACCCATGGGTGACATTGATTTTGGGCGTTGATATTATGATGTATTTGGAAGCTTGACAATTTATTTGCGATTTTGTTGTGTTTGGTAGAATAATATGAGTAGGCTGAGGCTTATTCAATATTGAGGGCCTGAAGAAGGCACTTGAGTTAGAGGATACGACTGACCTGACTCGATACGACTATGGAGGTATAGGTAAAGATGCAGACCATACTACGAAGACCTACTGAAAATCAAAACCTTTGGCCTTGAATATTTGTGGCGTACAGTGGCGTAGCTTACCCTAAACGGGCCCCGTATCAACATTTGTTGGGGGGCCCTTCTACCCAAATGCGGCGAAGCCCAAATAGAGGTTAAAGATTTTTCAGAAAAGAAATTACACACGTCGGGGCCCCTGTACCCCTGGGGCCCCGTATCATTGATACGGCTGATACGGCGATAGCTACGCCCCTGTTGGAATACTTTCTCTTTCTAAATACTCAATTTAAAAAGAGATAGATTTCTAAGCTAAATATTCTATCTTTTTTTAAGAGGAAATGAGGTCGGCATTTAGTCCATACAAACGTATTCCTTAGTTTCGTCCTTGAATAATGTCACTAGAGCAAATATGTTTTACCATATGATATATATCTACCACCACTATGTCCCTGTTTTGTTTTTGTCAATAAATTAATTATTAAAAGAACTAGAAACGCTTAAATTTTACAAAAATCAACTGGTTTTACCACCGTTTTCAAACATCTGGCAAACAAATTTGGCGAATATAAAAAACAAAAGAAAAACATACAGACATAACTATAGTCTTGCTTAATTATTACAGAAAAAAATATTAAATTCGGTCCAGATTTGAAGAAGGAAACAGAGAAATACAAACGTACGATTTCGCTAATATTGCACAGGAGAAATGAGGAAGGTTTGCGGGAGGGGTGGGATGGAAATAGATCGCAAAAACCTATTCAAATTATTAATATTTTGCAGCCCGCGTTTCCTCTTAAATGGGATGTTTAGAAAGAGACAGAATTACAAAGTAAATATTCAAGGTCAAATGTTTTGACTTTCAGTAGGTGTTCGTAGTGTGCTCTCCATTCTTACCCGACTGCGCGACGCAAAGGAGCGTAATGTGTTTATTATAGGTACAGAAGTCAATCTACATACAAGTGCGCTCGAGCAACGCACACATAGACACTGCTCACGGATACGATATCTCGGACTGTTTGGGACCAGAGTGCGAGTGAGTGCGAGCGCGAGTGCCATGCGCTTGAGAGAGATAGATATATATAGGTATAGGTAGATAGAGCGACCGCTGAGCGTAGGTATGAAAAGTGAAGTAGGTACATACATGTCATTGACTTCTGTACCTATCTGTTTTGTGCCCTGGCTTGGAGTTAAACGCGATTGGTTATAAAGGAGTTTAAATAAGTTGTTCTACGAGTTCGCTAGATAACCCGTTTTGAAGTAACTTTAACTTTTAAAAGGTTTAGTGCAGGAGAGTGGGCTTAGCTTCGTTTGGACGTTAAAAATGACTTCAAAGAACAAGGATTAGGCACAAAAGTGGTGGTTTAAGGTAAATAGATATATATAGATATAGATTTCCTGTCTACATGACCTGTATGTATGTATGTATGTATGTAGTATTTTATATATTATATTGTATGTATTACGTTTATGTATTGTGTGCTATACACATATTTGTTTAGTTTATGTAGATGTGTATATTTATTATGTATTTAATTTGTAATTTTATATAACTTGTACACTTAGGTAATTGTTCTCCTCAACATCAAATCTCTCTATCGCTCTAAGGTTTGCTGTTAGAAAACTCATTTGCGAGTTAAGCTCGCCTTTGTACATGAATTTACCAACGGAACTGTATTATATATTATTATTTTGTGTACAATAAAGAATAAGAATAAGAATGAATAGATACCTTAGTTTTGTAGCGGTTTAATAGTCTTCGCGATTATGTACCTGTAAACAAAAATAAATACATATTAGACCATATTAGACCATGGACCAGGGCAGGATCAAAAAAAAAAAAAGACAAAATATAAAGTTTATTAATTAGGATTGTATAACGAAAAAATATAGTTTAACAAAACTAAAAACACGCCTTTATCATGTACTAGCTGTGTCCTCACGGCTCCGCTCGTAGCCTATGTTACTCAATGATAATGTAGCTTTCTAACGGCAAAAGAATTTTTGAAATCGGTCCAGTAGTTTTTAAGTTTATTCGTTACATACAAAAATACAAATCTTTCCTCTTTATAATATTAGTATAGATAAAAATATATAAAATAATTCTTTTATATCCAATGGTTAATTCAAAAAGCGTGGAACGCTTTTTGTTTGAGTGTACTTTTGATTAATTTAAACAATGCGCTCCACGCTTTTTGAATTAACCATTGGATTAGTTAGTTAGTTACAAGTGAAGCTATGTAATATAAAGCGTGTAATAAAAAGAGTGTAATAAAAAGATTAAGTGATTATAGGAGAACCTGTTTAAGCAGTGATAGTTGAGTCTTGCTTTTCAGGCATGATAATCTAGTGGCCTGAGGGCGGCGGGTTAGGGGACCCTTCACCCGACCAGTAATAAGCCCGATGAGGCGACGCGCAGTGTTCCGCACGCGCCCCTCATAAGGACGTGGGACAAGGCCTCACGGAAGAAGACGCCCGCCAGGTGCTGGAGGAACGAGACCTGCCGGGGTTGCGGTGCATACATCTGAGAATCCCGCGACCCCGCCCAACATTCGGGACACTGGGTATCTTATAACAATCGGCACTCAACGCCGTATTGATTTCTACTTGTACTCTCTATTGATAAATAATGATATTTCGTTCACAAATCTCCTCAACAAACGCAATAATGATTACCATAACAATAATATCGGTTATACATCGTGGAAATAAAGGTTTGTTCAGATGGAATAAGTTTTATTTAATACACAAACATAACGGAGAGAATTTGTGATATTGTTTTAATTTTTTTGCGCGGAGTACTAATTCTTTTACTTTTTCTAAAATAAAAATAGCCTAAATTACTCTTTATAACATCAGCTACCTACCTGCCAGTGAAAGTTACCAGTTTCCATAATATTTTGCAAATTCTCAAAATTTGATTTCAACTAATCGTCAACGGTGCCTTTAAACGTGTGTTTTAAGGAAATCGGGGTAATTTGGATACTAAAAACGTGCATTTTAAATAATAACTAGCTGTGTCCTCACGGCTCCGCCCACGTAAGAAGTTTTATTCCAGTAATAAATATAGCCTATGTTACTCAGTGATAATGTAGCTTTCGAACGGCAAAAGAATTTTTGAAATCGGTCCAGTAGTTTTTAAGTTTATCCGTTACATATAAAAGTCCAAAAATACAAATCTTTCCTCTTTACAATATTAGTATAGATATATCATTTCTAATGTGTAATTATTATATTTGTTGTTAGTAATGTTATTGCGGTAGGTACCTTTGTGTCCCTTTTGGATTGGGCAGGGTTTTTTACATATTATATAACAATATCGAATTAATATAGCCGCGCACAGCATCACGACCGTTTCATCTGACAAATGCTGACAGTTTGAGCGGTTACAAAAGTGAATGCTCCTTAGTCAGTGCGTTGAGCTGGCGCAGTATCGTAACGTAATGCTCAAAATCGAATCTTGCATTGTTAAATTACACGCTAAAGCTCCCAGTGAGTGACCACCTTTAGCTGCAAGTAAAAACAAGAGGTCTTCTTCTTTTCGTGTGGTTAGTGACTAACCTGGTGTCAGAGTTTATGCCGCCCATGGGCCTCTGACTTGACTTAACATGTCGTCGAGAAATATCTCTCAGGCATTCCGGTTTCCTCACGATGTTTTCCTTCACCGTTTTTAAGCAAGTGATATAATTATCACTATATACATTACGCACATGAATCCGAAAAGTCAGAGGTGCGTGCCTTGGGTTTGAACTCGAGACCTATGACTTGGCAGTCCGACGGTCACACCACTAGGCTATCAATAAGAGGTGTGAACTATCGCTCTAAATTTTACTCGCGACCAAAGCTGACGACGTTTGGACACGCCTTAACCCGGTTTTTGTATTACGTGACCAATTTGCAAAGATCTTTACTCCAGAGGCAATTTTAATATTCCCAATACATTTTGTGGGAGAGGTATAAAATATCAGAGGTCTATTATAAGTGGTTGCGTATTGCCGAATATTTATTTTAGATATTTTTGTACTACAATGACGTATTAGTTACATATTGTGTTATTTATTTGCTTTGTTTTCAATTCACACACAGGTGTATAGTAACACCCTTATTTCACCGTTATATTTAAGTGCCATGTGCTAGGGGCAAGCCTATTGCCATCGACCGGGCACAAATTGAAACTCCAAACTGCTACTTAGGAACTCCACAGTGAAAAACCCAATATCACTTTGCCCGACCTGGAGATCGAACCCATGAGCTCATGATCACTAGTCGCGCTTGCCACCACTAGACCAACGTGGCAGTTGGTCTTCTTTACATAACATAACATCACGCCTGTATTCCCCGAAGGGTTGGGCTGAGGTGTATAGTAACACCCTCATTTCACCGTCATATTTAAGTCCCATGTAATAGGGGGCGAGCCTATGCCCTCGACCGGGCACAAATCTACTCCTGGTTGCTACTTTGAAATTCTACATAGAAAAACCCAATATCACTTTGCCTGACCGGGAGATCGAACCTTCAACCTCACGATCAGTAGTCGCGCTTCCCACGTTATGACATATTCCAACTTCGCGACATAACTATCTCCTCTGCACACCCCAAGTACGTTACCACAAAACCGATAGGTACAGAAGTCAATCTACATACAAGTGCGCTCGAGCAACGCACACATAGACACTGCTCACGGATTCAACATCTCGGACTGTTTGGAACTAGAGTGCGAGTGAGTGCGAGCGCGAATGCCGTACGCTTGAGCGAGATAGATATATAGATATCCAATATGATCGCCCGCAGGTTTGTTCGTTGCTCGGGGGCCGTCAAAATAACTCTTTTCAGAGCGTTTTGTACGTCCCTGTACACGGCCAGCCTGTGGGGGTCATATAATCAGAAGCAGTACAACGCTCTCCGTGTTCAGTATAATAATGCGTTTAGGGTGTTGTTGGGGATGCCCCGGCACTGCAGCGCGTCAGGGATGTTCGCCGACGCGCGTGTCGACTGTTTCTATACGACGATGCGAAAGCGGTGCACGTCTCTGGGGCGCAGGCTCCGGACCACCTCCAACACCATCCTGAGCGTATTTTCGAACAGGTTTGATTGTCAGTACATTAACCACTGTTATATGATTAATGTACTGACAAACAAACAAATGGCTCAGAGGCAGGCGTATTATTAATTATTTTTATTTTATGATTTTAATTTAATTTTGATCTTATATATAATTATTATAGTTAAAATTATATTTTTACTATATAATATGATCTATAATGGATTGAAATAAATGATTTTTGAATTTGAATTTGATAGAGCGACCGCCGAGCGTAGGTATGAAAAGTGAAGTACATACATGTGATTGACTTCTGTACCTATCTGTTTTGTGACGTTACTAACAAAACGTAGCAACAGGGTAGTAATACATCAAGACACGCGTGCCAGTGACGCGCGATGCGAAAGATTAATAGCTTCGCTTCTAATGGACGTCGTACCTTTAAAAGGGTTGGGATGATTTGTTCCCGTTCGGTTGGTAGAACTGTGACATTTGTGGTTACATATTCAGCCGTAACTAGATCAATGGACCGTAATAAGAATAATTCCCTAATAAAATTAATATCTCCAAACAAGATCACTATTTCTGAGATTTTGTATTTCGAGGTCAGCATTTAGCCACTATTGTTTGTTCTTAAGTCCTTTTAACCGACTTCCAAAAAAGGAGGAGGTTCTCAATTCGACTGTTTCTTTTTTTTTGTATGTTTATTCCGCGATATCTTTGCTAATAATTGTGAACCGATTTCAATGATTCTTTTTTTTTTTGAAAGAGTATTCTTTCGAAGTGGTCCCATTTAAATTTGGTGAAGATCTGATTAAGAACTTCGGAGATAGACAATTTGAAGTCGGTTTTATTTTTGTTAAAAAGTTATATTTCAAGATTGTGCTAGGAGGAAGAGAGAGTTGCGCACTGAATCCGATCCGAATTTAATTAATGTGCATCCGACTTTTTTTGGGTTGCGCAGACGCGCTTATTGGCACGTTCTGTCTGACTTTTATAGCACGTAACTTGGCAAGAGAAGAGAAGAGAATTTCTCTCCTTTCTTTCTTTATTTTAAGCAGATATGGTTATAAATAAATTATGGCAATAACCATAGTATAATGACAAGCAATAAAAGTGTCATTTTTCTGTTGCACTATGTGTATATGCACGTACTGCTGTCTAAATGTCTTGCTGATGGTGGCGTTGTTTATCCGGTCGTTGGGTTCCCTACAATATGGTTGAGCTGACCGATGCGGATGTGCACGTCATGCTCGTGAACGGGTGCTGTCTGTCGGGACTGGTCAGCCCTTAACTGCTATGGCAATCCTAGAAGGCATATTTTTCTATTTGTTACTCTTATGTGAGTTTATTTGTTACATTAACCTTCATTATTCTCATTCTATTTCTCACACTACTGTAATGGAATTGTCATGAATTACTATTTTGAAAAGAGTAGGTATTCATGGAGTTTCTTGCCGGGTGTTCTCCATAGAACCTACCTTTTGGAACCGTGCACCTAGTTTAGACGTTTTAAAAGTGCCTGAAATCTGGTCTATTTGAAATAAAAAACTTTGACTTTGACTTTATCATGCCCTGCGTGCCCTGTTACCTGCACTTTACAGGAACTAATGGACGCTACTGATAACGCTAAACTTGTAGCTAAGTTCTGGGACCGACTCAATTTAGATTGCCATCGACACGCTAAGAAGAAGAAAGACTACGCCAAAACCTTGCCAAATTACGTGGCGGCGACTATACAAGGTTAGTCGGAAAGGGGGTACTAAGCCGCGGGCCACTTAATGTATCACTGATGATTGTTTTAAAGAAAGTGTTAAAATTTAAAAAATCGATTAATTTTTTTTCCATGAAAACATATTTTTATTTTAGTTTTTTCAAAAATTCTTTATCTCTGCTTTAGTTATGAATTCAGAAAATGGAGTTTCTAATCCGTGACCCCAAATATGACGTAAAATGTAAACACGTCTGATCATAGCTGAGGAAAGATAGAATTTAGCGTATTTTTTATGAAATCTTTGAACAGCTATTTCTCTTGAACTATTGAGTTTTGGGGAAAGTTGTAGAACAAAAGTTATCCATTATTATGGGCACTTTAACACCCCTTCGGGTTAGTACCCCCTTTCTGACTAACCTTGTATACACTTATTTTAAAATTGAGATTATTATTTCTTATCTTGTAATATTGAGGAGTGATTGCCAAGATAAATCATCAGGCATTAGTCAGTTATCTTGGATCCATTTGACTAATCAAACCGTTTGAACGAGTTCCAAAAAGAGATACACCGTTGATTGATCACGACGGATTGAATTATTTTTTATTCAAGCCCGATTCCTATAATTAACTGAGCGTTATTGGTTAAATTTGAGACTTGTATCTTTACCAGTAATGAAGGTCATAGGTCTCGAGTTCGAACCCAAGGTCGCGCACCTTTGACTTTTCGGATTCATGTGCGTATTGCATAATTATCACTTGCTTAAAAATGGTGAAGGAAAACATCGTGAGGAAACCTGCCATGAGAGATATTTCTCGACGGCATGTGAAGCCAAGTCAGAGGCCCATGGGCGGCATAAACTCTGACACCAGGTTAGTTACTAAGCACACGAAAAGAAGAAGACTAATAATGAAGAAAAGACTCATGGCTTTGGATAGTAGACCCTTCTATATGGAAGTAGCTATCACAGACTAGCTTACGAGTATATTTATATGCCTAGATTGACAATAAAAATCCACATCTTCGTCAATCTTACAAGAGATGGTAAGATTGACGAAGATGTGGAAAGGAGAGCAAATGCGGGAAATAAAGTAAATGGTGCTTTGCATGCGGTTGTGGCTAGCCGGTCGATGTCCAAAAAGGCACGACTGGCTGTCCATAATGGTGTGTTGGTACCTACGCTTATGTATGGAAGTGAATGTTGGTCGTGGCAAAAGAGGCATGAAAGTAGAATAAATGCCGTGGAAATGCGTTCCTTGCGAAGTATGTGCGGTGTAACTTTGAATGATAGATTGAGAAATGAAGAGATTAGACAAAGTTGCGGTTTAAAAGATGATGTAGTGACAAAAATTGAAAGGAGTATGCTTAGGTGGTTTGGTCATGTTGAGAGAATGAGTGAACGGCGATTATCAAAAGAAATTTATAAGGCGGATGTTAATGGGAACGCCGGTAGAGGACGTCCTAGAAGGACATACATCGATGTTATTGGTGATGTTCTTCACAAAGGTCAGGTGCGTAGTACTCTCAACCGGCGTGCGTGTATGACAAGATGTATGAATGTGGATGAAGCGAAAGGGGTATATAAGAGTCGTAGCATGTGGCGTTCTATAGTTTCTGCCTACCCCCATGGGAAAAAGGCGTGAGTTTATGTATGTATGACAATAAAAATCTACCATTGGTAAGCAAAACCATTCGTTTTTGTTTATAGGAACAGAGTATAAGTCTTTAGTTTGCTATAACGCCTGTTATTAACTAAGGGCTAAACACAAAACAGAGTTGTACTACATAACATCACGCCTGTATTCCCCGAAGGGGTTGGGCAGAGGTGTATATTAACACCCTTATTTCGCCGTTACGTTTAAGGCCCTTGTAATAGAGGGTGAGCCTATTGCCATCAACCGAGGCTTCGTTCGGGACACATTCCCTTAAACAGTTTTGATTTCTTAATGGGCAAAACAGAATCACTGAATTGCAGTGAATGTGACATGATTGAGGATGCCTACCACGTTATGATGGAATGTGTGCGGAACGAGGCAGAGAGGCTGCAATTTTTCTTGTTAGTTAATTTTAGTTTTGAAATTGGTATATGTAATAGTGTCTTGGCTGCCCCCACTTCGGTGGCAGCTAAGATGCTTTACAAATATTACATTACATTTACAGACGTGTATTAAACGTAGAATTTAAGTAAACTTTATAATTTTGTTATACTATGAGGGTAACATCTTCTATTGTAAAGAAAAAACCCTCCTTAATATAAAATAAAGAATTAAAAAAAAAACCCGGGTAAATTCAAACTCCGAGCTGCTACTGAGGAATTCCACACGGAAATACCCAATAACACTGCCCGACCTGGGGTTCCAACCCGCAGGGCCTCACGATCAGCAGTCGCTCTTGCCACCACTGGACCAATGAGACAGTAAAATTAATTATAATCATTAAAATCTCGCTCTTTAATCATATTTATGAGAATTTAATTCCACTTTGCAAAGCCTGAAGTCAGAACTTAAGACCAATAATCGGCAGCTGCTGATTTTGGTTTTATTAAATTTCTCAAAATACCTAGAATTCGGTTTACGTAATTTGAACAAACCAAATGTTGTTCGACAACTCCAATTTTAGTAACCAGCCAAAACTTCGACTTCTGTACCTACAAGTTTTACAAAGTAATACTTAACTAAACTTAGGTCCAGCTTTCAGGAAAGTGTCCCTTGTTACAGCTAGTTCACACAGAAACTGTTTACAGGACCCGTTTTACCGGATCCGTATTTATTTTGGTGATGGCGCCTGTAATTGTGTGAACGAGTTCACATACACGACAGTATTCGTGTTTAACAAAAAGAGCATTTAAAAACAAACTTGAATCATATCTTCTGTCTAATGGTCAAAGCACACATATCAACTCGGAAAGGGATCGTAACCGTATCGCCTTTCGCCTCGCCGTCAAACAGGCGTCCACCTAACGTAAGCACGTAACCAAACCGGATTAGCAGCTCCGATACGTCGACTCGGCTACGGGTAGGCGACGCCGAGCTTACGGCTCGCAGTAACAGTAGTGTGCTGCAAGCAGGCCGCGGGAGGGGTGAGAGGGGCAAGGGTGGACGAAGAGACGTAAGCTCGGGTACGGAGAGACGTAAGCGCGGGGACGACGAGCCGTAAGCGCGGGAACCACGTTGACCACACACCGCACCGCGCTTCGTGAGCTTGTCCCGAGGCGAGGCGATTACGTTACGATTCCGATTAGTGTGCGTTGCAATAGGGAGTTTCGTAAAAAGAATACTGAACGACTTGAGTTGATACGGTGACGATCCCTTTCCGATTTGATATGTGTGCTTTGATCTTAATTCTAGTGAAAATCTTATCCCAGCAATTTTTGGGTAATTTAAATGTAATAATACTAACAGTTTAACATGTTTTTGTAAAAGTAAGTATTTTGGATTAATTTAGTTTTCAGTTGTGGTCAGATTCATTTATTATAATTTGTAATATTTAAATGGAAAAGTGAACGTACCAACGTACCGTAAGCTCCCACTATAATCACAAGATTTAAGTATTTAAATCTTGTGATTATAGTGGGAGCTACGTCTCCCAACAAACTGCTCTGTAGTTTGGCAGAAGTAACAGAAAATGTAAAAATCTTAATGTTCCAATTAAACACTTTTTAATTTCTTTTTTCATTCCGAATCCAGTAAAAAATACTGGTCCGACATTTTTACCTGTTCCGTTTTGTCATCAAAAACAGTATAAAAAACGGATCCGTACATGAAGATGTATGGAGAAGTATGGGTGCGTTCACACACCATCCTTTATTTTCATCGTATCCTGCCTGACAGGAGCGACGCAGCTGTCATTAAATTTGTTTAACGGATCCATCGGTATAGATATGAACAACACATCCAGTTCCGACGGACCCGTTAAAACGAAACCGCTGTGTGAACCGGCACTTAATTAAACTGACTCATTACTAGCATTGTCTTCTATTGGCTTTATTAAAAACTTTAGTACGACACAACTAAGATGTCGCATCGGCAAACTTCGTAAAGCCAATCACCTACAAACTAAGTGCGACTTCAAGACGTCGAATGTTTATTAGTATTGCAGTAAAAAATGATCTTTACGCTGACGAAATAAGTTTGAGTGGCGCGATAATGAGCGCCTGCCATTGGTTATTCGATCAAGTTTGACAATGCGACTTCTAATTTGTGTTGTACTATACAATATTTAATATTCTGACCCCTCCGAGCCTCAGAGAGTACGTTAAACAGTCGGTCCCGGGTGTCATACGAATACCTACGGTAGTCAGAAGCCCGAAAGTCTGACAACAGGTCTAACCTTAGGATATCGACATTGCCCAGTTCCTGTGTTACGGAGATCTGATGGCAGTCGCTCCGTGTAAAATACTAGTATTCAGCCGCATCTAGTTAGACTGGGAGCTGACCACAACATAGTTGGGAAAAGGCTAGGAGGAAGAGCCGAAGATCTGTCTCCAGAAGTAAGCAGTTTAATTTGTGAAGAGCAAATAAAAAAATGAAAATCCTTTACACAATGCAACAATCAAATCCACTACTTTTCAACTTGATACCTCTACGCGTTCCCGAGAAAAAAGGTCTTGACAGACAAACAGACAGTCGGACAACGTGCGTACGTCCTATAAGGGTTCCCTTTTTCCTTTCTAGGTACAGAACCCTGAAAACGTAGTTACAAAGCAAATTCCTTGGAACGTCAACATTTTATATTTGCTTAAAAAAAATTACGTCGTCACCTTTTTTGTCAGACAAAGGCAAAAATATTCAACTTTGTACCTCATTAGAACAAATGAGGTGCCAAGTTGATTCCTGTGCCGGTCTGATTGCAAGGGTTGAGGGTAGTCGCATAATTAAGACTTTTGAAAGTATTTTTTGTCATTTTGTTTTTGTTTTATCCGTGGTTTCAAGTCAAAGCAGCTACAACAATAGGTTTGATCTCAAAATATAACTTATAATCTGAATAAAAAATTAAAACATTCATCTTTTTACACGCTTTATATTTAGCTCCACACACAAGCTAACTAAATGTAATAAAATCTTGGAAGTCAATTTTAACTGACTTCTAATTGTCGTATCGAAATGAAACTTCGTATGTATATGTAGTTCGGATGACAATACTATAATTTGGTATCTTAGAGCTGACCTAATGATGGAGCCAAGAGGTGGATAGCGGAACTCTTCAGTTATAATTTTTAGTGCGTTATAAAAGCGTGTTTTTAAATTACATATTTTTATTATTAAACGGTTTTAATTAGCTTCACTTCGTATATTTGTTTGTTTGATTCAAATTTTGCGACAGATTTTTCAACTACTTCTGCTTAACCGATTCTCCTGAAACTTCGCACACAAATTTAATACCCCTGGCAATACAATATTATAATAATTTCAATCTTCAAATTCTGATGCTACAGTACTGCAAGATATAACATATAACTTAAATTTTCATAAGGGTCTTTTTTAACTCTTTCTACCAGCAAAAGAAAAATACAAAAATATTAAAATACGTCTTGTAATTATAAAGTACACTCAAAGACAACGAATCCTGGTCACCAACATAAACAAAAAAATGTTAAAATGTTAAACAATGTTTTCCGTGATATTAAGAGGAAACGCGGGCTGCAAAATATTAATAATTTGAATAGGTTTTTGCGATCTATTTCCGTCCCACCCCTCCCGCAAACCTTCCCAATTTAGCGCGAAAGAGACACCTGCATCTCGGACTGATTTTTCCTGTGCAATATTAGCGAAATCGTACTTTCGTATTTCCCTGTTTCCTTCTTCAAATCTGGACCAATTTTAGAAGACTTTGGTTATGTCTGTATGTTTTTTTTTATATTCGTCTTTGTTTGTCAGATGTTTGAAAACGGTGGTAAAACCCGTCGATTTTTGTAAAGTTTGAACGTTTGTAGTTCTTTTAATAATTAGTTTATTGACAAAAACAAAACATAGGGACATAGTTGTGGTAGATAATTATATCATAATATGTTAAAAAATATTTGCTCTAGTGACATTATCCAAGGAGGAAAGTGAGGAATACCTTTGTATGGACTAAATGCCGACCGCATTTCCTCTTAAGGTTTATGTTGGTCAACTGAATTCATTACACCCGAATGTATAATATAATGTTAACTATTAAAAGGTTTTCTAGACACTAGGCAAGCACGATATTACTCTTTTCGCTTGCTCAGCTCCACTCATTCCTCGCACAGCTCAACTAAAGTTTGACTTATAATTTGAACAATTTGGTTCAAAATCGCCTACTGTCTAATGATCGACCAATTTAAATTCTGCCTACCAAAGTTACCACGGTCTAGTCAAAGTTCAAAATGTATGCTAAGATAACACTTAATTAGTTTACTGGGAATTTCCGATATTTCAAGCCCCCTTAGGGGCCAATTCACCCCGAATACCACAAAAGGGGGAATTTTCGTGCTATGGTATTTTACTTAAGTTTGAGATTGGCAGTCATTATGGAGTTTATTATTGTAATACGGTTATAATTAGCTTAATTTCGTATTTTTGTTTTTTTGTGACAGATTTTTAAACTACTTCTGCTTACCCGATTCTCCTGAAACTTCGCACACAAATTCAATTCCCATGACAATACAACATTATAATAATTTCAACCTTCAATCCTCAAATCCTGATGATAAATGGGCACTGAAAGGAGGGGCTCGTGGCTAATTACCACTTGCCGCGGTCAGTCTGTGGATGGGTGACCGTTCGTTACACATCGAGACCCCTCCGTGCCTCGGAGAGCACGTTAAACAGTCGGTCCCGGGTGTTATATGAATACCTATGACAGTCGTTACGGGTAGTCAGAAGCCCGAAAGCCTGAAAACCGGTCTAACCTAAGGATATCGGCATTGCCCAGTAACTGGGTTGCAGAGGTCTGATGGCAGTTGCTCGGGTTGCTGGTTAGCTTGGAAGCTGACCCCAACATAGTTAGTAAAAGGCTAGGCTGATAAACATGGGCTCTGCAAGATAAAACCATTTAACATAAAAGTTATTTTAAGGGATTATTTAAACTAGCGGCCCGTCCCGGCTTCGCACGGGGGACATTTTTCCCGTTTTTGCAACATTTTTCATTTATGCTCCGCTCCTATTGGTCGTAGCGTGATGTTATATAGCCTATAACCTTCCTCGATAAATGGACTATCCAACACAAAAATAATTTTTCAATTCCAACCAGTAGTTCCTGAGATTATCGCGTTCAAACAAATAAACAAACTCTTCAGCTTTATAATATTAGTAGAGGTAGGTATAGATAATCATTTACTAGTTTTTCAAATCAACTACAGAACTACAAAAATAAAAAGCTTAATTAATTTATTTTAATTAGAAAGTTCTTAATTACTAATGACTTCTAGGAAATTCTTTCTTCATGAATATTACCTAACTAAACAAAATATTAATTTTGTAGTCCACAAAACTGGGTTCGAATATTAACTAGAATTTTGTGACATAATAATAATCTGTTTAACTAAAGTTTTTCAATGAATAATAAGGGTTTTGAGCGACTTTTACTTTTATGAGAGTTTTTGAGACTGAGTTATCAGAGTACTAACGAACTGCCCCGTTGGTCTAGTGGTGACTAACGCGACTGCTGATCGTGAAGTCTTGTACGTAGAAATATAGAAACGTATTCATTTCTGCGCCTAGTCAAATGGTTTCATTCCTACCGTGATGACGTGTTCTAATTTTTGAAAGGGTCTGATCGGATACGACTACAGGCGTACGGAGCCGATCGCGCGTCGCAGCATACTTTCGGTTGCGATGGCATGTCGCGGAAGACGCCCGCAGTCAAGCTGCTGTGCGCGGCTTGGTAATATAGACTTTAAATAGTGTGTTCACGATTAAATATCGTTTAAAGATTGTAAAATCTGCGAGCCGTTTGGTGGAAATCATCCTTAAGATTACCGTAGAGATAATTATTTGCTTATAGCCATCCACAGTACATTATATCAGGGGTTCAACTTTAAAGATAACGGAACACCAACCAAATACCTTTTATTTTTATGGAACCCCACTATTCAATAGATAATGATATTAGATAGTGGTATTATTTAATAGCTTATAATAAATAATTTTGGCGGAACCCTCATGACTATTCTACGGAACCCCTAGGTTCCGCGGAACCCAGTTTGGGAATCCCTGCATTATATCCTTTTTTATGTCAGCCTATACTGTCCTACTGCTGGGTAAAGGCCTCCCCCAAGTCCTTCAGAGTATTCTTTTCCTACGCCACCACCTCAAATTTACTAATCACGGGCGGCTAATAAAATTGTAATAAAACATTTGTTTGACGACACGTTTGGTGCAGTGGGTTAGCGATCGGCTTCTGCGCTGTGGGTCGTAGATTCGATTCCCGCACGGAACAAATATTTGTATGGCCTATATTTTGTGATCTATTGTATGTAGATTTGTGTCTGTAAATGCACCCACGATACAGGAGAAATCCTAGTGTGGGGCAACGTTATTTAAAAAATAAAAGTATGCTTAACCTGTCCATTGAACCCAGAACTCTCACACTCACCTCTCTTGCGACATCAAAACCACCGTTATTTCACAGACGAAGGTAGCTATTTTTTTCTAGAATAACAGTCAACTTAAGTCGGGAAGTAGCCTGAATCTAATGAATATTCTTAAATGCAGTAAATATTAGCGCAATGAAAATGCTCGCGATATCAAGTCAGGCGCGAACAAAGACCGTCTTAGTTTTGTATTGTGGTCTAAGGAGGAAAGTGAAGCGATTTAATGGATATAGCAGTGATAGTGTGACCGTCAGACTGCCAAATCATATAGGTCTCGAGCTCGAGCCCAAGGCACGCACCTCTGACTTTTTGGATTCATGGGTGTATTGTATAATCACTTGCTTAAAAACGGTGAAGGAAAACATCGTGAGGAAACCGGTATGCCTGAGAGATATTTCTCGACGGCACGTGAAGCCAAGTCTATCTGCCTATCTGCGGCATAAACTTTGACACCAGGTTTGTCAGTAACGACACGAGAAAAGAAGAAGAATGGATTCTTAAGCCGTGTCCCCACTAGGCGAGATGTAGCCTCGGAGACATCGGTCGACATCGCCCTACGTCGCCCGATGTCGTGTATCCGTTCACATCAGTTTAGTCGAACATAGGAGCGATACAGATCAATAAATCGCAGCACTACGTCGTTCGTCCACATTGTTGCGAACGCACTTCCACTCTCTGAGACTTTACTCTCTCGACTGTCAGCGACACGGTGACAAGGTACAAGCACAAAACAGATAGGTACAGAAGTCAATCACATGTATGTACTTCACTTTTCATACCTACGCTCGGCGGTCGCTTTATCTATATATCTATCTCTCTCAAGCGCATGGCATTCGCGCTCGTACTCACTCGCACTCTAGTCCCAAACAGTCCGAGATATCGTGTCCGTGAGCAGTGTCTACGTGTGCGTTGCTCGAGCGCACTTGTATGTAGATTGACTTCTGTACCTATCTGTTTTGTTGTACAAGTTCCGCGATGTCGCTATCGATGTCGGATGAAGTCGTTCGAAGTCTGGCAACGTTGCCCGATGTCTCCGGCGACACAGTCATGTCACCTAGCGGCTAAATGGATACGGCGCAGTCCTAGATGTAAATGTAATATTAATGTAAGTGAATTTTGAATCGGAAATACTCGTTTCGCACAAACTACTTAATTAAATTGAAACCTTTATTCCTATCTATGTACCTATGATACAAATTGTGCATGTCGCAAAAAAATTAATCAAAATGTGAAAGGACAGTTGTATTTTCGATACAAAATTCGCTTACATCGGCGATACGTTTACGATACTATTCGTCAAAGGTTCGTGCTAAGCCTATATGAGGCACGATCAAGTCTTTCAACCCACTCATCGCTGTCATGAAATAATCACTTTTGACCCTACCTTCAAGACACACAGCCGGTGTAACCTTGGGATACCTATTGATATCTTCTTCTTCTTCTACCTACCCTTATCCCACACTAGGTGGGGTCGGCACAACATGTATTCCATAAATCCATGTTGATAAATGTTTTGGCTTATTGTTTTATAACCGGCCGTCTGCCTGACATCAAGCCTCTTTAGGAATACTCGTTGAGCGTTCGCGCGGGGAACGCAATGTGTTTGCTGATATTATGCACTGGGTCCCAAAATGAAATGCTTCTCAATCTTATTGCCGACAACTAAGTAGACTATGTTCTTCTTTGTAGGGATACTTGAAGTTCATTGACCCACTCATTCAGTTTTGCTAGGGGCGGATACCTATCGATATTTGGTTAGACAATTCCGAGGTTAAACTTCCAAGCTGTTGCCTGTGCTACGGGTCGTGGGTTTATGCACTCATGAAACAAGACCAACCCAACAAAGGGGAAAAGATAAAAAAAGAACTACACCCGGGAGCAAAGAATCGGGATCACCAACATAAACAAAAAATGTTAAAATGTTAAACAATGTTTTCCAAGATATTAAGGTTTATGATGGTGACCCGGATTCATTGCTTCAGAGTGTATTTGGTTTTTATTTCGTTAAGTTATGTGAGGGACACGTGGCTAATTGACAACCGCGCGGATCATAAGATTTGCGATGCTAAGCTGCGCTTGCCGCGGTCAGTCCGTGGATGGGTGACCATTCGTTACACATCGAGACCTTCCGTGCCTTGGAGAGTACGTTAAGCTTTCGTTACCGGGTGTCACACAAATACCTATGACATTCGTTACGGGTAGTCAGAAGCCTGAAAGTCCGACTACTGGTCTAACCTTAGGATATCGGCACTGCCCAGTAACTGGGTTGCGGAGGTCTGATGGCAGTCGCTCCGTGTACTGGTATTCAGCCGCGTCTGTTTAGACTGGAAGCTGTACCCAAATTACTTGGGAAAAAGCTAGAAGGAAAGTGTCGCTATGTTATCTTCTCGTTATATCTTCTGTCTTGGACCATCTTCTCCGCCACTGGTAAGGCCTCCGTTGTTTCCTAATTATACAAGTTCCTTCAGTTAGTTGCACACTTTTTATATTGTAGCGGCGCCTCCAGGAAGCGCCTGAGTGTTCAGGGAGTACGGAACTTTGGCTTACATTTTATTTTTAAGCGTTTTAGACAAAGATATGTATGTCCTGGTTGGAAAATAACAGCTAGGTCATTTGTTATTGAAATTGTTTATACACACTAATGGGAAACTTGCTCGGTCATACGATTTGCGAGATTAAGCTGCGCTTGCCGCGGTCAGTCTGTGGATGGTTGTCCGTTCGGTTGACATCGAGACCTCTTCATGCCTTGGAGAGCACGTTAAACAGTTGGTCCCGGGTGTCATACGAATACCTATGACAGTCGTTACGGGAAGTCAGAAGCCCGAAAGTTTGACAACCGGTTTAACCGACATTGCCCTGTAACTGGGTTGCGGAGGTCTAATTGCAGTCGCTCCGTGTGAAATACTGGTATTCAGCCGCATCTGGATAAACTGGAAGCTGATCCCAACATAGTTGGGAAAGGGCTAGGTAGAAAGGGCTAGTGGGAAACTTGTGGTACTTAAGCGTGAGGTTCAAGCACTCCGCTCTCGGCCACCGCAGCGCGCACACGTGCGCTACGCTCCGTCTCACACCGCACCTCGCACCCCGCACCCGCACGCTCCGTCGTCATCGCGCGCTACGTGCGTAGCGCCCGGCTACGAACGCGTCACCGCCGGCCACTAGCCCCGCCCATTCGTAGCACCTCGCTACGGATTGTGCGCCGCTTAAGGTCGAAGTTCCGAAGCTGTCTTTTTTAAGACAGCGGACGAAAATTTCCTGTTTCTTTGATTGAGTACTCGTCAAACTTGCCCCCTTCAGGGAAAGTCCACTGTTTTTGTGGCCCTTGGTGGAAACCTAACGGTGTAAACGAAACCAAGTGTGGTGGGGACCCGGCACACCAGTCAATTGTCAGCCGGTAGGGGAAGGGGTAGCCGGCCTTGGGGGATCTCCTAGTCGGTCCCGACCTATAACCCGTTCTCTTCACAGCATTCCCAAGGTAACTAGGGTTGACGCCCAGTTACTAAGGGACTCAGGGAACCTGTCCGCACAATAAGATTGGCGGCAGGTATTCAAGCTTAGGGCACACCGTAGCACACAACCTCCCTGTTTATACCCAACAGGGAGGGTTACACATCCCCGGGTTATCCCGCCCGGGGAGTTAGGACATAGGCCCTTCAGGCATACGAACAACACATAGTGCAGCTACCGAGTTTGTTTGCGATTTTCTTCTCGGTAGTTTACCACTAGGAAAATCGTAAGGGAGGGCTTTTTGCGGGAGTTGTTCGCCCGGGGCGACACGTACGTGTCTCCTCGGGGCTGGTTAGGAGTTTAGTCTCCCCCCACCCCCCCCCCTCTCTTTCTATTAATTTTTCCATTTTTCGCCGCCACCATGGCGGACGTACTTAATGACCTTTTTTATAATGTCCTTAAGGACATATTCCAGAAACAGCCCCATCTTATGGCCCAATATAAGGACCAACTTCCCACTGGCGTCACTGCTGCCTTACGCTGCACCGTCAAGGCCCCCGCGCACCCCGCGCCGTCCACCCGCGCACCTCGCGCCCGCCCCGCGCCCCTCGCGCCTACCGTCTCGCCCTCCGCGCCGCCCTCATCCACCCCCTCTGGCTCGAACATCGCCGCTTTTAGCGACGCGCTCGAGTCCCCCTCCTCCCCTCCTCCCGCTCGAGCGTCTTCGGCCGCCCCGACCGTGGAGGAGGTGATGGAGGACGAGGCGATGGAGGACGACGGCGACGAGGAATTTGAGACCGAGTCAGAAGAGTCGTGCACCTCGGCCTCCGAATCCACTTCCTCTGAAGACGACTACACGGTCGTCGGAAAGGGGAAGAGGAAGAAGGGCAAGGCACCCTCTAACGCATCCGCACCAAAAAAGGTGGTGGCCACAAAAGCCTCCCCTCCCCCCTCTGTGAGCGCCTTCCTGGCGGGGCGCCCGCCAAGCCCCATGGCCACAGCCACCCCGGCTGCGGCACCCAAAGCCACCCCGGCTAAGACCGCCCCGGCCACCTCGGCCACCCCCGCTAAGTCCCGCCCCCTGCCACCCTTTTTCATTCATGATAAAGGGATGTGGCTGGATGTGTCCTCTGCGATGAACGATCGCCGCATCCAATACACCAGTGCCCGAGCTGTACAGCTGGGCATTAAGGTCACGATCACAACCGAAAAGGGTTATCGTGACATGGCCCATCTCCTCCGCGACATGAAGGTGCCTTACCACACCTACTCGCTCAAAGAGGAGCGCCCCGTCAGGGTCGTCATTAAAGGCGTACCCGTAATCATCCCCACTGACCGCATTAAAAGCGACCTCGAGTCGCAGGATGTCCCTGTACAACACGTGCATCGCATGCACCGCAAGAGCGGAGAATCATATGACATGATTCTAGTTGTATGCGATCGCACCGAAGGTCACCATCCGATTTTTAACATCGCGACAATCTGTGGCCTCTATGGCATCCGGATTGAAAAACCACACGCGAGTGGCATTGTAACCCAATGCCACAAGTGTCAGCTCTATGGCCATGCACAGCGGAACTGTTACGGGAAACCTAGATGCGTAAAGTGTCTGGGCGACCACGGAACAGCCGACTGCTCCCGCCCTAAAGACCGGACCCAATGCACGGAACCACCTAGCTGTGTTCTCTGCGGCGAGTCAGGCCATCCCGCGAACTATCGCGGATGCCCCAAGGCACCCAAGTCCTCGGCCCCTAAGTTGGCCTACCGTAATCAGATGAGGCGGCAACGAGAGGCACCTAGCCTCTCGCAGCCGCCCCCGGTCTCTCTTAGTCCTCAGCGCCCCAGCCCCTGGAGCGCGCTGAACCATCAGGCCCATTTCCCGGCCTTAGGTCCATACAAACCTCCCCCGCCGCCTCCGGCGCCGGAGGCCCCCGCGCCCCCTGTTAGGCCGATCACCAAGACGGCCGCGCCTCTCGCGGCCCCACCCACCGTTGGAGCTCCTCCCGGAGCACCCACCCCAGCCGTGGCCCCCCCTCTTCGCCCCGCGACCCGACCTCTTCCGCCGAAACCGGCGTTTGATCCATATGACCCCTTCTGGGTCATCACGAGCACCTTCGGGGTATTCCATAGCCCCCGAGGGATTCAAATGTCTAGAGACATTATAGCCTGTAGAGGCGATTACTGTTCACTTGCCCGGGTATACGCGTCTTACCCGGACATCACACAAGCTCTTAGGAACTTGCCCCACAATGCGTAGATTAGGGCCCCAGTGTCGTAATTTACAGAAACATACCGACGCGCACCCGGCCCCGCCGCCGAGGCCCCCGCGAATTCATGTAAAATCAACCCCGACCCTTGTTTGACGAGCCAGCCCGCGTGCTGAGCCACTAGTTATAAAACAGCCCCTAAATAATCTACCCAGCCCGACCCTTGTTATATTCTCATATCGACCCACTAAGCCGAGGTTCTAACCCCACAGGGGGTGCCCTTAGTGTTCGGTTGATTTTCTCTCTCTAGTTTTTAAGCCCTGGCTGGGGGCCTTAATTTGGCCACCCACAGGAATAGTCCGGTTAAGCATAAACAAAGCTCTCTGAGCTTTATTTGCGAGTGGTCCCATCTAAAAAAAAAAAAAAAAAAAAAAAAAAAAAAAAAAAATTTGATACTGATGTTAGGAAAAGTGGTATCGGGTTTATATTTTAGACTATTCTCACTAATAATCTGGAGTTTGGAATTATAACCGATACTTGGCAATAGGCTCTCTCTCTAATGCAATATGGGATCTTTAAAACTCTATTTACCCTTTCGGGAAAAGCGTAACATAATGAGTCCAATACTGTCTCAATGCTGGGCACTGAAATCTTCTCAGAATGAGAAAAGTTTAGGCCTTAGTCCACCACGCTGGCCTGGTGCGGGTTTATAGATTACACATACCACTGAAATCTTTTTGGAGCACTCTCAGGTGTGCAGGTTTCCTCACGACGTTTTCCTTCACCGTTAACGCAAGTGTTATACAAATTTTGATCCACACATTGTAACACTTAGGGGTCGCTTTAGGAGTCAACCCTCAACAAGCATGTGCACATAAAATTTAGCAGGCGTGTACTTACGGGAGGATAAAGAATAACACTTGTAACCGTACACTATATATATTAGGTCCCCACCTATGAAATCAGCGTTTTGTATGGAGAATTTTAAAGAAGTTGCATTTTTCATACTAACATTTTCTTAATTTATTTAACAACTATGAAAACTAATGTTTTAACTTTTATGCACTAATGTTTAAAAACTAAGACAACGTATGCCACTTAGATTATGCGACAAAAATAAGTTTTGACTAAGTTAAAACAAAAATAGTGGTCATTTCTGCTAACAAAAAGAGGAGTCATTTTTAAGGTATTTTTTATGTTGAGAAAACTATAACTAATAAGGTCTTTTTACTATTGGTAGTTGGCTATGATGGTCATTATTCGATATAATATCAAGCAATTGATGAATATTTTAAATCATAGCAGTGACGAGGTTCTCTATTTGTGAGAAAAAAACGTCAATTTCATAGGTGGGGACCTAATATTATAATAAGAATTACAATTAGATCAACAGGACGTGGTTCGTAGCAATGCGAGGAGTCCAGGGTCTTCTTAAGTAGGTGTAGCACTTCAATTGGCAACTGCAGCGGCGCGAGAGGGCCGATCTATTTTTTTTTGTCTATTCGACTGCTTTTTGATGGTCTTGCGGACCGTTTCTACGTAACTTTGACGACACGTTTGGTGCAGTGGCTAAGCGATTGACATCTGCGCTGCGGGTCGTGGGTTCGATTCCCGCACGGAACAAATATTTGTATGGCCTACAGATAGTTGTTCCGGGTCTGGGTGTTTGTGCATGTGAAGATTTGTGTCTGTAAACGCACCCACGATACAGGAGAAATCCTAGTGTGGGGCAAACATTTTTTATGAAAAAAAAAAGAAAAAAAAAATACTACGCCGATCTGCAGCGTGCCCATCCTTTTATAGGCCCGGACCCCCACCAGTCGCCACCACCCGTCACAACATGAATTCGAAAAGTCAGAGGTGGTTTTTGGGGTCAGAGTCGATGGAAGGAGTAACCTATTAAAGTTTAAAGTGAAAACTACAATGTAGTTGAGCTTCGGGAGTGTTTACGTCCAACCGTGTCGACGGTAATGTTTTGGAAATGCTTTTACTTTAGTACTGCTCGTAAACAATATCCGATGCATTTTCAGTAGGTACCCACAAAGGCTATACAATATGTAACAGTTTTAGATACGGTAGAATGGGGTGACTTTGATCAGTTTCAAGATTGAAATGTGTTTTTCTCTTGAAACATGAGACCAAAAAATAATACAAATATCGATTTTGTTTATTTTGTCTATTTATTGAATAAAATCATTATTTTTTTTTATACATTTTTGAGATTTTTTTTTAATGTTTTTGATAAATGTTAAGCTATGATTGGGTTTACTTTGATACCTGCCTTTTTTCTAAGGAATTTGAAAGTAACCCCAATAAGGAATAAATAATTACCTACACAAAACTATTACCGACATATTTTTAATTTTTTTTTTCATCAATCGGCAAGGATCCACCCACTACGACTAATCACACTCTGACAATGACGTTCAATGCTGCCAATCGTAAAAAAAATATCTGAAGAATGCGTTCAGAACTCGTAAAATTTGAATTTTATTATGGAACGAAGTTTTGGTGAGAGTAACAAAAAACCAACAACAAAGTTCCTTCAAACCTCGTGATGTACTGCTGACATAGATTAACCCTGCACGAGATACTTTGCGAATCAATAAATAAAAAAATTACAAGAAGTAAACATGTGGTCTTAACATGAGGCATTTTAGCGCCCTGAGCGAATTGTGTGGCTATCGCTCGCCGCGCAGACATTTGAGTCGGGGCGCTAAAATGCCTCGTTAAGAACACAGTCATGTTTACTTCTTGTAATATTTTTTTTATTGAATCCAAATGTATCCCGTTCAGAGTTAATCTATGCCAGCAGTACATCACGAGGTTTGAGGGAATTACATGATTTCGTTTACATCCTGTATAAGAGTACAAAGAATCCCACATCAGGCACAAACATACCTACATAGATACGCAAAACACATAACCCTGCCTTTGCTGTCGCGCAGCCGGATAAAACATTTCCGAATTCTAGCTTACATTTTCAATAAAACTCAGAAAACTGCAACCTTTCTCCCAAAGATTATAAAGTTGGCAGTACTCTTGAATTTTTACGTCTCCGTGTCAGCACTAATGTTTCGGAAATAGCTTCACTTTATAGTGATCGTAAATGATATCCAATGCGTGCATCAGTTTTATTACCAGCGAGTGATTCCAGAGTTTGGAGAAGCATCGCCAATGCAGATAATATCTTGTTTAATGTTCTACTGGTTTGTTGAACAGTCTGGTTTGATTCAAGGTGATGGTCTTGCCAATTTGACAACTAAACACATATTATATGACATTTGATGGCTGATGCATGCGTGCTATCAGTTAGGACAGGTCAACTCAAACCTGCTATGGTATAATTCTCCTCAAAACGCCATTCCAGACGTTGCCCTACATTGTTAGACTCGCATAGTTTTTATACCACGATGTCTCGACTTTAAGAGAGACATTGATCTCTAAATTTATTTCGGCTTTTCTTAAATGATTTTTTATTTCTATAAATAAATCTGTTATAGACACTTTTACAAGTCAATTTCCTATCTAACTAGCTCTGAGAAGAAACGCCGAAACAAACTAAGAGATTAAGATCTCTTTTAAAGTCAAGACATTGTGATATAAAAACTATGTGAGTGTAACAATGTAGGGCAACGTCTGGAATGGCCTTTTGAGGAAAGTCCACAGCGGGTTTGAGTTGACGAACTTTTATACAAGAAGCTCTACTACTGTTAAAATTGCTAATAAATGCAATAGCCAATTATAGTCTTGATATCGTCTTTCTATAGACATCTCGTAAGATTTTCATAATAATTACCTCATTCAATAATGTGCCACTATTCAACTATACTATTTAAACTTCATACCGACATTCAGCCGCGAATATCATTTCGATGAGACAGAACAGTAAAACGAGCGCCTTGACCGGCGCACGCGCAGCTTGCCAAGTGGGCGAGGTCGCGACCACCACTCGGTTACGACCGACATTTGTGAAATTGTATACTTTACACTTATAGTTTTCCATATATTTATTTATTTATTTATATACTCTTTATTGCATACACCAGGTAATAAACAAAATAATAACATAACATAATCAGAGCCTCGTGGCTAATTACCAACCGCGCGGATCATACGATTAGCGAGCATAAGCTGCGCTTGCTGCGGTAAGTCCATGGATGGGTGACCGTTCGTTACACATCGAGACCCCTCCGTGTCTCGGAGAGCACGTTAAACAGTCAGTCCCGGGTGTCATACGAATACCTATGGCAGTCGTTACGGGATGTCAGAATTCCGAAAGTCTGACAACTGGTCTAACTTAAGGATATTGGCATTACCCAAGAACTGGCTTGTGGAGGTCTGATAGCAGTCGCTCTGAGTAAAATACTGGTATTCAGCCGCATGTGCTTAGGTTGGAAGCTGACCCCAACATAGTTGAGAAAAAGTTAGGCAGAACAATCTGCCCAATGCTGGATACGGGTCTCTTCTCAGAATGAGAAGGGTTTAGGGCTTATTCTACCACGCTGGCCTGGTGCGGGTTGGCAGACTACACACAACATCGAGAACTTCATGGAGCCCTCTCAGGTGTGCAGGTTTCCTTACGATGTTTTTCCTTTACCGTTAACGCAAGTGATAGTCAAATTCTGATGTGTAAAAATTGAATTTGATAAGTCAGAGTTACGAAGCGGGTTCGAAATTAGACCCTCTTGTATGAATGGCAAGCGTTCAACCGTTACGCTATCACTGTTTTATAAGACTGGGCCTTTGAGCGCAATTTACTAATCCGATGGAAAACAAAAAGTATTTGATGTTGGAAATCCAAAAAGGTGTAAAAAAACTATCAGAATTGTGTAATAGCCTTCCAATCTAACTATTAGATCAGAGCCCGTTCACACAGTGGATCCGTTGTAACGGATCCGTTGGTACTGGATGTGTTGTTCACATCTGTACCGACGGATCAGTTAAACAAATGGCAGCTGCGCCGCATCTGGCAGGCAGGATACGATAAAAATAACAGATCCAGTATTTTTTACTGAACTCGGAATACTGTCGTCGTGTATGTGAACTCGCTCATACAACTACAGGCGCCATCACCAAAACAAAAACGGGTTCTGTAAATAGTTTCTGTGTGAACTAGCTGTCAGAGAAGTTAACTGAGAATATGGACCCGAGCCGCTATTCTTTCTTAACCCAATCATACCACTCCCATTACAAAACTTTTCTACATCAAACCTACCTTCAAAATCGATTGAACAATTCTCAATACACATATAGAAAAAACAAACTTCTAAATAACTTTTGTGAGAATCTTATTTGACAAACAGTTTCTGAAGCCGAAAATAAATAAGATAAAAGTATTATTAAGTGGCTTGGCACAGCGACCTCTAGTGGATCGCGAAGTCAATAATTTCTTTCGAGAAAAAGAAAAGAAAAAAGATAGGTTAGGGAAGTGAAATGTCGACTTGTAAGACAGATCGCTTGGGGCGAGGAGTTTATTACGTGTGATGTTAGCAATAGAAACTGGTATTAATAATTCTGATTGATGATGAAAAGTTGAATAATGGTATGGACTTGTTATGTGGAGGAAAGAAAGTCATGTTATTAAGACCTAGAAGAGTGTTAAATATGAATGTCGATGGATATACAAATAGAGGTAGGCCAAAGATGGATGGAATGTGTGAAGGATGATATGTAAGATAGGGGTGAGTACTGAGATGACGGCTGATAGATGAGAATGGAAGAGGAATACGTGCTGTGCCGGACACACCTAGTGTGGGTTAAGGGCAACGAGATGATGATGATGACCTTAGTTGGCTAGGAAGGTCACTCCATGTAAACAGTATAAATCAGTATATTGGAGACAAAAATTCCTGGAGTATAACAGAAACTTCGTTCTGCACATTGCGACCCCCTGGCTCTGTCTAACCTGGCTTGTATTATATTATTTTTATTATCTTTTGTACGTATCCGGTGGTATGACCTGACATTATTTTTAATGTTTACTTCTGGTATTCTTCTTTTTTTTAAAGACTTAAAATAACCTGTACATTATTTTATCAATTTTAATATTTTTTACTGATTATTCAAATTATTCAATTTGCATTTTAATTATTATTTATTGTATAATACTCTGGCAAAATAGGTTTTTGTCTTATAATTATTATTTTAATAATATAACTTTACTTCATTCCAAACTGTAAAGTATGAGCATCATGCAGCTATTGATGATACACCTCAATCATATCATATTACTGCCTATTGTCTGGTAGTATGAGTCTGTCATGCTCACTTAAATGTCTTGCTGATGGTGGCGTTGTTTATCCGGTCGTTGGGTTCCCTACAATATGGTTGAGCTGACCGATGCGGATGTGCACGTCATGCTCGTGAACGGGTGCCGTCTGTCGGGACTGGTCAGCCCTTAACTGCTATGGCAATCCTAGAAGGCATATTTTTCTATTTGTTACTCCTAAGTGAGTTTATTTGTTACATTAACCTGCATTATTCTCATTCTATTTCTCACACTACTGTAATGGAATTGTCCTATATTACTATTTTGAAAAGAGTATTCATGGAGTTTCTTGCCGGCTCTTCTCCATAGAACCTACCTTTTGGAACCGTGCACCTAGTTTTGACGTTTTAAAAGTGCCTGAAATCTGGTCTATTTGAAATAAAAAAACTTTGACTTCGACTTTGACTTAAAACGTTCGCCAACCAAATAGATATTGCTAAATTATATTTTAGGAGCTTCGTATAGTTAAACGGGTACTGCGCAGATCTGTTCGTCAACTCGACAAAATGCAGGACGCTTGAAATATCTGACAATGGGGAAGGCAACGCAAAACTAAAGCAGATGGCAACACCTCCATACTCAGTTATTTCCACCAATCAGAACCATCAGGTTGATATTAACAATAATGTCAAACACCAATAAGACCAATAAGATTGCAGTGGAACAATCGAAAGTGGCGCCATTAGTTCCACAGTTGCCTACCCCATTAGGAAACTGCGGAACTCATGACGTCACCATTATTGGCACCAAAGAATATAAATAATATTTGATAATAAAGGTAATGTCAATTGAACTTGTTCTGATTGATTGTGATGAGTGCTTACGACAGTGCTGCCATCTGCTTTCGTTTTACGTCCACCTTCTCATTGGATTAACTTTAAATTGCAATCTTTATCATTATTTAGGTGACAGAGGTCATTTATTTTTTCGATAAAAAGCAATAAAACTACTCTTATTTTGACCTCGAGAAGAAAACTCTCAATTCCTATCGGTTACTATCAGTGTCTATCCACAATATCTAATGCCATCCACATATAACAGGGATGGGTAAGTTTGATAAATGTCCTGACCCTATCCCGTCGACTAATGTCTCCTTATATCGAATATTTGTCAAAATAAACTCGAATGTAGGAAAATATCGATAAAATATTACTTTCAATAATTCATCAGGTATAAATGTTTTTCTATTGATTCCCAATTGAAACATGATCAAAAGGATATATTGGGGATGTTTATGACAGTTGGGTATTTTTATAATTTACTAGCGGTCCGTCCCGGCGTCGCACTGGTGGACATTTTTCCCGTTTTTGCAACATTTTTCATTTATGCTCCGCTCCTATTGGTCGCAGCGTGATGTTATATAACCTATAACCTTCCTCAATAAATGGACTATCCAACACAAAAAGATTTTTTCAATTCCAACCAGTAGTTCCTGAGATTAGCGCGTTCAAACAAACAAACTCTTCAGCTTTATAATATTAGGTCCCCCCACCTATGAAATTGGCGTTTTTTCTGACAAATAGAGAACTTCGTCACTTCTATGATTTAAAATATTCATTAATTGCTTGATATTTTATCGAATAATGACCATCATAGACAACTACCAACAGTAAAAAAACCTCATTACTTATAGTTTTCTAAACATAAAAAATACCTTAAAAATGACTCCTCTTTTTGTTAGCAGAATTGACCACTATTTTTGTTGTAACTTAGCCAAAACTTATTTTTGTCGCATAATCTAAATGGCATACGTTATCTTAGTTTTTAAACTATAGTGCATAAAAGTTTTAAAACATTAGTGTTCATAGTTGTTAAATAAATTAAGAAAATTTTTGCATGAAAAATGCAACTTCTTTAAAATTCTCCATACAAAACGCTGATTTCATAGGTGGGAACCTAATATTAGTATAGATTTGACCTATCAAATGTTACTCTGAATAAGATTCCAAATAACCTTCTGAAATTGATCACGCATTTCTGTTGCGCGTTATATATATACTTATCACTCTAGTCTTTTTTTGACAACACAACATAATATCACGCCTTATAATTATTCCCCGAAGGGTACGGCAGAAGTGTTTTTCGTTTCGCCAGTTAATTGCTACTGAGAAATTCCTAATGGAAAAATCCAATAACACTGCCCGATCTGGGGATCGAACCCAGGACCCCATGCAGGTTTCTTTGGAAATAAAATAAAATCTCTTGATTGGGATGTAAATTCCCAGAAGACAACAAAGAGTCTTTTCATCAGTACGACGTCACATTATAATGTTTTCCTCGTCTTGTTTGTTGACAAGGAAAATAATATTTTCTTTTACGACGATAGGTTTTTGTTATTATAATATGTTTAGGGGAATTATAAAACGATCGAATAAAAAAAAACTTAGCGATTGATGATGAGATATACTGTTTTAATAACTTGAGCGGTATGAATTTGAGTAAGCGAAAAATTAACTAAACTAACGACGAATATTGATTAATAATAAAATCCAGAACGAGCTTACAAAAAGTGGGTTGTGATTAATCCATTTCAGATATTAAAATTCTATCCGTGCGACTAAATTACTAAGTGAGCGACTAGAAATACAGAGAGCAACTTTAATACTAAGATAAAGACGATCGATTTTTCCAGTTGAGGTTGTACATAACGTACTTTTTACAGCAAACAATCTTTAGACAATAAATAGTTTGTCAAATTCGTAACGCCTAGGTTAGGTTAGGTTAGAACTGCGACCACGCAACGCGCGAAGGCGAGCGAGTGAAGCGAGCGTTCCGCGGCAGTGGCCGCCGAGCACCAGATTTCCTCTTTTGCTAAGGCAAATTTTGAAAAAAATGCAGGACGTAACGTTGACACTCAAGCAAATATTAGGTCGCTCAAATATTATGAAGCTTCTCATTTTGTATTTTAAGTAACTCAAATTAGTATTTGTAAGTTGCTGTTCTGTTGATTTCTCGTCACTCGCAGTCAGTCGCTCACTTAGTAATACTATAATGTAAATTAATTATTTTTGTGACTTAAAACTTTAATTTACAGTCACTCGTTTAAATACTACCCATATGTTTGTATGGTTTCAAGGGAAAGATGGACCAGATTATACAACGTGTTACAAAAATATCCCTAAAGCCGAAAGGCGGTTAAAAGGTCCCTTGTAAAGAGTCTATTGGCAATATTTGTAAACCGTAGTATGACACAAAAAAATGGATAAAACAAAATAATCATCATTGAAACGCAACCCTGAAAACATAAAACTAAAGAGTAGACTACCCAGAAAGTTATTTACATTCTTACCTAATTTCTTCTGAGAGGTAAATGAAAACAACCATAAAAGACTACTTGATTATTTACATTTTTCATGAGGAATTATGTAACACGTTGTATTTTGTTAAATTACAGTTAACATAACATAATCTCACTATTATTGTCCCACTGCTGGGCACGGGCCTCTTCTCAGAATGAGAAGGGTTTACACCTTAGTCCACCACGCTGGCCTGCTGCAGTTTTGCAGACTACACACACCATCGAGAACTTTATGGAGCCCTCTCAGGTGTGCAGGTTTCCTCACGATGTTTTTCCATCACCGTTAACGCAAGTGATAATTAAATTCTGATCCGCACATGAATTGGAAAAGTTAGAGGAACGGGCCGGGGTCGAACTCAGACCCTCCTGCATAGAAGGCAAGCGTTCAACCGCTAAGCTATCACTGCTTAATTAAATAAATAAATAAAAATTACTATGTTTATACTAGCGACCCGCCCCAGTTTCGCATGGGTGCAATGTAGATACTAATGTGGGGCATATAAACCTTCCTCTTGAATCACTCTATCTATTGCTGAAAACTGCATTAAAATCCGTTGCGTAGTTTAAAAGATCTAAGCGTACAGACAGCGGGGGCGACTTTGTTTTGTAATATATAAAGATACCGTGAAATTTTGTCAATGTTCATTTCAAATAAATTGCTACTTACATCTGAAATCACCCAAAGTCTTACCATGATCCTTGCCATGACACCGCAGACAGCCCACCTAGTCATTATTCACTAGGATTAATGGACTATAGGTCCCGGACTCCGGGTCCATTCAGGACCTTGCATTATCTCAGAGAAAGGGCCTCTGTTTACAGAGAGGGTATTTTAAATGGATGGCTTTTTTCCAAGACCTCTATGAATAAGTGAACGGGTAGTTCTGTGGATTGATTAAGTAGTTGGGTTGAAGTTCGGATAGGGGGTTGAAATACAAATAGAGACATAGCTGGGTTAATATAAATATCACGCCTGTATTGCGCGAAGGGTTGGGCAGAGGTGTGTAGTAACACATTCATTTTGCCGTTATTTAATAGGGGACGAGCTTGCCACCAACCGGGCACAAATCCAAACTCCAGTCTACTGAGGAATTCCACAAGGAAACACCCAATAACACTTTGGCCGACCTGGGAATCGAACCCAGAACCTCACGATCAGCAGTCGCGCTTGCCACCACTAGACCAACAAGGCAGATAGTAGTCCCCAGTTTCGTTAGAAAAAAGGCCTTTTCTTCTTTTCGTGTGGTTAGTGACTAACTTGGTTTCAGAGTTTATGCCGCCCATGGGCCTCTGACTTGGCTTCACATGCCGTCGAGAAATACCTCTCAGGCATGCTGGTTTCCTCACGATGTTTTCCTTCACCGTTTTTAAGCAAGTGATAACTATACAATACGCACATGAATCCGAAAAGTCAGTGTGTGCCTTGGGTTCGAACTCGAGACCTATGACTTGGCAGTCCGACGGTCACACCACAAGGCTATCACTGCAGAAAAAAGGCTAGGCAGAGCCAACGCTAGGTAGGTAAGTGAATTTTTTATGAACAGCAAAAAAACTTCATCCTACAAGTCCCCTTACAAAGTAAAGGGAACAAAAAAATCTTCATGAAAATACTAAAATTATTTTATCCTGTTAAACTTTTACGTTTAAGCACACAACTTAAAATAACTTAGTTCGCCGTCCTAAGTTAAGTCGAGAACTTTAGTAGTTGACTCAACAACGCCCAAAGACGCACAGAGTAGTTTGATCAAACTATTTCGATAGAAGTTAATTAAGTTATTTAATTAGAAAGCAATTTGTTCAATAGATTACATAACTAATAGTGTAATAGATGGGTCGTGGCTTGTTAAAAACACGCAGACCATACAATTTGCGAGGTTAAGCAACGCTTGCCCCGGTCAGTCAGTGGATGCGCAACCGTTCGTTACACATAGAACCCTTCCGTGCCTCGAAGAGCACGTTAGACAGTCGGTCCCGGGTATCATACGAATACCTATGACAGTCATTACAGGTATTCAAAAGCCCGAAAGTCTGATAACTGGTCTAACCTTAGAACATCGGCATTGCCCAGTTATTGGTTTGCGGAGGTCTGTTGGCCGTCGCTCCATGTAAAATATTGGTATTCAGCCGCATCTGGTTAGATTGGAAGCTGGCCCCAACATAGTTGGGAAAAGGCTAGGCAGAACGCACCTTCAAGATTATTTTTATCACAAGTAACACAATTTCTTGCTTACAACGTAAGCTTTAATGATTTCCTAATACATTTAATATAGCAGTGATAGCCTAGTGGTGTGACCGTCAGACTGCCAAGTCATAGGTCTCGAGTTTGAACCCAACCCAACCTCTGACTTTTCGGATTCATGTGCGTATTGTATAATTATCACTTGCTTAAAAACGGTGAAGGAAAACATCTCGTAAAGAAACCGGCATGCCTGAGAGATATTTCTCGACGGCATGTGAAGCCAAGTCAGAGGCCCATGGGCGGCATAAACTCTGACACCAGGTTAGTCACTAACCAGACGAAAAAGAAGAATACATTTAATTAATATTTAATCATTTCTGTCAACTGGTTGGTATTCTTGAACATTTGAATACATAAGAAACTTCGTTACAGTATCAGCTACAAGTGAATATGGAAATCAAAGCCATTCAATTTGATACTTCAAAGTTAAATAACATTTAATAACGAATTCTAGGTATTTTTCAAAAAACTATTATAGAAATAGAAATTTCTCGAAATTTACTGACTTTAGGCTAGGGTACATGGGGTGCTAATTTGTTGCATATAGGACACACTATCACGTCTTTAGAGGAAACGCGGGCTGCTGAATATTAGTAATTTGAATAGGTTTTTGCGATCTATTTCCGTCCCACCCCAACCGCAAAACTTCCTAATTGAGCGAGAAAAAGACACCTGCATCTCGGACTGATTTCTCCTGTGCAAAACGAAATCGTACTTTCGCATTTCCCTGTTTCCTTCTTTAAATCTGGTCCGATTTTAATATTTTTTCTGTAATAATTTAAGAAAGACTTTGGTTATGTCTGTATAATTTACTTTTATTTTTTATGTTCGTCAAATTTGTTTGCCAGATGTTTGAAAACGGTGGTAACACCGGTCGATTTTTGTAAAATTTTAACGTTTCTAGTTCTTATAATAATTAATTTATTGACAAAAACCAAACATAGGAACATGGTGGTGGTAGATATACCTATATCATAATATGGTAAAAAATATTTGCTCCAGTGACATTATCCAAGGAGGAAACTGAGGAATACGTTTGTATGGACTAAATGCCGACCGCATTTCCTTTTAAAGGGAATACGTAGAATACGAGTTCACCCTGTATTTTGTTTACCTTGCTGTTTTAAATTCAATCCGACGTGACCTTTAGCCCATAGGATACGTGCGAGGGTCAAGGTTGCTCCGATACAAAATATTTATATGGATACGCACCTTGTTTTCTCCTGGGATAGGTAGTTCAGGAAAAGGAAATATAGAACAAAGGAATGCATACAACTTAGGGTACAGAGGAGATTCTGGTACTGGAGATAATATGTGATGGATTGGAAACCTATTTTGATGCATTTAAAAATAGTTTTGATTTGAGAAAAAAATGGAGTCAGGCGTTACTTTGCGGAAATCTCATACATAACATCACGCCTATATTCCCCGAAGGGTTGGGCAGCGGTGTATAATAACACCCTCATATTGCCGTTATATTTAAGTTCTATGTAATACGGGGCGAGCCTATTGCCATCTTCTTCTTCTTTTCGTGTGGTTAGTGACTAACCTGGTGTCAGAGTTTAGGCTGCCCATGGGCCTCTGACTTGGCTTCACATGCCGTCGAGAACTATCTTTCAGGCATGCCAGTTTCCTCACGATGTTTTCCTTCACCGTTTTTAAGCAAGTGATAATTATACAATACGCACATGAATCCGAAAAGTCAGAGTTTCGATCTCGAAACCTATGACTTGGCAGTCCGACGGTCACACCACTAGGCTATCACTGCTATATTGCCATCAACCGGACACAAACCCAAACTCCGGGCTTACTGAAGAATACCACACGGAAAAACCCAATAACACTTTGCGCGACCTAGATTGAACCCAGAGACTTCAGTGATCAGTCGCGCTTACCACCACTAGACCAACGAGGTAGTTCACTTACTAATTTCCATTTCAAAAATACCTTATTTCCGGATTCCACAAATTAAAAGACCATCCAGCCATTAAAATTGGCCCCAAAAAAAGAAAAATATTTTACGTAACCACAAAAGATTTAAGCCTATATCGTTGGAGACGTCTTAACGAGCACTCGAAGACGAAATATGGCGTATTTAACTCAGTGAGTGTCGGCCCTCCTTTGTCAAAGGTCCATTATAGTGGTCCTTATAACGGCTTGGCAGTAGTGGAGTGGCTTTTATTTAGAGATAAGGTATGCTTGTATAATGTTTTAGGTTTAGACGGTTTCTTACTTTGAGGATATGATTTGCGATGGTTTTTTTGGTAAGTTTAGTAAAAGACGACTAAAGGTCAAAGCACACATATCAACTCGGAAAGGGAACGTCACCGTATCGCCCTTCGCCTCGCCGTCAAACAGGCGTCAACCTAACGTAAGCACGTAACCAAAGCGGATCAGCAGCTCCGATACGTCGACTCGGCTACGGCTTGGCGACGCCGCGCTTACGGCTCGCAGTAACAGTAGTGTGCTGCAGACATGCCGCGGGAGGGGTAAGAGAGGCAAGGGTGGACGAAGAGACGAAAGCTTGGGTACGGAGAGACGTAAGCGCGGGGACGACGAGTCGTAAGCGCGGGAACTGCAAGTTGACACGCACCGCACCGCGGTTCGTGAGCTTGTCCCGAGGCGAGGCGATTACGTTACGATTCCGATTAATGTGCGTTGCAGTAGGGAGTTTCATACAAAGAATACTGAAAGGCTAGAGTTGATACGGTGACGATCCCTTTCCGATTTGATATGTGTGCTTTGACCTTTAGGGATGATTTCCACATAACGGCTCGCATCACATCGGATCGGAAAGGATACGAACGGATGCGGCGACAGCCGTACGCGTCCGTCAGGATGTCGACGCATACGATCGGCTCCGTACAGTCGCTTGCAAACGTATCCGTTTCTGCGCCTAGTCAAATAGTTTCATTCCTACCGTGTTGACGTGTTTTAATTTTTGAAAGGATCCGATCGGATACGATAACAGGCGGACGGAGCCGACCGCGCGTCGCAGGATATTTTCGGCTAAGATCGCGTGTCGCGGAAGACGCTCGCGGTCAAGCTGCTGTGCGCGGCTTGGTAATATAGACTTTAAATACTGTGTACACGATTTAATTTCGTTTAAAGATTGTAAAATCCGTTCCGATCCGATGCGATGCGAGCCGTTTGGTGGAAATCATCCTTAAGAACACGTTCACACGGCGGATCCGTCAGTACTGGATGTGTTGTTCACATCTGTACCGACGGATCAGTTAAACAAATAGCAGCTGCATCGCATCTGGCAGGCAGGATACGATAAAAATAACGGAACCAGTATTTTTACTGGATTCGGAATAATGTCGTGTATGTGAACTTGTTCATACAGCTACAGGCGCCATCACCAAAATAAAAACGGATCCGGTAAAACGGGTCCTGTAAACAGTTTCTGTGTGAACTACCTGTAAAGGTCGGGGTACACGCTTCACGAACTGCCTCGTTAGTCTAGTGATGGCTAGCGCGACTGCTGATTGTGAAGTCCTGGGTTTGATCTATGTCGGACAAAGTGTTATTAGGTTTTTTCAGTGAGGAATTCCTCAGTAGCAGTCTGTAGTTTGGATTCGTGCCCGGTCAATGGCAACAGACTCGCCCCCTATTACATGGGACCTAAACATAACGGCGAAATGAGGGTGTTACTATACACCTCTGCCCAACCCTTCGGGAAATACAGGCGTGATGTTATGATTGTATTAACGGTATTTATAGAAAACTAGCTGTGTCCTCACGGCTCCGCCCGCGTAAGAAGTTTTATTCCAGTAATAAATATAGCCTATGTTACTCAGTGATAATGTAGCTTTATAATGACGAAAGAATTTTTGAAATCGGTCTAGTAGTTTTTAGGTTTATTCATTACATACAAAAATACAAATCTTTCCGCTTTATAATATTATTACTGCGGCCCGTCCCGACTTCGCACAAGTGGACATTTTTCCCGTTTTTGCAACATTTTTCATTTATGCTCCGCTCCTATTGGTCGTAGCGTGATGTTATATAGCCTGTAACCTTCCTCGATAAATGGACTATCCAACACAAAAAGATTTTTTCAATTCCAACCAGTAGTTCCTGAGATTAGCGCGTTCAAACAAACAAACAAACTCTTCAGCTTTATAATATTAGTATAGTATAGATATAAGCTATTTCAAGGCTGATTGATTCTCTATACAAATCAATAACGCACAAATATGTCTTCCTAATTGATAGTGATTGATCTATTAAGTTATTGTGTGTTAGATGAATAGCATTATTATTATATTATCATGTTAATTGATTATTATCAAACTGTAATAAATCTTACCAATAATATCTAATAATTAATTACTACAGGTAATGAGGATTTATCACCGATTTCTATAATTTACGAAGCGTTATTGGTTAAAATCAGCAGTGATAGTCTAGTGGTGTGACCGTCGGAGTGCCAAGTCATAGGTCTCGAGTTCGAACCCAAGGCACGCACCTCTGATTTTCCGTATTGTATAATTATCACTTGCTTAAAAACGGTGAAGGAAAACATCGTGAGGAAACCGGCATGCCTGAGAGATATTTCTCAACGGCATGTGAAGCTAAGTCAGAGGCCCATGGGCGGCATAAACTCTGACACCAGGTTAGTCACTAACCACACGAAAAGAAGAAGATTGGTTAACATTTGAGCCTCCTGTATCTTTACCAATAATGAAGCAAAGACCCCATATCTTTACATAGTAAACCCTCCTATATGGAAGTAGCTATCACAGGTGAAATCAGCTTACTAGTCTTTTTATATGCCCAGTTTCGGAACAAAAATGTTACCATTGGTAAGCAAAACGATTCGTTTTTGTTTATAGGCACCGGGTATTATTGCTTATTTTGTTATGATTTGTGTTCGTCCCTAATACTTCCCATTAAGAAGATCACAAACTCTATCCTGTCCAAATGTCACGACTCTGTCTGACACGTACCCCTAGTGTTCTGCCTAGCCTTTTCCCAACTACATTGGGGTCAGCTTCCAGTCTAACCAGATGCGGCTGAATACCAGTATTTTACACGGAGCGATTGCCATCAGACCTCCGCAACTCAGTTACTGGGCATTGCGAGGAGATTCATTTGAACAGAAGTAATTAAAAATGTATCGTAAGATTTGAATTAAAATAAACAAATAAATATACGAAGTGAAGCTAATTAACACCGTTTAAGAGGAAACTCGGACTGCAAAATATTAATAATTTGAATAGGTTTTTGCGATCTATTTCCGTCTCATCCCTCCCGCAAACTTTCTCAATTGAGCACGAAAGAGAAACCTGCATCTCGGACTGATTTCTCCTATGCAATATTAGCGAAGTCGTATTTTCGTATTTCCCTGTTTCCTTCTTCAAATCTGGACCGATTTTAATATTTTGTTCTATAGTAATTTAAAAAAGACTGGTTATGTCTGTATGTTTTTCTTTTATTTTTTATTTTCGTTAAATTTGTTTACCAGATGTTTGAAAATGGTGGTAAAACCGGTCGATTTTTGTAAAATTTAAACGTTTCTAGTTCTTTTAATAATTAATTTATTGACAAAATCTTAACATAGGTACATAGTGGTGGTAGATATATATCATGTGGTAAAAAATATTTGCTCCAGTGAGAAGGAGGAAATTGAGGAATACGTTTGTATGGACTAAATGGCCGACCGCATTTCCTATTAAAAACACGGAATACCTACTACAAAAATAGTAATATTTTTAGGGATGCCTCAGTAGCAGCCCGGTGTCTGGATTTGTGTCCAGTTAATGACAATAGGCTCGCCCCCTATTACATGGAACTTAAACATAACTGGCGAAGAGAGAGTGAACAAAAAAAAACACCTCTGCCCTTCGGGTAAGACAAGGCGTGATGTTATGTTATGTGAAATCCACAATCACGGGCAAATCCAGATGTTTCTCTAGTATACAACATTCTCAGACCAGACCTTCACCTAAAAAACATAATATTTATTATTTCATGTCTGTCCGTCGCGTCAATTAGCTTGGTTTATTCTGGCATCGAGCAACTGTTGTGGCGTTTGAAGCTATATTTAGCAAATTAGTTTTTATTATTTATTTCAATAGTTTCTGTGTCTGCGTTTATTTTTAAATGTTTAATATAGTCGGCACGTAACTTGGCAATGTTTTGTCGTAGTACGAGTAAGTTTGCGCATGTACACTTAGTGCAACAAAAAAATGGTCATATTTATATTTTTTCTATTCGACTGCGAACCATTTCTACGTAACCGGGCAGTTATTGGCGAGACCTGAAGGTTCTCCAACCAATGGAGACGAGAGTAAAATAGTTAACGTAAGCTAACTACTATTACAATATGAATCTTCAATATGTTTTGTGAAAACTTCAAACTTGACAAAATATTTAAATATGCCAATATTATTTTTAAAAAGGCAAATGTCTTCAAATAAAGTTTTCTTAAGCTTTCTGTAGCTTCGTTTACAATTTTCCCGTAATATCCCAGTGAAATAAAACACACTGTGAACCTGTGGCGTTGTTACACACGAGGTGGTATAGTCAATTTTCCTGAATACGTTTAAATTCCTGTAAATTTTTATTTAAAATCCAGGTGCACATACGATGCTCCAGTACTTCAAGATGCACTGCATACTTATCAACTGATGGAAAGTAAAGCAGCCTTAATCAATGGTGGCAGAATAGCCCCATAGTGAGATAACCGAACCCAAAAGCGTGCGCATAAGTCGTAATCATAAAAATTATCCCGACCTTTTGCCAATAATCATCCTGACAGTGAAGACGCCACGTCTGACGTTACCGTGGCAACGTAGGCGTTACTAGTTGCAAGCTCCGGATTCGTGCTGAATTATAAAATATTGTTTACGCGCACACCCCATTGGCCGAAGATCTGTCGCTAGTCGCTACGTTACGTGTACAAACAATTCCACTTCATGACATTTCAGTTTTTATAATATTATTTTACGTTTTAGTAAATATTTTTTTTTTGTTTTTGTATAATAATCTAAGTGTAAATAGTAATATTTAATGTTAAGTGGCAATGCGGAAATAAGTGCTGGTCAACCTTCCACATCACTTGATGTCCTGGTCAGATGTCCCCACTGTCCTCAAGCGCGTTTTTTTAAAGGTAAGCGGGGTTTGAACGTGCATTTTGGGAAAGTCCACAAACTCCAAAATGCCTCCTCAAACCCCAGCATCATACTTACTACACCAACACCAACACCTACTCTTGATTAGTTTTGGCAAAGACTTTCAAAATTTTAAAAAACTGTTCCTGTTTTAAAGCGAGTTCCCCGCGGCGCCAGACCTGCCGTTGCGCACCATTTAGCAGGATGTGTCCGTCTCGCCGTCCGGGAAAACTCGCAACGTGCTTGGGAACAACTACTCACCTTCCCTTATAGGATTTTACATGTCCAAAAGAATTTGGCAAACAAAAAGTCTTTGACGACCCAAATTAAAGATAATTGTAACTTTTCGACCCAAAATTTCGACTCAAAATTACCACCACAGATCCACACCTCACCAAGAGGTATATGTCAACATGTAGAATCCAAATTAGGTGAAGGTGATATTGGGGGTGCAGCCAGGATACTCTTTAGCAGTGATGTGTTGGCGCCTTACTCTGCAGAGACACTTACAGCTCTGCAGAGTAAGCACCCTGCTCCTGCGGATGATCTCTCCTTCCCCGACCCCCCTGACCCTGACTCCAACAACCTTACTATTACAGCCCGCCAATTGGTCGCAGCCGTGGGTTCCTTCAGGAGCGGTTCCGCCAGTGGCCTCGACGGCTTGACACCTCAACATCTGAAAGACTTGACGTGTTTCGGCGCCGGGGAAGCTGGTGAGTCGCTTTTGGGGGAGCTCACGGCTCTGACCAATTTGATGCTCTCCGGCAATGTGCACGAATCCGTCATCGAGATTCTGTACGGGGCCAATCTTTGTGCCCTGCGCAAGAGAGATGGCGGCATTCGTCCCATTGCCGTAGGGTGCACTTACCGGCGTATGGTAGCCAAGATTTGCTGCGCCTTCTATAGTGAAACCCTGGCCAGCAAATTCCAGCCCCTGTAACTAGGTTTCGGTTCAAAAGGGGGTTGTGAGGCTGCCGTACACGCCCTAACTACATTTTTAGACAGAAATGAAGGAGAGGTCATCCTCAAGGTTGACATAAAGAACGCCTTCAACTCCGTAAACCGGGACACCTTGCTGGCTGAAGTTAAAAATGAAGTACCCAAAATTTACAGTTTTCTTTGGCAATGCTATAGGCAACCCTCTAAATTAATATATAAAGACAACCTTTTAGAATCGGCCGTTGGATGCCAACAGGGTGACCCTCTTGGGCCAGTCATTTTTAGTTTAGCAATTAATCCCATTATTCGACAACTAAATTCAAAATTTAACGTATGGTACCTAGACGATGGAACCCTAGGCGGCGACGTAGATACAGTTTTAATTGATTTAACCTTTTTAAAACAAAAATTCAATTCTATTGGACTAGACCTCAGCCCATCTAAATGTGAAATTTTCCTACCCCACACTGTCGACCGACAACAGACTCTCCAAAAATTTAATTCAATAGCCCCAAATATCAAAATTATCGAAAAAAGTTCACTTCGCCTCCTAGGGTCCCCAATCCTAGAAGAATCTTTTCCAAATTTCATCGAGGAAAAAATACAAAATTTTAGTGATATTTCGGAAAGGCTTTTCAAAATTAATATTCATTCGGCTTTTACTATTATCCGATACTGTTGTTTTGGACCAAAATTTACGTATAGCCTCCGTTCTTCCCATTTATGGAAACATGCATTACTCTTGGACAAAGTAGACAAAATTATACGTAACACATTAACATCAATCCTTAACGTGGCTCTGGACGACCGAGCTTGGTTACAAGCCACACTTCCCATTCGTTTGGGTGGTCTCGGCGTCCGCAAAATTTCTAGTATTAGTTTACCGGCGTTCTTGTCCTCGGTCCACGGTACGGAGAAATTAACCAGGAAAATCTTATCATCCTCACTGGTTGATTTTGAAGTACCGTGCTTGACCGATGCTGAGAACGCCTGGAAAATGGCTTGTCCCAATACGGTGTTGCCCGTCAATCCGTCTTCCCAGAGACAGTGGGACGAGCCGCTTTGCAGTTTGACACGGAAAAACCTTTTGAATACGTCTGTCAATACTGCCGAGCATGCTCGTCTTTTGGCTGTGGGCGAATGGGAGTCGGGACTTTGGCTTCAGGCACTTCCGTCATCCAACGTAGGCACTATGTTGGATGACGTAAGTTTCCGTTTCGCCACTTGCCTGCGCTTGGGCGCTCCATGTGTTGCTCCTCATCGGTGTCATTGTGGTGAAGCAGTTGACAGCCTCGGACACCATGGTCTGTCTTGCTGCAGGAGTGCAGGTTGCATAGCACGGCACGCCAATATTAACGACATTATCCGTCGTGCTCTTGCCACCGCCGGCGTGCCAGCTATACTAGAACCGAATGGTTTGGCACGCGACGACGGGAAGAGACCAGATGGCATGTCGCTATTGCCATGGAAGATGGGTAGGCCTTTGGTATGGGACGCAACTTGTGTCGACACCCTTGCTCCATCCCATCTTCCTAGCTCGGCGGGCTGTGCTGGCGCTGCCGCTGCGGCCGCGGAGGCCCTCAAGCGGCGCAAATATAGTAACCTCATTGGTTGCTATGACTTTGAGCCGTTTGGGGTCGAAACGCTCGGGCCATGGGGTCCGAGTACACATCTTTTGTTTAAAGAAATTGCCCAAAGGCTGGTCGACGCTTCGCGTGACCAGAGGGCTGGCTTATTCTTTGGCCAAAGAATAAGCGTTGCCATCCAGCGTGGTAACGCTGCCAGTCTTCTGGGCACGCTTCCGGATGACGGTGATGAGGAGGAATATTTTGACGCCTAAGTGATATTTTTGAATAATTTGTATTTTAATAATTTTGTATATAGGTAGTTAGTTTTGTCTTTAGATTTGTATGTTTTTAGTTTAGTTTTATATTGTATATATTAGGTTTAAATGTAGGTAAATGATATTTGTGTATAGATAAATAATTTAATTGTATAATGTATGTAATAAATTTCAACTGACTACTATTACTACTACTAACATCATGACTACTAGCAACAACAGCACTAAAGGCGATCCCTAATGGGACTCGGACCTCGGCTTAGGGCGTTGCTGGCGAGAGGACTGGGAGGGAGACAGCTTGATGAGGGCTGAATTAACGGTATGAAAAAAAATGGTCGCTTTTATTGCTTATCATTATTCCATGGTTATTGCCATAATTTATTTTGAACATGCCTGTTTAGAAGAAGCAAAGAAAAGAGAGGATTATCTTCTCTACTACTAGAGCACCTAAATTCGACGTTTCATAAGCACCTGTATTGGTTTATGTGAAATAAAAATTTTTGATTTTGGATTTTTTGAGAGGTTGTCTTTTGTGGATCTGCCATTCGCGGCACGTCGGAGCGACTTGCAATCAATAAATAATCTGCTTTGCCGACGCAACAAAGACCTACTTTGAGCAGGACAAATTTATAATATAAATCGTTTATAGTTAATTTTGAATTGTAATTGTAACATTTATTTATTAGTTTTAATTATGTTATTTATTTATTTTTTACATAAATAATGTATAATCGAATTATTTATTTCCGTTTACACAATTATTATAAATTAGTACAAAACTATATTCACACACACATGTTGGTTTAAGTGAACGGGCATGACCACTGAGACATCCGTAATTAAAGTTCAATAGTATTTATTTTTTTATTTATTTAAGTACGCTATTTATGTATCTATTTGGAACTGGTTTACATCGGTTACGTCACAGTGGGTTCAGTTGAAAACCAGCGTCAGGCTCTAGTAGTCTGACATTTATGCTGAACTGAACCTATTTGGCGCAGCTGCTAGACAGACAGATACTTTATTTTTTTGTTTTGTCTCTTATGATTTTTTTGTCTGTGTCTGACTGCTTTCGTGCCAAATAAATAAATTTCTTTCTTTCTTTCTTTCTTTCTTTCTTTCTTTCTACTCTTGCCAAATTACGTGCCGGCGACTATATCTCTATATCATTTATTAATATGGAGGGGTTCGTGGCTATTTAACAACCACGGAGATCATAAGATTAGCGAGGTTAAGCTGCGCTTGCCGCGGTCAGTCCGTGGATGGGTGACCGTTCGTCACACATCGAGAAACCCCTCCGTGCCTCGAAGAGCACGTTAAACATCTATACAGTTGTTACGGGTAGTCAGAAGTCCGAAAGTCTGACAACCGGTCTAACCTTAGAATATTGGCATTGGCCTGTAACTGGGTTGCGGAGGTCTGATGGTAGCCGCTCCGTGTAAAATACTGGTATTCAGCCGCGTCTGGTTAGACTGGAAGCTGACCCCAACATAGTTGGGAAAAGGCTAGGTAGAACATCTCTGTGTCATTTATTTTGGCAGAAAATAAATGCTATTGTCCAATCTTTTGATCATGATCCCCGAGCTTTTATCGACACCCACGTAAAGAGAGGGGCTGATCTATTTTCGTCACACGGTCTTACTACCTCAAGTCTACTTTTGAATCCCAGATAGTAATTTGACACAATATAGCAGTGATAGCCTAGTGGTGTGACCGTCGGACTGCCAACTCATAGGTCTCGAGTTCGAACCCAAGGCACGCACCTCTGACTTTTCGGATTCATGTGCGTATTGTATAATTATCACTTGCTTATAAACGGTAAACGAAAACATCGTGAGGAATCCTTGAGAGATATTTCTCGACGGCATGTGAAGCCAGGTCAGAGGCCCATGGGCGGCGTAAACTCTGACACCAGGTTAGTCACTAACCACACGAAAAGTAATTTGACAGACACAAATGTCAAACTAGTAAATTCTACGAACATTATTTGACAAGTCTGACATTTGTACCTGCCAAAATCTGGGATTAAAAAAAAGATTTGACGTGATAAGGATACTAAACACTACGCTCATCTCACATACATTTGAAAATACATACATACATACATAAACTCACGCCTTTTTTCCATGGGGGTAGGCAGAAACTATAGAACGCCACATGCTACGACTCTTACATACCCCTTTTGCTTCATCCACATTCATACATCTTGTCATACACGCACGCCGGTTGAGAGTACTACGCACCTGACCTTTGTGAAGAACATCACCAATAACATCGATGTATGTCCTTCTAAGACGTCCTCTACCGGCGTTCCCATTAACATCCGCCTTATAAATTTCTTTTGTTAATCGCCGTTCACTCATTCTCTCAACATGGCCAAACCACCTAAGCATACATTTGAAAATAACATGTAATTTTTCATACCACGATCATTCAGGCGAAATTCTGATGATACGAGGCTCCCTTTTACAATAAAACCCGTGTTTTATGTCTTTCTTATCACTCGGGGGACGAGAGAATCCCTTTTTTTAAGAGAAAATACTATGCCTTCCCATATCTGTGGGTTTAGTTATCTTAATACGCGTTTTACTTTACGTAGTGAGAGAACGAGAGATTTGGTCATGACTTATAAGCTCGTTTATGGATTTGGTTATTTTGACATTGACCTTGAAGAAATAATGATTACAGTAAAAAAAAAGAAGTTTATTATCGGTAGCTAGTAACACTGGATAATGTTGACATAGGAGGGTAACCGTCAAGATGAATCAACGTACCCGACGTTACAAAAACTGTGGTCATTCGTGGGTGTATTTTATAATTATCACTTGCTTAAAAACGGTGAAGGAAAACATCGTGAGGAAACCGGCATGCCCGAGAGATATTTCTCGACGGCATGTGAAGCCAAGTCAGAGGCCCATGGGCGGCATACACTCTGACACCAGGTTAGTCACTAACCACACGAAAATAAGGAGAATGAATGTTTTAAAAGAAATTTTCCACATTGGCATAGACCGAGTGATCTTGTCTTAAGGAGGTAAATTAAACACGAAATTGAGGTCTCCGTGAATCCATAAGAAATTCTATTATTGTATCAGACGAGGGTGGAATATGAATGAGTTCGGATCTAAGGCTGCCTTCCCACAAGTGTGCTATGTTGCTAAGCGGTGAGCGAGGTAAAAAAAGGTCCACCAAAGCTAAGTGATGTAGCGGAGCGGATAAAATGTGCCATGAAGATTTCTAATAAAAAAAATAAAAAAAAACTTTGCCCCTCACTAGGATTTCTCTTGTATCGTGAGTGCATTTACAGACACAAATCTTCACATGCAGACAACTATTTGTAGGCCATAAAATATTTGATTCGTGCGGGAATCGAACCCACGACCCGTAGCGCAGAAGCCAATCGCTCAGCCACTGCACCAAACGTGTGGTGAACTATGAAGATTTGCTTTGCGCGAGCTAAGTGATGCATTGTTAGTAGTAGATTAGCTCTGTTCTGTACTTCCCATAGCTACACCACTCGCACATCCTTAGCCCGATTCTTTAACTCGCATCCTTAGCTCGAATCCTTAGGTTGCATCCCTAGCTTGTATCCTTAGTTCGCATCCCTAGCTCGCGTCCTTAGCCCTCATACTTAACTCACATATCTAGCTCGCATCCCTAGCTCGTATAATTAACTGGCATCCTGAGCTCTCATCCTTAGCTCACATCCTTAGCATGCATCCCTAGCTCGCATCCCTAGTTCGCATCCCTAGCTCGCATCCTTAGTTCGCATCCCTAGTTCGCATCCCTAGCTCGCATCCCTAGCTCGCATCCTTAGTTCGCATCCCTAGCTCGCATCCCTCGGTTCAACTACTATGTAAAAAACTAAGCTCCATTGAACTCCTTTCCACCAGAGCTAAGCTAAGCTATGAAAATCAAGCGATCCTATTGGTGGGTTTGAAACATATCCGTAGCTTAGCAACGTAGCACGTCTCTGGTGGAAAGGCAGCCTAAAACGTATCTTTGCGGTGTAATATTTTAGAGGATTACCGCCATGTCTGTGAACATCGAAGGTATAGGCAGGAGTGTAACCTATGCCATAAGGCTGCAGCTGGCTTATAATAGCATAATAACCAGCCCATTACTATCCCACAGATAGGCGAGGGCCTCTTCTCAAATTGCCTGGTAATTTATTTATTGTTACAGATAATTTTAAGTACGTACCTACTAGTATTTTTAGTCTGATGATATATATCTGACTTATTATTATGTTGCTGTGCCCTTACCGGGCTTCATGTTGAACCTTACTATATTTACTTATGTAACACTAACACATGAACGCAATAATGAACTTGAAATTTTTAGAGTAGGTATGCGGGAATTTTTTGCGTAAAATTCTATAAGCAATTTATAGCACTACACTTGTGAGCAATGAATCTGGACACCTACATAAACAAAAGATGTTAAAATGTTCAACTATGTTTTACGTTGATGACCCAGATTCATTGCTCCCGAGTGTAGAATTATTTAAATATTTATTAATGAGTTATTTGTTCAACCTGGCATACGAATACAGGGCTTTATGGTCTGCTGCCGACCTAGAAACCACAAGACCAAGAATGAGAAAGAAACCCATAATTTTAATAGTATCTACAAAAAAATATACGTCCTACACATTCATAATAATTTAAATAAAACATCTCATAATCGTTCTAGACTTAAAATAATGACGAAAGTAATGAAAAAATATTAACACCTGAAACTTGAGGCTAAAGTGTGATAAGCTCCACAAAATGGCGCTCATAAATAATTCGACAAGATGGCGGCCAACATGGCGGCCGCTAATGGCGCGTAATTTGTCAGTTTACGCAAAGGACATCGGATCATAATATATCTCTGTTTGCAGTCCAATGCGCTTAGGTAATCTTTTCAACACCGTTTACTTACATTTTTCCTAAGTTAAGTCGTCAGCTAAGCCTTTTTCCAAACTATGTCAGGGTTTGGCTGCTTATCTGTCTTTTACACGCAACAACAGTCTCTATAAAGAAAAAGCAGAAGAAGAAGGAATTTAGAATTGTGCCCGGTTGATAGCAATAGGCTTGCTCCCGATTACATGAGACTTAAACATAACGGCGAAATGAGGGTGTTAACACCTCTGCCGAACCCTTCGGGGAATACAGGCGTAATGTTATGCAGACGAGATACCTATCAGTGTTTCAGGCTTATGACTGCTAAAACGACCTATTAATCTAATTTCATGATACACCGCGTTCAAAAACCACGAAAATCTCTTCTTCGGGTTCTTCCTAATATTTTGTAACACAATCAGAGCTGAACAATTGCTACCATGAGAGGCATTTTTCCGCGCCAGTTCTCGCGTAAACCATCTATGATTAATGGTTGCTACGTGACGATACGAATATATACAATGCAAGTACACAGTACGACAACGATTGGGAAGTATGTGTGTAGTGCCTTTGCCTTTGGATAAATAAAATAAAACTATGTACTACGTGTCGTCTTGCGTGATTTAAGGGCTCTGCCCACTACACCAAGTACTACGTCGGACTGCCAAGTCATAGGTCTCGAGTTCGAACCGAAGGCACGCACCTCTGACTTTTCGGATTCATGTGCGTATTGTATAATTATCAATTGCTTAAAAACGGTGAAGGAAAACATCGTGAGGAAACCGGCATACCTGAGAGATATTTCTCGACGGCATGTGAAGCCAAGTCAGACTCCCACGGGCGGCATTAACTCTGACACCAGGTTAGTCACTAACCACATGAAAAAAAAAAGATAAAACTACACCATACCATACTAGAACTGTAACCATATCGGCACAGGCAAAAAAATATTATTTGTATGGATTAGTATGCTACAATGCTCACTAGACCGTTCCGTCACCGACCGACACCGTAGCGTGTCATGCACGGACCAGCAAAATTTCATCGCGAGAATATTTTGTTGAGCATAGTTTGAGAAAATTATGTTTATAAATATACAATAAAATATTTAGTGTTAATTCCGCGAAAAACAGTTGATCAAGCCTAAATGCAGTATGCAGCACCGCCCTCCCGCCCGCAAATATATGCAAATGCAGAAGGTGCAATTAATAACATGCAACACACAAGCAAGACAAACCGATACGCCACGTGTTTCGGCCCTCCACGGGGCATCCTCAGGAGATGTTGACTCGTCGACCGCTTGGACGCGAATCTTGGCGTGAGGGCGGTGCTGCATATTGCATTCAGGCTTGATCAACTGTTTTTCACGGAATTAACACTAAATATTTTATTGTATATGGTCATGGATTTCTGCAAAGTAACTCCTGATTCCATCAAAATTATGTTTAATTATTTAGTAGCAAAGATTAAAATTGCCTTTTGCCTCCATATGACGAAGTAGTGCCATGTAATGTCTTTGATTTGATTTAAGGAGTCTTGTTGTAAAAACCATGACATCAATCAATTAGATGATTAAATAAATTGATATTACTAGTGTCTGATTTAATATCCTGTCAAAAAATATTAATAATGTTGGCAATACGTAGTCGGTAAATTAGTTCGATTCTTGCACTATGCACGCAAAAACAGATCTTAAGGTGCATAAGCTTTTCATTCCCCTACTGTACCTATCTACATAATTATTATTATTATTATATCAATGAAATAAATCTAAAAAAAAAAATCTTACGTCAAGCTTAAAACAAGTTCGTTGACCCCACAATGCTGAGACAAGCTTAGTTATAATTTAAAGCCAGTTTATATCAGCGGTGAATGTTTGGCATTCAACTCGACAGCACGCGCCAAATAACTTGCTAAACTTACGAAGTGACAGGAAGCCATTTTGTTTTTTCATATTTTTGTTATTTGATTTGCTAATTGTGTTTGACTAAAAATTGAAAGAGATTTTCTATTTTAGATGTGAAACATCTAATGCGGCGGTACGGGTGTGACACACGGCGGGGGACCTTCGTAACTCGTCGGCTCTATTCGGCTTGATCCGGCCAGTTTTTTTTTACAAAATGATTTACGATGTTTCACATCTACCGCGTACCGCAACGACTACATTTTTTAAATATGTTTAATGATTTCTTAAGAAATTCATCATGCAATTTAATACACAAAATCTCAACTACAGAAAAATTTAATCAGATGCACGCCCACAAGAAAAAATTCGCACAACCGAAAATGAAGGCGGGGTGCGATACAATCTTTAATTTCGTCAGCAAACAGTCAAGCTAACGTAAATGTTGAGTATGCAAAACAATGCCGTGAAAACGGTCCGTATTTACACGCTTGTTAAAGAGGTTGGGTCACACTGATAGCTGGGGACGATATTGTTATTTTTTTAAGCTAATATTGGGCAAAATACTAGAGAAGGCTACATTGGCAAATATTGGGAGAGAACTTGAGAGGAAAATTATGTAATTTTCCTCTCAAGTTCAGTGGATACAGGAATATTATTTAAAAAAGTTAGTTTTTTGTTAAGAGGATGGACAGCAGCGCCCTCTGTCTGTTAATAACAACAAACTGCGATCACTAATCAGTCTGCCAAGCGTGGTGTTTGACCGTTCATTAGAGAGTTCATTGGAAGGCCCATAGTGCCCAAGTTCCAAGAGCCCAAGTGGATGTTTACGAGCTCATATGATTATATCGGTGAAATACCATATATCATATCACAGGCTCGGTATGTCCTATAGCAAAAATATTTTTTGCTAGCAGTCACTTCTTTCTTTTATAGTTTTACTTGGATTAGACATACTATTAAACCACTCTTTCTTCTCTTCTCCACTTCGTGTGCTACATCTTAGATGCTATTTATGCTTACCGTCAGATGGGATGTTGAGGTTCAAACGTGATCAAGGTAAAATAAATGAAACCGTCGCGGGACGACGGGCAGATGTGAAACATCGAAACTAATTTTGTAAAAAAAAACTGGCTGCATCAAACCGAAGAGTGCCGACGAGTTACGAAGGTCTGTGTCTACCATCACGAGCGTCGACACCTATACCGCTGCATTAGATGTTTCACATCAAAAACCGCTGTTAACTAGTTTGTCCTTTTACATGTCGTGACGTTACAAATATTTTGTTTATAAACAAGAGCGCTGAAGAATTTTGGTTGCAATTTTTTACCTTTTCAAGTAAGTGAAGTTTTTATTACTTAAAATAAAAACTACACCCAGATTTAATTAGAAAACAAAGTTTCCGATCGGATTGGTATGTTTCGGCCAATTCTAAAACTACTGAAATTACAGTCCTAATTAAGTTGTACCAGCTGTTTCAAGCCTGGATAATATTGTACTGTAAGTTTGTTCCTTGCCGGATAACAATCGTATAATTAACAAACATATTTTCTTAATTTTTTTTTGTGTGACACTTGATCGTAATCTTTGACTGGTTCTAATATGGAGCACACGAAACTAAAATAACAGATCCCCTATAACTCTCTGGTTCTCACATATAGTACACACGACTGAACACAGTAAACTGCTTGGCGTCGGAGGGTAGTAGATAGCTAGGTGGACCGTATAGATCCTACCACCAAGTATGCTGGGTTTTGTTGAATCTTACAACACGCGTCTATTCCCAGCGTGTGGGGAGGAAGTTTTATAACATATTCTAGCTCTTTCAGGGATACCTAATCTTCATAGCGTGAATCCTAGACCGGTATTTTTCTTGTTATCTTTTTTCTTTTTCCGCTAACACAAGCACCTGACACCGTAACATCGTTACAGCCACAAAAGCGATGTTTATCTTTGAAATGTAACATACCAATTAACCACATGTTTCGACATGTTTATTTTAAGCTTACACAAAAGAAAGGGCTTCTGCCGATGTGCCTACTTTGTTATTGTGAAAAAGACATTGTGTTTAGAAAAGAAAAAGATAAATCGTCAAGGACTTCGTAGTAGCTAAAAAGATGTGGTAAATTAGCTAGAATAATATGTAATTCACTTTTTTTTTGTAACCGTTTCATGAATGTGTTACATGCAATATGTAACATGATTGGTGCACATCCTGAAGGGGGTTTGTTCGGAATCGTTTACTGAATCGACATCAGCCATTTTGTGTATTTTTTTTTTTTTTATACACTTGTTTTTTTATGAATTAGTCTTTTAATTGGCATAACGAAAATTGAGCCTTATGTTAAGGGCATAAAACTGAATTTAAAATGAAGTTAACAATGAAAAAGTAATACTATTTTCTTGAACAAACAATATTTAAGCGCATAAAAATAAAATTTCTGTGTATGTATTATGATTGTAACATAATATTCGAATTAGGGTGTTTGAGGGTGTGCGTTGGTTACGTTGCATGTTGTATGTATATATATTTTTTTTTCTAAATTTACTTTGAGTTTTTGCAAGTTTGAACATTGATACTTTTAACGCTGTCTACCGGTTGTGAATTTTACAGATCATTTCTATAAGTGAAAACTTGTAATTGGCCATTTTCTACATAAATGAAATTGTATACTCAAATGTACTAGCTGTAAGTTTTCTTAATATAATAAAATAAAATAAAATATAAAACTTTCTCAGCGCACGCTGGGAATAAACGCGTGTTGTAAGATTCAACAAAACCCAGCACGCCTGGTAGTAGGATCTATACGGTCCGCCTGGCTAGCTACCACCCTTACATTAAAGTCCGGCCGATCAAGCAGTTTACCTACTGAGTTCCGTCGTGTGTATGTGAGAGCCAGAGGGGTATAGAGGAATGCCTCTATATCTCTGTTCCTTTGATTCGTGTGCTCCATCTTAGACCCTGTCTGCGTTTACCATCAGGTGAGACTAGGGCCAAAGGCGACCAAGTCAAGGAAAAAACATCTATTGATGGGTGGTTTGTGTCGCCGTTTACCCCGGTTTTCGTGAGACTAACTAATCAGCAGATCAACGCAAAACTCTTATGTCAAGTGATGTAATTGGTTGTTAGTATTTTGGTTGACCAATCATATTCATTGACACAAAATTTGACAGTTGATTAGTTAATGAGGATTTTCGATACTTTTTCTGCCACCAGACAGCGCTTTGTATGCGTCAGGTCCAAACAGTTGTCAGATAGCACAGATTCTTACCGAACGTATAATTTTTTAGTGAAATTTTACGTATTTGGAAGTGTTATTGATTTTATTATGGATTACGGCCAGAGAAAGGTTGCCGAACTGAAGATTGAGCTCAAAAAGAGAGGCGCAAAAATCACCCTCCTGTTTTATTGCACACATAGGCACTGCAAAACACTGGCATTTTAGAAAACAATATTCCTTTTGTAACGTTTTTAAGAAAAAATGATCGAAAAATACAAATCGTGTATGTGTTTTGACAGGTGGTTGGACCTGACGCTACAGTGCTGCCATCTCACGTAGAACATTTTTCAGAAAACCCTCATTAGATAACAAGATCAGTAGCGAAGAGCGCGCACGTTGTAGGTATCTTGTCATCTAAAACTAAAGTTTAGGTATTTTTTATAGAATATGTTCTTCTTCTTCTTCTTGTTTTCGTGTGGTTAGTGACTAACCTGGTGTCAGAGTTTATGCCGCCCATGGGCCTCTGACTTGGCTTCACATGCCGTCGAGAAATATCTCTCAGGCACGCCGGTTTCCTCATGATGTTTTCCTTCACCGTTTTTAAGCAAGTGATAATTATACATCATCATCATCTTCCTGCCCTGGTCCCAAGTTACTTGGGGTCGGCGCAATATGTTTTTCTCTTCCACTTTTCCCTGTCAGCCGTCTTATTATCATATACTCCCTTATCTTTCATATCCTCCCTCACACAATCCATCCATCTTTTCTTAGGTCTCCCTCTCCCCCTATACCCATCAACTTTCATATTCATCACTCTCTTAGTCACATGTGTTTCATCCCTCCTCATCACATGCCCATACCAAGACAATCGCTTTCCTTTCAACGTTTCTGTCACTGGTGCCACTTTCAAACTCCCTCTAATATACTTATTTCTTACTTTATCCATTCGCGTCACTCCACACATCCATCTCAACATTCTCATCTCCGCTACGTGTAATCTTCTTTCATCCGTCGTCTTCACGGCCCAACACTCTGATCCGTACAGAACGACAGGTGATAAGTAATAATGAACAGTGATAATTATACAATACGCCCATAAATTAGAAAAGTCAGAGGTGCCTGCTTTGACTCGAGACCTATGACTTGGCAGTCCGACGGTCATACAACTAGGCTATCAGTGCTATTATGAGTATTAATGATACTTATATAGTAACTCTGTTAAGTAACGCCAATTAATTTTGAGTAGGTACCTAACCATGAAAAATACATTTCGTGAAATATGAAAATCAAAATTTGGACAAAAATTACACCCAAATAAAAAGAAATACAAATATTTAACAACAGCTTATCGTATTACGAACACAAATGTGCCTTTTAGACCCACGAAAGGGCCTTTTCTAATCCGGATATGAACCTCAAACAAATATTTGAAAATACTTTCATATATTTTTTTAATAAAGATTATTTATAAATATAATTAATTACAGCTTTATATTGGACGATGGGCAAACAAATTAATGACTAAACACATTTATACTGAATAAATCGTAACGTAACGTACGGGAATCATATACGACAAAAATGTTAAGGGACTGGTAAACGATCAATATTTTGCGGCAATGTGTGACCGGCAAGTATGGCCGGCAGTATTAAGGCAATATGCAGGTATTATGGTATTACGGCAACGTTGATAAGTTGCCCGGCAATAATACCGCAATATTGCTGTTATGGTTGTGTGATTGTCGAATGTGACTGCCGCTGGACGGTAGTAGACAGCAATTTAATTACCAGTTTTCACGAATAATTGTTGAGCATTAGGTACATACAATAGGGGAATGATAATGTTATACACCTTAAGGTCAATTTTTAACCGACTTCCAAAAAGGAGGAGGTTACTATGTTCGTCTGTATGTTTTTTTTTTTTGTGTTTGTTCATCGATATTTTCGCCAATTGTGAACCGATTTTAATGATTATTTTTTTAATAGATAGGGTATACTTCGAAATTGGTCCCATTTAAATTTGGTGAAGATCTGATGAAGAACTTCGGAGATAGACAATGGAACTCCTCAATGACGAACAGTACGCATATTGTGATGATGTGATTATGTTACGAGCAGCGTCTTTAGTAGGTCTAACTAAGTTTTAATTAAGGCCACTAAAATGAAAAAAATAAAAACATTTTTTACAAAAAATTTAAACCGACTTCAAAAAAGAATAATTGCCAGAATAGGTGCCATCAATTTAGTTCAGCGTAGATCAGCACCGACTTCTGAAACTGTTAATTTTATATGGTAATTATTTTATTCTTTTTTGAAGTCGGTTTAAATTTTTTGTTAAAAATATTTTTATTGCTTGCACAGTGCAAGAAACGAACTATTTTACCGACTGCGTATTGCCAACATTATAGAAATAAAAACAGAAGTATTTTTTAGAGGATATTATGGTGACATGATGTCAGACACAATTACCTAATGTCAATTTATTTAACCATTCATTTGATTGATGTCATGGTTTTTACAACAAAACTCCTTAAATCAAATCAAAGACATTATGGCACTAGTCATATGAAGGCAAAAAGCAATTTTGATCTTTGCTACCAAACAATTAAACATAATTTTCCATGCATTGGTCTGTACCGTTCATCAGTTTGAAAAAGTAACATGTGCCCGCGATGTGGGAAAGGAATGAATTTGAAAACTGTCGAACCTATTCATTTCCCTAATGTATATTGCCGTAAAATGTTGATTATTGCTGAACCTCTTAAGATTTATACATAGGTTGGTATTGTTTATTGACTCATTATAGGAAGGGAGCGCCACGCAAACAATAACAAGAGGAAATGCGATCAAACTCCAAAACAAATATTATCTCAAACGGTGTATTTCCTCATGTATATGTATAATACATAATATACATTGTTTGCCCATTACTGTCCCACTGCTGGGCACGGGCTTCTTCTCAAAATGAGAAGGGTTTTATGCCTTAGTCCACCACGCTAGCCTGGTGCGGGTTGACAGACTACACACACTATCGAGTGATAGCCTAGTGGTATGACCGTCGGACTGCCAAGTCATAGGTCTCGAGTGCGAACCCAAGGCACGCACCTCTGACTTTTCGGATTCATATGCGTATTGTATAATTATCACTTACTTAAAAACGGTGAAGGAAAAGATCGTGAGGAAACCAGCATACCTGGGAGATATTTCAATTTATGTGAAGCTAAGTCAGAGGCCCATGGGCGGCATAAACTCTGACACCAGGTTAGTCACTAACCACACGAAAAGAAGATCGAGTACTTTATGGAGCCCTCTCAGGTGTGCAGGTTTTCTGACGATGTTTTCCTTCACCGTTAACTCAACTGATAATCAAATTCAGATCAGCACATGAATTCAAAAAGTCTGAGGTACGGGCCGGGATCGAACTCAGACCCTTCTGCATGGAAGGCAAGCGTTCAACCGTTAGGCTATCACCGTTACAGATATAATATCTTAATTAATATCACATCATAATGTTTATTCACGCTGCAGCCGGTCACAGCGTACAAATGTGGTTAGCCCCTTATACACACATTATAAGGGGGCCTGGGAGCGAGCTTTAGTAAATACAGGATGTAAACGAAATCATGTCATTCCTTCAAACCTCGTAGTACATCTACTGCTGACATAGATTAACCCTGCACGGGATACATTTGGATTAAATAAAAAAAAATACAAGAAGTAAACATGTGTTCTTAACGTGAGGCATTTTAGCGCCCCGAACGAAATGCGCGGCGAACGATAGCCGCGCGGTCATTTAATATGGGGCGCTAAAATGCTTCACGTTAAGATCACATGTTTACTTGTAGTTTTTTTTATTGAATCCATAAGTATCCCGTGCAGGATTGGTCTATGTCAGCAGTACATCACGAGGTTTGAAGAATACCATGTAACGGGGTGAGTAGGGGTGCGGGGGTGAATCGGGAGGAAACTTTAAAATGGGTTTTAACGTTGAAATAATATAGTTTGTTGGCAACGAGGACACTTAATCGTTAATTATAATACAGTAAACACATTAGAGTCCTTTTTGGTAACAAACTATATTATTTCAATGTTAAAATCCCTTTTAAAGTTTCGTCCCGATTCACCCCTGCGTCCCTATTCACCCCATTTTACGGTATACATGATTTCGTTTACAGCCTGTATATTTTAAGTATTTTGTTAAAACATTATGCACTGAAAACAACAAAGATATAATTTTTAAAGAAAATGATTTACAGAAGCGCACGCTCCAGACACCGAGGCACCTCGATGTACCTTAGCTGCATTTAATTAGAGAATATAGTACATCTCTGAACTACTTACCTTAATGAGTCTGTACTGGGAATACTTTTCTTACCTGGAAATAAAAGAATATTATGTTAGGTACTTTTGTTCTGCTATGTATCAGAGGTAGGACGTTCTCATGGCTAATTACCAAACACGTGGATCATAGGATTTGTGAGGTCAAGCTGCGTTTGCCGCAGTCAATCTCTGGATGGGTGACCGATCGTTACACATCGAGACCCCTTCGGACCTCGGAGAGCACGTTAAACAGTGGTTAGTAGTTAAATGTTTTGTGAGAACCTATTCCTTTTTCTCGCTGAAGATACCATTTTTTTAATCTGTTAGACCTATCGCACATTACAGACTTTAGTCGGCCGATAGTTTGATATGTCCAGCAAATCAGTATAAAATTTACCGAGTAAAAGTCGGCCGATTCAGTCGACTAAAGTCTCAAGTACGCGCTGAGTCTAAATGTAGTTCTAAATATTTACTACTAGCTGTGTCCTCACTGCTCCGTCCGCGTAAGAAGTTTTATTCCAGTAATAAATATAGCATTTTGATACTCAGTGATAATGTAGCTTTCTAACGGCAAAAGAATTTTTGAATTCGGTCCAGTAGTTTTTAAGTTTATTCGTTACATACATAAATTTAAATCTTTCCTCTTTATAATATTAGTATAGTAAATCATGGACAGTCTCTTAAGAATGTTTTCTTGACCTACAATACAACGGTAAAGCTAGCTGCCCTTATTGCCCCATCTCAATTAATTGTCTCCGTGAGATGAGAATGGTCATTACTTATAAAAGTCTATTTATTTTAATACTCTATTTCTTACAAAAGTCTATTTCTAATTAAAGTCTATTTCTAACTAAAGTCTATTTCTTATAAAATTCTATTTCTAATAAAAGTCTATTATTATTTATATAAACGTGTTGTCACTTAAAAACAAGTAGGTACATATTTTATATAAATGCATGTATGCCTTCTGCAAATATTTTTTTTGTATAGTAAACTGCCAACCAAGATAATCTTGTATTTTGTAATTATAACAACAGGTCCGGATTTGGAAGGCGTGGGAAGGACACTTCGCCAGGATTTAAGCAGGTTTTTGTTTAAAATCCCACTTGATTCGGGAATGACGGGAAAATATCGTAAAAGCGTCTATTTGTTTATTTCGTTTTTCTTTGAAATGGGAATGCAAAAACTTTTTTTTTGGTTGCATGTTGTAACATTGTGAGGGTTTTTGTGTTATGCAATGAATTAATAGAATTAAAGGTTCTTGTAATAAGAATGTTGGTGGTTTAGGTAGTATTTTTGAACATGGAGCTAATGTTTCTGATCACTTTACCATGACATGTATTATCTGAATCAGAACTTAGACTCAGAATTTGATTGTCACTTGCCTTAACGGTAAAGAAAAACATCATGAGGAAACCTGCAGATCTGAGAGAGCTTCAAAAAGTTCTTGATGGTGTATGTAGTCCGCCAACTCTCACCAGGCCAGCGTGGTGGACTAAGGCCTAAACTCATCCGTGCCCAGTCGTGGAACAGGAATGGGCTGAAGTATAGCCCTCAGTCGTGTGCAGGTTTCCTCACGTTTTCCTTCACCGTTAACGTAAGTGATAATCAAATTCTGATCCGCACATGGTATCGTATAGGTGCGAGCCAAACTCAGAACCTCCTGCATGGAAGGCAACCGTTCAACCGCTACGCTATCCTTGCTTATACAACGTGTTACATAATTCTCCATGAAAAATGTAAATAATCAAGTAGTATTTTATGGTTGTTGTCATTTACCTCTCAGAGGAAATTAGGTAAGAATGTAAATAACTTTCTGGGTAGTCTACTCTTTAATGTTTTCAGGGTTGCGTTTTAATGATGATTATTTTATGTTTAATCCAAAAATATATTTTTTGGGGTTTACTACGGTTTTCAAATATTGCTAATAGACTCTTTACAAGGGACCTTTTAACCCCCTTTCGGTTTTAGGAGTATTTTTGTAACACGTTGTATAAAAGTTTAGAGGGGCTCGTGGCTTTATTAATGGCGCGGGTCATTAAATATTCGAGGTTAAGCTGCGCTTGCCGCGGTCATTCTGTGGATGGGTGACCGTTTGATACACATCGAGACCCCTCCGTGCTTCAGAGAGCACGTTAAGCGGTCGGTCCCGGGTGTCATACGAATACCTATGACAGTCGATATGGGAAGTCAGAAACCTGAAAGTCTGACAGCCGGTCTAATCTTAGCATATCGGCACTGCCCAGTAACTGGGTTGCGGAGGTCTGATGGCAGTCTCTCCGTGTAAAATACTGGTATTCAGTCGCATCTGGTTAGACTGGAACCTGACCCCAACATAGTTGGGAAAAGGCTAGGAGGAAGAGTTGAATAGAAGTTTAATAATTATTCATTATTCCTAAATGCTTCCCTGTAATTTGTTCAACCAACATGTCGCCGGTTTTGTGTTTCAAACGTAGCATCTTTTTGTTCTACCGACTGTATGCGAGTTAAAATTTTAAACTACCCGCAAAAACAGTACGCCTGCTAGCGTGTCAGTTTGTTCTGTAATTCTGAATTAGTTTGTATGGAAATGTGGGTAGTAACATGTGTTTGTTACTCGGTTTTTGAATTTAAAAATAGTAGTCTAGGAAAAATGTTATAGTGGCTCATTTAAAAGATACTTCAGCTTTTGATGTTTGATTCCTGATCTGGATTAACTGTCTCGTTGTATAGGAGAAATGCAACAGAATCTTACAGGGGTGCATCTATCATTACAGTTATAGCTAATATTGGTATGTCAGGATTGGGAGCATGGTAAATAAAGTAAAGGAAACCAACATAGACTCTCCACCACTGAGAGTACTTTTAATTAGGTTAGTCATTAGTTACAGAAGCTAGTTCACAATATAATAATTAACACAAGATCAGAAAATGAGGACAAGCAAACCAGATATAAAAGGTCAGACTTCTTCGGCTGTTCGCCATGGAATCCTCCGCTCCGTCGAATGACCACTGTTTTTATAACTTCGGGTACGTTGATTAATCTTGACGGTTACCCTCCCATGTCAACATTGTCCAGTGTTACCAGTTACCGATAACAGTTGGTCTATTGGTGGCAAGCGCGACTGCTGAACGTGAGGTCCTAGGTTGCCCAGGTTGGGCAAAAGTGTTATTGGGTTTTTCCGTGTGGAATTCCTCAGTAGCAGCTCGGAGTTTGGATTCGTGCCCGGTTGATGGCAATAAGCTCGCCCCCTATTAAATGGGACTTAAACATAACGGCGAAATGAGGGTGTTACTATACATCTCTGCCCAACCCTTCGGGGAATACAGGCGTTAAGTTCTTCCTGGAAGAAAAAAGGCCAGTTTTTTTGGTTTTCGGAACAAAATAGGCAACAGTCGATGTTTAGCCTAACCTTTTCCTAACTATGTTGGGGTCAGCTTCCAGTCTAACCAGATGCGACTGAATACCAGTATTTTACACGGAGCGACTGCCATTAGACCTCCGCAACCCAGTTACTGAGCAATGCCGATATCCTAAGATTAGACCGGTTGTCAGACTTTCCGGCATCTCATCATCCTCCTGTCCTTATCCCAACTTATTTGGAGACGGCGCTGTATGTCTTCTTTTTCCATACATTTTCTATTAGCCGTCATTTCAATAGTCACCCCCTTTCTAGCCATATCATCTTTCACACTATCCATTAAAAGTCGGCAGAGGGGATGCATCCAGCCACAGAACGGCGTCGCAGGACTGTCCAGCGCGTCAACACGCAATCCAGCGCTCCGTAGACATCACCAACTATGGATAGTACGGCGCTGCGACCTCTGGAAACACGACTGGAAAAGCATGGAAGGCACGCTAGGAGGGAAATGAGGAAATGGACACTAAAAAAGGAAATTTATATATGTTTCGTGATAGTAGCACACCCATTTGGGAGAGGTGCACTAGGTGACACACATGGTTAACTTGTAAGAGATCAAGCAGCGCCTGCAGACACTAAAATAAGATAGCCAAGGGCGCTATGTCCGCAGCCGCCTCACGATTCGGCCCGTATAACAAGTGTTGGAAGGGCCATGGGAAGGTGGTGGGAGTTATCCATTAATCGTTTCTTTGGTCTTCCTCTACTCTTATAACCATCCACATTCATACTTAATACTTTCCTCACGACATGTTCCTCGTTCCTCCGCATCACATGCCCATACCATGACAACCGGTTTCCACACAACTTCTCAGTGACCGGCGCCACTTTCAGACTTCCTCTTACATACTTATTTTCCAGCTTCTGACTACCTGTAACTACTGTTACTGTCATGGGTATTCGTTTGACAGCCGGGACCGACTGTTTAACGTGCTCTCGAGGCACGGAGGGAACGATACGAGCTATATGAATAAATAACCAAAGGTTTAAGTAATATTAACCTTTCAAGTCGACAGTCCCTAAGTAAGATAGATGTTCTCAGTCCCAGTACTAAAGTGGCTACAAAAAATTCCACCAAAAAAAAGTCTATATTTCCCTTGTCGGCAGTTTTTCCCGAGAAGGCTCTATAAATACTCACTAGCGGCTGATTACTACAACTAAAATATTTACGATGTTTTTATAACTAGCAATCAAGTTATTACTAGCATCAGTTTAGGAGAATAGTGGAGGCCCACAGGTTAATAAAAATGTTTACGATGTATTTGGACGAAACATAACATTATTATGCCTGTGATCGTTCTGAACGGATCAGTGTTGGGCCGTGAAGAAGACGGATGAAAGAAGATTACACGTAGCGGAGATGAGAATGTTGAGATGGATTGGAGTGACGCGAATGGATAAAGTAAGAAATAAGTATATTAGAGGGAGTTGGAAAGTGGCACCAGTGACAGAAAAGTTGAAAGGAAATCGTTTGTCTTGGTATGGGCATGTGATGAGGAGGGATGAAACACGTGTGTCTAAGAGAGTGATGAATATGAATGTTGATGGATGGAGGGGAGAAGGTGATCAAAGAAGAGATGGATGGATTGTGTGAGGGAGGATATGAGAGATAAGGGAGTAAATGTTAATGAGACGAATGGCAGGAAAGAATGGAAGAGGGAAACATATTGCGCTGAGCCCAAGTAACTTGGGACCAGGGCAGGAAGATGATGATGATGATGATGATCGCTGACGTAGGGTATACATACATACTCAGCCCATTACTGTCCCATTGCAAGACACGGACCTCTTCTCAGAATGAGAAGGGTTTAGGCCTTAGTCCACTGGCCTGGTGTGGGTTGGCGGAATGGAGCCCTCTCAGGTGTCCAGGTTTCCTTATGGTATTTTTCCTTCACCCCTAACACAAGTGATTATAAAATTAGGAGCCACACATGATTTAAAGTAGGTAGGCAGAAACTATAGAACGCCACATGCTACGACCCTTACATACTCCTTTCGCTTCATCCACATTCATACATCTTGTTATACACGCACGCCGGTTGAAATTACCACGCACCTCTCCTTTGTGAAGAACATCATCAATAACATCGATGTATTTCCTTCTAGGGCGTCCTCTGCCGTTTCCACTGATATACGCCTTGTGTTAATCGCCGTTCACTCATTCTCTCAACATGAAGCATACTTTGTATTTTATCTCTTTTCCGCATATTGCTTTTGCGGTTAGGATTGGCTTCTCACTCGCACGCTCTGTTCCGCTAGTATATTCAACTATATGGTATATACCCTCTAAAACCGCTCCAGTGACCGTTTTTAGCATCAAAATTGCGATCCCTCCAAAATTTTTTCATAATATTCCTATAATATGATCTAAACAATATGGTTTCGGAGCAAATATACATCGATATTAGACCCATATCATCCTACATTATATTGCATCCTAAACTGCCTCTCTCCATAAAACCTTACCAACATAAGTTACTGACACAAATCTCATGTTTACAAGCCCCCGAGAATGCTCAACAATATAGAACCGGCGGTTTTTTCCCCATAAAGCCTCGTATCCACTAGGCAACATTTGGCGCACGACATGTTGCTCAATATGTTGAAAGTCAGCGCGGAACTTTTGTTTAGCAACGTTGTCTGTCTACACATGATTTCGCTCGCATCAGTCGTCGACAACATGTCGCCAGAGGAACTAGTGTTGATTTCAGCGGCGGTAGTTATAATTTTATCGAAAAATGCATCAAAAAGAAATAAGCCACGTTGGTGGGTTAGAAATTACTTACAATATAAAGAAAATGTATTCAGTGTATTCGTTACACCACATGGATATTTCTGCGCGTCACGTCTCCATTCGGCAACATTTGATGCTCAACTGCATGTTGCACCGAAACAAATAACAAGCCATGCGTCATGTTGCGCGCCAGCTGGCAACGTAGCCGAACATATTGCGCGTCAATTGTTGCCTAGTGGATACGAGGCTTAAAGCCTTGGATTCACTAGGGGACACAATGTTCCCAAACATGACGCGCAACACCGACTCAACGTGACGCTGCAACGTTGCATACATTTTTTTTACCTTGTGGGAAAATCCTCATGGATGGCCCTCGCCCGGGGAAAGCGGTCTACCGGACTCTTACCAGCTAAAAACTCACGGTGTTCCTCCTCCTGACCGTTGGCCGGGGTCGTGGGATTCGCATAAGCATAAACCGCAACCCCGGCAGGTCTCTCCCCTGCCCCACGTACTCCTAAGAGGCGCGCGTGAAACACTGCGCGCCGCCTCGTGCCTGTTAACGTTGCGTACTGCCCCGCAACGTTGTGCGGCATTTCTACGTAAGAGTCCGTTCACACAGCGGATCCGTCGGTACTGGATGTGTTTTTCACATCTGTACTGACGAATCACTTAAACAAATGGCAGCTGCGTCGCATCTGGCAGGCAGGGCACGATAAGAATAACGGATCCAGCAATTTTTAATGGATTCGGAATACTGTCGTGTATGTGAACTCGCTCATACAGGCGCCAACACCAAAATAAACAGTTCTGGGTCCTGTAAACAGTTTCTGTGTGAACTAGCTGTTACGCGGGACATGTTGCAAGCCGCCGCTTCGATAGCGGGCGCAGGTGTGTGCGAGCAAGTTCCGCGATAAATGTTCACGTAGATGTCCCGCGTCAAGTCTCACGGTGTGTTGCCACATTTGTCCCTTACAGGGTGTTCTGCGTAAGCGACAAATGCGACGCGACAAACGCGATCAAGACAACGGCATTCCCTACTAGCGGCCTATGTAGCGAGAAACGACGTAACGCGTATTTGTTCCACATCGTGTCGCGTCGCGTCGCACCGCGTCGCGTTCGTCGCTTACGCAGGACATCGTGTTAGTGAATTCAAGGCTTTATCAAGAACGTCTCCCTTGCCATGTAATAACTATGTACGAGCTACGGCGGATATGTATTTGTGTTTCGTTTATCGACGATCGCTTCCTTGGTAAAATATTTATATGCATACAAGGTAAATATATGAGGATAAATAGATAAAGAAGGACGTTGTTTATTTATTACTAGACTATTACCCGCGGTTTCAACCGCATAATAGGGGAACTACTTGATTTACCCGGATAAAAAGTACTCTATGTTTTAGTCCAGGGCATAGTCTATCTGTGTGCCAAATCACATCCAATTCCGTTCAGCCGTTTTTGCGTGAAAGAGTAACAAACAACCATACATACAAATATAATATTAGTAAGGATAGCTTCTTCTAGAACTATGAAAGTCGAAGCTCAGCCTTAGTTAGGTTTAGTCGGCTACATTGACGACACGTTTGGTGCAGTGGCTAAGCGATTGGCTTCTGCGCTACGAGTCGTGGGTTTGATTCCCGCACGGATCTAATATTTGTATGGCCTACAGATAGTTGTTCCGGGTCTGGGTGTTTGTGCATGTGAAGATTTGTGTCTGTAAACGCACCCACGATACAGGAGAAATCCTAGTGTGGGGCAACGTTTTTTATAGAAAAAAAACGAATTACATAAGCATAATCAGCCCATTACTGTCCCACTGCTGGGCACGGGCCTCTTCCCAGAATGAGAAGGGTTTAGGCCTCCACCATGCTGGCAGGTGAGTGGATATTTATTATAGATACTACACATGCTGTAATCAAAATCATGTAATTCCTTTAAACCTCGTGATGTACTGTTGACATAGATTAACCCTGAACGACATACTATAGGATTGAATAAAAAAATACAAGAAGTATGTGTACATGTGTTCTTAACGTGAGACAGTTTAGCGGCCCGAGTTAACTGACTGCGCGGAGCGATATCACGTTAGTCGTACTTGCCAGCTGTGTCGCCGGGGTTCCATTGTATGTATATGTGTAGCATCGATAGCCCATTACTGTCCTACTGCTGGGCACGGGCCTCTTCTCAGAATGAGAAGGGTTTAGGCCTCCACTGTGCTGGCAGGTGAGTGGATATTTATTATAGATACTACACAGGTTGTAATCAAAATCATCAAATTGCTTCAAACCTCGTGATGTACTGCTGACATAGATTAACCCTGAACGACATACTATAGGATTCTGTGTTCTTAACGTGAGACAGTTTAGCGGCCCGAGTTAACTGACTGCGCGGAGCGATATCGCGCTAATCGTACTCGCCAGCTGTGTCGCCGGGCTTCCATTCATATTAGCATCGATATATTCTATCACAATTTATTTCGCAAAACGTTTTTTTCTTTTTTTTAGTTAAATCTATCAGGGTGGTTTAGATACGATTACTTAACTTTTTTTTTTCTTTTATTCAAGTGATAACCCGTGCAGGTCTACCCGTACCCGTCTATTTATTTATTTATTTATTTATTTTAAAAAATATAAGTTAACAGTACTTACGACCAAATCACTTACATTTTAATTTAATACTTAATTAATACTAACAATAATAAAAATTTAACAACTATAACAAACTTTGACTTAGACAATATTTACTTAAGCATAGATATATATATTTACAAATTTGGTATGGCTTATCATGGAAGATATCGAGATCAATGTGCTGAGTGAGCAAATAGTTCAGCAGTGTGACTGCTCGGGCAGTGGGTGCAGCAGCAGCTCGACGTGTGCGCACGCCCGGTGGTGCCGCGAACAGTTCCCTCCGTCGACGAGGACCCTCAACGCCTTCACCTATCAAAAACCGACTCGGTACGCCTTTTAGGCCCACCCGCTCCAACGTGGTTGGGTTATCCACTTTGTTTGTCAGGAGGCGGTGGTAGTGAACTAATAAAAGTAATTTTCGTCTAAGTTCAAGGGTGTCTAAACCTACCATCCCCGTAACAAACAAAGATGGATATAGGTAAGGGTAGTAACCGTACATTCTCTTATAGATAAAGCGAGCAAACTTCCGTTGAACTCGTTCGATCAAAAGGGTGTACTTGGCCTCGTGTGGATCCCATACTATAGCGTTGAACTCGAGCCGACTGCGCACGTACGCTTTATACAGTATCAGGGCAGCTCTTATCCCTTTAAATGTGTATGATACCCTCATGACAAATCCTAGCATTTTATTGGCACTTTCACATGCAGATGTTATATGATTTCTAAAATTTAATCGCGAATCCAATGTCAGCCCCAAGTCTCGTATTTCGTTAACACGATCCAACGGAGCACCCGCCAGATTATAGTTATGGTGCAGCGGTGTGCGTATGCGTGTAAAAGTCATAATTTTGCATTTAGCTACATTAAAGTACAAGCGATTTACCTCACTCCACTTCACTACGGCGTCTATATCATCTTGCAGCTGTTGGCAATCATCAGGACCCTTTACAGCGTGGTAGAGTTTCAGGTCATCAGCAAATAGAAGACATTTAGTAGTCCTGACGGTTCTCGGCAGATCCATAACCATTATAATAAACTGTGTTGGTCCAAGTGTACTGCCCTGACTTACCCCAGATCGAGTATAGTATGAATCAGACTCAAATCTGGCTAGTCTGACATACTGGGTTCGGTTTCGCAAATATGATGCAAAAAATGCAAGTAGTTTAGGTGTGAATCCGATTAACGCCATTTTTGATAGTAGGATGTCATTATCAACGACGTCAAATGCCTTTCGGAAATCAAAGTAGGCGGCATCCACTTGCATTCCAGCGTCCATCTCTGTCGTCACATAGTCTACGAAGTTAATATGACTAGTTGCCGTTGACCGAGATGCTCGAAAACCATGCTGTTCATCAGGCATCCATACGTTTAGTTGTTGTCGGATACGGTTATCAATAATAGACTCGAACACTTTTCCGAGAACCGACAGCACCGCTATTGGTCTAAACATAGTAATATCATTTTTTGCACCGCTTTTAGGTATTGGAGTAACACGAGATGTCTTCCACTGTAGGGGATATCTAGAAGTCTCTAGTGACAGATTAAAGATATATAATAGTGGTTGCTCCAATACTGATATGCAATCTTTAACTACAAATGGCGGAATTTCGTCCGGGCCTGAAGCAGAGTAAGGTTTTAGTCGCCGCACTGCACGCTGTAGCTCCATTACGGAGACTGCATCAACTTCGATACGAGCTGCATCGGCTACACTCTCATTCCTGTTACTCCGTTGGGCCGCAGCTATATCGAGGACAGGTATGTCTTGATGAAAAACCGAGCCAAAATATGCGGCAAATGCATCTGTTGCTTCTTGTCCCGTCAGTGACTTGTCCTTATAAACATATTCATGGCATTTTTGTCTTTGGCTTCGCTTGTCTTTAGTAAATTTCCAAAACTTTTTCGGGTCTGTTGCTATATCTTCTTCTACCCTCTTAATATATTGGTCATAAGCTCTTTCTATTAAAAATTTTACGTGTTTTCTGTAATACCTATAAAGTTCTCTATTAAATACTTTTCCAAGTGATTTAAATTTTTTTAGATTGTAATATTTATATTTAATGTTTTGTATTATTTCCGTAGTATACCATGTTGGATATGTATGAAGTTCATTTTTTAATTTGTATGCTTTCAAAGGGACAAGCTCACTGACGCAGTTATTAAATTTCTGATAGAACGCTGCAACAACTAAGTCAATGTCAGTCTCATGATAAACGTCTGCCCAGTCAATGTTTTTTAAAGCAATATAAAGAGAACAGAAATCAGCTTTGCGAAAATTCCAGTTAGGGGCAGACAGCGGATGTCGTTGCGGTTGGCAGGGTACTGATTCCAGATTAGAGGAGAAGTCACGTGGTAGACTCAAAGTAACGTGAAGAGGGGGGTGGTATGCGTCAGGTGGCACTAAAGCTTCGTCAGCAGCCTCAACACACACAGCCTCGTTTTTAAGCCCACTCAGCACCAGATCCAAGATACCACCATGTTCATTCAATACGCTATTATGTTGCGAACTATTACAAAAATCTAGAAATAATTTAAATTGTGTTTTGACATTTACACCAGCCGAGTTTAAATTGAAATCACCAAATATAATAAATTCTAAGGAAGAGTATTTACATATGGCATTTTCTATGCAAGATAAAACACTTAAATACATATCGTCCTTATAGTTAGGTGGAAGGTATACGACACAACATAAAAATTTAACATTTTTCCATGTAATAGTGGCGAATAACAATTCTTTGTCATCTGTTTGTTCACTTATATCACTCAACACACACATTTTAAATGAGCTTTTGACAGCTAATAAAACACCTCCCCAGCCCACGTCTCCAGCACGGTCTTTCCTCAAAACGGTGTATTCATCAGAAAATAATTCTCCATTACATACAGAACCATTTAGAAATGTTTCAGTAAGAGCAACGATATCCGCATCAATTGTTGGCATATTTCTCCTTACTGTAGATGTTTTTGAACGCAAACCTCTAACGTTTTGATAATAACATCTTATAGTTTTCTTTGAACACTTAGTTTTTCTGTTTGTTGTTTTCGTTTTTTCGGAAACGAAAATTCTGCATCCAGTGTTTTATGCAAATGTCCTCAGTCCAGTTCTTGGCATCCATTATACAGTTTGATAGTTTTGCAGGAACTCCGATCTTAAAAGATGCATATTGCCCACGAGCTTTTAGTGCGTCTACAGTATAGTCATCACTAGTATATATTGTCTTAAGGTGGTCCAAGACTTGATTTTCTGTGGTGCCTACCTTGACATAATAAAGATGAAGATAGGTTAACTTGTTCGATGCTTCCAATGTTGTTGAGCCAGGTGTTGCAGTACCTCGCAAAATGTTAGAAGTCAGATTGCGAGTGCGCTTATAACTCACTTTAGTCCACTCCTGTGTTTCGGCCACATCGGAGTTAACGTTGTTTTCTTCTTCATCTTGATGTTTAGCCGGTTCAGATAAAGACAAAGACATTTCCATCGCGTCATCGGTACATGTTTCTGACGTGTTGTTCTTATTAATCTTGTGCGGAGGCGAAGCCGAGCTACGTACCTGTATTGTTTCCTGCACAGGTTTAGCCACAGATCTAGTTGGTTCTACCTTTTTAGTTACTGGAGTAACAGAACCATGGTTATTGTTATGAGCTATGTCCTGATGTTTTTGTTCATACACGCTAAGTTTGCTTTGCAGTTGAACAACCGATTGTTTTAAAAGCAAGATTTCTTTGTCTTTTTCTTTTAACCCCTGATCGTTATCTCTTAAAACGTGTTTCATGGACACGGAGACAGTAGACAACATATTTAATATTTCAGCGTTTTGCTTCTTGAGTTCGGTTACCTCACGCTTAAGATGTTTTAACACTGAATGGACAGAGGGTGATGACTCTAGATCCTCGTCAACATAGGCCGTTTGAGGGGGTGTTGATTTTATGCGGCTTCCTCGTGACATGTTGATATTTATATCATCACAGGTCGTATGGATGTTGTTAGGACAGGTAACCAAAGAGCGCACCGGTGTACAGATGTTGTTAGTTTTAGGTCGCATAGATAAACAAGCTGGACAAACCCATTTATTTATAAAATCTTGCGTAAACTTTTCGAAGCTAGAATTAGTAATCTTAAGACAATCCAGGTCATAAAACTCTTTGCACTCACAGCATTTCATATAATTCCCAGAGAGAATTTGGTCTCCACATGCGCTGCAAGTTTTAGACATTGTTTATGTTTTAACAAAAGTACCTGTTTACGATTTATTGTGCGGTGGGGTGTCAGTCATTGCACTATGGCTCACGGTAGCGAGCTAGTAGCGACGCACCCGTTAAAGGCGAGAAAGGTCCTAAGCGCCGTGGAATCGAAGGCGCTTACGCGTTCTGCCGCGGGGCACTGTACTAATCACTACTATTGGCAAAATTTGAATATTTTGCAACGATATTTTGAATTGTAATTATGTTTTTTGTTCACTATTGTTTATATTGATAACACAGAGTACTGGCACTGACACTATTTTGTATAGGGAAAGTTATTTTGCAAAGTTCTCACAAAAATAATGCGAAACAATCACTTTAAACCACTTTTTAGAATTAAATTGTTACGAGCAAATTTACAATGATGTTACTTCGGACGCGGCTGCAAATATCTATATATATCTATCTATACCATTATTAGATCATGTGGTTTTAAGGGATTACGCGAATTAGTTTACATCCTGTATATCTATACAGATTTAGATTTAGTCAAGCTTGGTATTTGGGATACAGCGGGACAGGAGCGAAACAGAATATTAACAGCAAGTTTTTACAGAGAAGCTAAAGGTGCTACATCATCATAATCAGCCTATAATGTTCCCACTGCTGGGACACAGGCCTCCTCTCTGTGAGAGGGAATGGGCCGTAATCCACCACGCGGCCCCAGTGCGGGTTGGTAGATGTCACATGTCTTCGAATTTTTGGTTCTAGGACATGCCGGTTTCCTCACGATGTTTTCCTTCACTGTTTTGAGAGCAGTGGTGATGAAATAAATGACACAAAGTAATGCGCCTGGCTGGGTTCGAACCCACGACATACAACTCGTAAGTCAGGGCCATTACCACTGGGCCACCACTGCTCAGGTGCTACGAATTACGATATTGTGTCAGAACCGAAGTCCCTAGCAAAACTGAATGAGCGGGTCAAGGAACTGCATGTATACTCCACCAAGAAGAACATAGTCTGTTTAGTTGTTGGCAATAAGATTGAAATGCATATAATTTTGGGACCCAGTGCATAATATCAGCAAGCACCCCATCAGGTCACCCGCGCGACGGCGCAACGAGTATTCCCAAGGAGGGTTGATGTCAGGCAGGCGGCCGGTCATAAAACAATAAGCCAAAACCTCTAACAACATGGATTTATGAAATACATGTTGTGCCGACCCCACCTAGTGTGGAATAAGGGCAGGAAGAAGAAGAAGTATACCTATACAGAATTACTTGGGATAAGGGCAGGAAGAAGAAGAAGTATACCTATACAGATTTACTTGCGCAAGTAACTCAAGACGCTTGTTATCGCACCAATTGAAACCGAATCCTTACCTTATACAGGGTGTAAACGAAATCATGTAATTCCTTCAAACCTCGTGATGTACTGCTGACATAGATTAACTCTGCACCGGATACTTTGGGATTCAATAAAAAAAATTGCAAGTTGTAAACATGTGTTCTTAATGTGAGGCATCTTAGCGCCCTGAGCGAATTGCGCGGCATCGTTCTCCGCGCGGTCATTTAACTCGGGGCACTAAAATGCCTCTCGTTCAGAACACATCTTTACTTCTTGTAATTATTTTTTTATTGAATCCAAAAGTATCCCTTGCAGGGTTAATCTATGTCAGCAGTACATCACGAGGTTTGAAGGAATTACATGATTTCGTTTACACCCTGTATTATGTATAACATAAATTATCATATTATGAGCAAGACCCCCATGTTTTAGCGCCTTGATATTCAGCGATACATCAAAGCAAGCAGTGTTAATTATTACGGTATTAATGAGCGCAAATTGATATATGTATGCGCGCGTACTCCTGGGATTTGTCTGGTCCGAGGCATGAGCGGAGCGATTCGCAAACAACATAACGGTTGTGCAGAGGTGTATACAAGTTTAGTCGGAAAGGGGGTACTAAGCCGCGGGCCACCTAAATTATCACTGATGACTATTTTAAAACAAGTGTTAGAATTTCAAAATTAGAAATTTTTTATTTGCATGCAAAAAGATTTTTATTTTAGTTTTTTTTTTTCTAAAAACATACCTACCTGCTTTAGTTATGAATTCAGAAAATTTATTTTCTAATCCGTGACCCCAAATATGACCTAAATTGTAAAAACAGCTGATCATAGCTATGGACAGATAGATTTAAGCATATTTTTTACGAAATCTTTGAAAAGCTATTTCTCTTAAACTATCGAGTTTTGGGGAAAGTTGTAGAACAAAAGTTATCTCTTATTATGGGTACTTTAACACCCTTTCGGCTTAGTACCCCTTTCCGACAAACCTTGTAGTAACACCCTCATTTCGCCATTATGTTTAAGTGCTATGTAAAAGAGGGCGAGCCTATTGCCAATACTACTTTTAAAACCCAATAATACTTTGCCTGAGCTGGGGATCGAACTCAGCAGGACCTCACGATCAGCAGTCGCGCTTGCCACCACTAGACCAAAGCAGTTTAGTTCAGTTTAAAGTCAAAGTCAAAGTATTTGTTTGTCTATTTCCAATTAGACAGAATTACTGGTTCTTATGAAAGGTCAACACTAAATGCACGGTTCCAAATAGACGGTCTAATCTTTAAATAATTTAATCTTGAAATTATGAATTAGAGGTTACTTATTTTAATAGAAATCTATACTAATATTAATTTGAAGAGTTTGTTTGTTTGAACGCGCTAATCTCAGGAACTACTGGTTGGAATTGTAAAATTATTTTTGTGTTGGATAGTTCATTTATCGAGAAAGGTTATAGGACCAATAAAAGCGGAGCATAAATGAAAAATGTTGCAAAATCGGGAAGCGAAGTCGGGACGGGCCGCTGGTGTTAACACAAACGAAAGGGCTTTATAATTTAAATGCCTTATAAAGATTCATCAAGGAATATCATTGAAGCAAGGTTTCCGCTACATCTTATAACTCAGGCCACACATCTTAATACATCTGCAACAGAAATTTAATTTTATGTCCCGGAAGATACAGTAGGTATGTAGGTAATTGAAATAAGCCGAAGTAAATATATCGAAATAAATATACAAGGTCCCGTATTTTTCTTCATTAGTAACTTCAAAATATTTAATTTGTGTTGTTTCTGTAAAACAGAATGCATAATCTAAGAGCCCGTTCACACAGCGGATCCGTTTTAACGGATGTGTCAGTACTGGATGTGTTGTTCACATTTATACCGACGGATCAGTTAAACAAATGGCAGCTGCATCGCATCTGGCAGGCAGGATACGATAAAAATAACGGATCCAGTATTTTGTACTGGATTCGGAATACTGTCGTGTATGTGAACTCGCTCATACAACTACAGGCGCCATCACTATAATAAAAACGGATCCGCTAAAACGGGTCCTGTAAACCGTTTCTGTGTGAACCAGCTGTAAGAGCCGGTTCACACAGCAGCCGAATCCGTCAGTACTGGATGTGTTGTTCACGTCTGTACCGACGGATCAATTAAACAAATGGCAGCGGCGACGCAGCTAGCAGGCAGGATACGATAAAAGTAATGGATCGTGAGTGAACGCACCCATACTTCCCCATACATCTTCATGTACGGATCCGTTTTTTATACTGTTCTTATCCAATTTTTGATGACAAAACGGAATGTGTAAAAAAGGCTGATCAGTATTTTTTACTGACTTCGAAATACTGTCGTGTATGTGAACTCGCTCATACAACTACAAGCGCCATCACCAAAATAAAAACGGAGCTACCGCTCGCCGCGCGGTCATTTAACTCGGGGCGCTAAAATGCATCCATGCCACACCCTGTATGTAAAGCTAGCATGTATCAGACGTGCCTCGTATTTTCTATTTAGCGAGCCACAAAGCCTACCATAAACACAGCTGTAATATTACTTACAGCATGTACCACCTCCTGAAAATTGGTTCTACACTCAAATTGATACACGGCCAATTTCCGTGAACGCTTTTCTGAATACACGGATTTTTTCAGAATGAAAACTGTTTGCTAAAGTCTAACAATGTTACAGCTAGTTCACACAGAAACTGTTTACAGGACCCGTTTTAGCGGATCGTTTTTATTTTGGTGATGGCGCCTGCAGTTGTATGAGCGAGTTCACATACACGACAGTATTCTGAATCCAGTAAAAAATACTGGTTTCGTATTTTTTATCGTATCCTGCCTGCCAGATGCGACGCAGCTGTCATTTGTTTAACTGATCCGTCGGTAGAAGTGTGAAAGAAATAAAGAAAAAGTATTAATTTTTTCGCCCAAGCGGACGCACACGCATACTTAAAATTAAAAATATGATATTACTTAAAATTAAATACTTATTAAATTACTACAACAAAATTTTGCACTTAAATTTAAACATAAATAACCTTTTTTTGCGTTGGCAAATCCTCATGGGTGTCCCTCGCCCGGGGAAGGCGACGGACTGCCGGACTCTTACCGGCTCAAAACCAACGGTGTCCCTCTTTCTGACCTAAGGCCGGGGTCGCGGGATTCGCTATTGCATGCACCGCGACCCCGGCAGGTCTCGGTCCACCAGCTTCTTCTGGTGGACCTCTCCTGTGGTGGGGCAATTGCTTCCCTGCCCTACTTTCTGAGAGTCGCGCGCGGAACACGGCGCGCCATCCTCCCTTGGCAAAACATAAATAACCTGGTTAACCAAACACAACAAAGGAGAAAAATAAATTTAAAAAAATACGGGACGGAAATAGATCGCAAAAACCTATTCAAATTATTAATATTTTGCTGCCCGCGTTTCCTCTTAAGACATACAAAATATTTGTTTCGTAAATGATAAATACATTTTATTTCTATAAATAAATCTGTGACAGACACTTTTACAAGTCAATGTAATGTTTTTTTAAGACTAGATGGCGCCGTCATTTCCCATCTGACTAGCTCTGAGAAGAAAAGCCGAAACAAACTCAGAGATCAAGGTCTCTTTTAAAGTCCAGACATTGTGGTATAAAAACTATGTGAGTAACAATGTAGGGCAACGTCTGGAGTGGCTTTTTTAGGAAAGTGCCATAGCAGGTTGGAGTTGACCTGTCCTAACTGACGGCACGCATGCATCAGTCACCGCGTAGCTCTAATCTTATTTTAGGGAGCTGAACAACCCGACTGCCGCACGACGCTACCAATCAGCCGGACTTTAGCGTAGGTCCCAAAAAAAAACTCAAAACCGCCAATCAGTTACAAAATTAGTGTATGAAGCTAGCCTACATGGTACTCACATTCACTATTAGATAATAAAAAAAAATGTACGCATGGAATCACATCCTCGACCCATAGCACAAAAAGGTACCCGTAACGCTTTAGTTTTCAAAACTTATCTTCTGTAGTTAACAACGAGTTATCTATATTTTTCTTCACAAAAACATGAAGGAAATTTCCGGTCGAATAAATGTACCCTTAACCCTAAAAATGCCCGCGCAACCTTCCTGAAAACTCCACAAACTTGAAACGGGTTACAGAAATAAGTTTTCCGACGCAGTAACTTGTTATGGGTCGTGCTTCACTCAAACGGGTTGTTGCTACCTACGGGTTGCCGTGTGGTACCTGTCATGAGAGATTGTATGGGTTAGGTAGCGAAAGAAAAGTGTCGTAACTAATTAGGCCTGATTAGCATGAAGCGTGTTTCTATGTCTGTTAAAAAGAGAAAACCTTCTTTGACACGCATAATCTGTGGATTTGTTAACAACTGGTGCTTTCTTTGGAAGGGTTTGATTGGGAGTGTCACTGATTCCTCTGTAGTGGGAATCCGTGCCAGTGGAATTGTGTTCCCTGATGTTGATATTATATTTTTTTTTTAAGTATTTGATTTTTTATATTTAGTTTTATTCTTAAGTACCTTTTCTTTTTTTTTTTGTTTGGAAATCCTCATTGACTGTCCCCCGTCTGGAGAAGACGGGGGGGTGTGCCGGACTTTTACCGGCTAAAACCCCACGGTGTCCCTCCTTCTGACCTAAGGCCGGGGTCACGGGATTCGCTGTTGCATGCACCGCGACCCCGGCAGGTCTCGGTCCACCAACTTCTTCTGGTGGACCTCTCCTGTGGTGGGGCAGTTGCTCCCCTGCCCCACATCCTTCTGAAAGGCGCGCGCGGAACACGGCGCGCCATCCTCCCTGGGCCCGTTACTGGTCGGGCGACGGGTTCCCCAACCCGCCGCCCGCAGGCCACTCACTAGGGTGGCCGGAGATCGTCACGCGCCCTCCGGCGCCCGGTGCGTCTAGCTCGAGAAGAAGCGGCCTCCCTCTCCCTCTCCGCTACCTCCTTGGTCACCATCACCTCCTCGCAAAAAGAGGCGATGGCTTCCCACGCAGTCTCGCTCCCGACCATGGACAGAACCACGGCCGGACGCGAGAAGTCACCGCCGATCGCCGCGACTAGTTCGCGGCGCTGCGACCCCCATGCTGGACACGCCTGCAAAGTGTGCAGCGCCGTGTCCTCGGGGCAGTCGCAGTGGTGACAACCGGGCGTCTGCTCCCGGCCTATACGACACAGATACTTCCCGAAACAGCCATGTCCCGAGAGTACCTGCGTCAGCCGGAAGCTGAGGGCGCCGTGACGCCTCTCCAGCCACTCCTCCATCACGGGTCTTACCGCCGCTATCGCGGCGTGCCCCATTCTTAAGTACCTAATAAAATAGGACGTACATAATGAGGCTTACATAGTCGCGGAAGAGCGAAATAATGCCTCGAAAAAAATTGTTTTTTTTTTTTTTATGTAATAGTGGGCAAGCCTATTGCCATCAACCGGGCACAAATCCAAACTCCGGGCTGCTACTGAGGAATTCCACACGGAAAAACCTAATAACACTTTGCCCGACCTGGAGATCGAACCCAGGACCTCACGATCAGTAGTCGCGCTTTCCACCACTAGACGAACAAAGCAGTTCACGAATCGAACATTACTTATAAAAGAAAAATTGGTCTGTAAGCTCGTCGTTCACAATCCACTTGCTAGACTCAAAAGTGGCCAGCTACGAGCTCTGGACTCCATTATTCATTAATTTTGAGGCCACAGCGTGTTCTCGCGGCTCACTGCAAAATGTTTGAATAATGAAGTACTCAGCTTGTGACTCGCCACTTGTGGCTGTGGTTGGTGGCTCGTTTGCGGGTGGATTTAATTAGCTTAACTGGTCACTAGAGTGAGGGCAGTTGGCCCTGAGTAGTCTAAAGGATGATTTCCACCAAACGGCTCGCATCGCATCGGATCGGAACGGATTTTACAATCTTTAAGCGATAACACAGTATTTAAAGTCTGTATTACCAAGTTACGCACAGCAACTTGACCACGGGCGTCTTCGGCTACACGCGATCGTAGCTGAAAGTATGCTGCGACGCGCGTACGGCTCCGTATGGCTCCGTTCGCCTGTCGTCGTATCCGATCGGATCTTTTCGGCTGTCAATACGGTAGGAATGAAACTATTTAACTAGGCGCAGAAACGGATACGTTCGCATGCGACACTACGGAGCCGATCGTAGGCGTCGACATACTGACAGACGCGTACGTGAGACATTTTAGCGCCCCGAGCAAATTGCGCGGCTGTCGCTCGCCACACAGTCATTTAACTCGGGGCGCTAAAACGCCACACGTTAAGAACAGATGTTTAATTTTTTGTAAAAAAATATATTGAATCCAAAAGTATCCCTGGCAGAGTTAATCTATGTCATCACTCAGCAGTACATCACAAGGTTTGAAGGAATTACATGATGTCGTTTATACCCTGTATATATTTCAATGAGGTCAAATCACGTTAATAAATTTTCTTCCAACTGAAAACACGCTCACAATTCACTTTAGCCAAAACTTTTCTCACAATAACCTACCCACGTTTCACCTACCCTTTTAAAATGGCAAACACGCTTACGTCATACGCATTAACCCACACGTTGCGACGGTAAGTCTGTGGCCACATAAAAATGGGTTCTCTTTCCGTAACAGCAAGGGAAACGCGGCCCGAGTGTTGCCAATAAAAGCTGATAAAACCGGATACTGGGCAACATTTCGGGCACAGTAGCGTTCGCAGGGTTATGAGTGTGACGTCACTTTGAGCTGAAATGTAGGGTTTACACTGGTTAGAATTTTTTTGTGTGCTCTTTTTGGTTGATTTTAAATTTTATTGTTGGTTTTACATAATATCTTGTGTCTACGTTAGACGTGAATCAACACATTACCGTCTTACTGGTTCTCCTTACCTACATTAGCCCGTACACGTCCAGTCCTAAGGGGCTCGTGGCTAATTAACAACCACGCGGGTCATATGATTTGCAAGGTAATGCTGCGCTTGCCTCAGTCAGTCCAAGGATGGGTGATCGTTCGTTACACATCGAGACCACTCCGTGCCTCGGAGAGCATATTAAACAGTCGGTTCCGGGTCTCATACGAATACCTATGATAGTCGTTATGGGTAGTCGGAAGCCCGAAAGTCTGACAATTGGTCTAAGCTTAAGATATCGGCATTAGCCAGTAACTGGGTTGGGGAGGTCTGGTGGCAGTCGCTCCGTGTAAAATACTGGTACTCAGCTGTATTTGGTTAGAGTGGAAGCTGACCCGAACATATTTGGGAATACGCTAGGCAGAACAGTTGTTTTAGCAATTGAACGCTAAAAAACGGTAATTAGCCCCTCCGCTAAAACAAATGCTGTTTAGGATTTTAGTTCAATATTTATCACTAGATGGCGTTGTACCGTCTAGGCCATCCGCTGAATCGCGATATTAAGATTCTCCGCTAGATAATGACGTTAGTAGTAAATTATAATTTGAACTAGCTACCCGGTGAACTCCATACCATACTTTTGTTCATATTTCCTAGATTTCGTTTTTTAAATCACCCCATGGTTTTAAGGCGAGCCAAATAAATAAAAAAAAACAAATCGGTCGATCCATTTTCGAGATTTTGCGAAACAAACGCATTAACGCACGGCAATTGATTTTTATATATTTTACTAGCAACCCACCCCGGCTTCGCACGGGCGCAATGTAGATACTAATATGGGGCATATAAACATTGCTCTTGAATCACTATATCTATTGCTGAAAACTGCATTAAAATCCGTTGCGTAGTTTAAAAGATCTAACCGTACAGACAGCGGGAGCGACTCTGTTTAATACTATGTAAAGATATAGAAGATTAATTCACCAATAAACCAGTGAAATCAAAAGTAGTCTGTGGTATTATTATCCCTACTATTTCCGTTCGTTCTGGGCATGTGTTGAGGTGTGTACAACTGCCATACCTACCTAATTAATTATTTATACTATCCAAGCTATCATAATTAACTTCTACTACAAACAAACGTATCACCTTATATGACCTTGGCATAGTATCTATTTATTATAGCTTGTATAAAAATAACGCTGAGAGTCGGTCAACTAAACTTGTTGACGAGTTATTTTTAAACCAAACGTTATTTGTTAAGTCAATGGTTAAACTTCCAAGAACTTTAACTAAAATGTGTTGAATAGATGCTGGAATTCTGAGAAACAGCCATTATTGCTAGACTCGGAAGAAATAGAGAAATAGAGATTTATTTGGTAGAAACAGGGTAAGTAGAGACATGGGTTTTAACATAATGCAGGTACAGATCAACATTTGTTTCGCCGACACAGCGGCATGCAAATTTTGATAACTACCTTTATAATATAGACTAGGAAGTTTTAGATTTACTACCTATGAATTTAATATTGTATAAGACTGAATTAATTAAATTACAGATCTAACTTCAGGCTATCGGCATTGCCCAGTTACTGGGTTGCGGAAGTCTGATGGTAGTCGCTCCGTGTAAAATACTGGTATCGTGCTGCATCTGGTTAGACTAAGAGCTGACCCCGGGCTTTTGACTACCCGTAACGACTGTCATAAGTATTCGTATGACACCCGTGACCGATTGTTTAACATGCTCTCCATGGCACTGAGGGGTCTCGATGTGTAACGGACGGTCATCCATCCATGTACCGACCGTCCAAGCGCAGCTTGACCTCGCAAATTGTACAACCGGCGTAGTTTTGAATTATCTACGAACCACTCGTAGATAATAATTGAAATGCATTTCAATTTTGTATAAAACGTAAACGAATCATTTCATTTTCATTTGTATTTAAGATTTCATTAAATATTTTAAAAATATTGATAAATGATTTTTATTTCTGTAAATCAATCTGTTACACTTCTACAAGTCAATGTAAAGTTTTTTTTAAGTCTAGATGGCGCCGGCATTTCCTATTTGACTAGCTCTGAGAAGAAAAGCCCAATCAAACTCAGAGATCAAGGTCTCTTTTAATATCCAGACATTGTAGTATAAAAACTATGCGACTGAAACCATGTAGGGCAACGTCTGGAATGGCCTTTTGAGGAAAGTGCCATAGCAGGTTTGAGTTGCCTTGTCCTAACTGACGGCACATCTGCATCAGTTATCGCGGAGCTCAAACCTTATTTTAGGGAGCTCAACAACCCGACTTCTTCTTATACGTACTTATATATATCATATTCTTTATACGTTTAAAAATGTGTATTTCTAAACAAACTAGCGACCCGCCCCGGATTCGCGCGGGTGCAATCTAGATACTAACATAAGGCATATAAACCTTCCTCTTGAATCACTCTATCTATTGCTGAAAACTGCATTAAAATCCGTTGCGTAGTTTAAAAGATCTAAGCGTACAGACAGCGGGAGCGACTTTGTTTTGTACTATGTAAAGATGATTGTTTCACGATCAAAAGTTTGTTTACCTAATAAACAATATTAAAATAGCTAAAAAATACACATTTTCATTTTATACAAGGTCCATGAACTCGCCAGATAATGCTTGACCATTATAAAATGTGTAATGTTCATCGCGAAACCAATGAACGAACGAATGAACTAAAACAATGAACATGCTAATTATGGTTCAGAACTGCCAGCATTGCAATAATAATAGTTGGTATTTCTGTGGTACTGTCGGCTTGAATCGTTACGGTTTGATTGTGATGTCAGCTACTGTGCTGCCAACCTCAAATAGAAAAAAAATATATTAATAATCTGTATACAAGGTTAGTCATAAAGGGGGTACTAAGCCGAAAGGGTGTTAAAGTACCCATAATAATGGATAACTTTTGTTCTACAACTTTCCCCAAAAGTCATTAGTTTAAGAGAAATAGCTGTTCAAAGATTTCATAAAAAATACGCTAAATTCTATCTATCCTCAGCTATGATCAGCTGTGTTAATATTTTAGGTCATATTTGGGGTCACGGATTAGAAGATCCATTTTCTGAATTTGTAACTAAAGCAGGGATAAAGAATTTTTGAAAGAACTAAAATATAAATAATTTAGTACGGCAATTCTTTTTATTGAATTTTGAAATTTTAACACTGTCTCTATAACAATCATCAGTGATGAATTAAGTAGCCCGCGGCTTAGTACCCCCTTTCTGACTAATCTTGTATATAAAAATGAATCCCTATTTCACTTGGTCACGCCATAACTTGAGAACGACTTTACCGATTGAGGTCATATTTACACAACATTTTTTTTTGTTGAAACGACGGGCTGCTGCTGAGAAATTCCTAATGGAAAGACCTAATAACACTTTGCCCGACCTGGGGTCGAATCCAGGACCTCATGATCAGCAGTCGCGCTTGCCACCACGAGACCGACTAGGCAGTTCGTTTTAAAAATAATCGAATAAAAATATCCCAGCTTAAGTACTTACACTTAATTTCCAAAATAAAAGTTGTTTTATCCATATCGTCATCAACGGGGAAACGAAACGAAATCCCCAATATTCACATTCAGGCTAACAGACGAGCCTAAGGGCTTACCAGATCCATTTGTGTTCGTCCATCGAATTTGGAATATTGCGATAACGCGCAAATCGGCCTTAAAAGGATTTAGTGGTTTTTTTTTACTAATAGTTTTCAGACATCCATTGTTGGGAAAATATTTTTAAAACATAGTGTGGGATTTATATGAGGAATTTGTGGCTCAATAACAACCACGCGGGTCATACGATTAGCGAGGTTAAGCTGAGCTTGCCGCGGTCAGGCCATGGATGGGTGACCATTCGTTCCACATCGAGACTCCTCCGTGCTAAACAGTCGGTCCCGGGTGTCATACGAATACCTATGACAGTTGTTACGGGAAGTCAGAAGCCCGAAAGCCTGTTAGGATATCGGCATTGCCCAGTAACTGGGTTGCAGAGGTCTGATGGCAGTCGCTCTGTGTAAAATACTGGTATTCAGCCGCATCTGATTAGACTGGAAATTAACCCCAACATAGTTAGGAAAAGGCTAGGCAGAACAGTGTGGGATTTGTGTGCATTAGGTACATAATATTGAATAGCCTCAATGAATGTCAGCTTCGCTACCAACCTTGCTGACTCGCTAATCTTTTCACCACGGCATGAGGTATTCTCATATACTTTACTAAAAGTCATACTTTGCAGTCCAACGGTCACACCACTAGGTTATCACTGCTTTATGAGTTAGACATGTAAGATCTGTAACTTATTGCAATTGAGGTAGATAGCACGCAGCATTTTCTGCAGCTAATTATTTAATTGACGCTGTTCAAATTGCCTCATGTTGGCTTAGCTTTCAAACCAGTTGCCAATTACTAAGTTTCACGTACTGTCTGCCGTGATCGAGGTTCGACGGTAGACGGTACGAGGAAAATTATCCCGTGTACGAGCTAGAATACATTAATTCCTCACCGCACGCTGGGAATAGACGCGTGTTGTAAGATTCAACAAAACCCAGCACGCTTGGTGGTAGGATCTATACGGTCCGCCTGGCTAGCTACCACCTAAACATTAAAGTCCGGCGCCAAGCAGTTTACTGTGTTCCGTCATGTGTATGTGAAAGCCAGGTATACGGGAGTCTTTCTATATATTTGTTACTTGGATTCGTCTGCTCCATCTTAGACCGAGTCTGCGCTAGGATACATAGAGCTAGATCAACAATCACGAAATCAGCATTCAGAATATCAACACCACGAGATCAACCGTTGAAAAAGTCAACCAGTTACTACATCAAATATTTACGACTAGCTTTTGCCCGCAGCTTCGCTGGCGTGATTTTTGTCACCCCCTTCGGGGTTGAATTTCGAGAAATCCCTTCTTAGTGGATGTTTACGTCACAAAATGAACCTACTGTCAAAATTTCAGGTTTCTAACCCCAGCCGTTTAGGCTGTGCGTTGATAGATCAGTCAGTCAGTCAGTCAGCTTCTCCTTTTATAAGTATAGATGTCAGCAGTTCGTGAGATCAACAAATCATTTTACCAAACGTCCTTTACATCAGCTGTTTATAACACAAACAGTTCACTAGATCGACAGCTTATAATATCGATTATACTAAAACAGGTATGCACAGACCGCGGCCCGCGGGCCACATGCGGCCCTTCGTCAATTTATGTGCGGCCCGCTCGCGAATTAATCTCTAAGTGTTTGGCCAGACTGGCAGCGCGGTGCAGGGAGCGGCGCGGGTGCGGGAACGCGCGCGATTTACCTGTCCGCAGTGGAGCGTGGCTTCGTTCTGAGCGTTGTCGTGTCCAGTGTTTGTCAAAATATCAGGATATCAGGATGAAGAAGACTTATTTTTACTGGAAAATTCTTACTAAAAAACGATGTTTCGACATCCACAGTGCTTGAATAGCGCTTATTAATTCTTCAACATTTAATTTTGAAGACGCCATCACAACAACGCGCGTGGTCAGCTCGAACTAATTTGAGATCCCCCGCTCCCGCTCTCACTGCGGCCACTTGTATGAACGACCTTATGGCGTGAGCTACCCGCGCGCTCCCTGCGCCAAGTAGCCCGAACCGCTTCCCGCGCCCGCGTGCCCACTATGGACACTCAAATGAAGTTCTTCTGTTTGAACTCGCCGCACCGCGCCCGCCCCGCGCCCGCGTTTGCAGTCTGGCCAAAGGCTTATGATGCGTTCTTATGAAAGTAAGTACTATTATATTTTAACAATAGGGGGCCAACTTAAGATCACTGAATAACTGTTTTTAGGGTTCCGTACCCAAAAGGTAAAACGGGACCCTATTACTAAGACTCCGATGTCCGTCCGTCCGTCTGTCTGTCACCAGGCGGTATCTCATGAACCGTAATAGTTAGACAGTTGAAATTTTACAGATGATGTATTTCTGTTGCCGTTGTAACAACAAATACTAAAAAACAGAATAAAATAAATATTTAAGGGGGCTTCCAAACATCAAACGTGATTTTTATAGATAATCGTACGGAACCCTTCGTGCGCGAGTCCGACTCGCACTTGGCCGGGTTTTTTTTTAAATGCCCTGTTTACATATTTTTTTGCATTTTTTTATTTTAATTTGGTTATTTTTATTTATATTGGCCCGCTTTTAGCTCATAGTCTACCCGATTGGTCCCTATTCCTAATAAGACCGTGCATCCCTGTACTAAAGGGATATTAAAATCATAACCCACCTTACCTTCGTAATCGGCTAAAAATATCTAACAATATAAAGGCATTATCACACTCCAATTTCGGCCGCCCTCCGAATATGGAATGTCGTGATAACGTGCAAAACTGCTTTAAGCGGTTTTGTTTTTAAAAAGCGTCGCATCCGTTTCGGGAGGGGTCAAATATTACAAAAGCGGTCATCTGTGTGTTCCGCCATTCTTTTATTGTGGTCATATCCTGTTTGGAAATAGCTGTGGCTAATAAAGAGTGCGATTTCGCACGTTTTGTTTTGCAGTAAAGTGTGAATCGTCTGCAGTATAGGGGGGTGTTTTTCTGGTTAGGAGGTCCTACTTATAGACTTTTATGCATCAGTGTATTACGTTTTTGATGGGGTCAGCAGAGTTTTAAATAAAGATACCTTGAAGTTGAAACCATTTTTTGCTTTAAAAAGACTATGTTCTCCCCAGCCTTTTCCCAATTATGTTGGGGTCAACGTCCAGTCTATCCGGATGCGGCTAAATACCAGTATTTTATACGGAGCGACTGCCATCAGTTCTCCGCAACATGGTTAATAGGCAATGTTGATATCCTAAAGTTAGTCAGTAGTATCCATATAATTGTATAATTAATGTACCTATACAAAATATTGTAAGACATTTTAAAAGAATAACGGTGGAGTTTCTTGCCCATTCTTCTCCATACGAAACTACCTTTTGGAAGGGGCAACTAGAATCAATTCTATTTTCTTTGTAACTTTAACGTTCAAAAGTGCCTTTTATGTGCCTAATTGAAATAAATACTTTGACTTTGACTTAGTCCGGTTACGCGGTTGTCAGATTTTTGGGCTTTTAATTTCCCGTAACGACTGTCATAGGTATTCGTATGACATCCGGGTCCGACTCTTCAGTAACGTGCTCTCCGAGGCATGGACGGGTCTCGATGTGTAACAAATGGTCACCCATCCACAGACTGACCGCGGCAAGCACAGCTTAACCTCGCAAATCATATAATCCATGCGGTTGGCAGTTAACCATGAGCCCCTCTAGTGATGATATGATAAAACCATTTATCATTTATCACTTATCACACATCAAAGTCGTCAATTCAGGTTAATATAATATTCTTGTCGTATAAATCAATTCTCCATCTGCACTATTATTGCACTTCAAGTCCGTAAATCAAGTCACCAGTACATAGATACATCGCTAGGCATCCATAGTCCGCCATTCAGTCGTCCGACAGCTCTCTTAGAAGATTTATCGGACTTCGATAAATCCCTGTCTGGGCGAGTGTAATAGGTCCTTTTATATAAAATTTTAAACCGGAACTCGATGTTATTTTATTTTCGAGTTATTAAAGACGCTACGATGGATCAAGTCCAGTCCTCTTTGGCGCAGAAGTTTAAATGCTTTGCTTTCAGCGCTAAGCGTCGGAGGTTCGAACCCCGCATGGAAAAACCAATAGGGTGCTTGGACTACTATTAAAAATGTTATTACCTATTTTAAAGAAAGTTTAGAAATAACGCGTTATGAAAAAAAATACGATCAAAAAATACGATCAAGAAATACGATCAAGAAATACGATCAAGAAATACGATCAAAAAATACGATCAAGAAATACGATCAAAAAATTAAGAATCGCTTTCGATGTTTGTTATGTTGGAGGAGTTTTCTGTCTTTGTCGCTCGATACGGTTATTGTCTTCTTCTTTTCGTATGGTTGAGAAATATCTCTCAGGCATGCCGGTTTCCTCACGATGTTTTCCTTCACCGTTTTTAAGCAAGTGATAATTATACCATACGCACATGAATCCGAAAAGTCAGAGGAGCGTGCCTTGGGTTCGAACTTGAGACCTATGACTTGGCAGTCCGACGGTCACACCACTAGGCTATTAGTGCTGTGCGGTTATTGTGCGAAGTGATGTCAAGTTACTGTGAAGTTTTTGGGTATGACGTCATAACGTCAGTAGTGCTGTCTCTGTTTAGTGAACAATTTTAAATCTACTATACTAATATTATAAAGAGGAAAGATTTGTATTTTGGTATGTAACGAATAAATTTAAAAACTACTGGACCGATTTCAAAAATTCTTTTGCCGTTAGAAAGCTACATTATTACTGAGTAACATAGGCTATATTTATTACTGGAATAAAAAAATCTTACGCGGGCGGAGCCGTGAGGACACAGCTAGTCATTTATAACTCGGCTTTTTTACTGTAAAATAACATCACGCCTATATTCCCCGAATGGTAGGGCAGAGGTGTACAGTAACACCCTCTTTCGCCGTTATATTTAAGTCCCATGTAATAGGGGGCGAGCCTATTGCCGTCAACCGGGCACAAATCCAAGCTCCGGGCTACTACTGAAGAATTCCACATGGAAAAACCCAATAACACTTTGCCCGACCTGGGGATCGCAAACAGGACCTCACGATCAGCAGTCGCGCTTGCCACCACTAGACCAACGAGGCAGTTTACTCATCCTCCAAATTCCTCTACATCGCTCAATCTTGTCCTCAGCGATCATAATCTCCTCACTGTCCATAACATTTTATTATACTAACCGACGAGGAATTTCTCCTCGTCTGTTCCTTAGTACATAATTATGCTTATATGGTACATTATTTACTTTTTCTGATGTCGGTAGCCCATCAACTTGGTCAGGGATTATCATAATGTCGGCCCCGAAATTATATTGTGAGGACTTTGAGATATAGGTACAGAATACTTAAGCTTAAGTGGGTTGTTAGTATTGACCGACTTTGTAGAAAAGGGAGGTTCGGATCACTTGTGTATTTCTTTTATTTGGGAACGAGAACGGTAGAGGTCAACTCTCCGAATTAAATTGTTCTTCGTATCGTGTGGTTAGTGACTAACCTGGTGTCAGAGTTTATGCCGCCGATTGGCCTCTGACTAGGCTTCACATGTCGTCGAGAAATATCTCTCAGGCTAAGTTTCCTCACGATGTTTTCTTTCACCGTTTTTAAGTAAGTGATAATTAATACGCACATGAATCGGAAAAGTCAGAGGTGCGTGTCTTGGGTTCGAACTCGAGACCTATGACTTGGCAGTCTGACGGTCGCACCACTAGGCTATCACTGATAAATAAAATTGTTTAAAATCGCAATCGAACTGAACCACGGCCGTTGTTTAACTTTTTTTTATAGACGGTCGGACGGCCATGTTTTAGCTGCGATGCGATTGAGATTTTAAATAATTTTGTTGGCTAGCTGCCTCGTTGGTCCAGTGGACGCAAATATGGATGCCATGCTTGTGGATCCGGTTTCGATTCTTTACATCATACAGTGCTGTTGGGATTTTATATTATACAAGGTTAGTCGGAAAGGGAGTACTAAGCCACGGGCCACCTAAAGTATCACTGATGACTATTTTAAAACAAGTGTTAAAATTTAAAAATTCGATTTTTTTTTTCATAAAATAATATTTTTAATTTAATTTTTTCAAAAATTCTTCTTCGCTGCTTTAGTTATGAATTCAAAAAACGGAGCTTCTAATCTGTGACTCCAAATATGACGTAAAATGTAAACACGTCTGATCATAGCTGAGGATAGACAGAAATAATAGCGTATTTTTTATGAAATTTTTGAACAGCTATTTCTCTTAAACTATTGACTTTTGGGGAAAGTTGTAGAACAAAAGCTATCCATTATTATGGGTACTTTAACACCCTTTCAGCTTAGTACCCCATTTCTTACTAACCTTGTATATCTATACGTGTAAATGCAAGTTCTTGATTTTTAATGAATATTTCAAATATACTTAAAATTCTGCTCGCCTAAATACAACACTCGTATGCAAACAACGAGTCATTTAAAAAAGAAAAACAAGAAACCCTCAATATTTCTTCCACAGAAACAGAAATATAAACTAAATTACTTTGGACCTCTGTTTCTTGAAGGAACCCCAATAAATAGAGAGGAGCTTTAGGTCAGAGGGTACGGAATAATGTAAATGTACAGTGAAGTCGAGTCTTTGAAGAGACAACTGATAGGATAGTGATGTGCCGTAACGATCCCGGGTTTTGGGACTTGATTGAGTAGATGACGATTTTTTTTATTAGATACCTTGAAATTTTTACAAAACATGAAGTAGATACCGTACTACTGAAGGATGACGTCATACTTCAAAAATTTCATAGTAACTTGATATTACTCTGTACAATGTCCGTTTCGTGCGACAATGACAGGAAATGCGCCATTCAAAAACTTGAAAAACGTGTACTTTTTTTTCAAATATTTTTTTTCTATATCATTTTTATGATACTAAATTCTTCCTAATTATTTAAAGTAATCAACAATCCAATTAACTCGAGTTATTTAATAATAAAAAGAAACTAGTGAAAAATCAGAAAAAAATTGCATTCAGTTTCTTGTCATGTTTCACAAGTGGATGGAGTTGATTGACACATCTACTATCTATATATTGAGATGCTGTCTTTGATCTATCCCATAAACCTACTTAACATTTTGTGCAACATGATTTCTCAATTTTTTTTTTTAAATTCCAAGAGCCGTACCAATTATGGTATTGTTAAAAGACAATAACACTGACTACTCTTTGTATTTTTACCGCGAAGCAGTAGTATTTCAATTGAAACGAAAATCAGTAATAACTTCTTTTTTTATTGAGCGATTTTCATAAGTTTCGGGATTTGTAAGACCCAACATACAACACTTAATTAAGGTATAGTAGTATCTATGTACCTTCTTGGACCAGGGTCTATACAAAACTGCCCATTCTCCTTTCCCATTACTAAAGAAAACTATTTGAATTCTAGAATTTAATTCAATGTACACATCAACGTAGGTACCATCATCATGATAGGAATCCCGCTATCTGCATTTTGCAAAATCTACATCAGCAATTGAATGTTAAAAGCTTTCAAACTTTTCACGTTATAGCTTAGCTATTGAAATTTCAATCTCCATTAGAGTTTGTTTTTTTTCTCACTATGCTTTTTAGATCCAAGAATGATGTGGGTGGCGTTAGTTCTGTGTATTTTTTTTACATAACATTACATCACACCTGTATTCCCCGAAGGGTTGTGCAGAGGTGCAGTTACACCCTCATTTCGCCGTTATGTATAAGTCCCATGTAATAAGGGGCGAGCCTATTGCAACCGGTCACAAATCCAAACTCCAGACTGCTACTGATAAATTCTCCACGGAAACACCCAATAACAGTTTGCCCGACCTGAGGATCGAACCCAGCGCCTCATGATCAGCAGTTGCGCTGGCCACTACTAGACCAACGAGGCAGTTTTTTCTTAATCGTCTTGAATATTGCTGAGTCACCCTCTACACGCCTTAAGAACCCAGTAACTGCAGCTAGGGATTGTTTTGAATATAAATAAATAAATGCAACGAAAGGATAAGCAGTACTATCGATCATAGGTATTCGTATGACACCCGGGAAAGCACGTTAAATAGTCAGTGTTTGACGTGCCTCCCGAGGCATGGAATGGTTTTGATGTGTAACGAACGGTCACACAGACTGATCGTGGCAAGCGCAGATTAACCTCGCAAATAGTATGATCTGCGTGGTTGGTAATTAGCCACGAGCTCCCTTTTGTCAAAATGTAGATAGAATCGAAATTCTTAAATGTTCATGTAACATGTTTATACAATACCTACCAACATTTTCTTATCACGTTTTAGTATAACAACATTACTTTTAGTCGTGTCAGTAAATATTCCTTGCGAAGTAAACATACTCGACATTCGTTCCCATAGTGCCAATTAGATATATCAATATTATCAATTCCTGACAAGTAAATAACATTCTCTATTGTCGCATTATGAGTAGGAGGCGAAATTCAGTTTGTATACTCACATAAACTCACGCCTTTTTCCCATGAGGGTAGGCAGAAACTATAGAACGCCACATGCTACGACCCTTACATACTCCTTTCACTTCATCCACATTCAATCCTGTCATATACGCACGCCGGTTGAGAGTACTACGCACATGTCCATTGTGAAGAACATCATCAATAACATCGATGTATGTTCTTCTAGGGCATCCTCTACCGGGGTTTCCACTGACATCCGCCTTATAAACTTCTTTTGTTAATCGCCGTTCACTCATTCTCTCAACATGACCAAACCACCTAAGCATAGGTACTTCTTTCAATTTCAGTTTTGGGAATCAAAAGGAGGACAAGTGCCTTTACGCTTTCAAATAGCTTCATCATCAGATGTTCAACAAATCATTACATAACTTCTTAATGACTGCGAGGTACAATGAAAGTTTATGGGAGATCAAGCCACAGCCATCACACTTGGCCAAAGTGGGATTGCTGATCGTAGTTGGTGTGCTGCTTGCAAAAGCAGTCTTTCTTCTTCTGTTTGTGTGGTTAGTGACTTATCTGGTGTCAGAGTTTATGCCACCCATGGGCCTCTGAGTTGACTTCACATGCCGTCGAGAAATATCTCTCAGGCATGCCGGTTCCCTCACGAAGTTTTCCTTTACCGTTTTTAAGCAAGTGATAATTATACAATACGCACTTGAATCTGAGAAGTCAGAGATGCGTGTCTTGGGTTGGAACTCGAGACCTATAACTTGGCAGTCCAACGGTCACACCACTAGGCTATCACTGCTTTTCAAAAGTAGTGATTGCCTAGCGGTTGATCGCTTGCCTTCCATGTCTAAGGGTTTGAGATTGACCCCGGCCGGCATCAGAATTTGATTATCACTTGTATTACCGATGAAGGAAAAAATCGTGAAGAAACTTGCACCCCTGACAGAGCTCCAAAGAGTTCTCGATGGTGTGTGTATTCCACCAACTCGCACCAGACCAGCATGGTGTTATAAGGCCTAAACCTGTCCTAAACCTTTCTCAATCTGAGAAGCAACCCGTGACTAGCAGTTTGTATTTTACCCTACCTACTATTGAAGGTAGCCTCTCAGTTCAATTAAAAGTTTTTTGCATTCTAGCAGTATGAAAAATGAAACCACAAAAAAGTACGAAAAGTTAAACTTGCATTGAAGCTAGCGAGTTTTGTTCGTACCTTCCACGAAAACCTTTGAAGAGATTGTTCAAAAAGTACGCTCAAACATTGAAACTGACGGCGAAGAACCCTCTGTTTCGCAACACACAGTGATACTTGGAAACTTCACTTAAAATTTCAAATAAAAGGAAAAGGCATCGTTTCAATCCCGGGATATTTCACATTTCCCGGAATTTATCGACACGGTCACGTTGCATCCCTATATGTATGATTTAAATTGACACAACGGAGTTCTGTTTCAATTAAATTTCTTGTTTTTCGTGCAGTTTATTATTTTAATTTCTGTCCAGTAAAATAAACAATCCCGCGTTTTCGCAGCAGTATTTTATTGATGAGACTTGACATTTAACGTTACGATTTAAATCCTTTAAATGTTCGGTACATTTCATCTTTGACAGAAATAAGACGTCCCACAAATCCCGGGACTTGGTGTACATGTCGCAGCACTATTTATGGGTGGGACTTACTGCCTTGAGGCCTTACTATTTCCATTCAAGTCTGGGATATTGGACTGCATTTTATAAAATGTTTTTCTAAGAAAGGACTCGATTTTTAAATATTTTTTTACTATGTGTGTGTATGAGGGGCTCATGGATAATTAACAACCGTGCGGATCATAAGATTTGCGAGGTTAAGCTGCGCTTGCCGCGGTCAGTCCGTGGATGGGTGACCGTTCGTTACACATCAAGACCCCTTCATGCCTCGGAGAGCACGTTAAACTGTCAGTCCCGTGTGTCATACGGATACCTATGGCAGTCTTTACGGGTAGTCAGAAGCCCGAAAAGGGTCAGCTTCCAGTCTAACCAGATGCGGCTGAATACCAGTATTTTACACGGAGCGACTGCCATCAGACCTCCGCAACCCAGTAACTAGGCAATGCCGATATCCTAAGGTTAGACCGGTTGTCAGACTTACGGGCTTCTGACTTCCCGTAACGACTGTCATAGGTATTCGTGTGACACCCGGGACCGATTGTTTAACGTGTTCTCCGAGACACGGAGGGGTCTCGATGTGTAACGGTCACCCATCCATGGACTGACCGCGGCAACAGTAGGTAAGTAAATATTATATTTAATTAGAATGCTTTGTTTATTATCGCTTACTTCCGGACTTTTTAAATTAACAGTACTACTATATTTATTTTATACTACCCACAAAAGCATAAAATTATAAATTAACATTTTAAAGCCTAATTAGTATTACAAAGCCATTGGAAATACAACGGGGAAATGATTAAAATATAAACTTTAGAAATTTTATACATGCAACTCTTATTACGAAGGGATAAGGTTCATTTTTCAATATTCGATTGTTTTTCATACCGCATGTTAGCGGAAGAAAATCCTGAAAATGAAAATTCGTGAAAAAAATCTTTTGTTTTTCTTCGTAATGAGAATTTTTGACTGTTGACGTTTGTTATAATTTGTGTGCCCAGATTAATAATTAAAAGCAACATTGTTTTTAATTTCCCCGTCGATTTGTGTTTAGATAAAGTATTTTTCAGACAAAGAGCTGAAAGCTATATCTATACTAATATTATAAAGAAGAAATTGTATTTTTGTATGTAACGAATAAACTTAAAAACTACTGGACCGATTTCAAAAATTCTTTTACAGTTAGAAAGCTACATTATCACTGAGTAACATAGGCTATATTTATTACTGGAAAGCTTCTTACGCGGGCGGAGCCGTGAGGACACAGCTAGTATTTAAATAAAACTGCCTCGTTGGTCTTTTGTTGGCAAGCGCGACTGCTGATCGTGAGGTTAGGTTCCCCAGGTTAGGCAAAAGTGTTATTGGATTTTTCCGTGTTAAATTCCTCAGTAGCAGCCTGGAGTTTGGATGTGTGTCCGGTTAATGGCAATAGGCTTGCCCCCTATTTTATGGGACTTAAACATAATGGCGAAATGAGGGTGTTACTATACACCTCTGCCCAACCCTTCGGAGAATACAGGCGTAATATTATGTACTCTATTCAATAAAACATTAGATAAAAAATACCTATTACTGTCCCACTAGTGGGTACGGGCCTCTTCTCAGAATAAGAAGGGTTTAAGCATTAGTTCACTACGCTGGTCTGGTGCGGGTTGGCAGACTACACACACCATCGAGAATGTTATGAAGCCATCTCAGATGTCCAGGTTTCCTCACGATATATTTCCGTCGCCGTTAATGCAAGTGATGATCAAATTCTGATCCGCACATGAATTCGAAAAGTCAGAGGCACGGGCCGGGATCGAACTCACACTCTCCTGCATGGAAAGCAAGCGCTCAACCGCTAGGCTATCACTGCTTATATTATACTAGCGACCCGCCCCGGCTTCGCACGGGTGCATTGTAGATACTAATGTGAGGCACATAAACCTTCCTCTTGAATCACTCTATCTATTGCTGAAAACTGCATTAAAATCCGTTGCGTAGTTTAAAAGATCTAAGCGTACAGACAGCGGGAGCGACTTTGTTTTATACTATGTAAAGATAAAGATAATAAAGATATTGTTATATTAAATAGAGTGTAACTTTTTTATTATGAATATTACGTTAGGCTATAGTAACTTATTACTTAATTAGTTATTTAATTTTTACCTAGAAAGACGGGTAAAGTAAACTAAGTTAGTTATAAGATCTAGCTAATGAGCTTTGCTTGGAACTAACTTGATAGTTTATTTTAGTATATTATATAATTTGTTGTAATTAACAAACAAGAGGACGATGCTGCCCATCCTCTGACGCCTGACACCCACAGGAAGGCGGTGGCCTATTCAATACCAAGAATATTACAGAATTCCAAACTCCGGGCTGTTATTGAAAATTTCGCATCAGAAAAGAGCATCAATTCGCATTTCACTCATTTTGTATGAACTTGCGTACGCATACTTTCGCTAATTTGCATCAATTCAACTTTCGCATGCATCAGCACTATTACGCATTCATCAGCACGCTTATGAATGCATACGCACGCTTCAGCACTTTTATACGATATTGCTATTGTGTACGAGTACACATGCATCATAGTGCGTATGCATGTGTACTCGTACACAATAGGAGTTTTGCACAGGTAATGCGGAATAACTTTGTCTAAATACTATCCATATTTTTGCGAATTGATGTTGTTTATTCTCCAACGCTGTCTCACTCAGCAATCGAACCTATCACCTCTCACGAGCTATCGACCTACATCAATGAGACATTCAACATTCAGGCACGCGCCCCCGTTCATTAACTTTTTAATCTTTCCACCCACGATCGCTCGACCGATATTAAAAATTTCCAACGAGATAATTTAATTTTAAACGCTGATACGGTCTGTTATTCATTATAGCCGCAAAGAATAAAAAAAAGGTTGTTGTGCTGTCCATGATACTTTATTTTCAGAGCTTTTTCTATATTGTATCGGATGGGAACTAGCAATTTTATTCATAGACTTTCTTATTCAATTTACGCTGTGCTAGCTTTTGCTTGCCAGTTTCAGACTAAAAATAAACTTCTCTGATACTTCCCGTGAAGGTAATATTATGACAAGAAATTCATGCTTTTTCTTTTGTGTTAGTGACTAACCTGGTGTCAGAGTTTATGCCATCCATGGGCCCTAACTTCGCTTCACATGCCTTACATAGTAGGTATAAAACAAAGTCGTTTCCGCTGTCTGTACGCTTAGATAAACTACGCAACGAATTTTAATGCAGTTTTCAGCAATAGATAGAGTGATTCAAGAGAAAGGTTTATATGCCCCACATTAGTATCTACATTGCACCCGTGCAAAGCCGGGGCGGGTCGCTAGTATAGGTAGCTATTATAAAAATGAATCCCTATTTCCCTTGGTTACGCCATAACTTGAGAACGACTTTATCATTTGAGGTCATATTTACGCAATATTATTGTTTTGTCGAGACGATGGTTCGTAGCTATGCTGAAATCCGATAGATGGCGCTGTAGTCAAATTATTTACGCGAGCACAGCCGCTAAAACAGCTAGTTTTAAATAAACGAGTTTTTGAGTTTTTATGCACATGTCGTTTGTAAAACGACAAAAAAGCCAGCATAGAAAGTTTTCATTATACAGAAGCATATTTCGTAAAAGAAAAAAATAAGCTATACAAGAAATAACACAAAGGGTACGCGTCGCAAGGGATGTGATCGTAAAATCAGAATCGCTGACCGGCTGACACTGCAGTGCGACAGAGTTTTTATTTTTAGGGGCCCGTTTGGGTATTGGCAAAACGACTATACTGTATGAAGAGGGGAAAATCGTGATGGTCACGGTACTAACAGAAACTCAGCATAACATACATAACATCACGCCTGTATTCCCCGAAAGGTTGAGCAGAGGTGTATAGTAACACCCTCATTTCGCCGTTAAGTTTAAGTCCCATGTAATAGGGGGCGAGCCTATTGCCATCAACCGGGTACAAATTCAAACTCCGGACTGCTACCTACTGAGAAATTCCTAATGGAAAAATCCAATAACACTGCTCTACATGGAAATCGAACCCAGGACCCATGCTCAGCGGTCGCGCTTGCAATCATTAGACCAACGAGGCAGTCCAACAAAATTGACAACACGTTTGGTGCAGTGGCTGAGCGATCGGCTTCTGTGTTACGGGTCGTGGGTCGATTCCCGCACGGAACAAATATTTGTATGGCCTACAGATAGTTGTTCCGGGTCTGGATGTTTGTGCGTGTGAAGATTTGTGTCTGTAAACGCACCCACGATACAGGAGAAATCCTAGTGTAAGGCAAAGCTTTCTTTAAAAAAAATACTACAGAACCCTTTCAACTAAGTCGTTTCACGCTTGATTCTTTCAACCTTTTTTGGACTGGGAACTATCAGTGCCAAACTTTTGAAGCGCGAAACATATTCACGACTGTATTCCAGAGGGAGTCAGCAGAGTTCCTGCTTGTCAGTATAAAGTCACGGAGACGTGAAAGTTTTATATAATACTAGTAACGCCCGCGGCTTCGTTCTCGTTGAAAACTAGGAAGCATTTTATTTTTAGTTTTCTCAGATTCTTTCTTTCGTGAGATTTACGATTTTTAGAAGATTAACAAGCATATATTATCATTTTGGGACCCAATACATAATATCAACAAGCACATTGGGTCACCCGCGCGACGGCGCAACGAGTATTCCCTAGGAGGATTGATGTCAGGCAGGCGGCCGGTCATAAAACAATAAGCCAAAACCTCTAACAACATGGATTTACGAAATACATGTTGTGCCGACCCCACCTAGTGTGGGATAAGGGCAGGGAGAAGAAGTGGTGATTAGATTAGCCAGTCAGCAAGGTAGCGGGGTTGACTACCCAGGGTGTGTTGGACGTATTTGAGTATTGTCACATGTGGAGACTCCTTTGATTCACCTCAAAGTTATCTGGGATGAAATGTATCATATTAGGTATATTCTGCGAGCAGGTGCTAGTCGCCGCCTGAGGTATAAGAGCGGCAGGAGGGGCTCTGTCAGTTAGCTTTGTCTTGTCTACCGTGCACACCCCCCTCCTGCCGCTCCTATGATGTGCGAAGTAGCTGGGCGGTATGAGGATGCGTAGCGAGGCTGTGGAACGGTGTGACCGTTTCCACCAGATATGTGCATATGTGCAAGGCCGCTGAGCGGTGTGAGGATGCGTAGCGACGCTGTGAAACGGTGCGCAGATGAGCGGTACGGAACCTCTGACAAACGCCGTCTAGTGACTGCTATTTTTTCGTTTGCGGCCGTCCCTAGCACATATCCCTAGCACACATCCCTCGCAACACATCCTTCGCTCCACTGAGCCGTTTACACTAGAGCTGCGCTGAGCGAGGCTAGGTAAATGAAATGATTCTATTGATTCTTAACAAACACATCCCTCGCTACGCATCCTCGCACATCTCTGGTGGAAACGCAGCCTAACACTTGCGCGTGGACTATAGAAAAACCATTCTAGGTACTTTTGTTTTTCCAAATCTGTGTCCTAGCTGTTTTGGTGTGATTGAATAGTGATGGGGAGTCCTGAAATTTATTCCCAGATTGAGTAAGGAGTTAAAAGATTTTATTTTGTTAATAAATTCTCGTTAAAACCCGGGAATTCGAATTGCCCGGTTAAGATCTATCTCGATTTTTTTTAATGTACTTTATATTTTATGTAAGCCGTTGTGACTCATCTGATGGAAAAAGGTTAACGTTATAATATACACCACACACACATTCGCTCGTTCGTTACACATCAAGACCCCTCCATGCCTCGGAAAGCATGTTAAACAGTCGGTCTCGGGTGTCATACGAATACTTATAATAGTCGTTACGGTAAATCAGAAATCCGAAAGTCTGACAACTGGTCTAACCTTAGGATATCAGCATTGCGGCAATCGCTCCGTATAAAATACTGGTATTCAGCCGCATCTGGTTAGACTGGAAACTGAACCGAACGTAGTTCGGAAAAGGCAGAAAAAGAAAGATATACATGTATCTCAGTTTCTCTTCATATTATCCTTCTGTCGTCAACAAATAAATGACGGTTCAACTTTATACCTATAAGGAAATCTTTACATAAGATACTATCAATCTCCGTGATATTCCCCGAGGCACTGGATGGGATGCTGTCAATGTATGTCACACGTCCGTTATCTCTTCTCAAGTTTCTAGCGTCTTTGATAGTGATGCTTTTCGATATAAGGATTGCGACTTGGCGTTTGAAAAGTTGAAGGTTGGTAGAAATACAGGGTGTAAACGAAATCATGTAATTCGTTCAAACCTCGTGATGTACTGCTGACATAGATTAACCCTGTACGGGATACATTTGGATACAATAAATATAAAAATTACAAGAAGTAATCATGTGCTCTTAACGTGAGGCATTTTAGCGCCACGAGTTAAATGAGCGCGCGGCGAGCGATAGCCGTGCAATTCGTATGGGGCGCTAAAATTCCTCACGTTAAGAATACATGATTGCTTCTTGTAATTTTTTTCTTTATTGTATTTAAATGTATCCCGTGCAGGGTTAATCTATGTCAGTAGTACATCACGAGGTTTGAAGGAATTACATGATTTCGTTTACACCCTGTATACGGGAAAATCTGACTGATTTTCTTAAAAAGTAAAAAGGAGATCATTCATTTTGGGTTAAACGACACGTTTGGTGTAGTGGTTGAGCGATTGGCTTCTGCGCTACGGGTCGTGGGTTCGATTCCCGCACGGAACAATTATTTGTATGACCTGCAGATATTTATTCCGGGTCTGAGTGTTTGTGTATGTGATGATTGGTGTCTATAAACGCACCTACGATACAGGAGAAATCCTAGTGTGAAACAAAGTTTTTATAAAAAAAAAAACTGAAATCCAAACAAAAATAATGTTATAACCATTTCGTTAGAATATGTTATTGTATTTATTTGTTACTATAGAAGTTACATAACATCGAAAAATCAATTTTTCATACTTTTTATATAAAAGCACTAGCGGCCCGTCCCGGCTTCGCACGGGTAGACATTTTCCCCGTTTTTGCAACATTTTTCATTTATGCTCCGCTCCTATTGGTTGTAGCGTGATATTATATAGCCTATAACCTTCCTCGATAAATGGACTATCCAACACAAAAAGAATTGTTCAATTCCAACAAGTAGTTCCTGAGATTAGCGCGTTCAAACAAACAAACAAACTCTTTAGCTTTTTAATGTTAGTATAGATGATACAAATTGTGTATGTCACAAAAAAATAAACCAAAATGTTAAAGGACAGTTCGCCTGTCCCTATTAACAATGTAGGTTCTGCAAAATAGTGATTTTACATGAGAGCACGTCAAAGTTTAAATTGCTTATATTTTTTAAATATATACGACTTTGTTAACATGACTATTTCAAAAACTATGAGAAAAAAATAACTTATTGTTAAAGCTACTGCAAGACAGTGCTTTTATTAGGTCAATAGTTCAATGAAAACAAAATCAAGAAAATTGCATATCCGACCTTGTTAATAGGGACAGACGAGTTGTATTTTCGATTCAAAATTCGCTTATATTAGCGATTCTTTTTACGGTATTATACGTCAAATACTCAATACTCAATATTTATTTGCGTATTCCACAATGTTACTTAGGTGGTAGTAATATAAAAATATGTTACAATTGTGGACCCTGTTGGGCACAGCAAAGTAGGAGAGAGGAGGATCATTATTAAATTAGATACAATTTAAAACAAATAGAAGTTTAGTATGAAGTATAGTTATGTTTTTTTTTTTGTTTTGTATGTTGGTAGATAACTTGGTGTTTTGAATTTAGTTGCCTTTATTTAATAAATTTTTTTTGTCCTATTTATTTAAATTATAATTATGTATTTCAAATTATATTCGGAGTTTAATAATTTATTTATATTATACTATTTATTACTATATTTACCCTGTTTATCTTTTTAGAGTACTTATTTGTTTATCTATTTAAATATTAAGATTGCAAGTTTATTTGGCTTAGTTATTTAAATACTAATTTATGTACACTTACTTTATTTAATACTATCTTATAATTATTAGACTATTAGAAACTATTAGAGAATTTAATAATGTGCTAACCAATACCTACATTATTATCTATTTAGTTATTTATATTGCACATTTCTTTTAGTGTTTCCCATATCTATTATTGCTTATTACTTTCTACAGTTTATGTATATTTTTGTACTATTATTTATTAGGATTATTATTTATTAGGAGTACTAGGAATTTAGTAAGAACATAATTATTGTTATTATTATACGATTAGAATTTATCACTTAAATATTCATTTATATTGTAGTAGCATTTGCTTAACAATAGCTGTTTTAGGTTTTTTACAAATATGTGAAGTTTATTTACGTTTTGATAATTTATCGGGTAATTTATTGTAAACTTTTATAGACATTACGAATGTGCTTGAAGAATGGATTTGAATTCGCGAGTTTGGTAAGTTTAGCCTATTTTTATGACGTAGCGAATACTGTATCGGTTTATCTTCGCGCTTTGTAAAGAAATTTTGATATTTTCTAGCAAATTTACATATTTCTAAAATATAAATACAAGGTAACGTTAGGATGTTAAGTTTTTGTAAGTGGGGTTTGCAACTTTCGGTATTCTCTATGTTGGCTATTATTCTAATGAGGTTTTTTTGCATGGTGAAAAGAGTTGATACATCTGTACTGTTGCCCCACAATATTACGCCGTAACTAAGCCATGCGTAGGCGTATGCGTAGTAAGTAGTTAAGGCAGTTTGGAGATTGGTGGATTTTTTGACTTCCCGGAGCGCATAGGCAAATTTTGATATTTTAGATCTCAGTTTTTTAATATGAGACTTCCAGTTGATATTCGTATCAATGGATAAGCCTAGTAGTGTGAATTCAGATGCTACTTCTATTACTTGGTTTTTGTAGGTTAAGTTAATATTTAATGGAGTTTTTTGATGAGGGTGGAATGACATTATTTTGGTTTTTGAGAAGTTTATTTCAAGGTTGTGGATGTTTAGCCAAGCAACTGTGTTGTCTAGTGCAGCAGTGAGTTTATTATTGAGATTTGTGTTATTATCGCATGAAGTTAGGAGTGATATGTCATCGGCAAACAAGACGCAATGTTCGTTTATGATTTTGGGGAGATCATTAATGTAAATTAAAAACAGAAGGCAGCCGATCACACTGCCTTGGGGGATGGATGCATTTATTATTTTCCTATTCGATCTAATTATTTCTATTTCTTTCGTGGTGTTATTGAAAAAATCTATTACTACTTGGTGTTCTCTGTTATTTAGGTAAGATGTGAACCATTCATGAGCCCTTCCACGAATTCCGATGCCATGTAGTTTATTTAGTAATATGTTGTATTGTACTTTATCATAGGCTTTCGTCATGTCTAATAGTATGCCAACGGCATACTTTTTGTTATTAATTATGTTAAGGGCTTCCTGCATAAATTTGTAAACTGCTAATATTGTTGAATGGTTTTTCCGGAAACCATGTTGACAGTCGTTAAATATTTCATATTTTTCACAGAAGGCATATACGCGGTTACACATTGCCTTTTCAAATAATTTGGAAGCAGTAGTTCGTGGTACGCCTATTGTATGTCAGGTACAATGCGGGCATGGTAAATATACTAAATTAAATCGGTATGAACTCTCCCCCGCTGAAAGTACTTTATATTTGAACTGACCCGCCCCGGCTTCGCACGGGTGCAATGTAGATACTAATGTGGGGCATATAAACCTCCCTCTTGAATCACTCTATCTATTGCTGAAAACTGCATTAAAATCCGTTGCGTAGTTTAAAAGATCTAAGCGTACAGACAGCGGGAGCGACTTTGTTTTATACTATCTATACTAATATTATAAAGCTGAAGAGTTTGTTTGCTTGTTTGAACGCGCTAATCTCAGGAACTACTGGTTGGAATTGAAAAATTCATTTTGAGTTGGATAGTCATTTATTGGGGAAGGTTATAGGCTATATAACATCACGCTACGACCAGTAGGAGAATAAATGAAAAATGTTGCAAAAACGGGGAAAATGTCCACCCGTGCGAAGCCGGGACGGGCCGCTAGTGTAAAGATAAAGAAGATTAGTGGTTAGTAAAATGAGCTAGGTTACAATATATTAATTTAATTAAGATCAGAAAATAAGAGGAACATGCTAGTTAGATAATAAAGGTCACACCCTCATTACACCGTTATGTTTAAGTCCCATGTAATATGGGGCGAGCGTTACCATCAACCGGGCACAAATCCAAACTCCGGGCTGCTACTAAGGAATTCCACACAAAAAAACCCAATAACACTTTGCCCGACCTGGGTATCGATCCCAGGACCTCGCGATCAGCAGTCGCACTTGCCTACACTAGACCAATGAGACTGATAGATAATAATAGGTACCTAGTAAAAAATCATTCACATTATAAATGTTTCACCTTCCATTTCTGCCTACCTCACAAGAATTAAACTCTACACATACCCATCCCAAAATATACCTTAAGAAAATCCCTACCCATGACACCAATATTTCCCAAGTACAGTCGCAAACAGAACCTTTATAACTTGACATTTAATTTTAAACATATTCTTCCAAACCGCGGGTCTAATAAAATGGTAGTCTAAATCCGGATCAAACTGGATTTTACGAGCCGGTTAAGATAAACCCGGTGTTATCTTTGCTTAATAGTAATAGGTTCAAAGCTGGAGCTTTGAATTTTAATTTATTGTGCTCCATGAGGCTTATGAAAATCGTAACAAAAAGGTTGGGTGTGAATGTGCGATTTTTTTGTAAGACTTTTGGGCGCGACTGTATTTTTCAACTGTGTTTATTTATTGTACTTTTACGCAATAACAACACCAATGTACAGGTTAGTCGGAAAGGGTAAGCCGAAAGCGTGTTAAAGTATCTATGGTAAGGGATGACTTTTGTTCTACAACTTCCCCAAAACTTGATAGTTTAAGAGAAACAGCTTTTCAAAGATTTCGTAAAAAATATGCTAAAATCTATCTGTCCATAGCTATGATCAGCTGTGTTTACTATTTAAGTCATATTTGGGGTCACGGATTTCAAACTAATTTTCTGAATTCATAACTAAAGCAGGTATGTTTTTTCTTTAAAAAAACTAAAATAAAAATCTTTTTGCATGCAAATAAAAATGATCGAATTCTGAAATTTTGACACTAGCTTTAAAATAGTCATCAGTGATACTTTAAGTGGCCCGCGGCTTAGTACCCTCTTTCCGACTAACCTTGTATTTCTATCAACCAATTACTTATAAAACAACACACTTCTAGTATCGTAGTAAAAGGTTCATAGAAATACATATACAGGGTGTCCATCAAAGTCAAGCCAAATAAAGAAGGCAAGGGCATTACTAATAAAAATGAAAAAAGTCATTAAGACGTGTACTTTTTTTAATAACACATTTATTAGTTAGATTTATGAGATAAAACTTTATCCATATGGTAACTTATTATTTTAAATATTTTTTTTCTCAATAATCTTAAACTGCTATCATTTGTTCCCGGCTTGACATTCAGTTTCGGGACACCTGTATATGTCGCTTGGAGTCGTAACTACATTTTGTCTTGTCTTGTCTTGACCTTTTGGCACCTTAGTAACACTTTAACATCGTCAAACTATTCAGTTACAAAGGAGCAACTAACTAGGAGCCGTGGATTTGAACGAGGTATGGTGTTCCTCCAACGAAGAGGCAGGATCCTCCTACCAGGGGGGTCTTATGCCTGGCGGACCACTGCCCAACGGTTGATGTTGGGAAGTTGTATACTATACAAGGTTAGACGGAAAGGGGGTACTAAGCCGCGGGCCACTTAATGTATCACTGATGATTGTTTTAAAGAAGGTGATAAAATTTCAAAATTCGATGAAAAATAAAAAAAAATAAAAAGATTTTTTCAAAATTTCTTCATCTCTGCTTTAGTTATAAATTCATAAAATGGAGCTTCTAATTCGTGACCCCAAATATCACCTAAAATGTAAACACAGCTGATCATAGCTGACGATAGATAGAATTTAGCGTACTTATTATGAAATCTTTGAAAGGTTATTTCTCTTAAACTAATGACTTTTGGGGAAAGTTGTAGAACAAAAGTTATCCAATATTATAGGTAATTTAACACCCTTTCGACTTAGTACCCCCTTTCCGACTAACGTTATATACTATCTGCGTGTCAAATCTTGATATCGCGATGCAGGATTTGTGACGTTTCATTTGACAGCTGTCATTGTTGTCGCTGTAGTCTACTAGACAATCGTTGTGCTGCTTAATTCGCATGTGGCGTGATAGATGCCGCCACAGATTAAAATCTCTGCTTTCTGTTCTAAGGGTAGCACGTATTGTCGGCACGGACGGAAAATACATTTGTATTGCTTGGAAATATGTGTTCCGAGTATTTGTGCGCGACAGATATTAACTGTAAACTACAGCTACGATATTAAAGAAATGCTGGCTTGTAGCATACTCTTTTTTAAAAAAGAAGCTAAGTAATGGTATTTCAGATAACGGCTGTTCCTAGTGGTTATGGGAGTAGATGTTTACGCGCTGATGGAATATGTAATGATGTATGGGCATAAAAATATATAATAAGTTACCCAGAGACATTAAGAACCTACATTCAATTGGTATTTTTAAAAGTAAGCTAAAGAATTTCTGGTTAAAAAAGCATATTACTCTGTAAAAGAATTCCTTGAAGAAAAATAATTATTTAATATTAAAATGATTGTGATACTTAATATAATGTGATATAAATTATAAGAATAGTTTGATATAATATAAAATGTAGCAGTTAATGTAAAGCAGTGGTAGCCTAGTGGTGTGACCGTCGAACTGCCAAGTCTCGAGCGCGAACCCAAGGCACACAACTCTGGCTTTTCGGATTCATGTGTGTATTTATCACTTGCTTAAAAACGGTGAAGGAAAACATCGTGAGGAAACCGGCATGCCTGAGAGATATTTCTCGACGGCATGTGAAGCCAAGTCAGAGGCCCATGAGCGGCATAAACTCTGACACCAAGTTAGTCACTAACCACACGAAAAAAAGAAGATGGGAGTAAACGTTTACGCGCTGATAAAATATATAATGGTTATTAATGGATGAATGTGATCTAAAATCTATTGGAATATGTTTTTCTACAATCCATTTTCAATCTAACGACTCATTTCTTATAATTTTAAATATCTAAAAAAAAAATATTCAAAGAAAATTCAAACACGACGAAAGGAACAAAGATAGGAACGACATTTGTCGAACATAGTTACTGTTTTCATGTCATGTGACGTCACAACATTCGCTAAATGTAAATACACAGCGTAGAGATTGAATTTTGTGACGTAACATGACATGACATTAGCCCGATGAAATGATGGCATTTTGAATAGGAACTATCGTTAGTAGACATGGAATTAAAAAAATAAATAAACTAAATACATTCAACCTTTATTTCTGCATTTAAATTCACGAAATGATGCACGCGCACACAACCAAACACCTGTGCACAGTCTACGTCGGTGCGGAAAAGAGACTAAACGGGGCGCATACAGTTAACTTTTTAGGTTTTGTCGGTAGGTGTTTAAAATACCTACCTACAATAAAGGTGATGCGTGTGTGTGTATGGTGTTTTATATATTTTATATATATATATTATAATAATAATATAATTTTTTTTTGTATGTTAAATTTCTTTTTTTTTGTTCTTTTATTTTATTTTATTTATATTATAATTTGTTTGTTTTGTAACTAGCTGAATGTCCGCACGTGTTTTAGGTGATCACTGAAAATCAGCGCTGTGTCTGTGGCCCACGCCATAGCACAGCATTATGCTGAGTGGTCACCTTTTTGTCACAGTTGTCTTTTATTTTAATATTATTTATATACTATCATGTTTTGTGTTAAAGTGTATCTGTGACAAATAAATGATTTTTCTTTCTTTCTTTCTTTCATTTAATTACTCTTGTGTCAATTCTATGAAATCCTGCTAATTTTACCAGTTGGCAAGAAGTAAAAAAAAAAGAAAATAAAAATCCACGATCGACGCATAATATAAAACAAAACGTCTTTCAACTTAAATCTCTCAGTCGGCAGTTCTCTTTCGACGCGAGAGTGCAATTTGCGATCCTTTCGCGTTCTCTGTTCCTTCAAGTGTCTAGTTAGGCGCTCTCCTAGGACAAGACAAACGCACAATTAGATTTGTATCTTAAATCTTTAGATTTCCAGAAAAGTGGAGCCGTTTCTTTTATTTGCCTCAAGATGTATTGTTACTGCCTCGTTGCACAGTGTGTCAAAAAGCACTTTTTAGGGACAAAAATCAGCCTCGCCCACAAATTTAGATCGATTTTATAATTATTTTTTTACATACTCAGGAGATGACTAGCTTTGAGGTCTCACTGCCACTTTTTGATATCTGGAGACATAACATACAAAAAAAAATTTTTACTCAAATATAATGAAATGCATGATAAAAACGGGGGAAAATTATTCATTTTGTTTAGATCTAGCGAATAACGTATATATTTCAACGTGAATTATCAATATATATTAATTTCAAAATAATATGATGAAGGATTTGGAGACACATAACCTAACTTTTCTCTAGGACTGATATAATTATATTGATTGAAATAAAAAAAATTGTAGGTTATGTCTCCAGATATCAAAAAAAGTGGCAGTGAGACCTCAAAGCTAGTCATCTCCTGAGCATGTAAAAAAAATCATTAAAATCGATCTAAATTTGTGGGCGAGGCTGATTTTTGTCCCTAAAAAGTGCTTTTTGACACACTGTGCGTTGGTCTAGTGGTGGCAAGTGCGACTGCTGATTGTGAGGTCCTGGGTTTGAACTCCAGGTCGGGCAAAGTGTTATTGGGTTTTTCCGTGTGGAATTCCTCAGTAGCAGCTCGGGGTTTGGATTTCTGCCCAGCTGATGGCAATAAGCCCGCCCCCTATTACGTGGCACTTAAACATAACGGCGAAACGAGGGTGTTACTATACACCTCTGCCCAACCCTTCGGAGAAAACTGGCGTGATGTTATGTTATGTTATTTTTTTTCGTTTGTCTTTGTTTTTTAACAGGCTTCTAAAAAGGAGATTCTCTATTCGGCGCGTTTTTGTCCAGTCTCATTTTAGTATAGTGTGTTTCAGTAGATATGATTTAAAAAAATTAAGCCGTCGCTGAACCCATGGTAGATGTGATACATCCAAACTCATTTTGTAAAAAAAACTGATCGAATCAAACCGAAGAGAGCCGAGGAGTTACGAAGATCTGCCGTCGTGTGTCTGCCATCGCGAGCGTCGCCACGCAACAGTCGCTCTCACATGTACCGCCGCATTAGATGTTCTGCCTAGCTTTTTCCCAACTACGTTGGGGTCAGCTTCCAGTCTAACCAGATGCGGCTGAATACACGTATTTTAGACGGAGCGACTGCCATCAGACCCCCGCAACCCAGTTACTGGGCAATACCGATATCCTAAGGTTAGACTGGTTGTCAGACTTTCGGGCTTCTAACTTTCTATAACGACTGTCATATGTATTCGTATGACACCCGGGACCGGCTATTTAATGTGCTCTCCGAGGCACGGAGGGGTCTTGATGTGTAACGAACGGTCACTTATCCACGGACTGTCCGCGGCAAGCGTACCTTAATCTCGCAAATAGTATGATCCGCGCGGTTGGTAATTACAAGCCCCATTAGATGTTTTACATCAAAAACTCATATACAGTCGTGTGCGTCAGTGTTGGTGCTAAATTAAATGGATTTTCTCAATATATTCCTCTTTTATAAAAAAAAATAACAATATTTTACTAAGTTTGTTTCTATTTTTTTTCTTAACAAGTTTGTATGAGGCAGAAGCTAAGATAGGTTATGTAGGGATCATAGCACTTGGTGTTTGGCACTTAACACTATTATTTATTCTATAGTATCTGCATATCCGTTGGAAAATGCAGTAAAATGTATTGTTAGGTATTATATTTATTTGTAAACTTTTCACATAAACATGCAAACAAAAGTCTCAGTCGTTCGTCTGTTTCCAGCCTTAACAGACTGGGTTATAAGACACACAGCATAGTATTATAATACAGTTATATTTTGCTTTGTCTGTTAGCGTAACGACGTTCTTGTGTACTTTGCATAGCAACAAAACATATTTTGTGTATCTTGGCTGTGCATTTCCGTGCAGGCTTCCAAAATACGTCAAGTGCCAAGTGTTTTACTTGACCGCCAAGTAAGTGAAACACGTTGTTTGTTTATTTCGGGTACGTAGTCCATACATGGTGCAACCCGTGCAACCTCTTGTACTTGGTACAGTCAGCAAAAAAAGTAAGTGGAAGACTATACAGAGTGTAAACGTTATCATGTAATTCCTTCAAACCTCGTGATGTTCTGCTGACATAGATTAACCCTGCATGGGACACACTTGGATGCAATAACAAAAAATTACAAGAATTACACATGTGTTCTTAACGTGAGGCATTTTATCGCCCCGAGCGGATTGCGTGGCTATCGTTCGCCGCACGGTCATTTAACTCGGGGCGCTAAAATGCCACACGATAAGAACACATGTTTAATGCTTGTATTTTTTAAAATTGAATCCTAATTATTCCCTTGCAGGATAATCTATGTCAGCAGCATATTACGAGGTTTGAAGGAATTACATGATTTACTTTACATCCTGTATTTTGTGTTAAAAGTTATGATAAATACAATAGAAAAAAAAATCAGAATAAATCAAAAGCAATAATTTGCTCCTACGATAATTAATTTCAAAATTCCGAATCACTCATCGACTTACGTTGCTGACTGTACGTAGAATTTGTTGGTGGGTCGAGACGAGGCTTTTATTAGCCTGTTAGCATACATGCAAGGCTATACGATAGCTATAAATTATAGCCGTAGACGCCGCAACATGTTACAATGCTGTTTGAACACCGTCATGGCGTTTCATAGGAAATATTAATTTATTCACGAGTTGATGTATGGAAATTGTTTGGGAGAGTATAATATTGAACGAAGAGGTCAGAGATTATAATTCCTGATAGATATAGGTTCAAATTAGGGTTTTGATCTAGTGGTGGCAAGCGCGATTGCTGATCGTGAGGTCCTGGGTTCGATCCGCAGGTCGGGCAAAGTGTTATTGGGTTTTTGTGCCCGGTTGATGGCAATAGACTCGCCCCCTTTTACGTGGGACTTAAACATTACGGTGAAATGAGGGTGTTACTATACACCTCTGCTCAACCTTTTGGGGAATAAAGGCGTGATGTTATGTTTTATGTTTATGTTATTGAAAATAATTTAAATTCAAAATCAAATCTATACTAATATTATAAAGCTGAAGAGTTTGTTTGTTTGAACGCGCTAATCTCAGGAACTACTGGTTGAAATTGAAAAAATATTTTTGTGTTGGACAGTCCATTTATCGAGGAAGGTTATAGGCTATATAACATCACGCTACGACCAATAGGAGCGGAGCATTAATGAAAAATGTTGCAAAGACAGAAAAAATGTCCACCCGTGCGAAGCTGGGACGGGCCGCTAGTAAATAAATAATCACGCTATTTTACGTGCAACAATTTATCAATGAAATTATCTGCAAACTAAATTGTTTGAAACAAATACTCTGATCTGCTTTTACATAATTATTACACGTCCATGAAACACTAAACTATTTTCTTGACTGTACAAAAACTTAGACAAGTTGCGCCTTTCGACTAAGGGATGATTTCCACCAAACAGCTCGCATCGCACCGAACGGATGCGACGACAGCCGATCGCGTCCGGCAGAATGTCGACGCATACGATCAGCTCCGTACAGTCCTTGTGAACGTATCCGTTTCTGCGCCTAGTCAAATAGTTTCATTCCTACCGTGTTGACGTGTTCTAATTTATGAAAGGATCCGATTGGATACGACGACAGGTAAACAGCCGAGCGCGCGTCGCAGCATACTTTCGGCTACGATCGCGTGTCGCGGAAGACGCCCGCGGTCAAGCTGCTGTGTGCGGCTTGGTAATATAGACTTTAAATACTGTGTAGACGATTTAATATCGCTTAAGAGGAAATGCGGTCGGCATTTAGTCCATACAAACGTATTCCTCAGTTTCCTCCTTGGATAATGTCACTAGAGCAATTATTTTTTACCATATGATATATATCTGCCACCACTATGTTCCTATGTTTTGTTTTTGTCAATAAACTAATTATTAAAAGAACTACAAACGTTTAAATTTTACAAAAATCGACCGGTTTTACCACCGTTTTCAAACATCTGGCAAACAAATTTGACGAATATAAAAAGTAAAAGAATAACATACAGACATAACCAAAATCTTTCTTAAATTATTACAGAAAGAAAATATTAATATCGGTCCAGATTTGAAGAAGAAAACAGGGAAATACGAAAGTACGATTTCGCTAATATTGCACAGGAGAAATCAGTCAGAGATGCAGGTGTCTCTTTCGCGCTCAATTGGGAAGGTTTGCGGGAGGGGTGGGACGGAAATAGATCGCAAAAACCTATTCAAATTATTAATATTTTACAGACCGCGTTTCCTCTTAAAGATTGTAAAATCTGTTATGATTCGATGCGATGCTAGCTGTTTGGTGGAAATCATCCTTAAGAATAAAGTCAAAAACGATACATAGTTCAGGAGCTGCCCATGACTTCGATACCAGAATCTCAGCTCCGAAGCCCCACTTACGGTAGTCAGCCGAACAGAAATTTATTATTGAACTCCATTCCTTGCCCGTTAGCCGCTTCATTAGGCCCACATTCCGTACATCCGGGTAGGATATTGCCCGAGTGATGTACACGCTGTGTGAGTGTGCTTCGGCGTCTACTTTACGGATAAGAAGTATTTTTAATCGATCTTTTTGTGAAGTTAAACCGATAACGTGTTTGCTGGCGTGGTTAGAAATGGCAGAAAATAGAGAAGTTTGGAAGGCAAAAGGGGAGGTCTTTATCGAATACTCTTTAATATTAAATTTGTTAAAGCCTAATTATAATTTAGTAATGCATGTAGTTTTATTTTATACAATTTACCTGTTAATGTTCTGCCTAGCCTTTTCCCAACTATGTTGGGGTCAGCTTCCCGTCTAACCAGATGCGGCTGAAAACCAGTATTTTACACGGAGCGACTGCCATCAGACCTCCGCAACCCAGTAACTGGGCAATGCCGATATCCTAAGGTTAGACCGGTTGTCAGACTTTCGGGCTTCTGACTTCCCGTAACGACTGTCATAGGTATTCGTATGACACCCGGGACCGACTGTTTAACGTGCTCTCTGAGGCATGGAGGGGTCTCGATGTGTAACGAACGGTCACCCATCCACAGACTGACCGAGGCAAGTGTAGCTTAACCTCGCAAATCGTATGATCGGCGCGGTTGGTAATAAGCCACGAGCCCCTCTAATGACCTGTTAATAACGTATCAAATTAATTATGCTTGGTAAGAATAACAAATATAATTATGTAGAACTTAATAATTGCATGTCACCACTATGACAAAGTGTTTTGGATCTAAGTATTTAATTAAGACCGAACTGTACCAATACTTATCGCAAATAAAGATTCATTCATTCGTTCATTCATTCATTCAGCAAACTGCTCATAGTGGGACGTTCCCAATGCTTGTCGAGGAACGAGGTATGATATTCCTCCTACGAAAAGGGAGGATCCTCCTACCAGACGGGTCTTATGCCTGGCGGGCTACTGCCCAACGGTTGATGTTGGGAAGTTGTATTATACTATCTTCTTCTTCTTCCCGCCCTTACCCCGCACTAGGTGTGGTCGGCACAACGTGTATTTCATAAATCCATGTTGTTAGAGGTTTTGGCTTATTGTTTTATGACCGGCCGCCTGCCTGACATCAACCTTCCTTGGGAATACTCGTTTCGTCGTCGCGCGGGTGACCCAATGTGCTTGCTGATATTATGCACTGGATTCCAAAAGGAGAGTGATATGAAGATTTGAATGAAGTTATATAGTTGTATATATATTATCTGCGTGTCAAATGTTGATATCGCGATGCAGGATTATATGACGTCATATTTGGGAATTGTCATTATCGTCGCTGTAGTCTGCTACACAACCGTCTTGCCACGTAGCTTGTATGTGGCGTGATAGATGTCGTCAAAGGCTACTATAAAAAACGATAATTTATCTTAAGTGTGATTTTATATTTTTGATGGTCTTCTTCTATTCGTGTGGTTAGTGACTAACCTGGTGTCATAGTTTATGTTGCCCATGGGCCTATGACTTGGCTTCACATATGCTGTCTAGAAATATCTCTCAGGCATGCCGGTTTCCTCACGATGTTTTCCTTCACCGTTTTTAAGCAAGTGATAATTATACAATACGCACATGAATCCGAAAAGTCAGGTGCGTGCCTTGGGTTCGAAGTCAAGACCTATGACTTGGCAGTCCGGCGGTCACACCACCAGGCTATCACTATTTTTTTGCTGGTTATCATTAATTATCACGTCAAACACACATGATCGAATTCTTTAACGATACTCAATTTCAAGTTACCGTTAAGTAATGCATTGTCACTGTTAGTTACTATAAGGCTAAGTAACTGCCTCGTTGGTCTAGTGGTGGCAAGCGCAACTGCTGATCGTGAGGTACCCAGGTCGGGCAGTGTTACTGGGTTTTTCCATTAGGAGTTTCTCAGTAGCTGCCCAGAGTTTGGATTCGTGCCTGGTTGATGGCAATTAGCTCGCCCCCTATTACATGAGAATTAAATATAACGTCGAAATTAGGGTGTTGCTATACACCACTGCCCAACCCTTCAGGGAATACAGGCGTGATGTTATGTTTTTACAAACTATTTTGTAAAAGAAAACGCTTTTTAATTTCGTTATTCGTATAGGTACTTTTGAGAAGGGTATACAAGGTTATTCGGAAAGGGGGTACTAAGCCGCGGGCCACTTAATGTATCACTGACGATTGTTTTAAAGAAAGTGTTAAAATTTTAAAAATCGATTTTTTTTCCATAAAAACTTATATTTATTTTAGTTTTTTCAAAAATTCTTCATCCTTGCTTTAGTAATGAATTCAGAAAATGGAGTTTCTAATCCGTGACCCTAAATATGACGTAAAATGTAAACACGTCTGATTAGAGCTGAGAATAGATAGAATTTAGTGTATTTTTTATGAAATCTTTGAACAGCTATTTCTCTTAAACTAATGACTTTTGGGGAAAGTTGTAGAACTAAAGTAATCCATTATTTTAGGCACTTTAACACCTTTTCGGCTTAGTACCGGTTTCCGACTAGCCTTGTAGAGAACAAATCAAAACGGCTTCTTTAAAATAAAAAAGTAAGTAAGTATTAAGTTTATTCAATGCACACAAAAGACAGCACATCACACAATAGCACAACCGTTATTAGATAATAAATTAACCATAATTATAAAAACAAGATGCCAATGCACAAAAGGAAAAAAAAAGAATAAAAACATATTTATAGAATCGAGTGACACTATGACAAACTTTAAAAGTCAATTCGAACAAGGTGCGGTGTGCGCCTCAAGGTTTCACCAAATGGGAGTCCAGCTCAGCATGTGTCAGGCAAATATACCTGACGCTGATATTCTGCTGGATCCCTGCAGTGACATACGGACGTCGAGCAGACGAGATAAATTGGTGCTGTAATAAAGTGTTATGCATGGAGTGAAATTATGTAAGTACCCGCATCTTAAATTATATATTCTACAGTAGTTATGTATCGGGAAACTTTCCTGTGTGTTAATGTCATAGATTATACAGATATAAAAGGTAATTAATGTGTTGATTGTGTTTTGAACTTAGGTAGGTACATGATGATTTAAAAAATATATATATAATATAATATACTGGCCTGCAAAAATAAGTATCACACTTTTAAAATTGCAATAACTTTTTAGGTACACAAGATATATTTTCGAAACAAAAAGGACTCAAAAAAGAGTTTAACTTTGTTACTATAGTTTCAAAGAAAGCTGATAAAAATTGCTATAAAACGTTTTTTATTTTAAATCTCTAACTTCTATAGTTTAGAAAAAAATTAAATTTTAAAAGTGTGATACTTATTTTTGCAGGCCAGTGTATATATAAATACAACGATTAATAAAATACTCATCATTTTATAGACACGATTCTTATTTCTACCTTTATACAAAACCGTCTCACCTTGCCCATCTTCTAAACCCATTACAACTTGTTCCCCCGGCTTTTCTTCGAGTCTGGTCGTGAATCTTATAGCTAGTTCAACAAATCTTCAATCAGTTAAATCGGTTTGCCCATTACTATAAATCGGAGCGGTTTACGACTTGCAAGATAATGGGACATTGTGGCATTGCATTGAATTTTATTCGTATTTCAAAGGTGAATTGGACTCGATTACCCTATTATGTATAATTGGTGACATATCAAAATTTTACGACAAAAAATAGTCTAAAGATATGTTACGTATGTGAGAGCGGATGTTGCGTGGCGATGCTCGCGATGTCAGACACACGGCGGCAGACCTTCGAAACTCGTCGGCTCTCTTCGGTTTGATTCAGCACGATTTTTAGGGTTCCGCACCCAAAGGGTAAAACGGGACCCTATTACTAAGACTCCGCTGTCCGTCCGTCTGTCACCAGGCTGTATCTCATGAACCGTGATAGTTAGACAGTTGAAATTTTCACAGATGATGTATTTCTGTTGCCGCTATAACAACAAATACTAAAAAACAGAATAAAATAAATATTTAAGGGGCTCCCATACAACAAACGTGATTTTTTGCCTTTTTATAGATTTTGGTACGGAACCCTTCGTACGCGACTCCGACTCGCACTTGGGCGGTTTTTTTTAACTATGATAACAATGAAAGGTGGCGATATTTTTTTTTTACTCTTGTCTTGGTTGCGTTTGGCCCTAGTCTCCCCTGATGGTAAGTGCAGATAGGGTCTAAGATGGAGCACACGAATCCAAGGAACAGAGATATAGAGGGATTCCCATATACCCCTCTGGCTCTCACATACACACCACGGAACACGGTAAACTGCTTGGCGCCGGACTTCAATGTGAGGGTAGTAGCTAATCAGGCGGACCGTATAGATCCTACCACGTCGCGTGCTGGGTTTTGTTGAGTTTTACAACACGCGTCTATTCCCAGCGTGCGGTGAGGAAGGTTTATATTCTAACACGTCCTTGCACTTCAGATATCTGAACGCGAACCGCGAGGGCTGGTTAGAGGTGGTGAAAGAAAGGAATACGGTAGAACTTGAGGGAGGCATTTGCCCAGCAGTGGGACAGTATAAGCTGACAAAAAAGAACACTAGAATTATTCCTGTATCGTGTTAATGTGACATAACATCACGCCTGTATTCCCCGAAAGGTTGGGCAGAGGTGTTTAGTAACACCCTCATTTCGCCGTTATGTTAAAGTCCTATGTAATAGGGGGCGAGCCTATTGCCATCAACCGGGCACACTCCGGGCTGCTACTGAGGAAATCTACACGGAAAAACCCAATAACACTTTACCCGACCTGGGGAACTCAGGACCTCACGATCAGCAGTCGCGCTTGCCACCACTGTGTGTAAGTGTATGGTGTTATACATACATAGTTCAGAACTAAGTTATAAAAATATTTCCCCACTCCCTACGTTACATTATCCGCCGATGTGCAAAATTGCAATTTTACATGTGAGCACCTTGAAGATATTCATAACTTTTTTTGCGATTTTGCACATGGAAGGAGGGGGAGATACGTTTTACCCATAGATATAATATTCACTTACGTACTAGATGCGCTGTTTAGAAGAACAACATGGTATCAACGAGTTGTGGTTCCGCAACCGCAGTGCCATAGAACTTGACAGCTGTGTACCGGTAGTTTGAACCTTATTGCGTCAATGCATATGGCACATTTTGTCTACACGAGATAGCGCGTCTATTTATTTCAACGTCGTTGTTTTTATCTATTTGGGAAAAGAATCCTTCTTAGCTCAGATGGCGAATATTCAGCCACTATACCAAAATAGGAGATAAAGTGATTTTTTTATTTTTCGTGTAACCGTGCGGATCATACGATTTGCGAGGTTAAGCTGCGCTTGCCGCGATCAGTCCGTAGATGGGTGACCGTTCGTTACACACCGAGATTCCCTCGTGCCTCGGAGAGCACGTTAAATAGTCGGTTCCGGGTGTCATACGAATACCTATGACAGTCATTACGGGTAGTTAGAAGCCCGAAAGTCTGACAACCGGTCTAACCTTAGGATACTGGTATTGTTCAATAAATAGGTTGCAGAGGTCTGATGGCAGTCGCTCCGTGTAAAATACTGATATTCAGTCGCATCTGGATAGACTGGAAGCTGTAACGTGATTGGAGTGATTTAATAATAATTACAGTACCTAGCATATAAAATTATTTCAAAATCGCAAAACAGGGCCTGAACCTATTCTAAACCACAAGGCTCTCCTTTGTTTAGATTTAAAAATCAACGGTAAAATCATTTTCAAATTCAATAATTATAACATCAAACAAAATACACAACTTCGCTCTCCAGCTGCTGTAATCAGATAAAATTGAACTGGGAATATTTCACATGGTGTTCGATGCTACGTAATCCGATGCTACGGAATCAGTCTGTGAAATTTGTACATGTTGGTTAAATGGAGCCGTCTGTCTCTCGGACTATACGTTTGATAGGTATTTTAATATAGGCTGAGCGCTCTAGTAAAGTTTGTTTAAACGTACGTCAATATTATATTGTTAGTTGTTATCTGTCACGTGACAGTTCTGTGTGTCAATGTCATGTGTGTAATATTTATTTATATTTTTATTAAATTGTGAATGTGAGTACCATGTAGACCAGCTGTATACACGAATTTTGTAACTGTTTGGCGGTTTTGAGTTTTTTTTGTGACCTACGCAAATGTGCAGCTGATTGGTAGTGTCGTGCATCGAGTTGTGGAGCTCCCTAAAATATGGTTTGAGCTACACGATGGCTGATGCATGCGTGCTGTCAGTTAGGACAGGTTAACACGAACCTGCTACGGCACTTTTCTCAAAAGGCTATTCCAGACGTTGCCCTACATTGTTATACTCGCTTAGTTTTTATATCACAATGTCTGGACTTTAAAAGAGACCCTGATCTGTTAGTTTGTCTCGGCTTTTCTTATCAGACCTAGTCAGATAGGACGCCATCTAGGTTTATTTTTACCCATAATACAATAATCTCTCTGCGGATCTCGTATCAATATGTCGCCAGTTAAAATAATAAGGAAAATACTTCAAAATCCACATCTGTATAGATTCAAAATTAAACTTTCTGTTTACTTCTAAATATAACAGCCGGTCGGAAATGCGAGGAAGCTTAGTCATACGATTTAAATGTGTAACCACATTAAAATGTATGGCTGAGTTCGTATTTCAGTCAGATATCTCATTAATGAGTTCCGAGAAATGATGTGATCTGTCCATTATATTTTTATTGACCTAGCTGTGAGCGTTGCTATGGCGACGACGCTAACGTGTAATTTTAATTTTCTGGGATAATAGTACATTACCGCCGCGGTCTATAATGAGTGCGTTGCTGGCAGCACTGATGATGGCCGAGAACGCAGTGTAGCGCAGGCTCCAGGCCATCACAGCGCGGTCAGCATTGGAACTCTTGATGGACAAGCTGGAATAAAGGCCGAGACCGAAGGTCGAGGCCTTTATAGAGCGGACAGCAAGGGCTGCAATGATGACCAAGCTTGAAGGCCGAGAGCGTACCTAAACTAAGCTCGAGGCCATCATAGCGTGGCCAGCAGCGCAGTCATTGCAGACCAAGGCTTGTATAGTGCTTTACTCAAACAATGCGAGTAAATTAAATAAAACCAGCTAAGTATACCTAGTAAGAATTTATTGAAAGTAACGTTTTTTTTCTTCCCGGGCTTTAGCTTTTTTTTTTGATGAGCCTTTAATGATTTTACTGCTTGTACCTATACAGCCAAATTCTGAATAAAATCTTTTTGCACCAGTCTATTTTTTAAACAAAACTCGACAATAATGGATTTTCAAAGAAAATTGCTGGTGGCTAAAACTCACCAGCAATGAAATTCCATACAACTTTGCTGGCGCCTATTCAAGTAGCGCGGAAACGTCGAGTTTGCTCAAAGAAGGTTGTCAAAATAATGACCACATTACAAGCATTTTTGAGTAACAGTACTTACCATAGCTATGTCCACAATTGTTTATTATTCAATTGTTTATTATACGAGTCGTTCCATTATCGCGCCAATAGATAACCCGCGGGCCAGGTTTCGGGAATTAAAAATTGATATTTTTATCGCCATATGGTTATCTTTATTCGGTATGATGAACCAGTTGTGTGGTATAAATTGGTTTGCTCATAATCGGGGCCGCGCACTAAACGGTCAACGCTCACAAAGGAACATCAACTAAACGCAAAAGCCCCGTGACATCCAGGACCCAACATGTCGTCTCAAGAAAATGAAACCATAACCTTCACTTTCCCAGTGGATACCTTCACGAGGCGTGGGGTTTCTATACCGAATGGAGCCCCTTTCAACTTTGCCGAATTCACTGCATCACGACGGCTTATGCAGTCGACCCGAGACCTGGAACTGACTTTTCTCAACAGAAAACCATGCCTGGTCGGCTGCAACGATGTGACGAAGCCAGAGGAAGATTGCCTGTTCATTAATTGGGACTGGCTAATGCGCCTATTTTCGGGGCCGCCACCAGGTGATAGAGATTTTGTGAGGCTTCCTAAGATATTGGAGTTCGTCGGGGAGCAGCTTCGCTTCCAAAAGTGCAAGGCCGGCGCCGGGGACAGCTGCTCCTGTGGCAAGAACCCAAATGAAGCGAAATCTCCTGGACGCGAGTGCCAAAACAAACTACACTATCATCATTTCTGTACCTTGCACGTCTCTGCGTGGCACAAATAACATGGTACAGGCGATTCTTCTGATAGAATCGAAAGAGTTTTTCACGCGATCATCGCCAAAGTGCATCAAAACGATCCAGACATCGTGGAATATTATTCGACGGGTGACTGCACGGATACATAAATTTTGCTTGAGTCGGCTCGCAATATCAATGGTTCCAACTCTGTTGCAGGTAAATCCAAATAATGTTGAGGCATGTAAAGTAACTTACATTGAAATAAATAATTGTGGTTGTAGAGGAGACACGATCACACTTGGATGATGAGATTAATCCATGTAGACTCCTAGACTCGGGTGGGTCGCGCCGGCGCAGGTATGTTGGTTGGCCGCGCACACAATGACAGATTTGGAGGCGTGCGCGGTCAAAACGTCACCATATAAGGTAATGCGCTGGCGCGATGCAACATGATTTGATGTAACTGATAAGATATTTATTTTATAATATGTATCCATCTTTGATTTAATGGCTCTTCGTTCCAGATTACTTTCGGTAACTGGACGTTACGGACGTTCCTACTTCTTTGAATACGAATAAGAAAAAAAAACGCAAAACGATGTCTGCATCAGCAGAAACAACATCTTCCCCACAAGTGTTCCCGCGTGAAGTGTTAAACGTGAAGAATTTTGAAGCCAAGTTCTACAATGAGAAACGACTGAACATCCAGTACCTTTTTCATCCCGAAGCAATGGGAGAAAAATGTCTGCGCGTGGATGTCAAAAGCTTTTTTACCCCTGTTCGGAGGTATCGTACCTCCCGGTATACCCCAATTCACCGTTATTTCCAAGCTCTTAAACTTCGTCAGTCTTATACATTTGGATGGCTGTTCGTGGGGTGAGAGCTCTTCTTGCACCTGTCGGCACAATATCCTACCATATGAAGAGGATTCGGAATGGAGGGGCTTGTGGCTAATTACCAACCGCGCGGATCATACGATTTGCGAGGTTAAGCTGCGCTTGCCGCAGTCAGTCTGTGGATGGGTGACCGTTTATTACACATCGAGGCCCCTCCGTGCCTCGGAGAGCACGTTAAACAGTCGGTCCCGGGTGTCATACGAATACCTATGACAGACGTTACGGGAAGTCAGAAACCCAAAAAGTCTGATACACGGTCTAACCTAAGGACATCGGCATTGCCCAGTAACTAGGTTACGGAGGTCTGATGGCAGTTGCTCTGTGTAAAATACTGATATTCAGCCGTATCTGGTTAGACTGGAAGCTGACCCCAACATGGTTGGGAAAAGGCTAGGCAGAACAAAACGATGAAGAGGATTCGGAATACCGTTGTCAAGGTAATCACTGGCATCACTATTACTTGAACCACGTCAGGTTGTGGTTTCAGTACTACCTGGAACGTTCGATTCTGTAGATTCTGTAGAAGAATCTAAGAAGCATTATGAGCAGCGCATAATCGGAGTGCACGGGCCAGTAACAGAATTTTATTAATCAGTCGGCGATATGGCGACTGTGGAATATTGATTAAAAATCGCTCATACCGGTTCTAACTGGCGGCGTCTTTAGAACCGAAATCATTTTTAACCGACTTCCAAAAAAGGAGGAGGTTCTCTATTCGACTGTATGTTATTTTTTTATAATTTTTTGTATGTTTGTTCCGCGATGTCTTTGCTAATTGTGAATCGATTTTAATGATTATTTTTTTGTTCGAAAGAATATTTTTTCAAAATGGTCCCATTTAAATTAGGTGAATACCTGATGAAGAACTTCGGAGATAGACAATGGAACTCCTAAATGACGAACAGTACGCGTAATGTGATAATGTGATTATGTTACGAGCAGCGTCTTTAGTAGACTCAACCATGTTTTAGTTAAGGCCACTAGAGTGAAAAAAAAAAAAAAAATTTAACAAAAATAAAATCGCCTTCAAATAACGAAAAATATTTTACCATATATTATAAAATTAACAATTTTAGATGTCAGTGCTGATCCACGTTGAACCAAATTGATGGCACCGACTCCTGAAACTGTTAATTTTATAATATAGTAATTATTTTATTCCCTTTTTCGTTTTTCGAAGTCGGTTTTATTTTAGTTAAAAAAATGTTTAATGTGTAAACATACAAACCTACTGTTTAATATACTTATAAACCTTACTAATACTTAAAGATTTGTCATTGTATCGCTTACAGGTTTGGTTAGACTACAATGATGTAATAAAACATTGTTCTAAATATGTGTACTTTTTATTTTCCCTGTAATGTTAGTACTATACTATGACAGAGACCTTACCTAGAACTTCATCGAGATGCAAAGCAACTTGTATCAATGGTGCGACGTTTACGTACTAACTCCACGTAACGTGCACTTCTTTCTTTTCTTCTTTTTCGTGTGGTTAGTGACTAACCTGGTGTCAGAATTTATGCCGCCCATGGGCCTCTGACTTGGCTTCGCATGCCTTCGAGAAATATCTTTCAGGCATGCCGGTTTCCTCACGATGTTTTCCTTCATCGTTTTTAAGCAAGTGATAATTATACAATACGCTCATGAATCCGAAAAGTCAGAGGTCCTTGGGTTCGAACTCGAGACCTATGACTTGTTAGTCCGACGGTCACACCACTAGGCTATCACTGCCACTGTACCTACTTATCGCTGCATAGCATGTCACGGTGCCCCTTTTTTTCTCGATGGAAAATCCTCATGGATGTCCCTCGCCCGGGGAAGGCGAGGGTGTCTGCTGGAATCTTACCGGCTAAAAACCAACGGTGTTCCTTCTCCGGACCGTACGGCCGGGGTCCCGGGATTCGCAAAAGCATGCACCGCAACCATATCACGGTGCCCCTACAATCGTGTTACGAAGTGTGATGACCCCACTTATCTATGTGTGGGATGTAGATTGTACAACATCTTAGTGGGTAAGTAGCACTACTACAATATGTTATTATTTCCTTTATTTATTATACATAACATAACATCACGCCTTACATTCCCCGAAAGGTTCGCCAGAGGTGTTTTAGTACACCCTCGTTTCGCCAGTTATGTTTAAGTCCCATGTAATAGGGGGCGAGCCTATTGCTATTAACCGGGCACAAATCCAGACTCCACGCTGCTATTGAGAAATTCCTAATGGAAAAACCCAATAACACTTTGCCCGACCTGGGGATCGAACCCAGGACCCCATGCTCAGCAGTCGCACTTGCAACCACTAGACCAACGAGGCAGTTTAAGAGAATTTAATTCGCTGGCGGGCCGTAGCTATGTTGACGAAGGACTGCATGAGGCGCGCGGGCCGTGGTCTGTGTGTCCCTGATCTAAAGAATAATACTATGATAAATTTTGACAAAACATTTTAGTTCCTTTTTTTCCAACTTTTATGAGGCTTTAGTTCGCTTTACCGCGACTATACAAGCCTCATTATGTACGTCTTATTTTATTGACAAACTAGCGGCCCGTCCCGGCTTCGCACAGGTGGACATGTTTCCCGTTTTTGCAACATTTTTCTTTTATGCTCCGCTCCTATTTGTCGTAGCGTGATGTTATATAGCCTATAACCTTCCTCGATAAATGGACTACCCAACACAAAAAACAAATTCAATTCCAACCAGTAGTTCCTGAGATTAGCGCGTTCAAACAAACTCTTCAGCTTTATAATATTAGTATAGATATAATATAATATAATATAATATAATATCATAAATATAATCAAAATAATTTGATCGCATTTTGCTGTTGACTGTACGTTTTCCACGAACTTGATACCTACTCCATGTTGGCAAAAAAAAAGATAATTTACCTGTCTAACAGCTTTTCCTCTAAAGCACTTCATCTTGAAAGCGTTCCACAGAGCCTTAACATACCTGCGAATAAAAAAAATAGAATTTTAATACGACTAGAAAGGAGAGCCGAAATGAGGTTTCCGCTCTACAAAACAGTTGTCTCTACAACGATTTGCGCTTGCGGGTGAACTTTAGAAAATTCCATTTTTAAAACTAAAACTCTAGGTAGAGCAAAGGTTAGTTACTCGTAGAGTTTTGTTTGAAAACTGCGATGGTAGGCTGTATATGAAAAGAGTAAGATTACAAAAAATATAGGCAACAGTGAAATATTTAATATTATAAAATTGTTCAACTAGCCTTTTCCCAACTATGTTGCGGTCAGCTTCCAGTCTAACCAGATGTGGCTAAATACCAGTATTTTACACGGAGCGACTGCCATCAGACCTCCGCAACCCATTTACCGGGCAACGCCGATATCCTAAGGTTAGACCGGTTGTCAGACTTTCGGACTTCTGACTTCCTGTAACGAATATCATAGGTATTCTTATGACACCCGGGACCGACTGTTTAACGTGCTCTGCGGTGCTCTCCGAGGCATGGAGGGGTCTCGATGTGTAACGAATGGTCAACCATCCACAGACTGACCGCGGCAAGCGCAGCTTAACCTCACAAATCGTATGATCCTCGCAGTTAGTAATTAACCACGAATCATTCTAATAAAATAATAATTTAGTATTATTATTTATTTTTATTTAATATAATTCCCAAGTTAAATAAAATTGTACGCATAGACAGAGCAACAGAGTGATATGACGTCATAATTCAATAATCCCTTAAATAAACTTTTGAGATAAACGGTTTTATCTTGCAGTACCCTTGCAGCATTAGGATTTGAGGATCGAGGGTTTATAATGTTGTATTGTCATGGGAATTGAATTTGTGTGCGAAGTGTCAGGAGAATAGTTGAAACATCTGTCGCAAAATTTGAAACAAACAAACAAATATACGAAGTGAAGCTAATTAAAACCGTTTAAAAGCGACAAAGTAACTTCACACCAGGGAAAAAAATTCTCAATAATCATAAAAATCTCCTCTCTTTACTTCCTCAAATTATTTTTCGTGGCCTGTGTCATTTTCCACTTCTGAGCAAAGGCCGCCCTCATATTATATCTCCTTCATTGGTTTGACGATTTTATTTATTTTATCTCAATGTTCGTGTGTGGCAAAATACCCACTCCGCGGTCAGTTTGTGGATGGGTGACGGTTCGTGACACATTCACACCCTTCCGTGCCTCGGCGAACACGTATAACAGTCGGTCCCGAGTGTCATACGAATACCTATGACAGTCGTTACGGGAAATCATAAGCCTGAAAGTCTGACAACTGGTCTAACCTTAGGATATCGACATTGCCCAGTAACTGGGTTGCGGAGGTCTGATGGCAGTCGCTCCGTGTAAAATACTGGTATACAGCCGCAGTTAGACTAGAAGCTGACCCCAACAGTTGGGAAAAGGCTAGGCAGAAGAGAAACACTCGTTTCGCACATAGCATTTCATTGAATTGAAAACTTTATTCATATCTATGTATGATACAAATTGAGCATGTCACAAAAAATAAACCAAAATGTTATAGGACAGTTGTATTTTCGATTCAAAATTCGCTTACATTAGTGATACGTTTATGATACTATTCGTCAAAGATTAATGTTAGATCTACTTCTTCTTCTTTTCGTGTGGTTAGTAACTAACCTGGTGTCACAGTTTATGCCGCCCATGGGCCTCTGACTTGGCTTCACGTGCCGTCGAAAAATATCTCTCAGGCATGCCGGTTTCCTCACGATGTTTTCCTTCACCGTTTTTAAGCAAGTGATAATTATACAATACGCACATGAATCCGAAAAGTCAGAGGTGTGTGCCTTGGGTTCGAACTCGAGATCTATTGGCAGTCCGATGGTCACACCACTAGGCTATCACTGCTAAACCAACCTTATTAGACCTACTGAATATTTTATTTATGTAGCCTATAACTTTCTCAAAGTTAAGAGGAAATACGGTCGGCATTTAGTCCATAAAACATATTCCTCAGTTTCCTCCATGGATAATGTTACTAGAGCAAATATTTTTTACCTATGATATATATCTACCACCATTATGTCCCTATGTTTTGTTTTTGTCAATAAACTAATTATTAAAATAACTAGAAACGTTTAAATTTTACAAAAATAGACCGACTTTTACCACCGTTTTCAAACATCTGGCAAACAAATTTGACGAATATAAAAAGTAAAAGAATAACATACAGACATAACCAAAATCTTACTTAAATTATTACAGAAAAAATATTAAAATCTGTCCAGATTTGAAGAAGGAAACAGGGAAATACTAATGTACGATTTCGCTAATATTGCACAGGAGAAATCAGTCCGAGATACAGGTGTCTCTTTCGCGCTCAATTGGGAAGGTTTGCGGGAGGGGTGGGACAGAAATAGATCGCAAAAACCTATTCAAATTATTAATATTTGGCAGCCCGCGTTTCCTCTTAAGTAAGATTATACGTAATCGCATCACATCTCAGTCTTCAAAGGTACCAATTAAGATTTCTATAGAAGTCTCCTGATTAGGTAATATTTAGACTAGACCGTGTTCAGTGTCTAACTCGATTTAAAACACAATGGGGAACTTCAAATTACGTCCCTTATCTCTCCTTGTGTTAAGGGAGGAAGGGAGTACCTATTTCTCTTCTAATCTTTACAGCGATAATCTATAAAGAGCTTGGTAGCCATACTATCGGTTTTGAAAGGCTGATATACGCTAAAATGAACAAATCAGATGTCAAATCTTATGTGAAGGGATGCGTTTTTTTTTTCTTGACATGTTCGCTAAAAAAATAGGAAAGGAGTATGCTTAGGTGATAAATGGTAAATGATTTTTATTTCCGTAAATAAATCTGTTACAGACACTTTTACAAGTCAATGTAATGTTTTTTTTAAGACTAGATGGCGCCGGCATTTCCTATCTGACTAGCTCTGAGAAGAAAAGCCGAAACAAATTCAGAGATCAAGGTCTCTTTGAAAGTCTAGGCATAGTGGCATAAAAACTATGCGAGTGTAACAATGTAGGGCAATGTCTGGAATGGCCCTTTGAGGAAAGTGCTGTAGCAGGTTTGAGTTGACCTGTCCCAACTGACGGCACACCTGCATCAGTCATCGCGGAGCTCAAACCTTATTCTAGGGAGCTCAACAACCCGACCGCTGCACGACGCAATCAATCAGTTGGACATTTGTGTGGGTCACAAAAAAAATATATACTCAAGAACCGCCAAAAGTTTACAAAATTCGTGTATAAAGCTACCCTACATGGTACTCATATTCACAATTTATTAAAAACGTAAAATAAAAAATAAGGCGATGATAAAATAATAATAATCATTGAAAAAATAATTCAATTGTAAAATGTCAAAAGGATAAAAAATAATAATATCATGTTGTAAAATAATTTCAATAATTACAATGATGTGTCTGTGACAACAGCGAGCGGCTCAATTCCAAGCATTTTTATCGTCCATATAATCTTTAACTTTATAGAAACCCTTTTCGCATAGTTTCTGCTTTACATAGGACTTGAATTTATTAAGACTTAAGTCTTGAAGATTGCTTGGAATTTTGTTGTAAAAGCGTATACTTTGGCACCTAAATGAGTTACTAATTTTTTGGAGCCTAGTCATTGGTAGCATAAGCTTATTTTTAATTCAAGTATTGACGTTATGGATGTCGCTGTTCTTAGAGAACAAACAAACGGTGGTTTGGTCATGTTAAGAGAATGAGTGAACGGCGATTAACTAAAGGAATTTATAAGGCGGATGTCAGTGGATTCCAAGGACATACATCGATGTTATTGGTCATGTTCTTCACAAAGGAGAGGTGCGTAGTACTCTGAACCGGTGTGCGAGTATTACAAGATGTATGGATGTGGATGACGCGAAAGGAGTATGTAAGGATCGTAGCATGTGCCGTTCTATAGTTTCTGCATACCCCCATGGGAGAAAGGCGTGAGTTCATGTATGTATGTATGTTGGTCGCGTTTGGCCCTAGTCTTACCTGATAGTAAGCGCAGACAGGGTCTAAGATGGAACACAGGGTCTAAGATCTTTAAGTTCCATGTAATAGGGGGCGAGCCTATTGCCATAAACCGGGCACAAAGCAAACTCCGGGCTGCTACTGAGGATTCCACACGGAAAAATCCAATAACACTTTGCCCGATCTGGGGATCGAACCCAGGACCTCACGATCAGCAGTCGCGCTTGCCATCATTAGACCAACGAGGCAGATTCATGACTAAAACAAGTTTCAAACTCAAAATATTTATTTACACACTAAGGTAAAATAATACAGGTCTTATTATTTAGAGTAGGTACAGCTTAGCAACCTTTTCCAGGTGTTGCAATATTTGAGGGCTCTAAGTTTTATTTAAAATAAAATGTTAGTAGGATTTCGCAACAAAATTTCACACGCAATGATACCTAAAACACGAAATAAATTATTCGTAGCACATACAACATTTCATATTGTTTCGCGAGTGAATTTAAACGGGATCCTAAGCTTAAAAGCCAAATTTTAGGTCACTATATAAATCGGATCATGTATTGTAATTCTTTCATCTTCTAATTACAAGTATTCGCTTCTCTAAAAGATCGGTACTAATGATGGATGTTGAAATAACTAACTATATAGTTAAATCAATCGCCGATCTCCTGTCAACGTATCAACGGTTAACCGTCTATAGACCGACTAGTTGAATTCGTTAACGATCAACGATGAGTGGAGTAGAAAGAAACGCAACGTGCTGAAGTCTAATGACCGTCGCTTCGCCGTCTACACGTTATTTTCAACTCTCAGCGGACGATGGACTATCAAGACTGTAGTTGTTACATAAATTCATATCACTTTTGACATTGACTTAGGGTTCATATTGCAGGTTGCGGTGCATGCTTTTGCGAATCCAGTGACCCCGGCTGAACGGTCAGGAGGAGGAACACCGTTGGTTTTTAGCCTTCTCCGGGCGAGGGACATCTATGAAGAATTACAACGAAAACAAAAGTTGTAGCAATGATTTAACTGTAAACGTACCTATAAGGAAAGTTTATCTATCAATACAAATAGAATAAACTTATGGAAAGTTTCAAAATAATATACGTAGTAGAGAAACGTTGACCGTCGTGGCATTAAAGATAAACTATTCACACAAACTAGTTGACAACGTTGACATTAGCACGTTAACTAGTTGATCAACTAGTCGACGAACGAAAATCAACGGCCAATTTACGTTAACGAAAAACCATCAACAACCCATCGCTATCTGTACCCTCGTTAGAACTCTCTTTACCAGTCCCCTCATCCATGATATGAAGGAATTAAGAAGTCTGACCTACTTTCATTACTCTATTTCTTCGTACCAGAAATACATGAACGACACATACATACTAATTATCTGCATCAAAGGGAGAGATCCCTTCAATTGGTGCAAATCCCTTTTTATAGTGTCCCTGATCCCTTAATAATCCCTTGGAGGAGATTCGGCTACGAGGGATCTTGTTAGATGGCTGTATATTTAATTGAATCGCACTAATTATGGGCAAGTCAGTGTATGGGACATGGTTTTATCTGTAATGGGAAAATGGTTTTGGGTACAAATAGGAAATGGAGGAAAATAATGAGGGACAAAATACATTTACTTATCATAACATCACGACTTGTATTCCCCGCAGGGTTCGACAGAGGTGTACAGTACACCCTCATTTCGCCGTTATGTTTAAGTCCGAAGTAATACGGGGCGAGCCTATTGCCATCAACCGCGCACAAATCCAAAGTCTGGGCTGCTACTGAGGAATTCCACACGGAAAAACTCAATAACACTTCGCCCGACCAGGGGTTTAAACTTAGGGCCTCACGATCAGCAATCGCGCTTGCTTCCACTAGACCAGGGGTCGCCAAAGGGCGGACCGCGGTCTGCATCCGGACCGCCGACCCATTTTGTGCGGACCGCGAGAACACAGCAACTTGCACTACAGAGTACGTAATTTAATAAAAATGTATCCCCCGCGTTATCTTTGTTAATAAATATTTTGTTCTATAAAATGTTGTGCGGACCGCGATGGTCATTTAATTTCTTAAAACGGACCCCGAGCGAAACTAATTGGTGACCCCTGCTCTAGACGAACGAAGCAGTTATTTTTAAATCCTTAAACATATCAACGTTTTATTAAACCATAATTCGTGTCTTGATCTCTCAAGCCGGTAACGAATAATTTTATCATCTTCACCAATCAAAAGAAGGGTGTGCTGCGAAGTGGATCCTAAGAAAATTATTCAAGGGACTGTGAGTGAATGATTAAAGAACGAACTCTTTAATCGTTCATTCGGTAAATTGCTTAAAAAATTAAACGTAATAACTGTCACGTTTAAAATGTAAATGACAAAAGTGTACAGTCGGTGACACAATTATTGTACCTACCTACGAGTACCTCCTAGCTTTTCCCCCTAGTATATTGGGGTTTAAAATATTAGTGACGAAAGTGTACAGTCAGCGACACAATTATTGTACCTACCTACGAGTACCTCCTAGCTTTTTCCCCTACTACGTTGTGGTCAGCTTCCAGTTTAACCAGATGCGGCTGAATACCAATATTTTACACAGAGCGACTGCCGTCAGACCTTCGCAACCCATTAACTTGGCAATGCCGATATCCTAAGGTTAGACGCTTGTCAGTCTTTTGGGCTTCTGACTACCCGTAACAACTGTCATAGGTATTCTTATGACGGCCGGGATCGACGGTTTAACATGTTCTCCAAGACACCCACCTATACACCATGAAATTTTAAAAGCAGTAGGTATTATAGGGTAAATGGTGTATTCATCTCAAGCGCGGCTGTCGAGACTGAGCTTCTTGATTTGATTCCCGGTTCTGGTAAAGTGTTAATGAGATTTTCTGTTAGTTTTTTTTAACGTTGATTGATGCAATACTTTAACGAGCAATATTATTAAAAAAAATTAAGTAACATTTAGCTCCTAAGAAAAGTTAATTTAAAAAAAAACCGAAATAAAAATCGACTTTTGCTGCTGAATGTACACTGTACAGGCGTGAAGTAAAGTTACTTGTTTATTTAAATTGAATTTTGTTTTTAATAGGAATACTTTTTTTATCAAATTCAATGCCCATTCAACGGCAAACTGAAAAGTTATTTTTATCCTCATTTTTTCAACAAGTCATTAAAGTATCGAGTACATTTTGGCTCGAGTTGAATTTTTTTGGCCGTTACTTCTTTTTATGGGGTGATAAATTTATATTAATTTGCATTTTTACAACGATTTATTAATTTACGCCTTTCTTCGGAAGAAAATAGAGGCTAATCTGTTACTGTCGTTTGTGACATATAAAGCCTAGATTATAGGCGCAATAAATACAAAATGAACGTGGCGTGAATATGGTGTGGACGTGGCACGGACGCAATGAAGACGTGGCTTGGACGTGGTGCAGACGTGACGTAGACATCATCATCTTCCTGCCCTGGTCCCAAGTTACTTGGGGTCGGCGCAATATGTTTTTCTCTTCCACTCTTCCCTGTCAGCCGTCTCATTATCATTTACTCCCTTATCTTTCATATCCTCCCTCACACAATCCATCCATCTTTTCTTAGGTCTCCCTCTCCCCCTCCATCCATCAACATTCATATTCATCACTCTCTTAGTCACATGTGTTTCATCCCTCCTCAGCACATGCCCATACCAAGACAAACGCTTTCCTTTCAACTTTTCTGTCACTGGTGCCACTTTCAAACTTCCTCTAATATACTTATTTCTTACTTTATCCATTCGCGTCACTCCACACATCCATCTCAACATTCTCATCTCCGCTACGTGTAATCTTCTTTCATCCGTCTTCTTCACGGCCCAACACTCTGATCCGTACAGCACGACAGGTCTTATAATGGATTTGTAGATTTTGCCCTTCAGCTTGAGGGGCATCCGTTGGTCACAAGTTGTCCCTGTGACCTGTCGCCATTTCATCCAACCTGAGTTGATCCGATGCGTAACGTAGACGTTGGGTGTTATATTAGGGATTTATTTTACTTAAAATAGACCGACCCATTTACTGAAAAAATAAAAATGATCTTCGTGGACTGGTCACCAATCATCCCAAGCTCCGCCTGGTTATCAAACAGCAGTCGATAGTGATCATTTTCTATCATGAAATTTATGTGTCCCGTCCCATCTGCGACGCATCTCCGTATACATTGCACCTATGATCCGTTGTACTGTTCTGTTCTACCTAGCCTTTTTCTCTACTACGTTAGGGTCAGCTTCCAATCTAACCAGATGCGGCTGAATACCAGTGTTTTACACGGAGCGACTGCCATCAGACCTCGGCAACCCAGGATTGATTGCTTATAACGAGCGAAATAACCCTACCTAAGTCACATACCCGAAATCTATGGGGTATCGAAGCTGTAGGCTGACAAAATATCCATGAAAAATTATTATCTACTGAGGATTTTCTTAACACTAGTACCAAAATCAGTCATGCTGTCGACTGTACTTACACAGAAGACAATGACGACGATGACACTATACAAGGTTAGTCGGAAAGGGGGTACTAAGCCGAAAGGGTGTTAAAGTACCCATAATAATGGATAACTTTTGTTCTACAACTTTCCCCAAAAGTCAATAGTTCAAGAGAAATAGCTGTTCAAAGATTTCATAACAAATACGCTAAATTCTATCTATCCTCAGCTATGATCAGCTGTGTTTACATTTTACGTCATATTTGGGGTTACGGATTAGAAACTCCATTTTCTGTATTCATAACTCATAACTAAAGCAGAAACAGAAGAATGAAAATGAAGAATTTTTGGAAAAAACTATAACAAAAATAATTTTTCACGGATTTTTTTTTATCGAATTTTCTAATTTTAACACTTTTTTTAAAACAGTCATAAATGATACATTAAGTGGCCCGCGGCTTTGTACCCCCTTTCCGATTAACCTTGAAGAAGCTATCGATTATACAGTGTCATCAGTGCGTCAGTATCTACTAGGTACTTACTATATACTATACTTGGTACTAGAATCAAAAAAATCCTTAGTAGATAATGATTTTTCATGAATACTTTGTCAGCCTATAGGGGCTCGTGGCTAAATAACAACCGCGCCGATCGTACGATTTGCGAGGTTAAGCTGCGCTTGGCGCGGTCAGTCCGTGGATGGGTGACCATTTGTTACACATCGAGACCCCTCCGTGCCTCGGAGAGCACGTTAAGCTGTCGGTCCCGGGTGTCATACCAATACCTATGACAGTCGTTACGGGAAGTCAGAAGCCCGAAAGTCTGACAACCGGTCTAACCTTAGGATATCGGCATTGCCCAGTTACTGGGTTGCGGAGGTCTGATGGCAGTCGCTCCGTGTAAAATACTGGTATTCAGCCGCATCTGGTTAGACTGGAAGCTGACCCCAAGATAATTGGGAAAAGGCTAAGAGGACTTTGTCAGCCTATATCTCCGATACCCCATAGATTTGGGGTCTGCGACTTAGCTAGGGTTATTTCGCTCGTTATAAGCAATCGATCCGCATACAGTTAGTTCGTGTCGATTTCTGGGTTTTTGATAAATACATTTTGGACCTTCTCCTTTTTATCAGTCTATCATTGATGACTTCTAACTACGTCATTATGTAGGTCTATCAATAGTGTTTAAGAGAAAATGCGGTCGGCATTTAGTCCATACAAACGTATTCCTCAGTTTCCTCCTTGGATAACGTCGCTAGAGCAAATATTATTAACTATATGATATATATCTACCACCACTATGTCCTTATGTTTTGTTCTTGTCAATAATCATCTCCATATTTTCAAAAGTTATTTTAATGAATAAAAATCAATTGCCGTGCGTTAGTCTCGCAAAAACTCGAAAATGGCTCGACAGATTTGAATATTTTTTATTTGTTTTGTTTAGGGAAAATAAAACATTTATTTCATTCGAAATTCACCGGGCTGCTAGTTTAAAGATAAAATATTTATATTTATTAGCAAAAACATGTGTAGATAATAATTTAATAATACATAGGTAGTTGAAATACTTATTATAGGTGTACAATAATAGTTTGGATCAACACGTTTGACCAAGAGTGTACAAGTTTGAAAAATATATAAAAAATACTGCTAAAAGGCTATCAATATTTTTTTTATTGTTTGTATTGGACTGCCTTGTTGGTCTAGTGGTCGCAAGTGGGACTGCTGATCGCGAAGTCCTGGGTTCGATCCCCAGGTCGGGCAAAGTGTTATTGGATTTTTCCGTGTCGAATTTTTCAGTAGCAGCCTGGACTTTGGATTGGTGCCCGGATGATGACAATAGGCTCGCCCCCTATTACATGGGACTTTAACATAACGACGATTAGAGGATATTACTGTACACCTCTGCCCAACCCTTGTACAGATGTGATGTTATGTTATGTTTGACGGTGACTGGAGTACAAGTTAGAAAAACAGATTAAAAATACTGCTAAAGGCTGATATTCATAAAATTAGGTACCTATTGTTTAAATCAAATATTTTATTCTTAGTTTGTAGTTATTTTTTGTGTTAAAACGCGTCACTATTTTAAAATGTGTATTTTTTAATAAATCTCCAATAGATTGTTTACCTTTCTGTTTAGCCTTTTCCCAACTATGTTGGGTCAGCTGTAAGTCTAACCAGATGCGGCTGAATACCTGTATTTTACACGGAGCGACTGCCATCATAACTGGGCAATGCCGATATCCTAAGATTAGACTGGTTGTCGCACTTCCGAGCCTCTAACTACCCGTAACGACTGTCATAGGTATTTGTTTGACATCCGGGACCGACTGTTTAACGTGCTCTTCGAGGCACGGAGGGGTCTCGTTATGTAACGAACGGTCACCCATCCACGGATTAACAGCGGCAAGCGCAGCTTAACCTTGCAGTTCATTATGATCCGCACGGCTTCAAACGATTGTTTACCATTCTATCAAATTAGTCTCAGTCATACTTTAATATTAGATAGACGATAAAAATTAAAGGCAGTTAGAGCACTGAATTCTGTAGTTTAAAGAGCTCTCTCTATATTTCCCCCAACACACACAGAGTATATTGGCGCAGTAAATTGTATCGTGTCAAGAGAGGTTATTGGGTCTATATTTATTATCTATCTTTTTTTGTTATTGACTTGGTAGCGTTTGGCCCTTATCTCCTCATCTCAAACTCTGATGATAAGAGCAGACAGGGTCAAAGATGGAGCACACGAATACAAGGAACAGAGATATAGAGGGATTCCCCTATACCCCTCTGGCTCTCACATACACACGACGGAACACAGTAAACTACTTGGACTTTAATGTTCAGGTGGTAGCTAGCCAGGCGGACCGTATAGATCCTACCACCAAGCGTGCTGGGTTTTGTTGAATCTTACAACACGCGTCTATTCCCAGCGTGTGGTGAGGAAGTTTTATATTCTAACCCGTCCCCCACCGTCCTGTTTTATAATCATTATCTGTATAACTAACTATAACTTGATTGAGGAATGTTGTGTTGAGACAAAGTTGCAGTTTAAAAGATGATGTAGGGACAAAAATGTAAAGGGGTATGCTTAGGTAGTTTGGTCATGTTGAGAGAATGAGTGAACGGCGATTAACAAAAGGAATTTATAATTTATGAGGCGAATGTTAGTGGAAACGCCGGTAGAGGACGCCCTTGAAGGACATACATCGTTGTTATTGGTGATGTTCTTCAAAAAGGACAGGTGCGTAGTACTCTCAATCGGCTTGCGTGTGTGACAAGATGTATGATTGTGGATGAAGCGAAAGGAGTATGTAAGGATCGTAGCTTGTGGCGTTCTATAGTTTCTGCCTACCCCCATGGGAAAAAGGGGTAAGTATAAGTATGTATGTATTATCTAAATAAAAATCACATGTCACTGTTCGATCGATTTAGGATTTAGATTTTTTAACACACATCATAACTTTGTCACTTCGAACACAAAAAACTTTCAAGGTTTTTTTTTCGATATATGCGATAGCACGAGAAAAAGCTAGTAAGGGGCCATTCAAGTATTACGTAAGCGCGAAAGGGGGGTGAGGGGGTCTTTGCTTAGCTTATTTTTGATGACATGGGAGACGGGGGTGTCTAGATGATGATTACGTCAGCAATTTTTATTTGTTTACTTATTTTTCTACACTTGAAAACCGCTGCTCATGAATAACAATAAAGAAATCTGATCAGTTTAAAAAAATATACCAATGTTTACGTAAGCATAGGAGGGGGGGTAAAAGCTTTGCTTACTTTTGCTGTCAAGGGGGAGGGGTGGGTCAAAAATTACTAAAATTCTGCTTACGTAATACTTGAATGGCCCCTAAGATAAAAATCTGCAAACAACATTTCAAAAATTCTTGATAATAAAATATCCTTATCAAACATTGTTACATTATATCCTGCAAAATCAACACGACCAGTATAAGAAATATATTTAATTAATTAGATTATGTTTGCCAAACCCTCCACCCGTGTGTACACGTAATAAGTCAATATCTTGACATGTCCACCGTAACTTGAACTGCAGCATAAATAACCTCTTTCGAAAACCGTACGGAAAAAATACAGCCTATACTTTTGAGAGGTCTGGTTGCACTGGTGACTTCAAATTAGGCGATTGTTCGCGCAAGACCGATTACTTGTCGAGGGGCTGGGGAAGATGGCGGTATCTCAAGTATATAATTTATATATGGATTAGTATTATTGTAAGAGCTTTTCGGTTCCCGATTTAGGATAGATAGTCCTTTCATTCTTTCCTAAATTAGATTTGGTGTGTTTGAATTAGGCTAAGAATAGACTATACAATGTCATAATCTGATGTTCGATATTTGGCATATATCTTATTAATATATATATATTATATATATATTTCTAGCGCAACTGTTGATCGTGACGTCCTGGGTTCGATCCCGAGGTCGGGCAAAGTGTTATTGGATTTTTCCGTATGCCATTACTCAGTAGCAGCCCGGAGTTTGGATTTGTGCCCGGTTGATAGCCAATAGGCTCGCCCTCTATTACATGGGACCTAAACATAACGGCGAAATGAGGGTGTTACTATACACCTCTGCCTAACCCTTCGGGGAATACAGGCGTGATGTGATGTTGTCTGTTTATTATAAAATTAGCCTTTTATGTATTTCATACTCTATCATAATTAGGAGCTCATGGCTAATTACCAACTGCATTGATCATACGATCTGTGAGTTTAAGCTGCGCTTGCCGCGGTCAGTCTGTGTATTAGTGACCATTCTTTACACATCGATACCCCTCCACGCCGCGGAGAGCACGTTAAACTGTCGGTCCCGGATGTCATACGAATACCTATGACAGTCGTTACGGGTAGGATATCGACATTGCCCTGTAACTGAGTTTCGGAGGTCTGATAGCAGTCGCTCCGTGTAAAATACTGGTATTCAGCCGCATCTGGTTAGACTGAAAGCTGAACCCAACATAGTTGGGAAAAAGGTTAGGAGGAAGAGATACTTTCTTAAGAGAAAGACAGGCACGTGACCGGGGTGTAGACCGGTTGTCAGACTATCGAGCTTCGCGCCACGACTGTCATAGGTATCCGTATAACACCCGGGAACGACAGTTTATCGTGCTCCCCGAGGCACGGAGGGGTCTCAATGTGTAACGAACGGTCGCCCCTCCATGGGCTGACCATGTTTAGACTCGCATGGTTGGTAATTAACCACGAGCCCCTCTGATGCTGCAGGGGTACTGCAAGATAAAACCATTTAACTTTTACTTTTTATAAAACTTCCTCACCGCACGCTGGGAATAAATACGTGCTGTAAGATTCAACAAAACCTAGCACGCGGCGTGGTAGGATCTATACGGTCCGCCTGGCTAGCTACCACCTGCACATTAAAGTCTGGCGCCAAGCAGTTTACTGTGTTCTGTCGTGTGTTTGTGAGAGCCAGAGGGGTATAGGGGAATCCCTCTATATCTCTGTTCCTTAGATTCTTGTGGTCTATCTTAAACCTTGTCTGCGCTTACCATCAGGTGAGACTTAGGCCAAACGCGATCAAGTGAAGTATAAAAAAAGGAACTTAAACGTTTTTTAAGAGATTTTTATTACGTGTACGGTCTTAGAACGCATCGTAGGATACGTGATATCATTTATTATTATTACTTCATTCCCAATATACAAGGTTAGTCGGAAAGGGTGTACTAAGCCGAAAGGGTGTTAAAGTACCCATAATAATGGATAACTTTTGTTCTACAACTTTCCCCAAAAGTCAATAGTTCAAGAGAAATAGCTGTTCAAAGATTTCATAAAAAAAATACGCTAAATTATATCTATCCTCAGCTACGATCAGACGTTTTCACATTTTACGTCATATTTAGGATCACGGTTTAGAAACTTCATTTTCTGAATTCATAACTAAAGCAGGGATGAAGAATTTATGAAAAAACGAAAATAAAAATAAATTTTCATGGAAAAAAAAATATTTTGTAAATTGTAACACTTTAAAACAATCATCAGTGATACATTAAGTGGCTCACGGCTTGGTAACGCCTTTCCGACTAACCTTGTATAAAAATAACCTCAAATAAAATCAGTTTTCCTATCAATTCCATACTAAAAGGTTTTCCCAGAACACATAATATTATTTCCAATGGCAATAGTAGGTATTGTTTGCCATACAAACCAGAGGAGCGGTCCTAACTAAATAAGCTATATAAATGTGCGCTTTGCAGAAGGTAAATAATCAATATTGATTGGGAACAATAATGGCAATAGAGTTTTTCTGACCCGATTCCAATATCTTACCGTCCGTCATCGGTTAAAACTACCAGTGGATCATCTGTTACTATAAACGAAGGGTATAAACAGCAGTGATAGCCTAGTGATGTGACCGTCGGACTGCCAAGTCGTAGGTCTCGAGTTCGAACCCAAGTTTTTTTTTAAGACTAGATGGCATGTGTTGTCTGACTAGCTCTGAGAAGAAAAGCCGAAACAAACTCAGAGATCAAGGTCTCTTAAAGTCCAGACATTGTGGTATAAAAACTATGCGAGTGTAACAATGTAGGGCGACGTCTGGAATGGCCTTTTGAGGAAAGTGCCATAGCAGGTTTGAGTTGACCTGTCCCAACTGACGGCACGCATGTATCAGTCATCGTGTAGGTCAAACCTTATACCAGGGAGCTCAACAACCCGACGCACGACGCCAACTATCAGCCGGACTTTTCCGTAGGTCTCAAAAAATACTCAAACCCGCCAAAAAGTTACAAAATTCGTGTATAAAGCTAGTCTACATGGTACTCACATTCACAATATAATAAAAAAAACAGATGACACATTAATAGATAATAATTAAAGAAATAAAAAGAACAGGCTTCTGTATTAGGAGAACATCTCTGCTTACCCCTTTGGGAATTACAGGCGTAAGTATATGTATACGTATGTACCTATGTACCAAAAATATACTGCAGTTGCAAAAGTTACCTCGTTGCTCTAGTGCTGGCAAGCGCGAATGCTGATCGTGAGGTCCTGGGTTCGATCCCCAGGTCGGGCAAAGTGTTATTGGGTTTTTCCGTGTGGAATTCCTGGAGTTTGGATTTGTGCCCGGCGATGGCAATAGGCTCCCCCTCTATTACATGGGACTTAAACATAATGGCGAAATGAGGATGTTACTGTCATAGCCATATCATAGAATTGATCACTTCATGATGTGGCCAACCATTTCATGAAATTAGTGATCATATCGTGTAAACGTCAACGTTTGATGATATGGCCATCCACGTTTGGCCATATCATTAAAGTAGGGTGTCCATGATTTTCATAATTCCGAATATAACAACTATTAATTTAGTAGCAAGACAAATAAACACATGATTGATGATGTTTTAACCTAACCCAAATGATTCACCAACAATAGAGAGGATCTGGCGCAGGTATGTAATTATGTCCCCCCCGGTGGGTTCCCGCATTGTCGTTGCGGGGGGGCTTAGTAGCCGTGGCTTCGAGCCCCACGGTGAAGCGAAGAGGAACCCGAGGAGAGGCTGCTCGTCGGGGCTTGGGCCTGGAAGCCCTCGACGTAGCGGCCAAGTAGGTTGCGGTGTCGCCTGGGCGACATCGCAACTGAGGAGGGCCGCGATGTCTTATGGGAGGCATTGCGGCTGAAGGGTGGAGGCCGCGGCGGGAGAGGAGTGCCGGTATTACGGTGCGCCGTTCTCCCTACCTTCCGCGGCCTGACGGGGCCGCCACCGTCAGATGGCGGACGCGGTGGTGCCGCAGGGGGAGAGGAGTGTCGGTGTTTAGTTGGCCGCTGTCCCTATCCTCTGCGGCCGAAAAGTGGTAGGCGGCGGGGCCACTAACCTGACCCGTCGCAGTGGGACCAGGGGTCCAGACACGGGGTAGTCTGGCGCCCATGTACTTGTTTGGTCCCCGGGGTGGTCACGGCGTACCACATCACCGGCGCACCAGATGTGTTCTGGTGCGCCGGTGATGTGGGGTGCCTCCCGCGCCTGTCAGGAGGTCGTGGGGTGGGGCTTTACAGTGGAGAGGTCCACCAGCAACTGGTGGACCAAGACCTGCCGGGGTTGCGGTGCATGCAATAGCGAATCCCGCGACCCCGGCCTTAGGTCAGAAGGAGGGACACCGTGGTGGTTTTAGCCGGTAAGAGTCCGGCACACCCCCCGTCTTCCCCCGACGGGGGATAGTCCATGAGGATTTCCCCACGATAAAAAAATAAAAAATAAATAAAAAAGGTATATAATTATGTCGTGGCCAGATCATAGAATTGCCATTGATTTTCGTTGCGTGGTCACCCTACTTTCTTTTATTACAGAACACTTGTGCGCCGCCATGATGCACAACAACAACAAAACAATTACAGCGCCTCTACCGGTGGATAATGTAACTATTTTACGATATGATCAGTAATGTTTGACCATATCATGAAGTAGCCGTGCGCTAGCTATTCATATCATTAAACGCTAATTAATTCATTGATCTGGCCAGACCATATCATGATCTGGGCAGCGGATATTGGCCATTTCATGAAATGGTTAGCCACATCATGAAGTGATCAATTCTATGATTTGGCCTCGACATTACTGTACACGTCTGCTCAACCTTTCGGGGAATTTAGGCGTGATGTTATGTTATGTTTTGTTTATGTTGCAAAAACTAAGTAACACACAGCTGCCATTGTTTTTCAACATCCAAAACATCCACAGTTTCTTAACACAATGCAACAGTTAGTCGACAAAACACCCTGTAGCGTGTACATGGTGTTCAAATACTACTAGGTAAGCTTGCACAAAACTTGCTGCAAGTTATCGCTGTAACTACTAAGTAGTTTGCATGTTTAACTTAGTACTACGTTAACGCGAAATGGTATGTTAACGTCAACTTTAAACTTAACTTGGAAACTGTGATGGTTCAATGTCGAGTTAGTTAAGTGAGATTGATACGTGTAACTGAGCGGTATGTTAATAACGTAAATTCACGCCTGTATTCCCCGAAGGGTTGGGCAGAGGTGTATAGTAACACCGTCATGAGGAAACGCGGGCTGAAATATTAATAATTTGAATACAATACAATACAATACTCTTTATTGTACACAAAACAAACAAGAAACATTACTATAAAAATAGAGATGTACAATGGGCGGTCTTATCGCACTAGGCGATTTCTTCCAGACAACCTTTGGATGGACATGAAGTGCAAGAAAAAAAGAGAGAGGTAGTTCACAGTGTAACAATTAATTAGGAGACATTAAATTATGTACGTTAAATAAACCTAAAAACACAAATAAATAAATATTATAATTATACAATAAATATGAAATAAATATATATAGTGTAATGTGTATGTAATACAAAATTTAAACAGACAATAAATAACTATACATAAAGATGCAAAATTAACTATATTGATAGGTAGTGATCCTTGACGAGTCTTTTGAAAGTGATCAAGGATTGCGCACGTCTAACTGTAACTGGCAAAGCATTCCAAAGCCGAACAGCCTGAACTGTGAATGATTTACCAAAGAAGTTGGTAGAATGCATTGGCATTTTTAATGTCAGATTCTCTGATGACCTTAATGATCTCGAGTGTGTGTCATGGAGGAACTCGAAACGTTCTTTAAGGTAGGAGGGAGTAGAAGGATTGTACAAGATATTGTATAGAAGGTGAAGAATATGTGAATTCCGGCGATAGCGTATTGGAAGCCACTTGAATATGTTTTTGCGATCTATTTCCGTCCCACCCCTCCCGCAAACCTTCCCAATTGAGCGCGAAAGAGACACCTGCATCGCGGACTGATTTCTCCTGTGCAATATTAGCGAAATCATACATTCGTATTTCCCTGTTTTCTTCTTCAAATCTGAACCGATTATAATATTTTTTTCTGTAATCATTTAAGAAAGATTTTGGTTATGTCTGTATGTTTTTCTTTTTTATATTCGTTACATTTGTTTGCCAGATGTTTGAAAACGGAGGTAAAACCGGTCGATTTTTGTAAAGTTTAAACGTTTCTAGTTCTTTTAATAATTAATTTATTGACAAAAACAAAACATATGGACATAGTGGTGGTAGAATATCATATGGTAAAAAAAATTTGCTCTAGTGACATTATCCAAGGAGGAAACCGAGGAATACGTTTGTATGGACTAAATGCCGACCGCGTTTCCTCTCTGGCCACCAACCGGCCACAAATCCAAACTCTGGGCTGCTGCTAATTCAACACGGAAAAACCCAAAAACACTACCCGACCTGGGGATTGAACCTACGACCTCTCGATCAGCAGTCGCGCTTTTCACCACTAGACCAACGAGGCAGAGGAACTTTCTGTTTGGGAAAAATCTATTTACACTATGCCTGATAGTTCAAATCTAGAACATAATATCCACAGTCTCACCGCAAGGTTGACGAACCGTTTTGATGTTACAACTTGAAACTACGTGAATATCTATCTAATCACCTTCTAATTGAAAACCAGCGTGAATATTCATAGGTACTTCGACTTTAGACTAGGTATTGTTTAGAATTAATTGATAAGTTCCATCTAGACTCCGACATTGTTCATCTTAGAGATAGATTTTGGGACTGTGTCAGAACATTTAGATCAATCTATACTAATATTATAAAGCTGAAGAGTTTGTTTGTTTGTTTGAACGCGCTTATCTAAGGAACTACTGCTTGGAATTGAATTTTTTTTTGTGTTGGCTAGTCCATTTATCGAGAAAGGTTATAGGCTATATAACATCGCGTTACGACCAATAGGAGCGGAGCGTAAATGAAAATGTTGCAAAAACGGGGAAAATGTCCACCGTGCGAAGCCGGGATGGGCCGCTAGTAAGAAGATATAGCAGTGATAACCTAGTGGTGTGACCGTCGGACTGCCAAGTCATAGGTGTCGAGTTCGAACCCAAGGCACGCACCTCTGACTTTTCGGATTCATGTGCGTATTGTTTAATTATCACTTGCTTAAAAACGGTGAAGGAAAACATCGTGAGGAAACTGGCATTTCTGCAAGATTTTTCGACGGCATGTGAAGCCAAGGCAGAGGCCCGTTGGCGGCATAATCTCGTACACCAGGTTAGTCACTAACCACACGAAAAAGAAGAAAGAAGTAACAAGATCAATAATGAAGAAGTCGTGTGTAATAAGAAAATGTTACATAAACTTAAGCCTTATTCCCATGGGGCTAGGCAGAAACTATAGAACGCCATGTGCTACGATCCTTATGTACTCCTTTCGCTTCGTCCACATTCATACATCTTATCATACATGCACGCCGGTTGAGAGTACTACGCACCTGTCTTTTGTGAAGAACATCACCAATAACATCGGTGTATGTCTTTCTAGGGCGTTCTCTACCATTTCTACTGACATCCGCCTTATAAATTCCTTTTGTTCACTCATTCTCTCAATCTCTCAACATGACCAAACCACCTAAGCATACTCCTTTAAATTTTTGTCACACCATACAATGTGTCGTAGTATGTAGTAATAAAACTTTAAGTGCTTTATATAGGTATATAAACGGAGAAACTGACTGACTGATCTATCAACGCCCAGCCTAAACTGCTCGGGTTAGAAACTTGAAATGTTGATAGTAGGTACCTTTTATAACGTAGACATCTACTAAGGACGGATTTTTTAAAATTTCTCCTTAAAGAGGGTGAAAAAAAAAAAACACGCAAGCGAAGCTGTGGACAAAAGCTAGTGGTAACACATTAAACTGAGATCTCTGTCAACCCCTTAAAGAAAACAAACTTTGATTCTACATACATAATCAACCTATTACAGTCACACTGCTGGACATGGGCCTCTTCTCAGAATGAAAATGGTTTAAGTCTTAGTCCACATCACTGGCCTGGAGCTGGTTGATGGACTACCACGATGTTCCTCACGATGTTTTCCTTCACCGTTAACGCAAGTGATAATCAAATTCTGATCTGCACATGAATTCGAAAAGTTAGAGGTGCGGGTTGGGATCAAACTCAGACCCTCTTGCATGGAAGACAACCGTTCAACCGCTAGGCTATCACTACTTTTTAAGCCAAAGCTATTAAGAGATATAAGAGAGATTTTTGTTAACCCCTCAAAGAAAACAAACTTTAATTCTACATACATTTATCAAAAACCTTGAACTAAGCTCCTTTTCAATGTTTAAGTAATTGTGTAATAAAACAAAAAGGTTTCTTTTCAGGGATCCGCATTTAGAAGATAAAAACGCCTTGTTAGGATTACCGTATAACTTATTCATCTTAAGGCGAGTCCATGAAGGATCGGTAGAAAGAATGAGACAGTGAGCATTTATTTTTTAACCGACTTCCAAAAAAGGAGGAGGTTCTCAATTCGTCTGTATGTTTTTTTTTATGTTTGATACCTCATAACTCCGCCATTTATAAACCGATGTAGATATTTTTTTTTTTTATTTGAAAGGATAGGTATACTTCCAGATTGGTCCCATTTAAATTTGGTGAAGATCTGATGAAGAACTTCGGAGATAGACAATAGAACTCCTCAATGACGAACAGTACGCATAATGTGATGATGTGATTATGTTACAAGCAGCGTTTATAGTAGGTCCAACCATATTTTATAATTAAGGCCACTAAAATGAAAAAAATAAAAAATATTTTAACAAAAATAAAACCGACTTCAAAAAAACGATGAAAAGAATAAAATAATTACCATATTATAAAATTAACAGTTTCAGAAGTCGGTGCCTTCAATTTGGTTCAGCGTGGATTAGCACCGACTTCTAAAACTATTAATTTTATAACATGGTAATTATTTTATTGTTTTCATCGTTTTTTTGAAGTCGGTTTTATTTTTTGTAAGGCTGGTGTTCACTAACCTTAATACGCTGGTTAAACAACAGCTTATTCGAAAAATAAACGCGGTTGCCCGGTTAATGGGAATAGGCTCACCCCCTATTACATGTGACTTAAACATAACGTCGAAATTAGGGTGTTAATGTACACCTCTGCCCAACCCTTCGGGGAATACAGGCGTGATGATGTTATGTTACCACTCTAAAAGATTATTTTTGCTATTCTTTCGTATCTCGATACGACCATGTCTTCTTCCTCCCAGCCTTTTCCCAATTGTCTTGGGGGTCAGCTTCCAGTCTAACCAGATGCGGCTGAATACCAGTATTTTACACGGAGCGACCGCCATCAGACCTCCGCAACCCAGTTACTGGGCAAGCCGATATCCTAAGGTCAGACTATAGTTCCTCGTGGAGGCTCGCTGTGATGAACTATGCTACATTCTTCTTCTTCTTCTCGTGTGGTTAGTGACTAACCTGGTGTCAGAGTCTATGCCGCCCATGGGCCTCTGACTTGGTTTCACATACCGTCGAGAAATATCTCTCAGGCATTTTTTTTGCGATGTTTTCCTTCTCCGTTTTTAAGCAAGTGATAATTATACAATACGCACATGAATCCGAAAAGTCAGAGGTGCGTGGCTTGGGTTCGGACTCAAGACTTATGAATTGGCAGTCCGACGGTCACACCACTAGGCTATCACGACTAAATCTATACTAATATTATAAAGCTAAGAGTTTGTTTGTTTGAACGCGCTAATCTCAGGAACTACTGGTTGGAATTGAAAAAATATTTTTGTGTTGGATAGTCATTTATCGAGGAAGGTTATAGGCTATATAACATACGAGCGGACCACTAGCTACGAGCAATAGGAGCGAAGCATAAATGAAAAATGTTGCAAAAACGGGAAAAATGTCCACCCGTGCGAAGGCGGGACGGGCCGCTAGTGATATGAAAAATTAATTAAATATTATCCATCCATGCATATTTTGTTAATTGATCATTGTTCAGTTACAAGTTGCAACGTTATTTTATTTTATTCTGTTTACTATATAACTGCAGAGCCGAATAAACTCATAGTTTATTTTTCACAAATCGGTTAATGCAGTCGGCTTAATACATTGAAACGTTATATGTTACATTACGTGTAACGTTACGTGTAAATGATAAATGATTTTGAATAAATGATTTTTATTTCTGTATATAAATTTGTTACAGACACTTTTACAAGTCAATGTAATGTTTTTTTTAAACTAGATCGCGCCGGCGTTTCTTATCTGACTAGCTCTGAGAAGAAAAGCTAAAACAAACTCAGAGATCAAGGTCTCTTTTAAAGTTCAGACATTATGGTATAAAAACTATGTGAGTATAACAATGTAGAGTACGTCTGGAATGGCCTTTTTAGGAAAGTGCCATAGCAACTTTGAGTTGACCTGTCCTAACTGTAACGTTACTTGTTCCATTACGTGTAACTTTGCGTGTAACACTACGTTCAACAATACGTGTAACGCTACGTGTTACGTTACGGGCGACATTACGTGTAACTTTGCGTGTAACATTACGTGTAACGTTACATGTAACATTACGTGTAACATTATAACGTTACAATGTGGTTGCTATGTCACCTCTGCAACCAAACTTTTATGGTTCAAGGTAACCTGTTTATTATAATATGTATAATGCAATTAAGTCATGAACATTTTACACAACCATTGTTTACATAATTTATCTTTGTAATACGAGCTTCATATAACGCCACAAATTAGTTTAAGTGCCCCCAACGCGGCATTAGTGCTATTTAAAGCTCTCATTACCTATACGGAAAACGAGACCCAACCCACATTAATCGTATGGCCTTCGCCCGTAAAACGCTTCGCTCGCAAATCGCTATCGCTCTGAAAACGCTTCCGCTACCAAATCGCTTTCGCGCACAATACGGTTTTTGTTTATTACATACATACAATCACGACTGTTTCCCATTAGGGTAGGCAGAGACTATAGATTTCCACCTGCTACGATCCTGACACACCCACGCTTCATCTACATTCATTAACCTTCTCATGCATGCTCGTTGGTTTAGGGTGCTACCAACCTGGTCCTTTTTTGAGAACGTCCGCGATTTGTTCGTGGTACGTTCGCCGAGGCCGGCCACTTCCAACTGTTCCATCCACATGCGGTAATGCACAATGTGTTTTGTGTATTACCGCTTAATAATCATTTCATTTGCAGTTAAGTTATTCTTCTTCTTCTTCTTGCCCTTATCCCACACTAGGCGGGGTCGGCACAACATGTATTTCATAAATCCATGTTGTTAAAGGTTTTGGCTTATTGTTTCATGTCCGGCCGCCTGCCTGCCATCAACCCTGCTTGGGAATACTCGTTGAATGTTCGCGCGGGTGCCCGATGTGCTTGCTGATATTATGCACTAGGTCCCAAAATGATATGCTTGTCAATCTTATTGCCGACAACTAAGCAGACTATGTTCTTCTTGGAGGAGTATACTTGAAGTTCCTTGCGGTTAAGTTATTGTTCACCTTTAAACTCAAAATCTCTTGATATTATGTATTTGAAGCTTTATTACTGAGTTGTTCTATATTCTATACTAATATTATAAAGAGGAAAGATTTGTATTTTTGTATGTAACGAATAAACTTAAAAACTACTGGACCCATTCCAAAAATTCTTTTACAGTTAGAAAGCTACATTATCACTGAGTAACATAGGCTATATTTATTACTGGAATAAAACTTCTTACGCGGGCGGAGACATGAGGACACAGTTAGTTATTAATATGTTTGAAGCCTTATTAGTACTGAGTTGTTAAATAAATATAATATAGTGTGGTGGGAATATATTTGTATAGATGTCTTGTTTGTAATATAAGTAGGGCTCTGAATTAATTCTGGAGCTCTAAACCGAAAGAAACTTTAACAGTTGTTTACGCATAGAAATGTTAATAAAAGTATTGGATTGACATTTGTTTTGTTTATTTTTGACTGCCACGTTGGTCTAGTGGTGGCAAGCGCGATTACTGATCGTGAGGTCCTGGGTTCGATCCCCAGGTCGAGCAAAGTGGAACTGGATTTTTCCGTGCGGAATTCCTCAGTAGCACCCCGCAGTTTGGATTTGTGCCCGGTTGATGGCAATAGACTCGCCTCCTATTAATGAAGGTGTTACTATACACCTCTGCCCAACCCTTCGGGGAATACAGGCGTGATGTTATGTTTTATAAACTTAGTTAACGGTAGTATTTTCAAATACATACATAATTAGCCCATTACTGTCCCATACATACATACATAAACTCACGCCTTTTTCCCATGGGGGTAGGCAGAAACTATAGAACGCCACATGCTACGACTCTTACATACCCCTTGCGCTTCATCCACATTCATACATCTTGTCATACACGCACGCCGGTTGAGAGTACTACGCACCTGACCTTTGTGAAAAGGAAAGGAGAGCAAATGCGGGAAATAAAGTAAATGGTGCTTTGCATGCGGTTGTGGCTAGCCGGTCGATGTCCAAAAAGGCACGACTGGCTGTCCATAATGGTGTGTTGGTACCTACACTTATGTATGGAAGTGAATGTTGGTCGTGGCAGAAGAGGCATGAAAGTAGAATAAATGCCGTGGAAATGCGTTCCTTGCGAAGTATGTGCGGTGTAACGTTGAATGATAGATTGAGAAATGAAGAGATTAGACAAAGTTGCGGTTTAAAAGATGATGTAGTGACAAAAATTGAAAGGAGTATGCTTAGGTGGTTTGGCCATGTTGAGAGAATGAGTGAACGGCGATTAACAAAAGAAATTTATAAGGCGGATGTTAATGGGAACGCCGGTAGAGGACGTCCTAGAAGGACATACATCGATGTTATTGGTGATGTTCTTCACATTACTGTCCCATTACCGTTTTTAGGTCGCTAATCTGTACTACGCCAGCGTGAAGAAACCTAAACCCTTCTCATTCTCAGGAGAGGCTTATGCATCAGTGGGACAATAATAGGCCGATTATCTATACATCGTCGCTGTGCCTAAAAATCCGCTGTGTTTTTTTTAATTTCGATTTTTGATACTATTTCATAGTACTTCTCAAGCCACGTAGGCCTGTGAAATCTGTTTTCTAATAATTTATTTGGCTAAGGAGTTAGGAGATAGCAAAATCAGCTATGTAATGTTGGCCAAAACGGCTTCAAAAATCCTCTATGTGTGCAAAGAAACACTTAACGTATTTTTATTTCGATGCGCGCCTTTTAGAATTGCGCTTCAATATGACACAGCGGGTTTATTATTTTAAAATAGTGTGGTAAATCCGCATGTGTTCTAGGAAGATCAACAATGAAAATTATCGCGGTATTTACGACCCAAAAAAAATACGCTAAGTGACCAAATTCACTTTAAAAAAATCCTAGCACCTGTTATATCGTAGAAAAAAGCAAAAATATAATATTTTATCATGTCTCGACATAAAGTCTAATTTTCTGCATACTAAGTTTTTAAATGATGTTAATATCAGTTTGGGAAAAAACAGTTTTTTCCTTCTCTTGTAAAGTTGGGTTTTTTCACATAGCGGATTTTGCAAGCGCAGCGACGACATATACCTTTGAAAATATAAAATACGAAGACAGAAAAGAAATTCGATTTCACCTGTGATTTTTTTATCTCAGTACCGTTTGAGTATTACATGCAAAGTAAGCTGATTTTCTTCAACTCCCCAATGAATGTCGACGAGGAGATAAATCTTGCTGAACATTGATTAATGTCTGTATCATCACGCCGTGCTCTCTAGGGTAAGCAGTAGTTAAGGGGGTGTCAATCATCAGGTAACGGGAAGGCTTGATCAGTTGACTTTGATAAATGTATGTGTTTATTTATATATGTTAATTTTATGTACAGTACGATACAACTAAGAAGTCGCATCGGCAAACTTGATGAAACAGCTGTGGAGCAATGAGTTATGGTGCTCCTCCAACGAAAAGGGAGGATCCTCCCACCTGGCGGGTCTTGTGCCTGGCGGGCTACTGCCCAATGGTTGCTTTTTTTTTTCTTTTCGACCGCTTGTAGATGGTCTTGCGGCCCGTTTCTACTTAACCGGGCAGTTATTGGCGAGACCTGAAGGGTCTCCAAACAATGGGGACGAGAGTAAAATACTTAACCTAAGCATACATACATACATACATACATAAACTCACGCCTTTTTCCCATGGGGGTAGGCAGAAACTATAGAACGCCACATGCTACGACTCTTACATACCCCTTTCGCTTCATCCACATTCATACATCTTGTCATACACGCACGCCGGTTGAGAGTACTATGCACCTGACCTTTGTGAAGAACATCACCAATAACATCGATGTATGTCCTTCTAGGACGTCCTCTACCGGCGTTCCCATTAACATCCGCCTTATAAATTTCTTTTGGTAATCGCCGTTCACTCATTCTCTCAACATGGCCAAACCACCTAAGCATACTCCTTTCAATTTTTGTCACTACATCATCTTTTAAACCGCAACTTTGTCTAATCTCTTCATTTCTCAATCTATCATTCAAAGTTACACCGCACATACTTCGCAAGGAACGCATTTCCACGGCATTTATTCTACTTTCATGCCTCTTCTGCCACGACCAACATTCACTTCCATACATAAGCGTAGGTACCAACACACCATTATGGACAGCCAGTCGTGCCTTTTTGGACTTCGACCGGCTAGCCACAACCGCAATAGTTGTTATACTACTACTAACATCATGACTAGCTAGCAACAACAGCACTAAGGGCGACCCCTAATGGGACTCGGACCTCGGCTTAGGGCGTTGCTTGCGAGAGGACTGGGAGGGAGAGAGCTTGATGTGAGCTGAATTAACGGTGTGACTGCGGAGTCAGAAGGGACGACCGGCTCCGCGGCTGCGGCGGGTGAGCACGGTGGATCAGGGCCTAACGGTTGATGTTGGGGAGTTTTATATATACTATCTGAGTCTCAAATCTTGATATCGCGATGCAGGATTTGTGACGTTTCGTCGCTGTAGTCTGCTAGACAGTCGTCGTGCTGAGTAGTTCTCATGTGGCGTGATAGATGCCGCCACACAAACAATGACAGTCGCTCATTTTCGCGCCACTCACACTTATCGCGCCAACGTAAAGATCATTTTTTACTGCAGTACTAATAAATATTCGTGGTCTTAAAGTCGCATTCAGTTCGGAAGTGATCGGTTTTACGAAGTTTACCGATGTGAGTTTTAAGTAATGTCGTAGTATAAGCGATGTGTTATCAAGTTTCAAGTTTTTATAAGCATCTGCCTTCTCAGTCAGTCTGCCTTTTCATTAATGCTCCGCTCCTATTAGTCGCAGCGTGATGTTATATAGTCTGTAACCTTCCTCGATAAATGGACTACCCAAAACAAAAATATTTTTTCAACTCCAATCAGTAGTTCCTGAGATTAGTTCAAACAAACAAACTCTTCAGCTTTATAATATTAGTATAGATTAGACAAAAGTGGCCCACCAATGCATAAATATTTTTGGAACTATTTCTTCAAAGACAGAAAAAGAAAGAAAGCTAATTATTTAAGTCTCGTTACAGACATACAGACACATTAAATGACAAATAAAAAAAAACAACTAAATAAACTCAAACTCAAACTTTTATTTGCTTTCCACAATGGTATTAATAGATGGTGAGTAAATATATATAGTACATCGTGGACCCTGTTGGGCACGCAAAAATATTAGGAGAGAGGAAGGAATTGGTAAGTAATTTTTAACCGAATTCAAAAAAGAGAGAAAAAGAGGTTTCTCAATTCGACCGTATATATTTTTATTTATTTATTGAAGTATCTAGGTAGATTTTCGTATTCCTAATTCAATATTGATAGTAAGTATTGTTTTGACTATTTATATTTATTAGTTTTTAATTACCTATAATTATAATGTACTTATCTGTAGTTTTAGTTTTTACATATAAGTTTATGTGTAAATAAAAATGTTACATACCTCCACGAGACTTAAAAAGGAGCCCATCTCAGCATAATGCTGCTACACCGAAGTATAGCAGCGCTGGTTTTCAGATGGGTCCTGATAGTGAGGCCACGGGCAGTCACGAGCAGATACATACATTTTATTAATCTTTACATACTTAGTATAAAACAAAGTCGCTCCCGCTGTCTGTCTGTCCCTATCTATGCTTAGATCTTTAAAACTACGCAACGGATTTTGATGCGGTTTTTTTTAATAGATAGAGTGATTCAAGAGGAAGGTTTATATGCCCCACATTAGTATCTACATTGCACCCGTGCGAAGCCGGGGCGGGTCGCTAGTTACTTCATAAAATAATAGTACATTACTGCCGTGGTCTGTAATGACTACGTTGCTGGCAGCATTGATGATGGCCGAAAGCGCAGTGTAGCGCAGCTCCAGGCCAACACAACGCGGTCAGCATTGCAGCCCTTGATGGACAAGCTGGAATAAAGGCAGAGACCGAAGGTCGAGGCTATATATATATATATATATATATATATATATATATATATATGTGTATATTAGTATATGTAGATAAATATGAATGTTATGTTAAATAGATTAAGGTCTTAAGTGGAGAACTGATGTTTTGTATTTGACCTTTAGAGAAAATATTATAAGACTTACGTAGATGACATCTTCATTACATTCAACTTTTAAATTAAAAGTCACTTAAAACTATGACAGTTGGAATCGAACTCACTCTTAAGATTTAATAACAGAAATGCCAAGTTACCGCACAAAGTTTGGCTTGCACATTTTGTGCGCAGTGCATATCAGCCGGGCTGGTGTAGAACTTTGTGTGCCTGCCGGATATTCAGTAGTGATGGGACAGTGTCGGATACGCGGATATTTAGAGGCGCGGATATTCCTTTTGTAATTTGAAAAAAAAAACTTTTTTGTGTCAAGAATATTAATATAACATAACATAAAATCACGCCTATATTCTCCGAAGGGTTGGGCAGAGGTGTATAGTAATACCCTCATTTCGCCATTATGTTAGTCCCATACAAATCCAAACTCCGGGCTGATATTGAGGAAATCCACACGGAAAAACTCAATAACACTTTGCCCGACTTGGGGATCGGACCCTAAACCTCACGATCGGCAGTCACGCTTGCACCATTAGACCAACGAGGCAGTCTCATATCAGATTGATATAAATCAACTCTAAATTGCGGATATTCAATAAAAAACATGGCGGATATTGCAAATAGTACGCCAATTCCAAAACCTTGATTGCAACGTATAGCCAGAAATATTTTCTTTTGAAAGTAATTTTGAAATTAAAATCTGATTAGATCGCCATCTGCTTCGTAAGCTTGAACTACAGACGGCGCACGAACACATCAAATATCAAGTAGGTATCTACTTCTTACTATGATTGACAGTTACTGATCTTGCTCAGACAAAAGCTATTAACGTAAATAATTCATCAAAACCATGACCCAACCGACTACTTTAAAAATAGCAACGAAAACCATCAATCTGTCTTTCAAATCATTCCAAAAATAACGACCTTCTTCTTTTTCGTGTGGTTAGTGACTAACCTGGTGTCAGAATTTATGCCGCCCATGGGCCTCTGACTTGACTTCACATGCCGTCGAGAAATATCTCTGAGGCATGCCGGTTTCCTCACGATGTTTTCCTTCACCGTTTTTTAGCAAGTGATAATTGTACAATACGCATATGAATCTGAAAAGTCAGAGGTGCGTGCCTTGGGTTTTTGCTCGAGACCTATGACTTGGCAATCCCACGGTCACACCACAGGCTATCATCACTGCTGTTAAAAATAACGATTGCGAAGTTTACGCCAGACGAGACGCACACATCGGCTAAAATCTGTGATTTAAAATATGGCCGCGTCAGCCAAGCATGCCGAAAATACAGATGAGATGAAATGGTTTACAGCATTTTATGCAGAACCGTTTTTTAACCGTTATTATTTAAATCTAGAATGCTTTTTGAGCAATTTGAATGGATGCAGTTTTTAAACGTTTTTACTGTGCGTGATCCTCCAAAAAACGTTATTGTCGTGAGTTTTGGGATTTAATAACTAAGAATTCATATTATATTTTAGACGTACATTTATACATAACTGCCTCGTTGGTCTAGTGGTGGCAAGCGCGACTGCTGATCGTGAGATCCTGGGTGCGATCCCCAGGTTGGGCAAACTGTTACGGGGATTTTCCGTGTGGAATTCCTCAGTAGCAGCTCGGAATCTTAATTTGTGCGAGGTTAATGGCAATAGGCTCGCCCCCTATTACATGGGACTTAAACATAACTGGCGAAATGAGAGTGTTACTGTACACTTCTGCTCTACCTTTCGGGAAATACAAGGCGTGGTGTTATGTTGTGTTTATGTGTGTATAAATCTATATGAAAGAAGAAACTGACTGATTGAGTGATCTATCAACGCACAGCCTACACCACTAGAGTTAAAAAACTTGAAATGTTGACAGTAAGTACTTGTTATAACAAAGGTGTCAACTAAGGAAGGATTTTTCAAAATTCCTCTCATAAGGTGGTGAAAAAAAAATCATGTAAGTGAAGCTGCGGTCAAACGCTACTCTGCCTAGCCTTTTACCAACCATATTGGGGTCAGCTTCCAGTCTAACCAGATGCGGCTGAATACCAGTATTTTACACGGAGCGACTGCCATCAGACCTCCGCAACCCAGTTACTGGGAAAACGCCGATATCCTAAGGTTAGACCGGTCGTCAGACTTTCGGGCTTCTGACTTCCCGTAACAACTGTCATAGGTATTCGTATGACACCCGGGACCGACTATATAACGTGCTCTCCGAGGCACGGAGGAGTCTCGATGTGTAACGAACGGTCACCCATCCCCAGACTGACCGCGGCAAGCACAGCTTAACGTCGCAAATCATATGATCCACGCGGTTGGTAATCAACCAAGAGGCGGTCAAACGCTACTAATATTTAGATATGTAGAAAATCTTTCACATCACTGAACAAATTTATATAAACTCTAAAACTAATAATACCTACTCAAACTATTAACCACAAACTAAATAGAATATAAATATGATACCTATACGAAATTGTTTTAGAAACAACCTTTACTATATAAAATAATTTAATAATAATATAACATAAAAACACGCCTAGAATTCCCCGAAGGGTTGGGCAGAAGTGTTATTAGCACCCTCGTATCGCAAGTTATGTTTAAGTCCCATGTATTAGGGGGCGAGCCTATTGCCATTAACCGGGCACAAATCCAGATTCCAGGCTGCTACTGAGAAATTCCTAATGGAAAAACCTTATAATATCAATCTAATCTTAGGATATCGGCAATGCCCAGTAACTGGGTCGCAGAAGTCTGATGGCAGTTGCTCCGTGTAAAATACTGGTATTCAGCCGCATCTGGTTAGACTGGAAGCTGAGCCCAACATAGTTGAGAAAAGGCTTGGAGGAAGAAGAAATATCCGAAATATCCGACTCGTAAATATGTGAGCACATCACTATTCCAAAGGCCGCATTGAAAGAATATTATTCTTAGTGTTACCAAGAACGTAGGTATGGAAAGAATTCTTGCATTTCCTGAAATCCTGTTATAACTTTAATAATAAGTCAAATGAGGTCGGTAAAGTCAGTTAATGGCCATATTAATATTATACGTATGGTCAGCAACGAAAGTTGCTAAACACTGTTATAAAATAAATAAAATAAGTTTATTTCATGTCATTTTGGCTTTCATTGCATGTCGAGGAGTCTCCATTTCCATTTCTCTCTACATACTCGACAGCATAAAATTTGTGTTTAATTCTTATTGTATTGTTCTTTCTTTGTTTGTTTATTTTATTTATGCTGTCAGTGTTCTTGGCTGAATAAATAAATTTTCTTTCTTTCTTTCTTTCTTTCTTTCTCTTCTTTCATTTAGGCATAGAAAATGCCTGTAGTTGAAAGCTTCACTTTTCCCTTACATTATGAACATACAAATCGTTTACATACCTAAAAGAGAAAATAGGAAAAATAAAACGATCAATTATAGTGTGTATGCGCGCGTGTGTATTGGTGTTGTGTGTGTGTGTGTGAGAGAGAGACAGATTTTGAGTGTACATATGTGACTAAATAAGCGAATAACATCACTCTACATTATTTATTACTAGCAGCCCGTCCCGGCTTCGCACGGGTGGACAGTTTCCCGTTTTTGCAACATTTTTCATGTATGCTCCGCTCCTATTGGTCGTAGCATGATGTTATATAGCCTATAACCTTCCTCGACAAATAGACTCTCGAGAGCGTTGATTGCGAGTGGTCCTACATAAAAAAAAACAAAGAAAAAAAAAAAACAACACAAAAACAACACAACAATATTTTTTCAATTCCAACCAGTAGTTCCTGAGATTAGCGCGTTCAAACAAACAAACAAACTCTTCAGCTTTATAATATTATTATAGATTAAATCACACGTTGCAAAAGTAACTCTGTTATTTTTACATAACATCTAAATTGACCCAAAATTATTAGTTACACTGCTTTTCAGCATTTCATATAATAATCAAGAGTTTGTGTTATTTTATTGATAAATGTGTTCCGATAATTGTGGCGTGACGATCTCGACGCTTTTGCGGGGCTCACGTGGTTAGAAACGGCAGACAATATAGAGGTTTGGAAGGCAAAAGAGGAGGCTTTTGCTCAGCAGTGGGACATTACATAGGCTAGTAAAAAAATATGTGTTCCAATTAAAATTGAACATTACTTTGTTCAGTTATGATTTAATAAACTGTAGTGTTAATAGACTTTTGTTGCTGACCGTACATTAAACTTTTGATTAACTTAATAAACACGTCTAAAGCTAAATAAGTCAGTGCTCTGAATTTAGCTTAATTAATGAAGTTTCATGTAATAGGAGGCGAGCCTATTGCCATCAACCGGGCACAAGTTCAAACTCCGGGCTGCTACTTAGGAATTAAGTCCCAGTTACTTATAACTGCCTTTTTAGTCTAGTGGTGGCAAGCGCGACTGCTGATCGTGACGTCCTGAGTTCCATCCCCAGGTCACGCAAAGTGTTATTGGGTTTTTCTATTAAGAAATTTCTCAGTAGCAGCCTGAAGTCTGGATTTGTGCCCAGTTGATGGCAATAGGCTCGCCCCCTATTACATGGATTTAAACATAACGGCGAAATGAGGGTGATACTATACACTTCTGCCCAACCCTTCGGGGAATACAGGCGTGATGGTATGTTATGTTACGTATATAGAAACTTCTAATAAACTTAATAAACACATCTGATGCTACTGTAATAGAAGGTGAGCCTATTGCCATCAACTGGGCACAAATCCAAACTCCGGGCTGCTACTGAGGAATTCCACACGGAAAAACCCAATAACACTTTGCTCGACCTGGGTATCGAACCCAGGACCTCATGATCAGCAGTCGCTCTTGACACCGCTAGACCAACGTCGTAGTTATACGTAACTGGGACTTAAACATAACGGTGTAATGAGGGTATTACTATACACCTCTGCCCAACCCTTCGGGGAATACAGGCGTGATGTTCATCTATGTATGCAATATGATGGTCTACTTCTTCTTGTTTCTTTTCGTGTGGTTAGTAACTAACCTGGTGTCAGAGTTTATGCCGCCCATGGGCCTCTAACTCGGCTTCACATGCCGTCGAGAAATATCTCTCAGGCATGCCGGTTTCCTCACGATGTTTTCCTTTACCGTTTTTAAGCAAGTGATAATTATACATTAAATATAATTATTTATGTTCTACTTAATTTTAGTAGTTTAATCATTCACTGAAAACTTATCTATGATGAACTGTAAACTCCTTTCAAGATTATATCAAAATTCTTCGCTAACCACAAATTCTGAATTCAGTCTCGTAGTCTACAAGCCGAGGTCTGAAAACTTTCTGCGCAAACATTTGATGAGAAAAGCTTCGGACAAAGTTTGCGTCAGTCAGACCGACGCCCGATTCAATCGCAAAATGGTCTGACTTGTTTGAAACAACTTTGTTTTGTTAATATATTCTGATTTCTAATTACCTGCCTCGTTGGTCTAGTGGTGGCAAGCGCGACTGCTGATCGTGAGGTCCTGGGTTCGATCCCCAGGTCGGGCAGTGTTATTGTGTTTTTCCGGTGGAATTCCTCAGTAGCAGCCCGGAGTTTGGATTTGTGCCCGGTTGATGACAATAGACTTGCCCCATATTACATGGGACTTAAACATAACGGCGAAATGAGGGTGTTACTATACACCTCTGCCCAACCCTTCGGGGAATACAGGCGTGATGTTATGTTAATTATGCATGTTATTTTTTCCTAACCGACAGCTTGTAGATGGTCTTGCGGACCGTTTCTACGTATCCGGGCAGTTATTGGTGATACCTGAAGGGTGTTCAACCAATCCCGACGAGAATAAAATACTTAACCTAAGCTAACTACTATTACTACGTCTACTACTAACATCATAACTAGATACCAACAACACCACTAAGGGCGTCCTTAGGGGGGACTCGAACCTTGGCTTAGGGCGTTGCTTGCGAGAGAACTGGGAGGGAGACAGCTTGATGAAGACTGAATTAACGGTGTGACTGCGGAGCCAGAAAAGACGACGGGTTCGGTGCGCACGGTGGATCAGGGACATTATGCATGTTGATTCAATATGTCTGTTATAAGGGGCTCGTGACTAATTACCAACAGAGAGGATCATAGGATTTGCGAGACTAAGCTGCGCTTGTCGGAAATTTTTAGAAGAAGATAGAGACCTTGACGCTCTATCAAACATTTCCACACTGTGTAAATTGACATTTACCTCAATTCTAAACTCCGGACTGCTACCGAGAACTTCCAATAACGCTTTGCGTGGCTTGGGACTAGAACCCACGACCCTTACATACCCCTTTCGCTTCATCCACATTGATACATCTTGTCATACACGCACGCCGGTTGAGAGTACTACGCACCTGACCTTTGTGAAGAACATTACCAATAACATCGATGTATGTCTTTCTAGGACGTCCTCTACCGGCGTTCCCATTGACATCCGCCTTATAAATTCCTTTTGATAACAAAACCTATAGAATAATTCACTTCATAGATCTTCTGTATTTATATACAAGGTTAGTCGGAAAGGGGGTACTAAGCCGGGGGACACTTATGATGATTGTTTAAAAGAAAATGAAAATTTACTAAATTCAATAAAAAAAACCATCCGATTTTTCTTGTCCATCCACGATTTTTATTTTAGTTTAAAAAAAAGTCGTTATCCCTACCAATACCAAGTATACCAATACTAAGTAGTTACCAATTCAGAAAATGCAGCTTCTAATCCGTGTCCCCAAATGTAAACACAGCTCATCATAGCTAGAGTTTAGATAGATATATATATAGATAGAGTATAGCGTATTTTTTATGGAATCTTTGAACAGCTATTTCACTTAAACTAATGACTTTTGGGGAAAGTTGTAGAACAAAAGTTATTCATTATTATGGGTACTTTAACACCCTTTCGGCTTAGTACCCCCTTTCTGACTAACCTTGTATAAAGGGAGATATTGACTGACTGATCTATCAACACACAGCCTAAACCGCTAGGGTTAGAAACTTGAAATTTTGACAGTAAGTACCTTATATAAAGTAGACATCAACAAAGGAAGGATTTTCCAAAATTCCTCCTCTAAGTGGGTGAAAAAAATCACGCAAGCAAAGCTGCGGGTAAAACCTAGTATTATATAACATAAACATAATTAGCCCTTTACTGTCCCACTGCCGGGCACAGGCTTCTTCTCAGAATGCGAAGGGTTTAGCAGACTACACACACCATCGAGACCTTTATGGAGCCCTCTCGGGTGAGCAGGTTTCCTCACGATGTTTTTCCTTCACCGTTAACGTAAGTGATAATCAAATTCTGATCTGCACATGAATTCAAAAAGTCAGTGATATGGGCTCGGATCCAACTCAGACCCTCTTGTATGAAAGGCAAGCGTTCAACCGCTAGGTTATCACTGCTCGTTAAACCTATTCTATATATACATATAATAAATCTGTAGACTTGGTGTGTCTTTACATAGCAAATATTTTGAAAAAAACCTGGTTTGGGTGTTAAACGATAATCAATAGAACCCATTTTTATCATTTTTGGAATTTTTGTCTGTTTGTATGTTTATCTGTTTGTTTGTGCAAGCATCACGTAAAAACAACTGATCCAATGGTGTTGACTTTTATAAACAAATATTGTGTTTATCTCCATGTAACATGTCGTTTTTGTTTCATCGCAATCGGTTCACGCAATTAAAAGATATGCGAATTTTAACTTCCCTAGAAGAAGTTAGCATGTATTCGTTTATACCATTTCATTTCAATAGATGGCGTTACGTGTATCAAATCACGTTGTGAGGAAATATATTACAACGAATAAATCCACAAATTACCTAATATTAATTGTTGAATTGGTACCTATTCTCAGTCTACGGAAGGTGTATTGAAATGCTATCCTCACGAAGAAGGTTAAGCTTTGATAAAAAAAAATCGAAGATATTGTTATTCAGAATTTATTAGGTACCTATCTATCTGAATGGCAGTGGAAGAGAAATACACTCAATTTCATAAGTGAGTGTATTCTAAATTTTTAATTGTGCAAGGCAATACGATAGGTTAATTTGAAATACTCATATATTTTATTAATATTATCATAAATCTGTAGACTTGCCGTGTTTGAAAATTGAAAATATTTTTAAAATAATAGTGGGGATGGTTAAAAGATAAGAAAAAAAACCATTTCGATAATTTTTGGACTTTGTGTCTGTCGGTTTGTTTGACTCACTGTGATTGACTTTTATAGACAATATTGTGCGTGTCTCGGAGTAACATTTAGTTTCTGTTTCATCCTAATCGGTTCACTCAATCTAAAGTTATTAGAATTTAAAGTCATTAAGAAAAAAAATTGCATCATTTGTTGTAGCATAATTGCTCAATAGATGGCGTTGCGTGTATACTAAATTACGTAATCTATTTTCCGTTCAGGTTTAAACGTGTAGGTACAGTTTCCGATTAGCTTATGTTATGCTATGAAGCTGCTTCTCGCACGATTAGCTCTATGTGGCTCTATCCCGTGTACCTAAGCAACCTGAGCTATCTTTATGCACAAATCCCTTTTTTTTGTACATCGTTGGTAAATCCTCATGGAAGTCCCTCGCCCGGGGAAGGCAAGGGGGTCTGCCGGACTCTTACCGGCTAAAAACCAACGGTGTACCTCCTTCTAACCTAAATCCGGGGTCACGGGATTCGCTATTACACACTTGCAGGGTGTGCTGCGCCGTGTCCTCCTGACAGTCCACACAGTGGTGACAACCGGGTGTCTGCTCCCGGCCTATACGACACAGGTACTTCCCGAAACAGCCATGTCCCGAGAGTACCTGCGTCAGCCGAAAGCTGAGGGCGCCATGATGCCTCTCCAGCCACATGCACACATCCCATTTTTTTTTTCTTCTTTTTTTTTAACGCGGGGAAATCCTCATGGACTATCCCCCGTCTGCCCCAGACGGGGGATAGTCCATGAGGATTTCCCCGGGTGTGCCGGACTTTTACCGGTTAAAACCACCATGGTGTCCCTCCTTCTGACCTAAGGCCGGGGGATTCGCTATTGCATGCACCGCAACCCCGGCAGGTCTTGGTCCACCAATTGCTGGTGGACCTCTCCACTGTAGGGCCCCACCCCACGACCTCACGAGAGGCGCGGGGGGCACCCCACATCACCGGCGCACCAGAACACATGGTACGCCGTGACCACCCCGGGGACCAAACAAGTACATGGGTGCCAGACTACCCCGTGTCTGGGCACCCCTGGTCCCCATGCGACGGGTCAGATTAGTGGCCCCGCCGCCTACCACTTTTCGGCCGCAGAGAATAGAAAGGGCGGCCAGGTACACACCGCCACTCCTCTTCCCCTGCGGCCCCACCGCGTCCGCCATCTGATGGTGGCGGCCCCGTCAAGGCCGCGGAAGGTAGGGAGAACGGCGCACCGTAATACCGGCACTCCTCTCCCGCCGTGGCCTCCCGCACTCAGCCGCGATGCGTTCCAAACGACATCGCGGCCCGCCTCAGTTGCGATATCGCCGAAGCGACACCGCAACCTACTTGGCCGCTACATCGAGGGCTACCAGACCCAAGCCTCGACGAGCGGCCCCTCCTTGGGTTCCTCTTCGCTTCACCGTGGGGTTCAATGCCACAGCTACTAAGCCCCCCCGCAACGACAATGCGGGAACCCAACCGGGGGGATGCACACATCCCTGGTGTTTCTACTGCTAACATTGTTCACAGGGAAACCTTTTTATAATGGACCTGACTACTGATAGAAATACAACATATTTTGTTTGGTAAAAATTCTAATTTTTTAATCTAACAACTAAACATCTACTCAGCCTAAACCGTTGGTAAAAACATAAAGCACCCGAAGCTATGTGAGGTTTCCGTTTTTTTATGTATTTTTTCATGGTTAGAACAAACAAAGATTTTTTAAAACCCACCTAATCTATACCTACATAATAATAATTTCAGTTAAGCAAGTAATCTTGTTCTACGACTTCTACGCATACCTACAAAGTTGCGGGCACAGCTAGTATTAAATAAGATAACTATTTACCTGTCTATCAGCTTTGTTCTCCTAAACACTTCATCCAACCCGGAACGCTATTTCACAGAACACATACCTGTGAACAAAAATAAATAATTGTTTAGAAGTGGCAATTAAAATGCAGGTATCCAGTACACTCTCCCAAATCGTATACAGAATGACACAACTAAGAAGTCGCATCGACAAACTTGATCGAACAACCAATGGCAGTCGCTCATTTTCGCGCCACTCACACTTATTGCGTCAACGTAAAGGTGTGTTCAGACCTGGTGAATGCGCCGCGAATGCACCGCTCGCGAGCCGCTTGCGAAATGTGCGCATGCATTTCATGTTCGTACGCAGCCCCTGCGCCGTATGCGCGCCGCTCGTGCACAAGCTAGGCGCTGTACTCGAGTGCCGCAGGAGGTGCGCGCGTGCTTCCCGCGGTGCACCTCCTTATGTGCCCGCGTAGATGGGAACGTAGGCTCATAGTTACAACGCGAAAGAAGCTATGTGCGCACGAGCTTGCGCGCGGTTCACCCGCGCCCCACTTGAGCCTTGCCGGAGTTGCACTAGAGCGGCGCATCAAACGTAGGCTGTAACTGCACGCGAGCAACACGCGCGCATTTCGCAAGCGGCTCGAGAGCGGCGCATTCGCCAGGTTTGGACACACCTTATAGATCATTTGTTACTGCAGTACTAATAAACATTCGTAATCTTGAAGTCGCTCTCAGTTCGGAAGTGTTCGGTTTTACGAAGTTTGCCGATGCGACTTCTTAAGTAATTTCGTACTATACCATTAACAACACCATACTACTTGTAGCAAGCAATAAGTATAAAATACCTATTTCTAGAATATTCGCTAAACTAAAAGACAATATTCACGGCTCATTTGTCAGTGGTGTGAAGGTTATAAATAGTCCGTACGCGTGAAAGATGGTGTGGTGTTAGGTGCCTGTCTTAGGTGTATTTAGGCTCGCAATATGTTCTTGTTTGAGCTGAGGTATTAACGAACGGTATACTACTTAAGGTGAAGTCCTATCTTAAGTAGAGTAGGTACTCTTCGCAAGTTTGTAGTTAGGGTTCATAGGGGCATTTTTTTAATAGTTCTAAAATCGACAACAGATGGCACCACTACGAATGTAGACCTGTCAAAACTTTGTTTTGTACAATAGGAGTCGCTGAATGAACACAATTCATTTACAATACTAGGTTGGTCTAGTGGTGGCAAGCGCGACTGCTGATCTTGACATCCTGGATTCGATCCGCAGGTCGGGCAAAGTGTTAATGGGTTTTTCCGTATGGCATTCCTCGGTAGCAGCCCGGAGTTGAGATTTGTGCCCGGTTGATGGCAATAGCCTCGCCCCCTATTACGTGGTATTTAAACGTAATGGCGAAATGAGGGTGTCAATATACACCTCTGCCTATCCTTTCGGGGGATACAGGCGTGATGTTAATTAGCTTTACAACATACCATGAATTACTGGCTAATGTATTATGTATTAGACATGGACATTTTGATTCAGAATTTTACATTGATAGGTATAACAACCGCGCTATTCAATGCCGCCATTGCGATTTTAAACAATTTTGTTTGAAGAATTGAGACCCCGTTCACTGCATAAAGCCAAAAAAGGCTAAAAACCGGCCAAATGCGAGTCGGGTTCCGTACCATTATCATTATCTATAAAAACGGCAAAAAATTCACGTTTGTTGTATGGGAGCCCCCTTTAAATATTTGTTTTATTTTAATTTAATCATTTATTTTTAAAGTAAATATATAACTAAATATTCTGTGAATATTTCAAGCGTCTACCTGTTGCCGTTATCAATATCGAGCAAAAACGAGCAAAAAAATCACGTTTTTTGTATGGGATTTATTCTGTTTTTTAGTATTTGTTTTTATAGCGGCAACAGAATGACATCTTCTGTAAAAGTTTAAACACTCTTACTATCAGAGTTCATGAGATAGCCCGGTGACAGACGGATGGACGGACGGACAGCGGAGTCTTAGTAATAGGGTCCCGTTTTACCCTTTGGGTACGGAACTCTAAAAATGATGTTTAATTCTATCTCAGCGCGGTCACGATAGATATTTCTAGTCTAACCAAGCTTGGCAACCAGGTTCACGTGTTATTAGTTTACAGACGGATGATTCTGCACGTAACTGCGCCATGTCTTGGCCAAATATAAAATGGAGGAAATACAACAATGTTTTCGTCGCCTAATTCAATAAGGTACGAGACACAAGATTGAATTATTCGTTTTGTTGTGTCAATGATATAAGCTCTCTGTGTTTTGGTAAAGAAGAGGTCTTCCCTTGGTGGGCGTAAAAGCCCGTCTCTCTATCTCTCTCTATTGTGTCGGCATCACTATCTTCGTCTTCTTCCTGCCCTTATCCCACACTAGGTGAGGTCGGCACAACATGTATTTATAAAATCCCTGTTGTTAGAGGTTTTGGCTTATTGTTTTATGACTGGCCGCCTACCTGACATCAACCCTCCTTGGGAATACTCGTTGCGGCGTCGCGCGGGTGACCTAATGTGCTTGCTGATATTATGCACTGGGTCCCAAAATGATATGCTTGTCAATCTTATTATGTCAGCATCACGATTATGAGACTAGTTCATGTTGCAGTGAAAAGATTAGACAGTCAGCAAGGTTGGTAGTGGGGCTGACTGCACAGAGTGCGCTGGACGTACTTATAAGTCTTCCACCTTTTTTTATATCTTTGGAAAATCCTCATGGATGTCCCTCGCCCGGGGCAGGCGAGGGGGTCTGCCGGGCTCTTACCGACTCAAAACCAACGGTGTTCCTTCTCCTGACCGTTCGGCCGGGGTCGTGGGATTCGCAAGAGCATACACCGCAACCATAAGTGTTCTGCCTAACCTTTTCCTAACTATGTTAGGGACAGCTTCCAATCTAACTAAATGCGGCTGAATACCAGTATTTTACACGGAGCGACTGCCATCAGACCTCCGCTACCCAGTTACTGGACAATGCCGATATCCTAAGGTTAGATCGGTTGTCAGAATTTCGGGCTTCTGACTACCCGTAACGACTGTCATAGGTTATGACATCCGGGACCGACGGTTTAACGTGCTCTCCGAGGCACGGAGGGGTCTAGATGTGTAGCAAACGGTCACCCGTCCGCTGATAGACCGCAACAAGTGCAGCTTAACCTCGCAAATCGTATGATCCGCACTGTTGGTAATTAACCACGAGCCCCTGTCTTCGAGATATCGAAGAGATAGCTTTGTCTTGGATAATAATTGTACAGTTTTTTTTTCATCAACTCTTTTTTTGATCTAGTGGTCGCAAGCGCGTCTGCTGAGCTTGCGATCCTGAGTTCGAACCCCGGGTCGAGCAAAGTGTTATTGGATTTCTCCCATTCTCAGTAGCAGCCCGCAATCTGGATTTGTGCTCGTTTAATGGCAATAGGTTCGCCCCCTATTACATGGGACTTAAACATAACTGGCGAAATGAAGGTGTACTAAAACACCTCTGCCGAACCTTTCGGGGAATAAAAGGCGTGATGTTATGTATTTTTTTTACTGAAAGCTAAACCTCTAATTCTAAACCTTCAATGTTTATTCAAAATCCAAAAATCTACCAATACCATTACCCGAGGTGTTAGCTTCCAAATTCCAAATATTTGTCGTCACCTCAAAAAGGTTGACAGGTGTACTCAAGGCGCCCTTAAATTCACTTTCTGTGTAACTGAAAACGCCTTTCAGGGGTACGGAACCCTGGGTTTACAAAGGCTGATTTCATTATTACACCCGGCGATGGCTTAAAAGGGATCCGTGTGACGTATTTTTATTCATTTCTTGGGTTAGCGAATGGTAAGTGCGAAATGGTTTTATGAGATATATTTTTCTATATATGTGTCGTGTAAGTTAGGGATAGAAAGAAAGAAAGAAAGAAAGAAAATTCATTTATTCAGCCAAGAACACTGACAGCATAAATAAAATAAACAAACAAAGAAAGAACAATATAATAGGAATTAAACACAAATTTTATGCTGTCGAGCATGTCCATGCCGAAAAGGTCACCAACTCAGCATATGCTAGGCGTCAAACACCCAGCGCTGATTTTCAGCTGGCACCCCCGCAGTGACACACGGATGGAGGTAGTTAATTTTAAATATATATTCTATTATACTTGAATGGATAAAAGTGTTTTATAATGTGTCAATAAACTACAAAAATATAATAAAAAATAAAAACTACTTTTAATATAATTTGTGACAGCTAATCATATATGATAGGTCATATTCGTTTGTAGTGCGAGGTGATTTTGTTAAGGTGGATTTAGACCAAACCTGCGAATGCTCATTCTATCCCTACTCCTTCAAATTATTTTGGTGTAAAGAGAGACAGAGCCTTCTTTCGTTGTTCTATCTTGTTTGCGGAGATTCTATGGAATGTTCTAAGAATGCTCGCTCGCTTGATGTAAATAGCGCTAGAGCGTGCGAACAGTTGCTCAGAACGTTCTTTCACAAAATAGATAGGTACAGAAGTCAATCTACATACACGTGCGCTCGAGCAACGCACACATAGACACTGCTCACGGACACCATATCTCGGACTGTTTGGGACTAGAGTGTGAGTGAGTGCGAGCGCGACTGCCATGCGCTTGAGAGAGATAGATATATAGATAGAGCGACCGCCGAGCGTAGGTATGAAAAGTGAAGAACATAGGCGCCCCGTACACAGTCAATCTCGATCGCGATCCGCAATCAAAATCAATGATCGCGATCCAGATTGTTTTGTTCCGTTCCGTCAATCTAATTCGTACATTATCAATATCAGTCTGTATACGGGGCGCCATACATGTGATTGACTTCTGTACCTATCTGTTTTGTGGTTCTTTCGTGTTTGGACGTGCTCGCTCCTCGAAGCGATCTCTTCAAAGCGTTCTTGTGTTCGACTGATCTAAACATCTCTAGAGCATGTACAAGAATTCCAGTTCTTGTTCGTTGTCATTCTTGCTTATTGGTATTCTTTTGGTGTTAATGATGAAAATTAATTATCGTTTCCACCATAAAAGCAACAAACAACGACGTACTGTTCTCTTGTATATTTTGATTAGCTGTCATAAATTAAAAGTAACTTTTATCTTTTATTTTTTACTAGCTGTGTCCTCACGGCTCCGCCCGTAGCCTATGTTACGCAGTGATAATGTAGCTTTCTAGCGGCAAAAGAATTTTTGAAATCGGTCCAGTAGTTTTTAAGTTTATTCGTTACATACAAAAATACAAAAATCCAAAAATACAAACCTTTCCTCTTTATAATATTAGTATATATAGATTATATTTTTGTAGTTTATCTCAATATCTACCTAGTATATGCATTGCTTATTGACACATTATAAAACACTTTTATCTAGTCAAGTATAATAGAATATATTTAAAATTAACTACCTCCATCCGTGTGTCACTGCGGGGGTGCCAGCTGAAAATCAGCGCTGGGTGTTTGACGCCTAACATATGCTGAGTTGGTGACCTTTTCGGCATGGACATGCTCGACAGCTTAAAATGTGTATGTTTAATTCTTTTTATATTGTTCTTTCTTTCTTTATTTTATTTTATTTATGCTGTCATTGTGTTCTTGGCTGAATAAATTAATTTTCTTTCTTCTTTTCTTTTTTTCTTTCTCGTTCTAGCTCTATAGTAGTTGGGTACCCACCTTTAGACCTTTTATTTGCTCTTTGTCTACTAAAATAGTGACAACATTCAGTTCTTAAGCAGTGATAGCCTATGAACACTTGCCTTCCATCCAGGAGGGCCTGAGTTCGATCCCGGCCCGTACCTCTGACTTTTCGAATCCGGATCAGAATTTGATTATTACTTGCGTTAACGGTGAAGGAAAAACATCGTGACGAAACCTGGTCACCTGAGAGGGCTCCATAAAGTTATCGATGGTGTGTGTAGTCGGCCAACCCGCACCAGGCCAGCGTGGTGGACTAAGGGCTAAACCCTTCTCATTCTAAGAAGAGGCCCGTGCCCAGCAGTGGGACAGTAATGGGCTAGTTATGTTATCTATATTAACATTATAAAGCTGATGAGTTTGTTTGTTTGAACGCGCTAATCTCAGGAACTACTGGTTGGAATTGAAAAAATATTTTTGTGTTGGATAGTCCATTTATCGAGAAAGGTTATAGGCTATATAACATCACGCTACGACCAATAGGAGCAGAGCATAAATGAAAAATTATTTCTCTCTCGTTAAGAATCTTCCTCCTAGCGTTATTCAATTCGTCGTTTTAACACAGAAATCCGAATAATAAGACAATTTAAATTTCTGTGGCTTCCATTGTAACCAGATGTGGTTAAATACCAGTATTTTATACGTAGCGACTGCTATCAGACCTTCGCGACCCAATTACTAGGCTATCACGACATCCTAAGGTTAAATCGGTTGTTAGACTTCGGGTTTCGATTACCCGTAACGACGTCATAGATATTCGTATGATACCCGGGAGCGACAGTTTAACGTACTCTCCGAAGCATGGAGGGGTTTCGATATTAAACTAACGGTCACCCATCCGCGGACTAACCGCGGCAAGTGCAGCTTAACCTTGCAAATCGTATGATCTGCGTCGTGGGTTATTAGCCACGAGCGCGTGGACTATAGTCTAGATTGAATTTATTTACTTGACAGACAGAGAAAGTACATAGTGTACAAAACAATTCTTATCTAAAAAGGTCTGATACCAAAAATCGTACACCCATTAACACACAGCTGACTGAGCATCGAACCTTCGACCCCCCAACCCCTACCCAATAAAAATAACAATTTCCAATCTTCAACTCGTTGTTTTTTGGTACCTAGCAATAAAACCAGCCCGCAGCCGGAAGACATCGGCGCGGCGACCGGCAGTGACGTCATAAATTCACGGACCCCTTCAGGCGGTTACTGGTAACATTATGTAGCCAGTTAACTTGTTCACGGGTTGTTTACTGGGATTCGCGAAAATATAACTAACGCAGTGATAGCCTAGCGGTTGGATGCTTAACTTCCATGCAGGAGGGTCTGAGTTCGGCCCTGGCACTTCTGACTTTTCGAATTCACGTGCGGATCAGAATTTGATTATTACTTGCGTTAACGGTGATGGATTCCCAGGCAGGCGGCCGGTCATAAAACAATAAGCCAAAACCTCTAACAATATGGATTTACGAAATACATGTTGTACCGACCTTACCTAGTGTGGGGTAAGGGCAGGAAGAAGAAGAAAAAGTTAACGGTGATGGAAAACATTGTGAGGAAACCTGCACACCTGAGATAGCTCCAAATAGTTCTGGATCACTAGGTTCTCCAGGGCAGCAACAGTGTGTATAGTGGACTAAGGCCTTAAATCTTCTCGTTCTGAGAAGAAGCTCGTGCAAAGCCTTGGGACAGTTATTTTAGGTGTCATTATAATTATGATGAGGGCTATTACTGGACACACTTCCATATTCCAGGCTGGTAGTGACACTAATAAGTTTCTATCTTGATAACACTTCTTCTTCTTTTCGTGTGGTTAATGACTAACCTGGTGTCAGAGTTTAAGCCGCCCATGAACCTCTAACTTGGCTTCACATGCCGTCGAGAAATATCTCTCAGGTATACCGGTTTCTGCGACTGCCCCGAGGACACGGCGCTGCACACTTTGCAGGCGTGTCCAGCTTGGGGGTCGCAGCGCCGCGAATTAGTCGCGGCGGTCGGCGGTGACCTCTCGCTTCCGGCCGTGGTTCTGTCCATGGTCGGGAGCGAGACTGCGTGGGAAGCCATCGCCTCCTTTTGTGAGGGGGTGATGGCGACCAAAGAGGAAGCGGAGAGGGAGAGGGAGCGGTGTGCTCTTCTCCCTTCCTGCGCCAGACGCACCGGGCGCCGGAGGGCGCGTATACGCGATGACCTCCAGCCACCCTAGTGTGTAGCCTGCGGGCGGCGGGTTTGGGGACTCGCCGCCCGACCAGTAACAGGCCCGAGAAGGCGGCGCGCCGTGTTCCGTGCGCGCTTCTCAGGAGGACGTGGGGCAAGGCCCCACAGAGGAGAGGTCCGCCATGGATTGGCGGACCGGGACCTGCCGGGGTTGCGGTGCATGCTTTTGCGGATCCCGCGACCCCGGCCGTACGGTCAGGAGAAGGAACACCGTTGGTTTTTAGCCGGTAAGAGTCCGGCAGGCCCCCTCGCCTTCCCCGAGCGAGGAACATCCATGAGGATTTTCCAACGAGAAAAAAAAAGGTATACCGGTTTCCTCACGATGTTATCCTTCACCGTTTTTAAGCAAGTGATAATTATACAATACGCACATGAATCTGAAAAGTCAGAGGGTGCGTGCCTTGGGTTCGAGCTCGAGACCTATGACTTGGCAGTGCGACGGTCACACTACTAGGCTATCACCGCTGTTTTATTTGCCCAAGTTGAGAATCAAACATAAAGCTTTACGCTTGGCAGCCGCGCTATCAACAACAAATGAGAAACTAGAGACCAAAATTTAGAACAAAATCGTTGTCTTCAGACTATTTATTTGACTCTGTTAATCTTGCCTCAAAATCTAGACGTTAGATAGTCCCAAAACTGTCGCTACTTAATAACATCTCGTTAAACAGAATTCTGGTGAGATTACGCGTAAAATTGTAATTTTGAATACGGTGGCTTGCTTTGTCTAGTCAGGCGCCAAGCAGTTTACTGTGTTTCGTCGCGTGTGTGTGAGAGCCATAGGGGTATAGGGGAATCCCTCTATATCTATGTTCCTTGGATTTGTGTGCTCCATCTTAGACCCTGTCTGCGCTTACCATCAGGTGAGACTAGGGCCAAATGCGTCCAAGTCAAGAAATAAAAAAAGGATGGCTTGTGACTTTGTCCAGTTTTATAAATAACTAGCGACCGCCCCGGCTTCGCACGGGTGCAATTTAGATACTAATGTGGGGCATATAAACCTTCCTCTTGAATCACTCTATCTACTGCTGAAAACTGCACTTAAATCCGTTGCGTAGTTTAAAAGATCTAAGCCTACAGACAGCGGGAGCGACTTTGTTTTATACTATGTAAAGAAGAACATTGAAAATACTGAAGACAGTAAGCGAGGAGTCACTGAAGGCTTAGAACCTATCGATTTAAAATTCTATAAGAAAAGTCCTGTCCAACAGCAATCAAGGCATCGATAATGAAGCCAATTAAAACTTCACAGCTTTGCATAGAAGACCCTCTCAACGTTATTAGCTATCAAAGGTAGCATACGAGTCTATTTACATGCCCCGATTGGAAAAAAGCTACCATTGGTAAGCAGATGGTGGATAGTTATAAGATAATTTATAAGGCGGATGTCAATGGAAACACCGGTAGAGGACGTTCTAGAAGGACATACATCGATGTTATTGGTGATGTTCTTCACAAAGGTCAGGTGCGTAGTACTCTCAACCGGCGTGCGTGTATTACAAGATGTATGAACGTGGATGAAGCGAAAGGGGCATGTAAGGGTCGTAGCATGTGGCGTTCTATAGTTTCTGCCTACCCCCATGGGAAAAAGGCGTGAGTTTATGTATATATGGTAAGCAGAACGATTCGTTTTTGGTGGGGTCCTGCCGTTTTGCCAAAATAATTTTGACAAAATTTCATTATCTATACAAGCAGCCTTTTTTTATACCAATGCAATATTTGGAATGATTTTAGTACGCACATTTTTATTTGGTCTAATTTTTACTCGACAGAATATTACCACGGATAATGTCATTAAGGCATTTGGTCTTTAATCAAATGATTTATTACAACCAACAATCTTTAGACAATAAACATTGAGTTAAATGATATTTTGTCATGGCAAAAAATATAAAGATGCTTATATCTTTTTTAAATCGAAACAGCTAGGTTGGGTTAGGTTAGTTAGAACTGTGACATCACACGCCGAAAACATATTTTTGAATGTAAAACCAGAAACTACTGACTTGTTTTATTTTGCGTAAAATATGTTATACCAACTGAAATATTTGACTACATTAAAATTGGTAAAAGTGCTAGTTGGTAAGCAAGTTATTGTTTAAACGTTCACTTGCCAATCATTAGGTTTGCGTTACAATTATTTGTGAAGAGTTTAGTTGCTAAGTAATAATTTGGCAAATTAAATTATGCGGAAGATTGTTTGGGAAGTGATAAATTGTCAATTTTTTTTTTGATGAAGCAAGGATACCCTCATTTGGTCATAGAACTGGGAATGAAATATCTAAAATCCAACCTTCTTCTCTCCTGTCAGCACGAGCAATATGAGAATAGCTGATGCCGTGATGAAGAGATTAGCAAGTCAGCAACTTTGGTAGAGTCAAGCCAAGCTGACTCGGCATTAGAATTGTAATGGCAGCACTTCTTCTTCTCCCTGCCGTTATCCCACACTAGGTGGGGTCGGCACAACATGAATTTCATAAATCCATGTTGTTAGAGGTTTTGGCTTATTGTTTTATGACCGGCCGCCTGCCTGACATCAACCCTCCTTGGGAATAGTCGATGCGCTGTCACGCGGGTGACTCAATGTGCTTGCTGATATTATGCACTGGGTCCAAAAGTGTAACGCTTGTCAATCTTATTGCCAACAACTACGTGCCTTGGATTCGAGCTCGGGACCTATGACTTGGCAGTCCGACGGTCACACCACTAGGCTATCACTGCTGTAAGCGTGTACTGTAGATGTTTTACGAATTATTCAAATCAATGCCTATCTATCTAGAGCTTATAATAACAAATACCCTCATATTTGACAATGCTAACCCGAAGGATAAATCTGGGTCTACCTTCAACTAACTAACTCCCACGGGATAACTAATCAATTTAACGTAAGGTGTCAATTAGTTAAACCCTTTAGTTCATACAATATTCATATCATTTATACTGCCTAGTTGGTCTAGAGGTCGCAAGCGCAACTACTGAGCATGGGGTCCTAAGTTCGATCCCCAGGTCTGGCAAAGTTTTATTGGGTTTTTCCATTAGGAATTTCTCAGTAGCAGCCTGGAGTCTGGATTTGTGCCTTGTTAATGGCAATAGGCTCGGCCCTTATTACATGGGATTTAAACATTACTGTCGAAACGAGGGTGTACTAAAGACACCTCTGCTGAACCCTTCGGGGAATATAAGGCGTTATGTTATGTTTAATTATCATCACAGTCACATATATCACAGTTACTTATGCTCGGCGCAATATGTTTTTCTCTTCCATTCATTCCTGTCAGCCGTCTCATATCATTTACTCCCTTATCTTTTATATCCTCCCTCACACAATCCATCCATCTTTTCTTTGGTCTCCATCTCCGCCTCCATCCATCAACATTCATATTCATCACTCTCTCAGTCACATGTGTTTCATCCCTCCCCATCACATGCCCATACCAAGATCTATCCGTCTTCTTCACGGTCCAAGACTCTGACCCGTACAGAACGACTGGTCTTATAATGGATTTGTAGATTTTGCCCTTCAGCTTGAGGGGCATCCGTAACATCCGTGTTATGTTTAATATTCATACGTAATAATACATACATACATACATACATAAACTCACGCCTTTTTCCCATGGGGGTAGGCAGAAACTATAGAACGCCACATGCTACGACTCTTACATACCCCTTTCACTTCATCCACATTCATACATCTTGTAATACACGCACGCCGGTTGAGAGTACTACGCACCTGACCTTTGTGAAGAACATCACCAATAACATCGATGTATGTCCTTCTAGGACGTCCTCTACCGGCGTTCCCATTAACATCCGCCTTATAAATTCCTTTTGTTAATTGCCGTTCACTCATTCTCTCAACATGGCCAAACCACCTAAGCATACTCCTTTCAATTTTTGTCACTACATCATCTTTTAAACCGCAACTTTGTCTAATCTCTTCATTTCTCAATCTAATACGTAATAATATCAGTCTATAAACGTTCACTACTCTACACGAGCACTCTAAGACCACTTCAGCACACTTACATACGCCTATGCATGTTATTGATTGCTTTCGCAGCTGAAAACACACGATTTCAGCTGTCCACCTGGCTAGCTACCACCCTCACATTAAAGTCCGGCGCCAAGCAGTTTACTGTGTTCCGTCGTGTGTATGTCAGAGCCAGAGGGGTATAGGGGAGTCTCTCTATATCTCTGTTCCTTGGATCCGTGTGCTCCATCTTAGACCCTGTCTGCGCTTACCATCAGGTGAGACTGGGGTCAAATGCGACCAGATCAAGAAAAGAAATAACAGGTCTTCTTCTCTCTCTCTTCTTCTTCGCACGAGGTATACGAGAATAGCTCATGCTGTGGTGATAAGATTACCCAGTCAGCAAGGTTGGTAGTGGAGCTGACTGCACAGGGTGCGCTGGACGTGCTTGAGTATCGTCACTCGTGGCTAATATAACACCACGTCTGTATTTCCCGAAGGGTTAGGCAGAGGTGTATAGTAACACCCTCATTTCGCCGTTATGTTTAAGTCCCATGTAATAGGGGCCGAGCTTCTTGCCATCGGCCACAAATGCAGACTCCGGGCTGCTACTGAGAAATTCCACAAGGAAAAACCGAATAACACTATGCTCGACCTGGGGATTGAACCCAGGATCAGCAGTCGCGCTTGCCATCACTAGACCAACGAGGCAGTTAATAAGATACTCGTGGACTGATTCCTATAATTTACGGAGCGTTATTGGTTAAAATTAAGACTCTTGTATCTTTACCAATAATGAAGCAAATACCTCATAGCTTTACATAGTAGACCCTCCCATATGGAAGTAGCTATCACAGGTAAAATTAACTTACTAGTTTATTTATAGCTTGGCAATAAAAAATGCTACCATTGGTAAGCAAAACGATTAGTTTTTGTTTATAGGAACCCGGCATAAAACATTCCAACATTTTAGCGAATTAATGCTTGATTGATATGATTAGAACCTAATGCGTGTCGGAACCGTTCCAAATCCTTTAACATAACAATACATTCCTACCAAATGTGGAGTACAAGATATGGTGTTCCTCCAACGAAAAGGGAGGATCCTCCTACCAGGCGGGTCTTATGCCTGGCGGGCCACTGCCCAACGGTTGATGTTGGGAAGTTGTATATACCTATACAGGCTGTAAACGATATCATGTAATTCCTTCAAACCTCGTGATGTACTGCTGACATAGATTAAACCTGCACGGGATAATTTAGGATGCAATTTTTTTTTACAAAAAGTAAGAAACATGATTGTGTTTTTAACGTGAGGCATTTTAGCGCCCCGAGCGAATTGCACACACAAATGTTTAATTTTAATTAAAAAAAAAATTGAATCCAAATGTTTTCCGTGCAGTTTTAATGTATGTCAACAGAATACATCACGAGGTTTGAAGGAATTCCATAATTTCGTTTACACCCTGTATACTATCTGCGTGTCAAATCTTGATATCGCGATGCAGGATTTGTGACGTTTCATTTGACAGCTGTCATTGTTGTCGCTGTAGTCTGTGAGACACTCGTTATGTTCCGTAGTTTGCATGTGGCGAGATAGATGCCGCCACACCAAAAAAAAAGAGAATATATGATTTGACCGGTCAATCGTTTAAGAAACGAGCTTGTATTCATATTTCTATGCAAATCTGGTAAAAGGGCAAAGGGTGTTATGTCAGAGGTAGATCCATTCTTTACCCTAAGCGTCATAATAATATGTTCAACGTCAGCGTAAGGTCAAGCACGCATTTATCATGTTGGTATCTGACTGCCTCGTTGGTCTAGTGGTGGCAAGCGCGACTGCTGATCGTGAGGTGCTGGGTTCGATCTCCAGGTCGGGCAAAGTGTTATTGGGTTTCTCCGTGAGGAATTCGTCAGTAGCAACCCGGAGTTAGAATTTGTGTTCGGTTGATGGCAATAGGGTTGCCCTTATTATATGGGACCTAAACATAACGGCGAAATGAGGGTGACATACACCTCTGCCCAACCCTTCACGGATTACAAGCGTGATGTTATGTATGTTATGTTAATTATATTTATTTATAAAAAAAACCTTTATATAGTGGTTTAAACACTTTTTAAAATCAATTAACTCTACATATATTTGTTTATCATTATTTTTCTAACAATCCCAGACCACAGAATTATACAAACCTCTACAAATATAAACCACCATCATTTTCAGTTAAGAGTCTAACTAACCGTTATCTCCCCAACAAGGAACCATTTGAACGAAGTAACTGGTTATTGTTACCAGGTGGTTGCTGTAATGGTAACATTGAATACGTCGTGTATTTCAGGATTATCTTAGCTCAGCTAACGGTTCTAAGGATTCTGTGATTCGAGATTAAAATTCTCACAATTTAATATAGAAGAATGAGTTTGTTTGTTGGATAGTAATGTTTGGTTGAACAATTATTAAATTATTTATCCATTATATTGAACTTTTAGAAGTCTGTTAGAGTTTTTTTTTAAACAAGATGGAGCGGGGCCGAGTTTTGATTAGGTAGGAGATACCACCTGCCGGGGTTGCGGTGCATGCAATAGCGAATCCCGTGACCCCGGTGTTAGGTCAGGAGGAGAAATACCGTGGGTTTTTAACCGGTATGAGTCCGGCAGGCCCCCTCGCCTTCCCCGGGCGAGGGACATCCATGAGGACGTTCCAACGATTTAAAAAAAAGGTAGGAGGTACCGGGGTTGCGGTGCATGCAATAGCGAAACCCATACCTCACGTGCGTGTGAACTGAGGGACCACACTGGTATTTCGCAAAGTAAAAATCGTAGGATTTCTTAGACAAACAATTGTAGAACAAATATGGGAATTTGTAAACAAATATATTAATAACTACAGCCCTTAGGTGCGGTCCCTCAGCCCTCACAGACCATCAGCCAGATCTCGGAAAGTATCTGAAAAATTAAGATATTGTGACTACAGACATAAGTTAGAAGTAGGAGCACCGTGGGTTTTTAGCCGGTAAGAGTCCGACATAGGCTAAGAGCTCAGCGATTTTGTACCGTGCCCGCCGCGGTGGTGGAACTGCGGTTTTATTTCTAAACTCACGAGACCAGCTATTTGCGCGGTTACGAAGCTGTCGCGGTTAGGATCATCGCCCACAAACGTAGCGTGGCAGTTAACGATCAGTTGAGGTCCAGACCGCCATGGATACACACCAGAAACGAGCTGTTGCGTTATACTTACTTCACAGAAGAATTAAAAAAGAAGGCCCAAAAGATTCTGGGTGCATCCACTGATTCAGGATAGAGATCGTTATGGATTATTTGTTACTCTTTGCCACTGCGATCGCCTGCCAACCGATCGCAGAGCGCGCGGGCGCAACCCGTCTTGGCTGCGGGTGACCGCGGCCCGCGCGATTCTACTAGTTGCCCGCCGGTGCAGCGGGATCTGCAAACAACCGAGCGCACCGCGGGGGTAAAACGCGTCGTGAGATGTGCTTTAATTTTTTACATATATATCTGCATTCTACAGAAGCTGCGGGCCCGCAACCGCGGCGGACGCGGGTGAAAATCGCTCCGTGAGTTCTTAGCCTTAACCCTTTCCCCGGGCGAGAGACATCCAGGAGGATTTTCCAAAGTAAAAAAAAATGTACTTAGTACCATAGTATATTATTATCAGCGCACCAAAGCCAGCTGTCACCCGCCCCTTGACATAGATACAAGAGACTATATAAAAAAGGAAGGATACCTATTTTTAACCCAAGGCTACCAAAATGTATCCCAGTAATGTTACGTCGATTCCAGTTACAATTTAAATTATGTAACTCTTTTTATCTCTGTAACAAACTAGTCTTGTCCTTGCGACCCTTTTACGCCCGGTTCCTATAAACAACAACGATTCGTTTTGCTTACCAATGGTAACATGCTTTATTGGCAAACTGGGCATAATTAATAGACTAGTAAGCTAATTTTATGTGTAGAGGTACATGGCTAATTACCAACCGCGCGGATCATACGATTTGCGAGGTTAAGCTGCGCTTGCCGCTGTCAGTCCATGGATGGGTGACCGTTCGTTACATTCGATATGTAACGAACAGAAACAGACGAACGACTGAGACTTTTGTTTGCATGTTTATGTGAAAAGTTTACAAATAAATATAATACCTAACAATACATTTTATTGCATTTTGCAACGTGTTAAGTGCCAAACACCAAGTGCTATGATCGCTACGTAACCTATCTTAGCTTCTGCCTCATACAATCTTATTAAGAAAAAAAATAGAAAAAAACTTAGTAAAATATTGTTTTTTTTTATAAAAGAGGAATATATTGAGAAAATCCATTTAATTTAGCCCCAACACTGACGCACACGACTGTACATGAGTTTTTGATGTAAAACATCTAATGGGGCTTAATGGGGCTTGTAATTACCAACCGCGCGGATCATACTATTTGCGAGGTTAAGGTACGCTTGCCGCGGTCAGTCCGTGGATAAGTGACCGTTCGTTACACATCAAGACCCCTCCGTGCCTCGGAGAGCACATTAAATAGTCGGTCCCGGGTGTCATACGAATACCTATGACAGTCGTTACGGGTAGTCAGAAGCCCGAAAGTCTGACAACTGGTCTATCCTTAGAACATCGGCATTGCCCAGTAATTGGGTTGCGGAGGTCTGATGGCAGTCGCTCCGTGTAAAATATTGGTATTCAGCCGCATCTGGTTAGACTGGAAGCTGACCCCAACATAGTTGGGAAAAGGCTAGGCAGATTGATTCAAGCTAATTTTATGTGTGATAGCTACTTCCATATCGGAGGGTCTACTATGCAAAGCCATGAGGTATTTGCTTCATTATTGGTAAAAATACAAGAGTCTTAATTTTAACTAATAACGCTTCGTAAGTTATAGGAATCGACCATTAAGATACTGTAAAAACCCAAAAAAAATTTTTGTTGGGTGCTTAAATATTATGTCCACAAACGATTTTTAAAACTGTAGGGCGGCAACAACAGAAAAAATAATTAACAAAAAAGAAAAAGTTTAATTAAAATGCAAAAAGGGTTCCGCCGCGTCCATTCGCGCCTAATTCCGGACGGTAATCTAAATATACTGGCCTGCAAAAATAAGTATCACACTTTTAAAATTGCAATAACTTTTTAGGTACACAAGATATATTTTCGAAACAAAAAGGACTCAAAAAAGAGTTTTACTTTGTTACTATAGTTTCAAAGAAAGCTGATAAAAATTGCTATAAAACGTTTTTTATTTTAAATCTCTAACTTCTATAGTTTAGAAAAAATTGAAATTTTAAAAGTGTGGTACTTATTTTTGCAGGCCAGTGTATAACATTTTACTTGTTTTTGTATTTGACATTTCTCCCTTTTTACTTAGAAGCCTGCCTCTTAATAGTAATTAAGTAAACTACTTAGTAGTGGGCTTCACGAGTGACGATACTTACGCGAGCTGCAAAATATTAATAATTGATTAGGCTTTTGCGATCTATTTCCGTCTCACTCCTCCCGCAAACCTTCCCAAGTGAGGGCGAAAGAGACTACTGCACCTCGGACTGATTTCTCCTGTGCAATATTAGCGAAATCATACTTTCGTATTTCCCTGTTTCCTTCTTCAAATCTGAACCGATTTTAATTTATTTTCTATAATAATTTAAGAAAGACTGGTTATGTCTGTATGTTTTTCTTTTATTTTTTTATTTTCGTCAAATTTGTTTGCCAGATGTTTTGAAACGGTGATGAAACCAGTTTGGTTTGGTTTTTGTAAAGTAAAATTAATTTAATAATTTATTTATTGACAAAAACAAAACATAGGGACATAGTGGTGGTAGATATCATAATATGGTAAAAATATTTGCTCTAGTGACATTATCCAAGGAGGAAACTGAGGAATACGTTTGTATGGATTAAATGCCGACCGCATTTCCTCATAAGTAGGTACGTCCGGCGCACCCTGTGCAGTCAGCTCCACTACCAACCTTGCTGGCTGGGTAATCTTATCACCACGGCATGAGCTATCCTCCTACCCTATCCTAAAAAGCAATTAGGTTCTCCAATATTGAGACACTGGTATCCCAAATAATCTAGAAAAAGTAGAAAACTTCCGCCGACCTCAAAAAGGAAAGAAAAAGAAAGTGAAAGGTAAAAAGATAAAAGTTACATCATAAGTCTACCGTTTTTATAACTTTAGAACTAATCACTAAAAAACTTAGACCAAGATGGAAGCGCGGCAGTGGCCCCATCCAGTCTTTTCACAATGATAGCAATTATTATTTTGTTTGATTAAAAATTGCGTATTTGATGTATGATGTGGTGATTAATAACGCTTCAAATGTGTAGCTCCTCAACATGACTCCCTAAATCAAATCAAATCAAAATATTTTATTTCAGATATCAAAGATCCATAGGTAGGTACATTATAAATAACAATATTACACAAATGAATATTAAAAATTAAAACTGTAGATTAAAATAAAAATCATAATTAAAATTAAAAATGTAGATTAAAATCAAAATTAAAATGTAAATTAAAATTATTATAAAATTAAATAAATAAAAAGCATTTAAATTACTCTCCTAATAAAGGATATCCATAAAGGAGAAGAGATCCTATCCGCTACAGTCTGCAGAATTCTGTTGCAGCTGCCACGCATTCTGCAGATCAGGGATACAGTTTTCTTGCGGATGACGGCATGAAAACCATCATTGCAAAACAGTGTAAACATCCCCGATGCACTACAGAAGCGAGGTAACCCCAACATCATCCTGAAGATGTTATTATACTGCACGCGCAGGACATCCAGCGATCTTTTGGTGTGACTGACCCACAGATTACCCGTATAAAAGCTTTGACAATATGCCTTAAACAACGTTATCTTAACTTGTTCAGAGCAGCGGGAGAATCTGCGGGCCAGCATGTTACCTTTGACCGCTAAAGCCCTGCGCTGCCTCTCTATATCCATATCGTCTTCAAGACCTTCGGTAATTAAATGCCCCAGGTATTTAAATTTCATGACACGATTTATGCACAAGCCATACATACATATATACATAAACTCACGCCTTTTTCCCATGGGGGTAGGCAGAAACTATAGAACGCCACATGCTACGACTCTTACATACCCCTTTCGCTTCATCCACATTCATACATCTTGTCATACACGCACGCCGGTTGAGAGTACTACGCACCTGACCTTTGTGAAGAACATCACCAATAACATCGATGTATGTCCTTCTAGGACGTCCTCTACCGGCGTTCCCATTAACATCCGCACAAGCCATTTAGGGTAATATTATGTGAGTACTCGGGGCATCATTCCAAACTGTAAAGTATGAGCATCATGCAGCTATTAGTGATACGCTTATAGTCATATCATATTACTGCCTATTGTCTGGTAGTATGAGTCTGTCATGCTCACTTAAATGTGTTGCTGATGGTGGCGTTGTTTATCCGGTCGTTGAGTTCCCTATAATATGGTTGAGCTGACCGATGCGGATGTGCACGTCATGCTCGTGAACGGGTGCCGTCTATCGGGACTGGTCAGCTCTTAACTGCTATGGCAATCCTAGAAGGCATATTTTTCTATTTGTTACTCTTATGTGAGTTTATTTGTTACATTAACCTGCATTATTCTCATTCTATTTCTCACACTACTGTAATGGAATTGTAATGAACTACTATTTTAAAAAGAGTGTTCTTGGAGTTTCTTGCCGGCTCTTCTCCATAGAACCTACCTTTTGGAACCGTGCACCTAGTTTTGACGTTTTAAAAGTGCCTGAAATCTGGTCTATTTGAAATAAAAAACTTTGACTTTGACTTTGACATCCACCGGCGGCCCTGAAGACCATATATTCTGTTTTTTGGACATTATCTACAAGCCCATACGCACCAGCATAAGCCTCACACACCCTTAACAATTCTCCGAGACTAAAGGAAGTTGCTATAAATTATGATTGCTTGTCATACATGCAAATATAATCTCATTGAGAATATTAAATTAAATACTGTGTGGGCAATACATAAATTGGTCCATGCTTGTAAGTAATTTTCATGATAATATTCCAAAAACGACCAAACCAAAACATAAATTAATGTAAGCACCTGTACATATAGATTGAAGTATGTAGTCTGCGAAAAAAATACATCAAAAGACTGCATAATCATTGGATATATTGGATGCCCACAATGACGAGGTAAAGGGACAAAAAGGTTACTTGACAATTTCTGAAAGCTTTTAAGTAAATAAATTTATGTTCGTATGTACAGTCGGGGAACGAAAATGTTATACACCTTAAGGTCTATTTTTGCTTGCACAGTGAAAGAAACAACTTATTTTACCGACTACGTACGTATTGCCAACATTATAGGAATGAAAATACAAGTATTTTTTGACAGGATATTAAAAATTATAATAGTGACATGATGACAACCACTAGTAATGTTAATTTATTTAATCATCGAATTAGTTGAATTAATGGTTTTTACAATAAAGCTCCTTAAATCAAATCAAAGACATTATATGGCACTACTACGTCATATGGAGGCAAACGGCAATTTTGATCTTTGCTACCAAATAATTAAACATAATTTTCCATGCATTGGTCTGTTCCGTTCAACAGTTTGAAAAGGTAGCATGTGCCCATGATATGGGACAGGAATGAATTTGAAAACTGTCGAACATATTTATTCCCCTACTGTACCTGAATGTTTATATTTACTTTAAAGGAGATGTTTCATTTTTGTATGGGACTCCGGCCATAAGGTGTACCGTTTAGAAAAGCTGGGAAACTAAACTCTGAATAGCTTACAGTAACATTTTATTCATAATATCAAATGTTTTTTATGCACAAAATAAAAGTTAAAAATGTTTGACGTTTGTCGTGAGAGTTATGACAGCCGTGAGAGGTTGTAAAGATGACGTTTACCTAACCTAGAAATTGATATTTGTTAGAGTGCGCGCAAGATAACTCTGCGCGCGACAGAGGGCGTGCTAAATGTTGCCACGATCGCAAAAATACAAAGTCCTACTTTTTAAGGAAAAGTAATATATTCGTGAGCATCAAAATTGGGCAGCCCTCTTGCGGTTTATTATATTTTAATTAAGCTTAGTTATGTTCGTTTAAATTTACTACCTATCAATTAAATTAATTAGTATTTTTACGTAATTTGCAAAGAAAAAGAACTAAGCTGATAAATGTGGCATGAGTGTATTCACTCATGCCACATTTATATAATAATCATAATGCATTCTTATTGAATGCATTATGATTATTATCGTCTGATGGGGTAATCTTTATTAGTATATTTTCTTTTATTCCTAAAATCAGGTAAATCTAGTGACAAAGTTAATAAAACGGCAATACTATGGCGGACCATGATTAGTTCCGATTTTGGCCGCGCGCAGAGTTATCTTGCGCGCACTCTAATTACCGACTGACTGTGACCTGACATTTTGAATTTTTCGTTCAGAAGTACACGTCAAAAAAGAAGAATAAATATTTTTCTAACGATGAAATCGTCACACTAGCTTAGAATTAGTTGAAAACGATGGCTAAGAGAATAATAATTATTATTAATTGTATAAGAACACATACCTTTCATATTTAACGTCTACGTGAATTATATTTTGATTTGACATGATTTCAGAACGAAAGCAGGCTATGCAAACTATAGGACGCCATGTTGAATAGAATATGGCAATAATTGAAAACTTATTATATTTTGTGCACATCAAATCAGGTTTAAATTCACGAAAGAATATTTTTTCTCAATTCTTGGATTTTTTTCCCCTTTTTCGATAAAGGTACATCTTTTGGCCGAAAATGAAACATCACCTTTGACCTGTTGTTTTTTTTTGTCTTGTCATTTTCAGGATTTCGCGTCATAAGCACTAAGTAATGAGTTCAAAACCTGACATTTACTAGGGTCATGTAATTGTTTACTTACTTAGTGTATGAAGCATGAAAGTAGAATAAATGCCCTGAAAATGTGTTCCTTGTGAAGTAAGTGCGGTGTAACTTTAAATGATAGATTGACGAATGTTGTGCTAAGTTATAGTTACGGTTTAAAGATGATGTAGTGACAAAAATTTAGAAGAGTATGCTTAGGTGGTTTGCTCATGTTGAGAGAATGAGTGAACGGCGATTAACAAAAGGAATTTACAAGGCGGATGTCAAATAAGACATACATCGAAGTTATTGGTGTTTTTCTTACAAAGGATAGGTGCACAGTACTCTCAACCGGCGCGGCGTGCGTGTATGACAAGATGTATGAATGTGGACGAAGCGAAAGGAGTATGTAAGGATGGTAGCATGTGGCTGTCTGTAGTTTCTACCTACCCCCATGGGAAAAGGTGTGTGTTTATGTATGTATGTTAGTTTATGAATGACTAGCTGTGTCCTTACGGCCCCGCCCGTAGCCTATGTTACTCAGTGATAATGTAGCTTCCTAACGGCAAAAGAATTTTTGAAATCGGTCCAGTAGTTTTTAAGTTTAATCGTTACATACAAAAATACAAATCTTTCCTCTTTATATTATTAGTATAGATATCACTGACTTCTGGCAAAAGAGAACATCATGAGAAAACCTGGACTTAATAGTTTGAAATCGTTAATCCGCGAGCAAGCTTGGTAAATATAGTGCTCGTTTTTTCTCTGGCTCCGAAGAGGCTTTTTGCCCTACAGTGAGAATATTACAGGCTGATATTATTATTCGTTTATTCATCTTATATACATATTATAATACATTTTTAAATATTTCAATAAAAGCTATACAAACACATTTAAAAATATAGAAAATAGTAGCCCACCGGCATCGGGAACAGGGTTACAGGCTGATATTGTTATTATTATTTTCAGGAAAATATAAAACACATTATGTATTATAAAGTATCAAATTAATGAGGAGCTCATTAATATGACGCGTGCCTGTTTTACCCGTAATGGCGTTTTATTTTATATTAAATATTATAAAATCATTGATAGCCTAGCGGTTGAACACTTGCCTTCCATGCAGGAGGGTCTGAGTTCGATCCCGGCTCGTACCTATGACTTTTCGAATTCATGTGCGGATCAGAATTTGATTATCACTTGCGTTAACGGTGAAGGAAAAACATCGTGAGGAAACCGGCACAGCTGAGAGGGTTCCATAAAGTTCTCGATGGTGTGTGTAGTCTACCAACCCGCACCAGGCCAGCATAGTGGACTAAGGCCTAAACCCTTCTCATTCTGAGAAGAGGCCCGTGCCTAGCAGTAGGGCAGTACCTAATGGGCTAGTGTTGTTTTTATTATAAAAGGTACTTATATTTGGTTAGTCGTCTGTTATTAAAGGGAGCTCATTGCTAATTGACAACCGCGCGGATGTTACGATATGCGAAGTTAAGCTGCGCTTGCCGCGGTCAGTCTGTGGATGGGTAAGCGTTCGTTACACATCGAGACCCCTCCGTGCCTCGGAGAACACGTTACAGAGTCAGTCCCGGGTGTCATACGAATACATATGACAGTCATTACAGGTATTCAAAAGCCCGAAAGTCTGACAACTGGTCTAACCTTAGAATATCGGCATTGCCCAGTTATTGGTTTGCGGAGGTCTGATGGCAGTCGCTCCGTGTAAAATACTAGTATTCAGCCGCATCTGGTTAGACTGAAAGCTGACTCCAACATAGTTGGAAAAAGGCGTTGGAAACGATAGGGGATGATTGCCGATACACCTCTTATAATTCTAACAACATTTTATGACGCGGAAAATGAATACACCATCTAAACCAACCAGCAAAACTTTATACATGCATAAATCTCGTTCGAACGCTCAACAATAACAAAACTTGTCCCTATTTTTACATACGACGAACCATAAAATGTTCACCACACAATAAAACATTTTGCTATACAAAAATATTTTTCTTATAACAATATTAGAAGAGGTATGTTGGCAAATATTTGTATCAAGTAGTTTCGCTATTACGAGCGAGACGTCGCGTCGAATAGTGTACCTATTCTGATTTTCTTTTGACTATTACGAGATAAGTAAACCCCACAGATTTTTTAGGTCTTACTGCCCGTTCACACAGCGGATCCATCTTTAACGGATCCGTCGGTACTGGATGTGTTGTTCACATCTGTACCGATGGATCCGTTAAAACGGATCCGCGTTCACACAGCGGATCCACTAAAATGAATTGATAGTTTACCCGGGTATTCCCGGGATTGGGAACCCGGGAAAGAAACCCTATAAGGCATCCATACTTCTATATACATCTTCACGTTCGGATCCGTTTTTTCTATTCCGGCATCCAGTTTATGTGTGTAAAAATGTCGGACCTGTGTTTTTTACTGGATTCGGAATACTGTTCCGGCATCCAGTTTTTGATGACAAAACGGAACATGTAAAAATGTCGGACCAGTATTTTTTACTGGATTCAGAATACTGTCGTGTATGTCAAATACAGGCGTCATCGCCAAAATAAAAACGGATCCGCTAAAACGGATCCTGTAAACAGTTTCTGTGTGAACTAGCTGTTACACGGATTGAAGCCGATCCTAAATTATGTAGGAAGGATAAGATGATGGATGCTACCGACATCCTATCCAAATGATATCCAATTTCATATCTAATCGTCTGGGCCGATCTAGTAGGGTCTATCCGAGACGTTTCTGAGATGAAACAGCGAATTCATTATCTGAATATGTTATGAGATTGGGGTGGTACAATTAGTTGAGGTACACACGATGTCCCAAGGTTTTCGTGTGGTTAGTGACTAACCTGGTATCAGAGTTTATGTCGCCCATAGGCTTTTGACTTGGCTTCACATGCCATTGAGAAATATCTCTCAGGCATTCCTCACGATGTTTTCCTTCACCGTTTTTAAGCAAGTGATAATACAATACGCACATGAATCCGAAAAGTCAGAGATGCGTGCCTTGGGTTCTAACTCGAAACCTATAACTTGGCAGTCCGACGGTCACACCAAGGCTATCACTGCTGTGTTTTAGGTTCTGAGTACAACGAACACAGTATTGAATGTCGTATGTTAAGCTTAGAATCAAAAGGTAAGTTAGGTGTGGTTAGGTGGTTAGGACGGTTTGCGGTGCATGCTTTTGCGAATCCCGCGACCCCGGCCGAACGGTCAGGAGAAGGAACACCGTTGGTTTTTAGCCGGTAAGACTCCGGCAGACGCCCTCGCCTTCCCCGGGCGAGGGATATCCAAGAGGATTTTCCGAGAAAAAAAAAAAGAGTGTGGTTAGGTGGCGGCATCTATCACGCCACATAAGAATTACGCAGCACGCCGATTGTCTCACAGACTACAGCGACAACAATGACAGCTATTAAATGAAACGTCACAAATCCTGCATCGCGATATCAAGATTTGACACGCAGACAGCATATACACAACTTCCCAACATCAACCGTTGGGCAGTGGCCCGCCAGGCATAAGACCCACCTGGTAGGAGGATCCTCCCTCTTCGTAGGATGACCACCATACCTCGTTTCCCCACAGACACTTTTCTTGGGCCACCATGTGTACCACATCAGAATTATAAAAGGTCACATTATTTAATTAAGTTCTGTGCTAGGCCCCGTCCTTTAGAAGGTCAGACAAAGGATAACAGCATTATCCAACATTATTCAATTTCCATGATAGAAACAATCTCAGTACCTACCGGTTTTAGAACATGTTCATGTCCAGGGTTTATAGTACAAGCTCCAGGTTTTGAAGCTGTGACAGAATTTTCACGTACTTACCTACAGTACGACCGATTTATCTTGTCTTACTCGGGAAGGAAACAGTTAATTATGTTAATTAAACGCCATTAAACTCCTCAAAAATGTAGCAGTTAGCCCGGTGGTGTGACGATCGGACTGCCAAGTCATAGGTCTCGAGTTCGAACCCAAGGCATGCACCTCTGACTTTTCCGATTCATGTGCGTATTGTATAATTATCACTTGCTTAAAAACGTTGAAGGAAAACATAGTGAGGAAACCGGCATGCCTGAGAGATATTTCTCAACGCCATGTGAAGCCAAGTCAGAGGCCCATGAGCGGCATAAACTCTGACACCAGGTTAGTCACTAACCACACGCAAAGAAGAACTCCTCAAATATATATTACACAGCTACCTGCAATAAGTTCTGGGTGGCCAAGACATTTAGACCATAATGTATCAAATCCTAGTAACATTTTTATATAATAATAAATTTGGATTTTCACCTTCAATTCCAAACACAGCCATCTTTAAAATTTCCTACGAGGTTGAAGGCCAGATTATCCTTGTACCCTTACTCATCAGGATTCATACTTCACATTTTATTACGCTTGCGATGCCGTTTGCACAAATGTTTGCCGTCATCCTTTGAAGAAATGACAAGGGTTAGACAATTTCCTTTCTTTCATCAACATCGATATATCGGATTTCATGTACATGATATTATATGTCAAGTAATCTCTGAGCTTCAAACCTTTTTTTTGTTCTTTTAAGCCGAGCGTGAAATCCAATCGTATTAATCTCTAGTTGAGCAAAGTGGTATTGTGTATTTTTTTGTTGGCAATATCCATAATTTTTTGTTTATCGAAAAATAGCAGTTATCAAAGTCAAAGTATTTATTTCAATTAGGCACATAAAAGGCACTGCTGAACATAAAATTTAAAAAAAATGTTTCTAGTCGCCCCTTCCGTAAGGTAGTTTTGTATGGAGAAGAATTGGCAAGAAACTCCACCGTTACTCTTTTATAATGTCTTACAATATTTTGTATAGGTACATCTATACTTATATTATAAAAAGGAAAGGTTTGTATTTTTATATTTTTGTATGTAACGAATAAACTTAAAAACTACTGGACCGATTTCAAAAATTATTTTGCCGTTAGAAAGCTACATTATCACTGAGTAACATAGGCTACGGGCGAAGCCGTGAGGACACAGCTAGTTAATTATAAAATTATATGTGAAGACGATGCACCTAGAACAAAATTATCTAATATATCTGACAGGTAAACCAGAATTACAATTGACACTAAAATACTTCTAATAAACTCATATAACATCTTTTAGTTTCTCACACCCTGGTGTGGGGACAGGTTAGAATATAAGACTTCCTCGTCGCACGCTGGCAATAGACGCGTGTTGTAAGATTCAACAAAACCCAGCACGCTTGGTGGTAGAATCTATAAGGTCTGCCTCGCAAGCTACCACCCTCACATTAAAGTCCGGTGCCAAGCAATTTACTGTGTTCCGTCGTGTGTATGTGAGAGCCAGAGGAGTATAGGGAAATCCCTCTATATCTCTGTTATTTGGATTCGTGTGCTCCATCTTAAACCCTGTCTGCGCTGACCATCAGGTGAGACTAGGGCCAAACGCAACCAAGACAAGAATTAAAGAAAAACAAAAAGTCTCGCAAATAAAGAAAAAATATTTCAGCATTAAATATGATGGGTCAAACGAAATTTAAGATACTATTACACACTTTCCTTGAGTTCCACGGGAAAAAACAGATCATATCGTATTTTTCACTTTCACAGTCCGTGCGAACTTGGCTAATTTTTTTTACTTTTAATTTCAAAAAAGTCCGACTCAGAATCAAGACCAATTTTCTTTCCAGTTTATTTATTCGTCAAGAAACTGTTTGAGGGGCAAAGGAAAATTGAAAAACTTTCAGCTTTTCGAATTAGATAAATTATGTTTTTTTAAAGATCAATCATACTTGGACCTTATTAACAGAAGTTTTGATTAAATATATTTATATTAATTAACATTTGGGAAAAAAAGGTTTGGAGAAGTTTTGAAATATCAAGATGACATTTATAAAATTTCATTTCGCGTATTTTTAATTTTGATTTGTTTAATTGTGAATTATAGTGAATTATTGTAAACGATGTCGAATACAGATTACGAGCGGGACAGGAGCGATACAGAATATTGACATCAAGTATACTCCACCAAGAAGAACATAGTCTGCTTAGTTGTCGGCAATAAGATTGACAAGCATGCAACACCCGCAAGCCCGAGATGGAATAAGATCGTAGGTGATGCTTGCCACCAGCAAAAGCATTCCCAAGGAGGGTTGACGTCAGGCAGGCGGCCGGTCATAAAATATATCCGAAACATTTGTGCAGTATGATATGAGACATACTGCGCCGACCCCAAATGAGTTGGGATAAGGGCGGGAGGATGATGATGATGATGATTTGGGAAAAAAAATTGGAAATTCATTGGAGAAATAACAGCCAGGCTTAAGTGGGAGTGGGCCGGTCATGTCGCTCGAATGCACCTGGAGAGGTGGGCAAAGATCGTCACTCACTAGACGCCTGAAGGAGGACATCGTCGTCGAGGTCGGCCGCGGCGTAGGTGGACGATTTCGACGCTTTTGCCCTCACATGGTTAGAAAGGCACAAAATAGAGAGGTTTGGAAGGCGAAAGGGAAGGCCTTTGCTCAGCAGAGAAACATTCCATAGACTACTAAAAAAAAAAACATTTGGGGTCTCACATTTCAGATTTCTTGAAATCAAAATCTGTTATAGCGTAGTATTTGACTACAGCAGTGATAGCCTAGTGGTGTTATCATCGGACTGCCAAGTCATAGGTCTCGAGTCCGAACTCAAGGCACGCACCTCTGAATTTTCGGATTCATGTGCGTATTGTATAATTATCACTTGCTTAAAAACGGTGAAGGAAAACATCGTGAAGAAACCGGCATGCCTGAGAGATATTTCTCGACGGCATGTGAGGCCACCAAGTCAGAGGCCTATGGGTGATATTAACTGTGACACCAGGTTAGTCACTAACCACACAAAAAGAAGAAGATCTGGCTGTGGAATCAATCTACGGCAATAGTTTATCCATTGAATTATTCGTCGATAGAACGGTTCATTTATGAATGTTTCGACTTTAAAATCTTTGAACGATCAATTTCTCACCGCGTTACATTTCTGCACAATTTAATTGAAACAATGACACAATTATCAAACCAGACCAAGTGTCACTAACTTCAAAGAAATTAGTCCTAGACGAAAACACGAACAACTTTGTGCAAAGTCATTTAAAAACCTTACAATATAACATCACGCCTGTATTCCCCGAAAGGTTGGGCAGAGATGTATAGTAACATCCTCATTTCGCCGTTATGTTTAAGTCTGATGTAATAGCGGGCGAACCTATTGCCATCAACTGGGCACAAATCCAAACTCCAAACAGCTACTGAGGATTACACGCGGAAAAACCCAATAACACTTTGTCCGACCTGGGGATCGAACCTAGAACCTCACGATCAGCAGTCGCGCTTGCCACCGAGACCAACGAAGCAGTTAAAATATTGCTAGCAAAAATCTTATTTACGATTTAAATTCATTCTGTTACATACATATCATAAAATCACGCCTTTTTCCCATGGGAGTAGGCAGAAACTACAGAACGCCACATGCTACGACCCTCACATACTCCTTTCGCTTCATCCACATTCATACATCTTGTCATCAACGCACGCCGGTTGAGAGTACTACGCACCAGTCCTTTGTGAAGAACATCACCAATAACTTCGATGTATGTTCTTCTAGGACGTCCTCCACCGGCGTTTCCATTGACACCCGCCTTATAAATTCCTTTTGTTTGCCATTCACTCATTCACATGACCAAACCACTTAAGCATACTCCTTTCAATTTATAATAATAATAATAATTCATTTATTCCTTCAAGTAACAATGACTCATCAATACACAGAAACCAGATTAGAAAATTATACACTAACACACACAGAATACACTAAACATTACAATAGGTACAACACAAGACAGTAACCACACAAAACACATTTATGCCGTCAGTTGACGACTGTAGGTGACGTGCAAGTCACTGCAGCGTCTAATGAAAGGACAGTCAAACCTGTCGGCTATCATCACTAGTACACTGTTGGAGCTGCCGCGAACTCTGCGTACCAAGGACGCGCTCCGCTTACGCATCGTTGCATAAAAGCAGTCGACGCTAGCAACAGCGAACATACCCGAGGCACTACAATGTCGCGGCAGTCCCATCAGCGCTCTGAATGCGTTGTTATATTGGATGCGGAGGGCTTCGTATGCTTTTTGAGTGTGATTCACCCACAGGCTGCACGCGTACAGAGAGGTACAATAAGCCCTGAAAAGCGTCTGCTTGACCGACACTGAACAACGCGCAATCCTGCGAGCTATCATGTTACCTCTTACAGCCAAAGCCCTCCGCTCCCTCTCGATATCAGCATCATCTCTGAGACCGGCTGTTACTACAAGCCCTAAGTATTTGAAAAGGTCCACTCTGACCAAAGGAACCCCGTACAGTTTGATGGGAGGTACAGCTATAGGACCTTTAGAGCCAATTTATGTCACTACATCATCTTTTAAACCGCAACTTTGTCTAATCTCATTATTCCTCAATCTATCATTCAAAGTTACACCACACAGTTGAATAACATTTATGAATTTAATTTTTTTATTATTTGTGCTGTCAATGGTGTCTAGTTTGGAAGAAATATAGTTCTTATATACATCTATCTTTAAAAAGTCATACATTCTTGTTGTCGGTAACTGGTAACACGTTGACAAACGTTGATAAAGGAGGGTAGTCGTCAAGATTAATCAACGTACCCAAAGTTATAAAAACAGTGGTCATTCAACGGAGCAGAGGATTCTATGTCGAACAGCCGAAGAAGTCTAACCTTTTATATCTGATTTGCTTGTCCTTATTTTTTTGATTTTGCGTATATTATTATATTGTTAACTAGCTTCTGTAACTAAACACTAACCCAAATATAAGTACTCTTAATGGTGGGGAGTCTATGTTGATTTATTTACTTTATTTACAATACTCGCAATCCTGGCAGACCATTGTATGCATTTCCATGGCATTTATTCTACTTTCATGCTTCCACGACAACATTCACTTCCATACATAAGCGATTCTGGTAATCAAACAATAAATCACAGCTACAGAATTATAATAGTTCTATACCACACACACAAACTCAATTTCCAACTCCCACCATTTCTAATTACATTTTCAATCACCGAACTCGACGACAATTTCGTAAACGCACACGTCGTCGAGTATCGAGCAAACTAATGGAATACCGCCGCTTTATGTAGGTCAGGTATTTTTGTAGCACGCGGAACTTTGCGCACGTCTAATCGTGTCATTGACAATTAATATAGCTACTACGGTTTTAAAGTATCAAGCTTGTGTTTAGAGGATATACAAAGTGTTACAAAAATACCTCTAAAGCAGAAAGGGGGTTAAAAGGTCCCTTGTAAAGAGTCTATTGGTAAAATTCGAAAACAGTAGCATGACTCAAAAAAAAAAGAATTTGGATATAACATAAAATAATCATCATTGAAACGCAACCCTGAAAACATAAAACTAAAGAGTAGACTACCCAGAAAGTTATTTACATACTTACCTAGTTTCCCCTGAGAGGTAAATGACAACAACCATAAAAGACTACTCGATTATTTACATTTTTTCTTGGGTAATTATGTAACACGTATAAACGGATGGTAAAACGGAAGGTTAGCAAAACGATTCGTTTTGTTTATAGAAACTGGTAATTGTAACGAAAGGTTTTGCTTACCAATGGTAGCATTTTTATTGTTAAACTCGGTACATAAATAGACTCGTATGCTAATTTTACTTGTGATAACTATTTCCATATGGGAGGGTTTAGTATGCAAAGCTATGAGGTCTGCTTCATTATTGGCAAAGGTATAAGTCTCAATTTTACCCAATAACCATTTTTCTAGGTCTCGAGTTCAAACCCTATGCCTTTGGCCAGACTGCAAACGCGGGTGCGGGGCGGGCGCGGTGCGGCGAGTTCAAACAAGAACTTCATTTGAGTGCCCATAGTGGGCACGCGGTGCGGGGAGCGGCGCGGGTGCGGGAACGCGCGCATTTTATCTGTCCGCAGTGGAGCGTGGCTTCGTTCTGAGCGTTGCAGTGTCCAGTGTTTGTCAAAATATCATATGGATAAAGAAAACTTATTTTTACTGGATTTTTTTTACTAAAAAACGATGTTTCGACATCCACAGTGCAGATCGTGCTTGAATAGCACTTATTAATTCTTCAACATTTAATTTTGAAGACGCCATCACAACAACGCGCGTGATCAGCTCGAACTAGTTTGAGATCCCCCGCTCCCGCGCGGGGCGTCGCTTGCCGCCCACGCTCTCATTGCAGCCACTTGTATGAACGACCTATGGCGTGAGCTACCCGCGCGCTCCCCGCGCCATATAGCCCGCGCCGCTTCCCGCGCCCGCGTGCCTACTATGGACACTCAAATGAAGTTTTTCTGTTTGAACTCGCCGCACCGCGCCCGCCCCGCGCCCGCGTTTGCAGTCTGGCCAAAGGCTATATGTTACTATACTCTTTGGTTCAAACCCAAGGCACACACCTCTGACTTTTCGGATTCATGTGCGTAAGTATAATTATTATCACTTGCTTAAAAACGGTGAAGGAAAACATCGCGAGGAAACCAGCATGCCTGACAGATATTTCTCGACGGCATGTGAAGCCAAGTCAGAGGCCCATGGGTGGCATAAACACTGATACCTGGTTAGTCACTAACCACACGAAAAAGAAAAGAAAGAACCCAATAACGCTCCCTAAATTATAGGCATCGGCCATTAGAGTCTAAACCAGAGGTCCCCTAACTTTTTGTCTCATAGATCACTTAACATGTTTTTCAGTTTTGTTTAGCTAATATTGCATTTTTGCAAATTTATCTAAGTTAAGCTGCACTTGCCACGGTCAGTCCGTGGATGGGTGACCATTCGTTACGTTCCGAGACCCCTCCGTGTCTCGCAGAGCACGTTAAACTGTCGGTTCCGGGTTTCATACGAATACCTATGACAGTATTTACGGGTATTCAGAAGCCTGGAAGTCTGACCACCGGTGTAATCTTAGGATATCGACATTGCCCAGTAACTGGGTTGTGGAGGTCTGATAACAGTTGCTTAGTGTAAAATACTGGTTTTCACCCCCATCTGGTTAGACTGGGAGCTGACCCCAACATAGTTGGAAAATGGCTAGGCAGAACGAACTACAACCAGACTACGAGACGCCAGAACATTAAGTTTCATGAAATATTATTAAATGCCTTGCATTTGATTTATACGCTCGACTTTGGCTCAGTATCAATAATCTTGTTATCACAGCCCGTAGCGAGTGAAGCAAGGATCCGTTTCAAAGGGGGAATAGGGTCAAATTTGCTCGAGGAGGGAGGCAAGTCTCCGTGTTGACGGTTGACTTTCTTCATTAGAATATCTATCGTAATTCTCGTTGTAAAGGAGGACCGGACATAGTGGTCCGTAAGGCCAATAACGGCCACAAACATATAATTAGAAAGCAATTTTAATGTACTACAATATGTCGCAGACACGGTTATAGAATTGGATAGAAGTGAACGTATAGCATTAAAGCCAAGAACTGTGTCTCTGTTTAGTTTCTATACATATACAAACCTTGTTATAAACTTATTTCTATATACAAAAGTCATCATTTATCATTAGCTTAGTACCGCTATTAAATAACAGATGACGTTGTGCCGCGACGTCACTTTTGTGAATCGCGATGTTAAGATTTTCCTGCAAAACATGGCCTTCGCGGTACTTTATGTAATAAAATAAAATTAAAATAAAATGTATCACAAATATAAATAAATATAAATATATTCGCTATGGACTAATATTATGGGGAAATAGCACGGACAAAGAGAAATCCTTTATAGCACAAAAAAAGTGTATTAGGGCGATTTACGGTTTGCGACCTGATCAGTCATGCCAACCCATATTCAAAACACTTGGTTTGTTACCATTACCATCACTCTACATTTATGAGGTGTATAAGTTTGTATCAAAAATCAGGACATTATTCAAAACTGCGAATGAGGTGAACCCAAGAAATCGTAGAGACCCATTCAAACTTGTATTAGATGACCTACCTAGATCCATAAAATATAATAAGAACTGTTTGGCTATGTGTATCCGTATTTTAGGGTTGCCTAACTATCGATAGTTGATGTATCGATAGTTGACCTCGAAAAATAGTCACAATATCGATATCCCTATCGATACTATTGAAATTTTACAATACTATCGATACTACCGATAGTATCTATCCAAGAAATTGAGCAATACTATTGATGAAGTGCAATACTATCGATAGTATCGATACTATTGGGTATTGATACTATCGATAGTATCGATACTATCACTATTATGGTGTATTTTACTGCAATCACTGTCGAAACTATCGATAGTATCGATACTATCGATAGTTTTACTACATCGATATTTTACCAAAATTCAATAGTATCGTGTTGGATTCAAACCTTTATTAATGACTTATGCAGAAAAAGTGAAGTTAACCATCGAATTTACTAATTAATAATATTATTCCTGTCAGTGACTGTTTTTATAAATGGGTAAGTAAAAATCCTTACAACATTGTATATTTTTACTTATAATACAATTATTACACTTAAGATGAAGGCCGGCATTTTTTACGTTTTTTGCATATTACAACGCTGTTTTAAGTTGTAAGTTCATAAAGTAATAATTGCCGACTATATTGTTGATATATTTACTGAATAATAATCATAATCCATGTCAAAATTCCGGTGCAATACTATTGAACTTTGGGTAAATATCGATGTAGTAAAACTATCGATAGTACCGATAGTATCGACAGTGATTGCAGTAAAATACGCCATAATAGTGATAGTATCGATACTATTGATAGTATCTATACCCAATAGTATCGATACTATCGATAGTATTGCACTTTATCAATAGTATTGCTCAATTTCTTGGATAGATACTATCGATAGTATTGTAAAATTTCAATAGTATCGATAGGGCTATCGATATTCTGACTATTTTTCAAGGTCACGATAGTATTGACAACCTATCGATAGGCAATCGATAGTAAGGCAACACTACCGTATTTATAATAATATACCTAGTGATTTAAAACCCTTGAATATTAGAGCTTTTAAGCGTAAATTATATATAAATGAACAAAATTTTTACTCTGTAAAAGACTTCATGGAGCGGAATATAAATTCACGCTATTTTATTACCTAATTTTAAGTTTGCATGCTATGTATTTCTAGCAAAACATGTAGCACACTACATACTATTGTAACATCTGATATACCATGTTTTAATGGAAATAAATATTATGATTATGATTATAAATTGTCTTACTCTGGGCATACTAGTTTTATTTCTAAGCGAGATATATTTGGGACGTAGAACAGTCTCTGCTTATCAAGAACAAAGCGTGTATTTGATAAATAAAACCAACAAAGACTCTCCACCGCTGAGAGTAATTGTATTTGGGTTACTTGTTATTTATATAAGCTAAGTCTAATTCACACAAGATCAGAATATAAGAAGGACAAGCTAGTCAGATAATAAAGGTTTGACTTCTACGGCGGTTCGACATAGAATCCCCCCGCTCCGTCGAATGACAACTACTTTTATGTTGAGTGATTTTGTCGACTACCCTCCTTTATCTTTTAAATGACTAATTCTCCAACAAATAGTTATTATGGCGGCTCTATATTATCTATACTAATATTATAAAGCTGAAGTTTGTTTGTTTGTTTGAACGCGCTAATCTCAGGAACTACTGGTTGGATTTGAAAAAATATTATATATACTATAACATCACGCTACGACCAATAGGAGCGGAGCATAAAGGAAAAATGTTGCAAAAACGGGAAAAATGTCCTTCCGTGAGAAGTCGGGACTGGCCGCTAGTTTCAAATATTACCTACTGAGTATAAGGTATGGCGTTGCAAAGTACATTAGTAATTATGTTTGGTCGTTATTGGTCTTACGGACTTGTCTGCTACCAAGCAGTACTGCTGTGTTTCGGTTTGAAGGGTATAGGCGCTAGTGAAATTAGTCATATGAGACTTTACTACCCCATTGGTCTAGTGGTGGCAAGTGCGACTACTGATCGTGAGGTCCTAGGTTCGATACCCAGGTCGGGCAAAGTGTTATTGGGTTTTTCCGTGTGGAATTCCTCAGTAACAGCCCGAAGTTTATTTTTGGGCCCGGTTGATGGCAATAGGCTCACCCCCTACTATATGGGACTTAAACATAACAGTAAAATGAGGGTGTTACTATACACCTCTGCCCAACCCTGCTATGTTATGAGACTTTTGTCTCTAGGGTTGGCAACGTATCATCACTCCTCGTGGAGTTGTAGTTATATACAGGGTGTAAACAAAGTCATGTAATTCCTTCAAACGATGTGATGAACTGCTGGCATAGATTAACCCTGAAAGGGATACTTTTGGATTAAAAAAAAATCTTACTATAAGTAAACATGTGTTCTTAACGTGAGGCACTTTAGCACCCCGGGTTGAATGACCGCGTGGCAAGCAATAGCCGTGCAATTCGCTCGGGGTGCTAAATTGCCTCACGTTAAGAACACATGTTTAATTCTTGTAAGATTTTTTTTATTGAATCCAAAATCTTGAAAGGGATACTCAGGGTTACTCTATGCCAGCAGTACATCACGTCGTTTGAAGGAATTACATGACTTTGTTTATTTATAACCTGTATACACCTACAACCTCACGATGAGTGATGATACCTTACCAACCATCATCTTCCTGCCCTGGTCCCAAGTTACTTGGGGTCGGCGCAATATGTTTTTCTCTTCCACTCTTCCCTGTCAGCCGTCTCATTATCATTTACTCCCTTATCTTTCATATCCTCCCTCACACAATCCATCCATCTTTTCTTAGGTCTCCCTCTCCCCCTCCATCCATCAACATTCATATTCATCACTCTCTTAGTCACATGTGTTTCATCCCTCCTCAGCACATGCCCATACCAAGACAAACGCTTTCCTTTCAACTTTTCTGTCACTGGTGCCACTTTCAAACTTCCTCTAATATACTTATTTCTTACTTTATCCATTCGCGTCGAATACGTTACCAACCCTAGAGACAAAATTGAAAAGTCTCATAACATAACAGGGTTTCGCAGAAGTGTATAGTAACCCCCTCATTTTACTGTTATGTTTAAGTCGCATGTAGTAGGGGGTAAGCCTATTACCATCAACCGGGCCCAAAAGTAAACCCCGGGCTGCTACTGAGAAACTTATCCATATCCTTAAATCCTTTATTGTATCCAAATGTATCCCGTGCAGGGTTAATCTTTGTCAGCAGTATATCGCGAGGTCTGAAGGAATTACATTATTTCGTTTATACCCTGTATGGACGGCGATAACCACTTACCAACAGGTGGGCCGTTGGCCTGTTTGCCAAAATATTACAGAGCTTATTTAGTTCTTAAAATGCTATGCTGCTAATGATAGTCTACACGTCACAGCTAAGCTACTCAGTCGTACAAATATTTAGTATTATTTTACGGCAATTAGTACTATTTGGGAACGCTACCGTCGACCGTGGAGTTACGAGCTTATTGTGTACTAATTTGTAGCTAAAGCTAAACCGTCAATATTAGTGTGTTGTGTTTTATTTATAAACTAGCTTTTGCCCGCAGCTTCGCTTGCGTGATTTTTTTGACCCCCTTAGGGGTTGAATTTCGAGAAATCCCTTTTTAGTGGATGTTTACGTCACAAAATGAACCTACTCTCAAAATTTCAAGTTTCTAACCCCAGCCGTTTAGGCTGTGCGTTGATAGATCAGTCAGTCAGTCCGCTTCTCCTTTTATATATTATATAGATTATCTATATAATCTATATAATATATAAAAGGAGAAGCGGACTGACTGACAGATCTATATAAGCTACGATAATATTGCTAATTACCAAGCTGAGGGACACGTGACTAATTACCAACCGTGCGGATCATAGGATTTACGAGGTTTCTGTGGATGGGTGACCGTGCGTCACGACTCCTCCGTGCTTCGCAGATCACGTTAGACAGTCGGTCCCAGGTCATACGAATACCTATGACAGTCGTTACGGGAAGTCAGAAGCTTGAAAGTCTAACTGGTCTAAACTTAGGATATCGGCTTTGCCCAATTAGGTTGCGAAGGTCTGATGGCAGTCGCTTCATGTAAGATTCTGGTATTCAGCCACATCTGGTTAGTCTGGAAGCTGACCTCAACATAGTTGAGGAAAGGCAGAATGAGTATTCAAAATATTCCTCCACATTGCTGTCGACTGGTCCCTCTCTCTCATAATAAGGAATAAGCCTCATTCTAAAAGTTTTAAAATAAAAACAAAGGAAACTTACAAAGCAAAACTGACAAAGAGAAACATTTTTACCACAAATATTTAACACAAAAAGTATTCTCTAACTGAAAACGGTAACTTAATAGTCAGATTTTAATTTTATCTTTGTGTAGAAGACAGTTTTATGCAAAATGTGCGCATAGTTAATTATCCTTTGCATAGCATAAAATGCATTAAGGGATGATTTCCACCAAACGGCTCGCATCGCATCGGATCGGAAAGGATACAAACGGATGCAGCGACAACCGAACGCGTCCGTCAGGATGTCGACGCATACGATCGGCTCCGTACTGTCGCTTGCGACCGTATCCGTTTCTACCCCTAGTCAAATAGTTTCATTCCTACCGTGTTGACAGCCGAAAGGATCCGATCGGATACAACGACAGGCGAACGGAGCGGAGCATACTTTCGGCTGCGATCGCGTGTCGCGTAAGACGCCCACGGTTAAGCTGCTATGCGCGGCTTGGTAATATAAAGTTTAAATACTGTGTACACGATTTAATAACGTTTAAAGATTGCAAAATTCGTTCCGATCCGATGCGATGCGAGCCGTTTGGTGGAAATAATCCTTTAAAGGGCCTTCACAAGTGACGATACATACAGTAATTACGTCCGCCGCACCCTGTGCAGTCAGCTCCGCTACCAACCTTGCTGACTGGGTAATCTTTTCACGACGACATGAACTATTTTCGTATAGCTCCGACCAACCGGGACCAACTCTTTTAAAGTGTTCTCTGAGGCACAGAGAGGTCTCAATGTGTAACGAACGGTCACCCATCCACAGACTGACCGCGGCAAGCACAGCTTAACCTCGCAAATCGCATGATCCGCGCGGTTGTTAATTAACCACGAGCCTCTTCACAATGATAAGTATGTTTGTAACTGAGTCTGTCAATCTTATTGCCGACAGTTAAGCAGTCTATCACCCATATTCTAAGTTGTTCCTCCAAAACTTACTCGACTAGACTCCACCTCGACTCAGTCTTTCTCACTACCATCGGTAGTTATAGTTGCCGTAAACGTCCTCGACTCGAGATTTTTCCTCGGTCGAGGTAAGGAATCATCTGTCAAATTCAAGGTACCTCGGCACCTACCTTAAGGAAGGAAGTGTCAAAGTTCGTATGTATCAATAATGAATTTTGAAGACTTTATCGAATATGCTAACGATAATCCTTACAACTATTTACCGCGGCGTTATTTGCGCGATGCAGATAATTCAAATTATGTCGTAATGAGTCCACTCTACCTCGACTCATTTGGGGACACCTCAGTCGAGGAACCTCAAAGTTCACTCGAAATTGCGACTAAGAATACAATTTTGAAGGTGTTTTCGAGGTCGTTCTGAGTCGAGTAAGTTTTAGAGGAACGTACGAATATAGGTGTATGTTCTTCTTGGTGGAGTATACTTGAAGTTCCTCGACCCACTCATTCAGTTTTGCTAGGAACTTTGGTAACTATTATAGCACCATGAGCTTCTCTGTAAAAACTTGATGTCAATGTTCTGTATCGCTCCTGTCCTGCTGTATCCCAAATACTAAGCTTGACTTTAACACCGTTCAAGTGGGATAAGGGCAGGAAGAAGAAGTAACTGCGTCTGTCACGAAAGTTTGTACGGGCACTTATGAAACAATTCAAAATATTGTTGGCTATACATAAACGGTGTAAATAGACCCTTAACGAAGCCGAAAAGCACTTATTCTCCACGTCATTGCGATATTTTTTTTGTTCTGGACTATGCCTGAGAATCTTCTAGTTACGGAGATATTAGAGGTCAAAGTTTCAACTTTTTAACAACTTTTTTTAAAATACTAGATTTGAAGGTTGCAAATGAACTTGAAATACCTCCATTACCCGTTTACTACTCATTGCATCTATCAGCACAGTGTTTTGAGTGCGTTACATTGAGTTTTACAGTAAAACGAAATTTTATACCCAAAAAGAAAAGTCGTTTCCCAGCGACAATTTTTGCGTAGGGTTACATAGTTTGATTTAAAAAAAAAATTAAACTCAAAGGTTTGCTGGTAGAAAACTCATTTTTGAGTTAAGCTCGCCTTTGTACATAACTTCACTTAATTGTAGTTTTATTCATATAATTTTTCTTGTGTACAATAAAGAATAAGAATAAGAATAGTTTGATGTACTGAATGCATGGTTGATGGCTTCGTGAAGGGTCGTACCTTGTATATGTACCTACGATAGATTATAAGGTATATACAAGCGAGGCTTTACCATGGCCACTGACGAAAATACATTGCAATAGAGCCGTATGCATAATGTATGTATCTGAAATTTCAGGCCATAAATTGAAACAAGGTTTCTACACCATTGTGTACTGGGCATAAATGTTATATCTACCTAAGAAATGAAGCAACGTAGCTAACATGCATGAAAAGTAGTGATAGCCTTGTGGTGTGACCGTCGGACTGCCAAGTTGGTCTCGAGTTTGGACCCAAGGCACGCACCTCGGGTTTTCGGATTCATGTGCGTATTGTATAATTATCACTTGCTTAAAAACGGTGAAGGAAAACATCGTGAGGAATGTCTAAGAGATATTTCTCGAGGGGATGTGAAGCCAATTCAGAATGCAGAACTGAGGAATGCGTGTGGGAACGCGCTAGTGCTGTTAAATGACAAGTACAGCACTCCATTATTTTTTTGCGCACACCTACATACAAATGGCGACCGTCTGTGTTTTGAGCAAAGAGTAGAGAAAAGAGGTATGGTGTTCTTCCAAAGAAAAGGGAGGATCCTTTAACGAGGCGGGGATTACGCTTGGCGGGCTACTGCCCAGCGGTTGATGTTGGGAAGTTGTGTATACCTATATACTATCTGCGTGTCAAATCTTGATATCGCGATGCAGGATTTGTGACGTTTCACTTGACAGCTGTCATTGTTGTCGCTGTAGTGTGGTAGATAATAGTCTTGCTGTGTAGTTCTCATGTGGCATGATAGATGCCGGCACAGACCCATCAGTGGTCAGCCTAAGATTCCATTATAACCAGATGCAGCTAAAAACCATTATTTTGGCGCGACTGCCAGGCCAAAGCAAGGCTGATGAATAATGAATTAAGTACCTAGGTGGCTTATTAATTCCAAGGGAATTAACACCCAAACAGCTCTAGAAATGTATACAGGATGTAAACTGGATTATATTATTTTACATAAAATTTTGCTTGATTAAAAATAAAAACAAAATGTATCTTTTCTGCCTTGTTCGTCTAGTGGTGGCAAGCGCGAATGCTGATCGTATGGTCCTGGTTTCAATCCCCAGGTCCGGCAAAGTGTTATTGGGTTTTTCCGTGTGGAATTCCTCAGTAGCTGTTCGAAGTTTGGATTTGTGCCCGGTTGATGGCAATAGGCTCGCTCATATCATATAGGACATAAACATGTCGGCGAAATGAGGGTGTTACTATACACCTCTGCCCAACTCTTCGGGGAATACAGGTGTGATGTTATGTTCTTTTTTGTCTGGCAATAGTGGTTACTGATCGTAGCTAAACCACCTGATAAAGTTTAAAATTTAAAAAAAAACGAAAAATTCTGCCAAAAATTATTAAGGCCCCATTTTACTGACGTCGGATAGTGTTCATCCAAAGAATAAGTTAGACATTTTGACAGTTTTTTTTTTATATAGAAATTGTCAAAATGTCTAACTTATTCCTGAGATAAAAGTTATCCGACATTTGGTAAAATCGGCACTGAATATGATAGAAATTTCAGTACAACGCATAAATAAATTTAATGAACGGAAGCCCGGCGAGACACCTGGCGGGCACGATTAGCGCGCTCAATGCATTCAATTTACTTGGGGCGCTAAAATACCTCTCATTAAAAACACAATAATACGTTTTTTTTTGTCAAAAGAATCCCATGCAGGGCCAATATACAGGATGTAAAAAAGCCTTAACGAAGCCGAAGTCTACGCATACTATACATAAAACTAAGTAACATATAGCAAAAATAATTGCTGGGAAACGACTTTACTTTTTGATATTAAAAACAGCTTTTAATGTAGCGCGCAATGGAAGCGCTTCCGCAGCAGACTGTGCTTACATTTCAAAAAGGTTGATAATGTTTATATAGAACAATGTTTATTAATAACATTTAAACTTAGATTTCGCGAATAACTTACAAAAATATGGTGATTTTAACCTTCAATATCTCCATAACCAGTCAGTTCCCAGGTATGTGTCCCGATACCAAAAAATCTTCGTAATGATAGGGAGAATAAGTGGCTCTCGGCTTCGTTAAGGGTATGTTTACACCCGATATGTCACCAGAAATACTACGAATTCGGATACATCCTGTAGTTATTTATACTTTAAAAGTTAGTTAACACTTGTTACAGAGTAGGTCACTGTTTCAGTCCCAGTTGGCATGTCCCCTTTTATTACTACAGCTTTTAGCTAAACAGAAATGTAGATACGTTTTGTGAAATTATGTCTTTTATTGTAAGAGAGGGTAGGACTGTAACTTTTTAGTTTTAATTATAACAAGGACTCGTTGACCTATTTTGCTTGCCATTCGGTTGGAGCAATCCTCCAACTTGTTACGCTGCTAAGTCAGTTCCCTCTTAACCGTTTTCACTAGCGCGAATGGTTGCAGGATGCGTGTACGTGGCTTGTGTGATATGGTTACATCTATGGTAACAAATGTTAATGTGTCTACTAACTTTATTATTCGAATAATTTTTAAAAAAAGTCAGTGTGGGATACCTGGCAGATGAGAAACCAATTTGTAAAAATAAAACTAGCCGAATCAAATCGAAGAGAGCCGACGAGTTACGAAGGTCTGCCATCGTGTGTCTGCCATCGTGTGTCTGCCATCGCGAGCGTCGCCACGCAACAGCCGCTCTCACACCCGTACCGCCGCATTATATATTTCACATCAAAAAAAACCACATCATGTATCTCAACTATACACGTCATCATGGTTAAATATGTCATGAATGTCAGAGTTGATTAAAAACCATGAAAAAAATCGTAAATCGAAACCTACAAGAAACTGCATCACATACATGGGGGTGATTCAGATACCTCTAAGGATGCTCGACTTTTAGATTTTCGCTTGATACTCATTTTTCTGATACCTGTATACAGGTTGAAACTTAAGTATCAATAGGCGATTATTTTGTTATTTTAACAGATATTGAAAAACTATTAACTGATATTAAAACTATAAAATTAAATAGCCCAAATAAATATATAATAATAAATAGGCATTTAGAACACCCTGTATAATTTTAAATACATAATTTTTAATATCCAACACCCGACTTCACAAATAAAATCAAGAAGCTCCAAATAATACTTTCGCGCAAGTGCCAACAATAACTGTACAAAATTTCAACTCAAACATAGAAGACGAACACACAAACATTCTTCTTCTTCTTTAAGTGTGGCTAGTGACTAACCTGGTGTCAGAGTTTAAGCCGCCCATGGGCCTCTGACTTGGCTTCACATACCGTCGAGAAATATCTCTCAGGCACGCCAGTTTCCTCACGATGTTTTCCTTCACCGTTTTTAAGCAAGTGATAATTATATAATACGCACATGAATCCGAAAAGTCAGAGGTGCGTGCCTTTGGTCTGCACTCGAGACCTATAACTTGGCAGTCCGACGGTCACACGACTAGGCTATCACTGCTGAACACAAACATACATTTTTATATAAGAGATTCTGTGTTCCAATTTCAGTTAAAAAAGTACAAAAAAAAACGAATCGTTCCCTCAAACGTTAAAAGTTAATTAAAACTACAATTACGGTTCAGTCCCTTTCGGCGTGTCTCCTCGTTATTACGACAATGTTCAGTAAACGGTACACAACAGCCTCTTCTAATTATTTTCAGTGGTATAACGAACTGAATTACGTATTTTATGGTTATAACGGTAGCATATAGTTATGCAGCGTACACACCCAAAGTACCTAGCAAAACTGAATGAGTGGGTCGAGGAACTTCAAGTATACTCCAGTATGTCGGCAATAAGATTGACAAGCATATCATTTTGGGACTCAGTGCATAATATCCGCAAGCACATTGGGTCTCTCGCGCGACGGCGCAACGAGTATTCCTAAGGAGGGTTGACGTCAGGCGTGCGGCCGGTCATATAACAATAAGACAAAACCTTTAACAACATGGACTTATGAAATACATGTTGTGCCGGCCCCACTGGTATAAGGGCAGGAAGAAGAAGACGACACCCCAGCGATGGTCAGCGAACCTTCGTCATTTTTGTTGAATTTGACCAATTTCTATATGTCGTAGGACAGTCGGAAAAATCGGAGCATTGCAAAAATCCGGCTTATCTTAAGTAAGTCGCGAATACCGCTCACGTTATGAGCGCTGATTGGCTGGTATGATCGTTATCACTTTTCTATGTCCATAGATCTTTGTGAAGAGCATGTTCTGACCAACCACAATAAAGATGATATTAATCGACTCTTAGTAAATTAGACAATCAGCGTTCATGTTTCCAATCCTCCTAAACAAACTGGGATTTTTGCAATGATCCTGAAAATAGCGCGAACAATTACACAAATCTATCTTTAGGTTCCAAATATCCGCTCCTTTGCAAACGTCCTAGGATTATCGGAAAAGATTCGATCCGATTATCCTACGACAGTCCTATCCTAGCCTAATCCAATCAAATAAAAAATAAAAAAACACATAAACACCAATACAGGTGCTTATGAAAAGTCGAATTTAGATGCACGGTTCCAATTAGTCGTTTCCTATGAAGAAGAGCCGGCAAGGAACTCCATGGTTACTCTTTTAAAAATAATATCTTTAACAATTTCAGTGGATACAGTACAATGATTTAGGATAGTGAGAGAACAGTGAAGTCCTGGCCACAGACCAATGAGTAATGTAGTACTAAAAGACTTGAGTACAAAAATTAACAAACAAAAATAAGTATATATGTATGTAATAATATCCTAAGTCACGTTAGTCTTATTTATATTTATAACATATTACCGTCTACTGCGTTGTTGGTCTGGTGGTCGCAAGCGCGACTGCTGAGCGTGGGGTACTGGGTTCGATCCCCAGGTCGGGTTAAGTGTTATTGGGTTTATCCATTAAGAATTCCTCAGCAGCAGTTCGAAGTCTGGATTTGTGCCCGGTTAATGTCAATAGGCTCGCCCCCTATTACATGGAACTTATACATAACAGCGAAATGAGGGTGTTACTATACACTTCTGCACAACTCTTCGAGGAATAGAGGCGTGATGTTATGTTATGTTGTTAACTGTAATGCTATAGTCACTTCTATCCAATTCTATAACCGTGTCTGCGACACAGAGAAGCAGGTTATATTATACTAGCTGTGTCCTCACGGCTCCGCCCGTAGCCTATGTTAAACAGTGATAATGTAGCTTTCTAACGGCAAAAGAGTTTTTGAAATCGGTTCTTTACTTTTTAAGTTTATTCGTTACATACAAAAATAGAAATCTTTCCTATTTATAATATTAGTATAGATAAATGAATGCAAACAAAGTTATGAGAAAAACTAAGTTTGAAACACAAAATAGTTTGACATGAAATATAATGTAATGTTTATCAAACCGAGGCACGTTGGTTGAAACTCGGCGTAATGATGTGGTCACATGAGTTTCAAATGGCTAATTAAAATTCTGTGCAAAATCCTCATTATTTTGAATATAGACAAAGATTTATTGAGATTTCACAGATTTTCACACAGCAGTGATAGCCTAGTGGTGTGACCGTCGGACTGCTAAGTCATAGGTCTCGAGTTCGAACCCAAGGCACTCACCTCAGACTTTTCAGATTCATGTGTGTATTGTATAATTAACACTTGCTTAAAAACGGTGAAGCAAAACATCGTCAGGAAACCTGCCTGAGAGATATTTCTCGACGACATGTGAAGCCAAGTCAGAGGTCCATGGGCGGCATAAACTCTGACTCCAGGTTAGTCACTAACCACATGAAAAGAAGAAGATTGAGGATTTCAGACCAAAATATTAATCGCAACATTCAAAAGCTTACGTTTCTGACTGTACTTTTAATATATTAACAATCGGGGGCGATTTTGAGTATCTAATCTTCAAAGGGGGCGAGTGGGTATACTTAGGCAATCAGGGGCAAATGTTGCAGGGCGAGTGGTGCGTACACCATTAACCTTTTGAATGTCACAACTTCTATACTGCCGCGATAAGGTAAAAGGGCGTAACTGACAACAACTCGAAATCGAGAAAAAAATTGTTAAAGACCAATGTTTAAAAGCGTGCTGGATCAAAACTAATAACAAATGTCACTAATTTTGAATGTAATTTTGTGAAGCTTTCCATCCCGCTTTCCTTGACTAAAGAAAACCGGTGCAAGCCTGTAGTACTTGATACTTATGACCGCAGGAAGGTATGGCGGAGCAAGGAGCTTCACGGATACCTACTTCTACCGGGCCCCTCATGGGCCCCATGTAGACTTTCTAGCGTCCGATGCCATATATAGTAAATGAAAAAACTAAATTTTTAACAATAGGTAGTTATTATGGTGGCTTATTTAAAAAAGCAACAAGAAAAATTGTACAGTGCAACCGTACATTGCGAAATTATTGCATTTACCGCGTCAGCATATCCACCACCTTTCATAATATATTAGCATTTAGTTACAATTCAGCTCATTACCGGTCATCGAATGCACCGAGAGTTCTCGCACTTATCAATATCATTTATTCTTAACTCTATCAATATCATTTATTCTTAAGAACTATTTCTGTCTGAACTTTGGTGTTAACTTAGTGCAATAAACTGTTGGACTTTAAAGGACTCGTATCATTTAATATCTTATCAGCTTATCAGTAAAAGCTGTGCGGTACAATACCGTACAAAAATGTTGTTATTTAGTTTAAAAGTTAGTAGGTATTAAAGAAACTATTAGACAGAAATGAAAGCCGTCCTCTTCACGTCTGCAAAACCAGTTGTATCGTGAATTTTCCAAAAGAAGCTTGTATTGTTAAAATTCTGAGATAGTTCCCAACGTTTTGCCGGTAAGTGGCCTCTGTGCGTTCATTAGCGAACACTTGCAACTGCAAAGGGAAAAGAAGAATAGTGCAGTGCTGCCATTAGGAAAGATAGAATATCTTTTTTTAATTTGTTTATTTTATTCTTAAGAATATTTCTCGTAACTTTTGTACTGTGATTTTTAGTGCACCCTCGTTTCGCCAGTTATGTTTAAGTCCCATGTAATAGGGGGCGAGCCTGTTGCCATTAACCGGGCACAAATCCAGACTCCAGGCTGCTACTGAGAAATTTCTAATGGAAAAACCAAATAGCACTTTGCCTGACCTGGGGATCGAACCCAGGACCCCATACTCCGCATTCACGCTTACAACCACTAGACCAACAAGGCAGTCAAAATAAAGTTAGAAAATATTTACAAAAATATTATTCTGTACAAAGCAGGGACTGAATAATCCAAAAATTAAGATACTTATAAAATGTGGTTTGACGTCATACCTGTAAAATCAGGTTACCGATATTTTGCAACTCAAAAATATTTCGGTACCGAAAAATAGAGCTTGAAAATGTAAAAACAGTCGGTCCCGGGTGTCATACGAACACCTATGACAGTCGCTACGGGAAGTCAGAAGCCTGAAAGTCTGACAACCGGTCTAACCTTAGAATATCGGTATTGCCCTGTAACTGGGTTGCGGAGCTCTGATAGATAGTCGCTCCGGGTAAAATAGTAATTGCAGCCGCATCTGGTTAGACAGGAAGCTGACCGCAACATATTTCTTTTATTTTTTTATTTAATAAAACGTTGCCCCACACTAGGATTTCTCCTGTATCGTGGGTGCGTTTACAGACACAAATCTCACATGCACAAACACCCAGACCCGGAACTACTATCTGTAGGCCATACAAACATTTGTTCCGTGCGGGAATCGAACCCGCGACCCGTAGCGCAGAAGCCAATTGCCCAGCCACTGTACCAAACGTGCAAATTGGGAAAAGGCTAGGCAGAACATTATGTTGTAAAACCAACTCTAATACCTTTACTCATCTTAAAGAAATCTTAGCCGAAACTGAGCGAAATTACGTTGAAAATTCTAGATAAAAACCTATCCTTTGAGACCTAGACTGATTTACGATACCCACAAGAATTATTAGGTAGGATCTTAATTTTTTACCAAATATATATATATATATATATATATGTAGGTATTGGGCACCATTTCCCCGGTAGAAGTTAAATTGGTTAACTTTTTTTGTATCCGAATGGAAACGGCTGTGTATTCGTTCTATAAATTGGTTGGGTAGCTGTAACAGAAGTTTAGCACACGTCTGTACATTCCTAATATCTTTTTGAGAAATAAAGATATTTTTTAACCGACTTCCAAAAAAGGAGGAGGTTCTCAATTCGTCTGTATGTTTTTTTTAAATGTTTGTTACCTCATAACTCCGCCATTTATAAACCGATTTAGATAAAAAAAAATTAAATTGAAAGGATATACTTCCAGATTGGTCCCATTTAAATTTGGTGAAGATCTGATGAAGAACTTCGGAGATAGACAACATAACTCCTCAATGACGAACAGTACGCATAATGTGATGATGTGATTATGTTACGAGCAGCGTCTTTAGTAGGTCCAATCATGTTTTAATTAAGGCCACTAAAATGAAAAAGAAATAAAAAATAAAACCGACTTCAAAAAAACGAAAAAAAGAATAAAATAATTACCATATTATAAAAGTAACAGATTTAGAAGTCGGTGCCTTTAATTTGGTTCAGCGTGGATTAGCACCGACTTCTAAATCTGTTACTTTTATAATATGGTAATTACTTTATGCTTTTTTTAGTTTTTTTGAAGTCGGTTTTATTACCTATACCTTCATGGTGTACCTGTTCTCCAATAAGCAATCCTTAAAACATTTCATAAGTACCTATCCAAAACGGTTTCCAAAAAAAACTAAGCCTCAATATTAAGAGAAAAGTCCCTAAATACTTTAGTGAGGGTCAAAAATTACCCTCCTTTGGACAGCAGTTAATTATGTGCCCTCAAAGGTCCATAATCCGTAAAACAATGGTAAGTTTGACCCGTAATAATGTCCACTTAGATGCAGAGTACTTTTGAGTAACGCGTTTGTTTTATATTTTTTTGTTTTGTGTCTCTTTTCTTTTGGTTGGAGGGTAGACAGAAATCCAACACAACATAAACATAACATCACGCCTATAGTTCTCGAAGGGTTGGGCAGAGGTGTATACCTAGTAATACCCTCGTTTTGCCGTTATGTTTAAATACCATGTAATTATCGAGCCTATTGCCATCAACCGGGCTCAAATCGAAACTCCGGGCTGCTACTGAGAAATTTCACACGGAAAAACCCAACAACACTTTGCCTGACCTGGGAATCGAACCCAGAACCTCACAATCAGCAGTCGCACTTTGCCACCACTAAACCAACGAGGCAGTACCAAATTCGTTCTAAATAAAGTTGGTCAAATTCAACAAATATCGATGTGACTGTAGTCGGCTAGGTGTGTACGCTATTTCATCGGTCGTAGCTAGCTAGGTGTGTACGCTATATGACAAACACGCACAAAATGACAAACGTGCTATAACATGTGTGTGTATCTATCGTTCTCAAATGAGAATAGCAATATCCGCTGCAGCTGTGCAGATCAATAAATATACGGTTTGCAACACACTCTAATTCTCATAATCAGACGTATTTGGTTAATAGACCAGGGCTGAAGCCTTTGATAATGGTAAAAAGTGAAAAAAAAAATAGTAGGATGAAACCCATTGGAAAGGGAAAAAAAAAAATTTTAATCAAAAAAATTACAACGTGTTTGGGACATAAAAAGGGAAGTTTTCACCAAATTTCGTGAAAAGCAATCATTTTTTGTTAAAGATAAAAATAAAAAACCAGAAACTTGGCTATTTGAGTTTTGACATAAATTTTGAGGTTATGTGAAAAAAGTGTAAATACAAAAGTTGTAGATCTTTTTATTACCTACAACTTTGCCTGTTAACTTTTTTACATAGGACTTGTGGTTTTGCCCGAAATCGAGACAAACCGTTTTTTACCCTTAAAAACTCACCCCCATCCACTTCCCGACCTCAGATCGCCCGTAATTTATTTTTCCTTTCTTTTTTGTTATATTATCTTCCCTTTCCAATGGATTTCATCCTACTATTATTTATTTTGGTTTCAAAAATTATCGACCCTAGTCTATAACCCTTGTTTGCATGTAACAAATTGTAAACAAATTGTGTGTGTGTTAAATCTATACTAATATTATAAAGCTGAAGAGTTTGTTTGTTTGAACGCGCTAATCTCAGGAACTACTGGTTGGAATTGAAAAATTATTTTTGTGTTGCATAGTCCATTTATCGAGGAAGGTAATAGGCTATATAAAATCATGCTACGACCAATAGGAGCGGAGCATAAATGAGAAATGTTGAAAAAACGGGAAAAAATTCCACCCGTGCGAAGCCGGGACGGGCCGCTAGTTAAATATAAATGTAGGTAATGTATACAAGGTTAGTCGGAAAGGGGGTACTAAGCTGCAGGCGACTTAATGTATCACTGTTATTTGTTTTAAAGAAAGTGTAACAATTACAAAATACGATAATAAAAATACGTGCAAAATGATTTTTATTTTAGTTTTTTCAAAAATTCTTCCTCCGTGCTTAACTTACGAATACAGAAAATGGAGCTTCTAATCCGTGACTTCACACACCGTGAAGAACTTTTTTTAAGCCCTCATATTTGCAAGTTTCCTCACGATATTTTCCTTTACCGTTCACGCAAGAAGCGATAGTCAAATTCTAATCCGCACATAAATTCGAAACGTTAGAGGCTGGATTGAATTCAAACTATTAAAATTTCTAACACAAAAATACTCATTGTTTTTATTTGAGATTGGTTTGCTCTTGACTCTAGTCTAGGTCAGAGGTGACAGAGACAAAGTCTACGAAGGAGTGAGCTGACCCAGAAGAAGCCTGTTCACTCTAACTTTGAAGAGATTCGGGTTGTATGCGTTCGGGAACACAGACGCAGGTAGTGAGTACCACTCTTTTACATTGCGCATTATGAAGGATGTTAGGAAGCGCTTAGTGCGAATTGGTGGAATGGCAATTTTGATTCGCCTGGGTATCAAAATAAGGACTCTTCGCATTTGCAGCGACTGAACAATTAAAATAGAGATGACAATAACGTCGTAACAGGCCCGCCAGCTGTTACTTACAGTAAGTGCTCCGATAGCCGTTCATAATAACGGTTTAAAATTGAATTATGATTTAAAGTACACTTCCGAGAAGTAACAGGAAAGCAAAATACGGCTGATGGTTAACTTTAACTAGTCGTAAAAGTTAAATAAGGGAATTGGTTATCGGTCTTAGAGTCTGGCAAACGAAAGCAGACACTCGAATTATTTGCAAACTTTTTATATGGCAACTATTTTTCAACAAAAACAAATAATTTTGATGTGTTTTTTTTATATTTTATTTTTCCTTTTTTCATATTAACTATATAATATGCTTATTGTATTTTTTATTGGATTTTAAATTAGTATTTATCCCTTTTTATATTTATAATTACATATTTTATTTATACCTAACTATGCTGCACTGACATCCGTGAGGCTTTAGGTTCCAGATGAAAACCAGCGCCAAGTACTTGTGACTTGGCACTAAGCTGATCTGGAACCTATTTGGTCCAGCCGTGAGACACATACCTACCTACTTTTGTTTATGTTATTATTTTTCATTTATTTTGTATTGTTTTTTGTGTTATGTTTTGCTGTACCTAATTGTCTTGTATATTATAATATCAGGTTGGATGAAATGGCGACAGGTCACAGGGACAACTTGTGACCAACGGATGCCCCTCAAGCTGAAGGGCAAAATCTACAAATCCATTATAAGACCTGTCGTGCTGTACGGATCAGAGTGTTGGGCCGTGAAGAAGACGGATGAAAGAAGATTACACGTAGCGGAGATGAGAATGTTGAGATGGATGTGTGGAGTGACGCGAATGGATAAAGTAAGAAATAAGTATATTAGAGGAAGTTTGAAAGTGGCACCAGTGACAGAAAAGTTGAAAGGAAAGCGTTTGTCTTGGTATGGGCATGTGCTGAGGAGGGATGAAACACATGTGACTAAGAGAGTGATGAATATGAATGTTGATGGATGGAGGGGGAGAGGGAGACCTAAGAAAAGATGGATGGATTGTGTGAGGGAGGATATGAAAGATAAGGGGGTAAATGATAATGAGACGGCTGACAGGGAAGAGTGGAAGAGAAAAACATATTGCGCCGACCCCAAGTAACTTGGGACCAGGGCAGGAAGATGATGATGATTTTTCATTTCATTTCAATGTGTCAAATTAGGTTATTCCGTTATTTCGGGGTAGCTATGCTGATACTTTTTAAATTTGCCGCGGTTTTTCAGTCTCCACTTTCGTTTGCCAGACTTTAACACGCCGAGATAAACCAATACAATAATAATTGGGGTACTACTTTCGATAACTTTGTCAAAAACTACCTCGTTGGTCTAGTGGTGGCAAGTGCGACTGCTGATCGTGAGGTCGTGGGTCCGATCCCCAGGTCTTTCAAAGTGTTATTTTGTTTTTCCATGTGGATTTTTTCAGTAGCAACCCGGTGTTTAGATTTGTGCCCGTTTGATGGCAATAGGCTCGCTCACTATTACATGGGACTTAAACATAATGGTGAAATGAGGGTGTGAAGTGGGGGTGACCTCTGCCTGACCCTTCAGGGAATACAAGCGTGATGTTATGTTAGTCAACAACTATTTGTGTCAATCTCTGAAAAAAATGCCTGTGACAGACGGACAGACAGACACTGAGAGGATTCTAAAACAATTATGATACAGAACACTAAATGGGTCCTATAATACAGTTTCTTTTTTACATTCGAAACATGTCAAGAATGTAGAAGTTTCTTTTAATATAATATTTTTCTGATAAAAAAAACCCACGGAAAAACCCAATAACACTTTGCCCGACCCGGGGATCGAACCCAGGACTCACGGATCAGCAGTCGCGCTTGCCACCACTAGACCAACGAGGCAGTTTAATTTAATATAATATTTTTCTGAATAAAATATCAATTACGTGACTTAATGTTTGCAATTTGTCTACTTAATTAAGTAACGACATTTATTCACGTCATGTCGTTACGATTGAACGGATATAGACGGAATTTGGTACAGGTAGAACGTATCCTGAATTACCATATAAAGAGAAGTTTTCCCGCAAAACTGGGCAGTAAATTCACGCGGGCAAAGTCGCGGGCACAGCTTGTGAGTTTATATACAGAGTGATGTCGAATATATTGGTATTTTTTTTATAAGACGAATTCTTTTCATTATTATGTAGATAATAGTATAAGATGATTAAAAATAAAAGAAGTTTTTCCGATATAAATTATAATATATAGGTACATATTAGTTAACGATGTGTCAGAATCAAAGTCCCTAGCAAAACTGAATGAGTGGATTGAGGAACTGCAAGTATACTCCACCAAAAAGAACACAGCCTGCTTAGTTGTCGGCAATAAGACTGACAAGCATATCATTTTGGGACCCAGTGCATAATATCAGCAAGCACATTGGATCACCCGCGCGACGGCGCAACAAGTATTCCCAAGGAGGATTGACGTCAGGCAGGCGGCCGGTCATAAAACAATAAGCCAAAACCTCTAACAACATGGATTTATGAAATACATGTTGTGCCGACCCCACCTAGTGTGGGACAAGGGCAGGAAGAAGAAGAAGATACTTAACACACCATCACAACAAAGGTATTGTAACACTCTCATTTCGCCGTTACGTTTAAGTCCCATGTAATAGGGGGCGAGCAATTGCCATCAACCGGGCACAAATACAAACTCCGGGCTGCTACTGAGAAATTCCACACGGAAAAACCCAATAACACTGCCAGACCTGTGGATCGTACCCAGGACCTCATGATCAGCAGTCGCGCTTCTCACCACTCGACCAAGTAAAGTTATAACGCTGTTTAACGTCAGTTTACCCATCGTTCTGCCTACCCTTTCCCCAACTATGTTGGTGTCAGCTTCCAGTCTAACCAGATGCGGCTGAATACCAGTATTTTACATGGAGCGACTGCCCTCCGACCTCCGCAACCCAGTTACTGAGCAATGCCGATATCCTAAGGTAAGATAGGTTGGCAGACTTTCGGGCTTCTGACTACCCGTAACGATTGTCATAGGTTTTCATATGACACCCGGGACCGACGGTTTAACGTGCTCGAGGGACGGATGGGTCTCGATGTGAAAAGAATGGTCACCCATTCACGGACTGACCGTGTAAAAGCAGCTTAACCTTGAAAATCATATGATCTGCATGGTTGTTGTCAGTGTAACCATACATTATTTTATATATAACCTTGTCATTACTTTACAAAACTATTATTGGTAAGGAGGTAATAAGTGTCTTCTTCTTTATCTTTATATAGTATAAAACAAAGTCGCTCCCGCTGTCTGTCAGTCCCTATGTATGCTTAGATCTTTAAAACTACGCAACGGATTTTGGTGCGGTTTTTTTTAATAGATAAGAGTGATTCAAGAGGAAGGTTTATATGCCCCACATTAGTATCTACATTGCACCCGTGCGAAGCCGGAGAGGGTCGCTAGTTACATAGTATAAAACAAAGTCGCTGCCGTTATCTGTACGCTTAGATCTTTTAAACTACCCAACGGGTTTTAATGCAGTTTTCAGCAATAGATAGAGTGATTCAAGAGGAAGGTTTATATGCCCCACATTAGTATCTACATTACACCCGTGCGAAGCCGGGGCGAGTCGCTCGTCTATACTAATATTATAAAGAGGAAAGATTTGTATTTTTGTATGTAACGAATAAACTTAAAAACTACTGGACCGATTTCAAAAATTCTTTTGCCGTTAGAAAGCTACATTATCACTGAGTAACATAGGCTACGAGCGGAGCCGTGAGGACACAGCTAGTTTAGTATAAAGGAAAAAGAAAAATTGATATTCAAAGTAATGCCTAAATATTTTTTGTAGGTACGTCAAGGTACAAAAGTTTTGATCACGTACGTATAGTCAGGCACGTAACTTAACAAGAGTAGAGAAGAGAATCCCTCTCCTTTCTTTCGTCTAAACAGACAATGTTTAAAAATAAATGATGGCAATAACCATAGAATAATGACAAGCAATAAAAATGACCACTTTTTTGTTGCACTAAGAGATTTTCCCATACAATTTGCGTACGGAGCGTAAACGGTGTGGGATCCCATCCATCAGTCGCGTGAGCCAGTAAAACTAGCTGTCATTTTTTTATAGGGACTATTCCACCATTGAAAGGAGTATGCTAAGGTGGTTTGGTCATGTTGAGAGAATGAGTGAACGGCGATTAACAAAAGGAATTTATAAGTCACATGTCAATGGAAACGTTATGGTGCGTCCAGACCTGACGAACGCGCCGCGAATGCGCCGCTCGCGCGCAGCTCGCGCGCAGCGCATTCGCGGCGTGTTCGTCAGGTCTGGACGCACCATTAGAGGACGCCCTAGAAGGACATACATCGATGTTATTGGTGATGTTCTTCACAAAGGTCAGATGCGTAGTCTATGTCAAATGTCAATGTAATGTCATATGTCATTTCATTGCGGATTCTTCATTGCGTTACTGTTTGAATTTTTGCGATTATTTTCTCAATTTGACCCCCGAATCTCTTCATTTCTCGATCTATCATTCAAAGTTACACCGCACATACTTCGCAAGGAACGCATTTCCACGGCATTTATTCTACTTTCATGCCTCTTCTGCCACGACCAACATTCACTTCCATACATAAGCGTAGGTACCAACACACCATTATGGACAGCCAGTCGTGCCTTTTTGGACATCGAACGGCTAGCCAAAACCGCATGCAAAGCACCATTTACTTTTTTCCCGCACCTGTGCCACTACATAATTATTAATTATTATTTAATGAACAATTAGATAGGTATGTACTACATAGATATTTATTTCTAGATCGCACTGCAATCTAGAAAGTATATTTTTATTACTTGGACTTTTTTATTCTACTAATTACCTTGAACCATGTTTAAAAAAACCCATGATTAGTTGATTGAAATTAATACACACAACAGAATACGACTTTCCATTTAAACATTTACACCATATTCACATCCTTAGGGGTTGATTTTCGAAAACTCCTTTCTTAGTACTCTTCTGCACCCTCTAAGAAACATATCTTCCAAATTAGGTGTTTCTATCTTCAGCAGTTTTGACTGCGCGTTGCCTGTCAGTCAGTCAGTCAATAAAATTATATAGATTACTAGCTGTGTCCTCACGGCCCGCCCGTAGCCTATGTTACTCAGTGATAATGTAGCTTTCTAACGGCAAAATAATTTTTGAAATCGGTCCTATAGTTTTTAAGTTTATTCGTTACATACAAAAATACAAATCTTTCCTCTTTATAATATTAGTATAGATTACTAGCTTTTACCTGCAGCTTCACTTGCGTGATCTTTTTTCACCATAAGGAAGGAATTTTGAAAAATCCTTCCTTAGTAGATGCTTACGTTACAAAAGGTACCTACTATCAAAATTTCAAGTTTCTAACCCGAGCGGTTTAAACTGTGCGTTGATAGATCAGTCGGTCAGTCAGTTTCTCCTCTTAATTATATACAGATTTTTATCTCACCAGTATTTTTTGTAAACCTATTCTATTCCACCGCTGGGCAATGCTCTCAAAACCTTCAACATCTCTCTCTAATGAACTTCAATTTATAAATTTTGAACACACTGTATATTAATCACTGGTTTTGAACACACTGTATATTAATCACTGAAGCTTTGGCACTAATTCTAACTCCAATTATGTGCAATCAATAGTATAATTACATTAAACCCTAAACGTGGTTTAATTTAGTGCATTCGTTGTAACTGTATTAAACCATACATAATATCACGCATTGTATCTCAGGGTTCGACAGAGGTGTATAGTAACACCCTCATTTCACCAGTTATGTTTAAGTCCCATGTAATAGGGGGCGAGCCTATTGCCATTAACCGGGCACAAAGCGGGCTGCTACTGAGAAATTCATAATGGAAAAACCCAATAACACTTTGCCCGACCGGGGGATCGAACCCAAGACCTCACGATCAGTATTCGCGCTTGCCACCATTAGACTAACGAGGCAGTGATTTATTTCAATGTTTATTTATAATACTTTGACAATAAAACATCAGAATCTGTTAATTGCCTTTTTAGGTACTTACGCGGGAAGACTAACCCACTCATATTTTTAACAATTTCACAGTTTCAAGAAAAGTAGTTCGATATGTAAGACACCAAAGTATTTTACGATGCCAAAAAAATAGAACGTTCCCATTTCTTTTGAATGACTTTAATAATTAAAATTAAAAGAATATTAACTATGTCTACTCACACGAAAAACACCAGAATCCATATATCATTAACAGTTGAACTGTCTCCGTCCAAACGGCGTCCTCGACGAAAATATTCCTAGGTTATTTTAATCTTAATAATCTGGCATCAACGACAAAGTCACCACATTTTTTTTTATCAATTAAACTTTTTACAAACTTATCAGGCTGTATATTTTAGCACCTGTGCACGCAACAGTTGGTTTTTGAAAAGTTGGAACGTCACTTTTGAATTTGGAATTCTATTGCACGTGTTTTATTATGGTTTTTTTATTATTTTTTAGACGGGAGCGCGATAGGTCCGCTCTATATTGAGTTCGCGACGCGACTGAAGTAATCATGAAAAGGTATACGTTTCAGGGGTGGAAAGAGACGGGTGTGTTTTTGTCTCGCTCTTTCGTCTTCGGGATATTAGTGAATGCAGTCTATAGTTTCGTGAATTAAGATTATTTGAATACATCATGTTCAAAGCGTGCAAAGTGTTGTAAGATATCATGTCCTCGACATATTCCCATTAAGAACGTAACAGACACGCGGATCGCCTTATGGAAACCAGACTCAGGTGTATAATCAGCCTATTACTGTCCTACAGCTGGGACTTTTCTCAAAAAGAGAAGGGTATAAGGGTTTTCGCATAGTTTTTATACAACAATGTCTGGACTTTAAAAGAGACCTTGATCTCTGAGTTTGTTTCGGCTTTTCTTTTCAGAGCTAGTCAGATAGGAAATGCTGGGGCCACCTAGACTTAAAAAAAAACATTATGAAAATGTTGTAAAAGTGTCTGTAACAGATTTATTTACAGAAATAAAAATCATTTATCATTTAGGCTTTAGTCCACCACGCGTGCCTGGTGCGGGTTGGCGGACTACACGCGCCATCAAGAACTATTTGGAGCTCTTTCAATTATGCAGGTTTCCTCACGATATTTTCCTTTGCCTTTAACGCAAAGATCCCCATATCAATTTGAAAGATAGAGGTATGAATTAGATTCGACGTAAAAAATTCAATGCAATAAAAAAAAATGCAAAATTGAGATTGTCAAGTAATAAAGCACGTACACGTACACATCGGCACACTAACACCCATATTCTAAGACGTTCCTCCAAAACTTACTTGACTCGACTCTACCTCGACTTGACATAAACGTCGACTCGAGATTTTTCCTCAGTTGAGGTAAGGAATCATCTGTCAAACTCAAGGTACCTCGGAACCTACCTTAAGGAAGGAAGTGTCAAAGTTCGTATGTAATAAAAATAATTTTGAAGACTTTATCGAATATGCTTACGGTAATCCTTACAATTTTATATCGCGGCGTTATTTGCGCGATGCAGATAATTCAAATTATGACGTAATGACTCCGTCGAGGAACCTCAAAGTTCACTCGAAATTGCGACTGAGAATACAATTTTGAAGATGTTTTCGAGGTCGTTCTGAGTCGAGTAAGTTTTGGAGGAACGTCTTAGAATATGGGTGTAAACCTGACGCTCAACACTACACACTAACATTATACACTCTCAAAGACACACACATACACACAGATACAGGCGCCCTGATTAACTTTTTGTTTATAGTTTATTTTTAACTTCTACCCACAAAATTATAATAACTTAAGTTTTTAGTTTTAAATCTCCTTATCTATAACGTTAGTGTTATCGGTAGCTGGTAACACTAGACAATGTTGATAAAGGAGAGTAATCGTCAAGATGAATCAACATACCCAAAGTTATAAAAACAGTGGTCATTCAACAGAGCAAAGGATTCCATGCACTTCATACGCAGTATCTACTAGTACGTCTGTGTGCACTTCTAATTCCATGTCGAACAGCTGAAGAAGTCTCACCTTTTATATCTGTTTTGCTTGTCCTCATTTTCTGATCTTGTGTTAATTATTATATTGTGATATATTGTGAACTAGTTTCTGTAACTAATCACTAACCTAATTAAAAGTACTTTCAGTGGTGGAGAGTCTATGTTGGTTTAATTTATTTTATTTACCATGCTCCCAATCCTGACATACTGATATTAGCTATAACTGTAATGATAGATTCACCCCTATAAGATTCTGTTGTATGTCTTTGATATTAGATTGCAATATCATATTCTTTTTCTAAGTAAAACTTTCTGTTCTTCCGTGGGGTGGGGACCTGATGATTTGTAATACAGGCATTTTATGCCTAACTCAGACACCAGCTTCTCACATTATTAAAAAAACACAAATAGTATGTAAAACCCAGAATAAGCTTGTCATTGTGAAGAGAAATAAAGAACTTATTAATATTATTAAAAACGGCAAAAAGTCACGATTGTCGCACGGGAGCCCCCGTTAAATATTTGTTTTATTTTAAATTAATTATTAATTATTTATTTTTAAAGTGAATATATAACTAAATATTCTGTGAATATTTCAAACGTCTATTGCCGTTATCAATATCGACCAAAAACTAGCAAAAAATCACTTTTGTTGTATGGGAGCCCCCTTAAATATTTATTTTATTCTGTTTTTTAGTATGTATTGTTATAGCGCGGTAACTATCACGGTTCTCGAGATACAACCTGGTGACAGACGGACGGACGGACAGCGGAGTCTTAGTAATAGGGTCCCGTTTACCCTTTGGTTACGGGACCCTAAAAACGGTACGGAACCCTCTGGGCTACAGTCCTACTCGCACTTGTCTGTATATTTATATTTAATAATAATATTGTTGATATCTTTAACAAAAGCTTTCTTAATCTATAGTCGCTCCGTTTTATTGAAAATAAAATGAAAATTTCGCAGACTATCCAAACAATTAGGTACAGATTTTATTGAAATTGGATATTGAATTCTTTTATTAGCATTATTATCCGAATGGTCTGATATAATACACTTAATACAAGTGTGGGATTGGGTAACAAAATAAACGATTTTATTAGATTAATTTATTTTATTTTGAATTTTATTTCGTTTTAACATCTTCACAACCTCTTACGTCGAAAGTCGTTGTACGTCTCTCTGTTTCTCACACACACTTATTGCCATTAGTCGTAATACTTACATAGGTATACAAGGTTAGTTGGAAAGGGGGTATTAAGCCGCGGGCCACTTAAAGTATCACTGATAACTATTTTAAAGCAAGTGTTAAAATTTCAAAATTCGATAATTTTTATTTGCACGCAAACAGATTATTATTTTAGATTTTTCAAAAAAAAAACATATGTATATACCTGCTTTAGTTATGAATTCAGAAAATTAAGTTTCTAATCCGTGACCCCAAATATGACCTAAATAGTAAACACAGCTGATGATAGCTATGGACAGATAGATTTTAGCATATTTTTTTACGAAATCTTTGATAAGCTATTTTTCTTAAACTATCGAGTTTTGGGGAAAGTTGTAGAACAAAAGTTATCCCTTATTATGGGTACTTTAACACCCTTTCGGCTTAGTACCCCGTTTCCGACTAACCTTGTATACATATACCTATACATACACCTATGAATTATTATTATACACGTTGTATTGAACTGCCTCGTTTTTCTAGTGGTGGCAAGCGTGACTGCCGATCGTGAGGTCCTGGGTCCGATTCCAGGTCGGGCAAAATGTAACTGCCTCGTTTGCCTCAGTAGCAGCCCGGAGTTTAGACTTGTGCCCGGTTGATGACAATAGGTTCGTCCCCTATTACATGGGACTTAAACATAACGGCGAATTGAGGGTCTGTACACCTCTGCCCAATGCTTCGAAGAATACAGCTTTATGTTATATATAGGATAAAACATATCTACCTACCCTTTCAAGCCTCACAAGCGTGATATTGTTTTTATTATTATTTTTTGTCCCAGTTTTGTACCGAAAACAATAAACGTAAAGATTAGGATAACAGCGTCCTGCAATTTGGACCATTTGAAATCATTACCATTTTATTTTTATTACATAATTATTTTTTAATGGTTACTTCTTCTTTCTTTTTTGTTGCTTTAAGACATTTTGAAAATATAAGGAGCAGGTTATGACCAATCATAAATAAAGTAGGTACCTGGTACGTCTGCAGTACCGATACTAATATCATATCAATATAAAATACAGGGTGATGATTTAAACAATACTTAAATAACTGTTGGTGATTAAGTCGCCAGCCTGTATATAAAAAAAAACTTTATTTTATTTTAAACATAACATGACGCGTTTTCCCGAAGGGTTGGGCAGAGGTGTATAGTAAGACCCTCATTTCACCGTTATGTTTAAGTCCCATGTAATAGGGGGCGAGTCTATTGCCATTAACAGGGCATAAATCCAGACTCCGGACTGCTACTGAGGAATTCCACACGGAAAAACCCAATAACACTTTGCCCGACCTAGGGATCGAACCCAGGACCTCATACTCAGCATTCGCACTTGCGACCACTAGACCAACAAAGCAGTAATTTTATTTTATTTTAGTCTAATTTATTACATTATTGAGTATATAAACGGTGTAAATAGACCCTTAACGAAGCCGAAAGGCACTTATTCTCCACGTCATTGCGATAATATTTTTGTTCTGGACTATGCCTGGGAACCTTCTAGTTACGGAGATATTGGAGGTGAAAGTTTCAACTATTTCACAACTTTTTTTTTAAATACTAGTTTTGAAGGTTGCAAATGTAAGTACTTGAAATACCTCCATTACCCGTTTACTACTCATTGCATCTATCAGCACAGTGTTTTGAGTGCGTTACATTGAGCTTTACAGTAAAACGAAATTTTTCACCTATAAAAAAAAAGCGTTTCCCAGCGACAAATTTGCGTAGGGTTACTTAGTTTGATGTACTGAATGCATGGTTGACGGCTTCGTGAAGGGTCTTTTTAACCGACTTCCAAAAAGGAGGAGGTTACTATGTTCGTCTGTATGTGTTTTTTTTTTTTTGTTTATGTTCATCGATATTTTTTACACCTTGTATTTTAATTGACGTGTAAGAAGTACCTACGGTACTAATTAAAGAAAAAAAAAAAAAAAAGAAAAAAATATATATATTTGAAATTTGTGTATTTTTAATGTAGCATATTAGTATTTCTAGAAAGTTTATATATATAGGTACATAAGCTTATTTTTGATATCATATTATTCTATCTTAATAAAGTGTGCACCTACCATGTTTTGTCTCTGCATCACCCTAAGGTCGACTGGTAGAAAATGCCTAAAGGCATTAAGTCCGCCTCTGTACTAATTTTGTGCATAAAGAATAAAATAAATAAATTAATTTAAGTACCTGACACATGTAAAATGTATCAAAAAACTAAGTCAAACGGATACTTTACTAAATTAATGAATAGACATTAAAATAACAATCCGAACAATTAGAATGTAACGTTAAACTCTTGGTTATTTCAACAACTTTATGTAAAGACGAACTTTACTTTAGTTAAATATCTCTTTTGATATAGGATATCTTATAATGTTTCGAGTTCATTTGTTTTACAAGTTTAAATATATATTGTTTTGTTTGTGACATAGGCAGAATTTTTTTCCCGTCGCCGGACAGGTTAGAATATAAACCTTGCTCACCGCACGCTGGGAATAGACGCGTGTTGTAAGATTCAACAAAACCCAGCACGCGACGTGGTAGGATCTATACGGTCCGCCTGGCTAGCTACCACCCTCTCATTAAAGTCATGTGAAGCAGTTTACTGTGTTCCGTCGTGTGTATGTGAGAGCCAGAGGGGTATAGGGGAATCCCTCTATATCTCTGTTCCTTGGATTCGTGTGCTCCATCTTAGACCCTGTCTGCGCTTACCACCAGGTGAGATGAGGGCCGAACGCGACCAAGTCAAGAATAAAAATAAAAAAAGTTTCAAGTCTAACTTTTATAGCGGGTTCACACGGTTCGATTTTAGTTGATCAACAAAAGTTGAAATGTTTTGTTCCTTCAAATTGATTCAATTTGATTGAAAGTCTGTTCAGACGGTTCAAATCGCATGCGATGTAGCAGTTGATCAACTAGAATCGAATCGTGTGAACCTGGTATTAGTCTAAGCGTATACGGAGACGCAGATCACACTGGCAACATAGATCAGTCACAGCTATACAATCCATACAGTTGGACAACGCCTACACGAGCGGTGGCATCGCCCGAGACTACAGGCATTGTCCCACTGTATGGATTATCAAATTGTATCTGAGCTGTGTTGCTTGAGCGACCTGCGCCCCGTATACGCCGGGGTGTCCTGCGTAAGCGACAAACGCGACGCGATGCGACGCGATACGACGTGGAACAAATACGCGTTACGTCGCGTCTCGCTACATAGGCCGCTAGTAGGGAATGCCGTTGTCTTGATCGCGTTTGTCGCGTTCGTCGCGTCGCGGTCGTCGTTTACGCAGGACACCCCGTTAGGCTAAGTGTGTCGATATTTGAATGACAAATTTTTTACAAAACCTAAGCCGCATACTATTATTCTGTCTAGTCTTTGCCCAACTATGTTTGGGTCAGCTTCCAGTCTAACCAGGTGCGGCTGAATACTAGTATTTTACACCGAGCGACTACCATCAGGCTTCCGCAACCCAGTTACTGGGCAATGCCGATATCCTAACCGGGACCGACGGTTTAACATGCTCTCCGAGGCGAAGGGGTCTCCATTTGTAACGAATGGTCACCCATCCACGGACTGATCTCGGCAAGTGCAGCTTATTCGCTGAACAAATAATATATTGTGGCGGCATCTATAATGCCACATGCGAACTACGCAGCACCACGAATGTCTAGCAGACAACAGTGACAACAAAAAGAGCTGTCAGATGAAATGTCACAAATCCTGCATCGCGATATCAAGATCTGACACGCAGTTAGTATATATGCAACTTTCCAACACTAACCGTGGGGCAGTAGCCCACCAGGCATAAGACCCGCCTGGTAGGAGGATCCTCCCTTTTCGTTGGAGGAACACCATGTCTCGTTCCCCTACAATATTATTATAATGTTCCTGTGAATAGATCAAACTACGCGGTAACCGTTTACCCCATAACATTAACTTTAATATTTTAACAAAAATAATTCTTGTAACTATCCATTTTGACATAAAGCGACCCAATGTTGTCCCTCAAAATGTTATTTTATGTTAATATGAGGACGATACGTGACAGACATACTAACAAAGTCTGGAACATATCCACGTTTTTAACATACATCCTGTATCTACTTATACTTATGCTAATATGAATATTTTGTCCCAACTACCTACGTAATGTGGTAGAGGGGCTCGTGGCCAATTAATAACCGCGCTGATCTTACGATTTGCGAAGTTAAGTTGCGCTTGCTGCGGTCGGTCTGTGGATGGGTGACCGTTCGTTACACATCGAAACACCTCTTTTTTATCGTTAGAAAATCCTTATGGGTGTCTCTCCCCGGGGAAGGCGAGGGTGTCTACCGGACTCTTACCGGCTAAGAACCAACGGTGTTCCTCCTCCTGACCGTTCGGCTGGAATCGCGGGATCCGCAAAAGCATGCACCGCAACCCCGGCAGGTCTAAGGTCTAACCTCTCCTCTAAGGGGCCATGCCTGACATCCTCCTGAAAGGCGCGCATGGAACACTGCGCGACGCCTTCTCGGGCCTGTTACCGTTCGGGCTACAGGACCTCTAACCCACCGCCCGCAGTTCACACACTAGAGTTGGAAGGAGGTCATCACGCACCCTCCGGCAGGAGCATTGCTCCTACCGAATGGCATGCAAATTAGGTCAACTTAATTTATCTAAGTAACTCATTATAATCGGTTATAGATTTAGAAAAAGCTTTTTTGGCCTATTATTTAGGTACTAGGTGCTACTCGAAACATTTCACAATATGATTTCTCTATGTTCTGCCTAGCCTTTTCCCAACTATGTTGAGGTTAGCTTCCAGTCTAACCAGATGCGGCTGAATACCAGTATTTTACACGGAGTGAAAAGAATTTATAAGGCCGATATCAATGGAAACGCCGATAGAGGACGTCCTAGAAAGACATACATCGATATTATTGGTGATGTGCTTCACATAGGTCAGGTGCGTAGTACTCTCAACCGGCGTGCGTGTATGACAAGATGTATGAATGTGGATGAAGCGAAAGGGGTTATGTAAGGGTCGTAGCATGTGACGTTCTATAGTTTCTGCCTACCCCTATGGGAGAAAGGAGTGAGTTTATGTATGTATGTACACGGAGTGACAGCCATCAGACCTCCGCAACCCAGTTACTGAGCAATGCCGATATTTTATTATCCTAAGGTTAGATCGGTTGTCAGACTTTCGGGCTCCTGACTACCGGTAACGACTGTCATAGGTATTCGTATGACATCGGGGACCGACAGTTTAACATGCTCTCCGAGGCACGGAGGGGTCTCGACGTGTAGCGAACAGTCACCCATCCACGGACTGACCGCGGCAAACGCAGCTTAACTTTGCAAACCATTTGATCCGCGCGATTGGTAATTAGCCACGAGCCGCTTGAGTCGAGAATATGGTTTTTCTATATTCCTCTGAAAGAAAGAAAGAAAGAAAATACATTTATTTAGCACAGACTAAAAGGCACACAAAACATAAAGCAGAAAAAAAAAAAGAGATTAGTAGGAAAGTGTGCCTCACGGCTGCGCCAAAAAGGCCCAGTTCAGCAAAAATGCCAGACAACTAGTGCCTGACGCTGGTTTTCAACTGGACCTGAAGTTTGAGGTGACGGATGTCAAACGGTTTTATACCACAGTGTGTGTATGCATACTTAAATAAAATAAATTTGCGTAGATAAAAATAATAACGATATATTATAGGTACGAACATAGTGTGATATTGGATAAAACTGCAATAAAATAAAAAACAAAAAAATACTAATAAATGAGTCGGAAGGATTAATATGTAAATAAATAAATAAATAAATCTTTCGAAACACACATAGATCATATAATGGAGACATTCAGTGTGACCATGTCTAGCTCCCGTTGCGCTTCTATGAGGTACTGCCGTAAGCGTCGTCTAAAAGTATCTATTTTGTTAGTTACTCTAATCGGCGGTGGCAGGTTATTCCATACTTTGGAAGCCGCATAACGAAAGCTGCCTCTAAAAGTGGCTGTACCATGAGACTGAGTCGAGAGTTGCTGTGAGCATTGCCTTCTCCCGCATTCTCGTCTACTCGTAACCCAGCCTAGCTTGTTGTACAGGTAGTCCGGTTTCTGGTATTTAACCACACCAAACAGAAGGCAAGCTAAGTGTAGTTTGCGCCTGGACTTCATTTTCAGTATACAATGCTTGTTTAGAAAAGGTGTTACATGGCTTCTGCGAGGAATACTGTAACAAAACCGAGCACAGGCGTTTTGTACCCTTTGAATGAGGCGGTCTGTACGAGCTAATAGGCGCGGGCCATAGACCGTGTCAGCGTAGTTCAGCCTAGAGAAAACCAGGGTTTCCACTAGCTGTTCCCTTAGTCTTTCGGATAAGTAAGGCCTCATATTGTATAAGACCTTTAAGCGATAAAAACAGTTTCTAACCGAGTCCGCTACGTGCTTCTCAAAACGAAGGTCTTTGTCCATAATAACACCTAGATTTCGCGCTTCATTTACCCGCTCAATTGGTACGCCCATCAGTTTATACCATTATAACGCAGTAATACACCACCTATAGTCCTGCTCACCCCCGCAGTAATGCCGCGTAAAGATAAACACTTCCTATAGATAACACACCGTGTTAATGCATTAAAACCAATTTTCGAAATAGTTAATATTTACTATTCGCTGTAATTTAAATGCGCCCAGAGGTATGAGTAGGGCGTGGTCGCACTGTGAGTGAGATCATGTGGTTTGATTGGATTACAGCTAGTTCTATCTAAACACGCGGCAGCGTGTCAAGCCAAGTTCAAAGAAAAAGGAACTGGCGACGCAGCAGCCGTGTGTTATATTACACGAACCATTTGAAGCCACTTTTGAGCCCTTAATAACTCAAAATCTATTCAACATAAGCACATGAAACTTGGTTTATTTATTAAAACCCCTGAAATTAACTATAGCCCCAAATTTCATAAATACAGCTCAAACGGTTATTGAGATATTAACGTCTAAAAATCGGCATTTTAACACTGACTGACATATAGATCAAAAACCTAACTCACTTCTAGATGACCTAGAACGTTGAAATTTGGCGTCCAGCTGGGTAATTGTGTGTATACAAAGGAAAAAGTCAGAAAACAGTGAATTTTTACGATTAGTATTTTTTTTCAAACAAACGATTTTTATTACCTAGCGCCTTTCGAAATTATAATAGCAAAATCTTTTTCTTTCGCAGGAGATTATAGGTTCTATGATTCCATGATGAAATGTCGCTTTTATCGTTTTATATACCAGATTATTTGATTCCAGTGGGAAATAAAAATATACCTAACAGGCAAATAATAATAAAAAAAGTTAAAGGAAGGACAGGAAAAGTTAACGTTCAAGAAAATTTAGAAAATAGTACAAAAAACAAAACTATACAGCGTAAACCTTTTACAGATCACTTTTGAATGATGAATAATAATAATTTCTTTACAAAAAGTAATGATATCCCATCAAAAATATAAATGTGAAAATGGGAGCCAAGTTCAATAATAAGAATATGCTTGGGTGTCGACTTCGCCGTCAAAAGCATTGAGATCTAAATGGGTGCCAAGTTCTGTAGATAATCCTGAAATTTATTTATAAGATTACGAAGCTCAAAATTGACTTGGCTAGTTTTTACCAGCAAACCAAATTTTTTGAAGAGTAGGATTATAATTATATTGACCTTACAATATAAAAACAGTAACTTTCGTATTACATAAAGAAGATACGTTAATTAGCCAAATATAAGATAATTTGTATGTGAAAACTAGCCAAGTCAAATCTTGAGCTTCATGATCTTATAAATAAAATTCAGGATTATCTACAGAACTTGGCACCCATTTAGATCTCAATGCTTTTGACGGCAAAGTCGACAACCAAGCATATTCTTATTATTGAACTTGGCTCCCATTTTCACATTTATGTTTTTGATGGGATCCGCTTTAGCGGATCCGTTTTTATTTTGGTGATAACGCCTGTAGTTGTATGAGCGAGATCACATACACGACAGTATTACGAATTCAGTAAAAAATACTGGATCCGTTATTGTTATAGTATTCTGTCTGCCAGATGCGACGCAGCTGCCATTTGTTTAACTCACCCGTCGGTACAGATGTGAACAACACATTCAGTACGGACGGATTCGTTAAAACGGATCCGCTGTGTGAATGCACGGTTAATTGTCAAAATAAATATGGCTTTGTGTCTTCTACAGACGTTTTAGAAAAAGCACTCTTCTTTTAGAGGATGTATTTTCAAATGAGAGAGCGGCTATTGAAATATTAGCTAGTAGAATAAACTATGTCGGGATTTACACCATGTACCTGTTTATTTTTGAGACTCCGATATTTCGGCGCAGTTGCATGCGCCATGATCACAGAAGAACTGTCGATTGTTACGTGCGGGTAGATGTTATTGGCAGACGAAACGGTCTACCATCCGTCTAGTTCGTTTATTACACTCGATACCAGAACCACCGTCTGCAAACTCACTATTCACTCGAATCTGTTCTCGACACACGACACTCACTGTATCTGTACGCGAAACGGCACCTTTTTTTATTTTTGTTGTTGTTACACAACCGGACTACTGGGTTCTGGAACCCAGTAGTCCGGTTGTGTGTGTGTGTCTGGACACAACTTATTCTACTAACGTCAATGACCATGGAAATTTAAAACAATAAATATTAGCTAGTTATCAAATAAATGCAACTAAATGGCTTGCTGGGGTGTTGTCTAACCAGAAAAGTCTAGTTATCAGCCAATATTAAGTAGGCGGCCATAGAGTCCATTAAAAAAGTCTCCACGAGTGCAATGCTTAAGTACGTCCGTCGCACCTGTGCAGTCAGCTCCGCTACCAACCATGCTGACTGGCTAATCTTTTCACCACGATATGAACGATTCTCACATAGCTCGTGCCGTCACGGGAGAAAAGGAGATGCGGTCATTTAACTGTAATTAATCTGAAATATTATTTGCGATCCACACACGCTCACATAAAACGATACTTCCCCGAGACGACAGATTGGGAAGTACGAAGCCGACCTTAAAATCCACTCAATGAAGATTGCCTTTAACCCGTCAACAGCAGTGATAGCCTGGTGGTGTGACCGTCGGACTGCCAAGTCATAGGTCTCGAGTTCGAACCCAAGGCACGCACCTCTGATTTTTCGGATTCAAGTGCGTATTGTATAATTATCACCTGCGAAATGGTGAAGGAAAACGTCGTGAGGAAACCGGTATGCTTGAGAGATATTTCTCTACAGCATGTGAAGCCAAGTCAGAGGCCAATGGGCGGCATAAACTCTGACACCAGGTTCACTAACCACACGAAAAGAAGAAGAATCCGTGAACACATGTGAATACTACAGCTGAAGTTATTTTGCGGAATAACCACTTAATTTATTACGAAACTAGCTGCCCAGACAGACTTCGTTCTGTCAAAGGTTAATGGCCTATAGTGGGAAAAGAAAAGTGTTGTTTTTAATATTTTCCACGCAATTTTTATGTTTTTTCTCTCCATAAACGAATATATAAAAAAAAATGCTTATTTGGTCGAGCCGTTCTCAAGTTTTGCGCTTAGCAACACATTTTTATTTATATACCTATAATAGATTCCCGCTGTCAGTCAGACCCTACCTTGTCTAAAGCTGCGTACCCCCGCCATGATGTATGAGACCAATATAGCGTGTACCAGCGGCTGTGCTAAGCCTCCAGTATTTGCTTGTTATTACGAACTATCTGTCTGCGATTTATAATAACTAACAGTTGAGGAGAAAAGGAATTACGTTGGGAGTTAACTACTTTTCACTAACTTAGATGGAGTTTAACCAACAAGTCTGGCATAACAGTTAAAAAATAAATTAAACCAAGAATACACATGCCAGTAGCCTGCACAATGGCATGCCAGCTATTTCCACGTGCGAGCACCAGGCATGATGTTAAATGGTATGCTTAAGCTTGCACAAAATTTGAGTTTTTGCCATTGTCATGCAAGCTTTTTGTCATTGGCATGCAAATTATAGTTGCATGCCATTGTGCAAGTTATAGGCATGTTTTTTCCCGGTTTATTGTTTTTGCACATGTCACATATTATCGAGCTTTTTGTCTGTCCATCCATTCCAGATTTAAGATATACATATCCCTGGTTATCCCTCCCTTACCCCTCCATTAAATACACATGTAACGTGTATTTACATAATTATTTTACACTAGTTGCAGATTGAACCCCATAATAAATTAATAATTAAAGTTTATTTATTATTTACCACACGTTTGACGGAGGGGCTAAGCGATTGGCTTACTGCGCAATGGGTCGCGGGTTCGATTTCCGATAGTTGTACCGAGTCTGGGTGTTTGTGCATGTGAGTCTTGTGTCTGTAAACACACCCACGATACAGGAGGCATAATAGAGTGGGGCAACGTTTTAAAAAAAAGAAAAAAAAAAGATTCTGATACAAAATTGCGAACAGGGTCCAAGCTATCGGTTCTGCCTATCCTTTTCCCAATTATATTGGGGTCAACTTCCAGTCTAACCGGATGCGGCTAAATACCAGTATTTTACACGGAGCGACTACCATCAGACCTCCGCAACCCAGTTCAGCATTGCCGATACTCTAAGGTTAGACCGGTTGTCAAGCTTTCGGGCTTCTGACTACCCGTAACGATTGTCATATAGCACTCGTATGATACCCGGGACCGACTGTTTAACGTGCTCTTCGAGGCACGAGGGCACAAAACAGATAGGTACAGAAGTCAATCACATGTATGTACTTCACTTTTCATACCTACGCTCGACGGTCGCTCTATCTATATATCTATCTCTCTCAAGCGCATGACACTCGCGCTCGCACTCACTCGCACTCTGGTCCCAAACTGTCCGAGATATCGTGTCCGTGAGCAGTGTCTATGTGTGCATTGCTCGAGCGCACTTGTATGTAGATTGACTTCTTTACCTATCTATTTTATGACGAGGGTCCAAGCTACCGGTATTTTATTATTATCAAAGCATAATTATTTTGTTGTTATTATAAACGCCATCATTATGAAACTGTAATACAATATTTAACAAATTCTAAATAATACCAAGTTTCGGGATCATTTCGCTAGAGATGTTTACAATAACATTTAAAAAGGGTTCGCTAAATATCAAATTGTTAAAGGTAGGGTGTTCGGTTTGTTTGTAAAACCACACAATTTTTTTTTAATTTAGTATACTGTTTGGGCTGTCGTGGCGTTGTAGTGCGTCCAGTATGTTTGCGGAAGCGCACACCGACGATTTTTACGCAATAATAAGAAAGAGGACCGCCTCCATAACCGGCCGGCTGCGCACCGCCACTTACAGTCTCCTGAGCGTTTTCTCTGATCGGTGGGACTCCCCTCTGCTGCGCCACTGGGTAAAGTCCATTCCAGTTAAAAAAAAAATGTGTTACCCCCTTATTACTACCACTAGTTATTAAGTTATTTTGTTAATACTAACACTATGGACTCATGTCTCAAATAAATAATTTGAATTTGAATATAGGAATCTAGGAAGTATAAAAAGGTTCCGTATTAAAATAACAAGAAGGGGCTCGTAGCTAAATACCTAACTGCGCTTGCCGCGGTCAGTCCGTGGATAGGTGGCTTTCGTTACACATCGAGACCCTTCCGTGCCTCGGAGAGCACGTTAAACCGTCGATCCGGGGTGTCATATGAATACCTATGACAGTCGTTACGGGAAGTCAGAAGCCTGAAAGTCTGACAACTCGTCAAACCTAAGGATATCGGCATTGCCTTGTAACTGGGTTGCGGTGTTCTGATGGCATTCGCTCCGTGTAAAATACTGGTATTCAGCTGCATCTGGTTAGACTGGAAGCTGACCCTAACATAGTTAAGAAAAAGCTAGGCAGAACTACAAAAGTAACTAGTACGTGTAACTCTGTATTTCTTTTTATTATAATACTAGCGACTCGCCCCGGCTTCGCACGGGTGCAATGTAGATACTAATGTGGGGTATATAAACTTTCCTCTGGAATCTATCTAATGCTGAAAAGTGCATTAAAATCCGTTGCGTAGTTTAAAAGATCTAAGCGTACAGACAGCGGGAGCACAAAACAGATAAGTACAGAAGTCAATCTACATATAAGTGCGCTCGAGCAACGCACACATAAACACTGCTCACGGACACGATATCTCGGACTGTTTGGGGCTAGAGTGCGAGTGAGTGCGAGCGCGAGTGCCATGCGCTTGAAAGAGATAGATATATAAGAGATAGATAAATAAATAAATAAATAAAAAAAAAAAAATATAGATAGAGCGACCGCCGAGCGTAGGTATGAAAAGTGAAGTACATACATGTGATTGACTTCTGTACCTATCTGTTTTGTGGCAGGAGCGACTTTTTTATACTATGTAAAGATATTATACTCAGCCCATTATTGCGGTACATTAAAAGATCCTCCACGAGTGACGATACTTAACTACGTCCGTCGCCCTCTGTGCAGTCAGCTCCACTACCAGCTTTGCTGACTGGGTAATGTTATCACCACAGCATGAGCTATTCTCGTATAGCTCGTGCTGACATGAGAGAAGAAGCCCATTACTGACCCACTGTCGGGCACGTGCCTTCTCAGAACGAGAAAGGTTTATGTAATTAGGTTCACCGCACTAACCTGGGGACCTACTCCGAAAATTGCTCCAAATTTTTTTCGTTTTGGATTCCTCCTGTGCGCCCTGGTTTAGATGACATTATTGTGGAAGAAGATTAAAAAGATATATGATTGAAGGCAAGATAATCTATACTAATATTATAAAGAGGAAAGATTAGTATTTTTGTATGTAACGAATAAACTTAAAAACGAATGGACCGATTTCAAAAATTCTTTTGTCGTTAGAAAGCTGCATTATCACTGAGTAACATAGGCTACGGGCGGAGCCGTGAGGACACAGCTAGTATATAATATTCTTGTCTTTAACCATACATATTACTCTTCTTATTGAAAAATAAGTAAAATAAAAATATATTATGTAAATTAATTTAGTATTTGTAACAAAAATAGAAATAAAAAACTAAATAAAAAAACATTTTTGTATTAACATTGTTTTCTTTATAACTTTTTATCGAAATGTAATTTCCAAAAACTGTTTCCGTAGTCTAATTATATGTTTTATAGTCTAACAGAAAACGTTAATATTATTGGTGTACGCCGGTAGACCAAGCGCCATACAAATTCGCCCATTGTCCTTTGAGCCGCGCAAAGAAATAGGGCCCTGCCCCACATAATTCTTGGGCCTGTTACTGGTTGGCCTGCAAAGTAGGTTACCTTGTGTTTGCTGAAGGCACAACCCTAATTCCACCTACTTTTAATCATACCTACAGCGTTTTTGATCTCTCAAACAATTCGAAGGAGTGAAAAATTCCCTCAATTCTGAATACCTCATTGCCAATTTGCGCAGCCAGTGCTCCACAGGAAATGGAAACATACGGAAGAGTATTGTGCCTGGAAACGCTGCCATTAATATTAACTTCAGGGTGTAAACGAATTCGTGTATTTTTTTTTTTAAACTACATGTTATATTACTGGTGTTTTGATTAACATTTCTTTTTTGTCTCTCACACTTACCCCTAGGTAAGTGATCGTACTATCTAAACCACCTGTGAAGGAATAATAAAAATGAATAAAAACTAATTTTCTTTATTTTTAAAACATTGTCCTTCAAATCTTCACATGCCCCTTGGCCATGCCCACGACGCCCAGACCCGGAACAACTATTTGTTGGCCATATAAATATTTGATCCGTGCGGGAACGATCCCACGACCCGTAGCACAGAAGCCAGTCGCTCAGCCACTGCACCAAACGTATCAAACATTTCGATGCTACAGATAATGGAAGCCCGGCGACACAGCTGGCGGGCACGACTAACGCGATATCGCTCCGCGCGGTCAGTTAACTCTAGACGCTAAACCGACTCATATTAACCCTTTCACCACCACGGACTTCAATAGAAGTTCCAGATTTTCGTGCTTCCAGCGCCACAACTTCATTAGAAGCTCTTCATTTTAACTATGTTATAAAAATAAGTTTACTGCATTTAACAGGTCATCAGCTCATCACTACTGTTTACTATATATTTTGTTATACATTTATAGCTTGGCGCTGGCGAGGCGTCGCGTTCTGTGTACGTTGGCGGTGAAAAGGTTAAGAACAAAATGCATTTTTTTTGTTCTAACTGAATAAATCCCTTGCAGGGTCAATTTGTGTCACCAGCAGATCACGAGGTCTGAAGGAATTGCACGAATTAATTTACTTTTCTTTTTCTATTCGACTGCTCGTCTTGCGGTCCGTTTCTACGTAACCAGACAGTTATTGGCAAGACCTGAAGGGTCTCCAACCAATGGGGACGAGAATATATTCATTTGCACCCTGCATACTCTATTTTAAGCAATGGTAGCGTAGTGGTTGCTTGCCGATGAAATAACCCAACCCACCTATACTGGGTGACATAAAAAGCGACTTAAACATTATTTTATTGATAAACGATCACTAATACATCCACCAAGCGTGGTGATTACCAAGCCAGAAATGTAATAAACAAAACAAACATCACGCCTTATATTCCCCGAAGGGTTATGGCAGAGGTGATTTTACTACACCTATTGCCATTAACCGGGCACAAATCCAGACTCCGGGCTGCTACTGAGAAATTCCTAATGGAGAAACCCAATAACACTTTGCCCGACCTGGGGATGGAACCCATGCTCAGCAACCGCGTTTGCGACAACTAGACCAATAAGGCAGTAAACAAAACTTTTTTTTTCTTATTTATATCTTGTAGGACAAAATCTAACGATGTATTCAGAAAGGGTAAACTATACATTTCGAGCCTCGAGTGTAATGACCAACATAGCACACTTGTATCATCTTCTTTTCGTGTGGTTAGTGACTAACCTGGTGTCGGAGTTTATGCCGCCCTTGGGCCTCTGACTTGGCTTTACATGCCGTCGAGAAATATGTCTCAGGCATGCCGGATTCCTCACGATGTTTTCCTACACCGTTTTTAACCAATTGATAATTATACAATACGCACATGAATCCGAAAAGTCAGAGGTGCGTGCCTTGGGTTCGAATTCGAGACCCATGACTTGGCAGTCCGACGGTCACACCACTAGGATATCATTGCTGTATCATAATGTACTATTTCAACACACTTGCTCGTAGCGTGGTCAGAAAAGTTCAGCAGCGATAATTTTAAGGTTCCCATTTTCAAGCGTGCACGGCTTCAATACAAGCCTGTATGTGTTCATTCGGAATCCATCGATTCACCCTGAAATTCAATTTGCTACCTATGCATTTAGTTTGCTTGACTTGAAAATAATCGAGTGAAAGATTTTTATATGAACTTTAAATTTCTTAATATGCACTTTAAATATGAATCAAGTAACATAACATTACATCACGCCTGTATTCCCCAAAGGGATGGGCAGAGGTGTATAGTAGCACCCTCATTTCGCCGTTATGTTTAAGTCCCATGTAATGGGGGGAGAGCCTATTGCCATCATCCGTGCACAAACGCACACTCCGGACTGCTACTGAGGAATTCGACACGGAAAGACTCAACAACACTTTGCCCGACCTGGGGATCGAACCCATGACCTCACGATCAGCAGTCGCGCTTACCACCACTAGACCAACGAGACAGTTCAATACAACGTGTTTAATAATTAATAGGTATATGTATATATGTATATAGGTAACCTAATGACGTAATAAGGATGATTTCCACCAAACGGTTCGCATAGCATCGGATCGGAACGGATTTTACAATCTTTGAACGATATTAAATCGTGTACACAGTATTTAAAGTCTATATTACCAAGCCGCGCACAGCAGCTTGACTGCGGGCGTCTTCCGCGACACGCGATCGTAGCCGAAAGTATGCTGCGACCCGCGATTGCCTCCGTTCGCCTGTCGTCGTATCCAATCGGATCCTTTCAAAAATTAGAACACTTCAACACGATAGGAATTAAACTATTTGACTATGCGCAGAAACGGATACGTTCGCAAGCGACGGTACGAAGCCGATCGTATGCGTCGACATCCTGCCGGACACGATCGGCTTACGCCACATCCGTTCGTATCCTTTCCAATCCGATGCGATGCGAGGCGTTTGGTGGAAATCATCCCTTACTCAAGACAATCGAGACAATACAGGGATTATCCGATTAGTGCGCAAACTAAATCATATTACGGCTTACGAATTAGTCGATTGAACTCGTTACCTCTCGCCTTTATATCGATACTATATAAAATACATACAACAGAATCTTATAGGGGTGAATCTATCATTACAGTTATAGCTAATATCAGTATGTCAGGATTGGGAGTATGGTGAATAAAGTAAATTAAACCAACATAGACTCCACCACTGAGAGTACTTTTAATTAGGTAAGTGGATAGTTACAGAAGCTAGTTCACAATATAATAATTAACACAAGATCAGAAAATGAGGACAAGCAAAGCAGATATAAAAGGTCAGACTTCTTCGGCTGTTCGACATGGAATCCTCTGCTCCGGCGAATGACCACTGTTTTTATAACTTCGGGTACGTTGATTAATCTTGACGGTTACCCTCCGTTGTCAACATTGTCGCTAGCTACCGGTAACAACTGCAGTAGTTCTGGACTTGGTTCGCATGAAACTTTAAATAGCCGTTTGACTTACCGATTCCTATAATATACGGAGCGGTATTGGTTAAAATTGAGACTCTTGTATACATACATACTGTTATCGGTAGTTGGTAACACTGGACAATGTTGATAAAGGAGGGTAGTCGTCAAGATGAATCAACGTACCCGAAGTTATAAAAACAGTGGTCATTCGACGGAGCAGAGGATTCTATGTCGAACAGCCGAAGAAGTCTGACCTTTTATATCTGATTTGCTTGTCCTTATTTTCTGATCTTGTGTAAATTATTATATTGTGAACTAGCTTCTGTAACTAACCACTAACCCAATTAAAAGTACTCTCAGTGGTGGAAAGACTATGTTGGTTTCATTTACTTTATTTACCATGCTTGCGATCCTGACATACCGATATTAGCTATAACTGTAACGATAGACTCACCCCTATACGATTCTGTTGTTTGTCTTTTACAATACATACATAAACTCACGCTTTTTCCTATGAGGGTAGGCATCAACTATAGAGCGCCACATGCTACGATATTTACATGCTCTTTTCACTTCATCCACATTCGTACATCTTGTCATACACGCACGCCGGTTGAGAGTACTACGCACCTGTCCTTTGTGTCCTGTAGTGACCTCTTGTATATTTACCAATAACTAGCTGTGTCCTCATGGCTCGCCTTTAGCCTATGTTACTCAGTGATAATGTAGCTTTCTAACGGCAAAAGAATTTTTGAAATCGGTCCAGTAGTTTTTAAGTTTGTTCGTTACATACAAAAATACAAATCTTTCCTCTTTATAATATTAGTATAGATGAAGCAAAGACCTCATAGCTTTGCATAGAAGTACCTATCACAAGTAAAATTAGCTTAAGAGTCTATTAAACATCACGCCTCGAATTCCCTGAAGGGTTCGGCAGAGGTGTTTTTAGTACATCCTCGTTTCGCCAGGTATGTTTAAGTCCCATGTAATAGGGGGCGAGCCTATTGCCATTAACCAGGCACAAATCTAGACTCCGGGCTGCTACTGAGAAATTCCTAATGGAAAAACCCAATAACACTTTGCTCGACTTGGGGATTGAACCCAGGACCCCATGCTTAGCAGTCGCGCTTGTGACCACTAGACTAACGAGACAGTTGAACGCAGTATTATTATATCTAGATAACAATGTTCCTCTTGTAACCACTTAATAGATTTATTGTTTACTAGCGGCCCGTCCCGGCTTCGCACGAGTGGACATTTTTCCCGTTTTCGCAACATTTTTAATTTATGCTCCGTACCTATTGGTTGTAGCGTGATGTTATATAGCCTATAACCTTCCTCGATAAATGGACTATCCAACACAAAAATATTTTTTCAATTCCAACGAGTAGTTCCTGAGATTAGCGCGTTCAAAAAAACAAACAAACTCTTCAGCTTTATAATATTAGTGTAGATTTAAATTTTTATATTTTTGTGATTCGTTTTACAATATTGTTCAAAACATGAATATTTTTGCATGCCGTAACGTGCAATGTATCGGGACTTTTTACATATTTACAAGTCAACATCGTAAGAAGTGCTCTGCGGTTTTAGAGGGATGAACTCTATTAAAAACTTTGATCAATCGATCCATTTACTTATACCTAACTTTTACTTAAGTGAAGCCAATCCAGTTAGGGAACGTACCCATACTACGTGACCCGTTCAGGGGGGGGGTCTTCAAAATACCACGTTTGGTCACAGGGGCGGGGGGGGCGTCTTAGATTTTCGTCACGTAGTCAATATCCTCTAGGGAAATCTCGAGTGTTTTTGAGCTATATTCAAATATGGCGCGCAGAGTTTAGCGCTTTTTGAACTCACAGGTGGCTACACTGTCGCACATATGAATCATTTCTTTTTTTACTTTCTGTTTGCAAAAACTGATTTAAAACCATATTTATACAGGGTTATTTGTAAAACACTGATCATCTCTCAGGACTATGTTAATAACATCATAATCAACAACTTTTGTTCTATGAATTTTAAAAATTCATCATATTTTGTTCATCAGATTTTCATACAAAAATAAAAATATTTAAATTGAACGGTCTAAATGTTACGAAGTGTATGCGAAGCAAAAAAAAGCGATAGTAAAATAGCGAGGGGGGCGGAGTTAGGGCGGCGGGGGCGCTTTAGAGCGTTCAATTTAAATATTTTTATTTTTGTGTGAAAATCTGATGAACTATAATTTATGATGAATTTTTAAAAGTCATAGAACAAAAGTTGTTGATTATGATGTTAGTAACATATTCCTGAGAGGTTGTCGGTGTTTTACAAATAACCCTGTATATTACTACGTGAAAAGTAGAGGGGGAGGGAGGTAAAAAATAGTAAAAAATGGGTCACATAGTATGGGTACGTTCCCTTACGTCATTACACTCAATAATCCCTTAAAAAATATTTTAAGTTAAACGGTTTTATCTTGAGGACTGAAGGTTAAAATTATTATAATGTTGTATTGTCATGGGAATTGAATTTGTGTGCGAAGTTTCAGAAGAATCGGTTAAGTAGAAGTAGTTGAAAAATCTGTCGCAAGATTTGAAACAAACAAATATATGGAGTGAAGCTAATTAGCATACCTACATACATAAACTCACGCCTTTTTCCCACGGGGGTAGGCAGAAACTATCGAATGCCACATGTTACGATCTTTACATACGCCTTTCGCTTCATCCAAATTCATACAAATTATTATACTCGCACGTTGAGAGTACTACGCACCTGTCCTTTGTGAATAACATCACCAATAACATCGATGTATGTCCTTCTAGGACGTCCTCTACCGTTTCCACTTCTTCTTTTCGTGCGATTAGTGACTAAACTGGTGTCAGAGTTTAAGCCGCCAGTGGGCCTCTGACTTGGCTTCACATGCCGTCGAGGAATATCTGTCAGGCATGCCGTATCCTCACGATGTTTTCCTTCACCGTTTTTAAGCAAGTGATAATTATACAATACGCACATGAATCCGAAAAGTCAGAGGTTTGAGTTCGAACTCGAGACCTATGACTTGGCAGTCCGACGGTCACACCACTAGGCTATCACTGTTTTTTTTCCGCTTCCATTGACATCCGCCTTATACATTCCTTTTGTTAATCGCCGTTCACTCATTCTCTCAACATAACCAAACCACCTAAGCATACTCCTATAAAATGTCACTAACTCATCTTTTAAACCGCAGCTTCGTCTCATCAAAACGAATGTATTTAAAACCGTGTAAAAAAAGTTATGAAAAAGAATAAAGAAAAGACTGCCTTGTTGGTCTAGCGGTCGCGAACGCGACTGCTGAGCATGGGATCCTGGGTTCGAGTCCCAGGTCGAGCAAAGTATTATTGGGTTTTTCCATTAGGAACTTCAAAGAATCAGCCTGGTGTCTGGTAGCAATAGGCTCGCCCCCTATTTATATTAACTGAATGGGTCACAAAGTTTTAATTTACTTCATAGCAATCCGTTTATCAAACAATTAATCCCAGATTAGGGTCAAAACATAAACCTGCCTCATTGGTCTAGTGGTGGCAAGCGCGACTGCTGATCGTGAGGTCTTAGGTTCCCCTGGTCGGGCAAAGTGTTATTTGGTTTTTCCACTAGGAACTTCAAAGTATCAGCCCGGAGTTTGGATAAGTGCTCGGTTGATGGCAATAGGCTTGCCCGTATAACATGGGACTTAAAAAATAACTGGCGAAACGTGGTTGCACTAAAAACACCTCTGCCGAATCCTTCGGGGAATACAATGCGTGATGTTATGTTATTATTATTAAAAAAGTTTTCTTGCACCCACTGATAGCAGTATCTTATCATTATTCGTAATCTTCTTAATTAATGGATGAAAAGTATTATAAATCAAAGTAAATATGTCAATAAATATATTGCAAATATACCTGTCTACCCAAGAGTTGTGACGGGAAAACAATAGTCAACCTAACGTTTGCATATTCTATAGGCTTCATACTTTCGATTGGTATGGAATTTGTCTATTAACCAAACCAGTGAAATGTTAAAAAAGAAAAAAACATATTCTGGACTGAAATTTTTTAGTCAACCCATTTGCAATATATTTATTGATATATTTAATTTGATATAAAATACTTTTCATCCATTAACCAGCTCGGTGAAGGTCGTTCTCTACTGGGATTCTTTAGTATAGCTAAAATAAAATCCAATAATAAGTATTGACATTTCAAACGACATAGGTACGTAAAAACCGATCGGCAGCCATTATTGAAAAGATGGCAACGAGTCATTTGCACAAATATTCATTTTCCGGCGACGTAAGGAATTTAAGTAGGTACCACCAGTTAGCTTTCTCCCGCGGAAGACGTCGCGTCACTTTATGGTAACAGATTTATATGGTTTACTTCAAATTATCTGGCAAACTTCATAGGGTTACTAGGTGTCGTTAATAATAAAACAGCATTTACCTACATGAGAAGTCAGTAGGTATATTAAAAAAAATCGTCGAATACGTCGTCATTTATGAATGTAACGTGTAACTAATCTATCTATCTATATAAATAAAAATAAATCGCCAAATGTGTTTGCTAAGCACAAAACTTGAGAACAGCTCGACCAATTCGGCTATTTTTTTAAATATATATTCCTTAAGGCATAAGGAAGGTTCTTATGGCGAGAAAAAACATAAAAATTGCGTGGAAAATAATAAAAACAACACTTTTCTTTTCCCACTACAGGCCAATAACTTTTGACAGAACGAAGTCTATCCGGGCAGCTAGTACCTTAATAAATAATTACGTTATGCGGGCGCAAAACTTAAGCGAGCGAGCATCCAAGAGTAGCGCGCGAGTAGCGCGCACTATTATCAAAATTATAACCAAATGCCCGCCTCTACCTCATTTTGCCACTATGTGGCCCTTGCCTGAAAAAAGGTTGCTGACCGCTGCCCTGAACAGAAACCGCTATACTGGGTTTTTTTGGTAGAAAAGACAATTCCAGAGATCAGAATTCGAAACAAAAAATCAATTTATGTCCTCAAAACAATCTCTAAAAACAAAAAAATCAATTTATGTCCTCAAAACAATCTCTAAAAACAAAAAATCAATTTAGGTCCTCAAAACAATCTCTAAAAACATAAAATCAATTTATGTCCTCAAAACAATCTCTAAAAACACCATGAACAAATCGACAAACTTCGTAACAGCATTACACTAGCACATACCTACTGGGAGGGGAAGCAAATGACTTTCAGACTGAAAGGAAATTCAATAGAAAGTCGAATGTACACGTAAATATTATGAAACGTATGTTACTTTCGGGAAATCGCAAAATAATTCTGCATTGACGTAGATTAAGTTGCAGATGGGAACGTCGTTCGAATTTCGGCGTCGCGTCGTACTGGTCGAGCCGGATGACAAAGAGAAAAATTAAGATAGAAGTCAACACTAAATGCCCTTGTCCTCTCTCCCATTGAGACACCATACACAGTTAGTCGTATAGATACATTCATATATACATGGATAAATATTATAATATGATATATGTTTAATTGATTCACCAAAAATAAAAATATATAAATAAATAAAGAGCCCTGACCTAATAATGAAATAAATTAGCAATAATAATAAATTAAATAATTAAATAATATAGCAATAATATTACTGTTCACTATCTCCTAAAACAGGGCTTCCTCTCTCCTACCCTTTTGCTGTGCCCTACAGGGTCCATAATGATCTCAATTATATAGTTACCACCTAAGTACACATTATGGTAAAGCAATAAAGATATTGAGTATTGAGATTTGAATCAAACAATCAAATAAGTAATTGCACATAACATCACGCCTGTATTCCCCGAAGGTTTGTGCAGAGATGTAATAGTAACACCCTCATTTCGCCGTTATGTTCAAGTCTCATGTAATAGGGGCGAGCCTATTGCCATCAACTGGGCACAAATCCACGCTCCGGGCTGCTACTGAGGAATTCCACACGGAAAAACCCGATAACACTTAACATACCTACCTAAAGTTTAGTTAATTAGATAACAAGATACCTACTACGTGCGCACTCTTCGCTACGGTATTACTTAGATATCTTGTTATATACTTAACTAAAATTTAGGTATTTTTATTAATTACGTAATTTTATTAGGATACTTTTTATGCGGGTACATAGCAGTGATAGCCTAGTAGTGTGACCACCGGCCAGACTGGCAAGTCAAAAGTCTCGAGTTCGAACCCAAGGCACGCACCTCTGACTATTCGGATTCATGTGCGTACTGTATAATTAGGTATCACTTTCTTAACCTTTTGGACGCCATTGTCACATATATGTGACAAACGAAAGCTTACCCTGTACGCCAACGTCACAAATATGTGACAAAAACGATGGGATTACAGTTACCTTGGCGTGGGGATACGCCGATGCGTTTATGCTCTGGCGTTCAAAAGGTTAAAAACGATGAAGAAAAACATCGTGAGGAAACGCATGCCTGAGAAATATTTCTCGACGGCATGTAGAGCCAAGTCAGAGGCCTATGGGCGGCATAAACTAAAACCAGGATAGTCATTAACCACACGAAAAATAAATAAAAGACCGGGCACTTGAAGTACTTCCTCTAAGATGCCAGCGAAATCGCATACAACAGCTAGTTAGGTAATAAAATATTCTTCTCAAAGCAATTTCACAGCTGTGAATTAACTTAGTCTATGACAACAAACAAGGGTGTTCTTAAAAGATGACACGTTTATATTTGAACGTCAATATTAATATATCGCTCAAGGAATGGCGCTATTTGTCTAAAATTTGCTCTTTTGTGACGTCTAAATTTATATTCTACATAAGATCACGTCTGTATTCCCCGTATGGTTGGGCAGGGGTGTATAGTAACCTATTGCCATCAACCGGGCACAAATCCAAACTCCAGGCTGCTACTGAGGAATTCTACACGGAAAAACCCAATGAGTGAACGGCGATTAACAAAAGGAATTTATAAGGCGGATGTCAATGGGAACGCCGGTAGAGGACGTCTTTTGGGTACCTATAAAATTTCGTTTTTACTGTAAAGCTCAATGTAACGCACTCAAAACACTGTACTGATAGATGCAATGAGTAGTAAACGGGTAATGGAGGTATTTCAAGTACATTCGCAACCTTCAAAACTAGTATTTTAAAAAAAAGTTGTGAAATAGGTGGAACTTTGACCTCCAATATCTCCGTAACTAGAAGGTGCCCAGGCATAGTCCAGAACAAAAAAATGATCGCAATGACGTGGAAAATAAGTGCCTTTCGGCTTCATTAAGGGTCTTTTTACACCGTTTATAGTTTAGCACTTGAAACAAACGAATAAAAACACTCAGGGAGTGGATTATACGTTATTTATTTATGTCAATAATTAGACAGAGTTTTGACTTATACTCTAGTGTACAGACAGAATTACCCATAAAATAAGCTCCCCAGACTATAAAATCATAATCCCCCACCCTAAATTAGGCGACATGGCGATGATAAGCCGGTTGTGACGTCACCACCAATCAACTGCTGACTTGACGTAATAAGTTTGACGCATCTTCCTGTCGTGGCTCGGCTGGCATATGGCGAGGCATTACAAACAAAAAAATGCTACCATTAGTAAACAAAACGAATCGTTTTTTGGTTATAGGAACCGGGTACAAGTATATCAAAGTTTTACATAAGATCTTTCTATGTTACACAAAATGTAATTATACCCAAATACTAATTATACTATAGATTATCCTTTACATAAATTGTAAATCATCAGTTTGACCGGTCATTGCGGACGTTTCCCGGTCATTGTGCGTATGATTGATGAGCGTAATTAGCTGCTTTCAATACTGTTTAACACAATGAGTCGGAGTTTTATTGAGATACTAATAATGGTTACCGGCGTTGTCTGCTTTGTGAAGTAAATTTTCCAGCTTGTCTTCCGAACAATCAAGTGTGTGGTCTCTCTGCCTCGTACATGAGCTATATGAGAATGGTTCTTGCTGTGGAAAAGATTAGTCACTTTATTCAAATCTATGTATGATACAAATTGTGCATATCGCAAAAAAATAGAATAGAATAGAATATACTTTATTGTACACCAAAATTGTAACACAGCTCTTATACAATAACAAACATTAAAGGGTACAATGGCGGTCTTATCGCTGATAGCGATATCTACCAGACAACCTTTGGATGAACAGGAAGTCAATGAATAAGATAGAGGGGGTAGTCCATGGTGTACTGCTGCAAAATATATACTACACACCATACATAGACATAATACTTACATATATATATAAATATTGTAATATATATATAGGTATGATATATAATTATGTGATAGGGAAAACAAGGTAGATTGATGATGAGGTACTGATTTATGAGGAATTAGAAACGTGTTGAGAGAAGAAATGATCTTTAACTATTTTTTTAAAAGAATCCAGTGACTGAGCTTGTCTTACTGACATCGGCAACGCATAAATACCAAAATGTTATAAGACAGTCAGTCAGTCATAACGTTTCCGATGGTGTGTGTAGTCTGCCAACCCGCACTAGGCCAGCGTGGAGGACTAAGGCCTAAACCCTTCTCATTCTGAGAAGAGGCCCGTGCCCAGCAATGCGACAGTAATTTTATTTTATTTCTCTAGAAAACTTACAGCTAGAACACAATTATCACGCACAGTATTATAAGATGGCCAATTACAAGCTTTCACGATTAGAAATGAGAGTAATACAGGTCGACGTACAGATGAAACTTTGAACACAGTTAATTACCTACACAGGTACCTACAACATTAAAATAAAAGGGAAATTATAAAACGATCGAATACAAAAAACTTAGCGACTGATGATGAGATACTGTTTTAATAACTTGAGCGGTATGAATTTGAGTAAGCGAAAAATTAACTAAAGTAACGACGAATATTGATTAATAATAAAATCCAGAACGACCTTACAAAAAATGGGTTGTGATTAATCCATTTCAGATATTAAAATTCTATCCGTGCGACTAAATTACTAAGTGAGCGACTAGAAATACAGAGAGCAACTTCAATATTAAGATAAAGACGATCGATTTTTCCAGTTGAGGTTTTACATAACGTACTTTTTACAGCAAACAATCTTTAGACAATAAATAGTTTGTCAAATTCGTAACGCCTAGGTTAGGTTAGGTTAGAACTGCGACCACGCAACGCGCGAAGGCGAGCGAGCGAAGCGAGTGTGCCGCGGCAGCGGCCGCCGAGCGCCAGATTTCCTCTTTTGCAAAGGCAAATTTTGAAAAAAATGCAGGACGTAACGTTGACACTCAAGCAAATATTAGGTCGCTCAAATATTATGAAGCTTCTCATTTTGTATTTTATGTAACTCAAATTAGTATTTGTAAGTTGCTGTTCTGTTGATTTCTTGTCACTCGCAGTCAGTCGCTCACTTAGTAATACTATAATGTAAATTAATTATTATTGTCACTTAAAACTTTAATTTACAGTCACTCGTTTAAATACTACGCAAAATAAAATACACCTCACCATCAACCCATCAATGAGCACCACAGAAATGTTCACACATTGCCCTTTTTAATTTCAGAATACTAGTGAAGAAAAAATCAGTATCGACGTTCTGACAGTTGAGTTGTAAGTTCTGCTCGCCCTAATCATATAAAAGTTTAACCTATAAGTGGGCCTATAATGGGCTAATTATGTATACATGTATGTTATAACTCCGGTCACTCACATGCGCCCAAACATTGGTACATTGTACGAATGTTTTCTGTTTTGTATGGAAAATGTTCGCATAGTCATTGCGAATGCCAGTCCCACACTTGTGGGTTCGCGTATTCGTGCGAATGTGAGTGACCCGCATTAGACAGTTGTATTTTCGATTCAAAATTCGCTTACTTAAGAGGAAATGCGGTCGGCATTTAGTCCATACAAACGTATTCCTCAGTTTCCTCCCTGGATAATGTCACTAGAGCAAATATTTTTTACCATATGATATATATCTACCACCACTATGTCCCTCGGCATTTAGTCCATACAAACGTATTCCTGTTTCCTCCCTGGATAATGTCACTAGAGCAAATATTTTTTACCATATGATATATATCTACCACCACTATGTCCCTATGTTTTGTTTTTGACAATAAATTAATTGATTAAAAGAACTAGAAACGTTTAAACTTTACAAAAATCGACCGGTTTTACCACCGTTTTCAAATATCTGACAAACAAATTTGACGAATATAAAAAAAAAACAAAATACAGACATAACCAAAGTCTTTCTTAAATTATTACAGAAAAAAGAAATTAAAATCGGTCCAGATTTGAAAAAGGAAACAGGGTAATACGAATGTACGATTTCGCTAATATTGCACAGGAGAAATCAGTCCGAGATGCAGGTGTCTCTTTCGCCCTCAATTGGGATGATTTGCAGGAGGTGTGGGACGGAAATAGACGCAAAAACCTATTCAAATTATTGATATGTTGCAGCCCGCGTTTCCTCTTAAGCGATACGTTTACAGTACCTTTACAATTATGAATCTCTATTATCACCCCGCTGTCTGTATAACCCACGCTTTACCCAACAAGTTTCTCGGATCTCTAGCAAGGAATAACAAGAAACTGAGTTCATATTTATCTCATAGCCTTATCAGCTAGCACCAATAACTCCAGCAGTAACCACTAAACCTGACAATGCCCTCGGGCAATGAGATTCAGTTGCAAACCGGGTTTAGAACGCTCATTGCTCAATCTGAACAACTTTGTCGACAGTTCATAGTTTGGAAATATACGGGATAAATTGGTGTTGAGGAACGACTAGGTTTAAAATATAACTGCCACGTTGAACGATCAAGATTTATATGCGAAGTTAAGTCTGTGAATAGGCCTAGTGCGAACATTTGATGTATAGTTTCTTAAACGTATCGCTAATGTGAGCGAATTTTGAATCTATATAAATAAAAATGAATCGCCAAATGTGTTGCTAAGCGCAAAACTTGAGAACTGCTCAACCAATACGGCTATTTTTTTTATATATTCTGTACGGTCCAACCGTACATTTCCTAAAGCAGGCCATACACGCTAGGGTTTACCTCACAGGTTTGCCTGTACAGTTCAACCGTACAGGTAAACTTGAGCTGGGTAGAGACCATACACGTAGCGATAAACCTGTACAAAAACTCAGTTGAAACCATGGCCCCGCCAGCGGCGCTTGATCTCGACACAATCGCGTTAATAGGTTTATTGTTTGTTTTATTAAAGAAAAGGAAATATAAACGTAAACACCGTGAACAGTGGTGCAAAGCATGGTTACTGGAAAGAAAACAGTTCTCTTATGTCAACTTATTGAAACAATTGAAATTTGAGCCGCAAGTTTACTGCAATTATCTACGAATGGACGAAAAGACGTATCTCAAACTGTTATCAACTGACGCCTGCGCAGGCGACCGCCACACACGTTTAGTTTTACTTGCTCAGTTAAACTGTACAAGTATACCCACAGGCAAAAAATATCAAAATTCATATTTTCTTACTTGCCTGTACAGGCGTGGAAACCTGCACATGTGTATGGCCTGCTTAAGTCAGCAATTTGACGCGACACATGCATTTTCATTTTAATATTCAGTTCGCTCGCGATAGGCTATCAAGAAAGTCGTGCGTTCTCAATTTCATGTAAAGGCAACAAGGCCACGTGTTTGATATCATTTTAACTCACATCAGTTCATTAAGCTCATTACATCAGTTAAGTTTTGGACAATATATATTTCAATCTGAACTATCGAATTTCATTTCTAACACAAAAGACTGTGTGGACTAGCAAGGGACCATACATATTCCTTAAGGCATAAGGAAGTTTCTTATGGAGAGAAAAAACATAAAAATTGCGTCGAAAATAGTAAAAACAACATTTTTCTTTTCCCACTACAGGCCAATAACTTTTGACAGAACGAAGTCTGTCCGGGCAGCTAATAGAAAATACAATCGTCCTAACATTTCTGGTTATTTTTTTGCGACATGCACAATTTGCATTATACATAGATAATTATTTATAATACAACTAACCATTCTAGACGTTAATAATATACAAGGTTAGTCGGAAAGTGGGTACTAAGCCGAAAGGGTGTTAAAGTACACATAATAAGGGATAACTTTTGTTCTACAACTTTCTCCAAAACTCGATAGTTTAAGAGAAATAGCATTTCAAAGATTTCGTAAAAAATATGATAAAATCTATCTGTCCATAGCTATGATCAGCTGTGCTTACTATTTAGGTCATATTTGGGGTCACGGATTAGAAACTTAATTTTCTGAATTCATAACTAAAGCAGGTATGATATTCTTTTCAAAAAACTAAAATAAAAATCTTTTTGCATGCAAATAATAATAATCAAATTTTGAAATTTTAACACTAGCTTTAAAATAGTCATCAGTGATACTTTAAGTGGCCCGCGGCTTAGTACCCCCTTTCCGACTAACCTTGTATATACTTCAAGTCTAATTTAGCTGTAATTTTGTTAAATTATTTCTATAATTTCAGTGGTGGACTTAGTATGTAGTAATTTTAAATTAATTTTGTTGCTTTTAATTCATGTTTCGACTTTCTTGTTGGTCTAGTGGTCGCAAGTGCCACTGCTGAACATGGGGTCCTGGGTTCAATCCCCAGGTCGGGCAAAGTATTATTGGGTTTTTCCATTAGAAATTTCTCTGTAGCAGCCCGGAGTCTGGATTTGTGACCGGTTAATGGCAATAGGCTCGCGACCTATTACATGAGACTTAAACATAACTGGCGAAACGAGGGTGTACTAAATACAGTACTGCCTAACCCTTCGGGGAATTCAAGGCGTAATGTTATGTTCTGTAATTAATGTTAATAAAAATCATAGGTTCGTAGAATAAACTATGTCGGGATTTACACCATGTACCTGTTTATTTTTGAGACTCCGATATTTCAGCGCAGTTGCATGCGCCATGATCACGGAAGAACTGTCGATTGTTACGTGCGGGTAGATGTTATTGGCAGACGAAACGGTCTACCCTCCGTGTAGTTCGTTTATAACACTCGATACCAGAACCACTGTCTGCAAACTCACTATTCACTCGAACGATACGCAAAAATCGGCCATCGTTGAACATATAATTCATTCGGACACAAATCACTGGATCGAGTTACATAACCCTCAGATTATCTCAACAGAACGCCACTACATACCAAGAATGGTCAGGGAAGCGATTGAAATTACCAAATACAAAAATTTCAATCGTGAGGATGGGTTTAAATTGTCGAGTGTCTGGAACCCAGTAGTCCAGTTGTGTAACAACAACAAAAATCAAAAAAGTGCCGTTTCGCGTACAGATACAGTGAGTGTCGTGTGTCGAGAACAGATTCGAGTGAATAGTGAGTTTGCAGACAGTTGTTCTGGTATCGAGTGTAATAAACGAACTAGACGGAGGGTAGACCGTTTCGTTTGCCAATAACATCTACCCGCACGTAACAATCGACAGTTCTTCCGTGATCATGGCGCATGCAACTGCGCCGAAATATCGGAGTCTCAAAAATAAACAGGTACATGGTGTAAATCCCGACATAGTTTATTCTACTAACGTCAATAACCATGGAAATTTAAAACAATAAATCATAGGTTTGTATTGTAAGTGCCTTTGCACATAATCCCTTAAAAAAACTTTCAAGTTAAATGGTTTTATCTTCCAGTACCCCCCTGCAGCTTCAGGATTTGAGGGTTGAAGGTTGAAATTATTATAACGTTGTATTGTCATGGGAATTGAATTTGTGTGCGAAGTTTCGAGAGAAGACGCCCTAGAAGGACATACATTACATCGATGCTACTGGTGATGTTCTTCACAAAGTGATGACAAGATGTATGAATGTGGATGAAGCGAAAGGAGTATGTAAGGATCGTAGTATGTGGCGTTCTATAGTTTCTGCCTACCTCCATGGGAAAAAAGCGTTACTTTATGTTTGTAAGTAGTTTCAGGAGAATTGGTTAAGCAGAAGTATGCAGTTGAAAAATCTGTCGCAAGATTTGAATCAAACAAACAAATATACGAAGTCTTCTTCTTTTCGTGTGGTTAATGGCTAACCTGGTGTCAGAGTTTATGCCGCCCATGGGCCTCGGACTTGGCTTCACATGCCGTCGAGAAATGTCTCTCAGGCATGCCAGTTTCCTCACGATGTTTTCCTTCACCGTTTTTAAGCAAGTGATTTATACAATACGCACATGAATCCGGAAAGTTAGAGGTGCGTGCCTTAGGTTCGAACTCGAGACCTATGACTTGGCAGGCCAACGGCCACTCCACTAGGCTGTTAAACGAATATACGAAGTGAAACGAATTAAAATCGTTTAGAAATGATTTTATTCGAACCCACTCATATCCTTGTTTCGCTAAAAACATTGAACATAAACACGATGCCCGTTGTAATCCGTTAAAAGTCCGTCCATCAAACAAGACAGTGTCACGACGCGACCCTCGTCCCGCCGTGCCATTACCGTGACATGTCACGCTGTCACGTCACTGCCGTCACCGTGATGTCACTCCAAACTATGATACACTGTGTTATTTATGTACTGTAGAGGGTGTGTGTGAAGAACTATTATTATTCGTAGTTTGAAGGGCAGGTCTTCTTCTTCTTCCTGCCCTTATCACTGGGTGGGGTCGACACAACATGTATTTCATAAATCCATGTTGTTAGAGGTTTTGGCTTATTGTTTTATGACCGGCCGCCTGCCTGACATCAACCCTCCTTGGGAATACTCGTTGCGCTGTCGCGCGGGTGACCCAATGTGCTTGCTGATATTATGCACTGGGTCCCAAAATGATATGCTTGTCAATCTTATTGCCGACAACTAAGCAGACTATGTTCTTCTTGGTGGAGTATACTTGAAGTTCCTCAACCCACTCATTCAGAAGGTATGGGTGCCGGTAGAATTACAGATACATGAGATTTTCAACTTTGTCTCTGAGGTTGACAACGCATCAGCAATCCTTTTGGGGTTATGCAAACAATAGAAATTAACTACCTCGTTGGTCTAGTGGTGGTGAGCGCGACTGCTGATCGTGAGGTCCTGGGTTCGAGGAGTTATTGGGATTTTCCGTGTGGAATTCCTCAGTGGCAGCCCGGAGTTCGATTTGTGCCTGGTTGATGGCAATAAGCCCCAATTACATGGGACTTAAACATAACGGTGAAATGAGGGTGTTACTATACACCACTGCCCAACCGTGGAATACAGGCGTGATAATATTTTATGTTTGATAATAAAAAAAATATACATAAAAAAAAGAATTAAAACTAAAATCTTTGCTTTTAAATCCGCCCATCACAGAAAACAAATTTACGATCCGCAGACGAGCCGTATTTCATTTAATCCCAATCCGTTCATCAGTTCATTCATTCATTCATTCACTCAATTAATTGTCAATTCGTTAGCTGTCAGTGACGCTCACATTAATTTGGTAATTCGTACGTTTTTCAATTAAGTTTACGTTTTGAATGAAAAATGGTTATTTGGGTTTTTTTTACTGTTACATAACATCACAACACAGCCTGTATTCCCCGATAGGTTGGGCAGAGGTGTATAGTAACACTCAAATTTCGCCGGTCCCATGTAAATGGGGCGAGCCCATTGCCACCAACCGGGCACAAATCCAAGCTCCGGGCTGCAACTGAGGAATTCCACAAGGAAAAACCCAATAACACTTAGCCCGACCTGGGGATGGGGATCCAAATAAAACAAATTAAATAGACAATAAATAGATGGGTAACCATTATTTAAAACTATTCCAAATTTCAAGTCGGTAGCATTAGTAGTTTCTGATATAAGCAGCTGTGGCAGACAGACAGACGAAATCGCACCATAAGGGTTCCGTTTTTACCATTTAGGTACGGTACCCTAAAAAAATACACTAAGGCACTAAAACCCACTTAAAGGTACTAGGACGGCATAAAAACTTGAAGACCCGCTATGACAAAACGAACACAGCGGGTATAAGTAAGCCAACTCTCATTCCCGGAAGACTGAAACTTTCACGAATCTTTAGCCTTTTACAATCCGATATATTACGCCCATTGCGAGTAACTATCACTTTGCCAGTACAGGAATTTGAACCTTATGTTAACGAGCATAAGGTGGAGTTTTTGTCAAATATTTGATGTAGTTTTAGAGTACCAGAGTTTAAAATTGGGTACAGTAAGTTTTGGTGCTTGCCCCTTTCAGTATTTTGCAGGTAATACTAGGAATGTAAGGCATAAGAGTTAGCGATTGCTGACAAGAAACAGAATAAAATCCCAAGGGTGAAGACACACGACCCGCCGCCCGACCAGTAACAGGCCCGACAACACGGCGGGCAGTGTGCCGTGCGCGCTTCTCAGTCGGGATGTGGGGCAAGGCCCAACAGAGGAGGGGTCCGCCAGACCTTGGCGGACCGGGACCTGCCGGGGTTACGGTGCATGCTTTTGCGAATTCCGCGACCCCGGCCGAACGGCCAGGAGGAGGTACACCGTTGGTTTTTAGCCGGTAAGAGTCCGGCAGACCCTCTCGCCTTCCCCGGGCGAGGGACATCCATAAGGATTTTACAACGATATAAAAAAAGGTCGCAGACTCACTGAGCGTATCTTGCGCGGACCATATTTCACCGCGTTACGCGTAAGCATCGCGAAACATACAAATTCTCCTGCGCCGCCTCACCAAGCGTATTATACGTCGTTACGCTGAGCGTAATAGGGCTTAAAAGTCTGGCGCGCATCTTGCGTTCGATCATGTGGCCAGTCGCCAATCTCTGCATAATTTTTATCTGGCCTTTTTACGCGACGTAATAAAGAGTGTGTCCCTGGATAATGTGCATAAATGAAAATGGGTAAAACTAGACCACGATTTATCCATAAAAAAAATTGTAAAAATATATAGGTATATTGATTTTAGTCTTTTTAACCGACTTCCAAAAAGGAGGAGGTTCTCAATTCGACTGTATGTTTTTTTTTTTTGTATGTTTGTTCCTCGATATCTTTGCTAATTGTGAACCGATTTAATGATTCTTTTTTTGTTTGAAAGAATATTCTTTCGAAGTGGTCCCATTTAAATTTGGCGAAGATCTGATGAAGAACTTCTGAGATAGACCATTTGAAGTCGTTATTTTAAAAAGTGATTATTATTAATAAAAATGTTTAACTTCTATTCATTGCATGTATTTCGTTTAAATAAAAACAATAATGATGGCAAAGAGTTGATGGTGCATATCAAATAAAAAACAAACCTTAAAAACCAGCCATCAAGTGAAAAAACGTGTTTCTCTGAAAGAAATTTAAATTTTTTGTGTTTTTTTGAATACGAATTTTACAAAAATTTAATACTTACATTTTATTTTTCTATTTTTTAGTCGATAAATTATGATGTAGTTACACCCATTTTCATTTGTGCACACATTATTCAGGGACACACTGTATATTCGGCATATTTTTAGCGACTTTAGCCACATTAAGCGTATTTTGGCCAACGCGTTCAGCTTGCGGTCACGGTGGCGTGCACGGTTGCGATCAGTTACTGCAACTGTACTTGTAGCGACGTGTTCATACCACACGCGTCCTGCTTGGTTACGGGATGTCCTGCGTAAGCGACGAACACGACGCCACGAACGCGACAAACGCGATTAAGACAACGGCATTCCCTACTAGCGGCCTATGTAGCGAGACGCGACGTAACGCGTATTTGTTCCACGTCGTGTCACGTCGCGTCGCACCGCGTCGCGTTTGTCGCTTACGCGTGACACCCCGTTAGAGCGTATCTTTAGTCAACAACTTATGACTTGGACCACCCAAAAGAGATTGAGTTTACGTTCTGTTCCAACATCTGGAAACTTTGATGCGCACATACTTACGAAGTCTATAGGCATATATTTTACTATGTTTTGCGCTAGTTATTCTGGTTTAGTATCTACATTACGACGCGGTTCAGGGAGAACTGATTTCTTTTTACAACGGCGACAAGATTGTTAAATGTAGGTATATGGTTAGTACCTAAAAACCCGTGGAGGACTGGCTAGAATAAAAAACTTCTTCACTACACGCTGGGAACTGACGCGTGTTGTTAGGTTCAAAAAAACTCAACACGCTTGGTGGTACGATCTATACTAGGGGTGGCCAACCAGTCTATAGCGATCGACCGGTCATTCGCAGCTCTTAATCCATTCGATCATGGCAAGGCAAAGAAAAATATAAGTTTAATGTAAGTTGAATGAAGAGGTACTGATTATGGAATTGGTAGATCGCACAGAGTCTACTCAGTAAACTGTAGATCTTGGGTCGAATCAAGTTGGCCATCCCTGATCTATACGGTCCGCCTGGCTAGCTACCACCCTCACATCAACGCTAAGCAGTTTACTGTGTTCCGTCGTGTGTATGTGAGAACCAGAGGCGTATATGCACATATAGAAGAATCCCTCTATATCTCTGTTCCCTGGCTTCGTGTGCTCCATCGTAGACCCTGTCTGCGCTTACCATCTGGTGAGACTAGGGTCGAAGGCGACCAAGATAAAATAAAAACCTCAAAAGAGACTCCACGAGTGACGATACTCAAGTACGTCCGTCGCACCCTGTGCAGTCAGCTCCACTACCAACCTTGCTGACTGGATAATCTTATCACCACAGCGTGAGCTGTTCTCGTATACCTCCTACCGACACGAGAGGAGATCTGAGTATTTACATTCTTCAGTACGACCTACCTACAACCGTTCTAACCTTAAGATATCGGCATTGCCCGGTTGCTGGGTTGTAGAGGTCGGATGGCAGTCGTCCGTGTAAAATACTGGTATTCAGCCGTATCTGGTTAGACTGGAAGCTGACCCCAACATAATTGGGAAAAGGCTAGGAGGTACAGGAAGAAAGTATGACAGACTTAAGCCACTGTAGGGTATTTGACTATTATTAAAAATGTATAACAATGAAGTATTATTTTTTAACCGACTAAAAAAAGGAGGAGGTTCTCAATTCGACTGTTTTTTTTTGTATGTTTGTTCCGCGATATCTTTGCTAATTGTGAACCGATTTTAATGATTCTCTTTTTGTTTGATTGTTTGAAAGAGTGTTCTTTCGAAGTGATCCCATTTACATTTGATGAAGAATTTCGGAGATAGACAATGGAACTCCTCAATGACGAACAGTACGCATAAGTAATGATGTGATTATGTTACGAGCAGCGTCTTTAGTAGGTCCAACCACGTTTTAATTAAGGCCACTAAAATGAAAAAATAAAAAACTTTTTAACAAAAATAAAACAGTCTTCAAAAACCGAAAAAAGGAATATAATAATTACCATATTACAAATAAACAGTTTCAGAAATCGGTGCCTTCAATTTGGTTCAGCGTGGATTAGCACCGACTTCTGAAACTGTTAATTTGTAACATGGTAATTATTATATTCCTTTTTTCGGTTTTTTGAAGTCGGTTTTATTTTTATTATTTTTTTTTGTTTTTAAACAAGGTATAGTTAGAACTCGTTATGTGAAAAAATAAATAAAATCAAAGAAAAACAATAAAAAATAGAGACTACACGTTTGCAAAGTTTGTGCAGGATAAATTTTCTGTCCTAGGCGCGCGAAACGGATATTGTACATAGTGATGTCCAGTTACTATGAAATGTTTAAGGCTATGACGTCATTGTCGTACTAGTGTTGTCTCTATCTAGTCAACAATTTTCAATCGTTTATAACTTGAGCGTTTTGTTAAATATTTCATTGGTTTTTTCACTGTTGCTTATTATTATTAAATAGTTTAGTGATTTCTAATAAAAATTAATAAGAATGAGTGGACGGCGATAACAAACGGAATTTATAACGCGGATGTCAGTGGAAACGGTAAAGAACGCTCTAGAAGGACATACATCGATTTTATCGATGATGTTCTTCACAAAGAACAGGTGCGTAGTACTCTCAACCGGCGTGCGTGTATGACAAGATGTAAGAATGTGGACGAAGCGAAAGGAGTATGCAAGCATCGTGGCATGTGGCGTTCTATAGTTTCTGACTACTCCCATGAGAAGAAGGCGCGAGATTTTGTATGTATGTATGTATTACTAATAAAATAATAATAGTCAAATACCCCTTTGTATCGATTGAAAACCAGTTCTCGCTAAATCGTATTTCAAAGACCTGGCCTCGTAAAGCGCTTTTGATTTCCAAAAGGTAGTCTGTATACCAGGAACGACCAATATCATGGATAAATGATTTGGTTGTATCCATGTCGACGAGGGAGCTTTTGGGGAGCACATTCGATTCAAATGCTGGGATTATTGGTTGTTTGTGCACGTGAAATTTGTGTATGTAATCGCACCCACGATATGACAAACAAATCGTTTAACTGAACGTAGTTAAGCGAATAGGATCCAACCCACAAAATTATCGAAAATGAGTTATTTATTTATACCATAATACTCCATAAACTTCTTAAGCCAAACTACACATAATAATACTTTAACAAGTATAATCACTTTTTAACAAAAATAAAACCGACTTCAAATTGTCTATCTCCGAAGTTCTTCATCAGATCTTCACCAAATTTAAATGGGACCACTTCGAAAGAATACTCTTTCAAACAAAAACATAATCATTAAAATCGGCTCACAATTAGCAAAGATATCGAGGAACAAACATACAAAAAAAAAACAATCGAATTGAGGACCTCCTCCTTTTTTGGAAGTCGGTTAAAATATTATTCATTTGTCCCTTAATTACAATAATACCAAGAAATTTAAATCAAAGAACCAATGAAGAAATACAGTCTAAACTTAAAAATTTAACATCTCATAACTGTGTGGGTTGGATCCTTTTCGCTTAACTACGTCCAACTGTTCTTAATGATAAATGGCAAATTGGACATACTTACTGACGTTTCAAGTTCCTCCATGACACACACTCGAGATCATTAAGGTCACCAGAGAATCTAACGTTAAAAATACCAATGCATTCTACCAACTTCTTTGGTAAATCATTCACAGTCCAGGCTGTTCGGCTTTGGAATGCTTTGCCAGTTACAGTTAGACGTGCGCAATCCTTGGTCACTTTCAAAAGACTTGTCAAGGATCACTACCTATCAATATAGTTAAGTTTGCATCTTTATGTATAGTTATTTATTGTCTGTTTGTATTATGTATTACATACACATTATATATGTATATATATTTATTGTATATAATATTTATTTATTTGTGTTTTTAGGTTTATTTAAAGTACTTAATTTAATGTCTCCTCATTTATTGTTACACCAAGAACTACCCCTCTTCTTTTTCTTTTACTTCATGTCCATCCAAAGGTTATCTGGAAGAAATCGCCTAGTGCGATAAGACCGCCCATTGTACATCTCTATTTTTATAGTAATGTTTCTTGTTTCTTTTGTGTACAATAAAGAGTATTGTATTGTATTGTATCGTCACTCCTGGAGTCTCTTTTGAGGTTTTTATTTTATCTTGGTCGCCTTTGACCCTAGTCTCACCTGATGTAAGCGCAGACAGGGTCTAAGATGGAGCACAAGAAGCCAGGGAACAGAGATATAGAGGGATTCCCCTATACGCCTCTGGCTCTCACATACATGCGACGGAACACAGTAAACTGCTTGGCTTACTTTAATGTGAGGGTGGTAGCTAGCCAGGCGGACCGTATAGATCCTACCACCAATGGCAATGTTTAGTGTAAAAGATGATATGGCTGGAAAGGGGATGACTACTGAAATGACGGTTAATAGAGATGTATGGAAGAAGAAGACATTCAGCGCCGACCACAAATAAGTTGGGATAAGGGCAGGAGGATGATGATGAACGATGAATGTAGCAGCAGCAGGTATATAGCAATAATAGCATAGCGGTTGAGCGCTTGCCTTCCATGCAGGAGATTCTGAGTTCGATTCCAACCCGTACCTCTGACTTTTCGAATTCATGTGCGGGTCAGAATGTGATTATCACTTGCGTTAACGGTGAAGGAGAAGCGTCGTGAGGAAACCTGCACACCTGAGAGGGCTCCATAAAATTTTCGATGGTGTGTGTAGTCTGCCAACCCGCACCAGGCCAGCGTGGTGGACTAAGGCCTAAACCCTTCTCATTTTGAGAAGAGGCTCGTGCCCAGCAGTGGGCTAATTATGTAATATTCCTTTATAATATCTAACGACTAAAATAGGTGTTAGGTATAGGTCTACCAGAATCTGATGGCAAATAGGGAAATTAAACTTTTTTGTGGGTAACACAAGGGTAATTTGAATAAAAAGTCTTGATACTTGTAATTTTTTTCCTTAATTTCTTCTTCATCTTCTTCCTGCCCTTATCCCACACTAGATGGGGTCAGCACAACATGTATTTCATAAATCTATGTTGTTAGAGGTTTTGGCTTATTGTTTTATGTGACCCAATGTGCTTGCTGACATTATGCACTGGGTCCCAAAATTATATGCTGATATATGGTTTTTTGCAATTTTATTGTAATGGAAAAGGAAACCTTGTTAAAATAAGTATGTTTATTAAAAATGTTTGAACAATAAAACATCAATCAGAACTGGAAAATGTATCAACTACAGTCATACTGGTTTTGACAAGTGACATGTTGACATTGCCATATGAAAACCACTATTTGTTATTAATTTATAATGCCATGAGATTTTGGTTGACCTATAGCTCTATTGCCGTCCTACTTTATTGATATAATAAGATCAAGGACAGGTATATTTTTAAAGCATTTAAATGTCTAATCTATACTAATATTATAAAGCTGAAGAGTTTGTTTGTTTGAACGCGCTAATCTCAGGAACTAACGGTTAGAATTGAAAAAATATTTTTGTGTTGGATAGTCCATTTATCGAGGAAGGTTATAGGCTATATAACGCACGCTCATCACGACCAATAGGAGTGGAGCATAAATGAAAAATGTTGCATAAATGGGAAAAACGTCCACCCGTGCGAAGCCGGGACGGGCCCCTAGTGTTATGAATAAAAGCCGATTTGCCCTACTTCAAATAACTTTAACCGAGGAATTTTGTCAAATTAGACATAACATCACGCCTGTATTCCTCGAAGGGTTGGGCAGAGGTGTATAGTAACACCTTCATTTCGCCGTTATGTTTAAATCCCATGTAATAGGGGGCGAGCCTATTGCCATCAACCGGCCACAAATCCAAACTCCGGGCTGCTACTGAGGAATTCCACACGGAAAAACCCAATAACACTTTGCCCGACCTGGGGATCGCACCCAGGACCTCACGATCAGCAGTCGCTGGCCACCACTAGACCAACGAGGAAATTATAAAAAAAATATATTTAAAAAATGGAACTTTGTGGCTTCACAAAAGTGTCCATATTATTAAACCGGGTATAAGTAAAATGGCACCTTTTCTACCGCTGAACAAAGACACTGTTTTAATTAAACTCAAATAAAAAGTTGGTAGGACTGTAGCGTTCATTTTTAACGCGGTTCCGTATACCGGGTGCAAAAATACCCTTATCGAAGCCGAGAGCCACGTATTCTTCCCATTATTACGAAGATTTTTTGGTATCGGACCATACCTGGGAACCGACTGGTTACGGAGATATTGAAGGTCAAAGTCACCATATTTTTGAACGTTTTTCACGAAAACTAAGTTTAAATGTTATTACTAAACATTCTTCTGTACAAACATTATCAACATTTTCAAAATGTAGGCACAGTCTGCTGCGCGCGCGCTTACATTGCGCGCTACAAAAAAGCTGACTTTTAATACCAGAAAATAAAAGTCGTTTCCCAGCAATTATTTTTTCTGCATGTTACTTAGTTTAATGTACAGTATGCGTAGACTTCGGCTTCGTTAAGGTTATTTTTACACCCAGTATAAATTACTTTTTACCTTTTACAGAAAGAGAGGCTTATTAACGACCGCGCGGATCATACGATTTATGAGGTTAAGCAGCGCTTGCCGCGGTCTATCTGTGGATGAGTGACCGTTCGTTACAGATCGAAACCCCTCCGTGCCTCGGAGAGCACGTTAAACAGTCGGTCCCGGGTGTCATACGAATACCAATGACAGTCGTTACGGGAAGTCAGAAGCCTGAAAGTCTGACAACTGGTCTAACTTTAGGATATCGGCATTGCCCTATAACTGGGTTGCGGAGGTCTGATGGCATTAGCTCCGTGTAAAATACTGGTATTCAGCCTATTCGAGGCATTGTTGTAAGCGGTGGAGTGATGCGACCGGTTTTTATTCCGCCATCCCCCATCGTCATCCCCACACTTTGTACTTGCCGACAGACCGCGCCGATCAATCTAATTCCAATATTTTCATAGAGGTTTTTTGTGTGATTTATAAGCGTATATTTTTTGAAATATTTTTCGTCGTTACATATACACACAATTTGTCATGTCCCAACCAATGAGATTGTATAAAAAGAATAATCCAAAAAAAAATGTAGGTAAATCTAAACTATATACGTGTTACATAATTCTCCATGAAAAATGTAAATAATCAAGTAGTATTTTATGGTTGTTGTCATTTACCTCTCAGAGGACATTAGGTAAGAATGTAAATAACTTTTTGGGTAGTCTACTCTTTAGTTTTATGTTTTCAGGGTTGCGTTTCAATGATGATTATTTTATGTTTTATTCAAATACTTTTTTTTTGGGTCATCCTACGGTTTTTCAAATATTGCCAATAGACTCTTTACAAGGGACCTTTTAACCCCCTTTCGGCTTTAGGGGTATTTTTGTAACACGTTGTATAGCGAACATTCAAAATTGAAGCCCTCTATTCGATAATAAAAATAAGTGCCACGCATTGAAATACCCTTCTCTAATGAGGGAAACATAACGAAAGGGTTTTTCTATTTATCGTTTTGTATGCAGTACCCTAAAAGGGTTGGGTATCATTTGAGCACAACCCCTATAAATCAGAAGGCTTATTACTCTTAATCTTGCTCTAATTAATTTTTGTAGAGGGTTGAAATTATTAAAGAAAGCCACAGCGGTTTTGTTATTAAGGGGTGATTATGTAGGGTAGTTTTGTGTTTCCATTTTAGTTAGTTTTAATTTTAATTGTAGGGGATGAAAGACGGGTTTTGAATGCATATATTAATGTTATCGGTAGCTGGTAACACTGGACAATGTTGACATAGGAGGGTAACCGTCAAGATTAATCAACGTACCCGAAGTTATAAAAACAATGGTCATTCGACGGAGCGAAGGATTCCATGTCGAACCGCCGAAGAAGTCTGACCTTTTATATCTGATTTGCTTGTCCTTACTTTCTGATCTTGTGTTAATTATTATATTGTGATATATTGTGAACTAGCTTCTGTAACTAATCACTAACCCAATTAAAAGTACTGTCAGTGGTGGAGAGTCTATGTCGGTTTCATTTACTATATTTACCATGCTCCCAATCCTGACATACCGATATTAGCTATAACTGTAATCATAGATTCACCCCTATAAGATTCTGTTGTATGTATTTTATATTAACCTTCGGGGTCTTCGTTCAATCCCAGCCCGTACCTCTGACTTTTGAAATTCATGTGCGGATCAGAATTTTGATTATCACTTGCGTTAACGGTGAAGGAAAACATCGTGAGGAAACTTGCACACCTGAGAGGGCTCCGTAAAGTTCTCGATGGTGCGTGTAGTCCGCCTCGCTAGCTACCATCCTCACATTAAAGTCCGGCGCCAAGCAATTTACTGCGTTCCATTGTGTGTATGTGAGAGCCAGAAGGGTATAGGGGAATCCATCTATATCTCTGTTCCTTGGATTCGTGTGCTCCATCTTAGACCTTGTCTGCGCTTACCATCAGGTGAGACTATGGTCAAAAGGTGATCAAGAAAGGAATAAAAAAAATGCTGTGTTAATATTATCATAAATATAGTTTCTACTAAACTGCCTCGTTGGTCTAATGGTGGCAAGCGCGACAGCTGATCTTGAGGTCCTGGGTTCGATCCCCAGGTCGAGCAGTGTTATTGGGTTTTTCCGTCTTGAATTTCTCAATAGCAGCCCGGAGGGTGCATTTGTGCCCGGTTGATGTCAACAGGCCCCCTATTACATGGGACTTAAAAATAACGGCGAAATGAAGGTGTTAGTTACTATACATCTTTGCCCGACCCTTCGGGGAATATAGGCATGATGTTATGTGCCAACCAGCTTCAAGTTCTTATAGTGCGTGATATTAAGCTCTTCTGGATACCTTTTTGGTCCAGCCGTGAGACACACACCCAAGGCCTTTTTTTATATATCACACTTTCTATCTTTTATGTCTCTTTGTCCTGTATCCAAATAAATGTTTCTTTATCTTTTTATCTTTATACAAGGTTATTCGGAAAGGGGGTACTAAGCCGCAGGCCACGTAAAGTATCACTGATGATTACTTTAAAGCAAGTGTTAAAATTTCAAAGTTCGATCATTTTTATTTGCATGAAATTTTTTTTTATTTTAGTTTTTTCAAAAAAAAAACATAATACCTGCTTTAGTTATGAATTCAAAAAATTAATTTTCTAATCCGTGACCCCTAATATGACCTAAATAGTAAACGCAGCGGATCATAGCTATGGACAGATAGATTTTAGCATATTCTTTACGAAATCTTTGAAAAGCTATTTCTCTTAAACTATCGAGTTTTGGGGAAAATTGTAGAACAACAGTTATCCCTTATTATGGGTACTTTAACACCCTTTCGGCTAAGTACCCCCTTTCCGACTAACCTTGTATATCGTTTGTTTCGTAATCGACAATTATCATGCAGTTAAGCTTTTAATAGACCAACATTTTATTTTAATAAAATATTTAAACCAAAACCAATAATAGTTCAGTGGCAAATAAATTAGCGGAAGTGATTAAAACCAAATGTGGTCGTAACGACCACGACGTCGGTCAGTTGACATATTGAAACACGACGTGATTAAATTAAATTGTACCACAAATTAGTAGAAAATTACATATACAGGGTGTAAATGAAAACATGTAATTCCTTCAAACCTCGTGGTATACTGTTGACATAGATTAAAACTGACAGGGATACTTTTGGATTTAATAAAAAACAATTACAAGAAGTAAACATGTTTTCTTAACGTAAGGCATTTTAGCGCCCCGAGTTACAAACCGTGCGGCGAGCGACAGCCGCGCAATTCGCTCGGGGCGCTAAAATGCCTCACGTTAAGAATAAATATTTTTTCTTGTATTTTTTTTATTGTATTTGTAATTTTCCCGTCCAGGGTTAGTCTATGTCAGCAGTACATCACGAGGTTTGAAGGAATTACATGATTTCGTTTACACCCTGTATAAGGTCTAACCAAAATACCTGGACTAACTTTTACAGTGTTCAGTGCGTTTAACTAAACATATCTATGCAAAATATAAAAATGGTAAAAAAAATCACGTTTGTTGTATGGGAGCCCCCTTAAATATTTATTTTATTCTGTTTTTTTATTATTTGTTGTTATAGCGGCAACAGAAATACATCATCTGTGAAAATTTCAACTATCTAACTTTCACGGTTCATTAGATACAGCCCGGTGACAGACGGACTGACAACGGACAGCGGAGTCTTAGTAATAGGGTCCCGTTTTACCTTTTGGGTACGGAACCTTAAATAACAAGATCCAAGTGGTTTTTCTGGCATATTTTTTTTTTACTAATTTTATTAAATTTAATCTATTTTGTTTTACACATTTCATTTCGCGGTCTAGGTAAAACATGGCGCGGAAGTAGCGCGCGCCCCGGTGGTGATCGATGTATAAAAATGGATGAGTTTATTCTTAGAGAGTACAGACAATTTAAAACGTTATTATTTATTGGTCAGAAAAAAAACACTTGGATCTCGTTTTTTTGCATAGATATGTTTAGTTAAACGTACTGAACACTGTATAAAAGTTTGTCCAGGTATTTTGGTTGGACCTTATGCAGGATGTAAGGATAAATACTGTCATCGCTTAAACCATGGTAGTTAACTTAAAAATAAAAATACACGACCATTAAAAAAAAGTACGTAGTTTTTTTTTAAAGATTTTGAAACGATTTTGTTCGTCACCGTACGCCAATTCATGTATAATACGCGCCCGAGTCAGGTGATCACTGCAACGACCATCTTTCCGCTCGTTTCATCTGCTCGCGTACGTTTACCTACACAATAGGTACACATAAACTGTGATGCAACTTTCCCTTCATACTTTTTCTGACTTAGGACAGGCAAAAATACCTACCTTAGGTGTTGCGTGACGAGTCTTTTAACAAAAAAGAATATGAAAAAAAGAAACCAAACCATTGGGTAGGTATTTTTAACGGAAGTATTTAAAAAGTTCATCTTAATTTTACGTACAGTTTGATTAAAAATTATGGGTTAAATTTATAATGATTAAATAACTAGCACTTACCTAAATTAATCTTAACAAATGTTCAAAATGGGATCCATTTACGGCCACGCATGCTTCCGCACGTTTCCGTAGGTTGTTTCGCACTCGAAAAAGCATGTTATTTTTCATTGGTTTTACGTTCTGCAGAATGTAAGGATAAACACCGTTATCACTCAAACCATGGGTAGCACAACGACATAGCACTGAGTAGGTTACACAATTTACGCGTGAAAAATGATCGGCGCTCCGCTAACACGACACGAGTACATACGCAATGACGTGCGGTCACTAGCGTAACAGTGGACGACTAACTCGTGCCGCGCCGCCGCAGGCGCCGGCAGCGTGGCGCGTACCCCCGCGTCCCTCTCCCGTGTTCAGATGCGGGTTTGTTGCCCTTGCGCACAGGGTGAAATGCTTTCGTGTTGAAATTGGGACTTTATTAAAAAAAATAAGGTTGCTATTTTTCATTGATTTTACGTTCCACAAGGTTAGTCGGAAAGGGGGTACTACTAAGCCGAAAGGGTGTCAAAGTACCCATAATAAGGGATAACTTTTGTTCTACAACTTTCTCCAAAACTCGATAGTTTAAGAGAAATAGCTTTTCAAAGATTTCGTAAAAAATATGCTAAAATCTATCTGTCCATAGCTATGAGCAGCTGTTTTTTACAATTTAAGTCATATTTGGGGTCACGGATAAGAAAATTAATTTTCTGAATTCATAACTAAAGCAGGTATGTTTTTTTTTGAAAAAAACGAATATTAAAATATTTTTACATACAAATAAAAATTATCAAATTTTGAAATTTTAACACTTGCTTTAAAACAGTCATCAGTGATACTTTAGGTGGCCCGCGGCTTAGTACCCCCTTTCCGACTAACCTTGTATAAATGAAACCAAACCACTGGTTTCAAGGATAACAATTCCTCAGTAGCAGCCCAGAGTTTGGATTTGTGCCAAGTTGATGGCAATAGGCTCGTCCCATATTACATGGGACTTAAACATAACGGCGAAATGGGGGTATTACTAAATATCTCTGCCCAACCCTTCGGGGAATACAGGCGTAATGTTATTTTATAAACTCGCGCCTTTTTCCCATGGGGGTAGGCAGAAACTATAGAACGCCACATGCTACGATCCTTACATACACGCACGGCGGTTGAGGGTACTACGCACCTCTCCTTTGTGAAGAACGTCACCAATAACATCGATGTATGTCCTACTAGGGCGTCCTCTACTGTTTCCACGTACATCCGCCTTATAAATTCCTTTTGCTTATCGCCGTTCACACTACCTGAAGCACTCTTTTACATTTTTGGCATTATTAAACCGCAATCTTGTCTTTTTGGTAGAACATTAACACAACACGCGCGGATCATGCGATTTGCGAGGTTAAGCTGCGCTTGCCGCGGTCAGTCTGTGGATGGGTGACCACCACTAGTCCAACGATGCAGTTGAACTACTAATTGGTTTATTATTAACCCAAAGCTGTTGGTGTGTAAGCAGATATGAAGCCAATTGAATTAGAGACTGAGGTGTTAATTAGTTAGATGGATGATGTCAGGCGTAAAACCAACTCCCCCCCGGTGGGTTCCCGCATTGTCGTTGCGGGGGGGCTTAGTAGCCGTGGCTTTGAGCTCCACGGTGAAGCGAAGAGGAACCCGAGGAGGGGCTGCTCGTCGGGGCTTGGGCCTGAAAGCCCTCGACGTAGCGGCCAAGTAGGTTGCGGTGTCGCCTGGGCGACATCGCAACTGAGGAGGGCCGCGATGTCTTATGGGAGGCATTGCGGCTGAAGGGTGGAGGCCGCGGTGGGAGAGGAGTGCCGGTATTACGGTGCGCCGTTCTCCCTACCTTCCGCGGCCTGACGGGGCCGCCACCGTCAGATGGCGGACGCGGTGGGGCCGCAGGGGGAGAGGAGTGTCGGTGTTTAGTTGGCCGCTCTCCCTATCCTCTGCGGCCGAAAAGTGGTAGGCGGCGGGGCCACTAACCTGACCCGTCGCAGGGGGACCAGGGGTGCCCAGACACGGGGTAGTCTGGCGCCCATGTACTTGTTTGGTCCCCGGGGTGGTCACGGCGTACCATGTGTTCTGGTGCGCCGGTGATGTGGGGTGCCCCCCGCGCCTCTCAGGAGGTCGTGGGGTGGGGCCCTACAGTGGAGAGGTCCACCAGCAATTGGTGGACCAAGACCTGCCGGGGTTGCGGTGCAAGCAATAGCGAATCCCGCGACCCCGGCCTCAGGTCAGAAGGAGGGACACCGTGGTGGTTTTAGCCGGTAAGAGTCCGGCACACCCCCCCCCGTCTTCACCAGACGGGAGATAGTCCATGAGGATTTCCCGTAAAACCAACTACGTCCTATCATGCACTGTAATTAGAATTTAACATTAATTAAGAAATGCAGATTACAAGATCATCTAATCCCGTGCACCGACGGGCTAGAATAATACTTCCTCATCGCACGCTGGGAATAGACGCGTTGTAAGATTCAACAAAACCCAGCACGCTTGGTGGTAGGATCTATACGGTCCGCCTGGCTAGCTACCACCTGAACATTAAAGTCAAGCCAAGCAGTTTACTTTGTTTCGTCGTGTGTATGTGAGAGCCAGAGGGGTATAAGGGAGTCCCTCTATATCAGGGATGGCCAACCAGTCGATCGCGATCGACCGGTCGATCGCGGCTCTTAATCCAGTCGATTATGGCAATACAAAGAAAAATATGTTTAATATAAGTTGAATGAAGAGGTACTGATTATGTAATTGGTAGATCGCACAGAGTCTACTCAATAAACAGTAGATCGTCGGTCGAATCAAGTTAGCCACCCCTGCTGTATATCATTGTTATACTGAATGCGCTGACGCTGTCTGACGCGTTTGTCAAATGTAAACAAATCAAAGATTAATAAATAAAAAACAATTACTAGGATTTAACGTGGAGCGTCTGCTGCGGGATGGGAGAGAGGTAGTGATATCGGTAATTCGGTAGCTGGTATCACTGAACAATGTTGATAAAGGAGGGTAGTCGTCAAGATGAATCAACGTACCCGACGTTATTAAAACAGTGGTCATTCGACGGAGCAGAGGATTCTATGTCGAACAGCCGGAGAAGTCTGACCTTTTATATCTGAGTATCTTGTTCTTATTATCTGATCTTGTATAAATTGTAGAAATTATTATATATTAAATACATACCTACAACAGATTCTTGTAGGGGTGAATCTATCAATACAGTTATAGCTAATATCGGTGTGTCAGAATTGGGAGCATGGTAAATAAAGTAAATTGAACCAACACAAACTCTCCACCACTGAGAGTACTTTTAATTGGGTTAGTGATTAGTTACAGAAGCTAGTTCACAATATATCACAATACAGTAATTAAAACAATATCAGAAAATGACGACAAGCAAACCGAAGTTTCTATAACTTCGGGTACGTTGATTCATCTTGACGGTTACCCTCCTATGTCAACATTGTCCAGTGTTACCAGCTACCGATAATATATATTGTGAACTAACTTATGTAACTAACTATTAAACTAAATATATATAAGTACTCTCAGTGGTGGAGTTTATGTTGGTTTCATTTAATTTACTTACCATGTTCGCAATCCTGATAGACCGATATTAGCTACTGTAATGTTAGATTTATCTCTACAAGAATCTGTTGTATGTTTTTTACAGCAGTTGCAGTTGCCACGCTCTCCACCACCTCCTTAGTAAACTTGATTATCTTTACATAGTATAAAACAAAGTCGCTCCCGCTGTCTGTACACTTAGAACTTTTAAACTACGCAACGGATTTTAATGCAGTTTTCAGCAATAGATAGAATGATTCAAGAGGAAGGTTTATATGCCCCACATTAGTCTCTACATTACACCCGTGCGAAGCCGGGGCGGGTATCTAGTAAATTATAAATGAGTTTTATTTCTGTAAATAAATCTGTTACATACACTTTTACAAGTCAATGTAATGTTTTTTAAGACTAGATGGCACCGGCATTTCCTATCTGACTAGCTCTGAGAAGAAAACCCGAAACAAACTCAGAGATCAAAGTCTTTTTTAAAGTCCAGACATTGTGGTATAAAAACTATGCGAGTGTAATAATGTAGGGCAACGTATGGAATGGCCTTTTGAGGAAAGTGCCATAGCAAGTTTGAGTTGACCTGTCCTAACTGACGGCACGCATGCATCAGCCATCGTGTAGCTCAAACATTATTTTCAGCCATCATAGATTTAAGCATTGATAGCCTTGGGGTTTAATGCTTGCCTTCTTGAGGGCCTGAGTACGATCCCAACTCGTACCTCTGACTTTTCGGATTCTTATGTGGATCAGAACTTGATTACCACTTGCGTTAACGGTGAAAGAGAAAAATCGTGAGGAAACCTGCACACCTGAGAGGGCTCCATAAAGTTCTCGATGGTGTGTGTAGTCTGCCAACCCGCATCAGGCCAGTGTGGTGAACTAAGGCCTAAACCCTTCTCATTCTGAGAAGAGGCCCGTGCCCAGCAGTGGCACAGTAATAGGCTAATTATGTAATGATGCTCAATCCAAAATCGTAGGCCCAAATACACATCCATTTTTAGATACCTATAAACTAATTATACAAAAAACTTTTAAAATGTCATAAATTAACCAGTAGGTAGTCATTAAAAGCACATTAGGTCGGTTGCACACCGTGAATCGTTTAGAAATGCAAATTTTATAAGTTATGCACTCACTATTACGTGTTATGCGGTCGCCTGTAGGGTGAATATATTTTCAGACAAACAGATTGATCAATATGAGTCGGGTTGAGCAGATGATGGATATGAATATTAAATTCACGCAGTTCTGGAATATAAAACATCATCACGCCTATATTCCCTGAAGGGTTGGGCAGGGGTGTGTAGTAACACCCACTTTAGTTCCACGTAATAGAGGCCGAGCTTATTGCCATCATCCGGGCACAAATCCAAACTGGTTGACGACGCGTTTGGTGCAGTGGCTAAGCGATCGACTTCTGCGCTACGGGTTGTGGGTTCGATTTCCGCACGGAACAAATATTTGTATGGCCTACAGATAGTTGTTCCGGGTCTGGATTTTTGTGCGTGTGAAGATTTGTGTCTGTAAAAGCACCCACGATACAGGATAAATCCTAGTGTGGGGCAACGTTTTTAAAAAAAGAAAAAAAAAAGCGTAAAAAGAAAAACTCCGGGCTGCAACTGTGTAATTCCACACGGAAAAACTCAATAACACTGCCTGACCTGAGGATCGAACACAGGACCTCACGATCATCAGTCGCGCTTGCCACCACTAGATCAACGAGAGAATACAGTAATATCTGGTAGGAATATGAAGTTCTTATGTGGTCGATGATAGCCTAACGGTTGAACGCTTGCCTTCCATGCAGGAGGGTCTGAGTTCGATCCCGGCCCGTACCTCTGACTTCTCGAATTCATGTGCAGATCATAATTTGATTATCACTTGCGTTAACGATGAAGAAAAATATCGTGAGGAAACTTGCACACCTGAGAGGGCTTTAGAAAGTTCTCGATGGTATGTGTAGTCCGCCAACCCTCACCAGGCTAGCATGGTGGACTAAGGCCTAAACCTTTCTCATTCTGAGAAAAGATCCATGCCCAGCAGTGAGACAGTAATGGGCTGATTGTGGTATGTTATTTAACATAATCTCGCGCTCGTTCCTAATTAAAAACCGCGCGGATCATATGATTTGCAAGGTTAAGCTGCTTTTGCCGCGGTCAGCCCGTGGATGGACTATTCGTTACACATCGTGACCCCTCTGTGCCTCGGAGAATACGTTAAACAGTCGGTCTTGTCTTGGGTGTCATACGAATACCTATGACAGTAGATAAGGGTAGTCAGAAACCCGAAAGTCTGACAACCAGACCAATCTTAAAATATCGACATTGCCCAGTAACTGGGTTGTGGAGGTCTGACGGCAGTCGCTCCGTGTAAAATACTGGTATTCAGCCGCATCTGGTTAGACTGGCAGCTGACCCCAACATAGTTGGGACAACATTTGACATAATCTAAAATGTCTCACATCGTCCTTGAATTATGGTCCTCTTTTGCTCGCATCGCCTCACATTTGTATTCGTAGTCATTTTATTTCTTATATCGATACATATCTACAAAATTGAAATATATTGTTATGGTTCATTTAGATTCAGAGTTAAAAATAGGTCAAACCAATACTTTCTGGTATATCCTTTAGGGAGACAGGGGTAACTGGGTCAACCAGATCTTCTACCATCTGCCAGATGGCATAATCTATATTTTTTTATATTTAATTAAATTGTGAATGTGTGTACCATGTGGGCTAGCTTTAAACACGAATGTTTTAACTGTTTGGCGGTTTTGAGTATTTTTTTGTGACTTACGCAAATGTTCGGCTGATTGGTAGCGCCGTTCGTCGGGTTGTTGAGCTCCCTAAAATAAGGTTTGAGCTACACGATGGCTGATGCATGCGTGCCAGTTAGGACAGGTCAACTCAAACCTGCTATGGCACTTTCCTCAAAAGGCAATTCCAGACGCACTCGCTTACCACTCGCATAGTTATTACACCACATTGTCTGAACTTTAAAAGAGATCTGGATCTCTGAGTTTGTTTCGGCTTTTCTTTTTTTGCCGGCACCACATAGTCTTAAAAAAATTACATTACATTGAATTGAAAAAGTGTCTGTAACAGATTTATTTACAGAATTACAATCATTTATCATTAGAAGCTGACTCCAACATAGAGAAAGCCTACACAATAAATGGCTTAACCTTATTTATCTAAAATCTGTATGCAAAACAGGATTACCAACAAACAACATAAACTTCAAGGCTTGATAAATACAAGATTAAAACAACATAATGATGAAACTTAGAAAATACAAGTAACCGGACCACTTTTGAAACAATAGGATAAAACAATATAGTGGAATTTGAACCTATTGTAGTAGGTCTGAACCGCAGCCGTAAATTAGGCAGCCTATTCAGCTTAATCCAAGGGCTTGAGGACGCCTTTGTGCTCAAAATGTATCGTTAGAAATTGGACTAGTTTTTGTCTCTGTGCGTGCTTGGAAAGAAGGCTCTTAAAACAGTACATTTTATCAAAATTTTTAGCGCATGTTCTTCTTCCTTTCGTGTGGTTGGTGACTAACCTGGTTCGTATTTGTACCCGATCGATGGCAATAGGCTTGCCCCTTACTACATGGGACTTAAACATTACGGCGAAATGAGGATGTATGTATTATACACCTCTGCCTAACCCTTCGGGAAATGCAGGTGTGATGTTATGTGCGGATCAGATGTTTTCTGTCAGTTGGGTTACCAGTGAAAGAAAACATCGTGAGGAAACCTGCAATTGAATGGTAAAAAAAGAAACTATAGTCCGCCAACACGTACCAGGCCAGCGTGGTGGACTAAGGCCTAAATTCTTCTCATTCTGAGAAGAGGCTAGCAGTATGACAGTAATGGGCTGATTATACTTAGATGCTATGTCCAGTAGTGGACAGTGATAAACTGTAAATGACCTATCTTCTTCTTTTTGTGTGGTTAGTGACTAATATGGTGTCAGAGTTTATGCCGCCCATGGGCCTCTGACTTGGCTGCACATGCCGTCGAGAAATATCTCTCAGGAATGCCGGTTTCCTCACGATGTTTTCCTTCACCGTTTTTAAGCAAATGATAATTATACAATACGCACATGAATCCGAAAAGCCAGAGGTGCCTCAGGTTCGAACTCGAGACCTATGGCTTGGCAGTCCGACGGTCACACCATTAGGCCATCACTTTTTTCTTTTTTTTTAATTTATACGTTGCCTTTCACTTGGATTTCTCCTGTTTCGTTTACTGACACAAATCTTCACATGCACAAACACCCAGACCCGGAACAACTATCTATAGGCACAACTATCTGTAGCACAGAAGCCAATCGCTCAGCCACTGCACCAAACGTGTCACTGCTATATGCTTGTGTGTTACAAGTTGTGTGTGGTTTGAACATCTTTACAAGCCAGCTATACCAATCGTCAATACCTGCGCGTGGTATTCCAGACCGCTAACTGACAAGGCTGTGATGATGGAGTCAAGCGGTTGGAGTCTCGTCACAATGCAAATTACAATTCCTTTGTGGAGAGGGTATTGATTTAACATCTGTCAAAGTCGTACTGCATGAAAGATAAATTTTGGCAGAGAGGTGTAGCTTTCCAACGAGGGGCCGGCTACCGGAAACCACGTGACACAACGCAGACTTCTCGTGTGAATTTTTGTATAAATTTTACCCTCCTTGGCAAGGAGAGCACGTTAAACCGTCGGTCCCAGGTGTCATACGTATACCTATGACAGTCGTTACGGGAAGTCAAAAGGCCGAAAGTCTGACAACTGGTGTAATCCTAGGATATCGGCATTGCCCTGTTACTGGGTTGCGGAGGTCTGATTTTAGTCGCTCCGTGTAAAATACTGATATTCAGCCGCATCTGGTAAAACTGGAAGCAGACCCCAACATAGTTGGGAAAAAGTTTTATCCTATCTTTTATTTGGGTCTCGATGCCTAATTTAAATAAATAAATAAAATAGTATTTACAACTAAATTCCTGGCCTAAATAAGGCCGCTGACAGCACCACCACCAGGCCTCGCCATTGTGAGAGGTACGGTTACCAATCCGGTTGGGCAAGCTTGGTGATTTTGGATTGAGGCTTTTATTAGGCTAGCTCTACGTCCAGTAAGCAGCGATAGCCTAGCGGTTGGTCGGTTGCCTTCCATGCAGGGGGAGCTGAGTTTGAATCCGACCCGCACCTCTGACCTTTCGAATTCATGTGCGGAACTGCCTCGTTGGTCTAGTGGTGGCAAGCGCGACTGCTGATCGCGATGTCCTGGGTTTGATCCCCGGGTCGGGCAAAATGATATTGGGTTTTTCCGTGTGGAATTCCTGTGAAGTTTGAATTTGAGTCCGGTTGATGGCAATAGGCTCGCCCCCTATTACATAAGACTTAAACATAACGGCGAAATGAGGGTGTATCTATACATCTCTGCCCAACCCTTCGGGGAATACATGTGATGTTATGTGTGGATCAGAATTTGATTATCACTTGCGATAACAGTGAAATAAAACATCGTGACGAAACCTGCAAGTCAAGGGTAAAAACAAGAAAGTCTAGTCCACTAACCCGACCAGGCTAGCGTGGTGGACTAAGACCTAAATCCTTCTCATTCTGAGAAGAGATTAGCAGTGGGACAGTAATGGGCTGATTATGTTTAGATGCATCCAGCAGTGAACAGAAATAAACTGTACATGACCTATCTTCTTATTTTCGTGTGGTTAGTGACTAAACTAGTGTCAGAGTTTATGCCGCCCATGGGCCTCTGACTTGGCTTCACATGCCGTCGAGAAATATCTCTCAGGTTTTTTCACGATGTTTTCCGTCACAGTTTTTAAGCAAGTGATAATTATACAATACGCACATGGACCCGAAAAGTCAGAGTTGCGTACCTTAGGTTCGGATTCGAGACCTATGACTTGGCAGTCCGACGGTCACACCACTAAGTTCACGATGAACACGCAGACAGATATGAGAAGATGTCACTTTATATTACGATACGTAACGATGTACCTCCTCACATGAACACAATACACCCATTTTGTAACTTTCCTTTATGTCTGAAATCCCCGTACTAAACACTAAGAGCCAACAATTACCGGTATTGTTCAGTTAGAATAAATTATTACTTAATATGTTCAGTTTTAGACTCATATTCCCTTGGAATTTATAATTATAGTCTGATTCTGTAGGCTTAGCGCGAATGCTGTGAAGTTACCAAAGTAAATGTGAGTGAATTTTGAATCAGAAATACTCATCGCACATAGTACTCGTATTTAATTAAATTGAAAACTTTATTCTTATATATGTATGACACAAAATGTGCATGTGGTAAAAAAAACCGGCCAAGTGCGAGTCAGACTCGCGCACGAAGGGTTCCGTAAAAACGGCAAAAATGACACTTTTGTTGTATGGGAGCCCCCTTAAACATTTATTTTATTCTGTTTTTTTAGTATTTGTTGTTATAGCGGCAATAGAAATACATCATCTGTGTAAATTTCAACTGTCTAACTGTCACGCTTCATGAGATACAGTCTGGTGACAGACGGACGGACAGCGTAGTCTTAGTAATAGGGTCCCGTTTTACCCTTTGGGTACGGAACCCTAAAAATATTTTGATGCTATAGGACAGTTGTATTTTCGATTCAAAATTCGCTTACATTAGCGATACGACTGCCTTGTTGGTCTAGTGGTCGCAAGCACGACTGCTGAGCATGGGATCCTGGGTTCGATCCCCAGGTCGGGTAAAGTGTTATTGGGTTTTTCCATTAGGAATTTCTTAGTAGCAGCCCGGAGTCAGGATTTTTGCCCGGTTAATGGCAATAGGCTCGCCCCCTCTTACACGGAACTTAAACATAACTGGCGAAACGAGGGTGTTACTAAAACACCTCTGCCGAGCCCTCCGGGAATACAAGGCGTGATGTTAGATAGTGATACGTTTACGTTTCATTTAGCACTAACATTTTAACGTATAGTATCGTAGACGTATCGCTAATGTAAGAGAATTTTGAATCGAAAATACAACTGTCCTATAACATTTTTAACCGACTTCCTAAAAAAGGAGGAGGTTCTCAATTCGACTGTATGTTTTTTTTTTACTTTTTTTTGTATGTTTGTTCCGCGACATCTTTGCTAATTGTGTACCGATTTTAATGTTTTTTTTTAAAGAGTATTCTTTCGAAGTGGTCCCATTTAAATTTGGTGAAGATCTGATGAAGAACTTCGGAGATAGACAATTTGAAGTCGCTTTTTTTTTGTTAAAAAGTTAATTATGGTTTATTTTTTTGCGACATGCACACTTTCTGTAATATAATTCTATAGATATGAAATAAAGATTTCAATTTAAATTGTGAAACGAGTATTTCCAATGGGGAAGGCAACGCAAAACGAAAGCAGATGGCAGCACCTCCATACTTAGTTATTTGAACCAATCAGAAGCATCATATTCATATTACCAATCATGTCAAACACATTGCAACCAATAAGATGGCATAGGTACAATCGAAAGTGGCGCCATTAGTTCCACAGTTGCCTACCCCATTCAAAATTCACTCACGTAAACGTTATGTTTACGCCACTAACGTCAGCAACATTCATGCTACAACTACAGAACTAGTACTAGATACCTATCTTACATACATACATAAACTCACGCCTTTTTCCCATGGGGATAGGCAGAAACTATAGAACACCACATGCTACGATCCTCACATACTCCTTTCGCTTCATCCATATTCATACATCTTATCATACACTCACGACGGTTGAGAGTAGGTACTACACACCTGGCCTTTGTGAAGAACATTACCAATAACATCGATTTATGTCCTTCTAGGGCGTCCTCTACCGGCGTTTCCATTGACATTCTTTTTGTTAATCGCCGTTCACTCATTCTCTCAACATGACCAAACCACCTAAGCATACTCCTTTTAATTTTTGTCACTACATCATTTTTAATACCTATCTTATAAGCAAAAAAAGCGCCCAGTAATAGAATAAGGACATGTTCATAACAAGACATAAGTACTCGTAAGTACATACCTACTACAAGTACGTATGCCAAGTAAAAGCTTTTAGTAACGCGGGAATGCTATGTTGTGTTAACTTTGATGTTTAAAGTTGATTAGATGATGGGAAATACCAATTAGTACTATGAAAAGCATCTGGAATATTTTATTTAATAACATATAACATCACGCCTGTATTCCCCGAAGGGATGGGCAGTGGTGTATTAACACCCTCATTTCACCGTTATGTTTAAATCCCATGTAATAGGAGGCGAGTCTTTTGCCATCAACCGGGCACTGAAAAATTTAAAATGGAAAAACCTAATAAAACTTTGCCCGACCTGGGGATCGAACCTAAGACCTCACGATCAGCAGTCACGCTTGCCACCACTAGACCAACAAGGCAGTTCAATATATCACTTGTTTCATCAAAATGCTTTTTGTTATTCATTAATTTTAATCTGTACTAAAAAAAAAACTTAATCCTAGTCTTTTCCCAACTATGTTGGGGTCAGCTTCCAGTCTAACCAGATGCGGCTGAATACCAGTATTTTACAAGGAGCGACTGCCCTCAGACCTCCGCAACCCAGTGGCAATGTCAATATCCTTAGGTAAGATCGGTTGTCAGACATCCGGGCTTCTGACTACCCGTAACGACTGTCATAGGTATTCTTATGACACCCGGGTCCGACGAAGCACGGAGAAGTCTCGATGTGTAACGAACGGTCACCCATCTACGGACTGACCGCGACAAGCGCAGCTTAACCTCGCATAACGTATGACCGGCGCGTTCAAAATAAAATCACAAAAAAGATAGGTACCTACCAGTTGAAAAACCAAAAATAATACTCCAATACAAAAAATACCACCCAGCACCAATTTGTATATTCCAAGCTTTCCACGCACCTTCTAACTTAAACCAACAATTTAGCATGAAGGTGGCTTATTAAATTACATATCCTTCCATGCAAATGCGGCTTCACAAAGACCCTTTGATCCACGCGACATTATTAGCCCACTTTAACTAGATACAGGGTTGGCAGGACAGACAAAATCATTTTTACTCAAAAATGCTTATAATGTGATCATTATTTTGACAACCTTCTTTGAGCAAACTCGACGTTTCCACGCTACTTGAATAGGCGCCAGCAAAGTTGTATGAAATTGTATTGCTGGTGAGTTATAGCCACCAGCAATTTCCTTTGAAAATCCATTATTGTAGAGATTCGTTTTAAAAATAGTCTGGTGCAAAAAGGTTTTGTTCATAATTTGGCTGTATAGGTGCAGGCAGTACAATCAACATTGCCTAATTTAAAAAAAAATCCCCTGGATAGTCTATCCTGAATTTTAGTTACTGTATGTTTAACAATTGTTACTTTAAATAAATTCTTACTATACTAAGCTGGTTTTATTTAAATTACTCGCATTGTTTGAGTAAAGCACTATACAAGCCTTGGTCCGCTATTACTTGTGATTAGCTTAGCTACGCTCTCGGCCTTCCAGCTTGGTCATCATTGCAGCCTTTGCTGACCGCGCTGTGTTGGCCTGGAGCTGCGCTACGTTGCGCTTTCAGCCATCAACAGCGCTGCCAGCAACGCAGTCATTACAAACCGCGGCAGTAATGTACTATTATTACTCCATTTTTATACATACACTAGCAGACCTGGCAGACGTCATTCTGCCACCTACCGGGTCCAATTGTTTTTTCAAACCATCCAGGAGCCCATTGAAATACACACACAAAAATTCATCCATATCGGTCCCGCCAGTCGGTAGGTGACAAACACACGTACAGAAGAATTAGGTATATGATAATATATTAAGATAACATCACGCCTGTATTCACCGAAGGGTAGGGCAGAGGTAGTATAACACCCTCATTTCGCCGTTATATTTAAGTCCCACGTATAGATGGCGAGCCTATTGTCATCAACCGGACACAAATCCAAACTCCGGACTGCTACTGAGTAATTCCATGCGGAAAAACTCATTAACACTGCCCGAATCGAGCATCGAACCCAGGACCTCACGATCAGCAGTCGCGCTTGCCACCACTATACCGAGGCATTTCAAAACTAGTCAAGTGACAACCCTAATTCTGACCTTATGAGTAATGTACGCAACAACGTGTACAGTCGCGTACTGTCGCGTACAGCTGTACCGACGTTAGGTACTGTCGAGCACAGTACAATTAAACCGACAAATAACATTACTACACTCTAGTTATTTGAGTGTTTTTGTATTTTTAAATTGTCGTTAAATAACTACCTAACAAACTAACTAACAGCAGTAACCTTGTGATGTGACCGTCGGACTGCCAAGTCATAGGTCTCGAGTTCGAACCCACGGCTCTGACTTTTCGGATTCATGTGCGTATTGTATAATTATAACTTGCTTAAAAACGGTGAAGGAAAATATCGTAAGGAAACCTGCCTGAGAGATATTTCTCGACGGCATGTGAAGCCAAGTCAGAAGCTCATGGGCGGCATAAACTCTGACACCAGGTTAGTCACTCTCCACACCAAAAGAAATTTAGTAACATTTTCTCTTTTCTATAGAAAAGAAGGGATTTATATTAACTGAATGGGTTACAGAATTTTCAACAATCCGTTTCTCAAACAATTATTACTAGATTACAGCCAAAATATAAACCTGGCGCGTTGGTCTCGTGGTGGCAAATGCGACTGCTGATCATGAGGTCCTAGGTTCGATCCCCAAGCCGGGCAAAGTGATATTAGGTTTTTCCGTGTGGAATTTCTCAGTAGCAGCCCGTAGTTTGGATTTGAGCCTGGTTGATGGCAATAGGTTTACCCGTATTACATGGGATTTAAACATAACGGCGAAATGAGGGTGTTACTATACACCTCTGCCCAACCCTTCAAGGAATACAGTCGTAATGTTGTGTAAATATTTGTCCTCAAGCGGGAATCAAACCCGAATATCGATTACACTATTTATAGTACAACTTAGCCTATCTCAACATCTCACGGCATTATATTACAACATTCGTCAATACGTCACAGATGACGTCACTCATATGACGTGCAAACAAATGGTAGCAGAGTAAACGTTATTATACACCTCTGCCCATCCCTTCGAGGAATACAGGCGTGATGTTATATAATTAACCTTCCTCAATTAACGCTGGGTACAGACGCGTGTTGTAAGATTTAACAAAACCCAGCACGCTTAGTGGTGGGATCTATACGGTCCACCTGGCTAGCTTTGCAGTTAGCCGTGTTCCGTCGTGTGTATATGAGTGAGCGAGATGGTTGTATCAACAGCGGGCCTGCGCCAGTGTGACATGCTTCAATAGTACTACACGACGATCCATACAACCTACGTGGGCCCGCCGACTATACTCGCCCTACGTTTGGTGTGGTAAACGCTTCATATAATGTTTTCACTAGAGTGAAGCAAAAGTGTTTTGTATAGAAAAAAAGATTGAATGAGGACGCCATTTTCCTTTATAATAAAATCTGTATACGGGGTGTGTACGAAATATTTTTTTTATTTATTTAATCCTAAAGTATCCCGCTCACGGTTAATCTATGTCGGCAGTACATCACGAGGTTTGAAGGAATTACAAGATTTTGTTTACAGCCTGTATTTAAAAGGAGTAATTGACTCAATCAAACGCCAGCAGAGGACGCCCTAGAAGGATATACATCGAAGTTATTGATGATGTTCTTCACAAAGAACAGGTGCGTAGTACTCTCAACCGGCGTGCGTGTATGACAAGATGTATGAATGTGGATGAAGCGAAAGGAATATGTAAGGATCGTAGCATGTGACGTTCTATAGTTTCTGTCTCCATGGGAAAAAGGCGTGAGTTTATGTATGTACGTATGATCTATCAACGCACAGCCTAAACTGCTGGGGTTAGGAACTTGAAATTTTGATAGTAGGTATCTTTTATAACGTAGGCATCCACTAAAAAGGATTTTTCAAAATTCCTCCCTTTAAGGGGGTCTTCTTCTTTCCATGTGGTTAGTGACTAACCTGCTGTCAGAGTTTACGCCATCCATGGGCCTCTGACTTGGCTTAACATGTCGTCTTCATATCACTCAGGCATGCCAGTTTCCTCACGATGTTTGCCTTCACCGTTTTTAAGCAAGTGATAATTATACAATACGCACATGAATCTGAAAAGTCAGATACGAAGAAGAGGAGAGGAGGTCCAAGGGGGTGAATAAAATCACGCAAGCAAATCTGCGGGCAAAAGCTAGTCACTTATAAAAGCGTGTTTAAAAGCGTTTTAGATTAGGCGTGGTCTGACGTTTATGCTGAACTGAACCTATTTGGCGCAGCCGCTAGACACACCCACAGAGTAGGTACTTTTATAAATAGGGAAAGACACACCGCTGCTTTTTTTTTTCTATTGTTTTGTGACTTATAATTTTTTTGTATGCGTGTCTGACGGCTTTCGTACCAAATAAATTTATTTCTTCTCTTTCTTTAAAAAGGTTTTATCAAAAAATATTATAATAACTTAAATACAATAACAAAAACGTTCAGATTGAAATCTAAATTGACTTATACAATAACAAAAAGAATATTCTAAAAGCATCCATCTTGTACACGTAACAAAATATTTATAATAATTATGACAGATGACTTTCCTTTTTAAAAGTGAAAAATGTAAAAAGCTTAACAATCACTTTCTCTGTCTATCCAAAACATTTAGCTGGGATCATTATGGATGTACATCATTCATTTGCTTGTAAAAATATATGGTGACAACGATTTTTGACAGTTTGTGGATAATCCTGCAGGACTTTTTTTTATCGTTGATAAATTCTCATGACTGCCCTTGTTGGTCTAGTGGTCGCAAGCGCGACTGCTGAGCACGGGGTCCTGGGTTTGATCCCCAGGTCGGGCAAAGTGTTATTGAGTTTTTCCATTATGAATTTCTCAGTAGCAGCCTGAAGTCTGGATTTGTGCCCGGTTAATGGCAATAGGCTCGCCCCCTATTACATAGGACTTAAACATTACGTGCGAAACGAGGGTGTTTTAATACACCTCTGCCGAACCCTTCGGGGAATGTATGGCGTGATGTTATGTTTAATACTCATGGATGTCCTTCGCCCGGAGAAAGCCGGACTCTTACCGGCTAAAAACCAACGGTGTTCCTCGTCCTGACCGTTCGGCCGGGGTCACGGAATTCGCAAAAGCATGCACCGCAACCCCGGCAGTAATTCTATAGGCCTAGCACCAACATTTGACGTAAAGTGTCGTAAACGTATCGGTAATGGGCGAATTTTGAATCGAAAATACAACTATCATATAACAACATGGTTTATTTTTTTGCGTCATGCACAATTTGTATCATACATAGAAATGATACATTAAAGTTATCAATTTAATTAAATAGTTTGTCTTCTTATCATGTGGTTAGTGACTAACCCGGTGTCAAGGTTTATGCCGCCTATGGGACTGTGACTTGGCTTCACATGCCGTCGAGAAATATCTCTCAGGCATGCTGGTTTCCTCATGTTTTCCTTCACCGTTTTTACGCAAGTGATAATAATACAATACGTACATGAATCCGAAAAGTCAGAGGTGCGTTGGGTTTGAACTCGAGACCTATGACTTGGCAGTCCGACGGTCACACCACTTAGCTAATTGCTGTTGTGCGAAACGAGTATTTCTGATTCAAAATTCACTTACATTAACGCTAAATTTACGTACTGTTATCGGTAGCTGGTAACACTGGACAATGTTGAGAAAGGAGGGTATTCGTCAAGATGAATCAACGAACCCGAAGTTATAAAAAACAGTAGTTATTCAACGGACATGAGGGATTCCATGTCGAACAGCTTTATTTTTTTTTTTTTCCTAATCGACTCTTGTAGATGGTCTTGCAGACCTTTTCTACGTAACCGGGCTATTATTGGCGAGACCAGAAGGGTCTCCGAACCAATATCTACACTAACTACCTAGCTAACTACGCTAACTACTGTAACATCATGACTATTATAGCAGCAACACCTCTAAGAGCGTCCCCTAGGGGGGACTCGTACCTCTTAGGGTGATGAATGCGAGAGGACTGGGAGGAATACGACAGCTTGATGAGGGCTTCATTAACAACGGTGTGACTGCGCGGAGTCAGAAGGGACGACCGGCTCCGCGGCTGCGGTGGGTGAGCACGGTGGATCGGGGGCTGTCGAACAGCTGAAGAAGTCTGACCTTTTATATCTGAGTAGCTTGTCCTTATTTTCTGATCTTGTGAAAATTATATTGCGATATATTGTGAACTAGGTTCTGTAACTAACCACTAACCTAAATAATAAATTAATATAAAATAATAGTACTCTCAGTGGTGGAGAGTCTATATTGGTTTCATACTTTATGTACCATGCTCCCAATCCTGACATACCGATATTAGCTATAACTGTAATGATAGATTCATCCCCTACGCGTTTCTGTTGTATGTATTTTACATAAGTAAGTCAACAACATTCGTGCTAGGACATCAGTTCTGTATTGTAAAGTTAGAAAGAAGTTAACTTTGAAAATTCTTCTTCCTCCGCGTCGGCACCAGCTATATGGGAGTAGCTCATGTCCTGATGAAAAGACTCGCCAGTCAGCAAGGTTGGTAGCGATGCTGACTGCCCAGGGTGCGACGGATGTACTTAAATATCGTCACTCGTGAAGGCTCTTTTAATGGTAAAAGAATGAGAAACAATTTTAAATAATCCCTTAAAAAAAGTTAAACGTAGTCCCCCTGCAGCATCAGGATCTGAGGATTGAAGTTTGAAGTTATAATGTTGTGTTGTCATGGGAATTGAATTTGTGTGCGAAGTTTCAGGAGAATCGGTTAAGCAGAAGTAGTTGAAAAAACTGTCGCAAGATTTTAATCAAACAAACAAATATACGAACTGATTTGTAAAAAACAGCAACAAAATCTGGTGGGGGTACATCTATCATTACAGTTATAGCTAATATCGGTCTATCAGGATTGCGAGCATGGTAAATAAAGTAAATGAAATCAACATCGACTTTCCACCACTGAGAGTACTTATATTTAGGTTAGTGGTTAGTTACAGAAGCTAGTTCACAATATAATAATTTACACAAGATCAGAAAATAAGGACAAGCTAATCAGATATAAAAGGTCCGACTTCTTCGGCTGTTCGACATGGAATCCTCTGCTCCGTCGAATGACCACTGTTTTTATAACGTCGCGTACGTTGATTCATCTTGACAACTACTCTCCAGTGTTACCAGCTACCAACAACATGAATCAAACAACCTGTCCTAAAAGAAATGGGTGCCTCATACAATAGTACCTAATAATGGATTTAAAAATCGCTATCCTACAAAATGTCGAAAGTTTATTCGCACTACTCAAAAATAAATCAACATTAAGATCCTACCCTAATTCCCTGGGCCATTAGTGGTACATTATTGTGGTGTTTATGAACCAAATATTTTGCATGTCATCCCCCCCTATCCCGATAATTAGGGGACAATTATTTTCAATTTTGTTAAAATGGCGTCGTAATGGTGTTTTTCGGAATAAATGCAAAAGCATTAAGAATATAATTTTCTCAGGCTCACGACTAATTACCACCAGCGCGAATCAAACGATTTGAGAGTTTAAGCTGCCCTTTCCGCGATCAATCTATGGATGGGTGACCAGTCGTTACAGATCGGGACCCCTTCGTGTCTCGGAGAGCACGTTAAACAGTCAGTCCCGGGTGTCATAAGAATACCTACGACAGTCGTTACGGAAAGTCAAAACCCCGAAAGTCTGCCAACCGGTCTAACCTTAGGATATCGGTATTGCCCTGTAACTGGGTTGCGGAGGTCTGATGGCAGTCGCTCCGTGTAAAATACTGGTATTCAGCCGCATTTGATTAGACTGGAAGCTGACCCCAACATAGTTGGGAAAAGGCTAGAAATTCACTCTGTTACTTTCAACGTTCGACCTTTTGAGAATTAATTTATTTATGTTATTTAATACTTTATTCAAAACACTTAGTGAAAGACACTAACACACTTTTAAATACAGTGTGTAAACGAAATCATGTAATTCCTCCAAACCTCGTGATGTACTGCTGACATAGATTAACTCTGCACGGGACAATTTTGGATACAAGAAGTAAACATTTGTTCTTAACTTGAGGCATTTTAGCGCCCCGAGTTAAATGACCACCCGGCGACTGATACAGCGCAATTCGCAAAAAATGACTCACGTTAAGAACACATATTTACCTCTTGTAATTTTATTTTTTATTGAATCCAAATGTGTCCTGTGTAGAATTAATTTATGTCAGCAGTACATCACGAGGTTTGAAGGAATTACATGATTTCGTTTACACCCTGTATATTACAACATCAACATACTAGAAGGTGCATAAACATAACATAGTATGACATTTCATTCGACATTTCGTCGTGGAAGTTCTAACCCCGCGTAACTCATAATAGTTAACTTTTCAGGAGAGCAAAAAATATACATTTTTCTACTTATCATATAATTGTTTTTAATCTACAATATTCTATTTTATTTTGGTTTTTTCGACGGAGCACTTTCGCGACACGATCCAGTATGGAACTCACCTGACTTACACGCTGTTTTACCTGTTTACATAGCTTGATGGAAAAAATATTACATACGCGGTGGATTTTGTTTTTGAAATAATGCGTTGCTATTGGAGCTAACCATTGATTGTGATTGGTCAAACGATGCGTTTTTCGATTCCCTAGTGAATGACGTGCGTAACTCAAAATTAGTATTTTTCGAGTTACGCGGTATTAGAACTTCAGCGACGATTTGGACTTTCGATGTAACATTTTCGATAAATTGTCACTCGATGTGACGTAGCCGTGTAGGTAACCGACCCCTCCTACCTAGTCCATATATAGTTACCTCAAGGGTGATATCTTTGTAAAAAGGCACGTATGTTATAGTTTCAATTACCATAAAACGAAGGATGTCTCATTACGTTCTGTGTGGTTACCGCTCTTAAATAGGGTGACCATTGTTTTAATAAAATGCGGACAAATTAAAACAATATTTTTTTATTATTTTACAACTATGCCGTTCATACGATTTGCGCGGTGAAGTTGTGCTTCCCGCGGTCAATCCGTGGATGGGTGACCGTTTGTTACACATCGAGTCCCCTCCGTGCCGCGGGGAGCACGTTAAACCATCGCGTTGGTCCCGAGTGTCATAAGAATAAACTATGATAGCTGTTACGGGTAGTCAGAAGCTCGAAAGTTTGACTATAGGTCTGACCTTAGGATATCGACTTTGCCCAATTACTGGGTTGCGGAGGTCTGATGGCAATCGCTCCGTATAACTACTGGTATTCAGCCGCATCTGGTTAGACTGGAAGCTGACCCCAAGATATTGGGAAAAAACTAGGAGGAAGAAGATTTTTTTATTTGAAAGTACTTATTTAATTATTTTGCAGGCCTTTTATGTTTTGGTCTGGATATTTTCGAGGTGGTTACATCCATGACAAGTAGATATTGTTTTATGTAAAAAAAACTATTTCTAATTAGGGATAGTTTTTGAGAAGTAATCAAATGAATCGCGATTGAAATATTTAGTCAGCAAGAAAAATTTCGTCACGGGGTAGTGAAAACCTCGTAAAGCACAAAATCATTTTTATTTTTTATTATTCATTTGTTGGGTAAAACACCTTTTAATGCATATTTAGAACGAACGTGCACAGTTCTACAATGAAATAGATTGATGAATAGATAATAAAACAGAAGAACCTTACATCTACACTTCACACTTTTATATTAACTGACAGTTATTATCTCCTCCTGTAAAATTACGTTCATTGGAATTAAGAGGGTTTCACTGCACAGCGACGATTTGCTTATAAATCTTTTGAGCACTCTGACTGGGTTAGGTTAGGTTAGAAGTAGAAAGTATCCACTTTCCACGTCGTGATTTTTTTCACAATTCTGATAATTATGCTTATTGTCTATAATCTGATAGGTACAATTTTCTCCGTTAATCATGCATTGCTTATTACAATTAATTAATTAATAATTTATTCAATCAATCAATCAATCAAATTTATTTCGGACAAGGTACATCCATATGTTGGTAAATTATAATATAAGTACTTACAAAAATATCTTAATAATAATGAAACGGACTTACCCGCTGAACTCAACTTATTATATAATTATACATTTTCGCTGACAAAAACTTCAATATTTAACTTATATATTGGTAGGAGTACGATTATACACTAAGCTTACGTTTGAACAGATGTTATCCATTTATCATGAAGTACTGGGTACGATCCTCAGGTCGGGCAAAGTGTTATTAGGTATTTCTGTGTGGATTCCTCAGTAGCAGCATAGTTTGGATTTGTGCCCGGTTGATGGCAATTGGCTCGCCTTACATGGGACTTAAATATAAATGCAAAATGCCGGGTTTTACAATACACATCTGCCCAACCCTTCGGGGAATACAGGCGTGATTTTAAGTTATGTTTTATCCGTTTTTGGTATAAATAAATGTCGACTACCTACTGTACATACATCTAAGTCTATATGTATAAAATTAAATGCAAAAACGATTACTATATACTTTTTAAAATATGTAAGTTATTACCGGTCAGACTAAAACATAAATACCTTCTAGCTACTAATAACCATGTCAATCAAGAACATAATTCGTCATTCAAAATTAATATAGTTAATAAGTATAGCACTAGGATGATGGCCTCGGGTAAATTCGTTGTTCCCAAAGTCACAAATATGTATGATGATAGAACTTAATTTTTTTTTTCTCACTTGGGGAAATCTTCATGGACTATCCCCCGTCTGGGGAAGACGGGGGGGTGTGCCAGACTCTTACTGGCTAAAACCCCACGGTGTCCCTCCTTCTGACCTAAGGCCGGGGTCACGGGATTCGCTGTTGCATGCACCGCGACCCCGGCAGATCTCGGTCCACCAGCTTCTTCTGGTGGACCTCTCCTGTGGTGGGGCAGTTGCTCCCCTGCCCCACATCCATCCGAGAGGCGCGCGCAGGACATGACGCGCCATCCTCCCTGGACCCGTTACTGGTCGGGCGACGGGTTCCCCAACCCGCCGCCCGCAGGCCACTCACTAGGGTGGCCGGAGATCATCACGCGCCCCCCGGCGCCCGGTGCGTCTAATGGTGATAGAACACTGAGGAAACGTATTCCATATATACTCAACAGTTTGCCCGAGGTAATCAGACTTGAATCTAATAAAAATAAGGTCAAAAAAATGTTAAAAAAATATCTGCTAAATACCTTACCTTAATATAAGTGCACTCCATAAATCTAAATGTGATAATATATAATATGATACAAGATTACTTGATTCCACAGTCAAACTGTTTATACAGTTTTGTGGGACTATTTATTAGATCATGGCTTACCATGTACCTCTTAAAAATAGAATAAATTAATGTGTCCTAGAGAACTAAATCTCATATCCACCCTACCACTAAGCAATAACTTCAGTTTTCGCATACAAATTGTACCATACAAGACGTGAGCGAGGTAACACTATCCGTCTCTTTCTTTTGTTCTAATTGATATGTTTTGTCTCTTTCTCGGCATCTAATTAGCGTTCCCTTGTGTGGTAAGCTTTGAGGCGAGTCAGAAATGTGGTAGCGTTGTGAAGTGGATACGATCCCGGTCGTTGATTTATTATTTTTAAATGTGTCAAGATAGACAAAATAAAATATTATTATTTTGAAAAATACACATACATATACATAACTGCTAACATTCAGATGGAGGTATTTAGTAATACCCTCATTTCGCCGTTATGTTTAAGTCCCGTAATACGGGGCGAGCCTATTGCCATCAACCGGGCACAAATCCAAGCCCCGGGCTGCTACTAAGCCATTCTATACGGAAAAACCCAATAACACTTTGCCCGACCTGGGGATCGAACCCTCTCGACCTCACGATCAGCAGTCGCGCTGGCCACCACTAGACCAACGAAGCAACGACCTTTCCGACTAACCTTGTATTATTATACATAGCTGCTAAAGTTTAGGGATGGGTACGAGTATCTAACTTCTTCTGTTGTATACCATATCATTGGCAAATAAATATCGTCATCTTTATTGTCGTACAGCGCACACGCATAGTTCGCTGATCTTGTAATCTAGTCCCATACGGTTTTCTTTATCAGTTTTTTTTTATAAAACTGTTCTCAACTTTACGCGGGACTTTATCAACTTCACTCTATTTACTCAATTTCAGCTCACTATGAATACTGAGCTCCCTGTGAATAACTTCGTCCGTGGAAGTAATACGTGTTTCGTATAATATGTGTTTCGGTTTGAAGGGAAGGCCTTAGTGAATTACAGGCACATTAAATTATATCTAAGGTTAATATGCCAATATCTTTTACTAATTTGAAATAGTCATATTAGACTTCTAAATGAGTCGAGCAACTTCAGGTATACTCCGCCAAGAAGAACATACTTTTCTTAGTTGTCGGCAATAAGATTGAGAAGCAAATCATTTTGGGACCTAGTGCATAATATCAGCAAGCACATTGGGTCAGTCACGCGACGGCGACTGCGCAACTAGTATTCCCAAGGAGGGTTGATGTCAGGCAAGCGGCCCGTCATAAAACAATAAGCCAAAACCTCTAACAACATGGATTTCATTAATACGTGTTGTGCCGACCTCACCTAGTGTAGGATAAGGGCAGGAAGAAGATGAAGGTTAGACTTCAGATTTTTTTTTCTAAAGTTGGCAACGCACAGTAAACCACTTAGTATTCTGTTTGTGTTAGGCGACGGCAGCCAGGTACCATTGAGTGGGCAGTCAGCTTGTTTGCCAAACTATAACAACAACAGACCGCTATATAGACATCAATAACGATATTTCAAAATAGTGAAAATAAGGCAAGATCGTTCTGTTACAGATACAAAGGACATCTTTCACCCTCTATACATTTTTGGGCTAAGTCCTTCGATCAAGCTAAATCTAAAAGTGCCAGCGAAACAAAAACAATGTTATGTACATGGGAATGTTATTCTATTCATTTATAATTACGGAAACACAGCTGTAGGGTCATTCTCCACCAAGTTACATAATTGTTCGAAAACTTTCAGATTTAGCCCAAAATTAATTATGTCCTTTAAAACAGTACTTAGTAAATACCGACAGGCATCCTATTACCGACATTGCGGACTATGGGGTACACCATCGAGTAGTACAGAAAATAAATACGTATTGCTAGTAGACTCTAGTTTTTTTTTGTAAATAGAAATCCAGACTCTACTACAGGGTACATTTTTTTCGTATCAGCTCTACGTAGAGAGCGGTCCTGACAGGTACAGAACGAATGCCCATAATGTATGGACACCATAACTTTGGGTATTCGTCGGACATAGCTGTGTTTTGTAAGATTTATATAGAGTTTATAGCAGTGATAGCCTAACGGTTGAACGATTGCCTTTCATGTAGAGTCTGAGTTCAAACCCATCCCGTATTTCTGACTTTTCAAATTCATGTGCTGATCAGAATTTGATTATCACTTGCGTTAACGGTGAAGGAAAAACATCTTGAAAAAACCACCTGAGAGGGGTCCATAAAGTTTTCGATGATGTGTGTAGTCTGCCATCCAGCACCAGGCCAGCGTGGTGGGCTAAGGCCTGAATCCTTCTTATTCTGAAGAGAGGCCCGTGCCCAGCAGTGGGACTGCAATGGGCTAATTATGTTGTCTTAGAAATTTTTTATTGCTTTCCCGAATTCACATCACGCCTGTATTCCCCGAAGGGTTCGACAGAGGTGTATAATAACACCCTCATTTCACTGTTATGGTTAAGTCCCATGTAATAGGGGGCGAGCCTATTGCCATCAATCGGGCACAAATCCAAACTCCCGACTGCTACTAACGAATTCTACACGGATAAACCCAATGACACTTTGGCCGACCTGGGGATCGAACCCAGGACCTCACGATCAGCAGTCGCGCTTGCCACCACTAGACTGTGAAGGAACGAGGTATGGTGTTCCTCCAACGAAAACGGAGGGTATCTTCCAACTGGGAGGGTCTTATACCTAGCGGGCTAGTGCCCAACGGTTGATTTTGGGAAGTTGTATATATAAGGTCTAACCAAAATACTTGGACAAACTTTTACACAGTGTTCAGTACGTGTAACTAAACATATCCATGCAAAAAAAACGAGATCCAAGTGTTTTTTTTTTGTAACCAAAAATTTATTTTCATCATTTATTTTAATTTAATTATATTTTTTTTACATTTTTCACTTCGCCTATTAGGTAAAACACGGCGCAAAAGTGCCGCGCGCCAAAGCGACGGTCGATGCATAAACAATGGATGAGTTTATTCTTAGGGAGTACAGGCAATTAAAAACATTATTATTTTTTGGTTAAAAAAAAATCACTTTGATCTCGTTTTTTTTGCATAGATATGTTTATTTAAACGTACTGAACACTGTGTAAAAGTTTGTCCAGGTATTTTGGTTGGACCGTATATACTATCTGCGTGTCAAATCGTGATTCAGGATTTGTGACGTCACATTTGACAGCTGTCATTATTGTCGCTGTAGTCTGTTAGACAATCGTCGAGCTGCGTAATTCTAATGTGGCGTGATAGATGCCACCACATCAAACCCCCACCCCCCCAAGACCAGAGGTCGATTGTAGTGATGGGTCAGCAGTAGTCAGCATTTTTGAGATGCTTGCCAGGCCCAGATGAGGGTTCCAGTGAGTCGGAACCGGATGCCGCGTAGTTCACGGTGAGTTGGAACTGTGAGCGGTAAGGAGTGGCTGCCTGCTGGTGACGACCAGGAGAGAAGTGCCTCTGCTAGTTGACCGGTCGAATTGCAGCGTGCTGTGCCATGTTGCTGAAGAGGCTTGAGGATGTGATCAGGCTTGCGCGTTCGCTGCAGACTAATGGTGACATTCGTCTAATGCGTAGTCCTCATTTGGTGTGGTTAGAAGCCACAAGACCAACGAGACAGTTGGTCTTCTGCTAATTTCATAAAAATAACAAGTATAAAACTATAATATGAAATGCAGTATCGTCAGGTAACAGTATTATAAACTCAAACTCAAAATATTTATTTGCACACTAAGGTAAAATAATACAGATCGTATTATATAGAGTAGGTACAGATTAGCAACCTTTTCCAGGTGTTGCAATATTTGAGGGCTCTAATTATATGAAAGTATATTTATAAATTTACTTATGTGTCTACTTGGTACATAGTGCATAATTCTTGACTATTGTTATTCTTAATACACAATATTTTTAATTAAGGATACTAGAACCAAAACAACATAGTATATCGAGTGATATGTTATTGAGTAGGTAAATAGGTATTGGTATAGGTGTATTATTAATTGTATGTTTTATTTATTTAGGTTTATGTTATTTTTGCTTATATTGGGTGTTTTTAACTTTATTTATTTTCAAAATATTCGTTGATTGAGTAGAAGCATTTTTCTATTAAATATGTTTTTAATTTTCTAATAAATACTATTTCTTTTGTTTCGTTCTGAAGATCATTTGGTAATTTATTAAATATTTTTACTGCCATGTAGTAGGGACCGGGAGGTAACGGAAACCCATAAACCAGGCGCACCATAATATTCAATATTTGTTGGACATAACTTTTTATACCGCTGAGAGTACATCGTAAAAATTTACTATACGTACCAAATCATTTTATTTTTGTGAGCAAAATGTAATTTGGGACTAAGTAGCATCCTGTATTTGGTATTGAGCTTGTGTCTAAATATGCGCCTAGATTGATTCATTACCTACCTCGTTGGTCTAGTAGTGGAAAGCACGACTGCTGATCGTGAGGTCCTGGTTTCCATCCCCAGGTCGAGCAATGTTTTGGAATTTTTAGTGTGAAATTCCTCAGTAGTAGCCCTGAGTTTGGATTTGTGCCCGATTGATGGCAATAGGCTCGCCCCCTATTACATAAGACTTAAACATAAAGGCGAAATGAGGGTATGACTATACACCTCAGCCCAACCCTTCGGGGAATACAGGCGTGATGTTATGTGACGTTTATGTATTGTTTTTTTTATTGCAACCACGATCAAGTATTGTATTGGCGGACGTTCTTAATGCTTCGTTCACAGCGTACATGTACCGCAACTTGTATTAGGGATATGTTGCGATACATGTGTTGCAACATTTTACTCAGGCACAAGTTTCGGTACATGACGCGGCACTTGTATCCGGTATATGGCAATCTTGCGACAATCACACCAATAATTCAGCCCTCAGTCTCCCTCCCAGTCCTCCCGCCAACAACGCTCTAAGTCGAGCTCCGAGTCCCATTAGGGCTCGCCCTTAGTGCTGTTGTTGGTAGCAGTCATGATGTTAGTAGTAGTTAGCTTACGTTAAGTATTATACTCGTCCCCATTGGTTGGAGACACTTCAAGTGTCACCGATAACTGCCCGGTTACGTAGAAAAGGTCCACAAGACCACCCACAAACAGACCAATAGAAAAAAATACTTGCGACGTGTTCCAAAACACTGTTGCGATACCGTCTGCCGAAACAAATGTGCTGAAGCGGTTGAAGGCTTGCCTTACATGCGAGAGGGTCTGAATGAGGAATCCGACCCGCACATTTGACTTTTCGAATTTATATGCGTCAAAATTGTACTATCACTTGCGTTCACGGTGAAGGAAAACATCGTGCGGAAAATTACATAACTGATCCAAAAAAAAATTGATCTCATTTTGACTTTTAATTGGGACGTTAAGGCTGCCTGTGCACTGGAGAGGAGAGTAGCGAAGCGGTGCGGAGTTAACGAATAGAATTGCACGATATTTACGGAGTGGGGCGGTGACGGCGGGCGGTTAACTCCGCACCGCTTCGCTCCTCTTCGCTCCAGTAGACATGCAGCTTTTAGGGCTGATATTGATGGTGACATTGAACTTTCGAGTAAGTAATCCCTAGATAAACATTAACAGACTCGATAAAGATATCTTTATCGTATTTTATAATTTAAAATAAGCAACACAATTATCTCGTTCAAATATTATTATATTTGAGCTCAAAGTAACATCTCGTACAAACCTCCTCGTACCTCGTACAAAGATTGCTCATTAAAATTTTAGCTCAAATATACTTAGCCACAAAAATAAATATTATAGTCTAATTAGGTCTTTATGATGCTTTTTGGCTAACCGAATACTAAAATTTAGGAGCGTAATTTTGTTAATAAAATAACTTGGATATTTTATAATGAATAATATTTTGTTAATTAGCAATTGCGTTTTGTTTTAATAAGTGAAATTATTACAATTTAAACAATACGTTAATAAAATAATATCACCCTGTTAGCGCCCATTCACACAGCGGATACTTTTTAACGGATCCGTCGATACTGGATGTCTTGTTCACATCTGTACCGACGGATCAGTTAAACAAATGGCAGCTGTGTCGCATCTGGCAGGCAGGGTACGATAAGAATAACGGATCCAATATTTTTTTACTGGATTAGGAATACCTACTGTCGTGTATGTGAACTCGCTCATACAACTACAAGCGCCATCAACAAAATAAAAACGGATCCTGTAAATAGTTTCTGTGTAAACTAGTTGTAATAGGGTATGTGACTATAATTTTTTTATTAGAAATCTCGTAACTATTACAAAAATGATAGGCAACAGTGAAAAAACTACTGAAATATTTAATAAAATGCCCAAGATATAAACAATTGAAAATTGCTCACTAGACAGAGACAACATGACGCCACAATGACGTCATACCTTGCAAACTTCCTAATTATTTGACACCACTCTGTACAATATCCGTTTCGCGCGACAAGGACAGAAAATGCCCCCTCCACAAACTTCGCAAGCGTGTAGCTCCTCTATTTCTTCGTCGATTTTATTTATTTTTTCACATATCAATTTGTATCTATACTTTCTTTAAAATAATACTAAATTGTTGTACATTTTTAATAGTAGTCAACTACCCTATTGTTCCACTGCAGGGTAAATACGAAGAAGGAACGAGTATTGTGATTTTCCTTCACGGTACGACCGATAGAGGCTCCTTGTGACGATCAACTGAAGACGTAAGATCTATACCTTGGCGTTTTCAAACAGTTTTAATTAATTTCACTTCGTATATTTTGTTTGTTAGTTCAAATTTTTCAACTACTTCTGCGCTCTCAAATTCAATTCCCATGACAATACAACATTATAATAATTTCACCCATCAATCACCAAATCCTAATACTGCATGGGCACTTCTAGGTATAGATAAAGACTTTTAACTCAATAGTTTAAATTATTATATTGTTAAGTAACTCTAGACTACTCACTAGCCCACATTAAAAAATACTCTCATTAGTGGAGAGTCTGTTACGCATCGGATCAACTCAGGTTGGATGAAATGGCGACAGGTCACAGGGACAACTTGTGACCAACGGATGCCCCTCAAGCTGAAGGGCAAAATCTACAAATCCATTATAAGACCTGTCGTGCTGTACGGATCAGAGTGTTGGGCCGTGAAGAAGACGGATGAAAGAAGATTACACGTAGCGGAGATGAGAATGTTGAGATGGATGTGTGGAGTGACGCGAATGGATAAAGTAAGAAATAAGTATATTAGAGGGAGTTTGAAAGTGGCACCAGTGACAGAAAAGTTGAAAGGAAAGCGTTTGTCTTGGTATGGGCATGTGCTGAGGAGGGATGAAACACATGTGACTAAGAGAGTGATGAATATGAATGTTGATGGATGGAGGGGGAGAGGGAGACCTAAGAAAAGATGGATGGATTGTGTGAGGGAGGATATGAAAGATAAGGGAGTAAATGATAATGAGACGGCTGACAGGGAAGAGTGGAAGAGAAAAACATATTGCGCCGACCCCAAGTAACTTGGGACCAGGGCAGGAAGATGGTGGAGAGTCTGTTCTGTCTAGCCTTTTCCCAACTATGTTGGGGTCAGCTTCCAGTTTAACTAGATGCGGCTGAATATCAGTATTTTACACGGAGCGACTGCCATCAGAACTCAGCAACCCAGTTACAGAGCAATGCCGATATCTTAAGGTTAGACCAGTTGTCAGACTAACGAGCTTCTGACTACCCGTAACAACTGTCATAGGTATTCGTATGACACCCGGGACCGACTGTTTACGTGCTCTCCGTGGCACGGAAGGGTCTCGATGTGTAACGAACGGTCACCCATCCATGGACTGACCGCGGCTAGTGCAGCTTAACATCGCAAATAGTACGATCCGCGTGGTCGGTAATTAGCCACGAGCCCCTCTAGTGGGGGAGAGTCTTTGTTAGTTTCATTTACCATACCCGCAATGTACCTGACAGACAGATACATATTATTATCGAATGCTAGACTCACTTCTACATGAATCTATAAGCAGTCATCGCCAACCATGATGATTATTAAAGAACAGTCACAGAATCGTGTAGGGGTGAATCTATCATTACAGTTATAGTTAATATCGGTCTGTCAGGATTGTGAGCATGGTAAATAAAGTAAATGAAACCAACATAGAATGTCCACCACTGAGAGTACCTATATTTAGGTTAGTAGTTACTACTAACAGAAGCTAGTTCACAATATATCCCAATATTAGTACATTACTGCCGCGGTATTTAATGACTGCGTTGCTGGTAGCACTGTGATGATGGCCGAGAGCGCAGCGTAGCGCAGCTCCAGGCCATCATAGCGCGGTCAGCATTGCAGCTCTTGATGGACAAGCTGGAATAAAGGCCGAGACCGAAGGTCAAGGCCTTTATAGCGCGAACAGCAAGGGCTGCAATGATGACGAAGCTTGAAGGCCGAGAGCGTAGCTAAACTAAGCTCGAGGCCATCATAGCGTGGCCAGCAGCGCAGTCATTGCGGACCAAGGCTTGTATAGTGCTTTACTCAAACAATGCGAGTAATTTAAATAAAACCAGATTACTATAATAAGAATTTATTTAAAGTAACATTTGTTTCTTCCCCGGCCCTTAGTTATTTTTTTAAATTAGTCTTTAATGTTGGTACTGCCTGTATCTATATAGCTAAATTCTGTATAAAAACTTTTTGCACCAGACTATTTTTGAAACAAAAGTCGACAATAATGGATTTTCAAAGGAAATTGCTGGTGGCTAAAACTCACCAGCAATGAAATTCCATACAACTTTGCTGGCGCCTATTCAAGTAGCGCAGAAAGGCTGACTTTGCTCAAAGAAGGTTGTCAAAATAATGACCACATTACAAGCATTTTTGAGTAAAATATTTTACATATAAAAGGTCAGACTTCTTCGACTGTTCGACATAGAATCCTCCGCTCCGTTTTGTTTCCTATTCGACTGCTTGTAGATGGTCTTGCGGACCGTTTCTACGTAACCGGGCAGTTATTGACGAGACCTGTAGGGTCTCCAACCAATCCTCCACTCCGTCAAATGACCACTGTTTTTATAACGTCGGGTAAATTGATTCATTTTGACGACTACCCTCCTTTATCAATATTGTCCAGTGTTACCAGTTTCCGATAATCGGTCGAAAAAGCAGTCGACAATTTATAATAAGTCCTAGCCCTACAGATTTTTTATTCCGATTAAAATCGTAAACAAACCACATTATTATTCCATAATTCTTAAACATAAATCAAACAAAATTAAAATTCCCGTCACGGTCTAATATTATACAATTTGTAATAATGTTTACCTCTTGTCCGTCGTAACTCGTGACATTGTGGTCACAACAAGGCCACAAATCGGTTTAATCTCTTCTATTTTGTGAGCGGGGGCTATTCCGAACAGTAGTATCGAAATAATTGATGTTTTTCAAAGGTCTTTGCAAATAAAGGACGAGAGGTTTTCCTATGGTTTTTTTGCGTGTAGGTTATATAATAAAAAGATGGTGTTTTGTTTAGCTATACATATATGTTCATCTGCCTAGCCTTTGCCCAACTATATTGGGGTCAGCTTCCAGTCTAACCACATGCAGCTGAATACCTGTATTTTACACGGAGCGACTGCCATCCCACCTCCGCAACCCACTTAGGGTGATGCCTCATTAGTGCGTTGAGTTGCGTCGTCGCAACGGATCAACGCATTGTATGCCACACCTGCGTTGCGACGACGCACGACGGCGCAGCGCAAGAGGACGACGCACGCACCTCTAACAGTGGAACATTGTCCGTTCCGTCTTCGCACTGGAGCTCCGACAGCGCAGCGCATCACCCTCCCCCCGCTTCGTATCTCGTCCGCCGATCCGTCGAAACGTCGCGTGCGACGACGCAACTCTTTAATGTGGCATGTCATTTAAAATGTATGGAAAACGACGCAGCGTTGACGCTGCGACGACGCAACGCAACGCAATGCACTAATGACGCAGAGTTCTTACTGGGCAATGCCGATAATCTAAGTTTAGGCCGATTGTCGGACTTTCGAGCTTCTGACTTCCCGTAACGACTGTCATATGTATTCGTATGACACCCGGGACCGACTGTTTACCGTACTCTCCGAGGCATGGAGGGGTCTCGATGTGTAACGAACGGTCACCCATCCACGGATCGACCGTGGCAAGCGCAGCTTAACCTCGCAAATCAAATGATCTGCGCTATTAGTAATGCGCCACGATCTCGTTTTGTTTAGCTATACAACGATGTAATATGCTAAAATAAAAATATTGTTCATGCTGTGTATTATTGGTAGGTACATTCAGGCTTAGTAGGTACGGTATGCCTAAAACGAACATTTCGACGGTCCCACGTATACTATCGAAACTACAAAATCTCAGTTTTTATTTTATTATGTATGTACCTACACCGATTACGCTGGGACTTATGATCCGATTTACGTGATTTTTCTTTAGTTTGATGCGGAATAGTTGCCATTTGGTCCCATAAAAAAATATTATTTTATAACCTTTAAGATAACATAATTTCACACATTTTAAGCAGATAAAATAAAAACTGAGATTTTGTAGTTTCGATAGTATACGTAGGGACCGTCGATTTGACGTATAGTATCGTAGTCGTATCACTAATGTAAGCGAATTTTGAATCGAAAATACAACTGTTCTATAACATTTTGGTTTATTGTTTAATCATACGAGATGAACATCAATGGGTGAATATTCGAAATTTTTTAACATTATTTTAACAAATCATTCTTCTCCCGGGTTGTTAACGTTATGGTATTGTCAGATTGTTTTTATTCTTGTCTTATTGCTTGACGGCAGCGGTATAGTTTCAGTTTTCATTATCATAATTATAGTATTAAACATCTGCATTCTTAACTTTGGGATGATGCTAATGACGTTCTCAATTTTTGTTAATATTTTTCGAAGAATGGCCCCAATATGATATTTTACAAAATTACTTTTTCGAGTATTATTTAAATTTATAGATTTTGTTAGAATAAATCGCCATTTATTTCTATTGTAAACGATGTCGAATACGGAGTAGGAGAAGTTTCAAGTTTTTACAGAGACGCTCACGGTGCTATATTAGTTTACGATGTGGTAGAACCAAAGTCCCTAGCAAAACTGAATGAGTGGGTCGAAGAACTTCAAGTATACTCCACCAAGAACAACATAGGTACTCTACTTAGTTATTGGCAATAAGATTGACAAGCATATCATATTGGGACCCAGTGCATTAGAATATCAGCAAGCACATTGCGCGCGCGAACGCTCAACGAGTATTCCCAAGGAGGGTTGAAGTCAGGCAGGCGGCCGGTCATAAAACAATAAGCCAAAACCTCTAACAACATGGGTTTATGAAATTCATGTTGTGCCGACCCCACCTAGTGTGGGATAAGGGCAGGAAGAAGAAGAATGCCCGGCTCCATCTATACTTATTTGGACCTCAAAAATAAAGTTATTGGGCAAAATTGCCCCATAATCCCATTCTGCACTTCCAGATTTATTGAACAGACAAATATTTACTGTCTGACTGAGTTTGCCCCACCCTGGACAAAATCTTAACTACGCCCATACTACTGGTGGTGGTAGTAAATTTTTATAATAATAATAATAATAGTAGGAAAGGATCCCGCGGTACTAAAGAGCTGCTCCTCATTGACATGGCCATTAGCCAACAAGTTCGTCGCTCCCAAAAGAATCTGTCGACATGTTGGATAGACTATAAGAAGGCCTATGACTCGGTGCCACATTCATGGCTCATGAGGGTGCTAGAGTTGTATAAAATAAATACAACTCTTCGCACCTTCCTGATGTCATGTATGAGGCACTGGAGGACGGTCCTTCGCTATCCGGGATGTCGACGGATTAGAGGGAGTGGGGAACAGATAAGGATCGAGCGCGGTATATTCCAGGGTGACAGTCTGAGTCCTCTGTGGTTTTGCTTAGCCTTGAACCCCTTGAGTACATTGCTGGAGGGAACAGGGCTAGGCTATCAGTTGAGGAGAGGAGGTCAAGTAATATCCCACCTCCTTTACATGGATGACCTAAAACTATTTGCCCCCACTGATTTGCAACTAATGGAGTTACTGAAGGTAACTGAAAACTTCAGTAATTCTATTAGGATGGAATTTGGTGTGGACAAATGTGCGGTCATGCATGTAAAGCGAGGGAGGATTGCGGAATCCGAGGGAATCCAACTCCCGAATTCCGTACAACTTAGATCCCTCTCCCCAACTGAGACCTACAAATACTTGGGTATGTCGGAGGCTTTAGGCATCAGCGAGACCGACATGAGACAATCGTTGCGGGAGCGCTTCTTTGGCCGCCTGAATAAATTACTGAAAAGTCTTTTATCAGGCGGAAACAAGGTGCGCGCCTTTAACGGTTGGGTCATGCCGGTCTTGATGTACTCCTTTGGCACACTCAAGTGGACTCAGGCGGATCTTGACGCCCTGGATAGAAGGGTCCGTGCACTGCTGACTGCACATCGGATGCATCATCCACGCTCTTCAGTGATGAGGCTGTACATTCCGCGAAAGTGTGGGGGTCGAGGCTTTTTAAACGCTAAGACCCTACACAACCGCGAAGTGTACAGTCTCAGGGAGTATTTCCTCCAAGCTGAAGGGGTGATGCACCGAGATGTGGTCGCAGTGGACAAGGGATTCACCCCGCTCGCCTTGGCTAGAGAGAACTGGCGCAAGCCTGCAGTGCTTAGTACCAATGATCGCGAGGTGGTGTGGCAAAGCAAGGAGCTACACGGGCGCTACTATCGGGCCCTTCATGGGCCCGATGTTGACTTTTCAGCGTCCGTATCCTGGCTACGTTCTGGTAACCTCTTTGGGGAAACCGAAGGTTTTGTTTGTGCAATTATGGACGAAGTCATGATGACGAACAATTATAGGAAATATATTGTGAAGGATGGCACGGTTGACATCTGTCGGGCATGCCACCGTCCGGGAGAATCTATCCGACACATTGTTTCCGGTTGTTCTCGTCTTGCCAACGGTGAGTACTTGCACAGACACAACCTGGTGGCCAGGATTATTCACCAGCAACTTGCCTTGAAATACAACCTTGTGGAATCGGAAGTACCGTACTACAGGTATGTGCCCGACCCAGTTCTCGAGAATGGTCATGCCACATTGTACTGGGATCGATCTATTATCACTGACAGGACTATTGTAGCCAATAAGCCTGATATAGTGGTAATAGATCGATCAGAGCGCCGGACAATGATTGTTGATATCACGGTCCCTCATGACGAGAACCTCGTGAAAGCTGAGAAAGATAAACAAATAAAATATCTTGATCTAGCACACGAGGTTGTCGGCATGTGGGATGTGGACTCAGCAGTCATTGTTCCGATAGTCGTTACGGCGAATGGTATAATAGCCAAGAGCCTCGATATTCACCTCATGAGGCTCTCGTTGGGTGGCTGGATCAAGGGCTTGATACAGAGAGCAGTACTCCTTGACACGGCACGCATAGTGAGGAGGTTCCTTTCTCTGGAGCCCTGACTGCCGGCAGTTTGGACCCTGTTCCCGATGCCGGTGGACTACTATTTTTTATATTTTTAAATGTTTTTGTGTTTTTATAGAAATATTTAAAAATGTAATTTGTAAGTATTTTAAAATAAATAAAGGCAAATAATAATATATTTTTGTATTTCAAACCATAGATCCATATAAAATGTTAGTACAAACTTGAAAAACAAATGTTAGTAGATACATAAAAAAGCGGCACATATCAATTTGGTACATGATCTCCTTCCCGCACATGTACACCCACCCAGTGCCTGAGAAATGGACCATCAATTTCATCCGCCAAGGTGGCGAGAATACTGTTGGTGCTGACTCTAAATCGCTGCAGCATCGAGGCACATCGCTTGCGCATAATGGCATAAAAGTCATCCAGCCGCGCATCAGCAAACATGCCTGATGACAAATGATTTTTATTTCTGTAAATAAATCTGTTACAAACATTTTTACAAGTCAATGTAATGTTTTTTTAAGACTAGATAGCGCCGGCTTTTCCTATCTGACTAGCTCTGAGAAGAAAAGCCGAAACAAACTCAGAGATCAAGGTATCTTTTATAGTCCAGACATTGTGGTATAAAAACTATGTGAGTGTAATAATGTAGGGCAACGTCTGGAATGGTCTTTTTAGGTAAGTGCCGTAGCAGATTTGAGTTGACCTGTCCTAACTGATGGCACGCATGCATCAGTCAACACGTAGCTCAAACCTGATTTTAGGGAGCTCAACAACCCGACTGTCGCACGACGCTACCAATCAGCCGGACATTTGCGTAGGTCACAAAAAAAAACTCAAAACCGCCAAGCAGTAAGAAAATTCGTGTATAAAGCTAGCCTACATGGTACTCACATTCACAATTTGATAATAAAAAAATAAGAACATGATGCGCTGCAAAAACCTGGGCAACTCCAACAGCGCTTTCAACGCGTTATTGTATGTACGTTATTATACACGGTTTATTTACAAGAAGGCTCTGAAATCAAGAGCCTTTTCTCCTTAAAACCAAAAAAAAGCAATCTCTCATCCGCTTCATAAAGAAAATAATCACTCATAGTCCCATTTTCCAAGCCATGGTATAATTTAATGAAAATATAAAAAATACGACATAAAAGTCAAACACGTCGGGCGCCATGTTATTACGTCATAAGCTGGGAGATTGATGGGGCGCTTAAAATGCTGCATGCCGAATGACGTCATCTACAACGTGGTTTTAGGCACCATGAGTGAACCATTGTGATGATGATGAAATAAAATATTTCTCATACCTTAATTAAATGTAGCCCAACGGGTAAGGTAGGTCGAGACAGAGGAGTAACAAAAAAGAGTGGGACCCCTGAAAATTTTAAATTGGGGCCCTGAGACTTGAAGCTACTGATAACTTGCATATACAACATGTAACATAATTAACGCACACCCTCAAACACCCCAATTAGAATATTATGTTATAATCATAATACATACACTGAAATTTTAGTTTAACATGTAAATGCATTGTTATTTACTGAATTAACGTTCTTGAAATAAGGTTTATTTTTCTTTATTTTGTATTGAATGACGGAATTTGTATTAATACAAATAAAAATGCACTTTTAAAAGTCTTTTTGCCTTGATTTACGGTCCATTTCAGTTTGTTTTGACTGTAATGCGACTAATTTCCGTAGTTTTCATTATTTTTGGGGTAAACAATTACCTATATTAAAAATGATAGAAATCGATTCAGTAAACGATTCTGAACAAACTACTGTCAGGATGTGCGTTAATTATGTTACATATTGTACCTATATAGATGCAACTTGCCGGTAGCTTCAAATCTTAGGGCCCCAGTTTAAAAATGTTAGTGGCCCTACTGTTTTTTCTTACTCCACTGTCTTAAACACCTGGAGATACGTTTTCCGCGCATATTCTTTGAATGGCGTAGGAAACTAAGGTACCTACTAAAGGCGCCACCGTCGCTAGTACAAAACAAATTTCATTGGTTATTTGTTTTATTGATATTGGCAATTTATGCAGTTCTGATTGGTTGTAATTGCCACCAGCATAGGTGCTGCCATCTGCTTTCGTTTTGCATTCGCCTCCCAATTATAGTGTAGGTATGACAGAAGGTGGCTAAGCGCGCGGCGGATTCCGTGTCTCCATAAGCGAGATCTTAGTTAATTTTTAGTATTCGACCATAACTTAAGTGAACAAAATTCTCTGTTCTGCCTAGCCTTTTCCCAACTATGTCGAGATCAGCTTCGATACGGCTGAATACCAGTATTTTACACGGAGCGAGTGCCATTAGAACTACAGCCCCGTTACAGGCAATGCCGATATCCTAACCAGTTGTCAGACTTTCGGGCTTCTGACTATCCGTAACGACTGTCATAGGTATTTGTATGACACCCGGGACTGTTTAACGTGCTCTCCGAGGCACGGAGGTGTCTCGATGTGTAACGAATGCTTAACCTCACAAATCATATGATCCGCGCGATTAGTAAGTAGCCACGAGCCACTTAGGTGTACAAGGTACATTTCTACATAAACTTGTGGCGGCATCTATCACGCCACATGCGAACTACGTAGCACCACGATCTTCCAGCAGACTACAGCGACAACAATGACAGCTGTGAAATGAAATGTCACATATCCTGCATCGCGATATCAAAGTTTCCCAACATCAACCGTTGGACAATGGCCCGCCATGCATAAGACCCGCCTGGTAGGAGGATCCTCCTTTTCGTTGGAGGAACACCATACCTCGTTCCTCCATAAACCCTTATAATTTAAGAGAGTAAACAGTGATCTACTGAGTGACGCGTGACGTCATAATAAAATATGGCTGCACGCACCATGAGTAAGGAATGAAACAGCCTGATGAATAAAATATATTTTTATAAATTATCATTTCGCTTGTGAGTGCCATGTGTGCCCTTAGAATTGGCCACATCCATCACAAGGGTCGGGGAGTCGGAGGGCTATGATAGCCTAGCGGTTGAAAACATTGTCTTCCACGCCGGATGGTCTGAGTTCGATCTCGGGCAATTCGAACTCATGTTCGGATCAGAATTTGATTATCACTTGCGTTAACGGTGAAGGAAAAACATCGTGAGGAAACCTGCACACCTGAGAGGGCTCCGTTAAGTTCTCGATGGTGTGTGTAGTCTGCCAACCCGCACCAGGCCAGCGTGGTGGACTAAGGCCTACACGCTTTCCGTTTTAAAAAGAAGATCAAGCCCAGCAGTGGGAAAGTAATGGGCCATTAACGGCGCCTGGTAACATAATGTATTCCTCTTATCCCTAGACGTGGAAATATAGGTACACTATTGACTATTGGCTAACAAATTAGACATTATATTTATAAAGATTATTTACATAATATCAGTTGGTTAAGTCGTTGGTAAATAGATGTTAATGTGTGTATAGAATTACTGTACAATTATACTCGACGTATTAATTGAGGCAGTGGATGTGTGTTTCGCTTTCAAGTTACCACTCGTTCACACAGCGGATCCGTTTTCGATACCATCGGGAACGTTATGGAGCCCTTTCGGGTGTGCAGGTTTCCTCACGATGTTTTTCTTTACCGTTTTTAAGCAAGTGATAATTATACAATACACACATGAATCCGAAAAGTCAGAGGTGCGTGCCTTGGTTACGAACTCGAGACCTATGACTTGGCAGTTCGACGGTCACACCAGTAGGCTATCACTGCTAATTATTTTAACTGCAGTACTAATAAACGTACGTGGTCTTGGAGTAGTACTCAGTTCGGAAATGATCGGTTTTACGAAGTTTGCCGATGTGTTGTACTTTACCTGATTTATTCCAAACCCAGTTTCAATTCGTGCATTGGAAATCATTAATGCTGTGTACCTATCCTATAAACAATTTACGCGCGATATTACGTATGTAAAACACATTCATACATTAGTGTGTTCGCCCCACAAATCACTTAGGCTGGCGACACATGTAACGCATCAAATACTTCTTTTTTTTCTAGTCAGCTGCTTGTATATGGTCTGGCGGACCGCTTCAACGTAACCAGGCAATTATTGGCGATACCTGAAGGGTCTCCAACCAATGGAGACGAGTTAAATACTTTACCTAAGCTAACTACTACTACTAACATCATGACTACTAGCAACAACAGCAAGGGTGACCCCTAATGGGACTCGGACCTCGGCTTCGGGCGGGAGGACTGGGAGGGAGATAGCTTGATGAGGGCTGAATTATCAGTGTGGCTGCGGAGTCAGAAAAGACGACCGATTCCGCGGCGGGGGATCAGGGACGCATCAAACACGCAATACCAAGCAATTTTATAGGCATTGCACCGTGAGAATTGCTCGTTCAATCGCATGATTGTGCAACAGCCAATCGCAAAATCGCTTGATAAAGCGATTAATCGCTTGTTCGTGGAAACGATATATGGATACAGATCCATATATCGTTTCCACGAACAAGCGATTACATTATATATAAGCTATAAGCTGAGCTATTATTATATATTATGGCTCATTACGAAGGTACAGACCTTGTTGGATTTCTGCGTACTTTGTGTTTGAGGAATTTGAACTGGGAGGTTCTGAAAAAAGTTGTAAGATAAGGGTGCTTTACCACTTTGCAGTTTTGCATGCGTTTCCACACGATGTTTTCCTTCACCGTTTTTAAGCAAGTGATAAATACATACATGAATCCGAAAAGTCAGAGGTGCGTGCCTTGGGTTCGAAATCGAGACCTATGACTTGACAGTCCGACGGTCTCACCACTAGACTATAACTTTAGTTAACAAATTATCTTGCGTTGCGTAAATCGAAGCGCAACCTAGCTAGTATGTAACCACCCTTATTCCATACTAGGCAGTGTCTCATGTCCCGTTACGTCACCAACGTTTACTCTGCGACTATTTGTTTGCACGTCATATGAGTGACGTCATCTGTGACGTATTGACGAATGTTGTAATATAATGCTGTGACATGTTGAGATAGGGTAAGTTGTACTATAAATAGTGTAATCAATATTCGGGTTTGATTCCCGCTTGAGGACAAATATTTACGTAAAATCACGCCTGCATTCCCCGAAGGGTTGGGTAGGGTTTATAGCATCACCCTAATTTCGCCATTATGTTCAAGTTTTATGTAATAGGGGGCGAGCCTGTTGCCATCAACCGGGCAAAAATCCAAACTCCGGGATGCTACTGAGGAATTCCACTCAAAAAAATCCGATAACACTTTGCCCGATCTGGGGATCGAACCCAGGACCTCACGATCAGCAGCCGCGCTTGCTACCACAAATATTTGTAATGAGAATATTGGTTGTCTCTCAATGTTGACGACATAATTGGTGCAGTGGTTGAGTGTTTAAGTTTTTGCGCTTCTGGTCATAGATTCAACTCCCGCATGGAAAAGATATTTGTATGGCATACCAAACCCTATTGGCGCAGTGGCTGAGCTATGGGCCCCTACGCACGTTTACGTTGCCAGATTACTTGCCCGACTACGGAGGGGAATAACATTCTTAATCTGTTCCCCACAAAATAAGTTTTTTTTTTGTATGTTTTTTTTTGTCAAATCTGTAATATTTTTATATCGATGGTCCCTACGTATACTATCGAAACTACAAAATCACAGTTTTTATTATATTTGCTTAAAATGTGTGAAATTGTGTTATCTTAAAAGTTATAAAATAAAAAAATTAAAATATCATATTATTTCGTGTTTTTCAAAACGTAAAGTTGAAAATATTCAAAGAATAAACTTCAAAACGCTTTCCTCAAGAGTAATCATTTTCGACTTTCGGTAGTTTACGTAGGGACCGTCGATATATCCCTGCCTCTTAAACTAGGATAGCCTGTATTTTTAGAGACAGACTTTATGATTTTTGCGTTTAATTCATGTAAATTTTAGTACATAACAATTTAAGTAGAAACTGACATACAATTCAAAAAATTAAACAAAGACAGACATAAAAGTATTAAAAAAAAAGAATACCCAAAAAAACCATTCTACAAAGACAGACCTACGTACAATCGAACTCCTCCGTAGCGTTCGCGGCTACGAATTCCATTATAGCTACGAGCTACGCAGGCACGCCACGACTGGCACGTTCGTAGCGATATTGAAATGCGTTGCGGCCCGCGTAATGAGATCACCGCACCGGCATTTGTTTAAACTATTATGTTCAAGTATTTCCCATCTTGGGGTCGGCAGAAGTAAAGGTGTTAAGTGGAAGATAAATTCTGTGGAGGCTGTAATTTTACAGTGTTCTTGGAGATGCATGATCAGCAAATAATCTGTAAGGGACTCGACATTAGGATCTAAACACACATACCAACATCAATTCGCATGTTTTATACCAGGTTAGTCGGAACGGGGGTACTAAGCCGCGGGCCACTTAATGTATCACTAATGATTGTTTGAAAGAAAGTGTTAAAATTTCAAAATTCGATAAATAAAACCCATACAAAATTATTTTCATGTTAAGTTTTTTCAAAAATTCTTCATCGCTGCTTTAGTTACGAATTCAGAAATTGAAGCTTCCAATCCGTGACCCCAAATATGACCGAAAATGTAAGCACAGCTGATCATAGCTGAGGATAGATACAATTTCGCATATTTTTTATGAAATCTTTGGGCAGTTATTTCTCTTAAACTAATGACTTTTGGTGAAAGTTGTAGAACAAAAATTATCCATTATTATGGGTTCTTTAACACTTTTTCGATTGAGTACCCCCTTTCCGACTAACCTTGTAGAAAACGGGAATTTTATATGAGCTTGCGTACGCATGCTTTAACTTTTTGCATCGATTCAGTCTTCGCATGCTTCAGCATGCTAAAGAATGCTTTGCTATATATTTACTGATGCTGATAAGTCGTAGAGTAGAGCAAAGTAAAAATAATTTCTTAAAAAAACTTTAAGATTGAACTGTTTTATCTTGCAGTACATCTGCAGCATACGGTTTTTTTTTATTTGAAATGGGTTTGCTCTTTACTCTAGTCTAGGTCAGAGGAGACAGAAACAAAGTCTACGGTGGAGTGAGCTTACCCAGAAGAAGCCTGTTAACTCTAACTTTGAAGAGATTGAAGGATTAAAGGTTGGAATTATTGCAATGTTGTATTGTCATGGGAATTGAATTTGTGTGCGAAGTTTCAGGAGAATCGGTTAAGTAGAAGTAGGTGAAAAATCTGTCGTAAGATAATAAAATAAATGAAACAAACATAGACTCTCCACCACTAAGATTACTTATATTTAAGTTAGTGGTTAGTTATAGAAGCTAGTTAATTAACACAAGATCAGAAAATAAGGACTAGCACATCAGATATAAAAGGTCAGACTTCTTCGGCTGTCCGTCATGGAATCCTCTGCTCCGTCGAATGACCACTGTTTTTATAACGTCGGGTACGTTGATTCATCTTGACGACTACCTTTCTTTATCAACATTGTCCAGTGTTACCAGCTACCGATAACAGATGCTAATTAAAACCATTTAAAAAATGAAACCATCAGAATACAATTCAACTTGAATGTTACCACTCGTAATACAGAACGAGCAATAAAGTTAAGACGAACTTAAAACTTAATAGTTAATGTTTCTCTTATAAGTTCTGTGGCTTCGTGCTAAAGGGGCCAAAGTACGTTTCTGTGAAAAATTAGATTTTACTGCCAAATTATTGAAGAAGTGATATATTTATGTGTGCTAAAAGGGCGTAAGTGTTACGATAATCTCTCAAAAGATACTATGTTAAATTAAACCGACTTCAAAAAATAATAAAATAATTACCATATAAAATTAACAGTTTCAGAAGTCGGTGCTGATCCACGCTGAACCAAATTGAAGGCACCGACTTCTGAAACTGTTAATTTTATATGGTAATTATTTTATTCTTTTTTGAAGTCGGTTTAAATTTTTTGTAAAAAATGTTTTTATTTTTTTCATTTTAGTGGCCTTCATTAAAATTTGGTTGGACCTACTAAAGACGCTGCTCGTAACATAATCACATCATCACAATATGCGTAGGTACTGTTCGTCATTGAGGAGTTCCATTGTCTATCTCCGAAGTTCTTCATCAGATCTTCACCAAATTTAAATGGGACTAATTTCAAAGTATACCCTATCCATGAAAAAAAGAATCATCAAAATCGGTTCACAATTGGCGAAAATATCGATGAACATACACAAAAAAAAATACATATAGACGAACATAGTAACCTCCTCCTTTTTGGAAGTCGGTTAAAAAGCCAATATAGTGTGTGCTTTCATACTGTTACAAAAAAAATGTGTTAAAAGGGCTGCAGTGTACCTAAGCCAATAGGGAATTTGAAAAAAACACTATGCTAGTAATAGAGTCGGATATAAAACATCAAAAACTTATGCTCTTTTTGTGATGCCCTTTTGTGTAATCTTTACCTTGGCTGCATAATCTGTATCTATACTAATATTATGAAGAGGAAAGATTTGTATTTTTCTATGTAATGAATAAACTTAAAATCTACTGGACTGATTTCAAAAATTTATCGCTGATTAAAATAGGCTATATTTATTACTGGAATAAAACTTCTTACGCGGGCGGAGCCGTGAAGACACACCTAGTATTATATATATAAAAATCGTCAATGTTTTAAATAAATAAATAAATAAAAAAATGAATCCCTATTTCCCTTGGTCACGCCATAACTTGAGCACAACTTTACCGATTGAGGTCATATTTACACAATACATTTGTTTTGTCGAGACGATGGCTCAAAGCTATGCTGGGATCCGATAGGTGGCGCTGTAGTCGAATTATTTACGCGGGCACAGCTGCGGGAGAACAGCTAGTATATTTTTAATATATAAAAGGAGAAGCTGACTGACTGACTGATCTATCAACGCACAGCCTAAACGGCTGGGGTTAGAAACTTGAAATTTTGACAGTAGGTTCATTTTGTGACGTAAACATCCACTAAGAAGGGATTTCTCGAAATTCAACCCCTAAGGGGGTGAAATGGGGGGTTGAAGTTTGTATGTAAGTCCGTCGTTTTTGAAGTAAGAAAGATGAATTTCTGGTTAGGAATAAAGTACACATATTTGGAAATTCAACCTCTAAGGGGGTGAAATAAGTGTTGAAAGTTTGTATGAGAAATCTGGTACTTTTGAAGTAAGAAGCATGGGGAGAAACTGACCGATTGGCTGACTAATCTAGCAACGCACAGCCTAAACCGCCGGGAGTGATAAAAGACGGACGTTTTGGATTTTAAAATGTCACTTTAAAATGGGCTTAACGAGGATTTCCAACTTCACGCAAGCGAAGCTGCGGGCAAAAGCTAGTAGACCAATATACACATTGGCCCATTTTGCACTAAAGACTAATATTTTTACTAAAAATATTATATTTACAGTGAAGTGCAGAATAAAAAACTAAAATGTTGTTAGTGCTAAAGAGACTTAGAAGCAAATATTTTCAAAAATACCACAATTTTTTTTATTTTAAATTTAATTCATAAATCAACCTACAAATATGTATCAAATAACAGAAAGAGATTTTTGTTATTCTATAATATAACATGTAAATAATAACTATCAATGCTGGTTCATTATTCTAATGCTTATTACTGAAAATAAGTATTATTGATATAGGCCTTTTTGGCACCAAGCCACAGAGTTTATTCTGAGTTTATTAGTACAAGCTTTCAAGTTAAATTGTTATTCTGACATCTCCCTTCACAGCACTGTCGGTTAGTTGGGTATTTTGCGCGTACATTTAATATTGATAAAGCTAATGCTTTATCAGCCCATTACTGTCCCACTGCTGTGCATGGGCCTCTTCTCAGAATTATGGTATTAGACCTTAGTCCACCACGCTGGCCTGGTCCAAGTTGGTGGACTATACACACCGTAGAGAACTTTTTCTTTTTATTTTAAAACAGTTTTAAGTAGCTTCACTCCGTATATTTGTTTGTGTCAAATCTTGCGACAGATTTTTCAACTACTTCTGCATAACCGATTCTCCTGAAACTTCGCGCACAAATTCAATTCCCATGACAATACAACATTATAATAATTTCAACCTTCAATCCTCAATTCCTGATGCTGCAGGGGTACTGCAAGACAAAACTGTTTAACTTCAAAGTTATTTAAGGGATTATTTTAATTGTTTTTTTTTTGCAATAACTGCCTCGTTGGTCTAGTGGTGGCAAGCGCGACTGCTGATCATGAGGTCCTGTGTTCGGTCCCCAGGTCAGTCAAAGTATTATTGGGTTTTTCTGTATGAAATACCTCAGTAGCAGCCCAAAGTTTGAAGTTGTGCCCGATTGATGGCAATACGCTCGCCCCCTATTACATGGCACTTAAACATAACGGCGAAATGAGGGTGCTACTCACCTCTGCCAAACCCTTCGGGGAATACAGGCGTGATGTTATGTTTATCGTCACTGTGCAGTGAAAACCTCGTAATTGCAATTAATGTAATTTTACAGGAGGAGATAATAACTGTCAGTTAAAAAAAGTATGAAGTGTTTTATTATCTATTCATCAATATATTTAATCATAGAGCTGTGCACGTTCGTATATGCATTACAATGTTTTTCACCCAACAAATGAATATTAAAAAATAAAAACGAATTTGTGCTTTACGAGGTTTTCACTGCCCAGCGACGTTATGTAATTTTGAAAGCAAATCTGTACTAATATTATAAAGCTTAAGAGTTTGTTTGTTTGTTCGCACTAATCTCAAGAACTACTGGTTGTAATTGAAAAATTATTTTTGTGTTGGATATTCCATTAATCGAGGAAGGTTATATATAGGCTATAAAACATCACGCTACAACCAATGGAAGCGGAGCATAAATGAAAAATGTTGCAAAAACGGGAAAAATTATTCCTTTTTGAGAGCTTCCGTTGCTTGCGCTGCGCAAATATTTAAAAAAGAACTACTTACGCGGGCGGAGCCGCGAGGGCACAGCTAGTAATATATTAAGAGTTTTAAGATTATTTGAAAATCCACCCCTGATGATGAGTTAAAGTTTATATGGACAAATACTTTTGACGCGGACAGTGCCGCGCGACACTGCTAGTACACAAGAAAGTTAAATAAACATATCATTACACAAATGGCTTCTAAATTCCTTTACTTGTCAAACCACTTGACATTATCTTCACAAGATACGATGTAATCAACTATCAAATCATACACATTCTCTTGGAACGCCTCCGGCCATATTTGTAGGTACTACATGAAAGAATAGAACTTTGTAATGGAGTCTACCTAACTTTGTCAGGCAGCTGAAGCGGTGACATGAACGGCGGAGCGAGGAATGAACGAAAATGAGCATCATTTGTTTTTTTTTTTTTTAATCTTGATTTGGTCGCGTTAGCCCTAGTTTCATCTGATGGTAAGCGCAGACAGGGTCTAAGATGGAGCACACGAATCCAAGGAACAGAGATATAGAGGGATTCCCCTATATCTCTCTGGGTCTCACATACACACGACGGAACACAGTAAACTGCTTGGCTTGACTTTAATGTTCAGGTGGTAGCTAGCCAGACGGACCGTATAGATCCTACCACCAAGTGTGCTGGGTTTTGTTGAATCTTACAACACGCGTCTATTCCCAGCGTGCGGTGAGGAAGTTTTATAGATGAAGTATTCTAACATCTAGTTTTATAAAAACATTACATTGACTTGTAAAAGTGTCTGTAATAGATTTATTTACAGAAATAATAATAATTTATCATTTAAAAATGTCGTTTTTCGATTTTTTGTCTGTTTGTATGTTTGAGCTTCACGCCAATGCTATTGGACAGATCCAGTTGAAAGGCAGCCTCATCCGTTAAAGAGTTGGTCAGGTTATATGGTACAAATTACCACGCTATTGAGTGTGGGTGACGAGCAGTAACCTTATGATTCCGTAGGCAAAGCCGCGGGTGCTTGAAGAATGAAGAAAATGAGCTTAGTAAAGTCAATCTACATAACATACATAACATCACGCCTTACATTCCCTGAAGGGATCGGCAGAGGTGTTTTTGTACACCCTCATTTCGCCGTTATGTTTAAGTCCCATACAATGGGAGGCGAGCCTATTGCCATCAACCGGGCACAAATCTAGACTCCAGGCTGCTACTGAGTAATTCTACACGCATGACCCAAAAACACTGCAGGATCTGGGGATCGAACCCAGGACCTCACGATCAGTAGTCGCGCTTGCCACCACTAGACCAACGAGGGAGTTCGCATGTGGCGTGATAGATCACGCCACATGCGAACTACGCAGCCCGACGAATTTCTAGCAGACTACAGCGACGACAATGACAAGTCTCAAATGTGACGTCACAGAATCCTGCATCGCGATATGAAGTTTTGACACGGAGATAGTATTAATAATACAACTTCCCAACATCAACCGTTGGGCAGTAGCCCGCCAAGCATAAGACCCACCTCGTTGGAGGATCCTCCCGCCTCATTGCAGGAACACTCGTACCTTGTTCCTTCACAGATCTTTTTTCTGTTCCATAATAATGCCCAAATACAAAACCAAGACGACACTAACCCAGTCTTGGTTTTGGCCTTGCTAGTTACAATTAGGTGGTCTTAGTGGTACTAGTTCCGTGTAGGTATAAAACATTATAAAAAAATAGAACCGAATTCTAAAAACGAAATAAAAAAATTACATACCATATTATAAAATTAACAGTTTCAGAAGTCGGTGCTAATCCACGCTGAACCAAAATGAAGGCACCGACTTCTGTAACTGTTAATTTTATAATATGGTAATTATTTTATTCTTTTCTTTTTTTTGAAGTGGTTTCTTTGTAAAAAGATTTATCTTTTTTCTTTTTAATGACCTTAATTAAAACATGGTTGGTTCTACTAAAGACGCTGCTCGTAACCCAATCACTTTATGTGTACTGTTCGTCATTGAAGAGTTCCATTGTCTATCTCCAAAGTTCTTCATCAGATCTTCACCAAATTTAAATGGGACCTCCTCGAAAGAATTCTCTTTCAAACAAAAATCAAAGAATCATTTAAATCGGTTCACAAGTAGCAAAGACATCACGGAACAAATATACAAAAAAAAACTGTCGCGTTGAGAACCTCCTCCTTTTTTGAAGTCGGATAAAAACTAAGCTAAGCTAACCCTAGTTCATTTCACAGTACGACCTAACCCTAAAATTCTGCGGCGTATTTACAAAACACACACTAGACCGCCATTTGTACTGTTCTTAATAATGTGTACTCCTTCTGTTTTATTTCTTTTAGTGTACAATAAAGTATCTATCTATCTACTATACGCACACATAGACAACATCCACACAAACATGTACAGAGTGCTGTATCGAACAATAGTTGTTGCTTTGTACTCAACTTGTTAGATCTACTGGAAATAACTGCAACTTATCTATGGAACAGTTTGCTGTGTTCCGTCGTGTGTATGTGAGAGCCAGAGGGGTATAGGGGAATCCCTCTAAATCTTTGTTCCCTGTCTGCGCTTACCATTAGATGGTATTAGGGCCAAACGCGACAAAGACAAGAATTAAAAAAAATCGGCCAAGTGCGAGTCGGACTCGCGCACGAAGGGGCCCGTATATAAAAACGAGCAAAAAAAATATCACGTTTGTTGTATGGGAGCCCCCCTTAAATATTTATTTTATTCTATTTTTTAGTATTTGTTGTTATAGCGGCAACAGAAATACATCATCTGTGAAAACTTCAACTGTCTAATTATCACGGTTCATGAGATACAGCCTGGTGACGGAGTCTTAGTAATAGAGTCCCGTTTTACCGTTTGGGTACGGAACCCTAAAAACGATCGGCCCGTTTGTTAATTAGCCACGAGCCCCTTCTTCCCTGAACGGAGGGTATCCAAGAGGAATTCTCCACTTTTTTTTGTCGGTTGTCACCTTTTAGGTCACCCATCAGTGGAGACAGAGTGGCAAATGATTTAGCGAGTACATTCATCTTATACCTACATGAGAAGGAACCACAGTGCCTTATTACGAACCACGCGGATCATACAATTTGCGAGGTTAAACTGTGCTTGCCGCGGTCAGTCCGTAGATGGGTGACCGTTCGTTACATATCGTGTCCCCTCCGTCCCTCGGAGATCACGATAAACCGTCGGTCCCTGGTGTCATACGAATACCTATGACAGTCGTTACGGGTAGTTAAAAGCTCGTATATCTGACAACTGGTCTAACCTTAGGATATCGGCATTGCCCAGTAACTGGGTTGCGGAGGTATGATGCCAGTTGCTCCGTGTAAAATACTGGTATTCAGCCGTGACTGGTTAGGCAGGAAGCTGACCCCAACATAGTTCGGAAAAAGCTAAGCAGATCAGAACATACGTCATGACTATTACCTCACTTTTGTTAGAACTCTCAGCCACTACCATCTCTGCTCATCCCGCAACCGTAAAAACCTTGAAGTTCGGAAACTCGGATATTCTATTACGGGGCCCGCGAGCCCTGTAATTGTATATCGACCGGGAACGAAACAACTAGATCACAATGAAACGGGGAAACTTTACCATGGAATTGTGGTACATTATGTAGTACTTAATTGGGGGTTATTTTTCCCATGAAATAAATTTCTTGTTAAGGGATTTGAGAATAACAAAGTACCTAGACGGGTGGCTTTAAATATTGATGTGTGTGGCGGCATCTATCACGCCAAATGAGAAAATTACGCAGCACTACGATTGTCCAGCAGACTACAGCGACAACAATGACAGCTGTCAAATGAAACGTCACAAATCCTGCATCGCGATATCAAGATTTGTCACGCAATTAGCATATATACAACTTCCCAACATCAACCGTTGGGCTAGTCATGATATTAGTAGTAGACGTAGTAATACTGAGACATCCGTAATTAAAGTTCAATAGTATTTCTTTTTTTATTTATTTAAGCACGCTATTTATGTATCTATTTGGAACTGGTTTACATCGGTTACGTCACAGTGGGTTCAGTTGAAAACCAGCGTCAGGCTCTAGTAGTCTGACATTTATGCTGAACTGAACCTATTTGGCGCACTAGACACACAGATACTTTATTTTTTTGTTTATTTTTTATTTTGTTTTGTCTCTTATGAATTTTTTGTCTGTGTGTCTGACTGCTTTCGTGCCAAATAAATTTCTTTCTTTCTTTCTTTCTTTCCAATAGTAGTTAGCTAAGGTTAAGTATTTTACTTTCGTCGGGATTGGTTGGAGACCCTTCAGGTCTCACCAATAACTGCCCGGTTACGTAGAAATGGTCCGCAAGACCATCTACAAGCAGTCGTATATGAAAATAAAAAAACCGGAGGGCAGTAACCCGCCAGGAATAAGACTCGCCTGGTTGTAGGATCCTCCCCTTTCGTCGGAGGAACACCATACTTCGTTCTTCCACATCACTGTACATCGATTGATCAAAGGTTACATACAAAATGCTGATCGTCATCGTTATCATCATCCTCCTGCCCTTATCCCAACTTATTAAATAAGTATTTATATTATATAGGTATATATTATTAAGGCGCAGTATGTCTTCTTCTTCCATACATCTCTATTAACCGTCATCTCGGAAGTCACCCCCTTTCTAGCCGTATCATCTTTCACATTATCAATCCATCGTTTCTTTGGTCTTCCTCTACTCTTACAACCATCCACATTCTTACATAAAACTTTATTTTCCTCATTCTCCCGATCCACCTTACTGCAGCAATTTTGCTTAACTCAAATAAAAACTATACAAGAGCCTCCATGAGTGACGATACTTAACTACGTCCGTCGCAACCTGTGCAGTCAGCTCCGCTACCAACCTTGCTGACTCGGTAATCTTTTCACTATGACATGAGCTATTCTCGTATAGCTCGTGTTGACATGAGAGAAGAAGATTAATTAATTCTCTGTTGGCCATACAAATATTTGCAGGGTGCCCCGGACGTACTTAAGTACCGTCACTCGAAGATCTATGGCCAAATACTCAAGCGCAGCAAACGCTTCTCAATTTTGAGCTGCCGTTAAGTCTCGTGCTGTCACTGTCATTTCAAATCAAAGTGACAGTGACAGCACGAGACTTAGGGCCAAGCCACATTTGACGGAAAATACGTCGTCAATCTTCCGTCACGTAATTTACTTGAGGAATTTTAGTAACGCATCTTCGGTCAAATGTGTACGGTATGAGATGTTTATATGGAATTATGTGTACCGGCGGACTATCGGCGACGTATCTTCCTTCAGATGTGGCTTGGCCCTTAACGACAACCTAAAAACGAGTAACATTTGTGTATTTGGCTATTAGCCCATAATAATCAACAACTCTCATTTGAAATATCCTTCTTATGCGTTGTTTTGATAGGACGAGATAAATCTATACTAATATTATAAAGCTGAAGAGTTTGTTTGTTTGTTTGAACGCACTTATCTCAAGAACTACTGATTGTAATAGAAAAATTATTTTTGTGTTGGATAGTCCACTTATTGAGGAATGTTATAGGCTATATAACATCACGCTACGACCAATAGGAGCGGAGCATAAATGAAAAATGTTGCTAAAACGGGAGAAATGTCCACCCGTGCGAAGCCGGGACGGACACCTAGTTTAAAAATAAACTTGTCATGTGTATGTAATTCTTCTTTCTGATAGCTCCTTTTGGGAGATCTCTCAAATGAGAGCTGTTTGTTAATAATATCCTGAAATCCTATCTATTAGTATAGCTATATTTGTGACAAGACAGTTTATCACGAAGACAGTGACCGCGGGCGACGTCGCTCTCGCATCGCCGGATACGATTGGAAATAGAGTAGTTACTGTAAGGTCAGTGGATTTGATACTTATTTTCTTTCCTCCTAGCTTTTTCCGAACTATGTTGGGGTCAGCTTCCAGTCTAACCAGATGCGGCTGAATACCAGTATTTTACACGGAACGACTGTCATCAGACCTCCGCAACCCAGTTACTGGGCAATGCCGATATCCTAAGGTTAGACCGATTGTCAGGTTTTCGGGCCTCTGACTACCCGTAACGACTGTCATAGGTATTCGTATGACACCCGGGATCGACTGTTTAACGTGCTCTTCGAGGCACGGAGATATCCCTGCATAAAATTGTTGCTTTCCTAAAAATAATCTCAATAAAATTATAAGTAACAGCTAGTTCACACAGAAACTGTTTACAGGACCCGTTTTAGCGGATCCCTTTTTATTTTGGTGATGGCGCCTGTAGTTGTATGAGGGAGTTCACATACACGACAGTATTCCGAATCTAGTAAATAATACTAGATCCGTTATTTTTATCGTATCCTGCCTGCCAGATGCGGCGCAGCTGCCATTTGTTTAACTGATCCGTGGGTACAGACGTGAACAACACACCCAGTACCGACGGATCCGCTGTGTGAACGGGTTGTTAGATGCAAAATCAGGCAAGTAATACAGCATAACAAAACGTAACATTTCCCCTTGTTAGCCTATTTCAATCCATTAGATCCCTTAGTTAAATGGATAACGCGTCGAATTACATTTTAATTAAATCATAATTTCTCAGAACAGTGTAAATCATTTTAACTTTACCATGAACTAGCGCCCCGTCCCGGCTTCGCACGGGTGGACATTTTTCCCGTTTTTGCAACACTTTTCATTTATGCTCCGCTCCTGTTGGTCGTAGCGTGATGTTATATAGCCTATAACCTTCCTCGATAAATGGACTATCCAACACAAAAACAAATTTTCAATTCCAACCAGTAGTTCCCGAGATTATCGCGTTCAAACAAACAAACTCTTCAGCTTTATAATATTAGTATAGATGTGAACGGTAGGGATCGGATTGAGCATTATTTATTGTGGTATGTGTATCTATTTACTCCGCAGTTACACCGATAATTTAGTCCTCACCAAGCTGTCTCCCATCCTCACGCCAGCAACGCCCTAAGCCGAGGTCCAAGTCCCATTAGGGGTCGCCCTTAGTGCTGTTGTTACTAGTAGACATGATGTTAGTCGTAGTAGTAGTAGTAGTAGGAGTAGGTTAAGTATTTTACTCGTCCCCATTGGTTGGAGTCCCTTCAGGTCTCGCCAATAACTGCCCGGTTACGTAGAAACGGTCCGCAAGACCATCTACAAGCAGTCGAATAGGAAAAAAAAATACTACACGGTCAGAATTGTTGAGGAATTAAGTATGGTATTCCTGCAACGAAAAAGGAGGATCCTCCTACCAGGCATAAGCCTGGCGGGCTACTGCCCAACGGTTAATGTTGGGAAGTTGTATACACTATCTGCGTGTCAAATCTTGATATCCCGATGCAGGATTCTGTGACGTCATATTTGGGAGTTGGCATTATTGTCGCTTTAGTCTGTTAGACAATCGTTGTGCTGCTCGCGAGCCTGTTCTCAGAATGAGAAGAGTTTAGGCCTTAGTCCACCACGCTGGACTTTTGCAGGTTGGCAGACTACATGCAATCGAGAAGCTTTTTGGAGCCTTCTCAGGTGTGCAGGTATACTCACGATATTTTCCTTCATAAAAAAGAAACATAACATCATGCCTTTTTTTCCCCGAAGGTTTCGACAGAGGTGATTTAGTATCCCTCGTTTCGCCAGTTACGTTTAAGTCCCATGTAATAGGGGACGACCTTATTGCCATTAACCGGGCACAAATCCAGACTGCAACTGAGAAATTCCTAATGAAAAAATCACACTTTACCCGATCTGGGAATCGAACTCAGGACCCAATGCTCAGCGGGCGGCTGCTGCAACCACTACAACAACAAGGTAGTCCTTCGTCTCTAAACTATTTTGCAAGCGAAAAATAATCTCATTTTTTGAGCTTAGTTAAGTTATAAGTACGGCCTATATCGGGTGTAAAAATACCCTTAACGGAGCCGAGAGCCACGTATTCTTCCCGTCATTACGAAGATTTTTTGGTATTGGGCCATACCTGTAAACTGACTGATTATGGAGATATTGAAGGTCAAATTCACCATATTTTTGTACGTTTTTCACGAAAGCTAAGTTTAGATGTTATTAATAAACATTCTTCTAGACATTATCAACCTTTTTGAAATGTAGGCACAGTCTGTGCGCGCGTCTATCGCGCACTAAAATTTACACAAAAAATTTGCACAGTCTATCGCGCGCTAAAATTTAAAACCAGCTGTTTTTAATACCAAAAAATAAAAGTCGTTTCCCAGCAATCAAAGTCGTTTCCCAGCAATTATTTTTACTGTATGTTACTTAGTTTTATGTACAGTATGCGTAGACTTCGGCTTCGTTAAGGCTATTTTTACACCCTGTATACATATTTAAGTTACGTGCTTAACTTACTAAAATTAGAAATCCTTGAGTCCCAAATCAATAACATCGGACTATTTATATCAAAATCTTCTCAAGTATACAAGTTGGTCCATGTTTGCTCTCAAACGGTAAACAATGTCAAATCCGTCATCCAATGGGTAAACGCACTGGGCAGTCTAACTGTCGCGGTTAATTGAATACCGAAGTCCAGATAATTTAATCATCTAATTATTGATTAAATAATCTGTTCTGTCTAGCCTTTTCCCAACTATATAAGGTTAGTCAGAAAGGGGGTACTAAGCCGCGGGCCACCTGAAGTATCACTGATGACTATTTTAAAGCAAGTGTTAAAATTTCAAATTTCAAAATTCGATAATTTTTATTTGCATGCAATAAAAATATATTTTATATAAAAAAAACATGCTTTAGTTATGAATTCAGAACATTAATTATCTAATCCGTGACCCCAAATATGACCTAAATTGTAAAAACAGCTGATCATAGCTACGGACAGATAGATTTTAGCATATTTTTTACGAAATCTTTGAAAAGCAATTTCTCTTAAACTATCGAGTTTTGGGGAAAGTTGTAGAACAAAAGTTATCCCTTATTATAGGTACTTTAACACCCTTTCGGCTTAGTACCCCCTTTCCGACTAACCACGTATATTGGGGTCAGCTTCCAGTTTAAACAGATACTACAACTAGCAACTAGCTCCAGTGTCACTGGCACCAGTTACTGGAACAATGTAAATGCGCCTTCAAGGTTTTAGCATGTACACCAAGGGCCAAGCCACATCTGATGGAAGATACGTCGCCGATCTTCCATCGCGTACATTTACTCGAGGAATTTTAGTAACGCACCTTCGGTCATATGTGTACGGTGTGAGATGTTTATATGGAATTATGTATACCGGCGGAAGATCGGCGACGTATCTTCCGTCATATGTGACTAGGGCCGGTTGTTTCAAACGATCAGTAAAAGTATGTTACGTTAGTCAGATATTAACTATTACGTAGGATGTGTAACGTCCGTCAAACGCAGAGCGTTGTATCAGAAAATAGATAGGTACAGAAGTCAATCTACATACAAGTGCGCTCGATCAACGCACACATAGACACTGCTCACGGACACGATATCTCGAACTGTATGGGACTAGAGTGCGAGTGAGTGCGAGCGCGAGTGCCATGCGCTTGAGAGAGATAGATATATAGATAGAGCGACCACCGAGCGTAGGTATGAAAACTGAAGTACATACATGTGATTGACTACTGTACCTATCTTTTTTGTGGTTGTATGTCTTTTGACGTATGTCAAGAACGACACAGCGTGAAACAATGCTTATTTTTATTTAACCATCGTTAAAGCCATTTTTAACTGTTACCCGTTAGGGAACGTACCCATACTACGTGACCCGTTCAGGGGGGGATCTTCAAAACACCACACCTGGTCACTGGAGCAGGGGGGGGGGGGTCTTAGGTTTTCGTCACGTAGTCAATATTCTCTAGGGAAATCTCGAGTTTTTTTCGAGCTATATTCAAATATGGCGCGCAGACTTTAGCGCTATTTAAACTCACAGGTGGCAACACTGTGATGTCGCACATGACAATTATTTTTACTTTTTATCTTTCTGTTTGTAAAAAATGATTTAAAACCATATTTATATATTACTACGTGAAAACTAGAGGGGGAGAGTTTTAGAGAATTTGTTAAACGAAAAAGCGCGAAGTCACCTACAGAATTAATACACGAACGGGATCCGTTTTAATACACGAACACGAGTGTGATGACGGCGGCGGCGGCGATGGCGCGAACGCCTTCGATTTATTACACAAACCGCTGTGCATCTGCCGTCAGCATCGCGGCTCGCCTTGTGTATTGGCATACACTACGGGTGGTCACCGAGGGAGGGGAGGGGGGTAAAAAATAGTTAAAAATGGGTACATTCCCTTAGTAATGTAGTTGTGAAACACGCACAAGCGTTCGGCCGTGGCAGTTTTCCCGCCTAGTGCGTCCGCTAAAACCAAACGTTACGTACTTTATCCGTCGCCCACACATCGATGGATCTTACTCATCATCCTAAATATTGTCATGTTTACTTACAATAATGTCAACAATATTGATTAGGTAACAGTAATTCGGTACTTTGTTAATATTACAAGCTGCTTCGTTGGTCTAGTGGTGGCAAGCGCGACTGCTGATCGTAAGGTCCTGGGTTCGATCCCCGGGTCGGGCAAAATGTTATTGGGGTTTTCCGTCTGGCATTTCTTAGTAGGTACCGGTCTAACCTAAGGATATTGGCATTGCCCAGTTACTGGGTTGCGGTGGTCTGATGGCAGTCGCTTCGTGTAAAATACTGGTATTCAGCCGCATCTGGTTAGACTGGAAGCTGACCCCAACATAGTTGGGAAAAGGCTAGGTAGAACAATTTCTCAGTAGGTAGCAAGCAGTCCGGAGTTTGAATTTGTGCCCGGTTGATGGCAATAAGCTCGCTCCCTTGTAATAACATGGGACTTAAACATTACGGCGAAAAAAGGGCGTTATCGTACTTCTGCTCAACCCTTAGAATACAGTCGTGATATGTTTTGTTATTTATATCCAAAAAGGTTACAATACCTCCTACGCGTTTTTTTCAGAATCAATAATGTATTCCCAAGGAGGGTTGATGTCAGGCAGGCGGCCAGTAATAAAATAATAAGCCAAAACCTTTAACAACATGGATTTACGAAATACATGTTGTGCCGACCCCACCTAGTGTGGGATAAGGACAGGGAGAAGAAGAAGAAGATTATGAATACGGGTGTGATGTGTTTTGCTATTGTGGTGGCATCTATCACGCCACATGCGAACTACCCAGCACGACGAATGTCTAGTAGACAGCTGTCAGATGAAACGTCACAAATCCTGCATCGCGGTATCAAGATTTGACATGGAGTTAGTATACCTATAATATCGTCGCTTAAGTTCTAACACCGCATAACTCAAAATAGTTAACTTTTCATGAGAGCACAAAATACTACTTATCATATCATTGTTTTTAATCTACAATGTTCTATTTTATTTTGGTTTTTTCGACGGAGCACTTTCGCGACACGATCCAGTATGGAACTCACCTGACTTACACGCTGTTTTAGCTGTTTACATAGCTTGGTGGAAAAAATATTACACACGCGGTGGATTTTGTTTTTGGAATAACGCAATCTATTGGATCTAACCATTGATTGTGATTGGTCAAACGATGCGTTTTTCGATTCCCTGTCTAATGACGTGAGTAACTCAAAACTACTATTTTTCGAGTTACGCGGTGTTAGAACTTAAGCAACGATATACAACTTCCCAACATCAACCGTTGGGCAGTGGCCCGCCAGGCATAAGACGCCTGGTAGGAGGATCCTCCCTTTTCGTAGGAGGAACACCAAACCTTGTTCCCCTGTATTTATATCCAAAAAGGTTACAATACTTCCTACGCGTTTTTAAAAATCAATGATGTCGAATCTCCCAACATGAACGCGAGCACCGCCCATAATATTGAATTATGTCTCACTCGATTATCGGGACGATCGACTCAACGGTTTTTTCTTTGAAAATGGCGGGAAGTAGTTTAACGAACGCCTTTTATTTACTGAAAGGATATTTGTTTGAGTAGTTTTGTATTGAATGAGAAGGTTTTATAAAAGACATACAACAGAATCTTGTAGGGGTGAATCTATCATTACAGTTATAGCTAATATCGGTATGTCAAGATTAAGAGCATGGTAAATAAAGTAAATGAAACCAACATAGACTCTCCACTACTGAGAGTACTTTAATTAGGTTAGTGATTAGTTACAGAGGCTAGTTCACAATATATCACAATATAATTTACACAATATCAGAAAATAAGGACAAGCTACTCAGATATAAAAGGTCAGACTTCTTCGGCTGTTCGACATGAAATCCTCCGCTCCGCCGAATGACCACTGTTTTTATGTCTTCGCGTACGTTGATTAATCTTGATTATTACCCTACTTTATTAACATTGTCCAGTGTTACCAGCTGCCGATAACAGTTTTTTAATTGGTTTTTATTCTTTGTGTTGTTCGCCACAGTGGTCCTCAAGCAGTGTTAGGTTTACTGAAATGTAGCCATGTGCAACCTTCAGGAAGTCGTTCCAAATTAATCCCAGATTTCAATTGTTTAAGGTTTGAAATCGTAGATGCTGCCCTCTTCGATTGAGACATATCTCAAGGAAATCGTATTTGAGCGAGCTCGTGAGCGAGGGTGCCCAGATATACTAATTATTAAATACTAGATAAAATTTTGAGAATAATAAATGTAGCCTTTATGATACCTTCTGGACATTGTTCTCAATCGATCTTAGATGTTGTAGTTTCGGAAAATTCCAATAGGTGGCGAAATCATGAAAAAATAAATCATAAGTGAAATTTGCCGGAAGAGTTGATTTAAATGTGTTCTATTCAGGCCTCATTGTCGCTTGCAATTGAAAGCTTCTATTATATTAATATATCGCATAGCTTAAGTAGAATAAGTAATATTTTTATTAATATAAATAATACATGTTGTATTTCCGATACAGGAGTATCAAATAAGTAAAATAAAATAAAAAGTACCTAAACAATTAAATAACAGCAAAAAAGAGCGCGGACGAAATGTCTGCGGTGAATAAACTCATTTAAAAAAAAAAAAATATATTAATATAAAATTTGGATATTGTAATATTATATATATATACATATAAATAATATTATATTAAAGTTTTATAAGAATACAATAGTGTATAATCTTACTGAGATTTTTTGTATCATTTAAGATGGATGGAAGAAGAAAATGCTATCACTCTGAAAATAGACAGAAGGTATGCGGACCTTGCGGGAAGAAAATTATTTTCGGAAAAAAGAAACCGAATAAATATCTTATCAATGAAAAGACTAGAAAGTCGATTGAAAAATTCATATGCGATGATTATGATTTGAAAATATTTTTCTCGGCATCAAGTAAGCTGATATAGCAAGTCCCGCAAATGCTCAAAGGAAACTTTTCGTTATTCAAATCACAATCATTGCATATTAATTTTTCAATCGATTTTCTAGTCTTTTCATTGAGAAGATATTTATTCGGTTTCTTTTTTCCGTTGTTGTAAAGCTAATTAAATTGCAATATACTTACATAATATTGTATTTAATTGTGTTTATTCAGCGACTCCTATTGCTAACTGTAAAAAACAAACTGTTAACAGGTCTACATTTGCAGTGGCGCCATCTGTTGTCGATTTTAGAACGACTTCAAAAATGCTGCTGTTGTTTTTCGTTGGACATGGACACTATATTCCTGGATGCTGGCAAATTGATAAATTACTTGCCATCTGTCAGTTGTCAAAATGTGGGGACGGGTTAGAATATAAAACTTCCTCACAGCACGCTGGGAAGTTGTAAAGTTCAACAAAACCCAGCACGCTTGTTTCTAGGATCTATACGGTCCGTCTGGCTAGCTACCACTCTCATATTAAAATCTGGCGCCATGCAGTTTACTGTGTTTCGTCGTGTATATGTGAAAGCCAGAGAGGTATAGGGGAATCCCTCTATATCCCTGTTCCTTGGATTCGTGGGCTTAGACCCTGTCTGCGCTTACCATCAGGAGAGACCAGGGCCAAAGGCTACCGAGAAAAGAATAAAAAAAACTGATCTCTGCTCATCTCATTAAGAAGAAAACGCGAACATAAATAAATCAAATACACCTTGACGAGAAAAAAATCCTAATTTTAATGCCCAAGCAGGTGGAACGAATCGAAATTATATGCATGATCAATCTTACCTCGAGTCTGATACAGATATCAGAATTTGTGTGTATCTGATGAAGGAAAGCACTGAACAAGATGATTGATTTGATTATTAAGATGAACCGAATAAATATATTATCTTATTGGCTGTTTGATTGAGAAGTCGAAGCATGTCTGCCAAGTATAAGGTTCTTAGTTTGAGCAAAGGATTATATGATTTTTTATATTCAAATCAAATCAAAACCCCCCCCCCCCCCTGGTGATACGTGGTGAGGCTTAAGACTAACCCCCCCCCCCGCCCCCTCCCAAAATCACATGTATTTTTTAGTACCTACAAAGAATCTTAAAACTTTTAGAATATTATCTTTAAATACAGGTATAAAGTATAATCTAATTTTATTCTGAAATTAAGGACCGTGGCAAAAATGTCTAGACAGAAAGGTTGCAGATTGTTTTTAACTGGCATAAAAATAATATTAAAGGTTTGCTGTAATCATGCAAAATATATAACATATTCGTTCGTTGCCTGGCAACTGCGAGTCAAGGTTACTACACGCCGCTTTTCGGTTTAGAAATCGCGCGTTTGTCGAAAATTTTAATACACGTGATATCTTACTACACCCCCCCTCCCCCCTTGTGATATTTCATGATTTTTTATAAACCCCCTCCCCCCCTTTCAAGCCTCACGTGATTAATGGACGGTCCCTAATTAAAACCGTTCAAAAATTACTAAACTTTAGTTGATTAGATAGCAAGATACTTTACTAATACAGTAGCGAAGAGCGCGCACGTAGTAGAACCTAGCGTATAATATAAAATGTTCACCTGAAGAAAACTTTTGACACTTCACAAATATAATAGACATTAACAGAACGAAAGCTAATAAACGAACGGACTCTATCCATAATTCACTGTTTCATTAGTCGGGCCACGTTTTTCGCGCTCTCCCAAATGTTTTACGATTGAGGCACAGCCGACAACGGGAAGTAAACATTTTATGACGGTCCTATTACGTGTTAGATTGATGGCAATAGGAATTGTAAATCTATGCAGTCAGTATCACTTTGTTTTTGGGTGAATATTCGAAATTTTTTAACATTATTTTAACAAATCATTCTTCTCCCGGGTTGTTAACGTTATGATATTGTCATATTGTTTTTATTCTTGTCTTATTGCTTGACGGCAGCGGTACAGTTTGAGTTTTCATTATCATAATTATAGTATTAAACATCTGCATTCTTAACTTTGGGATGATGCTAATGACGTTCTCAATTTTTGTAATTGCTTGGCCAGAGTGGCAGCGCGGTGCGAGGAGCGGCGCGGGTGCGGGAACGCGCGCGATTTGCCTGTCCGCAGTGGAGCGCGGCTTCGTTCTGAGCGTTGTCGTGTCCAGTGTTTGTCAAAATATAGTATGGATGAAGAAGACTTATTTTTACTAGAAAATTCTTACTAAAAAACGATGTTTCGACATCCACAGTGCAGATCGTGCTTGAATAGCACTTATTAATTCTTCTACATTTAATTTTGAAGACGCCATCACAACAACGCGCGTGGTCAGCTCGAACTAGTTTGAGATCCCCCGCTCCCGCGCGGGTTTTCGCTTGCCGCCCGCGCTCTCACTGCGGCCACTTGTATGAACAAGCTATGGCGTGAGCTACTCGCGCGCTCCCCGCGCCAAGTAGCCCGCGCCGCTTCCCGCGCCCGCGTGCCCACTATGGACACTCAAATGAAGTTCTTCTGTTTGAACTCGCCGCACCGCGCCCGCCCCGCGCCCGCATTTGCAGTCTGGCCAAAGGCTTAATATTTTTCGAAGAATGCCCCTTTTACCAAATGAGCTTCAATGCACAATAAACAGCTTATCCTTTGCTAATTTCGGCTACAACGTTTAAAAGGTTCAAGTTTGAAAACAAACACATTAAACTCCGGCGCCAAGCAGTTTACTGTGTACCGTCGTGTGTATGTGAGAGCCAGAGGGGTATAGGGGAATCCCTCTATATCTCTGTTCCTTGGATTCGTGTGCTCCATCTTAGACCCTGTCTGCGCTTACCATCAGGTGAGACTAGGGCCAAACGCGACCAAGTCAAGAATAATAATAAAAAACTTTCATTTATCTATTTATAGCATTTATACCCGCATACCTGAGAGGGCTCCATAAAGTTTTCGATGGTGTGTATAGTCCGCCAACCCGCATCAGGCCAGCGTGGTGGATTAAGGCCTAAACACTTCTCATTCTGAGAAGAGGCCCGTGCCCAGCAGTGGGACAGTAATGGGCTGATTGTTATGTCATGTTTACAGCGTGGCTAAAATGGTGAAAGTAAAACTTTTTAACGCTCAATGTCGTTCTTGATATAAATAAACTCTAGGTATCCACAACCTGCAGACGAGAAAGGCTGAGGAGCGTAGAAGGTATTAACTGAGATACTTTTTCCAGTAAAGAACCACCAATACTGTTTATCGTGAGATCCTGGGCTTGATGTCCGGGTCGGGCAAAGTGTTATTGGGTTTATCCGTGTGGAATTCCTCAGTAGCAGCCTGGGTTTGGATTTGTGCTCGGTTGGTGGCAATAGGCTCGCCCCCTATTACATGGGACTTAAACATAACGGCGAAATGAGGGTATTATATATTTCTGCCCAACCATTCGGCAAAAACAGGCATCATGATATGTTTTAAATATGTGCTGGGATTGGTTTACCACAATATTGCAACAGTAAAATTCACATCTCCTCGATTACCATACCATATTGTTGTCTGACGTCTTTATGCGACAACAGCGCGTGCACCGTGCAATCGAAAGTAAGCAATTACCTTACCAAAAATATTCTACTGCCATCACAACACGAATTACAACCCGCAACCTGTTTTACAGAGATTTCAACTGTAAAATAATTTTTACTACAACAACTGAATAAAACATTTTGATAATATCACAAAATCAGAATTTTTATTGCGTTTTCAGTATTCAGGTTGTACAAATTTGAACAAGCTTAATGCAGTGGCTTCTGTAATAAACTTACTTTGAAAGTAGCTTTATTTTCCTGAAAATTGGATAAAAAATTTGCAGTGTAAAAAACAGTCTTCCATCAATAGCAGTGATAGCCTAGTGGTGTGCCGGACTGCCAAGTCATAGGTCTCGATTTCAAATCCATGGCACGCATCTCTGACTTTTCGGATTCATGTGCGTATTATATACCTATAATTATCACTTGCTTAAAAACGGTGAAGAAAAACATCGCGAGAAAACCTGAGAGATATTTCTCGACGGCATGTGAAGCCAAGTCAGAGGCCAATGAGCGGCATAAACTCTGACACCAGCTTATTAGTGACTAACCACACTAAAAGAAGTCTTCCATCCGTACCGAGTTATGTCATATCAGATTGTTAGCCCAATGCTGGGCGTGGGCGTCTTCAAAGACTGCTTCAATAAATATATGGAATATTGCTTTAACCACTCATCTTGATAAACGATTTCTAGTACCTACTGGTAGAGCTCCATGTGAATCAGTTCGTCTGGGGAAGTATATACATACATATAGCACCATACGACACGACACGTTCTGACGACACGTTTGGTGCAGTGGCTGAGCAATTGGCTTCTGCGCTACGGGTCGTGGGCTCGATTCCCGCGCGGAACAAATATTTGTATGGCCTACAGATAGTTGTTCCGGGTCGAGATGTTTGTGCATGTGAAGATTTGTGTCTGTAAACGCACCCGCGATACAGGAGAAATCCAAGTGCGAGGCAAGGTTTTATTTAAAAAAAAACCTCTTTTGGCCACCAAGCAGCATTGTTGTGTTGCGATTTGAAGGATGCCGGAGAAATTACAGGCACATGAGTCTTTCAGTATTTTACACGGAGCGACTGCCATCAGACCTCCGCAATCCAGTTACAGAGCAATGCCGATATCCTAAGTTTAGACCGATTGACAGACTTTGGGCTTCTGACTTCCCGTAACGACTGTCATAGGTATACGTATGACACCCGGGACCGACTGTTGTGTTTGTTTTTAAGTCCAAAATACAGTTACCCATTTTAATATCATAATCTTAGTTATTCTTTTCGTGTGGGTAGTGACTGGGTAAACTGGTGTCAGAGTTTATGCCGCACATAGGCCTCTGACTTGACTTCACATGCTGTCGAGAAATACCTCTCAGGCGTGCCGGTTTCCTTACTTATTTATTTACCTAGTCTTGCCATAAATACTGTCACGAAGATTTTTTTTTTTATGCAAATAATATTTATTACATTTACAGTGTGTTAGTTTAATACATAAACATAAAACAATTTAAGATATAAAAAGCTTATTCGAAGCGGTCTCCATTGGCTGCAATACAGTCTTTTAAACGTTGAGGCCAGTTATCAATTGAAGCACGCACTCTTTCCATGGGAAAATTCTTCACTGCCAATCGTATGGATTATTTTAGGGAGTCCAAATTATCATGGCGTTTAGAGCAAGCCGTACTCTTTAAAACTGACCATAAATCATAATCCAGCGGATTAAGATCGGGACTAGACGACGGCCAGTCTTCAGCTCTGATGAAGTCCGAAACGTTCACTTCCAACCAAGACTGCGTGGACCGAGCTTTATGACCCGGCGCCGAGTCTTACTGGAAGGACCATACTTGGTTATTGAACACGGTGTTGTTAAGGGGCTTAACTACCTTCTCAAGAATGGTATCTTGATACACTTGTGCCGATGTTTTGATACCATTTTCACAAAAATATGGCTCAGTCACTCCTTCATAGCTAACACCCACCAAACCATCACTGAAGTCGGATAATGCCCACGTTGCACTCTGTCGACTAACTGGGAAGCTTCCTTAGAGCTTTGAGCATAAATACGGTCATTTTTTTTGTTAAAATGTTGCTCAATTGTAAAGATTTTCTCATCCGTAAACAAAATCTTTCTGTGACCTCCCTTTGCGTACCGCTTCAGTAGTTGTTTCGATTGTACCACCCTATTCTTTTTTAAATTATCAGTTAAGAAATGACCAGTGCATCTCTTATAGGCTGCAAGTTCTAAGTCATCTTTTAAAATACGCGACATGGTTCTGGGTGCTATCTTCATCTCCCGAGATAAAATCTTTTGCTTTTGGACAGGATTTCTTCGAATTCTTTCCCTTACTGCTTTGACCACCTTTTTCGTACGAACACTACGTGGACGGCCAGATCTTTTTCTGTCACAAACAGAGGAGGTCTCATTGTACCTATTAATAGCCCGGTACACAAACATTTGACTAATACCAAGCGTATGGAGAGTTTTAAAAATTGCATTTGGCGCCATACCAACTTTGTGTAATGCAATCACAGCGATTCGGTTCTCTTTATCACCCCACTCCATTTTAATATCGCAAAATATTGTACAATGTATTGGCGCCAAAATTAGAAAAGTCAATGAACAATAGTATAAAAATGACAGATTCCAAACTCAAATGTAATAACTTTCTTATTTTTAATTGTAACAGTATTTATGGCCAGACTAGGTATTTATGGCGCTCCAACGACTTATTCACTAATACACATACATTAATTAACTATAGGATTTTGGGTTATGGTGAACTTGTCACTTACAGGAGTGCACAGCACTTGCAAAATATTAACTTAAAGGAATACCTACAGTCAGAAAAATATAAAAAAAAGAAAAGAATCCGAGAGCTTTTGCGACTTACACAATGATACGTGATAGGATTTGCCAGCGAATGCGATTATCTTACAGAAAGAAAAATAAAAAGAAGAGAGAGAAAGTAGCGCGTAAGTGTTTAATTACGATATAGTTGGTACCCATGCCTTTAGAAATCCTATTTCTGCTTCGAAGCCAGGACATTTCTGCGAAATTGTGGCAATGTATTGCAAAATATATCAATTTTATTGGTACGTGTACTGATTTCATTATAACCTCTCATAAGCCGGTTCATAGGTGCCACTGAGCCAAGGTTGGTTCTGGAAGTAGATGTTTCAAAGATTTCATTGCGGATAGATCTGTAAAGAGTACGGTGCGGTATTGATATATTTATTTCAGCTAGTAACTCTGGAACATTAGCTAAATTATGAATAATTTTAAAAAGATCTGATCTGACAAGTCTCGGCGTTGTTCGAGTGAGGTAATTCTAAAATGGGCCAGCCGTTGGTGATAATGAGCATCTTTCGGACAGGTATTGCATCTGAATCGTAGGCAACTGGTGAATCACTTTTGGATGTACTCTATACGGTTGATATGGACACGATACTTACGATGTTTTCCTTCGCCGTTTTTAAGCCAGTGATAATTATACAATACGCACATGAATCCGAAAAGTCAGTGGTGCGTGCCTTGGGTTCAAACTCGAGACCTATGACTACGCAGTCCGACTGTTACACCACTGCGAATCAAACCTAATAACCTGCGAATAATCTTAGGTACTTTTAATAAACAAATAAACTGCCGTCTTTACAATACACAAACCTTATCCCGCCACAAAATTATCTCAATACCCTCCAAACTTCAGTCCACCACAATACGACTTCAACGAATCCCAAAAGACTTCAACATAGTCAAAACATGACGTGACGAAATGAAAACATTTTGAATTCATTATGGCACCGGGTTTTAATCTATACGGCCAATGTCGGGGGAGCGACACTTGTGAACAGGATTACCCACCAAATTGGATGATTTAAAATGTACTTTCTCGACAGGGTTCTGTATAAAAAACCTTGTTAAAATTTATGTTGCGGACAAGTCGATGATGCGGTAAAATAATATTGAGAGACCGCGTGTTTGTTAGTGAATCACAGGTGTTTACATAACATCACGCCTTTATTCCCCGAAGGGACGGGCAGAGGTGTATAGTAAGACCATCATTTTGTCGTTATGTTTAAGTTCCGTGTTATAGCGACCCTGTTGCCATCAACCGGGTACAAGTCCAAACCCCGGACTACTGAGGAATTCCACTCGTAAAAATGCAATAACACTTTGCTCGATCTGAGGATCGAAACCTCACGATCAGCAGTCGCTCTTGCGACCACTAAACTAACAAGGCAGCCATGTTAATAGAATTGTTTGATGTTAATACCTTTTTTTACGATATGCTCTTGTTAATGTGTCACATCAAATGAGAATGTAACCTTCGGTGTTCACCTGCCTGGGGAATATCTACCCCAGGCTGGGCACAGGCTCGTCACTATGATTATGGGCATTACCTACTTTCCAGAAGGGACTAAGTAAAAAGCAACTGCCTGCCTAGCCTTTCCCCAAACATGTTGAGGTCAGCTTCCAGTCTAACCAGATGCAGCTGAATACCAGTATGTTACACGGTGCGACTGCCATCAGACCTCCATAACCCATTTTGGTTGGACTAAGTTTAGACCGGTTGTTAGACTTTCGACCCTCTCACTTCCCGTAACGACACGACATAGGTATTCGTATGACACTCGGGACCGACTGTTTAACGCGCTCTCCGAGACACGGATGGGTGGATATTTTTTCAGCGGATCCCTAAAAAGTAGACATCCAAAATGAATTGGAATTACGTAGACATGTTACACAACGCCCTGTACAGTACATTGTTGATATTGGCTGGTTTTTTTGCGAAACGCCCGACGTTTGAGCTCGGAATTATTCATAAATGGTTCTGTCGCATTCACCGTGTAGTCATAAATTATTTTATTGAGATAAATTCTCGTCTCTTTATTTTTGTTTTAAAATAAATATTTTTATGTACTTCGATGAGGGAAACGTCAGCGTTGAATATTTTCACAAGATAATAAATCAAGTTTCATTTTTCCGGTTTATTTATCAGTCGTGTGAGGACGCTTTTTGTTTGATGTGGATGCGGGTGGGGACGGATTTTGTCCTCATGCACCTGGGGGCGTACTCCGAAAAACGAACGTACCACGAACAAATCGCGGACGTAAGTACTCAAAAACCGCCAGGTTGGTAGCACCCTAAGCCGACGAGCATGCATGAGGTTGTAGCATGAAGGTTAATGAATGTAGATGAAGCGAAAAGGGTGTGTCAGGATCGTAGCAGGAGCAAGCGTGCACCATCGTCGTCTGCATCTTCACTTATCATCAGATGACATGGTGTTCAATGAGAAGGAAGCCTTAATAAAATGGTATGCTTCTGACCGCCACCGCTCCGGCTTGTCGTGACGTCAGTACTTCAAGGTTAGGCCTCGTACCTACAGATGAAGCTGACTTTTACAACTAGTACCTACACATTAAGCGCTTTGAAGCTCGCGCTTGACGAGCGCTCGGGCAAAAGCGCGCGTTTGAAATGAAATGAAAATATTTATTTCAGACCAAGCACACAGAAATTGATACAGGTCTATATTATGTTAGAAGGTAGATAGAAGCTATGTTAGTAAAATTTAAAATTATTATTATTATTTTGGACATGCATGAGTGACCAATGCCTCAGGATATGGCTGTCCACTCTGTCTGACAACACGCTCAGAAGTGTGTTGGTGCTGCCCTTTACCCGAGACCACAGGGAGGCCGTTCTTTTGCGAAGCACAGCCTGCAAGCCGTCCGTGCTGTGGTCGGCGAACATGCCGGAGGCACTGCACCGCCATGGGAGCCCCAACAAACCCCTGAAAGCGTTGTTGTACTGGACGCGCAGAGCACTGCAGGCTTTTTTAGTGTAATTGCTCCACAGGTTGCATGTGTATACCGTTTGGCAATAGCTTTTGAATAGTGTGACTTTAACGTCACGTGAGCGTTTGAGTGTGTACACTCCATGCTATTGTCTCGTTTTTACATAGTATACAACAAAGTCGCTCCCGCTGTCTGTACACTTAGGGCTTGTACACGAAACTGCGATGCAACGTCGCATCGTCGAAATATACGAGCTCGCACGACGCATCGCAAGAACTTACGAATTGATTCGCGTAATTGATTTTCCCTATATCTTCTTATCAGTAACAACAGGGCGCAAATCTTTTTACGCAAATTTATTCTACCTTGTATAAAATACGTTCAATACGGTTGACGATCGTCGAGGGATTGGTCACTCGAACCTTGGAAGGAAGATGTCTTGCCGCATGAAATCGCATCGCAGCAATTTGCGTCGCAGTTTTCTGCGTTGCGAATTCGCATCCAGCCGAATCGCAGTTTTGTGTATAAGCCCTTAGATCTTTTAAACTACGCAACGGATTTTAATGCAGATTCCAGCAATAGATAGAGTGATTCAAGAGGAAGGTTTATATACCCCACATTAGTATCTACATTGCACCAGTGCGAAGCCGCGGCGGGTCGCTAGTAACTTATAAAGTGCGTTACGCAAGCGCGTGCTTCAAAGCGCTTAATGTGTACTAGCTGTTAGGAAATAGGGATGTAGCTCGCTTTTTTATTATAAAAAAACAACAGAAGTACCTAATTAATAAATTATTTTTTATTGTACCTAAATCATAGATTTTAATACTAAAATCACAGTTTGTACATTAAAATTCATTCCTACTTATAATATTATAAATGGGAAAGTTTGTGAAGGTGGATGTATGTTTGTTACTCAATCACGCATAAACGGCTAAACGGATTTGAATGAAATTCGGCACACAGATAAACCATGTACTGGATTAACACATAGGATACTTTTAACCCAGATAGAATTCAGTGCAATGCTAATATCGGTCTGACGCGTGTCGTTCCGGCTTGCGTCACTGTGGGGGAACTGTCGATAAAAGTCTTCACACACAGAGAGCGGAGGCGGAGCGAAGGCGGAGTGAAGGTGGAGCGAAGGCGGAGTGAAGGCGGAGCGAAGGCGAAGGCGATTTTTTGTTATTATTAGAATTAATTAGAAAGATTACACACACGATCGGGAGCGGTGGCTAAGTCTGACACGAATATCTACCGCCTCCGCTCCGCCACCGCTCTCTGTGTGTGGAGACTTTTAAGCAGTTGACAAAGTGACTGAGGCAAGCTACCGACGAAGCGAACACGAACGACGCGTACTATTCGACCAACTGTTCTGTGAAATGGCAAATTGACGAAACTTGTGACATTGACAGTTTAATTCAGTTGCCAGGATGACAAATATCTTTTCCATGAATTTATTAAATACTAGCTGTTCTCCCGCGGCTGTGCCTGCGTAAATAATTTGACTACAGCGCCACCTATCAGAACTCAGCATAGCTATAAACCATCATCTTGACAAAACAACTATATTGTGTAAATATGACCTCAATCGGTAGAGTCGTTCTGAAGTTATGGCGTGACCAAGGGAAATAGGGATTCAATTTTATAATATAGATAGTTTTAATAGGCAATTTGTGCCTTCACAACAATGCTCGAACATTATATTATCGCTTTCGTAAGCTGCATGATTCATCGAATGTGACGTCATCAGCTCCCTGTAACAACATTGCTTAAAATTCCGAAGATTTAATTACTGCCCGGTTCCTATGGCAAAAAACGAACCATTGGTAGCATTTTTGACCGTCAAACTAGGCATTTAAAGACTCGTAAACTAATTTCACCTGTGATAGCTACCATGAGCGTATTCAGGTTGGGCAAATGGGGCGCTTACTCCACCCTGGCATATGAAAGAATAGGTAAATGGTCTAGATTCAGTCAACTTACCACTCATGTCCACAGAACAATTATCCAAAATAGGCAGACCAATGCCCGACTCCGTCTATACTTATTTGAACCTAAAAATAAGGTTATGGAGCAAAATTGCCCCATAATCCCATTCTGCACTTCCATATTTATTGAACAGACAAATATTTACTGTCTGACTGAGTTTGCCCCACCCTGGACAAAATTCTGACTACGCCCATGGCAACGTCTACTATACAAAGCTAAGGGAGATTTGCTTCAATATCGGCAAAGATTCAAGAGTCCTAATTTTAACCAACAACGCTCAGTTAATTATTGAAATCGGTCATTAGTAATTAATTTTAATACCCTGTACTCTCTACTCTCTAAATTCATCAAAGTTCTACACCACAAAGTCATCATCAATATTAATTTGCTTTACCACAGAAGTATACACCTCATTCTCTTCTTTCAAACCATCTTTGCCTCTGTAATATGGAAACTCGTTGCCCGTCGCCATGTAATAAATTCCAGGTCTATCAAAATGGGCTTCCAGACCCAAATAATTCGTGGGAGTATTATTGTAGCACTGAGCAAACCTTGCTTCTTGAACAGAATTACATTTCACTGCTATAAACTTTTTGGGGTGCTCTAAAGCTTGCCACCAATAAATAACAGCGCGGACGTGACTGCAGACGACCAGGCAAGGTACGTATGGAATATCACCAGGTTGGAATTCTCCCCCATTAGCATAAATGTCGATATGGCCTAAAGTTTCAGCTATTCCAAAACCATCAATATTTGTATGGATAACGTCAACTTGTTCAGCATCAGTCTTCGATAGCTTATGCTCTGGATCTAAAGTTCTGAAGCATGGTCCAGCTGGGTCGAGACCAGTCAATCTTGCTGGTTTCTTCCCAGTGATTTGGTAGAAGTATTTGGCAGCGTAGGCGACTTCGTGTGCTCCTAAACTCGCACCAACCAGTTCGAGGTTTTCGGGATCCATGCCGAGTTCGTTTAACCTTACGAGGAACTCTCCAAACTTCCTGCCAATGAATCTTATTAGACGGACTGACCTGTAAGAAGAAAAAAAATAAGAATCAGGAATCACGGGACGGGAATATAAAACTTCCTCGCCACATGGGAATAGACGCGTGTTGTAAAATTCAACAAAACCAAACACGCTTGGTGGTAGGATCTATACGGTCCGCCTGGCTAGCTACCACCCTCACATTAAAGTCCGGCGCCAAGCAGTTTACTGTGTTCCGTCGTGTGTATGTGAGAGCCAGAGGGGTATAGGAGAATACCTCTATATCTCTGTTCCTTTGGATTCGTGTGCTCCATCTTAGACCCTGTCTGCGCTTACCATCAGGTGAGACTAGGGACAAATGCGACGAAGACAAGAATAAAAACAAAAAAAAAACCAGAAAATGCTCATTTTCGTTCATTCCTCGCTCCGTTGTCCATGTCACTGTTCCAGCTGCCTGGCAAAGTTAGATAGACTTCATTACAAAGTTCAATCCTTAATGTAATACCTACAAACATGGCTGGAGGGGTTTCAAGAGAATGTGTATTGGAAAGGGTATAGGAGAATCCCTCTATATCTCTGTTCCTTGGATTCGTGTGCTCCATCCTAGACCCTGTCTGCGCTTACCTTCAGGTGAGACTAGGGTCAAAAACGACCAGGGTCAAAAACGACCAGGTCAAGAATAAAAAAACCGTATTTTTCTCTCATGTCTGCACGAGCTATAATACGAGAACAGCTCACGCTGTGGTGATAAGATTATCCAGTCAGCAAGGTTGGTAGTGGAGCTGACTGCACAGGGTGCGGCGGACGTACTTGCGTATCGTCAGCAGTGAAGGCTTTACGTGTCATTACCTAAGCAGGGTGTAACAGCAGTGATAGCCTAGTGGTGTGACCGTCGGACTGCCAAGTCATAGGTCTCGAGTTCGAACCCAGGCACGCACCTCTGACTTTTCGGATTCATGTGCGTATTGTATAATTATCACTTGCTTAAAAACGGTGAAGGAAAAACATTGTGAGGAAACCGGCATGCCTGAGAGATATTTCTCGACGGCGTGTGAAGCCAAGTCAGGGGCCCATATAAACTCTGACACCAGGTTAGTCACTAACCACACGAAAAGAAGAAGACCTATACAGGGGTGATAACATACATAACACCACGCCTGTATTCCCCGAAGGGTTGGGCAGAGGTTTATAGTAACACCCTCGTTTCGCCGTTATGTTTAAGTCCCATGTAATAGGGGGCGAGTCTATTGCCATCAACCGGGCACAAATTTAAACTCCGGGCAAGGTATTAGTATTAACGGACGTAAGTTTCGGCACTCGTGGAGATCTCTTAGGGTTCTAGGGTGTTTTAATTACTTTACAAAATCGAGTTGCTTATAGTCAAAATAGCTGCTATTTTGACCATGCCATAGAAACGTGACTTTACTTGCATTGGTTGTAATTAAAATTGATAATTATGAATGCATAGCTATAATAAACATAACATAACATCACGCTTGTACTCCCCGAAGGGTTCGGCAGAGATATTTTAGTACACCCTCATTTTGCCAGTAACGTTTAAGTCTCAGTACCTGGATGACCGAGCTTTGCTCGGTTTGTTTTTTGGTAAATCGTGTTTTTTGGAAAGAAAAAAAAAGGGAAAAAGAAAGAACTTGAAAAAAAGGGGAAAAAATAACCACCTGGACTCGAACCGAGTCTTCTGATTTCGGGACTGCCCGATTTCCCACCTGAGCTATTTTAAGGTTGTAAACCGCGGTGAAATTTACTTTCATATTCTAATGTTATTGTAGCAGTTTTTCATTGCCTAAAAACACGGATAAAACGACGTTTCCTAAAAATGAAACCTAGCTAGATCGATTTATCGCCCCCGAAACCCCCTGCACACTAAATTTCATGAAAATCGTTGGAGCCGTTTCCGAGATTCAAATTATATATATATATATATATATACAAGAATTGCTCGTTTAAAGGTATTAGATAGATATAATAGGGGGCGAGTCTATTGTCATTAACCGGGCACATATCCAGACTCCGGACTGTTACTGAAAAATTCCTAATGGTAAAACCCAATAACACTATGTCTGACCTGGGAATCGCACCCAAGACCCCATGCTCAGCTGTCGCGCTTGCGACCACTGGACCAACAGGCGGTCAAAATTCAAAAGTCAGCTATAGTTTAATCATGATGTAAAGTACATTCAAATAAATGCATGATCCTTAGCAAAAAGTTATCGTTTTTAAAGCCCAAAGCCACTTGTCAACTTAATGAGTAATAACTAAGCGGATCTCTTTATTTTTTGCTTACTTCACTCAGTATAAAAAGTATCAAAAAAACCTACTTATCTTTACATGATATATAACAAAGTCGCTCCCGCTGTCTGTACGCTTAGATCTTTTAAACTACGCAACTGATTTTAATGCAGTTTTCAGCAATAGATAGAGTGATTCAAGAGGAAGGTTTATATGCCCCACATTAGTATCTACATTGCACCCGTGCAAAGCCGGGCGCTTGTAATTGTATAAAACTTAACGTGTTTTTTTATTGTTTTTTCGTTTTTTGAGGGGCCCGTGGTTAATTAACAACCACGCCGAGCATACGATTTGGGAGGTTAAGCTGCGCTTGCCGCGCTAAACCCGTAGATGGGTAACCGTTCGTTACACATCGAAACCCCTACGTGCCTTGGAGACCACGTTAAACAGTCTGTGCCGGGTGTCATACGAATACCAATGACAGTCGTTACGGGAAGTCAGAAGCCCGAAAGTCTGACAACTAGTGTAACTTTAGGATATCGGCTTTGCCCAGTAACTGGGTTGTGAAGATCTGATGGCAGTCGCTCCGTGTAATATTGGTATTCAGCCGCATCTGGTTAGACTAGGAGCTGACCCAAATACAATTGGGTAAATGTTAGGCAGAGGAAATCTGTTTAAAAAATTACTTTAGCTACCTGGTGAACTGAAAATATTGAACGAATAAACTGGGCCGTTGGTGATACTAATGATGACGAAATTCACATTTAAAATGACTTATCTTTTGGTCATACAACAAAAATCTATAAAAATACTAGCGGACCTGGCAGACGTCGTCCTGCCTTAAAATGTGGTGACATACCGACAGCAGCGCCACCTACCGGGTCCAATTGTGAATCTAAACCATCCAGGGCGCCACCCAAACGCATACAAAAAAATTCATTCAAATCGGTCCAGCCGTTTAGGAGGAGTTCAGTGACATACACACGTACAGTCGAATTATATACCTATATATAAAGATAAGTACCTAAACCGTTTATCAATGAATCATTTATCACCTTTTATAATTATCACTTACTTAAAAACGGTGAAGGAAAACATCGTGAGGAAACCGGCATGCCTGAGAGATATTTCTCGGCGGCATGTGAAGCCAAGTCAGAGGCCCGTGGGCGGCATAAACTGTGTTACCAGGTTAGTCACTAACCACACGAAAAGAAGAAGAAGATCAATGAACCTTGAAATATGATTAACTAGCTTTTACCCGCAGCGTCGCTTGCGTAATATTTTTTACCCACTTAGAGGAGAAATTTTGAAAAATCCTTCCTTAGTTGATGCCTTCATTATCAAAGGTACCTACTGACAAAACGTCTAGTTTCTAACCCCAGCAGTTTAGACTGTGCGTTGATAGATCAGTCAGTCAGTCAGTTTCTTCTTTTCTATATACAGATATTAACATAACATAACATCACGCCTGTATTCCCCGAAGGGTTCGGCAGAGGTGTATAGTAACACCCTCATTTCGCCGTTATGTTTAAGTCCCTTGTAATAGGGGCGAGCCTATTGCCATCGACCGGGCACAAATCAAAGCTCCGGGCTGCTACTGAGGAATTCCATACAGAAAAACTCAATAACACTTCATCTGAGCTGGGGATAGATCCCAGAACCTCACGATCAGCAGTCGCGCTAGCCACCACTAGACCAACGAGCCAGCTATACAGGGTGTAAACAAAATCACATAATTCCTTCAAACCTCGTGATGTAGGTACTGCTGACATAGATTAACCCTGCACGGGATACATTTGGATTCAATAAACGAAAACATTACAAGCAGTAAACGTGTGTTCTTAACGTGAGGCATTTTAGCGCCACGAGTTAAATGACAGCGCGGCGAGCGATAGCTGCGCCATTCGCTTGGGGCGCTAAAATACCTCACGTTAAGAACACATTTATTTACTGTAATTTTTATTTTTATTGAATTAAATATTATCCCGTACAGTGTTAATCTATGTCAGCAGTACATCACGAGGTTTGAAGGAATTACATGATTTTGTTTACACTCTGTATTGTTATTAATATTATATTATACGCTCTGCCTACCCCTTTTCCTGTCTAAACTGTCTTAAACTCAATTTGTCAGTATAATACCCAATAACAGGCAATAATCTCACATCTGCGCAAACAGATCATAAGCTTACGATACAGTAGGGATGTTCGCGAGGCGGATAAAGTATGAGGAAAATATTTCATATCCGCAGGCGAATACATCTTGTGGATGTAATAAATTCTGGCGGATATCTTTATTTTTACACAATTAAATTGTATAAGGTGTATGTTGCTGTCTTTTTACTAGACCCTTAATTAATTATGCACAATTCCGAATAATAAAAACTAATCGTTTTGATTACTGCAAACTGCCCTTTATATTTTTCTTAACAATTCTTTCCATCCAATGGTTGGAAGAAATTGATTTAAGCGATAAGACCGCCATTTGTACAGTTCCTAATTATGTGTATTCCTTGTTTTATTTCTTTTAGTGTGCAATAAAGTATATCTATCTATTACCACTGGTAACATTTTTTATTGCCAAACTTCTTCTTCATCTCCCTGCCCTTATCCCACACTAGGTGGGGTCTGCACAACATGTATTTCGTAAATCCATGTTGTTAGAGGTTTTGTCTTATTGTTTTATGACCGGCCGCCTGCCTGACATCAACCTTCCTTGGGAATACTCGTTGCGCCGTCGCGCGGGTGACCCAATGTTTTAATGAATAAAAAGGGGTTTTTATTGCCAAAATGGGCTTATAAAAAGACTAGTTAGCTAATTTAACCTATTATATCTACTTCCGTATAAGATGGCGACCTGTTTTAAATTAGGACCTCTGAATAGACTACCACAAAGAATGGTTGTATAGCATCTTTGCCATCAACACCATGCTCGATAAACTATTTTAGCGATCGCGGTACGTTAAAAAACGAGGATTCACGACTCGAAATACCGGTTAGTACCCACTTTTCATTATACACAGCAATGTTGATACATTGCTGGGCTGATGCCCATTTTACAGTATTTATCTGTAAAACATCGTGAGAAAACCTGCACACCTGACTCCAAAATGTTCTCGACAGTGTGCATAGTCCGCTAACCCGCACCAACCCAGCGTGGTGGACTAAAGCGTAAACCCTTTTCAGTCTGAGAAGAAGCTACCAGTAGTACAGTAATGAGCTGACTATGCTATCTATTTTTGGGTTGGGTTAGTGTTATTATGAAAGAGAATTCGTACTAGCCTAAGATTACATAGATAATAACATACATACATACATAAACTCACGCCTTTTTTCCATGGGGGTAGGCAGAAACTATAGAACGCCACATGCTACGACTCTTACATACCCCTTTCGCTTCATCCACATTCATACATCTTGTCATACACGCACGCCGGTTGAGACTACTACGCACCTGACTTTTGTGAAGAACATCACCAATAACATCGATGTATGTCCTTCTAGGACGTCCTCTACCGGCGTTCCCATTAACATCCGCCTTATAAATTCCTTTTGTTAATCGCCGTTCACTCATTCTCTCAACATGGCCAAACCACCTAAGCATACTCCTTTCAATTTTTGTCACTACATCAACAAAAATAATAACAATCCTATTAATAAAAAATTAAAACATCCACAACATATCCGCACCGATATCCGCGCGTCCCATCACTAGTAATTGTTTAAAGCCTCAATGACGCTGATACCTGTTTGTTCCAGCCATAAACAATGGCTGGTGTAGCACAGGAAGTGGCTCTACCATTGATACGGTACCTTCGCAGACAATAAGCTGGTTGGAACTGTAATTGGAGGTGAATATTTAATGATTCAAAATCTGCTTCGTTAGTCTAGTGGTGGCAAGCGCGACTGATGATCGTGAGTCCCTGTGTTCGATCCTCAGGTCGGGTAAAGTGTTAATGGGTTTTTCCGTGTGGAATTCCTCAGTAGCAGCCCGGAGTTTGGATTTGGGCCCGGTTAATGGCAATAGGCTCGCCCCCTATTACATGGGTGCCGAACCCTTCGAGGAATGTAAGGCGTGATGTTATGTTATTATGTAAAAGATTTCAATCATGTGCTTACAGCCGCAAAAGCATTGCCCAACTATGTTGGGGTCAGCTTCCAGTCTAACCAGATGCGGGTGAATACCAGTATTTTACACGGAACAACTGCCATCACACCTCCTCAACTTAGTTACAGAGCAATGCCGATATCCTAAGGTTAGACCGGTTGTCAGACTTTCGGGCTTCTGACTATCCCTAATAACTGTCATAGGTATTCGTTTGACACCCGGGATCGACGGTTTAATGCGCCGAGACACGGAGGGAGGGGGTGTAACGAACGGTCACCCATCTACGCAATATAAAACATAACAACATCACGCCTGTATTCCCCGAAGGGTTGGGCTGAGGTATATAGTAACACCTTCATTTCGCCAGTTAAGTCCCAGGTAATAGGGAGCGAGCCTATTGCCATCAAGCGGGCACAAATCCAAACTCCGGGCTGTTACTGAGGAATTCCACACGGAAAAACCCAATAACACTTTGCCCGATCTGGGGATTGAACCCAGGACCTCACCATCAGCAGTCAACGCGATATGTTTATATAAAATGTCCATTTTCTTTAAGTGAAATGCGAATTGATGCGGCTAAGTAAATTAGTACGTCATCATCAATCTACCTTGTTTTCCCTATCACATAATTATATATCATATATATATATATATATTACAATATTTATAAATGTATATATACTGGCCTGCAAAAATAAGTATCACACTTTTAAAATTGCAATATCTTTTTAGGTATACAAGATATATTTTCGAAACAAAAAGGACTCAAAAAAGAGTTTAACTTTGTTACTATAGTTTCAAAGAAAGCTGATAAAAATTGCTATAAAACGTTTTTTATTTTAAATCTCTAACTTCTATAGTTTAGAAAAAATTGAAATTTTAAAAGTGTGATACTTATTTTTGCAGGCCAGTGTATATATACCTATATGTAAGTATTATGTCTATCTATGGTATGTAGTATATATTTTGTAGCAGTACACCATGGACTACCCCCTCTATCTTATTCATTGACTTCCTGTTCATCCAAAGGTTGTCTGGTAGATATCGCTATCAGCGATAAGACCGCCATTGTACCCTTTAATGTTTGTTATTGTATAAGAGCTGTGTTACAATTTTGGTGTACAATAAAGTATATTCTATTCTATTCTAAGTGTGTTTAGTCCCTTATAACTTCTAGTTATAAGGACATCCCGATATCAACTTAATTCGATCTCAATATCTTAGCCTGTGCCAAAGTTGGGCTAAATTTATGACCAGGGACTCGAACCGACGACCTTTGGGCTATAAATTTGAAGTATATAGTTCTACGAATTCATATAGGGATGAATAGGTTATCTATGGAGATAAGGCGGATATCGCATGAGCGATTGTCGTGTGTGGTTACGACTAATCGGATGTTAGGATGATCGCCTGTTGTTAGAATGCAATTTTATGCATACTCGGTGCCAAGCGAAGTCCTATTCACTCATATAGAGTAACAATTGTCATTGAATAGTTTGAAATATGCGATTGCATATCTTAGTAGGGCCCATTGATAAGATGTCGCCTATTAGACCATCTGCAAGCAAACATAGAATTACATTTGTTGGAAGCAAAAAACGGTGCTTAAATAAATTTAGAAAAATACACTTTTATCTAGACACGCGGTAGCGTGTCAAGCCAAGTTCAAAGAAAAACGAACTGGCGACGCAGCAGCCGTGTGTTATATTACACGAACCATTTGAAGCCACTTTTGATCCCTCAATAACTCAAAATCTATTCAACATAAACACATGAAATTTGGTTTATTTATTAAAACCTTTGAGATTAACTATAATCCCAAATTTCATAAATACAGCTCAAACGGTTATTGAGATATTTACGTCTAAAAATCGGTATTTTTAACACTGATTGACATATAGATCAAAAACCTAACCCACTTCCAGATGACATAAAAAGTTGAAATTTGGTGTCCAGATGGGTAATTGTGTGTATACAAAGGAAAAAGTTCGAAAACAGTGAATTGTTACGATTTGAAATATTATTCAAAAATCGATTTTTATTCCCTACCGCCTTGCGAAATTATAATAGCAACAATATTTTTCTTTCGTAGGAGAATGGGTTCCATAATTCCACGATGAAAGGTGGCTTTTATCGTTTTGTATACCAGATTATTTGATTCAAGTGGGAAATAAAAATATACTTAACAGGCAAATGATGAAAAAAATAAAGGGGGGACTTTGTATTTCTAACGTTCAAGAAAATGTAGAAAATAGCACAAAAAAGAAAACTATAGAGCATAAACGTTTTACAGATTACTTTTGAATGATGAATAATAATAATTTCTTTACAAAAAGTAATGATATCCCATCAAAAACATAAATGTGAAAATGGGAGCCAAGTTCAATAATAAGAATATGCGTGGTTGTCGACTTCGCCGACAAAAGAATTGAGATCTAAATGGGTGCCAAGTTCTGTAGATAATCCTAAAATTTATTTACACAAAGCAGATAACTTCGGATAAATTGAAGCTCACGATTTGACTTGGCTGGTTTTCACATACAAGTTATCTTATATTTGGCTAATCAACTTATCTTCTTTATGTTATAACATACAATAGCGTATACGCAAGTTATTGTTTTTATATTGTAAGGTCAACATAATTATCTTACTCTTCTAAAAAATCGGTTTGCTGGTAAAAACTAGCCAAGTCAAACTTGAGCTTCAATTTATCCTAAGTTATCTGCTTTGTGTAAATAAATTTCAGAATTATCTACAGAACTTGGCACCCATTTAGATCTCAATTCTTTTGTCGGCGAAGTCGACAACCACGCATATTCTTATTATTGAACTTGGCTCCCATTTTCACACTTATGTTTTTGATGGGATACACATAACATCACGCCTTACATTCCCCGAAGGGTTCGGCACAGGTGTTTTAAAACACCCTCGTTCCGCCAGTTATGTTTAAGTCCCATGTAATAGGTAGCGAGCCTATTGCCATTAACCGGGCACAAATCCAGACTCCAGGCTGCTACTAAGAAATTCCTAATGGAAAAACCCAATAACACTTTGCCTGACCTGGGGATCGAACCCAGGACCCTATGCTCAGCAGTCGCGCTTGCAACCACTAGCCCAACAAGGCAATCATAATTAAATCTTTATTAAAATCGCATAAAACTTGATTGTTACTTTTATATGATTGCTTAATTAATTATTTATGATTAATTTCTATAGTATTACATTATGAATACAAAAATGTATATAAGATACTGCATGCGGTCAAAATTTAACTAGTTTACGTAAGTACTTACATTTATACATTATTTAAAAACGTTTACCGTAAAAGCCGCGACATGTTTAAACGCCTAGAGTTTTTCTTTGAGCGCTATTTGTCAAAGATATTTAGCTAAAGATAAAAGATGGTACTATCCTTTTTTATCTTTTTTTTCTCTTTGGAAAATCGTCATGGATCCCTCGCCCGGGAAAGGCGAGGTGATCTGCCGGACTCTTACCGGCTAAAAACCAACGGTGTTCCTCCTCCTGACCGTACGGCCGGGGTCGCGGGATTCGCAAAAGCATGCACCGCAACCCCGGCAAGCAGGTAGGTATATCCTATAGATATATATATATATATCCTATATATATCCTGTAGCTATCCTATAGATACAGGTCCGTAAAATTTGTCAGTCATAGTAGATAACTGTTTAATTTAATGTACGAGTGGAGTGGTTTTTTCTGTCTCACCTGATGGTAAGCGCAGTGTCTAAGATGGAGCACACGAATCCAAGTAACAGAGATATAGAGGGGCCCCCCTATACCCTTCTGCCTCTCACATACACACGACGGAACAACGTAAACAGCTTGGCGCTGGACTAATGTGAGGGTGCGGTAGATAGGCGGACCGCATAGATCCTACCACGTCTCGTGCTGGGTTTTGTTGCATCTATTCCCAGTGTGCGGTGAGGAAGTTTTATATTCTAGCCCGTCCGTACACGAAATATACAATTATATTACAAAAATATAATGTGAACTGCCTCGTTGGTCAGATGTAAGCGTGACTGCAGAACGTGAGGTCTGGTCGTGAGGTATGGTTGACAAGCATATCATTTTGGGACCCAGTGCATAATATCAGCAAGCACATTGGATCACCCGCGCGACGGCGCAACGAGTATTCCCAAGGAGGGTTGATGTCAGGCAGGCAGCTGGTCATAAAACAATAAGCCAAAACCTCTAACAACATGGATTTATGAAATACATGTTGTGCCGACCCCACCTAGTGTGGGATGAGGGCAGGAAGAAGAAGAAGAGTTAAATGACCGGCGAGGGACAGCCGCGCAATTCGCTCGGGGCGCTAAAATGCGTTAAGAACACATGTTTCTTTTTATTGAGTCCATAATGATTCATTCAGGATTAATCTATGTCAGCAGTACATCACGAGGTTTGAAGGAATTACATGATTTCTTTTACACCCTATATTGTTATAGCATTAAGTAATACTTACTTGGGATAAATATATGTAAGGAACGTCATTGTTTCAGATATAAAGACGTTGTATCCTCGCTTGGAGTACGAGGTGCCGAGGGCCTGGGAGAAGGGCAATGCTGAGCTGTCCCAAAACCCTACAGCGTACAGCACCGTCTTCTTGTTCTTCAAGTCTGCAAAGATAGGAATATGTCAATATCTGGTCAATCTTCTGAAGTAGACATATCGTCGGTCGGCAGTGAAAACCACGTATGTGTAAAATACATTTTAAAAGAGATCTTCTTCAAATTTTATTGTGGTTAGTGACTAACCTGGTGTCAGAGTTTCTGCCGCCCATGGGCCTCTGACTTGGCTTCACATGCCGTCGAGAAATATCTCTAAGGCATGCCGGTTTCCTCACGATGTTTTCCTTCATCGTTTTCAAGCAAGTGATAATTATACAATATGCACATGAATCCGAAAAGTCAAAGGTGCGTGCCTTGGGTTCGATATTTAGACCTATGACTTGGTAGTCTGACGGTCACACCACTAAGCTATCACTGCTGTTAAAAGATTGCTTGCTGCTTTAAAAGAGATAGAAATAACTGTCTCCTGCAAAAAATGGCCAATCAAATGTTAGTACAAGTTTATCATCATACGTCATAGATAGCTTAGAAGTATTTGAATTGAAAGTTTGTTGAACTAGTACGTGTATGACGAGTTTATCAATCTAAAGAACAAATAAAACGCTTTTGAAGAAAATATTCTTTACGAGGTTTTCACTGCCGAGCGTCGATATTGGATATGGATAAAAATATAATAAAACTAGAAATCGCACGCGGCTTCACCCGCGTGGTTTTCGTTAAATGATATCTAAATGATTCTGACTAACTCATTGATCTAGTGGTGGCAAGCGCGACTTCTGATCGTTAGGTCCTCGGTTCGATCCCCAGGTCGGACAAAGTGTTATTGGGTTTTTCCGTGTGGAATTTCTCAGTAGCTGTCCGGAGTTTGGACTTGTGCCCGGTAGATGGCAATAGGCCCACCCCTATTACATCGGACTTAAACATAACGGCGAAATGAGGGTGTTACTATACACCTCTGCCCAACCCTTCGGGGAATACAGGCGTGATGTTATGTTATGATGAATCAAACAATAATTTGGAACTTCTGTAAATTAAAAACTTGGGTCGGTCAATTGATCAAAGTCATTGTGTGATGCAGTGATAGCCTAGTGGTGTGACCGTCGGACTATCAAGTCATAGGTCTCGAGTTCGAACCCAAGGCACGCAGTTCTGACTTTTTCGTATTCATGTGCGTATTGTATAATTATCACTTGCTTAAAAACTGTGACGGAAAACATCGTGAAGAAACCTGAGAGATATTTCTCGACGGCATGTGAAGCCAAGTCAGAGGCATATATGGGTGGCATATACTCTGACACCAGATTAGTCACTAACCACACGAAAAGAAGAACTGTGCGATAATAGTGTTATCGAAATGATCTACAAACATGAGTTTATCACTCACAAATGTCTTGATTTAATAAGAAAAATATGTCAATCGTAAAAAGAGCCATATGTGAATTATACCATCGTAAGTTTTACGATTGAAAATTGTTGTAGCTTCAGTTCCAGTACTGGGCTATAAACTGGAAATGGACCTAGAAATATCCAATCACACTTTTACTCGCTTGAAGACCGTATGGGCTGCGGATATACTTGCTATCCAAGGAAGCCCTATATATATTTTACGATTATAAGTTACGAAATTTGGAATTCGGTTTAGAAAATTGAAAAATCTTGCATAGGAAAACTGGGCCTTGTTATGCAATAATGTGTCAACCCACAAAAATATGAATTATATGTTAACGTCATCTGGTTTTTTTTTATCGTCGTAAAATCCTCATGTGTTATCCCCCGTCTGGGGAAGACGGCGGGTTGTGCCGGACTCGTACCGGCTAAAACCACCACGGTGTTCCTCCTTCTGACCTAAGTCTGGGCTCGCGAGATTCGCTATTGCATGCACCGCGACCCCGGCAGGTCTCGGTCCACCAGCTTCTTCTGGTGGACCTCTCCTGTGGTGGGGCAATTGCTCCCCTGCCCCACTTCCTTCCGAGAGGCGCGCGCGAAACACGGCGCGCCATCCTCCCTGGGGTGTTAACGTCATCCAGTTCTTGTGGTAGGTCTATACCCAACGCTTGAAAAAATGCCCAGAACTGTAGTAAACTTAATAGAGCTTCTATCAAAATATCTTATTGCAGTTTGCATTTTTTCAAGCGTTGGGTATACCTACTACTGTAACTAGATGGAATTAATACAGATTTGTTTTGTGGGTTGACACATTACTGCATAACACCGCTCAGCTATGAAAAATATAGCGCTTCGCATCCCTATCGCTTAAGATCAAGTCAAGATTGAAAATCAGATGGCATCCGGCTATAATATTTTATTCTAAAAACATTATACTGTAAATCAGCAATAAGATTTTGCAACTACCTCGTTGCTCTAGTGGTGGCAAGCGCGACTGCTGATCGTGGGGTACTGGGTTCGATACCCAGGTCAAGCAGTGTTATTGGGTTCGTCCCTGTGGAGTAGCAGCCCGGAATTGACGGCATGTTTGGTGCAGTGGCTGAGCGATTGGCTTCTGCGCTACGGGTCGAGGGTTCGATTCCCGCACGGATCAAATATTTGTATGGGCTACAAATAGTTGTTCCGGGTCTGGGCGTTTGTGCATGTGAAGATTTGTTTCTGTAAACGCACCCACGGTACAGGAGAAATCCTAGTGTGGGGCAAAGTTTTTCTATTAAAACAAAGGGTTTGTGCCCGATTGATGGAAATAGGCTCGCCCCCTATTAAATGAGACTTAAACATAATGCCGAAATGAGGGTGTTACTATACACCTCTGCCCACCAATCCCCTTCGGGGAATACAGGTGTGTAACAAACTATACCACCGACCTGTCTGCCAAGCGTGATGATTTTGACGAAACTCCTATATCCGTTCACTGTAATGGTCATTTGGATATGTATGACAGTATGTTATCAGCTCACTGATAAAGATACTGCTACGATCGACCTCTGTACATCCCCACCCGAACAGATTACAACAAAAAAAATATACACGGCCGAAATGGTAAGATGCATGTCCTCCCCGGTGGATTCCCGCATTGTCGGTGCGGGGGGCTCAGTAGCCGTGGAGTGAAGGCCCACGGTAAAGCGAAGAGGAATCCAAGGAGGGGATGCTCGTCGGGGCTTGGGCCAGAAAGCCCTCAATGTAGCGGCCAAGTAGGGCCGCGATGTCATAACGGAGGCATCGCGGCTGAAGGGTGGAGACCGCGGCGGGAGAGTAGTGCCGGTATTCCGGTGTGACGTTCTCCCTACCTTCCGCGGCCTTGACGGGGCCGCCACCTAGGGTTGCCACCTTTTTTTGGAACAAATATGTTATTTTTCCCAAAAAGATGCAAAAATATAGTATTTACATTTGGGAAATTTAGGAAAAAAAAGCACACATTTATTTTTTATCATTATGTATTTTCCATGTATATTTGTTATTTCTCATCGCTCTGACCATCAATGATCTATTACCTTTAAAATAATAATAGGAATTTAAGCAATTTAGATTCATATTAAAATTAATTAACAATTCATTTTTAAATAAATTAATAGATGCTCTATTTCTTTCTTCTTTCCGTTTTTACAGTTAACATAAAAAAGCGCGGCAGTTGAATTAGGGATAAAAATATAGTATATTTCGTACTATATTATATTTCTATAATATATAAATTGATAATTTAAAGATAAAAGATTTATGTAATTATAGATTCACGCCCTTATTATTGTAATTTTTGCATGCCTAATTTAAGGTAGATTGTACAAGGATCACTATGTTTATCTTTAACAACTATTTTTTTATGTACCTACAATATATGCAAATAAAAATTCTATTCTATTCTATTCTACAATTGACTGAAATATATAGTACGATACTATTTATACTAATATTATAAAGCTGAAAAATTTGTTTGTTTGTTTGAACGCGCTAATCTCAGGAACTACTGGTTGGAATTGAAAAAATATATTTGTGTTGGATAGTCCATTTGTCGAGGAAGGTTATAAGCTATATAAAATCACGCTACGACTAATAGGAGCAGAGCATAAATGAAAAATGTTGCAAAAACGGGAAAAATGTCCACCCGTGCGAAGCCGGAACGGGCCGCTAGTATATCATAGTACGGGTGGCAACCCTAGATAAGATGCATGTGTCTTGAGTCAGCAGCAAAAATAGATGAATATTTTAGTATATTGAAATTAATTATCGTAGAAACCACTCGTTGTATTCCTAAGGAGGGTTGATGTCAGGCAGGCGGCCGGTCATAAAACAATAAGCCAAAACCTACGAATTACATGTTGTGCCGACCCCACCTAGTGTGGGATATGGGCAGGGAGAAGAACGATATATAAAATACATACAACATAATCTTGTGGGGGTGAATCTACCATTACAGTTATAGATAATATGTCCTGTATGTATGTATGTCAGGATTGTGAGCATGGTAAATAAAGTAAATTAAACCAACATAGACTCTCCACCACTGAGAGTACTTTTAATTGGGTTAGTGGTTATTACAGAAGCTAGTTTACAATGTATCACAATATAATAATTTACACAAGATCAGAAAATAAGGACAAGCAAATCAGATATAAAAGGTCAGACTTCTTCGGCGGTTTGACATGGCATCCTCTGCTCCGTCGAATGACCACTGTTTTTATAACGTCGGGTACGTTGATTCATCTTGACGATTACCCTCCTATGTCAACATTGTCCAGTGTTACCAGCTACCGATATCAGATATGTATGACAGGGGACGTTAACGACCTGATATATTGAATGCGGAAGGCTACTATTGGACATATACATACTATTATGAATGAATAGAAAAATCCTTTCTCCTTTCAGGAGAGGATCCAAGATCAACGCATCGTTTCACATTCCATAGATATTATGAAAAGCGGACGAGCGCCTGTGAAGAATGGCTAGGGAGCAATTTTGCAAACTTGTATCGCGCTATGAATAAAATATGAGGGTAGGCAGGTCGTTCACCGATCACGTTGTCACATTTGTTGCTATTGAATTTATCGCGGAGAATTCGTCAAGTAAGTGGCAGGTTTTATGCCCAATTCCTATATCTTACCGACCGTTATTAGTTTTTTTTTTTTAAATTTATTTATTCAAAATCTGTATAACAGTAACATATAAAAAGTCTGCCAAACTGCAAAACAGTTTGTCGGCAGTTGTTCTCGTTTCACAATATCATTATAACAAATTTCGATTTTTTAAAACAAATTTCGATTTTTATAACAAATTTCGATTTTTAAAAAACGTTGCCCCGCAATAGGATTTCTTCTGTACCGTGGGTGCGTTTATAGCACAAATGTTCACATGTACAAAAGCCCAGACCCGGAACAACTATCTGTAGGCCATTCAAATATTTGTACCGCGCGGAAATCGGACCCACGACCCGTAGTGCAGAAGCCAATTGCTCAGCCACTGCACCAAACGTATAGTCAAAAACTTATTAGTTAGTTAGTTAAGACTAGCCCTGTCGTATCTTCGCAAATATCAAGGAACCTTCATAGATTAATATGAGCTCCTGGATAACTACAAATCGCGCGGATTATACGATTTGTGAGGTTAAGCTGCGCTTGCCGCGGTCAGTCCGTGGATGAGTGACACGTGGGAGAGCATGTTAAACCTTCAGTCCTTTGTAATACCTATGACAGTCGTTACGAGAAGTCAGAAGTCCGAAAAGTCTGACAGCTGGTCTAACCTCAGGATATCGGCATTACGCAGTTCCTAGTTGTGTAAGTCTGATTGCAGTCGCTCCGTGTAAAATGCTGGTATTCAGCCGCATCTGGTTAGACTGGAGGATAACCCCAACATATGTAGTTGGGAAAAGGATAGGCAGAACCAACGGTAGTACTTTCCCGAAAGAACTTTCACAAGAAACTCTACTACATAACATAACATCACGCCTGTATTCCCCGAAGGGTTGGGCAGAGGTGTATAGTAACACCCTCATTTCGCCGTTATGTTTAAGTCCCATGTAATAGGAGGCGAGCTTATTGCCATCAACCGGGCACAAATCTAAACTCCGAGGTGCTACTGAGGAATTCCACACGGAAAAACCCAATATCACTGCCAGACCTGGAGATCGAATCCAGGGCCTCACGATCAGCAGTCGCGCTTGCCACCACTAGACCAACGAGGCTGTTACTAGCTCCTATGGTCGTATTGAGCTTTTCTACCACTGAATCGCATACTGCCTTGTTGGTCTAGTGGTCGCAAGCGCGACTGCTGAGCATGGGGTCCTGGGTTCGATCCCCAGGTCGGGCAAAATGTTATTGTGTTTTTCCATTACGAATTTCTCAGTTGCAGCCCGGGGTCTGGATTTATGCCCGGTTAATGGCAATAGGCTCGCCCCCTATTACATGGGACTTAAACATAACTGGCGAAATGAGGGTGTACTAAAAATACCTCTGCCGAACCCTTCTGGGAATACAGGCGTGATGAATTTGATGGAGAAAAGACAAGTGCATAAATAAATTAAAAAATCGGCCAAGAGCGAGTCGGATTCGCGCACCCAGGGTTCCGTATAAACTTGTAGGTATGCACATTTTTTTTTGTGATTTATCTACAAATTTACTCTTTTCAGACTTTTCCCTTTACTTGTGCTATAAGACATTGCTTCTTGCCATATTTCATGGTTCTAGGTCAACGGGAAGTACCCTATAGGTTTTGACTCTGATGTTATGTAAATCCAATACATTACGATTCAATGATGAGCAGAGATCGGATAGTCGGATGCATATTTACCTAAAGTTCAGGGGTTGGCTAATATGGAATGCACTTTTGTATCGAAAAAATGCCGCGATTCCAGGGTCGTCAAATTTAGTGTTCTGTAGAATAGAATCATATTTTATCTAGAATTCGATGTATATTTCTTTATCTATATACTTAAAGTTGTACCTTTTTTTAACTAACACAGACGTGCACCCCTTACTTTCTTACACCCTACATACACACATATTCGCATTAGGGGTTAAAAGTTAACTTCAATTAATTATATGCTTTCGATTAGTTATGCAATCCCGTGATATCGATTTTTTTTTCTAATAAATTATTTTAAGAAGCCTTTTCCATACTTTCGTAGCGATAAATTTACTTTAGGTAAATATGCATCCGATTATCCGATCTCTAATGATGAGGGCACATAAGGTATAAGGTATAACGGGGTGGTGTCCGCAACTCCACGTCTGAGCTCGTATTTTGCGTCACGGGTGGTAAGTGTAGTCACTCGATCCACCCTAACTCCTCGAAAAAGGCCAGCACACCCTTGATGTTGCTGACGATCTCTCGGAGAGTACCTGGGTTTCCGAAGTACTTGGTCCTGTATGTGGCGACCTCAGGGCAGTTTAGTAGCACGTGGATGAGGGCACATAATCTAATATCACTTTCTTATTCTTCTCTCCTTCCCGGTTGAGGAAAAAGATAATAAAAATATAAAGCTATTTATCTTTTTGACAAATACTTCCTATCTGGGTCAAGTCGGGTCTAATACTGCGAGTTATTTATCTTTCGTAAACCCCGACAGGAGACAGAAGTGATGCAGGAATGATTGAGGAAGGGAGAGGGAAATATTGCTGTACGCTTTCTTTTTTCTATTCCACTGCTTGTAGATGGTCTTGCGGACCGTTTCTACGTAACCGAGCAGTTATCGGCGAGACCTGAAGGGTCTCCAACCGATGGGGACGAGAGAAAAATTCTTAACCTAAGCTAACTACTACTACTACTAACATCATGATTGCTAGCAACAACAGCACTAAGGGCGCCCCTAATGGAACTCGGACCTTGGGTTAGGGCGTTGCTGGAGGCAGACTCTCTTGCTGACCCGATTCGTCGCAGGAGGGCAGGACGGCGGCGCAGGTGGCGAAATGCCGACTTGATGCCGCCATAATAGGGGCCAGCGGACGATAGATCGGGGACTCTATCATCCACGCTGCACGGTCCCTGGAGTTGTGGTGATGTCTCAGTGCACCCGGATATCGCTGAAGGAGGAGGGAGCCCGGAGGCGGGCAAAGAAGAGGGAGCCCAGATGTGGGCCATGCTGGGTGGGTCGCGAATGTTATGCGTAGTAGTTCTCGCGACCCACCCATCAAGGCGAAAGTAGGTGCATAGGCGAAGTTTATAGTGGGTGCAGGTCCCACATAACCACGTCGTCTCCCCGGACGGAGTGGTATGCGTGAGGCATTATATTCGCTAAAAAAAAAGGAGCGTTGCTGGCGAGAGGATTAGGAGGGAGACAGTAAATTCCTTTTACTCAAAAATGCTTGTAATCTAGTCATTATTTTGACAACCTTCTTTGAGCAAAGTAGACCTTTCCGCACTACTTGAATAGGCGCCAGCAAAGTTGTATGGGATTTCATTGCTTGTGAGTTTTATCCACCAGCAATTTCCTTTGAAAATCCATTATTGTCGAGTTTTGTTTCAAAAATAGTCTGGTGCAAAAAGTTTTTATTCAGAATTTGGCTGTATAGGTACAGGCAGTATAATCATTAAAGACTAATTTTAAAAAAAAAACTAAAGCCCGGGGATGGAACAAATCGTTACTTTAAATAAATTCTTACTATACTAAGCTGGTTTTAATTAAATTACTCGCATTGTTTGAGTAAAGCACTATACAAGCCTTGGTCCGCAATGACTGCGCTGCTGGCCACGCTATGAAGGCCTCGAGCTTAGGTTAGCCACGCTCTCGACCTTCAAGGTTGGTCATCATTGCAGCCCTTGCTGTCCGCGCTATAAAGGCTTCGACCTTCAGTCTCTGTCCATCAAGGGCTGCAACGCTGACCGCGCTGTGATGGCCTGGAGCTGCGCTACACTGCGCTTTCGGCCATCATCAGTGCTGCCAGCAACGCAGTCATTACAGACCGCGGCAGTAATGTACTATATTATACAACGTGTAACAGAAATGGGTGGTCATATTTAACCCGTCAAGTGTCGGGCGCACATACGGGTGTGCGTAAGAAATTCGGGCGTGAAGTGTCGGAGGCACACACGGGTGTGCGTAAGGAACGCGCTCCTATAAATTCGGTTCGTGTAAACAGTAAAATAAAACGTACAAAATCCGCTACCATAGGAGCGCGTTCCTTACGCACACCCGTGTGTGCCTCCGACACTTCGCGCCCGAATTTCTTACGCACACCCGTATATGCGCCCGACACTTGACGGGTTAAGGAGGTTGTTTGGACTCTTATTCAGAGCAACATTTATATAGGTAAATACGTAACAAAAATAGGCCAAATTTTTTTTGACTCTCTATACTAATTGTGCCGATCAGCTGATGTATTTAGTATTATACAATTCGCTCGGGGCACTAAAGTTTGAAGGAATTACATGATTTCGTTTACACTCTGTATAGACTTTAAATACTGTGTACACAATTTAATACAGTTTAAAGATTGTAACATCCATTCCGATCCGATGCGATGCGCGCCGTTTGGTAGAAATCATCCTTTAGTAGTATAGGCAAGGATCTTTAATTTAAAAAAAAAGATCTTTTCTATTTATTAATAGGACCACTAAAATTCACTCCTGTTATCCCGTCTAAGTAGGTTCTAAGATGTTATTTTATACCGCTTGTGGACGGCTTAAAATATAAAATTTCCTCATCGCACTCTGGGTATAGACGCATACTTATATTTCTAGATCCTACCTGATGATAGGATCTATGAATATAAATTTTAATATAAGTCATTATAAATTTTTGCTTGGTAGCAAAAAATGAAAATGGAAAAGAACGTGTATATTTGTTGAACCTATTGTAATATTTTATTTATTTATTTAAACGTGAAATATTATTAGTTCTTATAAGCATTTAAAATTAAATGAAATCTTATCCTTAATTAAGATATAAACATTTTAGTTTCTATCCTATCGGGGCTGCCTCATAGTTCAGTTACCAAAAAGGTTTCAAATCTTGGCTCGATTCTAATGGGATCTTCAAGTGTTTTAATTTTTTTACCTCACCTGGGTATCAAACTCGGCACTAACGCTAGAGACTACTTTATAAATACAAAACACATACAAAATAAAACTAAGCGGCAAAACCAAGGCTCCAACTTTGTATATCCCCAAGGTAGAGTTCCAAGTAAACTGCTCGACAATTAACTCTATCATGGAATAAATATTGCGGTTCTCATTGAGATTAAACAGCTGTGATTATAAAATGACTCTACGTAGAGATAAGACTGAAAATAAATGTGGTATTATACTTAAATCATTAGGCATTGTACATGACACTTGGCTAACCAGTAATTTTATGACTAGGAAATAAATTAAATTGTTATAATTAAACGAGTTCTAGAATTAGTTTTGTTGTTAAGAGGAGATGCGGTCGGCATTTAGTCCATACAAACGTATTCCTCAGTTTCTTCCTTGGTTAATGTCACTAGAGCAAATATTTTTTTACCGTATGATATATATCTATCACCACTATGTCCCTGTGTTTTGCTTTTGTCAATAAATTAATTATTAAAAGAACTAGAAACGTTTAAATTTTACAAAAATCGATCGGTTTTACCACCGTTTTTAAAGATCTGGCAAAAAATAATAAAATCGGTCCAGATTTGAAGAAGGAATCAGGGAAATACGAAAGTACAATTTCGCTAATATTGCACAGGAGAAATCAGTCCGAGATGCAGGTGTCTCTTTCGCGCTCAATTGGGAAGGTTTGCAGGAGGGGTGGAATGGAAATAGATCGCAAAAACCTATTTAAATTATTAATATTTTGCAGCCCGCGTTTCCTCTTAACGTCATACTGCTACGATACAGAACAATAACATCAAGTTTTTACAGAGAAGCTCACGGTGCTATATTTGTTTACGATGTGTCAGAACCAAAGTCCCTAGCAAAGCTGAATGAGTGGGTCGAGGAACTTCAAGTATACTCCACCAAGAAGAACATAGTCTGCTTAGTTGTCGACAATAATATGGACAAGCATATCATTTTGGGACCCAGTGCATAATATCAAGCAAGCACATTGGGTCACCCGCGCGACGGCGCAACGAGTATTCCCAAGGAGGGTTGATGTCAGGCAGGCGGCCGGTCATAAAACAGTAAGCTAAAACCTCTAACAACATGGATTTATGAAATACATGTTGTGCCGACCCCACCTAGTGTGGGATAAGGGCAGGGAGAAGAAGATTAACATCATACTGCAAACGCCTCGTTGGTCTAGTGGTGGCAAGCGTGACTGATCGTGAGGTCCTGGGTTCGATCTCCAGGTCTGGCAGTGTGTTATTAGGTTTTTCGAGTGAAATTCCTCAGTAGCAGTCCGGAGTTTGTATTTGTGCCCGGTTAATTGCAATATGGTCGCCCCCTATTACACGGGACTTAAACATACCGGCGAAATGAGGGTGTTACTAAATCGGGTGTAAAAATACCGTTAACGAATCCGAGAGCCACGTATTCTTTCTATCATTACGAAGATTTTTTGGTATTGGGTCATACCTGTGAAGCGACTGGTTATGGAGATATTGAAAGTTAAAGTCACCATATTTTTGTGCGTTTTTCACGAAAACTAAGTTTAAATATTATTATTAAACATTCTTCTATACAAACATTATCAACATTTTTGAAATGTAGGCACTATCTGAGGCGCGTGCGCTTCCATTGCGCGCTACAATTAAAAGCTATTTTTAATACCAGAAAATAAAAGTCGTTTCCCAGCAATAATGATTGCTGAATGTTACTTAGTTTTATGTACAGTATGCGTAAACTTCAGCTTCGTTAAGGCTATTTTTACACCCTTTATACCTCTGCCCAACCCATCCGGGAATAAGGGCGTGATGTTATGTATGATATGTCTACTACGATTTAGTGTGTAAAACCCTCACATATCCCGGTATCCCGACAGGAAGTTCCCTTTGAGGGTTTTATCTCGAAAAAGACGTTCTCACTGAAGAGAAAACATTTCAGCAGTGTTTACGATAAGATAAGTTCATTCACTTACCGATACTCTTATCCCTGATGACCACCTTGTGGGCAGTCTCCACTGGTAGCGTTTTCCTGACGATTTTCCCATTGCTAGTCAACCGATGTATTGTAACTTGTAACTGGCTCAACATTCTGGGGCTGATGCTCGCGTTCTTGAGGACTCCAGGACCTGGGCAAAAAGGATACCATGAGGATAGTTAATTATTTGGCAAAATTCATGTCTTCTCGTCGCCTATATCTATATTAACAGTGATAGCCTAGTGGTGTGACCGTCAGACTGCCAAGTCATAGGTCTCGAGTTTGACCCTAAGGCACGAACCTCTGACTTTTCGGATTCATGTGCCTATCGTATTATCACTTGCTTAAAAACGGTAAAGGAAAATATCGTGAGGAAACCGGCATGCCTGAGAGATATTTCTCGACGGCATGTGAAGCCAAGTCAGAGGCCCATGGGCGGCATAAACTCTGATACCTAGTTAGTTACTAACCACGCGAAAAAGACAAAAGAAAGTCTATATCGCAAGGTCTGAAGACTCTTTATCCAATGCGCCCTGCCTGTCATGCCCTACGGTGCTGAGATGTCTGGCAGTTGGACTAGACCACAATTCAGTCGCTGATAGAGGTAGCTATGCTTGGAGTCATCCAGAGAAGAGCCGACATAGCTTGCAGGATCAGCAAACTGGAGTGGCAGTGGGCTCCTATACCCTACATCTCTGACCTTCACATACACGCGACGGGTTAACTTTAATGTTCAGGTGGTAGCTAGCCAGGCGGACCGTATAGATCCTACCACCAAGCGTGCTGGGTTTTGTTGAATCTTACAACACGCGTCTATTCCCAACGTCATCATCATCATCCTCCTGCCCTTATCCCAACTTATTTGTGGTCGCCGCAGTGCGTCTTCTTCTTCCATACATCTCTATTAGCCGTCATTTCAGTAGTCACCCCCTTTCTATCCATTATCATCTTTCACACTATCCATCCATCGCTTCTTTGGTCTTCCTCTACTCTTATAACCATCCACATTCATACTCAATACTTTCCTCACGACATGTTCCTCGTTCCTCCGCATCACATGCCCATACCATGACAACCGGTTTCCACACAACTTCTCAGTCAACGGCGCCACTTTCAGGCTTCCTCTTACATACTCATTTCTAATTTCGTCTATTCAGGCGTGAGGTGAGGAAATCTTAACCCTCGTTTTTTTCACCTAAAAACATGTTGTGATACAAGATGTAAACAAATTGTGTAAAGATCTTTTTAAAAGTAGGTACCTACTGGTTATTAACACGTACCTAATGAGCGTGGGTAAAAGATTCACAAATATGTTTGCTACTTAAAGGAAGCAATTACAAAGTTTTTTGAGAAAAATCACTGATACATGTAGAATACATGTTTTATACCCATGTGTAAATACCTCGTTAGTCTAGTGGTGGCAAGCACAACTGCTGATCGTGAGGTCCTGGGTTCGATCCCCAGGTCGGGCAAAGTGATATTGGGTAGCAGCTCGGAGTTTGGATTTGTGCACATTTGATGGCAATAGGCTCGCCCCCTATTACATGGGACTTAAACATGATGGCGAAATGAGGGTGTTACTATACACCTCTGCCCAACCCTTCGGGGAATACAGGCGTTATGTTATGTAAACGAAAGGTAACTTTCTAGCCCGTCTCCACATCGGATAAAAGTAACAGAGTAGGCTCTCTTTCATTTCATGGAACGAATACCTCAATATCTAGGTATTTTAACTACCTAGGGAATTCACATGTGTAATTATGTAATTACAACATACATAACATCACGCCTGTATACTCCGAAGGGTTAGGCAGAGGTGTAGGTATAGTAACACCCTAATTACGCCGTTATGTTTAAGTCCCATGTAATAGGGGGCGAGCTTTTTACCATCAATCGAGCACAAATCCAAACTCCGGGCTGCTACTGAGAAATTCCACACGAAAACCAAATAACATTTTGTCCGACCTGGGGATCGAACCCAGGACCTCACGATCAGCAGTCGCGCTTGCCACCACTAAACCAATGAGGCAGTCTTTCATTTCATAGAGCTAATATCTCGATATCTAGGTATATTAACTACCTTTTTTTTTCTTTGGAAAGTCCTCGTGGATTTCCCTCGCCCGGGGAAGGAAAGGGAGTCTGCCGGACTCTTACCGGCTAAAAACCAACGGTGTCCCTCCTAATCTATGGCCAAGGTCACGAGATTCGCTATTGCATGCACCGCAACCAGCAACAGGTATATTAATTACTTACCTTACCGGGGTTGTGGTGCATGCTTTTGCGAATCCCGCGACCCCGGCCGAACGGTCAGGAGGAGGAACACCGTTGGTTTTTAGAGTCCGGCAGACCCGTACGCCTTCCCCTGGCGAGGGACATCCATGAGGATTTTCCAATGATAAAAAAAAACTACGTGTAAACGAAATCATGTAATTCCTTCAAACCTCGTGATGTACTGCTGACATAGATTAACCCTGCACGGGATACTTTTGGATTCAATAAAAAAATTATTACAAGAAGTAAACATGTGTTCTTAACGTGTGGCATTTTAGGGCTCCGAGCGAATTGCGCGGATAACGTTTGCCGCGTGGTCATTTAACTTGGGGCGCTAAAAAGCCTCACGTTAAGAACACATGTTTAATTCTTGTAATATTTTTTGTATTGAATCCAAAAGTATCCCGTGCATCGTTAATCTATGTCAACAGTACATCACGAGGTTTGAAGGAATTACATGATTTCGTTTGTTACACCCTGTATTAATTACCTAGGGAATTCACGTGTGTAATTATCATCACACAATAAATAATTATAAATGTCGACCTTTGCTCAGAATTGAAGAAAAACGTGTACAGCAACTATTTATTAGTAGTACTTACAACTAACAAGTATTTCTCGTTTAAACGAACGAATTGTCGATAATTTTCCTCAATATTGTCTTTTTGTTTATATTTCTAGACAAATTATACAGTACACCTAAAGATTGCAGAGATCATTTCATGATTCTATTTATGTTTACGACGTGAGAAATCCAGACGACAATTATAATGCTTAGGAGTTGCGTGTAGGAACTTAGTACCTATAGTACTCAGCACTTGTATATTGATCCTGTGTGGGGACGGGCTAAAATATAAAGGATGACTTACGCTAGACCATGTCGGGTCCGAGCCGAGTGTCGGCCGTAGCAGGGTCAACTAATATTACATATATTTTGTATGGACACACTCACGCTATACCGAGCGGCAAGCGAGTGACGGCCGAGCCACGGACAACGCTCGGAAACAACTCGGTCCCGGCTCGGCTCGGCCATCGGCCTGTTGCATGAATACAGTGCCGCCGAGCTGCGCCCGAGCAGTTGTAGTGATGCTATACAAGCGCACTGACGTTTTATTCGTCGTCAGAAAATGAACATCTTTACAAAGATTCACAAATTCTCTTTTCTTTTGTCGCTCTCTCCAAAGTGGATGCACACTCCATTTCCTTGTAGTTGAAGATTTATCAGATTCTTCATCGTCCAGATCGATCGCAATAGCCGCTAATTCCAGATCGTCAAAATTCAACATGATTGCAGTCTAGTTACAACACAATTTTTGCTCGGACGAGTATACTGCATCAGGCGCAGCGGTAATTGCTCGGTCGAGGCCCGTCTTTGTAATTATAGGCACGGGACCGGCTCGGTGACCGTGCTACGGCCGACACTCGGTTTGGACCCGACATGGTCTAGCGTGAGTCATCCTTAAAATTACCTCACCGCACGCTGGGAATAGACGCGTGTTGTAAGATTCAACAAAACCCAGCACGCGATGTGGTAGGATCTATACGGTCCTGGCTAGCTACCACCTCCAGCGCCAAGCAGTTTACTGTGCTCTGTCGTATATATGTTAGAGCCAGAGAGGTATAGAGCCCCTGTATATCTTTGCTACTTGGATTCGTATTCCATCTTAAACCCTAACTGCGCTGACCATCAAGTGAAACTAGAGTCAAACCCGGCCAAAGTTCGTTCTGCCTAGCCTTTTCGCAACTATGATGGGGTCAGCTTCCAGTCTAACCAGATGCGGCTGAATACCAGTATTTTACACGGAGTGACTGCCGTCAGACCTCCGCAAGTTCCGCAACCCAATTACTGGGCAATAGGTTAGACCGGTTGTCAGGCTTTCGGGCTGACTACCCGTAACGACTGTCATAGGTATTCGTATGACACCAAACGCGACCAAGGTAAAGAATAAATTAAAACAAAAGTGAAGTGTGAAGTGATACCACGATGATGATTGTCATATTATCATCAAATGATTTCAAGGACACTGCAATTTCTGTTTATCCTAAACTAGCGGCCCGTCCCGGCTTCACACGGGTGGACATTTTTCCCGTTTTTGCAACATTTTTCATTTTTATATTGGTCGTAGCGTGATGTTATATAGCCTATAACCTTTCTCGATAAATGAACTATACAACACGAAAATAATTTTTCAATTCCAACCAGTAGTTCCTGAGATTAGCGCGTTCAAACAAACAAACTCTTCAGCTTTATAATATTAGTATACCTATAGATAATATGGCATGCAGATACACTCGGTAACTTACCGTCCGTTCACACAGCGATCCGTTTCAACAGATCTGTCGCTAATGGATGTGTTGTTCACATCTGTACCGACGGATCAGTTAAACAAATGGCAGCTGCGTCGCATCTGGCAGGTAGGGTACGATAAAAATAACGGATCCAGTATTTTTTACTGGATTCGGAATACTGTCGTGTATGTGAACTCGCTCATTCAGCTACAGGCGCCATCACCATAATAACAAGGGATCCGCTAAAACGGGTCCTGTAAACAGTTTCTGTGTGAACAGGCTGTTAGTCGGTGATTACTAAAACATTTTAATGATTCTCAAGCGTTCTCGTAATACATCACGACCTAAGTTAGAGTTGTTTTAATTCAGATAGCCATGTCTGTATAGACATTGAAATGATACATTCAAAAATACTTGGGCTAATCTCAATAAGCTCGCTCTATCATTGTTTGAGTAAAGCACTATATAAACCTTGGTCCGCAATGACTGCGATGCTGGCCACGCTATGATGGCCTCGAGCTTAGTTTAGCCACGCTCTCGGCCTTCAAGCTTGGTCATCATTGAAACCCTTGCTGTCCGCGCTATAAAGGCCTCGACCTTCGGTCTCGGTCTTAATTCCAGCTTGTCCATCAAGAGCTGCAATGCTGACCGCGCTGTGATGACCTGGAGCTGCGCTACACTGCGCTTTCGGCCATCATCAATGCTGCCAGCAACGCAGTCATTACAGACCGCGGCAGTAATGTACTATTATATTGTGCTACTGTTTAAACTGACACAATAATAATAATATGTCTAACGAGAACCTTGTGAAAGCCGAGAAAGATAAAGAAATTAAGTATCAAGACTTGGCACACGAGGTTGTCGACATGTGGGAGGTTGACTCTGCAGTCATTGTGCCGATAGTCGTGACGGCCAATGGCTTAATAGCCAAGAGCCTCGACCAACATCTGACGAGGCTCGCGTTGGGCAGCTGGGTCAAGGGCCTGATACAGAAAGCGGTACTTCTGGACACGGCACGTATTGTCAGGAAGTTCCTCTCTCTGAGGCCCTGACCACCGGTAGCTTGGACTCTGTTCCCGATGCCGGTGGGCTACTATTTTTTATATTTTTAAATGTTTTTTTATATTTTTTATAGAAATATTTAAAAATGTAAATAATATGTAAATATAAATGAATAAACGACATAAGTATATGTCTAACATCTGTCGGCACTGACATAGAACGTGAGTCTAACTGGCAAGCCGTGACCGTATAGTACCGACATTACTAGTATTTATTAACCTTGCTATATTAATACTGGTACTATTTTACCTACAGGGTGGGGCTCATCTATACTAATATTATAAAGCTGAAGAGTTTGTTTGTTTGAACGCGCTAATCTCAGGAACTACTGGTTGGAATTGAAAAAATATTTTTGTGTTGGATAGTCCATTTAACGAGGAATGTTATAGGCTGTATAACATCACGCTACGACCAATAGGAGCGGAGCATAAATTAAAAATGATGCAAAAACGGGAAAAATGTCCACCCGTGCGAAGCCGGGACGGCCGCTAGTGGCATAACAACCGTGCAGATCATACGATTTGCGAGGTGACCGTTCGTTACACATCGACACCCCTCCGTGCCTCGGAGAGCACGTTAAATCTTCGGTCCCGGGTGTCATACGAATACCTATGACAGTCGTTACGGGTAGTCGGAAGCCCGAAAGTCTGACAACTGGTCTAATTATAGGATATTGGTATTGCCCAGTAACTGGGTTGCGGAGTTCTGATAGCAGTCGTTCTGTCTAAAATACTGATGTAGCCCCATCTAGTTAGACTGGAAGCTGACCACAACATAGTTGGGAAAAGGCCAGGCAGAACGAACACACACATATATAAACTCACGCCTCTTTCCCATGGGGGTAAGCAGAAACTATAGAATGCCACATGCTACGACCCTTACATACACCTTTCGCTTCGTCCACATTCATACACCTTGTCATACACGCACGCCGGTTGAGAGTACTACGCACCTGTCCTTTGTGAAGAACATCATCAATAAAAATCGATGTATGTTCTACTAGGGCGTCCTCTACCGACGTTTCCACTGACATCCGCCTGATAAAGCCGTGTATCGTATTTTTACAGATTTATTCGTGTGTTGAGTGACTTCGTTTTGTTATTGCTTGTCTGAGCGTGTCTCGTGTGTAAAAAGTTATTATGCACACAATAATAATGAAAGTTGCCTATCAAACTCTGTTGTTGACTGTACCAAAATCTTAACATAAACATCACCTCTGTATTCCCCGAAGGGTAGGGCAGAAGTGTATAATAACACCCTCATTTCGCCGTTATGTTTAAGTCCCATATAATAGAGGGCGTGCCTATTGCCATTGACCGGGCACAAATCAAACTCCGAGCTGATACTGAGGAATTCCACACAGAAAAACCCAATAACACTGCCCGACCTGGGGATCGAACCTAGGACCTCACGATCAGCAGTCGCGCTTGCCACCACGAGGCAGTTAAATGTGTTTTACTGACTTATTACCAAGTGCCAATAAGGAAATACTTCAACATAATTCTGTTACGCTCAATCGTTTGCAAACAAACTGATGAGTATCTACATATACATGTAACGACTTCTGTTTATTCGTTCATAAGGGGGTACTAAGCCGCGGGCAACTTAATGTATCACTGATTGTTTTAAAGAAAGTGTGAAGATATTAAAATTCGATTATAAAAAAATCCATGCAAAAAGATTTTTACTTTAGTTTTTTCAAAAATTCTTCATCTCTGCTTTAGTTACGAATTCAGAAAATAGAGCTTCTAATCCGTGACCTGAAATATGACCTAAAATATAAATCATAGCTGAGGATAGTAGAATTTAGCGTATTTTTTATGAAATCTTTAAACAGCTATTTCTCTTAAACTAATGACTTTTGGGGAAAGTTGTAGAACAAAAGTTAGCCATTATTATGGGTACTTTAACACCCTTTCAGCTTAGTACCCCCTTTCCGACTAACCTTGTATATTTATTTATTTACTTAAAGGTTCACCTGCACATACATACACATAAAATATTGTAAATTATACGGTAATCCATACTATATCCATACTTAATATTATAAATGCGAAAGTGTGTTTGTTTGTTTGTTTGTCCTTCCTTCACGCCCTAACTAAGCAACCAATCGACTTGATTTTCGGCATAGAGTTAGTTGAAAGGATGAAGAGTAACATAGGCTACTTTTGGTCCTGGAAAAACATCATGTTAATTCCACGTGAGCGAAGTCGCGGGTAAAAGCTAGTATTCTAATATATATGATAATTACAGGTAAACACAACATTGACAACAAAGACGCCAGATTACCGCTTAGTTGCTAACTTATATCTAGCACCCATATTCTAAGACGTTCCTCCAAAACTTACTCGACTCGACTCCTCGAATCAGCCTTTCTCACTACCATCGGTAGTTATAGTTGACATAAACGTCCTCGACTCGAGGTTTTTCCTCAGTCGAGGTAGGGAGGTAGGTAGGAAGTGTCGTAGTTCGTATGTAACAAAAATGAATTTTGAAGACTTTATCGAATATGCTTACGATAATCCTTACAATTATTTATCGCGGCGTTATTTGCGCGATGCAGATAAACAAACTTATGACGTAATTGACACCACTCTACCTCGACTGTTTTGAAAACCCCTCAGTCGAGGAACCTCAAAGTTCACTCGTAATTGCGACTAAGAATACAATTTTGAAGGTGTTTTCGAGGCCGTCCTGAGTCGAGTAAGTTTTGAAGGAACGTCTTAGAATATGGGTGTAGGTGTACAATTGATTAAGAAACAAGAAAAACAAAAAATAATTTAAGTTATGAAAAATAAAAGAAATATAAAAAAACAGTGTAATCAGAGTGGATATATACAACGACATTGAAATAAATAGACACGCTATCTCGTATAGGCAACATGTGCTAAATGCATTGACGCAATAAGGTTCAAACTACCGCTAAACAGTTGTCAAGTTGTATAGCACTGTGGTTTCAGAACCACAACTCGTTGATACCATATTGTTCTTCTAAACAACGCATGTAGTACGTAAGTACATATTATATCAACGGATTTATATTACATGAGAGTCTCGTGGGTAAGGTTACCATGCAAATGGATCGATTTGTGAAGTGACGCTGGCTGCGGTTATTTCTTGGATGGATGACCGTTCCCACCGTGCTTGAGAGAGCATAGTAAGCTGTCGGTCCATGTTATGATCTTCTGTATAATTACAAGGTTAGTCGGAAAGGTGGTACTAATCCGCGGGCCACTTAAAGTATCTGATGATAAAGCAAGTGTTAAAATTTCAAAATTCGATAATTTTTATTTCCATTTAAAATGATTTTTATGTTAGTTTTTTCAAAGATTCTTCATTACTGCTTTAGTTACCAATTCAGGAAATAGAGCTTCTTATCCTTGACCCCAAATATGATCTAATATGTAAACACAGCTGATCATAGCTGTAGATCTCGAGTTCGAACCCAAGGCACATACCTCTGACTTTTCGGATTCATGTGCGTATTGTATAATTATCACTTGCTTAAAAACGGTGAAGGAAAACATCGTGAGGAAACCGGCATGCCTGAGAGATATTTCTCAACGGCATGTGAAGCTAAGTCAGAGGCCCATGGGCGGCATAAACTCTGACACCAGGTTAGTCAGTAACCACACGAAAAGAAGAAGAAGAAGTAGAGCTCGTTCAGGAAAGTACTCCCACCATTCCTATTTCTAATACCAAACAGCGTTGCTGTGTTCCAATTTGACAGGTATGAGTCCGGTGACATTACAGGCACATGAACTTCACAACTTTGTCTCTAAGGTTGGCAACACATTATCAAACCTGCTATGGCACTTTCCTCAAAACGCCATTCCAGACGTTGCCCTACATTGTTACACTCACATAGTTTTTATACTACAACGTCTGGACTTTAAAAGAGAACTTGATCTCTGAGTTTGTTTCGGCTTTTCTTCTCAGAGCTAGTCAGATAGGAAACGCTAGCGCCATCTAGTCTTAAAAAAACATTACATTGACTTGTAAAAGTGTCTCTAACAGATTTATTTACATATCATTTATCAGCAATTCTCTTGGTGCCGGTCTTCTACTTTTCGTGTGGTTAGTGTCACCTGGTGTCAGAGTTTATGCCGCCCATGGGTCTCTGACTTAGCTTCACATGCCGTCGAGAAATATCTCTCAGGCATGCCGGTTTCCTCTCGATGTTTTCCTTCACCTTTTTTAAGCAAGTGATAATTATACAATACGCACATGAATCCGAAAAGTCAGAGGTGCGTGCCTTGGGTTCGAACTCGAGACCTGTGACTTGACAGTCCGATAGTCACATCACTAAGCTATCACTACTGTTAAAAATTGCCGGTGCAATTACAGGTACATCATCTTAGGTTAGCAGCATTATTGTAATAAATCTAGTAAACTTACAATCAGGTATCAGACCAGCTGGGTATCCATAGTCAGAGTGTGGTCTGTAAGTGCCGGCTTGCGCTTGACCGATCACTGCGAACGACAACGCGACCGCCACTGCTATTTTGAAAATTCTCGACATTGTTCTGTAAAGAAAAATAAATATTTAGGAAGAGTTTTTATGACTACCTCGTTGATCTAGTGGTGGTAAGTGGGACTGCTGATCATGAGGTCCTGGGTTCGATCCCCAGGTGTGGAATGCCTCAGTAGCAGCCCGCGTTTAGATTTGTGTCCGGTTGATGGCAATAGGCCCGCCCCTTATTACATGGGACTTAAACATAACGGCGAAATGAGAGTGTTACCTACTATACACCTCTGCCCAACCCTCCGTTGAATACAGGCGTCACGTTATGTTAATAATGATTTATTTATTATTCGTAACAAATGGAATGTATAAGGTGGATGTCAATGGAAACGCCGGTAGAGGACGTCCTAGAAGGACATACATCAATGTTATTGGTGATGTTCTTCACAAAGGTCAGGTGCGTAGTACTCTCAACCAGCGTGCGTGTATGTCAAGTAGGGTTGCCACCTTTTTTTTGCAGTTAAAGTACATTGGTTATTATAGGTAAGAAAAAAAAGTACATAGTATCAATATAAAGTACAATTTATTTTTCTTTATTATTATGTTTAAAAACATATTTTTTATTGCTTTTTGCATTTTGTATGAAATTAGTAGTGATGTAACGCTGGCGAGTGGCGACATCGATACAGCACCAATCGATAAATTTCCTTTAACGAAAAAATACGACTAAAGTTTTCAAAATCTCAAAGAAATCAAATCATGCGAAATAAAGTATTTTCGTGTACTTTGTTGTTCTCATAAACTATAGAGTACAATTACCTGAAATAACGTACAATACTTTATTATAAAGTACGAGTGGCAACCTTAGTCAAGATGTATGAATGTGGATGAAGCGAAAGGAGTATGTAGGGATCGTAGCATGTGGCGTTCTATAGTTTCTACCTACCCTCATGGGAAAAAGGCGTGAGTTTATGTATGTATGTATATGAATCTTATTATTCGTGTCTTTTAAAATTCAAATGCACGATTTGTTTGTCGTATTGCAACATTGCATATTACATATCTATTAAATCATTGTTACTGTGTGATTCACACATTCTGCTTCTAAATATGCGCATACGCAGATGTATTATTTATCACGGTGTTCCCTGCTGCTGACCAATGAGGTTCTGAAGCACTAAACTGTGCGCAGACACAAAGTATCCCGGGCACTTAGTGGCCCGTCTGCCGTCAGCCTAATTAAATGTTCCAAACCACAGACGTAATAAGTATTTCAAACTTATTTGATTTAGTTTAAAGTTTAGTCCCTAGTAAACTGAATGAATGGGTCGAGGAACTTCAAGTATACTCCACCAAGAAGAACATAGTCTACTTAGTTGTCGGCAATAAGATTGACAAGCATATCATTTTGGGACCCAGTGCATAATATCAGCAAGCACATTGGGTCACCCGCGCGACGACGCAACGAGTATTCCCAAGGAGGGTTGATGTCAGGCAGGCGGTCGGTCATAAAACAATAAACTTAAACCTCTAACGACATGGATTTACGAAATACATGTTGTGCCGACCCCACCTAGTGTGGGATAAGGGCAGGAAGATGATGTTGATTTGATTTAGTTTAAACAAAAAATTAAAATACAAAAATGGTTATTTCAATCTATATTATAAATAGGAAAGATTTGTATTTTTATATGTAACGAATAAACTTAAAAACTACTGGACCGATTTCAAAAATTCTTTTGCCGTTAGAAAGCTACATTATCACTGAGTAACATAGGCTATATATTTATTACGCGGGCGGAGCCGTGTGGACACAGATAGTAACTTATAAAGATGTCACATTACAGGGTTAGGAGTCTTCTTTTAACCAACAATTTGCTTGTGTTAGAAGAAATCACTATTCCGTGGAAAATATACTGATATATTAATTACTAGCTGTGTCCTCACGGCTCCGCCCGTAGCCTATATTACTCAGTGATAATGTAGCTTTCTAACGGGAAAAGAAATTTTGAAATAGGTCCAGTAGTTTTTAAGTTTATTCGTTACAAACTTAGATACAAATTTTTCCTCTTTATAATATTAGTGTAGATAAGTCACTGTTGTTTTAAGTACACAGCCTCAGAAGAAGTCAGTATTCTGGTATAATATAATATGAAAAAAAAAGGTAATATGATTGCACGAAGTATGTGTGTGTGGGCGTGTGCAAACAACCGTAAGTAAATAAATAAACTCATTCCTTTTTAATATCATCAAATCAGTAAAAAAACACATTTACATCAAAATTATTGTCATTTCATTAATCACTATAATGTTGGATACGCGATCATTTATATAATGGGAAAAGAGTTCAAAACAATATTTAAAAACACCGGAAGTGTTTGAAAGGAAATTGAGAAATAATGGTAGCTTTGTTGTTATTATTGGGTACCTATAATGTTCTATAACATTTGCATTATTGCCGCGGTTACCTGAAATTCATTCACGCTTCAATACTATTCATAATTAGAAGAATTTTTCATATGACTGGGTCGAGGAACTTCAAGTATACTCCACCAAAAACATTTTAACAAAAATAAAACCGACTTCAAAAAAAAAACAATGAAAAGAATAAAATAATTACCATATTATAAAATTAACAGTTTCAGAAGTCGGTGCGTTCAATTTGGTTCAGCGTGGCTTAGCACCGACTTCTAAAACTGTTAATTTTATAATATGGTAATTATTTTATTCTTTTCATCGTTTTTTTGAAGTCGGTTTTATTTTTGTTAAAATGTTTTTTATAAAATACATGTTGTGCCGACCCCACCTAGTGTGGGATAAGGACAGGGAGAAGAATTAGAAGAATTTTAAACAAACAACAATTTAAAATGTAATGGGAATTTAATTAAGTAAGGGGGTGACCGCCTAGAGGGTTCAATGCTTGCCTTCCATGCAGGAGAGTCTGATTTCAACCCGACCCGCACCTCTGACTTTTCGAATTCATGTGCGGATCAGAATTTAATTATAACTTGCGTTAACGGTGAAAGGAAAACATCGCGAGGAAACCTGCACACCTGAGAAGGCTCCAAGTAGTTCTCGATGGTGTGTGTATTCTGCCAACCCGCACCGGGTCAGCGTAGTGGACTTAGGCCTACTCACTTCTCATTCTCAGAAGAGCACGTGCCTCGGAGAGCACGTTAAACAGTCGGTCCCGGGTGTCATACGAATACCTATGACAGAAAGTCAGATAGGGTCAAGAAGACCCTGGAATCCTCGCATTGCTACGAACCACGCCCTGTTGATCTAATTGTAATTCTTATTAAAATATATATAGTGTACGGTTACAAGTGTTATTCTTTATCCTCCCGTAAGTACACGCCTGCTAAATTTTATGTGCACGTGCTAGTTGAGGGTTGACTCCTAAAGCCACCCTAAAATGTTACATTGGGGCCCAACGTGGGGCCAGTTGTTACGGGAAGTCAGAAGCCCGAAAGTCTGATAACCACTCCAACCTCAGGATATCGGCATTGCCCGGTAACTGGGTTGCGGAGGTCTGATGGCAGTCGCTCCGTGTAAAATACTAGTATTCAGCCGCATCTGGTTAGACTGGAAGCTGATCCGAACATAGTTGAAAAAAGCTAGGCAGATCAGAACTTCTCAGAAGAAGCTTCGTGCCCAGCAGTGGGACAGTAATTGGCTGATTAGGCTATACCTTTGCTCTGCCTAACTATGGATGATCTTAGCGTGTAGATTTTAATCCTTATCCTTACTAATATAATAAAAGCGAAAGTTTGTATGTATGGATCTATGGATGGATGTATGTATGTATGGATGTTTGTTACTCTTTCACGCAAAAACGGCTGAACGGATTTGGATGAGATTTGGCACACAGATAGACTATGCCCTGGATTAACACATAGGATACTTTTTATTCGGGTACATCAAGTAGTTTCCCTAGGATGCGGGTGAAACCGCGGGTAATAGCTAGTATGGTATACATAAATTATTTTTCTACAATTTCTTTGGTCAAATAGAAACTATACTGGTCTCTAGTTCGCCGCATCAAAGGTTACCATTTCAAAATGTAGGAATGCCTGCCCAGAGTGCCTTAAATGCCTGATTTCACAGAAAAATGCCTGTAGATCTCTCTCTCAAGTCGGCAAGAGAATAGCTCATGCTGTGTCGTGCAAAGATTAGGCAGTTAGCAAGGTTGGTAGTGGAGCTGACTACACAGTGTGCTCCGTACGTACCTACTTAAGTATCGTCGCTCATAGAGGCATTTTGATTGCACCCTTATGCCTGTCTCAGAGTAATGTCGGCCGCACGCTTGTCTAAACCTTATGACAAAAATAAAACCGACTTCAAAAAAACGAAAAAAAATTAGTTTGAAGTCGGTTTAATTTTTGTTAAAATGTTTTTTTCTTTTTTTCATTTTAGTGGCCTTTTTTAAAACATGGTTGGACCTACTAAAGACGCTGCTAGTAACATAATCACATTATCACATTATGCGTAGGTACTGTTCGTTATTGAAGAGTTTCGTTGTCTATCTCCGAAATTCTTCATCAGATCTTCAGCAATTTTAAATAGGACCACTTCGAACGAATACTCTTTCATACAAAAAAAAAGAATATTCCAAATCTATACTAATATTATAAAGAGGAAAGATTTGTATGTAACGTATAAACTTAAAAACTACTGGACCGATTTCAAAAAATCATTTACCGTTAGAAAGCTACATTATCACTGAGTAACATAGCTTATATTTATTACTGGAATAAAACTTCTTACGCGGACGGAGCCGTGAGGACACAGCTAGTCGGTTTATAAATGACGGCATAGTGAGGTAACAGACATAAAAAAAAAACAGCCGAATTGATAACCTCCTCTTTTTTTTGGATGTCTAATAAAAATGCCTGTCATATGATAACCCTAGTAGCATCCCACATACAGATGGTTGAACACAAAATTTATATAGAATCTCATTCACTTCCAACCAATCATTTGGTAAGAAAAACGATCCGTTTTTGTTTATAGGAACCCGGCGTTATTGTTGTCGGCGGTAACCACTTCAATCAGATGTGCCGTTGGCCTGTTTGCCAACCTTACACACGCACACATAACATCACGCCTGTATTCCCCGAAGGGTTGGGCAGAGATGTATAGTAACACCCTCATTTCGCCATTATGTTTAAGTACCTTGTAATAGGAGGCGAGACTATTGCCATCAACCGGACACAAATCCAAACTCTGGGCTGCTATTGAGGAGTTCAACACGGAAAAACCTAATATGTAACACTGCCCGACCCGGGGATCGAACCCAGGACCTCACGATCAGCAGTCGCGCTTGCCACCACTAGAACAACGAGGCCAACCGTACCCCATACATAAAAAACAACTTAGATTCACGAAAACGTATAAAAGATCACACATTACTTCCTGCTTTTTATGGCATGGCCAATTAGACCGTAAGGTCAACTAATAAAGGCCTATACCTACCGAAAACTGGTTGGCAATAATATGCTAAATCAAGTTCAATGATAATCATTCAAGGTTTTGAGCAATCTTCCGTTTAGGTAAGTAGCTGCGAAGAAGATAACAGTCACGTGCGTGCTACGTATAAAACTGGGATCCGTAGTCATAACAGAATAAAAAAAGAACTCAAATATTATGAAAAAATAATAAAAAACAAAAAAATACAAAAAGATTTTTTAAGAAACAGATAAATAATCTTATTTAGTACTTACGTAAACAAGAACATGCGTTGTTGCATGTATTTTTAATAAAATTAAGTATAGAAAAGGAACGCGATATGAACCGAAAAGTTGGTTTGCATTTTTTTTTTTTGTTTTTTTTTTCTGGAACTTTTTGTACTGAGCTAAGTAACTGTGTTAAATATCTTTTAACTAAAGAGGAATCGCTCAAAACAATTTTCTAGAAATACTACAGATTTCTAATAATAATTTTAGTGGAAAAGTTATATTAGGCATATTTCAACTGCCGAGTAGAACATTTTTTAACCGACTTCCAAAACGGAGGAGGTTCTCAATTCGACTGTATGTTTTTTTTTTTGTATGTTTGTTCCGCGATCTTTGCTAATTATGAACCGATTTTAATTATTATTTTTTGTTTGAAAGAGTATTCTTTCAAAGTGGTCCCATTTAAATTTCGTGAAGATCTGATGAAGAACTTCGGAGATAGACCATTTGAAGTCGGTTTTATTTTTGTTAAAAAGTGATTATTGTTCAATTTCTTTTAGAGACGGACATGACCACAAGATATTTTTTTTATCTAGGTACATAAATTGCTAAATAATAGATGCAAGTATTATTATATAATTCAACGTAATTGTAACTAATATGAGCCATAAAGCGCGTGAAAGTTGATCATACTTAATTATTATTATCCGCAACAAGATGAGAATGATATTTTTTTATTTGCGTCATTTAATTTACTTAAGTACTATAATATACAAATTACTTGTAAATCTTTTTTAAGGTAAGAAGGTTTTTTTTGTAGTATTTTGGATTTATACCTGGTTGATATTTATTTATTTATTATATTTTTAAGAGGTACATGATAGGCCTTAAGATCTAATAAAGTGTCCCACAAAACTGTATAAACAGTTTGACTGTGGAATCAAGTAATCTTGTACCATATTATATATTATTACATTTAGATTTATGGAGTGCACTTATATTAAGGTAAGGTATTTAGAAGATATTTTTTTAACATTTTTTTAAACTTATTTTTATTAGCTTCACGTCTGATTACCATATATATATATATATATATAGCAATAGATATATATTGGCATATGGTATTGTGATATAGCAATAGGCTCGCCCCTATTACATGGGACTTAAACATAACGGCGAAATGAGGGTGTTACTATACACCTCTGCCCAATCCTTCGGGGAATACAGGCGTGATGTTATGTTATGTTTTTTTAATATATTTATCGGAGGTTTTTGTAGTATCATATTTTATCATAGACTGATCTGTTCAAACAGGAATTCTGCCTTCAATTTCAAAACAGACGATTTGTAAATAATAATGTATGATACATTTATGCTGTGACAGATGGACAGTTGAACTCAAGGGCAACACATGATGGACACACTAGATGGACAGTTGAACTCAAGGGCAACACAGTCACGTGTAATAATATGTATACACAGAGAAATTCAAAAGCGATTTCCTTCTAAAATATCTATTAGAATTACGAAATGTTACACACTTATTAGTTTCTACAAATACATACGAATTATGGTTTCGAATTGTTCTTAATTACAATCTATTCTCTTAAAGAAATTAGCTTTTTAAGTTCGCTATATGTATATTTAATATCTTTAAACGAGCAATTCTTGTATATATATAATCTGAATCTCGGAAACGGCTCCAACGATTTTCATGAAATTTTGTATGCAGGGGGTTTCGGGGGCGATAAATCGATCTAGCTACGTTTCATTTTTAGAAAACGTCGTTTTATCCGTGTTTTCAGGCAATGAAAAACTACTACAATATCATTAGAATACGAAGGTAAATTTCGCCATAAAACGTTAGGTTATATAGCTCAGGTGGGAAATCAGGAGGTCCCGAAACAATATGACCCCGGTTTGAAACCAGATGGTTCACATATTTATGCCCTTTTTTTTCTATCCAATAAACACGATTTACCAAAAAAAAAGAAACCGAGCAAAGCTCGGTCATCCAGGTACTATATTATTACACGTGACTGTACAGTAAATATTAAAAAATTAGCAAAGCGTAATATTTTTATTTCTTCTATTGTACTGTTTGTAGATGGTCCTTGCAGGCGGTTTCTACGTAACCGGGCACTTATTGGCGAGACCTGAAGGGTTTCCAACCAATGAGGACGAGAATAAAATACTGAACCTAAGCTAACTACTACTAATAACTGCATGACTACTAGCAACAACAGCACTAAGGGCGACCCCTAATGGGACTCGGACCTCGGCTTAGGGCGTTGCTGGCGGGAGGACTGGGAGGGAGACAGCTTGATGAGGACTGAATTAACGGTGGGATAAAGTATACGTGAAATTGCTTTTACGCGGGAATCGTAGTCCGCAATCACAGAGTAAATTACATTGTACTGAATGAGCAATCAAGCCAAATAAATCAACATTATGAGAAACAGAACATACCATCACGCCTTGTATTCCCCTACCTAAGGGTACGGCAGAGGTGTTTTAGTACACCCTCGTTTCGCCAGTTATGTCTAAGTCCCATGTAATAGCGGGCGAGCCTATTGCCATTAACCGGGCACGAATCCAGGCTCCGGGCTGCTAGTGGGAAATTACTAATGGAAAAACCCAATATCACTTTGCCCGACCTGGGGATTAAATAACCCAGGACTCCATGCTCAGCAGTCGCGCTTGCGACTACTAGACCAACAAGACATTCACCTCCTTCATCTTGTACTCCAAATAAGTTACGTTGAGGACTGTGTGAGCCTATTCTGAAAAATGAACGTCGTAGTTTCGTATCAAAACGAAACGACGGCAAACATCGAACTTATATACCTACCTATATACAAGGTTAGTAGGAAAGGGGGTACTAAGCCGCGGGCCACTTAAAGTATCACTGATGACTATTTTAAAGCAAGTCTTAAAATTTCAAAATTCGATAATTTTTATTTGCATGAAAAAAGACTTTTATTTTAGTTTTTTCAAAAAAAAATCATACCTGCTTTAGTTATGAATTCAGAAAATTACTTTTCTAATCCATGACCTCAAGTATGACCTAAATTGTAGACACAGCTGATCATAGCTATGGACAGATAGATTTTAGCATATTTTTTACGAAATCTTTGAAAAGCTATTTCTCTTAAACTATCGAGTTTTGGGGAAAGTTGTAGAACAAAAGTTATCCTTTATTATGGGTACTTTAACACCCTTTCGGCTTAGTACCCTTTCCGATTGGCTTTTTATACGATCAAAGTATTGTCAAACAACGAACTACTAGATGTCAATTAACATAAAGACAAAATGTCAAATGGTTAAATAAAAATAAATCGTCCGAAACTATCGTGGCTGGAAAACGTTCGACCCGTCAGCCAAAAGTTCGTAGGTACATCTTTCGATTTTCGAAGTAAGCGCCCTTCTTTTTTTCTTTTTTTTTTCTCGTTGGAAAATCCTCATGTTTGTCCCTCGCCCGGGGAAGGCGAGGGGGTCTGCCGGACTCTTACCGGCTAAAAACCAACGGTGTTCCTTCTCCTGACCGTACGGCCGGGGTCGCGGGATTCGCAAAAGCATGCACCGCAACCCCGGCAGGTCCCGGTCCGCCAACCCGAAGTAAGCCCTTTGAGACGGTCGACTCGGTAATCGGTAAGGTTTGATGTATTTGAAAACCCCTGCATGGCACACTCCACAGCCTACCAAGGTACTTAACGCAACGTAAATAACGTAAGGAAGTAACGTAGAGATATCGGGTGTAAAAATACCCTTAACGAAGCCGAGAGCCACGTATTCTTCCCATCATTACGAAGATTTTTTAGTATTGGGCCATACCTGGGAACCGACTGGTTATGGAGATATTGAAGGTCAAAGTCACCATATTTTTGTACGTTTTTCACGAAAACTAAGTTTAAATGTTATTACTAAACATTCTTCTACACAAACATAATCAACATTTTTGAAATGTAGGCGTAGTCCGGTGCGCGCGCTTCCATTGCGCGCTACAATTAAAAGCTGTTTTTTAATACCAAAAAATAAAAGTCGTTTCCCAGCAATTACTTTTGCTGTATGTTACTTAGTTTTATGTACAGTATGCGTAGACTTCGGCTTCGTTAAGGCTATTTTTACACCCAGTAAATAAGAAAATTAAAAATCTTTCAAAAAAATACTTTTATCTTCTGGCTTCATCATCACACCAGCTCCATGGTACCATATTATTGCACTGTCACCGAAGTTACATAGGTATGCCAAATTTCAGCTCAATCGGATGCCAGCAAGTACTTGAAAAATGGATCACAAATTTTGACCCGGAAAACGAACGAAGCAAATTAAAAAAAAGATTGTAAAAAATTGTACTTCTGATAAAAATCTTAGTGTCTCGGCTTTTATGAGTTAATAAAGCCTAAGTGAGAATTAAATAAAAAATATATAAAATTTTATTTAAATTATAATATTATGTTGCCGACCGTATCGCCTTGGTCAACACCGTGACCTTACACTCGGAATCATATCGATTAGTTCCGGCTAAAAACAAGTACCTAGGCTAACTTGCCAAAATGTTAGACAGTGAAATAGTTATGTCTAACCTTAGGATACAGGTTTAACAGGTGACCTGCGGAAGTATATTTTTTTTTTAATTTTTTTTTTATGTTACTTTATACCACTTAAAAGTTCATATGAATTCCTGTGACCGTCGTAGTCGGAAGGCTATTTCAGATATTTTTAAATGGTTTTAATTAGCTTCACTTAGGTCCGTATTACAGAACGTTCCTCAAGTCCAGTTTGATCTTTAATCAGTTGATCACTGTTTAAGTATAGAATCAGTACTTGAGGAACGGTCTTATTCCAGAACGTCAATCAATCTATACTCAGATGAAACGAGATTCAAATCTAGCCGATCGATTGGTTGATTACAGATCAAATCACTGCTTGGGGTCGAATCTACGAACTGAGTAACAATCTAGAATAAAGCCAAACTCAGCTGAACTATGATCGATCAATGAATCTATGCTTGAGGAATGTTCTAAAATTAAAAGTCGACTCAAAACTAGTTTTAAACAGAGATTAATGCTTGAGTTTCTTTCTGTAATACGGGCCTTAGTATATTTTGTTTGTTTGATTCAAATCTTGCGACAGATTTTTCAACTACTTCTGGTTAACCGATTCTCGTGACACTTCTCTCACAAATCCAATTTCCATGAAAATACAACATTATAATAGTTTCAACCTTCAATCTTTAGATAGGCGCTATAGGAATTCACATGCTACGACTAAATTGACGCAGTAGCTGAGAGATTGGCTTGTGCACTACGGGTCACGGATTCAATTCCCGCACGGAAAAAATATTTTTATTGTGAACATGATATTGTTCCGGGTTTGGGTATTAGTGCATGTGTGGTGAATAATAAATAATTTTATTTCTGTAAATAAATCTGTTACAGACACTTTTACAAGTCAATGTAGTGTTTTTTTTAAGAATAGATGGCGCGGGCATTTCTTATCTGATTAGCTCTGAGAAGAAAAACCGAAACAATCTCAGAAATCAAGGTCTCTTTTAAAGTCCAGACATTGTGGTATAAAAACTACGCGATTGTAACAATGTAGGGCAACGTTTGGAATGGCGTTTTGAGTAAAGAGCCATAGCAGGTTTGAGTTGACCTGTCCTAACTGACGGCACGCATGTGCATGCGTGCCGTCATCATCAGTCATCGTGTAGCTATGACTTACAGATAGTTGTTCCGGGTCTGGATATTAGTGTATGTATGGATTTGTATCTATAAAGGCACCCACGATATAGGAGATAACCAAGAGTGGGGAAATGATTGTTTAAAAACAAATTCGATAGCAGAAAAGTAAAAGAACACATATACAAAATCGCAATTTTACAGGAGCACATTTAGTAAAAAATAGAGGCCATTTTGTTGCGATGTTTTCTAAAAATCGATTGTCTTCATTTACGTGCCAAATTTTCTTCATTATTTTGAAATATAAAAAAAATTAATACAGACCTGTTGGTAGGGTTGATGTAAGCTCATTTTTGTAAAAAAATAAATTTCGTTAAAATGTATAATATGTCCGTATTTGCCGGGGTTGCGGTACATGCTTTTGCGAATCCCGCGACCCCGGCCGTAGGGTCAGGAGGAGGAACACCGTTGGTTTTTAGCCGGTAAGAGTCCAGCAGACCCCATCGCCTTCCCCGGGCGAGGGACATCCATGAGGATTTTCCAACGAGAAAAAGAAAAATAATAAAAAAAAGATGTCTGTATCTACTTTGCTCCCATCGAATTAAACTTACCTATTCTAAACACAACAGCTGATGGAAACAAGTTCTTAATTCAAATATTATCATAAACAACACTCTTTGCGACTTAAGCACATAAACACGCACTTTATTTTTAATATTACGGCACAGATATTAACACAAACTGCCACACACGCAATCGAATCTATACTGAATCGAATCTCATTGTAATTCAAGTTCAAATGTTATTGATATACAGGATGTCATATTATACTGAATATTAACAACAAGTTTTTAGATAGATAGATAGATATACTTTATTGCACACTAAAAGAAATAAAACAAGGAATACCCATAATTAACAGTACAAATGGCGGTCTTATCGCTTAAAGCAATTTCTTCCAGACAACCATTGGATGGAAAGAATAGTTAAGAAAAAAAAATATAAAGGGCAGTTTGCAGCGTACAAATAAGCAACCTACTAAAAACCGGGAATCAACTAAATAATAGGTATAATCACAATACATATTTTAAATATATATATATAGGTATATAAATACACACGCTCAAATAGGATACATACATAATTAATTATATATACAGATAATTTACCTATATAAACCACTATAGAGCAAGATAATGTTCTTTAACCATTCTTTTGAAAGAAACCAACGACTGAGCACGTCTTACAGGTACAGGTAGTGCATTCCACAAGCGTATGGCCTGAACAGTGAAGGAATGGTCAAAGAATCTTGTGGAATGCATAGGCATCTTCAGTTTCAAGTTCTCCGATGATCTCAAGGATTGTGAATGTGAATCACGCATGAACTCAAAACGCTCTTTAAGATAAGAAGGGGTAGCGGGATTGAACAGAATATTGTATACTAAGGAAAGAATATGAGCATTCCGACGAAGACGTATTGGAAACCACTTGAGTTTAGCACGAAATTCGGACACATGATCATATTTGCGTAAACCAAATATGAACCTAATACAAAAGTTTTGAAGTCGCTCAAGTTTGTTAAACTGGTCCTCGGTGAGATCGAGATAGCTGGCATCGGCATAGTCAAGGATGGGAAGAAGAAGAGATTGTGCAAGCGCAGTTTTAGTGGCAGTGGGTAAAAAGTTACGAAGTCTTCTCAAGGATCCGGCTGATGCAAACATCCTACGGCTGGTCTCTTGTAGTTGTGGATCCCATGAAAAGTTCTTGTCCATAAAGATCCCCAAGTTTTTTACTTTGTCGCTGAAAGGAACCTGAATACCTTCAAAGAAAACCTGTGGAAGTTGTAACCAGTCAATTCGCGAAACCATCCGAGAGCTGCCCAAAACAATGACTTGTGTCTTGTTGGGATTGACTGATAGTCCGTAGCATTTGCTCCACTCAGAGATTTGGACAAGATCTTTGTTGACATTGACAATGGCTTCTGATAACTGTCCCAACGGAGCCTGTGAGTAAATTTGGAGATCATCTGCATAAAGGTGGTAAGAAGAAAGCAGTTGATGAGAGATTGAATTAATAAATATTGCGAAGAGTAATGGGGATAAAACGCCGCCCTGAGGCACACCAGCAGTCGTATTACTCCACGAAGATAACTTATCCTCAATACTAATACGTTGCCGGCGGCCATACAGGTAACTACGAAACCAATCAATTGTTGTTGGAGATATGTTAAAAGAGCTTAGTATGCCAAGCATGATGTCGAAGTCAACAGTGTTGAAAGCATTGCTAAAATCCAGCAATGCCAGTACCGTTAACTTCCCATTTTCCATGCCTAGCCTGATGTCATCCGTAATATTAACCAGGGCTGTGACAGTACTATGGCCAGGACGAAAACCGGATTGGAAGGGATTTAGAAGTCTATTCTTACAAAGGAATGTACTCAACTGATTGTGAATAAGACGTTCTAGGACTTTGGAACTTTGGACTTTTTTTTACAGAGAAACTAACGGGGTTACGATTTACGATGTGTCAGAACCGAAGTCCCTAGCAAAACTGAATGAGTGGGTCAAGGAACTGAACGTATACTCCACCAAGAAGAACATAGTCTGTTTAGTTGTTGGCAATAAGGTTGACATGCATATCATTTTGGGACCCGGTGCATAATATCAGCAAGCACATTGGGTCACACGTGCGACGGCGCAACGAATATTCCCAAGGAGGGTTGATGTCAGGCAGGCGGCCGGTCATAAAACAATAAGCCAAAACCTCTAACAACATGGGTTTAAGAAATACATGTTGTGCCGACCCCACCTAATGTGGGATAAGGGCAGGAAGAAGAAGAAGAAGGGTGTCATATTATATTAAACTTAAGCAAGATTACATCTCTTTCTCAACGTTAAAAAATATAATATAACTAGCGGACCCGGCAGACGTCGTCCTGGCCGGGAAAGCAGCGCCACCTACCGGGTCCATTTGTGTTTTCAAACCTTCCACGAACCCCTTGAAATATACACACATAATTTCATCCAAATCGGTTCAGCCGTCTAGGAGTTAGGTGACAAACACACGTACAGAATAATTATTTACATTAAGATTTAGCCCATTACTATCCCACTGCTGGGCACGGGCCTCTTCTCAGAATGAGAAGGGTTTAGGCCTTAGTCCACCACGCAGGCCTGGTGCGGGTTGGCGGACTACACACACCATCGAGAACTTTATGGAGCCCTCTCAGGTGTGCAGGTTTCCTCACGATGTTTTTCCTTCACCGTTAACGCAAGTGATAATCAAATTCTAATCCACACATGAATTCGAAAAGTCAGAGGTACGGGCCGGGATTGAACTCAAACCCTCCTGCATGGAAGGTAAGCGTTCAATCTCTAGGCTATCACTGCAGTTAAAAAAACAAAAAATATTTATATTTTTCTTTAATTATTTAATACTGCCTCGTTAGTCTAATGGTCGCAAGCGGAACTGCTGAGCATAGGTTCCTGGGTTCGATCCCCAGGTCGGGTAAAGTGATATTGGGTTTTTCCATTAGGAATTTCTCAGTAGCAGCCCGGAGACTGGATTTGTGCCCGATTAATGGCAGTAGGCTCGCCCCCTATTAAATGGGACTTAAACATAACTGGAGGAACGAGGGTGTTACTAAAACACCTCTGCCGAACCCTTCGGGGATTACAGGCGTGATGTTATGTTATTTAATACTTGATTATTTTTTTCTAACATCAAAGATGCTGTAGCTCTTTCAAGAATTGAAGACTAAAAAAAGCGTAAAAATGAGATGAATATAATATTATGAACGTGGCTTGAAGCCACGTATTAGATACTAACGACTTACCCCGGCTTCACACGGGTGCAATGTAGATACTAATGTGGGGCATATAAACCTTCCTCTTGAATCACTCTATCTATTTGCTGAAAACTGCATTAAAATCCGTTGAGTAGTTTAAAAGATCTAAGCGTACAGACAGCGGCAGCGAATTTGCTTTATACTAAAAGATATCTAGGCACAGTGTCATCATCATTCTACTTATCTTTTCCCAAGTACCTATGTTAGGGTCGGCTAAGCTTTATGAGATACGACTAAGATTAGTATTTAACACCGAGCGACTATGCAACCAAAATATAGTGTCTAAAATATAATAGGCCCGTTTTGACAGCTGTCAGATCAGTACATTTTATGTCGAAATTGACATAACATGTTCTAATCTGACAACTGTCAAATCCGGCCTATTAAATTTTAGACACTATAATGAGTATTAACAGCAGTGATAGCCTAGTGGTGTGACCGTCGTACTGCCAAGTCATTGGTCTCGAGTCCCAACCCAAGGCACGCACCTCTGACTTTTCAGATTCATGTGCGTATCGTATAATTATCACTTGTTTAAAAACGGTGAAGGAAAACATCGTGAGGAAACAATGCCTGAGAGATATTTCTCGACGGCATGTGAAGCCAAGTCAGATGCCCGGCATAAACTCTGACACCAGGTTAGCCACTAACCACACGAAAAGAATAAAACTGGGTTTTCAATGACCGGTACAAGGAACGGTCACTGTCATAATCACCAAAGTCAAAGTCAAAGTTTTTTATTTCAAATAGACCAGATTTCAGACACTTTTAAAACGTCAAAACTAGGTGCACGGTTCCAAAAGGTAGGTTCTATGGAGAAGAGACGGCAAGAAACTACATGAATACTCTTTTCAAAATAGTAATTTATGACAAATTCCATTACAGTAGTGTGAGAAATAGAATGAGAATAATGCAGGTTAATGTAACAAATAAATTCACATAAGAGTAACAAATAGAAAAATATGCCTTCTAGGATTGCCATAGCAGTTAAGGGCTGACCAGTCCCGACAGACGGCACCCGTTCACGAGCATGACGTGCACATCCGCATCGGTCAGCTCAACCATATTATAGGGAACTCAACGACCGGATAAACAACGCCACCATCAGCAAGACATTTAAGTGAGCATGACACTCATACTACCAGACAATAGGCAGTAATATGATATGATTTAGGTGTATCATCAATAGCTGCATGATGCTCATACTTTACAGTTTGGAATGAAGTAAAGTTATATTATTAAAATAATAATTATAAGACAAAAACCTATTTTGCCAGAGTATTATACAATAAATAATAATTAAAATGCAAATTGAATAATTTGAATAACCAGTAAAAAATATTAAAATTGATAAAATAATGTACAGGTTATTTTAAGTCAATAAAAAAGAAGAATACCAGAAGTAAACATTAAAAATAATGTCAGGTCATACAACCGGATAGGTACGTACAAAATACAATAAAAATAATATAATACAAGCCAGGTTAGACAGGGCCAGGGGGTCGCAATGTGCAGGACGGAGTTTCTGTTGTACGCCAGGCATCTTTATCTTCAATATACTGATTTATACTGTAATAAGCTTTAGACATTAAAATGCGCTTGATAAGTGCATTAAATTTTATATCTGCTAAATCAGTAATACTGGATGGTATTTTATTGTAAAACCTAACACTGTTCCCTAGAAACGACTTGCTGGTTTTTCTTAGTCTAAAACCAGATACCGTTAGCTTTTTTTTTTTTTTTTCCTATTCGACTATTGTAGATGGTCTTGCGGACCTTTTCTACGTAACCGGGCTATTATTGGCGAGACCAGAAGGGTCTCCGAACCAATTTGAACTATTCTAACTACCTAGCTAACTACAAAGCTAACTACTGTAATATCATGACTATGACTATAGCAGCAACACCTCTAAGGGTGTCCCCAAGGGGGGACTCGACCTCTTAGGGTGTTGAATGCGAGAGGACTGGGAGGGATACGACAGCTTGATGAGGGCTGTATTCTCGCGTCATGGTGACTGCGCGGAGTCAAAAGGGACGACCGGCTCCGCGGCTGCGGCGGGTGAGCACGGTGGATCGGGGGCGGCGGCGGTGGGACGTCGCGAGGGGCCTCGTCGGCGAGGGCGATACGCCGGTCGGCGGCGGCGGTGTATGTGTATAGTGCTAGTAGATTTATTCGCTTCCTGGAGGAGGGTGATCTCATCATCGGGCTCTAGTAGCGCATGCCTGGGACGGCGTACTATGCTAATTTGGGAGGGTTTATAATCGGACGCGGCGGTCACGAGGGGGTTCCGATGCCTCGAGGCATTGTCGAAGTAACGCTTAGACGTGCGTTTGAGATATTTCCTTACCGTTGGCATTTTTAAGTCTAAATGAAGCTGTACGTTGCGCATGTACCACGGAGCGCTCGCGGCTCTGCTATATATACCGTTACCTTGTGTTTATTGCGAGTATTTATGTCGCCTTCTTTATATTCTATGAATCAAATGAGCTTATCGTAGTCCGATTGGCTGGAGACCTTCAGGTCTCGCCAATAATTGCCCGGTTACAAAAACCATCTATAAGAAGACCAATAGAAAAAAAAACCTTATAGCAGTCCACTATTGGACCTAGACCTTTTTAAAGTTTCGCCGCTTTATTTTTCCGATTTATTTATTTTTAAATAATCTAATACTATATTATAAATCTGAAGAGTTTGTTTGTTTGTTTAAACGCGCTAATCTCAGTAACTACTGGTTGGAATTGAAAAATTATTTACGTGTTGGATAGTCCATTTATCGAGCAAGGTTATAGGCTATATAACATCACGCTACGACCAATAGGAGCGGAGCATAAATGAAAAATGTTGCAAAAACTGGAAAAATGTCCACCCGTTCGAAGCCGGGACGGGCCGCTAGTTTGTTATAAAAATAACACACGCTGTATTTATACCTACATACATACATAAACTCACGCCTTTTTCCCATGGGGGGTAGGCAGAAACTATAGAACGCCACATGCTACGACCCTTACATACCCCTTTCGCTTCATCCACATTCATACATCTTGTCATACACGCACGCCTGTTGAGAGTACTACGCACCTGACCTTTGTGAAGAACATCACCAATAACATCGATGTATGTCCGTCTAGGACGTCCTCTACCGGCGTTTCCATTGACATCCGCCTTATAAATTCCTTTTGTTAATCGCCGTTCACTCATTCTCTCAACATGACCAAACCACCTAAGCATACTGTATATGTTTATGTCTTGAGGTACCTACCTCAAGACATAAAAATCACCTGATAACATTATTATATTATGTGGTAGGATCTATACGGTCCGCCTGGCTAGCTACCACCCTCACATTAAAGTCCCGCACCAAGCAGTTTACTGTGTTCCGTCGTGTGTATGTGAGAGCCAGAGGGGTATAGGGGAGTGCCTCTATATCATTGCTACTTGGATTCGTGTGCTCCATCTTAGACCCTGTCTGCGCTTACCATCGGGTGGGACTAGGGTCAAACGTTCGTTAATTTCAGGTAGGTATTGATTTCAAAATTAACCTTCAATAAAAAACCTGTTATTCTGTTGAATATGTGTTAAAACATAAACATAATCAACCCATTACTGTCCCACTGCTGGGCACGGGCCTCTTCTCAGAATGAGAAGGGTTTAGTAGGCCTTAGTCCACCACGCTGGCCTGGTGCGGGTTGGCGGACTACACACACCATCGAGAACTTTATGGAGCCCTCTCAGGTGTACAGCTTTCCTCACGATGTTTTTCCTACACCGTTAACGCAAGTGATGATTAAATTATGATATCTCTGATTCTGAACAAGGGTTAACCGCAGAATAATGTTGTGAGATAATTCCAAGAACAATTTAGAAGGATAAATGATTTCTATTTCTGTAAATAAATGTGTTACAGACGCGAGTCATTGTAAATAATTAATCATCGATTGGTTACATAATATAAAATAATAATATGTACCTACAAGTATATGAAAAAGGAGAGGAAATAATCAAATGGCATCAAAAAATTCGTCCGCATCGGTATCAACAGGAAAAGTGGCCAAAAGGCTGTCAGCATTGCCACGTAGTGTGGCAATGCTGATTCGTCGGTCAAAAAATAGGCCAGCCCTCTGGTCACGTGAAGAGTCGACCAACCGCTTGGCGATGTCTCGAAAAACTAAGTGGGCACTCGGACCTCATGGCCCTAGTATTTCAACCCCAAACGGCTCAAAGATATAAGTCCCAAAAAGATTGGAGTATTTGCGCCGTTTGAGGTTTTCCGCACCTGCAGCAGCCGCCCCAGCACGGCCCGCCGTGCTAGGAAGATGGGATGGCGCAAGGGTGTCGACACACGTTGCATCCCACACCAAAGGCCTACCTACCTTCCAGGGCATTATGGTCATTCCGTCATTCATAGTCAATGTAATGTTATTTTTTAAACTAGATGGTGCCGGCATTTCCTACCTGACTGGCTCTGAAAAGAAAGAAGAAGAAAGTTTGTCTGCCGAAACAAACTCAGAGATCGAGGATGTTCGTTTAGTTGTAAACTCACCAGTAATAACTAACTATCGTACACATCTATGGCTAAAAATGTAGCTACATCTCGGCTTGGCTCGCATCTTTAACTTTTCAAACACATATACGGAGCAGAATTTGATTATCACTTGCGTTAACATGAAGGAAAACATCGTGAGGAAACCTGCACACCTGAGAGGGCTCCATAAAATTCTCGATGGTGTGTGTAGTCCGCTAACCCGCACCAGGCCAGCGTGGTGGACTAAGGCCTAAACCAAAAAACAGATAGATACAGAAGTCAATCACATGTATGTACTTCAGTTTTCATACCTACGCTCGGCGGTCGCTCTATCTATCTCTCTCAAGCGCATGGCACTCGCGCTCGCACTCACTCGCACTCTAGTCCCAAACAGTCCGAGATATCGTGTCCGGGAGCAGTGTCTATGTGTGCGTTGCTCGAGCGCACTTGTATGTAGATTGACTTCTGTACCTATCTTTTTTGTGCCTAAACAGTTCTCATTCTAAAAAGAGACCCATACGTAGGTAAGGTTGCCAGGCCCAAAAATAGAAAAGCCGGACACAGATTCATATTTAGCCGGACATTTTGCACTGAAAGCCTGACGTACTGGTTTTTGGACAAACTGGACGCCTGCGAGATCGCGAGTCATGCGTGTCCGTGTGAGTCGCTCGCGCGCTTTCGTAGGTACGGCATCGTTTGTCGGGGCGGGGTTGACCAAAAGCCTAACAAAAGCCGGACAGGCCGGACCTGTATAATTATATTCAGCCGGACACGACTGTAAAAAGCCGGACACGACTGTAACAAGCCGGACACGACTGTAATAAGCCGGACACGACTGTAACAAGCCGGACACGACTGTAACAAGCCGGACATGACTGTAAAAAGCCGGACACGACTGTAAAAAGCCGGACACAACTGTAAAAAGCCGGCACGACTAAAAAGCCGGACACCAGGCAACCCTACCCGTGGGACAGTAATGGGCTGATTATGTTATGTAAGGAGAGGGGTGACCTATATTCAGTGCTGCCAATTGCGGGGAAAATTCCCGATTTGCGGGGAATTGGGGGTCCGTGCGGGGAAAGAGCGGGGAATGAACAAATTGGGAATTGGGAGCAGTTCCAATATTTACGGTTTCGTGTTCGTAAATATGCACCCAAGACACAAGAGAGCGCTAAAAAAAGCTCGTCCAACTATCGCTGGAGGAAAAAGAAGTAGTAAATTTATCGAAATGGTACCTGCACTACAGAAATGAAGGGAAGCGTCTAAAAAAAAAGGTCGTCCGACTATCGTTCAGGGATGAAAAAAGAAAAGAAGCGGGGAATTTCGGCGAATCGACAACACTGACGCGGGGTATCAAGATTTTTTTATTGGCAGCACTGCCTATATTGTTTAACAGACGACAATCTATTATAGCGTGCTATATAAAAGTAACTAATAGATTTCGTGTTTCTTATAGTACGTGAATGTCGTGATATTAAGTACCTAGTAAAAATTTAATTACTTGAGACTGAAATTTTGATCTCTGCTTACAAGGAGATTTTGTTATATCACACTTATCCTTAATATCAGTGATAGCCTAGTGGTGTGACCGTCGGACTGCCAAGTCATAGGTCTCGAGTTAGAACCCAAGGCACGCACCTCTAACTTTTCGGATTCATGTGCGTATTGTATAATTATCATTTGCTTAAAAACGGTGAAGGAAAACATTGTGAGGAAACCGGCATGCCTGAGAGATATTTCTCGACGGCATGTGAAGCCAAGTCAGAGGCCAATAATTAGACAGGCTTTGTTAAAAATGTTACATAATATTTAGGTTAATTTCACTTCAGTTGTTAAACGTCAAGCAAAGGTATCGTAGTTTAACCGTAACCGTAGATCGATTGAGTTTCAAGGTCAGGCAGCGGCGCCGTTGTCGGTCAAGTATCTTAGAATTGGATAGGTCAAGGACATGAATGCGTGCGGTCGGTTTCGCTTGGTAATTGGGTTGAGAATTGCAGCTGGTTTAGCCGCATCTTACTATAGTCCGGCTATTAAAATTAATAATAAACTAGCGGCCCGTCCCGCCTTCGCACGGGTGGACATTGTTCCCGTTTTTGTAACATTTTTAATTTATGCTCCGCTCCTATTGGTCGTAGCGTGATGTTATACAGGATGTAAACGAAATCATGTAAATCCTTCAAACCTTGCTATGTACTGCTGACATAGATTAACCCTGAACGGGATACTTTTGGATTCAATAAAAAAAATATTACAAGAAGTAAACATGTGTTCTTAATGTGAAGTATTTTAGCGCCCCAAGCGAATTGCGCGGCTATCGCACGCCGCGCGGTCATTTAACTCGACGCGCTAAAATGCCTCACGTTAAGAACACATGTTTACTTCTTGTAATTTTTTTTATTGAATCCTATAGTATCCCTTTCATGGTTAATCTATGTCAGCAGTACATCACGAGGTTTGAAGGAATTACATGATTTCGTTTACAGCCTGTATAGCCTATAACCTCCCTCGATAAATGGACTATCCAACACAAAAATATTTTTTCAATTCCAACCAGTAGTTCCTGAGAATAGCGCGTTCGAACAAACAAACTGTTCAGCTTTATAATATTAGTATAGATAAAAATATGTTGTTAAAAAAACACGTTTTTATCACGCACAAAAAATTATAACTGAAGAGTTCCACTATCCACCTCTTGGCTCCACCATCAGATCAGCTCCAAGATACAATAGTATTGTCATCCGAACTACATAACTATACATACAAAGTTTCATTTCGATATGACAATTAGAAGTAGGTTAAAATTGACTTCCAAGATTTTATTACATTGATAGTTAGTTAGTTACAAGTGAAGCTAATATAAAGCGTGTACAAAGTAAATAAACTTTTGATCGTGAAACAATCATACATGCATACATAAACTCACGCCTTTTTCCCATGGGGGTAGGCAGAAACTATAGAACGCCACATGGTACGACCCTTACATACTCCTTTCGCTTCATCCACATTCATACATCTTGTCATACACGCACGCCGGTTGAGAGTACTACGCACCTGACCTTTGTGAAGAACATCACCAATAACATCGATGTATGTCCTTCTAGGACGTCCTCTACCGGCGTTTCCATTGACATCCGCCTTATAAATTCCTTTTGTTAATCGCCGTTCACTCATTCTCTCAACATGACCAAACCACCTAAGCATACTCCTTTCAATTTTTGTCACTACATCATCTTTTAAACCGCAACTTTGTCTAATCTCATCATTTCTCAATCTATCATTCAAAGTTACACCGCACATACTTCGCAAGGAACGCATTTCCACGGCATTTATTCTACTTTCATGCCTCTTCTGCCACGACCAACATTCACTTCCATACAATCATTCAGAAACAATCATTTCACTTTAAAACTTCACGGGACATATAGAACAACATGCCGCGGAACTTGTCGCGGGACATTTACGTGAATGTCCCGGACAATGTCGTAGAACAATTCGCTCGGTCTCGAAGCGGCGGCTTAGGGGGATATTGGGAATCCCTCTATATCTCTGTTCCCTGCATTCGTGTGCTCCAACATAGACCCCGTCTGTGCTTCCCATCAGTTGAGACTGGGGTCAAAGGCAACCAAGTTGGTTCTGCCTAGCCGTTTCCCAACTATCTTGGAGTCAGCGTCCAGTCTAACCAGATGCGGCTGAATACCAGTATTTTACACGGAGCGACTGCCACCAGACCTCCGCAACACAGTTACTGGGCAATACCGATATCCTAAGGTTAGATATATCCTAACTTTTCAGACTTTCGGGCTACTGACTTTCCGTAACCGAATGTTTTACGAGCTCTCCGAGGCACGGAGGGGTCTCGATGTGTAACGAACGGTTACCCATCCACAGACTGACCGCGGCAAGCGTAGCTCAACCACGCAAATTGTATAATCCGCGCGGTTGGTAATTGCCCACGACCAAGTTAATAATAAAGAAAATTATAAATAGATATACAAATTAGAAATGCAAAACGAAGTAGGTAGCCAAAGTTAAGGTCAAGATCTAGCAATTAATATTAAAATGTATAAGGCCTTAGCATTGAACAAGATAAATCACCGAATGGTTTTAAAATATTATAATCATGGTATACTAATTCATCTCCCGCTTAAATAGTAGATGGATGTATAGATTAACTCAGCGCTCGTAGCTAAATGGCAACTACGCGAATTATCAGTCTTCGAGGTTAAGATGCGCGTGCGCAGTCTGTAGATGGGTGATTCTTTACTTATCGTGACCCCTCCGTAATTTGGAGAGCACGTTACACCAAGGTGGTACGGTGGCCCGGTGGTTTTGTGTGGCAAATATATCTATAAAATAAATACGAAATCCAGCACGCGTAGTGGTAGTATCTATAAAATCCGCCTGGCTAGCTACCACCCTCACATTAAAGTCCCGCGCCAAGCAGTTTACTGTGTTCCGTCGTGTGTATGTGTGAGCCAGAGGGGTATAAGGGTATATCCTATCCTCTGGGTATAGGGGTATATCTCTGTTCCTTGGATTCGTGTGCTCCTGATGCATGCTCCTCGGTGACTGATGCATGCGTGCTGTCAGTCGCGCTTGCCACTACTAGACCAACGAGGCAGTTAAATAGAAGCTTAATATTCTATCTTTTTCTAAATAGAGTATTTAGAAAGAGATAGAGCACCAAAGTAAATATTCAAGGTCAAATGTTTTAATTATCGTAGGTGTTCGTAATGTGGTGTCCATTTTTACTTATACCTAACTAACTTATATTGTCATCTCTTCTTCTTCTTCCTGCCCTTATCCCACACTAGGTGGGGTCGGCACAACATGTATTTCGTAAATCCATGTTGTTAGAGGTTTTGGCTTATTGTTTTATGACCGGCCGCCTGCCTGACATCAACCCTCCTTGGGAATACTCGTTGAGCGTTCGCGCGGGTGCCCAATGTGCTTGCTGATATTATGCACTGGGTCCCAAAATGTTATTATGCTTGACAATCTTATTGCCGACAAGTAGACTATGTTATTTTTGATGGGGTATACTTGAAGTTCCTCGACCCACTCATTCAGTTTTGCTGGGGACTTTGGTTCTGACACATCGTAAACTAATATAGAACCGTGAGTGTCTCTGTAAAAACTTGAAAATTCTCGTACTCCGTATTCGACATCGTTTACAATATTGGGTGTAAAAATACCCTTAACGAAGCCGAGACCCACGTATTCTTCACATCATTGCGAAGATTTTTTGGTACTGGGTCATACCTGGAAACCGACTGGTTATCGAGATATTGAAGGTCAAAGTCACCATATTTTTGTACGTTATTCACGAAAACTAAGTTTAAATGTTATTACTAAACATTCTCCTATACAAACATGATCAACATTTTTGAAATGTAGGCACAGAATGTTGCGCGCGCGCTTTCATTGCGCGCTACAATTATAAACTGTTTTTAATACCAAAAAATAAACGTCGTTTCCCAGAAATTATTTTTGCTGTATGTTACTTAGTTTTATGTACAGTATGCGTAGGCTTAGGCTTCGTTAAGGTTATTTTTACACCAAGTAGTAGTATATTGTCATCTCTGGTTATCATAAATATCTAGATCTAAAGTGTTTTGTACTGAAAACCACTTTAGATAAGGACATAGCATAATGATTTTCCTCAACATTTAAATTAACATAAATATTCAATACAATAGTAGATAAGAACAAGTAGTTTCATGGTGACCCCTCGTCATACACCTTATAACCTTCATTTAACGGCGCAGGCGCCGGCCGTAACAACTGGTATAGTATTTTTAGGGTTCCGTACCCATCCAAAGGGTAAAACGGGACCCTATTACTAAGACTCCGCTTTCCGTCTGTCCGTCTGTCCGTTTGTCCGTCTGTCTGTCTGTCCGTCTGTCAGTCTGTCAGTCTGACCGTTTGTCCGTCTGTCCGTCTGCCCGTCTGTCCTTTTGTCCGTTTGTCCGTCTGTCCGTTTATCCGTATGTCCGTCTGTCCGTCTGTCAGTCTGTCCGTCTGTCCGTCTGTCAGTCTGTCTGTCTGTCTGTCTGTCAGTCTGTCCGTCTGTCCGTTTGTCCGAATGTCCGTCTGTCCGCTTGTCCGTTGTCCGTTTGTCCATTTGTCAGTTTGTCCTTATGTCCGTTTGTCCGTCTGTCCGTCTGTCCGTTTGTCCGTTTGTCCGTTTGACCGTCTGTCCGTCTGTCAGTCAGTCCGTCTGTCCGTCTGTACGTTGGTCCGTTTCTCCGTCTGTCCGTTTGTCCGTCTGTCAGTCTGTCCGTCTGTCCGCTTGTCCGTCTGTCCGTCTGTCTGTTTGTCCGTCTGTACGTTTGTCCGTATGTCCGTCTGTCCGTTTGTCCGTCTGTCAGACTGTCCGTCTGTCCGTTTGTCCGTCTATCCGGCTGTCCGTCTGTCCGTTTGTCCGTCTGTCCGTTTGTCCGTTTGTCCGTTTGTCCGTCTGTCCGTTTGTCCTTCTGTACGTTTGTCCGTCTGTCCGTCTGTCCGTCTGCCCGCTTGTCCGTCTGTCCGTCTGCCCGTCTGTCCGTTTGTCCGTTTGTCCGTTTGTCCGTTTGACCGTCTGACCGTCTGTCATTCAGTCCATCTGTCCGTCTGTACGTTTGTCCGATTCTCCGTCTGTCCGTTTGTCCGTCTGTCCTTCTGTCCTTTTGTCCGATTGTCCGCCTGTCCGTCTGTCCGTTTGTCCGTCTGCCCGTCTGTCCGTTTGTCCGTTTGACCGTTTGTCCGTTTGTCCGACTGTCCGTCTGTCCGTTTGTCCGTTGTCCGTCTGTCCGTCTGTCCGTTTGTCCGTCTGTCAGTCTGTTGGTCTGACCGTTTGTCCGTCTGTCCGTCTGCCCGTCTGTCCGTTTGTCCGTCTGTCCGTCTGCCCGTTTGACCGTTTGTCCTTTTGTCCGTTTGTCCGTCTGTCCGTTTGTCCGTCTGCCCGTCTGTCCGTTAGTCCGTCAGTCAGTCTGTCAGTCTGTCCGTATGTCCGTCTGTTCGTCTGTCCGCTTTTCCGTCTGTCGGTCTGTCCGTCTGTCCGCTTGTACGTTTGTCCGTCTGTCAGTCTGTGCGTTTGTCCGTTTGTCCGTCTGTCCGTTTGTCCGTTTGTCCGTCTGTCAGACTGTCCGTTTGTCAGTTTGTCCGTTTGTCCGTCTGTCCGTATGTCCGTTTGTCCGTCTGTCCGTTTGTCCGTCTGTCCGTCTGTCCGTCTGTCCGTTTGTCCGTCTGTCAGACTGTCCGTTTGTCCTTATGTCCGTTTGTCCGCCTGTCCGTCTGTCCGTTTGTCCGTCTGTCAGTCTGTCGGTCTGACCGTATGTCCGTCTGTCAGTCTGTCGGTCTGACCGTATGTCCGTCTGTCCGTCTGTCAGTCTGTCCGTCTGTCCGTTTCTCCGTCTGTCCGTTTGTCCGTTTGTCCTTCTGTCCTTTTGTCCGTCTGTCCGTCTGTCCATCTGCCCGCTTGTCCGTCTGTCCGTTTGTCCGTCTGTCCTTTTGTCCGTTTGTCCGTCTGTCCGTTTGTCCGTTTGTCCGTCTGTCCGTTTGTCCTTCTGTAAGTTTGTCCGTCTGTCCGTCTGTCAGTCTGTCCGTCTGTCCGTCTGTCCGTTTGTCCGTTTGTCCGTCTGTCCGTCTGTCCGTCCGTCTGTCCGTCCGTTCGTCCGTTCGTCCGTTCGTCCGTCCGTCCGTCCGTCCGTCTGTCACCAGGCTGTATCTCATGAACCGTAATAGTTAGACAGTTGAAATTTTCACAGATTTCTATTCTATGTATTTCTATTTCCGCTATAACAACAAATACTGAAAAACAAAATAAAATCAATATTAAAGGGGCTCCCATACAACAAACGTGTTTTTTTTGCTCGTTTTTATAGATGTTGGTACGGAATCCGTCGTGCGCGAGTCCGACTCGCACTTGGCCGGTTTTTATAATTATTTGAGCTGTGTCGTGCGTGTCGCTGTGACCCACAGGTTAGAAACCCGCTTGTAAAGCACGAGGTTGCGGGTTAAAACCCAGTTCAAGCTGTCACTCGCCTTAAAGTGACAGTGACAGGACGAGACTTTACGGGAACTTAAAACTAAGTAGCGTTTAAGTATTTAGCCAATAAAGTAACAAAACTAAATACTTGTATTGAAAACTTCTATGAATATTTATAATCAAACTAGCGACCCGCCGTAGATACTAATGTGGGGCATATAAACCTTCCTCTTGAATCACTCTACCTATTGCTGAAAACTGCATTAAAATCCGTTGCGTAGTTTAAAAGATCTAAGCGTACAGACAGCGGGAGCGACTTTGTTTTATACTATGTAAAGATTATACAAAAACATTGTATGGATACTACTATACGTTAATCATCGGAGGTAATGGTCCATTGGGTTAAGTCGACATAGTAATCAAATTATTTAACAGCAGTGATAGCCTAGTGATGTGACCGTCGGCTGCCAAGTCATAGGTCTCGAGTACGAACACAAGGCACGCACCTCTGACTTTTCGGATTCATGTGCGTATTGTATAATTATCACTTGCTTAAAAACGGTGAAGGAAAACATCGGGAGGAAACCGGCATGCCTGAGAGATATTTCTCGACGGTATGTGAAGCCAAGTCAGAGGCCCGTCGGCGGCATAAACTCTGACACCAGGTTAGTCACTAACCACACGAAAAGAAGAAGAACTAAAATATAGATGGTGTAAACGAAATCATGTAATTCCTTCAAACCCCGTGATGTTGACATAGATTAACCATGCAAGGGATCATTTTGGATTCAATAAAAAAAAATACTAGAAGTAAACATGCGTTCTTAACGTGAGGCATTTTAGCACCGAGTTAAATGAGCGCACTGCGAGTGATACCGCGCACGCGGAGCACTAAAATGCCTCACATTACGAACACAATTGTAACTTTACTTTACTTGTAACATTTTTGTTATTGAATCCAAATGTATCCCATGCAGGATTAATCTATGTCAGCAGCTGTACATCACGAGGTTTGAAGGAATTACATAATTTTGTTTACACCTTGTATAGTTTTAATATCAAAATTCATACCTTATTTGAGTTAAGCTGTAATTATCCAATATCACCAAATATAAATAACAGTTCTAGAAAAACTTTTTGGGACGCTTTTGTTTGTCGCACAAAACACACACGAAAAATCTTTTTTTTTCTGAAGACTATTTTTAACAAAAGAATCTCCTTTATCAATAAAAAAACCGTGATTTATTTTTCTACATGTATTTCAAATTTCGATCGCGTTTCGAAATAAGAACAATGTGCGGACGTGTGTGGTACGCGACACGCATGCGCTCGACTAGCGAGCCAAGTTTAAGGACAACGCATGCGCCTGCGACCGACCGCTATACTTATGCGAGATGCAGACAGTTCTTTTTTATCATTTATTTTGTACTTTGCGTTTTTTCCTGTTATTAATAATACTTTTAGATAATAATTAGCAGAGATGCGGATACGTTCAAGTGTTTTTTTTCATATAAACGATATTACTCCATTTCACGCCCATAGGGATTATTTTGAAATAACAACACGCCTTGTATTCCCTGAAGGGTTAGGCAGAAGTGTTTTAGTAACACCCTTATTTCGCCAGCTATCCTATGTAATAGGAGGCGAGCCTATTGCCATCAACCGGGCACAAATTCAGACCCCGGGCTGCTAGTGAGAAATTCCTAATGGAAAAACCCAATATCACCTTGCCCGATCTGGGGATCGAAACCAGGACCCCATGCTCAGTAGTCACGCTTGTGACCACTACACCAACAAGGCAGTGAAATATTATTTAATTAAATGTTATTTAAACGTTATTTTCAAAAAAACCTTTTGTAGTAGGCGGTAACGTTATAAAATACCAACTGCACTTCAAAATTCAAGATAATATCTTAAGCGATTTAAGTTGTACGAGAATTATACATCAGGACATGTTTTTTTAAGATTTATTTGGGATTTAACCTAAAAACTGAATAAAATAATGAATATAGCCCAAACTTATCATTACTACAACTGTATACTAATCCAAAAGATATTAAATAAACACATACACACACAAATAAACTTTAATAAAAAACAACTATCACAAAAAAATAAGTTCAGACGTGCCAGTGACATAAAACTACTACATCGTCGTACAAATTATGGAAAAAAAAATATCATGTATGACGGTGCTAAAATATATAACACGTTACCAAGAAATATAAAAGAAGCAAAAACAATGCAAAAATTTAAAAAATTATTAAGACACCATGTTACAAATAACATAAAATAATATAAACTACGCTCACTAACTCAAACACCATGCCACATCTAGCTACGCTTGATCCTTGTATCTGCAATAACAGAACTTGTTTATTAAGCCAAAGTATTCACATATACCTACCCTCTTTCTAACAGTACCGTTCTTTTTTTTTGTTTTGTTATATTGTTTTCGTGTTACGCCGCTCGGTAAATATTGTTATTTTTATTGTGTTCTCATGTAAGTGAATGTATTTCTTTATGAGAATAAAGATTCTTAAACCCCAAAACTGGTCGTATAAATTCCGTGAAAACAAAAAAAACTAAGGTCATGATTTAATAAAAACCGCGATTTGACATTATCAAGGTTTAGTATATATCAAACGTTGAATAAATAAATTATTATGTTATATAATTAGTTAGATAAATTCTTAATTTAAATAGCTTGCCTATGCTCAGTAGACAATTTATTATACGAACAAATAAAATACGCATTGCATATTTGTTTTTGCAAATGTCAATTAATTTAGATGTTTTTTTTTTTTTGTTTTTCGCCTTTTTGACCGTTTATTGTAGCACTCATTAAGAGGCCCATATTCAGGAGCCCGTTCACGGGCCCATATTATGATGATGGTTTTTTTGTTTTTTTTATACACACGTTCCAGTTCTCATATATCCAAATCCAGTCATGTATGTTATTAGTTATTACTAAAAATTATCATTAAATAGTGATTAACTTAATTGGTAATTAACTTGTTGCTTGTTGCATAACTGCGTCCATAATGAGGACTTTAATTTCAATACTGATATTATTGGTCTCTTTGTAATTCTCATGTTAAGGTTTAAATAATTTTATTCTCATAAAGACAATAGCCACATTTATGAGAATATAACAAAAAATATTTAGTAAACAACCGTCACCGAAAAAGTAGGTAGGTAATATAGTTATATACAAGGTTAGTCGGAAAGGGGGTACTAAGCCGAAAGGGTGTTAAAGTACCTATAATATTAGATAATTTTTGTTCTACAACTTTCCCCAAAAGTCAATAGTTCAAGAGAAATAGCTGTTCAAAGATTTCATAAAAAATACGCTTAATTCTATCTATCCTCAGCTATGATCAGACGTGTTTACATTTTACGTCATATTTGGGGTCACGGATTAGAAACTCCATTTTCTGAATTCATAACTAAAGCAGGGATGAAGAATTTTTGAAAAAACTAAAATAAAAATATTTTTTCATTGAAAAAAAATACCAACTATCCAACTATCGCAATTACATGAAAAGTAAACTGTTTAATTAAATGTCTCGCTTAATATTTTTTAGTAATCGTATGTTCAGCTGCTGTGTGAGATCCTGGGTTTAGGAGATGTAAATATCGAAAGTAAATTTACACAGTGATTCACAATGACCCTTACTGCAGTTAAAGCTTAACAGTTAAACGCGTTAACTTACGCCTGAACAAATAACTGGAATGCGGAATGAAACAAGAATGTCATAATCTACCTATATACTAATAAAAGAGGAAAGGTTTGAATTTTTGTATGTAACGAATAAACTTAAAAACTACTGGACCGATTTCAAAAAATCCTTTACCGTTAGAAAGCTACATTATCACTGAGTAACATAGGGTACGAGCGGAGCCGTGAGGACACAGCTAGTATTCAATACGTCGCAACGTAAACTCAACTAACTTACTTAAAACTCTTATTTACTCTTGTTTTCCGTCTAAATAAACAGAGCCATACCTAGTGGCATTGAAAATACGGAGGATATTCTTAGGGAAGAATGTATAGTCACAAGTTCTGCCTAGCCTTTTCCCAAATATGTTGGGGTCAGCTTCCAGTCTAACCAGATACGACTGAATACCAGTATTTTACACGGAGCAACTGCCATCAGACCTCCGCAACCCAGTTACAGGGCAATGCCGATATTCTAAGGCTAGACCGTTTGTCAGAATGTCAGGCAGCTGACTACCCGTAACGGCTATCATAGGTATTCGTATCACACCCGGTACCGACGGTTTAACGTGCGCTCCGAGGCACGGAGGGGTTTAAATGTGTAACGAATGGTCACCCATCTACAGATGAACCGCGACAAGCGCAGCTTAAACTTGCAAATTATTTGATGCGCGCTGTTGTCAATAAGCCTAGAGCCCATCTATACAAGGTTAGTCGGAAAGGGGGTACTAAGCCGAAAGGGTGTTAAAGTACCTATAATAATGGATAACTTTTGTTCTGCAACTTTCCCCAAAAGTCAATAGTTTAAGAGGAATATCTGTTCAAAGATTTCATAAAAAATACGCTAAATTCTATCTATCCTCAGCTATGATCAGCTGTGTATGCATTTTAGATCATATTTGGGGACACGTATTAAAAGCTCCATTTTCTGAATTCGTAATTAAAGCAGGAATGAAGAAATATTGAAAAAACTAAAATAAAAATAATTTTGCATTGAATTTTTTTCTGTCAAATTTTGAAATTTTAACAATTTCTTTAAAACAATCATCAGTGATAGATTAAGTGGCCCGCGGCTTAGTACCCCCTTTCCGACTAACCTTGTATGTATAGTCACATCGTCCTCAAAAAATCATCCGAATTAATGCAAACCAGAGTAAGAAGTTAGGTCCTTCCCACATGGGGTGACGGCAAGTGTTACCCACTGCGATGCAACCAATGTTCGCCGCGTCTCAATAATTTCATTCTTATATTTTTCGTGTGGTTAGTGACTAACCTGGTGTCAGGGTTTATGCCCATGGCCCATGGGCCTCTGACTTGGCTTCACATGGCGTCGAGAAATATCTCTCAGGCACGCCGGTTTCCTCACGATGTTTTCCTTCACCGTTTTTAAGCAAGTGATAATTATACAATACGCACATGAATCTGAAAAGTCAGAGGTGCGTGTATTGGCTTCGAACTCGAGACCTATGACTTGGCAGTCCGACGGTCACACCACTAGGCTATCACTGCTGTTGTTAAAATATTGAAATCTTATTATAAAGCTGCTGGTGCAAGAATTTGATGAAAATTTTAATAATGCACATATGTACTCAAGGTCAAGTTTTTAGATGAAAAGATATAAAACTGACGGATGTTGCATGTTAAAACAGATTTGGAGGTTTATCAAAATCAGATGCACAAAACCACCTCGTTGGTCTAATGGTGGCAAATGTGACTTCTGATCTTGAGGTCCTAGGTTCGATCCCCAGGTCGGGCAGTGTTATTGGGTTTTTCCGTGTGGAATCCCTTAGTAGCAGCCTGGAGTTTAGATTTGTGCCCGGTTGTCATGTAATAGGGGGCGAGCCTATTGCCATAGGCTCGCCCCCTATTACATGAGCTTTAAACATAACGGCGAAAGACAACACGTTTGGTGCAGTGGCTGAGCGATCGGCTTCTGCGCTACGGGTCGTGGGTTCGATTCCCGCACGGAACAAATATTTGTATGGCCTACAGATAGTTGGTCCGGGTCTGGATGTTTGTGCGCGTGAAGATTTGTGTCTGTAAACGCACCTACGATACAGAAGAAATCCTAGTGCGGGGCAATGTTCCTTTTAAATAAAAAAACTTAAAAAATGAGGTTGTTACTAGGTATACACCTCTGCCCAACCCTTCGGGGAATACAGGCGTAATGTTATGTTAATAATGATTTATTTATTATTCGTGTCTTTTATAATTCAAATGCACGATTTGTTTGTCGTATTGCAACATTGCATATCTATTAAATCATTGTTATTGTGTGATTCACACATTATGCTTCTAAATATGCTCATACCGCGAAATGAGGGCATTGCTATACACCTCTGCACAACCCTTCGGGAGATACAGGTGTGATGTTACCTATGTTATGTTATGCACAAAACTGTGGCAGTACCTAGTAAAATAAATCACACTGATACGTAATAACTTTATTCTTCTTCTATTCGTGTGGTTAGTGACTAACCTGGTGTCAGAGTTTATGCCGCCCATGGGTCTCTGACTTGGCTTCACATGCCGTCGAGAAATATCTCTCAGGCATGCCGGTTTCCTCACGATGTTATCCTTCACCGTTTTTAAGCAGGTGATAATTATACAATACGCACATGAATCCGAAAAGTCAGAGGTGCGTGCCTTAGGTTCGAACTGGAGACTGATGACGTGGCAGTCCGACGGTCACACCACTACGCTATCACTGCATTTTTTTTGTTTATAACAAGAGACTAACTAACGACTAATTGGGAATCTCACCAACGCAGTCTAATAACCGCGATTTTTCTGAAATATATCAGTGGAACCCAATGACGTTGAAATAAATAGACGCGCTATCTCGTGTAGACAACACGTGCCACATGCATTGACGCAATAAGGTTCAAACTCCCGTAGACAGCTATCAACTTCTATGGCACTGTGGTTCCGGAACAACAACTCTTTGGTACCATGTTCTTCTTCTAAACAGCGCATCAAGTATAGTCGCCGGCACGTCACTTGGCAAGGTTTTGTCGTAGTGGGAGTAAGTTTGCGCATGTACACTTAGTGCAACAAAAGAATGGTCACTTTTATTCTTTGTCCTTATTCTATGGGTATTCCATAATTTAATTTTCTTTTTAAAAATGGATCCACTATTTGCATTTCGCTCATAGAGAACATGCGCGAGCGAGACGCAAATAACCACCAGAATAGTAACGCCGCCATAAGTAGGTAATCAGGTAAAACCTGTGCCTCATTCACTTCTGCCCATCCTTCTAGGTGGCCTGCGAATAAAAACGAATAGTTTACCACGTGACTTCACTCACAAAATTTGTTTTTCCAAATTTCCCGCGGGTACCATATGTTTTTCTAGGATAAAAGGATGTGCCGCGTTCTTAGACTAAGCATACATTATTCAACCAATTCTGCAAATCCGTGGCAACGTGGAACCAACCAACAGTCTTACAAACTTCTTTATTTTTATATATGGTAAGAGAGGATTCTTAATACATACATAATAGAGAGCATAATACATACATAATCCCCGGCGGTTATATTTGAGTTAAAACTTAGTGCAAAAACTCAACTTAAGGCTGGACATCCACCAGAGCTGTGCGAGGAAAATGTGTAATGCGAAAATGTGTAGCGAGGATGTGAAACGGTGTGACCCTTTCCACCAGAGCTGTGCGAGGAATGCGTAATGTGTAATGCGTAATGTGTAATGCGTAAAGTGTTAGGCTGGACATCCACCAGAGCTGTGCGAGGAAAATGTGCGCTGCGAAAATGTGTAGCGAGGATGTGTAACGGTGTGACCCTTTCCACCAGAGCTATGCGAGGAATGCGTAATGTGTTAGGCTGGACATCCACCAGAGCTGTACGAGGAATGGGTAATGTGTAATGCGTAATGTGTTAATGTGTACAAATGAGCCGTGCGAGGATAGGTAGCGGACTCTTTTCGAATAGGGTGGTGTGGCGGGAGCAGTACACATTCCTCGCAACATATTCCTAGCAACACATTCCTTGCAACATATTCCTCGCAACACATGTCTCGCTTGTTTTGTATGAACAAAAACCTCGCACTGCTAGACCCATATCCACCAGAGCTGCGCAGAGCGAAGCTAAGTAAATGAAGTGATTCTATTGTTGCTTACAAAACACATTCCTCGCTACGCAGCTTAGCACAGCTATGGATGCTCAGCCTAAAACCACGATATTACGTACCTATACAAGGTTAGTCGGAAAGGGGGTACTAAGCCGCGGGCCACTTAATGTATCACTGATGATTGTTTTAAAGAAAGCGTAAAAAATTCAAAATTCGATAAAAAAATGCATTCAAAATGATTGTTATTTTAGTTTTTTTCAAAAATTCTTCATCCCTGCTTTAGTTACGAATTCAGAAAATAGAGCTTCTAATCCGTGATCCCAAATATGACCTAAAATGTAAACACAGTTGAGGATAGATAGAATTTAGCGCATTTTTTTATGAAATCTTTGAACAGCTATTTTTCTTAAACTAATGACTTGGGCAAAGTTATAGAACAATTTTTTTCCATTATTATAGGTACTTTAACACCCTTTCAGCTTAGTACTCCTTTTCCGACTCACCTTGTATACGAATACATACATCCAACCTGCAAGATGGTACACCAAGGTGGCAAGAAAGGATTGGTAGCAAAAGGCCCAAGATCATTTAAAATGGCGTGTCTATGACGAGACCTTTATCCGACATTCCGGCTTCGGGTTAAGGCAGAGAGAAAAGAGAATACATAATGCAAGGTTAGTGGGAATGGGGGTATTATGCCGAAAGGGTGTTCAAGTACTCATAATAATGGATAACTTTTATTCTACAACTTTCCCCAAAAGTCAACTTTAAGAGAAAAAGCTGTACAAAGATTTTTTTAAAAATACGCTAAATTCTATCTATCCTCAGCTATGATCAGCTGTGTTTACATTTTAGGTCATATTTGGGGTCACGGATTAGAAGCTCCATTTACTGAATTCGTAACTAACGCAGGAATGAAGAATTATAGACAAAACTGAAATAAAAATTATTTTGCATAGTTATTTTTTTATCGAATTTTGAAATATTAACACTTTCTTTAAAACAGTCATCAGTGATACATTAAGCGGCCCGCGGCTTAGTACCCCCTTTCCGACTAACCTTGTATAATAAGACCCATTGCTGGGCATGGGCCTCTTCTTAGAATGAGAAGGGTTCAGGCCGTGGTACATAAAGTGCTGTTGGTTGACGGACACACGCCATTCAGAATGCTTTTTTTTTGGATCCCTCAATTTATCCAGTACATTTTTTTTTCCTTTTTTCCTTACGATGTTTTCCTTCACCGTTAACGCAAGTGATAATCAAATTCGTATCCGCAGATGAATTCGAAAAGTCAGATGTGCGCGCCGGGATTGAACTCAGACCTTGATAAAATGAAGTTATTACGCGGAAGAAATTTACCGCCCAGAGATTGTACTTACAAAACTATTGTACTTAATAAATATGGTATTTATCTTGTAACATCGTTCTGAGAAATCTGATATGAAATGTATTGGAGTTATTTTGAGAATATAAGAATAACAAAAGACACTTAAATAACACTTACAAGGAGAGCCTTAAGGTGGAATCTTTCCTCTCTCATTTCATACAAAATACTTTTTTACAAATCTTATAAATATTTTTTTTTTGCAATCAAGAATAAGAATATTTATTTGCGAAAAACATGGTATGGTTACATGGTGTTATCTATACTAATATTATAAAGAGGAAAGATTTGTATTTTTATATTTTTGTATGTAACAAATAAACTTAAAAACTACTGGACCGATTTAAAAAATTATTTTGCCGTTAAAAAGCTACATTATCACTGAGTAACATAGGCTAAATTTATTACTGGAATAAAACTTCCTACGCGGGCGGAGCCGTGAGGACACAGCTAGTCTATACTAATATTATAAAGAGGAAAGATTTGTATTTTTGGAGTTTTGTATGTAACGAATAAACTTAAAAACTACTGGACCGATTTAAAAAATTCTTTTGCCGTTATAAAGCTTCATTATCATTGAGTAACATAGGCTACGGGCGGAGCCGTGAGGACACAGCTAGTGTATTATAAAATCGGTACTTCGTGCTGCATATCTCATTGTAATGTAAAGTACCACAATTGGGCAAACATTTGAAATAGTGTTAATAATATATCAATTAAATTTAACATTGCGCAAATATTATATATAACAGGCAAAAACCAACAGTGATAAAATTTGAAAAATAAAACTTTAATCCAGTTTACTTTATATTTAAACGGGTTTTTAATTAGCTTCACTGCGTATATTTGTTTGATTCAAATCTTGCGACAGGTTTTTCACCGATTCTCTTGAAACTTCGCACACAAATTCAATTCCCATGACAATACAACTTTATGGTAATTTCAACCTTCAATCCTCAAATTCTGATGTTGCAAGATAACCGTTTAACTTAAAAGTATTGTAAGGGTTTATTGATTAATGATTTTAGTCACAAGGTGTGTCCAGACCTGGCGAATGCGCCGCGAATGCACCGCTCGCCAGCCGCTTGCGAACTGCGCGCCCGCATTTTATGTTTGTATGCAGCCCCTGCGCCGCGCCGCCGTCCGCGCGCCGCGCCGTTCGCGCGCAAGCTACACGCCGTACTCGAGCGGCGCAGGAGGTGCGCGCGTACCACCCGCGGTGCACCTCCCTATGTGTCCGCGTAGATAGGAACGTAGGCTCATAGTTCAAACGCGAAAGAAGCTATGTGTGCACGAGCTGCGCGCACGCTGCGCGCACGCTGCACGCACGTCCCACTCGAGCCTTGCCGGGGTTGCACTAGAGCGGCGCACCAAACGTAGGCTGTAACCGCACGCGAGCAACACGCGCGCAGTTCGCAAGCGGCTCGCGAGCGGCGCATTCGCTAAGTCTGGACAGACCATTAAACCGCTTTTTACAAAAACAAAAATTTAAATACTAATATTTTATTTATTTTTTCGAATAATATTTTGTATGGAATAAAAGCGTGAGCATTCACCTTAAAAGGAGAGCCTTTAAGTTTATTACCACATTATTGTAAATGTGATCGGAAGAATCTGATCGTTCTTAAATATACACGTATTTCTTTTGTCTTTCAGAGTTACTACCGTATTGGTGCAGTGACAGACTGCTTGACTTTCTACGTCGAGGGTCGCGATTTGATCACTACAAGATATTTTTTCAGTCTGAGAACCTATGAACATGACATCACGCCTCTTATTCCCCAAACGGTTCGATACAGGTGGTTTAAATACACCCTCATTTCGCCAGTTATGTTTAAGTCCCATGTCCTAGTAGGGGGCGAGCCTATTGCCATTAACCGGGCACAAATTTAAACGGAGAATTGCGCTGCAATCGCTCGCCGTGCGGTCATTTAACTTGGAGTGCTAAAATGCCTCACGTTAAGAACACATGTTTACTTCTTGTTATTTTTTTTTATTGATTCCAATTGTATCCCGTGCAGTATCTATGTCAGCAGTACATCACGAGGTTTGAAGGAATTACATGATTTCGTTTACACCCTGTAGTCCTATAGGTACTTACATATTTCTCGTAAAACTGATACGAAAAACTTGTCTAAGATTCTCTGTGCCAGATTACAAGCCAGTGCCCTTTGATAATTTAATATTTGTATAATCATTATTTTGTTGTACATTCATTATTTATATTTTTTTCTGTTTTGTTCAAGATAAATATAGCTGTTTTTTGACTTTACCTGACCTCACTTAACTATCTCAATGTTAATATACTAGTAGATATAGTACGGCCATTAAAAAGTTGTATAAAACGTAAACAAACTTTTGCATATCGTCGCTGCGCCATCAAAATCCGCTGTTTTTTTTTTTAATCTGTCTTTGGTGCTATTTTATAATAGTTTTCAAGCCACGTGCAACTGTAAAATACGTTTTCTAATAATTTATTTTGATATCTTCTTAACCAAATAAATTATTAAAAAACAGATTTTACAGGTGCACGTGACCTAAGAACTACCTATTATAAAATAGCATTAAGGACCGATTAAAAAAAAACACAGCGGATTTTGCAGGCGCAGCGACGACATGCACATTTTTAGAAAACCTTAACAATTATTCTTCGATAAATAACACTTAGATAGTTTTCTCAAAAATTTGTAGTTCCTTCCAGTCTAACCAGATGCGGCTGAATACCATTATTTTATACGGAGCGATTGCCATCAGACCTCCACAATCTAGTTACTGGCCAATCCGGATATCCAAAGGCTAGACCAGTTGTCAAACTTTTCGGGCTTCTGATTTCCCTTAACGACTATCATAGGTATTCGTATGACACCCGAGACCAACTGTTTTACGTGCTCTCCGAGGCACGGAGGGGTTTCGATGTGTAACGAATGGTCACCCATCCACGGACTTACTGAGACAAGCGCAGCTTAACCTCACAAATCGTATGATCCGCGCAGTTGGTAATAGGCCACGAGCCCCATGTTTTCTTAAAATGAGTATTTTTTATAAATTCTTAAAGCATAATTAATACTCCGGTTGTTTACCTTTTATACAACATTTAAATGGCCGGATTATAGTAGATACTTTCCAGATATCGAATATTAAACCCTAACTACACAATGATAGTTTTGAACTGTTGATTGTTGAACTTAAGAAGTTACCTATTATAAGTTAAACAAGGATACGCTAAAAACACAAACAAAAATAAATTGAGAATAACCAATGAAAAACTTTTTTTTTATATATTTTACTGTAATTATTTTGGAGGGAAACTCTGTCCCTCGAGTTTGTCAAAGTTAATTGAAAGTAATAATTGAATATGTCAACTGCAGAAAGTAATTGAATTACTTGTCCTGAGCGCAGTAAAATCTTCTATTTTTTTCTTTTTATATCAGTAGTTCAAATTAATAGAGTTTTTTTTTTCTCGGCAGCATAATAGGTATTATTAAAAAAAAACGTATTTTTTTACAAAAAATTAACTAAGTACCTACATGGTGATAAGAATAAACCACACTTTTCCATTGTATTTTTTCAGGACAATGGCAAAGGAATTTCGTCGCACACAGCCTGGTCTGTCATGTTTTATTTATACAGATTACATTGAAATGCTGATGTAACACGCCTCAACGCCTTTCGGGAAGCATTTCGGTCGAATCACTCACACTTTCTTTGAATAAGTTTGCTTTTCATCAGAATGTTCCCGCTCAATATCTTTTTTATCAAGCAAAGTAGTTTTTGTTGATTGTTGTCATAGCTGTCAGATTTCCCGCCAAAATACTGTTGTATTTTTTTATCTATGTAATTTTTTTTATTCTTTTATCTATGGATCGTCCATAGACTGCTCAATCAAACGATGCATTACAAAAATGAGACGAAATATAAGATGTGGATATAATCGCCACGTTTTACCATCATAGCTACTCATGAGTAGGTAACATACATAGAAGCTACGGAATGTCTTCTGTATATAAATTTAGCGCAGAAATAATCTAGGTACCTACTTACTTGGTATTTTTTTAGTCATAGACCACAAAGCTAATTCCTCCATATTCATACAAATGAAACAATTTTATTCCATTGCATCTTTTAAAACTTACGCAGTCACGGAAACTTCCTTTTAATTTACATATCGTTATTACCTAAATACACAAATTACAACACAAATAGCACCCGCCGGCCGTGTCCAGCGTCCATACTATTGAATTACCCGTGACCACAGATATCTTGTTATGAATATAGAAGTCTCATACTCGCGTAATGTGTCTAAATGATACAAGCGGATGATCTACTGGTAATAATATATTACCAAATTAACTCATAAAGCGCCAAAAACACTAGCTACTTTCCATGCGCAAGGCATTTTTTTCTTTTTTTTCAGTTTCGGACAACAATATAATTATTTATTATTTATTTAACAGACTACAGAGAGGTCAATGTGTTAGTAACAATATAACTTAGCCTATGTTAGTACTAAATAACCAGAACAGATCGGGTGCGATTAGTTAGCGCCCACACTAGCGGGCTATCTGCCCGGGCTGCTATCGATTGCAGGATAGTGTTGGGACTGCCACGCAGCCTGTGGAGTAGCGAGGCAGATTTCTTTCGCCACAACGCGTCAAAACTTGCATTAATCCATCTTGTTAGTGAAAAAATACCTTATCACTAATGTTAGTAATACAAAACACACAATCAACACCGGCTACACATAAAGTGTCCGAAGCAGGTTGCGGAGAGAACGATCAAGCAAGACATCAGCTACTAAGTTGACCATACTCTCCACAAAATGCCTCAGAACAGGGGAGTAAGGAATCTCCGCCACAAATTTCAGGCTACTATTGTTACTGACCCGCCTTCGATGCATCAGTGAAGCAAGTTTTTTTGCGTATGACTGCCTGGAAACCGTCAGCTCGGTTTAGCCAAAACATCTTTAATGCACTACAGAAACGGGGCAGTTTTAATTAGGGTTGCCAGGTGTCCGGCTTTAGTCGGACATGTACGGCTTTTTACAGTAGTGTCCGGCCAAATAGACAAGGTTAGTCGGAAAGGGGGTACTAAGCCGAAAGGGTGTTAAATTACCCATAATAATACTTAATAATAATTACCCATAATTGTGGAATTCCTCCGCAGCCCGGAGTTTTGATTTGTGCCCGGTTGATGGCAATAGGCTCGCCGCCTATTACATGGGACTTAAACATAACGGCGAAATGAGGGTGTTACTATACACCTCTGCCCAACCCTTCAGGGAATATAGGCGTGATGTTATGTATTATGTTCAAAATGATGGGCAGCAGCGTCTTGCTATCTACTAATTACAGACTACGATCACCAATCCTTTTGCCAAACATGATGATTAGGGTAATTACCCCTTTGACCGTTTAACGTTACCCTTTTGACGTTTAAAGTTAAAACAAATCAAATCATTTATTTGCAATAAATGGGGTTCATAGAATGGTGTTATATGAAAATACAATACAGATCAAGCTCATTTAGCTATTATAAATAGCATGCAAACATTACATATATTAGTTAATCAGATAAATACACACAGATTTGACGACGCATTTGGTGTAGTGGCTGAGCGATCGGCTTCTGCACTACGGGTCGTGGGTTCGATTCCCGCACGGAACAAATATTTGTATGGCCTACAGATAGTTGTTGCGGGTCTGGATGTTTGTGCGTGTGAAGATTTGTGTTTGTAAACGCACTCACGATACAGGAGAAATCCAAGAGTGGGGAAACGTTCTTTTAAAAAAAATGCTTAAACAGTTTTCAATAATGCAAAAACACAAGATACATTCAGGCAACGAGGTTACATATGCCTGTAATGTAACACATCTGTCATACTACTCAGAATAATTTAAAAACTCTTTGATAGAGTATAATGTGTTATAGAAAGAAAGAAAGAAATAAAGAAAATTATTTATTCTGGACTCACACAGGCAGTTACAGGAACAAAAACAATATAAAAAAAGAAAGAATAAGAATTTAGACTACCTGCACGAGGCCAAAAAGGGCTCCTATCTCAGCATTATGTTGCGACATTTAGAAAAAAAAACAAAATGTCGCAACGCTGGTTTTCAGATAGGACCATAGTGATGCCACGGGCAATAACGACACAAATAAATAAATAAACATGTTACGTACAATATTAAATTTGAATATTACCAAACAAAAGAAATAAATACATTAATATAAACTTATGTGTTACGTGCGTGTGTTATAGTATGATTTGAAGTGATTTTTGATGTGAAACATCTAATGCAGCGGTACAGGTATGAGAGCGGCTGTGGCGTGGCGACGCTCGCGATGGCAGACACACGACGGCAGACCTTCGTAACTCTTCGGCTCTCTTCGGCTTGATTCGGCCAGATTTTATTTTACAAAATGAGTTTCGATATTTGTTATCTGCCAGGCGTCCCACGACGGCTTCGTTTTTTTTAAGTGTGTCTTTACCGATATTGCGTCTTCGTACGAAATTCTCTTGTTGCCGCTTCTATAACTTTTTACAGACTTCTGTGCCTGTAATTAATACACACATCTGAAGCTAAGTGAAACACGTATGTACACGCTTTGAATCAGTGTGTTCTATACCTAATCGCTTACTACTGGATATAAGTAAATAAATCGCCGATTTGCATACATATTACTAATTTTCTTGTTAATTTTATTCTTGGAGAATTATGAGAGCGAATAAAGAATTTATGATACACACTTATGGGCAAATACTACAGCTATTCAATTTTAAGTTACCGTTAAATGATTTCCACCAAACGGCTCGCATTGAATCGGATCGGAACGGATTTTACAATCTCTAAACGATATTAAACCGTGTACACGGTTTTTAAAGTCTATATTACCAAGCCGCGCACAGCAGCTTGACCGCGGGCGTCTTCCGCGACAAACGATCGTAGCCAAAAGTATGCTGCGTCGCGCGATCGGCTCCGTTCGCCTGTCGTCGTATCCGATCGGATCCTTTCAAAAATTTGAACACGTCAACACGGTAGGATTTAAACTATTTGACTAGGCGCAGAAACGGATACATTCGCCCGATGGGATGGATGTTCGATGGGCCGGTATTGGGTCGGTGCGGCCGTACGGTCACACAGGTGGAGAAATCGAAAGAGTGAGGGATCGGTCTAAAAAAAAGGTCGTCCAAGTATCGCTTGAATTTCTTACCCAAGATAAAGGACAAATCGAAAGATCAGGGAGGGGAGTGCCCAAAAAAAAAAACAAAACGTTGTCCAACTGGAATTGACAACACTGACGCGGGCAATCTAGAAATTATTAATGGCAACACTGGCAGACGGTCTCTCAAATGCCCGGGCCGGTTTTAGGTCCCAGTCCGGCCCTGCTGTACGGAGCCGATCGTATGCGTCGACATCCTGCCGGACGCGATCGGCTGTCACCGCGTCCGTTCGTATCCTATTTTTTTTATTTTTTTTTAAACGTTGCCCCACACTAGGATTTCTCCTGTATCGTGGGTGCGTTTACAAACACAAATCTTCACACGCACAAACATCCAGACCCGGAACAACTATCTGGAGGCCATACAAATATTTGTTCCGTGCGGGAATCGAACCCACGACCACGCGCAGAAGCCAATCGCTCAGCCACTGCACCAAACGTGTCGTCTTTCCGTCCGTTTGTTGGACATCATCCCATAGTCTCGTGCTGTCACTGTCACTATAAGGCGAACTGACAGTTACAGCACGAAATTAACGGCAACTTAATATTGAGTACCGTTTGAGTATTTGGCTATTAGTTACTTAATAAATAATATCATGCGTTTTTGGGGCTCGTGGCTAATTATCATCGCTGCGCTTGTCGCGGTCAGTCCGTGGATGGGGGACCGTTCGTCACACATCAAGACTCCTCCGTGCCTCGGACAGTCGGTCCCGAATGTCACACGAATACCTATGACAGTCGTTACGGGAAGTCAGAAGCCCGAAAATCTGACAACTTGTCTAACCTTAGCATATCGACATTGCCCAGTAACTGGGTTGCAGAGGTCTGATGGCAGTCGCTCCGTGTAAAATACTGGTATTCAGCCGCATCTGATTAGATTGGAAGCTGACCCCAACATAGTTTGGAAAAGGATAGGTAGAACATCATGCATTTTTCATTTCATCAACCGGGCACAAATCCAAACTCCGGGCTGCTACTGAAGGAAAAACCCAATAACGCTGCCCGACCTGGGGATCGAACCCAGGACCTCACGATCACCACCACCAACAAGGCAGTCAAAAATAATCCTACCCAATAAAACGTTACATTCCCATGGAAAATCGTTACAATTCTCCTTGACCAAGTTTATTCCGCACTCACGAAATCCATGACCCGTCTAACATTGTACTACATAATGATTCAATAAATACGTGCCCATTGCCCTAATTCCGGCCCTCGTAATAGAATTAACATTTGTCCGTTGTTAAGAACTGAATTAAACGCTTCCTTAATAAAGGGCGGCCTGTTTTTGGCAATTTTTCCCTAATTAGTTTTCCGTGGACAAAGAAATGTTCTGTGACAGACAGACAGACAGGTACGTGACTTTGTGGAAGTTACGTATTTTCTTTTTGATTAGGTAGGTACCTCATATTTGTTTCATACTCCTTATTAGTACGGTGGTCGCGGGATTGGCTGCCAGTGGTGTCGTTTATGTAGCAGATTTTGACAGTACCTACTAAACTAGAGTGCGCGCAAGATAACTCTGCGCGCGGCCAAAATCGGAACTAATCATGGTCCGCCATAGTGTTGCCGTTTTATTAACTTTGTCACTAGATCTACCTGATTTTAGGAATAAAAGAAAATATAATAATAAAGATTACCCCATCAGACGATAATAATCATAATGCATTCTTATTCACTCATGCCACATTTATCAGCTTAGTTCTTTTCCTTTGCAAATTACGTAAAAATACTAATTAATTTAATTGATAGGTAGTAAATTTAAACGAACATAACTGAGCTCAATTAAAATATAATAAACCGCAAGAGGGCTGCCCAATTTTAATGCTCACGAATATATTACTTTTCCTTAAAAATTAGGACTTTGTATTTTTGCGATCATGGCAACATTTAGCACGCCCTCCGTCGCGCGCAGAGTTATCTTGCGCGCACTCTAGACTAAACACAACTGTCACTTTCTTTTTCTATTGAAACAGAAAGAGACAAACACCCAGGGCCGGACTGGAACCGGCCCGGTCATTTGACAGACGGTCGGCCCAGTGCTGGCAAAAAAAAAATTCATTCCCAAGCGATTAGACGGACGTTTTTTTTAGACTCTCCCATCACTCTTTCTTCTGTATCCTGTATCTTGGGTGCATTTACAAACACAAACAATTTTGCGGCTTCTTTTTAACCGACTTCCAAAAAAAGGAGGAGGTTCTCAATTCGTCTATATGTTTTTTTTTTTTTATGTTTGTTACCGCCGTAGGTACACCCTCATTTATGAACCGATTTGAAAAATTCGTCTTTTGTTTGAAAGAATATTCTTTCGAAATGGTCCCATTTAAATTTGGTGAAGATCTGATAAAGAACTTCGGAGATAAACAATGGAACTCCTCAATGACGAACAGTACGCATAATGTGATGATGTGATTATGTGTACGAGCAGCGTCTTTAGCAGGTCCAACCATGTTTTAATTAAGGCCACTAAAATGAATGAAATAAAAAACATTTTAACAAAAATAAAACCGACTTCAACAAAACGAAAAAGTAATAAAATAATTACCATATTATAAAAGTGACAGATTCAGAAGTCGGTGCCTTTAATTTGATTCAGCGTGGATTAGCACCGGCTTCTGAACCTGTCACTTTTATAATATGGTAATTATTTTATTACTTTTTCGTTTTGTTGAAGTCGGTTTTATTTTTGTTAAAATGTTTTTTATTCAAGCGATAGTTGGACGACCTTTTTTTGACGTTCCCTTCACTCTTTCGATTTCTCCGACTGTGTGACCAGCCCATCGGGCATCCGGCCCATCGGACATTTGCCCGTATGGCCAGTCTGGGCCTGCAAACACCCTTAGTTTAGTTTAGTCCTGTCAAAGTGCGCTACAGAATCGACACCAATGTCGGGAGGTCCTGAATTCGATCTCCAGAAGGTAAGCATGACTAGGGTCTTATCGACGGAAGAAGACTAAATGACCTTTACTATGGCAATAATAAATGTCATCTAGTCTATGTCCTTCCTACGCCTGCAAGTAGGACAAATACCTAGTATTTTCTAAATGGGTTTTTCAGCTAAAAAAATCCGAATAGATATTTATTCTGAGTAATAGATTCGTCATCGTCGAATATAATAATAATAATATCTTTATTCATTCATAATAGAGATTGCAGACATGCCAAGTAGACTTAATGTATATAGAAGTAATTTACAGTAATCTCTATAAAGGAAGTTGTTACACTGCTCTCTTATCTAGGTTATTCAATAACCTGTGTTATGGAGTAGGAGTCCCCATCCCCTGTTCCTATAATTTACACAACTAAGGAGGCACATAGTGCTATTAATTCTACAATCTGATTAAAGGTAAGTATAATAAAATATTATTAAGAAAGAAAAATAAAGAAAATTTTGAAAAGTTGTGTGCCAAAACCAAATACACAATATACAAATATACAATAGTATTATACCAAAACGTCCGGAAACTATTAATGAATGTCCCAGAATAGAAATAGGCCTAATTTTAATAAATTGTATCCAATTAGAATTTAAATAACCGTGTTAAAACACTGATCTTGAACGTTAACACGAGGTCAATAAAACAATAAACACATTAATCTCATTGTTATTCTTTCGTGAGATTATTAATAAATTGCATTTAGATATTGAGAACCCAATCAAAATATTTTTACGGTAACAAAGTATTTATATTGACTCAAAAAGGTTAGTTATCGTTTGACAGATAAATCGACGTGACATTTGCTTAAACAGAAACAAATAACCATCTTATTCCGAAAAGGACAAAGTTTAATTTGCCCTATCACAACTGCTACATAAGTCATGATCGTCCTTTATGCAATAATAAACATAACGTTCTTGAAAATAAAGTGTAATTTAATTCAATATAATAGCAGGTCATAGATAATAGTTCGTGTAAACAATAAATAAAGTGAATCAACGTGAAGTCGTCAACTCATAGTTTGCATTCCAATCTCAAACAGTACGCATGTCAATAAGTGATGGCGGAAAAAATTGCAGTGGTCACGGGCGCAAGCAGAGGACTAGGATACGCTATCGTGAAAGGACTGTGCCAAAAATACAATGGAATCGTTTATTTGACCGCCAGAGATGAAAAAGCGGGACTAGCAGCCGTGAAAAAGTTGAATGAACTCGGATTGAAACCACAATTCCATCAGCTAGACATCAGTGACAATAAAAGTGTTCAAAACTTCGCAGATTATACCAAAACAAAACACGGGGGTTTTGATGTATTGGTAAATAACGCAGCTATTTTAGATTGGGATGAAATTTATCCAAGCTACGAAGCAGCTAAGAGAAACATTGACATAAATTATAGAAGCTTGCTGACTATTGAAGAATATTTGTATCCGCTACTAAGAGATGGCGCTAGAGTCGTCAACATATCGAGTGCATGTGGTCATCTATCGAATTTGAAGAAACGGTCATGGATTCAAACATTGCAAGACCCAGATTTAACGACTGAACAAATAAATGAGTTTGTTGATGAATATTTAGAGAGTGTTAAAAATGGGACTTTCGATAAAAATGATTTCGCTGATGACGGCAAGCATGCGGAGCATAGAGTATCCAAGATTGCGTTAACAGCGTTGACGAGGGTGCAACAAAGGAAATATGCAGATAGAAATATTTCGATAAATGCTCTTCATCCAGGACATGTAAAGACTGATATGGCTCAAGGTGGAGGAGAAATAGAACCTGATCAGGCGGCCAAACTTGTTCTGTATTTAATTCTGGACGCTTCCCCGAAGTTGAAAGGAACTTTCATGTGGCATGACAGAAAATTAATCGATTGGTACGACGCTGAAACTGATTTTGCATGCAAAGGCCTTTGGTAAACAACTTAGAAATATGAAAATGAAAAGATTTTGTTCATCAATAAGTACCTACTTATTAAAATAAATAATTAATCTTAATTTAAACAATAAAATGTTGAGCTTATTTTAGTTTTTTTTCCGAGTTATTCAAGGGTAAGCTCTTTAATAATGATTATAATTAATATTATCGAGAAAAAAATACGTTTTTTTTTTATTAATCACAGTTTAAAGAAAAAGACAGTTTTATTGATTGCCTAACAAATCGTATAAAATTATGGAGTAGTATAACATTATCTACAGATTCTTTACGAGTTGGCTTAAAAAGTACTCTGTGGAGTTGGCGTCACTGCTGCATTGTGCCTAAACGAAACAGATTGCAGATGTGATTTTCATATAAGTAGCTGATGTTTCACAAATAGACTACTAGATAGCGTTGTGTACAGTATGTAACAAAGATTAATATATGTATATAAAAAATAATGTATTGTAAAACATTGTTACAAGGGTGAACATTTAATTTAAAAGTTTGATTCATGTATTAGAACAGAAATTGTTTTGGCAGTATGAACGTACTTACGCGCGAATAGTTACGTTACTTGAAACGGAACAAACATGACAAGACAGTGACAGCTGAACCGATCGAATTTGACACATGTCAATTTGACAAATTCACCAATTCGACCGCGGAATTCCGTTTGTGGGTGTGATTATTGAGTATTCAATTTATATAAATTGAAAATTAATATCAAAGTAAACGTTATTTTACAACATTGTGAATTAAAATATATTTTTTATTCTAAAATACGGTAACTTCCATTCACGTATTGATCACTCTGTTAGGTAAGTAATTTTTCCTAATATCTTATAAATATTATTTTTAACTGCATTATGTATGCAAAAGAGGAAAGGAATACACATTATGACATAATTTATGTCAAATCAAAAATAAACTTGCTGCAACTACAATTTTAGTGTTAATGTTTTTTTATAATGTGACAGTACAAAAAAGGCCGACGATACTGTACTAAAATAGATATTTTTGACGCCTTGACCTAGCTTGTATCATTACCATTCCTAGTGCAGTATTGAACGTCTAGTTTACAAGATAAAAAACCGAAAGAGCAGAACTTTGTGTTTAAAAAAGTGTTTTTTTTTTATATAATGTGTAAGAGGTTTTGGTATTAACTCTCGAATTTAAATTCAAAAATGGAATGCGGAATAGACCTTGGCCATAGTGTTATGCTGTTTTAGCAAGATATTTTAGTGTACTATGAAGGTTAATTTATGTTAGGAATATTTAATTTTAATTCAGGATTAATGATGTTATGACTACGTCTTATCTGGTTTGTTGAGTTTTAACATTAAATGTATTTTAATAACCTTGAGTTTATGATAATGGAATCTAATTTAGGGATACAAGGTAAACTATATTGTCAATCAATCAAGTTTAAACATTGCTCTGACTACCTACCCACAGATTATTATTTCAGTAAAAAAATTGATCACTAACAATAGTAACAAAATATATTTATGTGAGAAATCTAGACCACAATTCTTTATACTATAATTTTAAATTAATAAACATTAAATAAATAAAATTTGTTACAAGTTCTATGAAAAAATAATTATAATAGGTAGGTAGGTCATTACTAATTCTTTATTCAAAATCTAGGTCACAAAAACATGCAAAATAAATACTCAGTCTGTGATATTTGTTTCAAAATCTGCAAAGTGCTAGTACTTAATTTGAATTTTAACTAAGCAGGTTTAAAGTTGAAAATTGTATAATAAGAGTTCTTACTACAATAACAGGTAATTAAAAATAATTACAGGCTGAAATACTGTAAGTTTCAGTACTTATAGATAACTACTGCAATGCAGACTTGTTAAAATAAAACTAAATAATAAAATATCTTGTAAAAATCTAAATATTGGTATTAGGCTGCCTGACCTAAATTACCTTTGCCATTAGTGAAAGTTGAAAAGAATATGAATTTGAAAATGGCCGCCCCTTGCCAAATGACAAACTCCTCACATTATTGTTGTTGAATTTGTAATATATTTTAGATAGATAACAGAAAAGTATTCATTATGTTAAATTCTTTATTTCTGCATTTTATCAATTATTAAAATTGTATTGGTCCATCGGATATAACCAAATTATATTATGTCATATTTAAAAATAAAGCTTGATATATTTTAATTATTATTGATAATGTACAAAAAACAAATGTAGCTATTAACAAAATATGTATCATTTGTTTTTCTGATAATTCATAGGAGTCACTTCTTAATAACCTTGTACAAGATGTAAAGGTACAACCATCAACAAAAATGTATAAAATTTTAATCACCTGTAAAACAATTTTAATTAGTGGTTTTACTACTGACTGAACACTTAATTGGACAAATTGTTCTAAACTTAAAATACCTAAAATGAACAAAAAATATAAAGCGAGTTTCACACAATTAATTTATTATTATTCTACACTAATCAAATGAGTCATCTGCCAATTAAAAATGGTCTCAATTTTATTATTACAATATATTTTATTTAGATAACTTCCTACTCTAATCTCTACAATTTTTATTGTTGCTAAGTTATGAGGAAATAAATAAATGAGTTGGTATGATGGTTTATATTTAGATATGCGTATTTATAAAATTGAGAAATTGCTACAGACATACCTACATAAGAGGTCATAGACCTTAAATTGGCTGTAAATAAAAGATTATAAATCATAATAGGCACAATAAGTCAATGCCACATGTTGTTGAGTGTCAGTGATTCTTTGAAACATGTAAATTGCTGCAGTGAGTCAAACATTTAATTAATCATGGACCATATAAATTAAAAGTCTTTCACACTGTAATTTTTAATATGAAGAGGAGTTATAGAATTGTGAATCAGTTGAACATTCTCATTGCTCATTCCATAAATAATAATAACTGTTTTTCTTATCTGTACTTACAAGCCGTGGCACCAATTAATACATTATTAGTTAATTAAGTAAATGACTTGATCTAAAAATAGTCTTTTGGAATGCATTCTAAAAAAATGCAAATGTATGCAGATTTGATAAATACTATTTTGTATAGAAGTTACATCATAATACTGAAATGTTAAAATAAACTATTCTTTAAATATTGGCCGTTTAGGGTATTCTTTTGCAGCATTATCAGTAAGGGTGAATTTGATAGGCTTATTTAATTACAGCTTCTAAAAGACCCAATTAAAGTACACAATCAATGAACAGCATGTATAAGTGACTAAAATGATTGTAGTATATGCATAGCTATTAAGTACCTTCCAAAACCACAAACAATATGGCCACTATGTACAGTCGACAACTAGTGAAATAGTGACACAAAACCCTCAAATGCTCAATGTAGGGTAAAAGTGACGCAATGACTTTAGTGCGACAATTTTTTAAAGTACAATAAATAAATACACGACTTTATAACAATTTTAACATAGTGCAAATATTAGTTAAAAAAATGTGTTTAACGTAGTTTTAACACCAAAAATGCTTATAATAGTGCGTTCAGTGCGCGCCATGGCGTCGTTCGCGGCGCAAGCGGCGCTCCGGTCTAGATGGAGCTCTCTGATAGAATCTACGAGTGTGGACGTCCCTGGAGAGGTGACGGACGGCGTGCGGTCTGTCGTCGGATGGCTGAAACAGGCACGGGTTATAATATTAGTCGAATATCAATGCCGCTTTGAACATTTGCGCAAGTCCAACATACAGTAAAAACGGGTTTTGTGTGTGCATTGGCAAACGCACAACCCATCGAATATCTGCAGACCTGACAAATGACGTCAAACAATGAGACGTTATTCCAGCGAGATCTGCAGATATTTCCGAAGAGTTGTACATACGTATATTAAGTTGTACACGGCAATTGTGATGGTTGCGCAGCTTGCACGTGAGTACGCCGCGTTCTCTGCGATCCAATGTCCCTTGCGCACATCTGAAATTGCGCTATTGCGCAGGCATACGCCTCATGTTCAAAGCGGCAAAGATGTTTAGTACAGATTACATGTTGGCGTGGTTACAGTTTGTCTGCTCAAGTGTTTTTTCACGATTATTACTTCCAATTTTATGTTTTATGGCTTCATCGTTTTATCGATAATTCTGCCAATGTCAGGGTGATTAAGGCCATTGTGTGTTCTGAGGTTGACCAGTGATAATAGCCGTTGAACGTTTATTACTCGTTTCGCTGAATGAAATGACATTGAAATTCTTTAATATTTATAGCTGGCCCGAAGATTTATTGGGATACATTAAAAAAAAACTAGTAATATCGTAGTGTTATACGCTTAGCTTGTATTTTCTGTCTTACACACGCAATATTCAAATTTATTTCGCTATATTTTGAAGTATACGCAAAATAAAGAGATGCTTGATTGAGAAGTTGTTGCATAGTAATTTCGCCAACGCAGTTATTTTGCATTAAAAAAACACCATAATGTATTATTAGACAGTTACATTCTAGTGTTTCTCATTTTTTCTTATCGTCAGAAGACAATAATTGATCTGTTAATAAAAAAGTTCAACAAAAAATAATCCACTCAACTCTCTAGCCATTTTTCTTCTTATTGGTCCAAGAAAAATTGTTCGCAATATCAGCTGCCAAGCGCCCATTCAATGGAACGTAAAGACCCTAATAACAGTAATAACACAGCTACGTCCCATCGCCTGCGAACATGAAAGCAGCTTGTTCCTCTTAATTGACTCTTATGTGACATATGACGTCATATACAGCTCTAACACGTGTTTTGCCCTTCATTCACACGTCAACTTTATTAATTTTCACATGTTAGGTACTAATGCTAATCTACTTTGTCATCCTGGTGGCTTTCTGACCAGACAAGGTCCCCTTTGCTTCTAGCCATGTTTCGGCTGGTACTTAGCATCGAGAGAAAGAAAAAAAAGAACTGAAAATTCCTACCATGATTTCTCGCCTGTAACTGAATCAAGGGCTCGATACGCGGTGACACAGGTTTCCTGATTCCGGTCAGAAATTATTACGATGATCTCATTTAGACAGCGTTTTAAGTGGGAGAACATCTCCGGTCTGAAGTAACTTCAAACAATCCAATTTTGGCAGGACATTTCGGTGTATCTTTGTTCACGCATAAATTCTCCCAGTGTTAAAGTGATATAATCCCCCCACGACTTTATACGACACCTACGCTACTTGAAGAAATATTTATAGAAGAAAAAGTTTTCTTCTTTAAATGATGTGGGTGGACTATTCTTAGTCGATCACCAGACAAGAATAAACGAATGGCTCACTTAATTATCACAATGTATTTTTTGCAATTCGCAAAGTGTGAAACAAAAAAACGTGATACAGCCAATACTTGAAACCTGAATTTTAAAAGATAGGTAGGCACACGCCCACGTTTAGGTTGTCTGTGTACAGACGCACATTCCTACCTTCTGGTTCTAACGGACAGTATCTATCATGTTCACCATAGTATAGAATCAACTCCACACTTATTACACAATAGTATCAGATTAATATCAAGTATATTCTGCGACAGAAAAACCTATCTCTGGAAGAAGATCCCAGGATGTCGATGAGGCATCTTAGGAATTGTTCAGCCGTGATGTGCAACATATCCACAACATACTTTGATCACTAATCTAAGTTACAAGTTAATTGATCAACAGCAATATTGACATAGCAGTACACCAGTAGCTATTTACGAATTATTGGGTGTCGTTTCTCGAAATGTACATATTATCCCTTTTTTCCGTCTTGCGGGACAAGCCTTTTCCTTATGAGCACAGTAAATATATAAGCTAAAGCAGTATGGAAACTACGTACTTTTGGTTGGAGACCATTTAGGTCTCGTCAATAACTGCCCGGTTACGTAGAAACGGTCCGCAAGATCATCTACAAGCAGCCGAACAAAAAAAAAAATCTTCTTACAAACTTTCGCGGCTTCGCGTTAGCGGCTGTCTCAGTGCTCAGTACCACGACCACCACTTTGGAGTCTCGTCGATGCGCGCACAGTGTGAGTGTGCCGTTTCGAACGTTTGTACGTAGTTTTCATACTGCTTCAGCGTATATATTTACTACTAGCTGTTTCCTCACGGCTCCGCCCGTAGCCTATGTTACTCAGTGATAACGTAGCTTTCTAATGGCAAAAAAACTTTTGAAATTGGTTTTTAAGTTTATTCGTTACATACAAAAATACAAATCTTTCCTCCTTATAATATTAGTATAGGTGTTATGAGTGACATCTAATCTCGATCAAGTATCTCTATTTCGGTCACAATTCATTTACCTTTAAAAACATCGTTACTTTTACTTGGAAACGCTTTTTAACTACGTATCAGCTGGCTATCGATCACGCGAAAACGCAAAACCTTCGAAATGGTTTAACGTGACAACCTGATAAAAATTCACTCATGACGTAGATGAGGTCAATAATTTTATTTTAATTGACAAGAACTCCAATACTAGATGACGGACAGACAAACTAAACCACGCCAACGTATGCAGTAGAAATAATATAATACATGCTTTTAATTTTCTGTTCACACGTATGTAGTTGTCGTATTAAGCTCATAATTTCGTATTTACGGTGTTGTAATTGCATACCTACGCTTGGTCGTCGCATTTTATGTTGTATTGCGATAGTAACTTAGGGCTTAGGGCTTTTCAGATCAAGCTGAAGAGAAGCTGGGTTAATTTTGGTTTTTAAATCGCCACTACTACCACTAAATAATGCCAGTGTGCGCCCACACGACTTTATGGCTCGCAAGAGAGTTTTTCGTTAAAAGAATTTTAAATTTCAATTAAATAAACTTAGTATAGTACGACACAACTAAGAAGTCACATCGGCAAACTAAATCGAACAACCAGCAGCCGACAGCCGCTCATTTTTGCACCACTCACACTTATTGCGTCAACGTAAATATAATTTTTTACTGCAGTACTAATAAATATTCGTGGTCTTGAAGGTGCACTCAGTTCGGAAGTGATTAGTTTTACGAAGTTTGCCGAAGCGACTTTTTAGTTGTGTCGTTTTATACTTAATTTTTTAAGTATTTCTGAGATGTGTTTAACCCTAAAAAAATATTAGTCGTGCATGCCGTTAATGGCGAACACTGTACCAAAAATTAACTCTTGAGGAGTTCACAGCATAGCAGATAATTTACATGAGTGCACAAATTCTGCTCCCTTACCAACACAACCCGATTACTACTAAGAATTAAATTAGAAATGGTGGATCCACTATTTGCTTTACTCTCATAGAGGACGCGTGTGAGCGATAGGTAAATTATAATCGGGTTGTAAGTAGATACATCTAAAACTGTAGGTAAGCAGAAATACACCTTAGATGCAGCGCATGATTGTCTATTAGATGTCGTCTTGCATGGTAGATTTAACTTTAAATAACATTATTTAGACATAATTAAATTGTTATCTACAAAAGACTATACGAGTATAAAGTACAGGCGGCATCAAAATAAGCGATAACTGTAAAAAAAATGTTTTTAATAAAAAAAATTACCTATATATTCAATGACTTGTGTCGCTGACTGTACATTCTGTACAACTCACCTGACTCAAGAATGAGTTTAATAATGGCGGCGCTACGATTATTATTTGCTGTTCGCTTGTACACGTTTTATGCAAATAAGAATAGAAAGAAGCGGAAAGTAAATAGAGTAGCCGCCATTTAATTAATCCCGTTGGTTAAGTAAACTTGTAAAATAAGTTCAAATAACACCGTATTACTTACAACTTCTTTACATAGTAAAAAACAAAGTCGCTCCCGCTGTCTGTACGCTTAGATCTTTTAAACTACGCAACGGATTTTAATGCAGTTTTCAGCAATAGATAGAGTGATTCAAGAGGAAGGTTTATATGCCCCACATTAGTATCTACATTGCACTCGTGCGAAGCCGGGGCGGGTCGTTAGTATTATTATATCGCACTGATAATGTATTCTACAAAGAAAACTAATTGGAAAACTAAAAACACTTCGTCTTAGTCAGTGACAGCTCGAGACATAACGGCAACTCAAAATTGAGTAGCGTTTGAGTATTTGGCCATTAGTGTAGGTAGGGTTGCCATCTCTAAAATTTGGCAACGAGGACAAGACGCGTGAAAACCCCGGATTTTAGAGCTCAGAACATTCAACTGTCTTAACTAACACGGTTCATGAGATGCAGCCTGGTGACAGACGGACGGACGGACAGCGGAGTCTTAGTAATAGGGTCCCGTTTTACCCTTTGGGTAAGGGAACCCTAAAAACATTAAATACTGACTAACCGTCGGTCCCGGGTGTCATAAGAATACCTATGACAGTCGTTACAGGTAGTCAGAAGCTCGAAAGTTTGACAACTTGTCTAACCTTAGGTTATCGGCGTTGCCCAGTAACTGGGTTGCGGAGGTCTGATGGCAGTCGCTCCGTGTAAAATACTGGTATTCAGCTGAATCTGGTTCGAATGGATGCTGACTCCAATATAGTTGGGAAAAGGCTAGGTAGGAGGCAGACTGACTACCGTGCCTTTGAGAGCACATCCAGCCGTCTCCGTCGTGGTTGTCAGGAATACAATTTATTTTACCCTGTCGGGAAGGCGCGTGGTTATGGTCATCTATGGTCTGGGTCATGACTTTTTTAACTGCAGCTGGAGCGAATGTATATTAAATACTGGAAACATTCCTTTATTTTTAAATAGAACCAAAACTGCATTTAAGCCTTTTTGAAAATACCCTTGCCACACCCGGGAATGGAACCGGCTAAAATCCGACAAAATAACACCCTGTACTTATATGGCATCAATCGATAGGGTTTGTATATAAGGTTAATCGGAAAGGAGGTACTAAGCCGCGGACCACTTAATGTATCACTGATGATTGTTTTAAAGAAAGTGTTAAAATTTCATAATTGGTAAAAAAAACGTGCGAATTGATTTTTATTTTAGTTTTTTTCAAAAATTCTTCCTCCCTGCTTTAGTTCCGAATTCAGAAAATGGAGCTTTTAATCCGTTACCCCAAATTGACCTAAAATGTAAACACAGCTGATCATAACTGAGGATAGATAGAATTTAGGGTATTTTTTATGAAATCTTTGTACAGCTATTTCTCTTAAACTTTTGGGGAAAGTTATAGAACAAAGGTTATCCATTATTATGAGTTCTAACACCCTTTTGACTAAGTACCGCCTTTCCAACTAACCTTGTATTGGGATAGGACCGTTTCTAAACTAAAAGATAAAGCCTAACGCATTTAATTAATGCCGATTACTCAGATAAAAAAATAACAATAAAAATCGCAAACATATCTACTTCCCACTATCAAAGGGAATCTCAATTTAAATCAACTCCCATTCACAATTCCCCGGCTATATCAATATATAATCGCTCCGACATCGCTCTGACATCGCCAACCGCCCGCGTATTGATATGACCTTCGCCTTGCACACCGCTGCTGTTGTGATACTTCCCGAAGCCCCCACTGGGATTAAGTGCTGTGAGAATGATATATCCGCAGGATATAGACTTATTTTTAGAACCCTAGATCGTCATTCCGACGCTAAAAGTCTACGAGTCCATCTTGCTCCGCGTAAAACAAGTTGAAATCGGGTCATCTTTACATAGTATAAAACAAAGTCGCTCCCGCTGTCTGTACGCCTAGGTGTTTTAGACTACGCAACGGATTTTAATGCAGCTTTCAGCAATAGATAGAGTGATTCAAGGGGAAGGTTTATATGCCCCACATTAGTATCTACATTGCACCCGTGCGAAGCAGGGGCGGGTCGCTAGTAAATGATAAACGTATTTTATTTCTATAAATAAATCTGTTGAAGACACTTTTACAAGTCAATGTAATGTTTTTTTAAGACTAGATGGCGCCGGCATTTCCTTACTAGCTCTGTGAAGAAAAGCCGAAACAAACTCAGAGATCAAGGTCTCTTTTAAAACCCAGATATTGTGGTATAAAAACTATGCGAGTGTAACAATGTAGGGCAACGTCTGGAATGGCCTTTTGAGGAAATCATAGATGTAAAAACGCATGGCTTATTGCTATGATCCTTGATATGGCTCCTACTTTATGCAAAGCCTATCTTCATACCATATAAACCTTACAGAATCCAAGCACAAAATAGATAGGTACAGAAGTCAATCTACATACAAGTGCGCTCGAGCAACGCACACATAGACACTGCTCACGGACACGATATCTCGGACCGTTTGGGACTAGTGCGAGTGAGTGCGAGCGCGAGTGCCATGCGCTTGAGAGAGATAGATATATAGATAGAGCGACCGCCAAGCGTAGGTATGAATAGTGAAGTACATACATGTGATTGACTTCTGTACCTATCTGTTTTGTGATCCAAGTCAGATTGTCAGTGAACTGCTGTGGGCCTTACACGAACATTTGAGTATAGTATCGTAAACGTATAGCTAATGTAAGCGAATTTTGAATCTAAAATACAACTGTCCTATAACATTTTGGTTTACTTTTTGCGACATGCACAATTTGATATGAATAAAGAATAAAGTTTTGAATTCAATCATACAAGGTTAGCCGGAAAGAGGGTACTAAGCCGCGGGCCACTTAATGTATCACTGACGATTGTTTTAAAGAAAGTGTTCAAATTTCAAAATACGAAACATTTTTTTTTCATGCAAATTCATTTTTATTTTAGTTTTTTCAATAATTCTACATCCCTGCTTTAGTTATGAATTCAGAAAATGGAGCTTCTGATCCGTGACCCCAAATATGACCTAAAATATAAACACAGCTGATCATAGCTGAGGATAGACAGAATATAGCGTATTTTTTATGAAATCTTTGAACAGCAATTTCTCTTAAACTATTGACTTTTGGGAAAAGTTATGGAACAAAAGTTATCCAATATTATGGGTACTTTAACACCCTTTCGGCTTAGTACCCCGTTTCCAACTAACCTTGTATAGTATGCGCGAAACGAGTATTTCCGATTCAAAATTCACTCCCATTAACGTTTACGATACTATTATGACGTCATTCGTGCTAGACCTGCTGATTCACTACCAATGCGTGCATGGGCCTCTTAAAATCTAAAGTGGCCTAATCACATTCAAGCTTTCTCCCTTCAACACCATCTAACATACACCTGCTGCCTCCAGGCATCGCTGGAAGTACGTCAGGTGGGCAGGCGCGCCGTCAGTCAGCTGGCAGGCAGAGGCATGGGCGACGAGGTGGTCATCATTCACTTCAACGATGTGTACAACATCGAACCGACTACCAGTAAGTACCTGATATATTTTATTTCGATTGTTTGGATTTTTAAGGAGTATGCTTAGGTGGTTTGGTCATGTTGAGAGAATGAGTGAACGGCGATTAACAAAAGGAGTTTATAAGGTGGATGTCAATGGAAACGCCGGTAGAGGACACCCTAGAAGGACAATACATCGATGTTATTGGTGATGTTCTTCACAAAGGACAGGTGCGTAGTACTCTCAACCGGCGTGCGTGTATGACATGATGTATGAATATGGATGAAGCGAAAGGAGTATGTAAGGGTCGTAGCATTTGGCGTTCTATAGTTTCTGCCTACCCACTTGGGAAAACGGCGTGAGTGTGTATGTGCTTTGATTTTGCCGTGTGGAGGGGCTCGTGGCTAAATAACAACCGCGCCGATCATACGATTTGCGAGGTTAAGCTGCGCTTGCCGCGGTCAGTCCGTGGATGGGTGACCATTCTTTACACATCGAGACTCCTCCGTGCCTCGGAGAGCACGTTAAACTGTCGGTCCCGGGTCTCATATGAATACCTATGACAGTCATTACATTACAAAAGCTCGTAAGTCTGCCAACCAATCTTACCTTAGGATATAGGCATTACCCAGTAACTAGGTTGCAGAGATCTGATGACAGTCACTCCGTGTTAAATACTGGTATTCAGCCGGATCTGGTTAGACTGGAAGCTGACCCTAACATAGTTGGGGAAAAAAGGCTAGAAGGAAGAGTTTTGATTTTGCTGTGTGTTTCCGACTGCCGCCCTTAACGAGAGTTACAGGTAACGCCTGGGAATCGTATAGCCCAAAAATCTTCTTTAATGTCGAGCAAAGGGATCTTGTAGGTAACGGTAGTATCTCCCAGTCAACAGTGCTCTAGCAGCGGTTCTCCTAATTATTATTTTTACTCTTGGTCGCTTTTGACCCTTGTCTCACCTGATGGCAAGCGCAGACAGGGTCTAAGATGGAACACACGAATCCAAGTAACAAAGATGTAGAGGGACTCCCATATACCAATCTGGTTCTCACATACACACAACGGAAAACAGTAAATTGCTTGGCTTGACTTTAATACTCAATACGAAAGTAACGGTTTTTGAAAGAGATGCAGATGTATCTGAGTGTAAAGTAAAGATAGGAGATGAAAGTATTGAACAGGTGAATGAGTTTGTTTATTTGGGAAGCATGTTTACAAGAGTTGGTAAGATTGACGAACATGTGGAAAGGAGAGCAAATGCGGGAAATAAAGTAAATGGTGCTTTGCATGCGGTTGTGGCTAGCTGGTCAATGTCCAAAAAGGCACGACTGGCTGTCCATAATGGTGTGTTGGTACCTACGCTTATGTATGGAAGTGAATGTTGGTCGTGGCAGAAGAGGCATGAAAGTAGAATAAATGCCGTGGAAATGCGTTCCTTGCGAAGTATGTGCGGTGTAACTTTGAATGATAGATTGAGAAATGAAGAGATTAGACAAAGCTGCGGTTTAAAAGATGATGTAGTGACAAAAATCGAAAGGAGTATGCTTAGGTGGTTTGGCCATGTTGAGAGAATGAGTGAACGGCGATTAACAAAAGAAATTTATAAGGCGGATGTTAATGGGAACGCCGGTAGAGGACGTCCTAGAAGGACATACATCGATGTTATTGGTGATGTTCTTCACAAAGGTCAGGTGCGTAGTACTCTCAACCGGCGTGCGTGTATGACAAGATGTATGAATGTGGATGAAGCGAAAGGGGTATGTAAGAGTCGTAGCATGTGGCGTTCTATAGTTTCTGCCTACCCCCATGGGAAAAAGGCGTGAGTTTATGTATGTATGTATGTACTCAATATCTTTATTGCTTTACCATAAAGTGTACTTAGGTGGTAACTATATAATTGAGATCATTATGGACCCTGTAGGGCACAGCAAAAGGTTTAATGTGAGGGTGGTAGCTAGCCAGGCGGACCGTAAAAATCCTACCACCAATCGTGCTAGGTTTTGTATAATCTTACAACACGCGTCTATTCCCAGCGTGCGGTGAGGAAGTTTTATAACCTAGCTCGTCCCACACGTGATAAAGTCATTTTCAAGATTAAAAATACTAACATACATAACACAATTAGCATATTATCGTCCCACTGCTGGGCACGGACCTCGTTGCAGAATGAGAAGGGTTTAGGCCTTAGTCCACCACGCTGGCCTGGTGCGGGTTGGCAGACTACACACACCATCGAGAACTTTATGGAGCCCTCTCAGGTGTGCAGGTTTCTTCACGATAATTTTCCTTCACCGTTAACGCAAGTGATAATCAAATTCTGATCCGCACATGTATTTGAAAAGTCAGCGGTATGGGCCGGGGTCGAACTCGGACCCTCCTACATGACATCACTACATATTTTCTTCTTCTTTTTTTTAATACAAATATATTTTTTTTCTGTTCCCAGGCACAGAGCCCGTGGGTGGTGCACTAAGGTTCAGTACAGCCGTCAAGGCGCTCCAACACTTGAATCCTCTGGTACTCTTCAGTGGAGACGTGTTCTCACCCAGCATGTGTAAGTATTCACTTTGGATTTACTGATTCATGATTCGGTTGGATGAAGATAATATGCCACTACATCATACCAGAAATTCTTTGTTCATCATCAGTATTACTGTTTTTAACTGCCTCGTTGGTTTGGCGGTGGCAAGCGCGACTGCTGATCGTGAAGTCCTGGGTTCGATCCCCAAGTCGGGCATAGTGCTATGGGTTTTTCCAAATGGAATTCCTCAATAGTAGCCCAGACTTTGGATTTGTGCCCGGTTGATGTCAATAGGCTCGCCCCCTATTACATAGGACTTAAGCACAACGGCGAAATGAGAGTGTTACTATACTCTGCCCAACCCTCCAGGGAATACCGGCGTGATGTTTATCATCAGTATCTACAATCATTAACAGTGTGTCAGGATCGTAGCAGGTGGAAATCTATTATCTCTGCCTACCCCAATGGAAACAGGCGTGATTGTATGTATGTATGTATCATCAATATCACTCTCATTCATCATAGTGACATTCATTTCTCAAGTAGTACAGTCAGCAAGAAAAGTGTGTTAACACTTACATTTTTTTAATCGTAACTGAATACAATAATGTTCAAATTTAATCGGAACACATGTAACAATAAAATAACACAAACACTTGACTATTACATGAAATGCTGAAAAGTAGTGTAAATAATAATTTTGGGTCAATTTAAATGTTATGTAAAAATAACAGTGTTAAGCAACTTTTGTTGCTGACCGTACATAGGTGCAAAAATCTAAATTAGAATGCGAAATCGATTGTTTGCATAATTTTGCGATTAATCGTTATCGTCGATTGTTATCGCGACTATTTAACGATTATGCATTAGTTATATTTTTATGCAAATTACTAGTTGCCCGGACAGACTTCGTTCTGTCAAAAGTTATTGGCCTGTAGTGGGAAAAGAAAAGTGTTGTTTTTACTATTTTCCACGCAATTTTTATGTTTTTTCTCTCCTTAAGAACCTTCCATGTGTCTTAAGGAATATATTAAAAAATAAAATAGCCAAATCGGTCGAGCCGTTCTCAAGTTTTGCGCTTAGCAACACATTTGGCGATTCATTTTTATTTATATAGATTAATGTAAGTTCAAGTGAATCTTCGTACGTAAGTATATCGACGTTTGGTGCAATGGTTGAGCAATTGACTTCTGCGCTACGGGTCGAAGGTTCGATTCCCGCATTGAACAAATATTTGTATGGCCTACAAATAGCTCTTCCGGGTCTGGGCGTTTGTGCATGTGAAGATTTGTGTCTGTAAACGCACCCACGATACAGGAGAAATCCTAGTGTGCAGCAAAGTTTTTTTTTATAAATTATATAACTTTTTTTTTCTAGTGAGTACGTTCACAAAAGGCGAACAAATGGTGCCAGTGCTAAATGAAATCGGAACTCATTGTGCTGTATTTGGGAACCACGACTTTGGTGAGTAAAAGTCTGGAGGACTGACAACGATATCACACTTAATATTCTTCTTATATGAGGCCGTGAGATCCAGAGCGGCATAACGGTTTTTTAAAAATTGTTTATATCTTTTAATTGTCGTAAATGTTGAAAGGGGCAATTCAAGTATTACGTAAGCAGAATTTTAGTAATTTTTGACCCAACCCTCCCCCTTGTCAGCAAAAGTAAGCAAAGCTTGTACTCCTCCTCCCCTATGCTTACGTAAACATTCGTTTTTTTTTAGATTTGTTCAAGTTTCTTTATTGTTATACATGAGCAGCAGTTTTCAAGTCTAGAAAAATAAGTAAATAAATAAAAATTGCGGACGTTATCATCATCTAGACACCCCCGTCCCCCATGTCATCAAAAATAAGCTAAGCAAAGACCCCCCTCACCCCCCTTTCGTTCTTATGTAATACTTGAATGGCTCCAAATTAATAAAGTCACAATGGCCTAAGTGTGCGTGAGTGTGGTGCCATCTATATAAAAATCGTAGAATCAGTTTAAGACCATTGTGGATCTAACACTTTTATTATTTACGACGTAAAAGAAAACCGTTGGGCCGTTCTGGTCCTCATTGCCTCATATCATAATGAATATACAAAATGGGTGTTTGACTACTTTTAAAAAGATAATACACAAAGATGAACTGCCTCGTTGATCTAGTGGTGGCTACCGCGACTGCTGATCGTGAGGTCCTGGGTTCGATCCCCAGGTCGGGCTGTGTTGCTGTGTGGAATTCCTCAATAGTTTGGATTTGTGCCCGGTTGATGGCAATAGACTCGCCCCCTATTACATGGGACTTAACTGCGAAATGAGAGAGATACTATTACTCTTCTGCCGAACCTTTCGGCGAATGACTTTAATATTATATTAAAGAAAGTATAGAAAGATAAACAAAGTATCAAATCTATGAAAAAATTAAGGAGCTACACGCTTTCAAAGATGGCGGCGGTATTTTCTATCCTTGTTGTCCGAAACAGACATTGTATTGAATGGTATGAAGTTACAATAACGCTAATGTGTTATGACGTCAGCGCACTATAGTGTTGTCTCTGTCTACAAGAAAAAATTAAAACGCTTTGAAATTGGGCATTTTTTTATATTATAATGCTTTTGGGTAGTTACGGACATGAGAATATTCCGAAAACTACGAATTTCTACTAAACCAGGCAATATTTTTTGTATGAAAGGGATGAAAATTAATGTAAGCAAGACGAAAGTAATGGTTTTTGAAAGAGATGCAGATGTATCTGAGTGTAAAGTAAAGATAGGAGATGAAAGTATTGAACAGGTGAATGAGTTTGTTTATTTGGGAAGCATGTTTACAAGAGATGGTAAGATTGACGAAGATGTGGAAAGGAGAGCAAATGCGGGAAATAAAGTAAATGGTGCTTTGCATGCGGTTGTGGCTAGCCGGTCGATGTCCAAAAAGGCACGACTGGCTGTCCATAATGGTGTGTTGGTACCTACGCTTATGTATGGAAGTGAATGTTGGTCGTGGCAGAAGAGGCATGAAAGTAGAATAAATGCCGTGGAAATGCGTTCCTTGCGAAGTATGTGCGGTGTAACTTTGAATGATAGATTGAGAAACGAAGAGATTAGACAAAGTTGCGGTTTAAAAGATGATGTAGTGACAAAAATTGAAAGGAGTATGCTTAGGTGGTTTGGCCATGTTGAGAGAATGAGTGAACGGCGATTAACAAAAGAAATTTATAAGGCGGATGTTAATGGGAACGCCGGTAGAGGACGTCCTAGAAGGACATACATCGATGTTATTGGTGATGTTCTTCACAAAGGACAGGTGCGTAGTACTCTCAACCGGCGTGCGTGTATGACAAGATGTATGAATGTGGATGAAGCGAAAGGGGTATGTAAGAGTCGTAGCATGTGGCGTTCTATAGTTTCTGCCTACCCCCATGGGAAAAAGGCGTGAGTTTATGTATGTATGTATTTTTTGCTCTGGCAACGTAATAATATGCTAGAATGTGTAATGTAACGTAATGTTGTCAGAGCAATAAATATTGCCTGGTTTAGTAGTAACTAGCGACCCACCCCGGCTTCGCATAGGTGCAATGTAGATACTATTGTGGGGCATATAAACCTTCCTCTTGAATCACTCTATCTATTAAAAATCCGCATCAAAATCCGTTGCGTAGTTTTAAAGATCTAAGCATACATAGGGACAGACAGACAGCGGGAGCGACTTTGTTTTATACTATGTAAAGATTCGTAATTTTCGCAATATTCCCTTTGTTCTTAATCACCTTACTTTATTAGTTTATACGATGTTGCAGATTTCGGTCTAGAAGTCCTGTCAGGTCTAGTCGCCCAATGCAACTTCCCATGGTTGATGTCAAATGTGATCGACAACGAGACCGGCAGACCGCTGGGCGATGGGAAGATTACACATGCATTAATGTGTAATGGTCACAAAATTGGGTTCATTGGACTTGTAGAACAGGTATGTTGGTCTAGATGTGGTAGGTCTGGTCTGTGAGACCTGCAAACTACTGAAAGATGGCAAAATGACACCTGCATTAATATGTAGCTACATACTAAATCTTGTCAATTGTAGATGGGTGATCGTTCGTTACACATCGAGACCCCTCCGTGCTTCGGAGAGCACGTTAAACAGTCGGTACCGGGTGGCATACAAATACCTATGACAGTCGTTACGGGTAGTCAGAAGCCCGAAAGTCTGACAATTAGTCTAACCTTAAGGTATCGGCATTGCCCTGTAACTGGGTTGCGGAGGTCTGGAGTCGCTCCGTGTAAAATATTGGTATTCAGCCGCATCTAGTTAGACTGGAAGCTGACCTTAACATAGTTGGGAACAGACTAGGCAGAAAAATACTAAATCTTGTCAATAAGTACCTGGACTTTACCCCGTGTAAGGACGGGTTAGAATATAAAACTTCCTCACCGCACGCTGGGAATAGACGCGTGTTGTAAGATTATACAAAATCCAGCAAGCTTGGTGGTACGATCTGCACGGTCCACCTGGCTCGCTACCACCTGAACATTAAACTCCGGCGCCAAGCAGTTTACTATGTTCCGTCGTGTGTATGTGAGAGCCAGAGGGGTATAGGGGAATCCCTCTATATCTCTGTTACTTGGATTCGTGTGCTCCATCTTTGACCCTGTCTGCGCTTACCATCAGGTGAGACTAGGGTCAAACGATATCAAGTCAAGAATAAAAAAAAGACGTGTCATCTCGTGCTGAGACGAGATAATGTGTGACTTATTTTGTCTCGGCACGAGATAATGCGACGACAAAATTATGTCGCGTTGGGCATGTTAGGTATACAGGACTATTAGACATGACAAAGTTACGATGCTTCTACATTTTTGTTTATCAGGAATGGTTGGAGACGTTAGCAACAATAAATCCTGAAGAAGTGACCTTTTTAGACTTCGTACAAGCTGGCACAAAGTTAGCGTCGCAGTTAAAACAAGAGGTAAGTTACATCACTTATTTTAATGATAAACATCCAATTTGAGGTCATGTTATTACAAAATATGGTTTACTTAAACCAAAACTAAAGATAACCGTCGTAAGATCCTGGGTTCGATCCCCAAGTCGGGGAAAGTATTATTTGGATTTTCCTTGTGGAATTCCTCAGTAGCAGCTTGGAGTTGGGATATGTGTCCGGTTGATAGCAATTGGCTCGCCCCCATGGGACATATACATAACGACGAAAGGAGTGTGTTACTATACACCTCTGCCCAACCCTTCGGGGAATACAGGCGTGATGTTATGTTATAATAAAAATATAAAATAACTACTTTTTTTTCATTTAATTGTTAATTTCTTACCATTGTGTTATTTTCTTTCAATTATTTCAGGGTTGTGAATATGTGATAGCTCTGACACACATGAGGACGCCTAATGATATTAAGTTAGCTGAAGGATGCAATGATATAGATCTCATATTGGGCGGACACGACCACGTGTACGAAGTATTACATGTAAGTACAAGATCTTCCTATGAATGAAGTAAAGAATGAAAGAATGAAACATTTTTTTTAACCCAGCACTAAGATACAGTATTATACAATGAAACATAAAAGCCGATCAAAAATAAATTATACTAATTAATCTAATATACTAAATCGAATGAGTGGGTCGAGCAACTTCAAGTATACTCCACCAAGAAGAACATAGTGTGCTTATTTGTCGGCAATAAGATTGACAAGCATATCGTTTTGGGACCCAGTGCATAATATCAGCAATCACATTGGATCACCCGCGCGACGGCGCAACGAGTATTCCCAAGGAGGGTTGATGTCAGGCAGGCGGCCGGCCATAAAACAATAAACAGAAACCTCTAACAACATGGATTTACGAAATAAATGTTGTGCCGACCCCACCTAGTGTGGGATAAGGGCAGGAAGAAGAAGAATCTAATATACTAATACTAATTAATATAAGTGTAGGTATATGTCTCACGGAATAAACAGGTGTCCATCTCGTCTCGACACGAGATAATGCGACGGCAAAATTACCTCGCGCTGCACATGTTAGGCTTGCAGTTCAGCTTAACGGACAGCTTAACAGTGGAGTTTCTTGCCGGCTCTTCTCCATAGAACCTACCTTTTGGAACCGTGCACCTAGTCGTGACGTTTTAAAAGTGCCTGAAATCTGGTCTATTTGAAATAAAAAACTTTGACTTTGACTTTGACTTAAACGCCAAGCACAAGTACTTTGCGCTGGCTTTCAGCTAGACCCTTTGTACACCACGGATGTCAGTAAAAAAAATACCCTTTTTTACGTGGCTTTATGGAAGACGCGCTACGGCTCAGGGAAGACGGGGGTTGTGTGACTCTTACCAACTTAAACCACCACAACCTCATTCGGCAAGTTAACTTGCTTGCAACTAATGCGTTTGTAAATCGAGATCTACTTGTGCAAGTTTACCCGTACGTAGAGGTCGAGTTTGTGGAGGAACAAGGTATAAGTGTTCTTCGGTCATATGGCTGGGGGGCTACTGCCTAACGGGTGATGTTGGGTATACTATCTGCGTGTCAAATGTTGATATCGCGATGCAGGATTTGTGACGTCATTTTTGAGAGTTGTTATTATTATCGCTGTAGTCTGCTAGACATTCGTTGTGCTGCGTAGTTCGCATGTGGCGTGATAGATGCCGCCACAAGCTTACTGTTAACGGCGGAAATAATGATGAAAATATTACATTTCTGTTTCAGATAAACAATAAATACGTGGTAAAAAGCGGCACGGATTTCAGGCAGTTCAGTAAGATCAGCATCAACTTCACGGAGGAGGGTGTTCAAGTTGATATCACCGAGGTTGGAGTTACCAGCGCCTACGCTGAGGACCTGGTGTTGAAGGAGAAAACTGACAAATACTCCTGTAAGTATTATCTTTGGACAACTTAAGAATTAACTGTAGCGTTTATGGAGGAACGAGGTATTTTGTTCCTTCAACGAGGCGGAAGGATTCTCCTACCAGGCGGATCTTGTGCCTGGGGGGCTACTGCACTACGGTCGATATTGGGAAGTTGTATACAACCCTGTATTACACAGCTGTGTACAGCGAATTTCGCGGCTATCGCGCGCCGCGCGGTCATTTTACTCGGGGCGCTAAAATGCCTCACATTAAGAACACCATGATTACTTTTTGTAATATTTTTTTATTGTATCCAAAAGTATCCCGTTCAGGGTTAATCTATATCAGCAGTACATCACGACGTTTGAAGGAATTACATGGTTTCGTTACACCCTTTATACACTATTTGCATGTCAAACCTTGATATCGCGATACAGGATTCTGTGACGTCATATTTGAGAGTTGTCATTATTGTCGCTGTAGTCTGATACACAATCGTGCTGCATAGTTCGCATGTGGCGTGATAGATGTCGCCACAAGACTTTTTAACTTTATCTATAAGCTTGGCAACGCATCAGCGAACTGCTAAGTGTTGTTTTAAGATGGCGTCTGACCTGTATGGGCGGCGGCGGTCACCACTTTCCGGTGGGCCATCGCTTGTCGGTTTGCCAAGCGATTACAAAATAATACTAATATTCGGGATAATAATACTAATATATCGGGAAATAAAGTAAACGGTGATATGCATGCGGTTGTGGCTAACCAGTCAATGTCCAAAAAGGCATGGCTAGCTGTCCATAATGGTGTGCTGGTACCTACACTTATGTATGGAAGCGCAATGTTGGTCGTGGCAGAAGAGGCATGAAAGTAGAATAAATGCCGTGGAAATGAGTTCCTTGCGACTTCGCACATACTTATGTGCGGTGTAACTTTGAATGATAGATTGAGAAATGATGAGATTAGACAAAGTTGCGGTTTAAAAGATGATGTAGTGACAATAATTTAAAGGAGTATGCCTAGGTGGTTTGGTCATGTTGAGAGAATGAGTGAACAGCGATTAACAAAAGGAATTTATAAGTAAGATGTCAATGGAAACGCCGATAGAGGACGTCCTAGAAGGACATACATCGATGTTATTGGTGATGTTGTTCACAAAGGTCAGGTGCGTAGTATTCTCAACCGGCGTGCGTGTATGACAAGATGTATGAATGTGGATGAAGCGAAAGGGGGTATGTAAGGGTCGTAGCATGTGGCGTTATATAGTTTCTGCCTACCCCCTTGGGAAAAGGCATGAGTTTATATATGTAAAGAAATCTCCCCACTTCGTTTAGTCTGATGCATGAACAATAAAATCTGTAATGAAAACTTACCAAAACTAATTTGTCCTCCAGCAATGATCGAAGGTAAAATGGACGAGGTTCTCGGCAAGATCTGCGTACCGCTTGAAGGTCGGTTCTCGTGCATCAGGCGACAGGAGTGCAACCTTGGGAACTGGGTGTGTGACGTGCTTCTGGCTGCTACTGGAGCCGACTTGGTGCTGCTTAACTCCGGCACGTTTAGGTCTGATCAGGTGAGTGAAATACAAATTCCCCTTCTCCCAATGTTGTGGTCAAATGCCAGGATGCCGAAAACCCCCGACTAGCATAAGTAAACTCTCCAGCCATTTGTGTGGCCCCTAAACACCCCAACTAGGTTTCCCAATTATCCCAAATCAGGGTACCTAAATTCCCCGAACCGATGGGCCTGTGAAGGAACGAGATACGGCGTTCCTCCTACCAGGCGGGTCTTGTGCCTAGCGGGCCACTACCCAACGGTTGATGTTGGGAACTTGTATATATACTATCTGCGTGTCAAATGTTGATATCGCGATGCAGGATTTGTGACGTTTCATTTGACAGCTGTCATTGTTGTCGCTGTAGTCTGCTGGACAATCGTCGTGCTGCGTATTTCTTATGTGGCGTGATAGATGCCGTCACATGCCTATGAGGAGTATTTGGGCATCTCATACCCCAGCCACGATGCACTGTACTGCTAGTAATTTATAAAATTACAAACACAAATTACTTGTCCTGACTGATGATTCATCAACGCAGAGTCTAAACCGCTGCGGCTACAAACTTGAAATTTGGACAGTATGTTCCTTTTGTGATGTAGACATCCACTAAGAAAGGATTTTCGGAAATTCTACCCCTAAGGGGGTAAAATATGGGATGGAAGTTTGTATAAAAATTCACGCGGACGAAGTTGCGAACAATGTGCTAGTAATTTTATGTACAGACATGTTATCTCGTCACCGACTCTAGAGGCTATAACAGTAATTTCTCAGAATTAATAATTCATAAAATAAATATACAACGTGTTACATAATTTCCCATTAAAAATGTAAATAATCAAGTAGTCTTTTATGATTGTTGTCATTTACCTCTCAGAAGAAATTAGGTAAGAATGTAAATAATTTTCTGGGTAGTCTACTCTTTAGTTTTATGTTTTCAGGGTTACATTTCAATGATGATTATTCTATGTTTTATCTAAATTCTTTTTTTTGGGCATTGCTACGGTTTTCAAATATTGCCAATAGACTCTTTTACAAGGGACCTTTTAACCCCCTTTCGGTTTTAGGGGTATTTTTGTAATATATTGTAGAATCGAAATTATATCATTCTTAAAAAATGCTGAGATTTCAATAAATGGAGAAAAACGAAAGCCCGCTGTTATAAGTATAACACATCAATAAAAGGCAGTCTAAATTGGTTGACGTTTGTTCCAGGTGCACCCAGCGGGTGACTTCACCCTGCGCGACCTATCTAGTATAATCCCCATGCGCGACCCGCTCGTCGTGGTGGAGGCTAGCGGTGACGTCATCCTGCAGGTGTTGGAGAACGCCGTCTGCAAGTACCCCAGCTTGGAGGGACGGTTCCCTCAGGTCAGTTGTCACCTTTAGTACACTTTGATAGCCATGTACTACTACAGCAGTCCACTATCTACTATAGAACAGTACCCGGATTTGTGGCACATCGGGGCCGAGAGTGAGATGTTCGGCTATGATCGGCTAGCTTCAGTTTAGTGGAGTGTTTTCTCTGTTGTAAGTTACACTGTCAGTCTGTGATATCAATATGAAGTTGTTGAAACCACTTGTATCAATAAAAAAGTTAAAAATCTTAGACTAAGGAAAATTTTAAGAAGCTTATTGTGTATTAAAAAAGTCAAACAGAGGACTATCTTCTTCTTTTCGCGTGATTAATGACTAACTTGGTGTCACAGTTTATGCCGTCCATGGGCCTCTGACTTGGCTTCACATGCCGTCGAGAAATATCTCTCAGGCACGCCGGTTTCCTCACGATGTTTTCCTTCACCGTTTTTAAACAAGTGATAATTATACAATACGCACAGGAATCCCGAAATCTCAGAGGTGCGTGCCTTGGGTTCGAACTCGAGACCTATGAACAGTAGACTATTATAAAAGTCCACTGCCTTTTTAAGTAATCTAGTAGTGGAGTACTCAAGTAATCCAGCACCGATACGTATCTTGGGTGATCATAGTTATTAATATTTATTATGAAACCGTGTTTAGTATTTGACGGCTAAATGATGGCAGTGAGAGATTGTGTACGTCAAGAATTCGTTCTACCTAGCCTTTTCCCAACTATATTGGGATCAGCTTCCAGTCTAACCAGATGCGGCTGAATACCAGTATTTTACACGAAGCGACTGCCATCAGACCTCCGCAACCCAGTTCCTGTGCAATACCGATATCTTAAAGTTAGATCAGTTGTTAGACTTTCGGGCTTCTGACTTACCGTAACGACTGTCATAGATATTCGTATGACACCCGGAACCGACTGTTTAACGTGCTCTCCGAGGCACGGAGGGGTCTCGATGTGTAATGAACGGTCACCCATCCACAGACTGACCGCGGCAAGCGCAGCTTAACCTCGCATATCGTTTGATCCACGCGGTTGGTAATCAGCCACGTACCCCTCGTGTACCCTGTATACGTCTGGAATTCAGGTTGTAATATTATAAACGACCGCTGATCGTGAGGTCCTGGGTTCGATCCCCAGGTCGGGAAAAGTTTTATTGGGTTTTTCCGTGTGGAATTCCTCAGTAGCAGCTCGGTGTCTGGATTTGTGCCCGGTTAAAAGCAATAGGCTCGCCCCCTATTACATGGGACTTGAACATAACGGCGAAGTGAGCGTGTTACTATACACCTCTACCCAACCCTTCGGGGAATACAGGCGTGATGTTATGTTAATATTATAAATGTTATTCTCAGGTGGCCGGCGTATCATTCGCCTTCGACCCAACAAAGCCAGCCGGCCAGAGAGTAGCAGAACAAGTAGTAAAAATAGGCGACGAGTACCTACATCGAGAACAAATGTACCGGCTAGCTGTCAAACAGTACCTGCAAAATGGAAACGATGGGTTCACCATGCTGCCCAAGTGTAAAATGCTTGTAAGTAACACCGTTACTACCTCATGGTGACAATGATAGTATTTGGCTCAGATATTTCGACCTCTACACTCACAATTTAAGACCTAAGTCTCACAGAGGCGTTTTTTTTTGTAGCACGATTCATAAGACTAATAAAAAATGCCATAAAAGACACGTGTTACCCACTGTGTGTGATGTGTGTTTGTCTAAAATGCCATAAAAGACACGTGTTACCCACTGTGTGTGATGTGTGTTTGTCTAAAATGCCATAAAAGACACGTGTTACCCACTGTGTGTGATGTGTGTTTGTCTAAAATGCCATAAAAGACACGTGTTACCCACTGTGTGTGATGTGTGTTTGTCTAAAATGCCATAAAAGACACGTGTTACCCACTGTGTGTGATGTGTGTTTGTCTAAAATGCCATAAAAGACACGTGTTACCCACTGTGTGTGATGTGTGTTTGTCTAAAATGCCATAAAAGACACGTGTTACTCACTGTGTGTGATGTGTGTTTGTCTAAAATGCCATAAAAGACACGTGTTACTCACTGTGTGTGATGTGTGATGGTCGTTTGTCTATGCTGTAGCCTTTCAAACAACATTAAATTTACGCCTCTGTGAGACCTGGGTCTTAAATTCTGGTTATTAGATTAAGTAGAGGTCGATATAGGTAAGACAAATACTAAAATAGCTATATCTTTCGAGGGGTGGAGAATCGACTCCATAAGTGAAGTTTTTTGTCGATAATATTGAGTGTAAATACTGCCCTTAAAGCTTTTTTACTACATACTGAGACACAGTGTATATTTATCTATCCGCTCCGCAGATTCCAGACGACATGTGCCCAGAGATCGGCATGGCCATCCAGAACCACTTCGCGGCCATCAACGTGCGCACGGGCAAGTCCCGCCCCAGCAAGCACCGACAGTCGCTCGTCACGCTCAGCAGGAGGTACACAACTCACCCTTACTGTTAGATCGGCACAGAACCACTTCGCGGCCATCAACGTGCGCACGGGCAAGTCCCGCCCCAGCAAGCACCGACAGTCGCTCGTCACGCTCAGCAGGAGGTACACAACTCACCCTTACTGTTAGATCGGCACAGAACCACTTCGCGGCCATCAACGTGCGCACGGGCAAGTCCCGCCCCAGCAAGCACCGACAGTCGCTCGTCACGCTCAGCAGGAGGTACACAACTCACCCTTACTGTTAGATCGGCACAGAACCACTTCGCGGCCATCAACGTGCGCACGGGCAAGTCCCGCCCCAGCAAGCACCGACAGTCGCTCGTCACGCTCAGCAGGAGGTACACAACTCACCCTTACTGTTAGATCGGCACAGAACCACTTCGCGGCCATCAACGTGCGCACGGGCAAGTCCCGCCCCAGCAAGCACCGACAGTCGCTCGTCACGCTCAGCAGGAGGTACACAACTCACCCTTACTGTTAGATCGGCACAGAACCACTTCGCGGCCATCAACGTGCGCACGGGCAAGTCCCGCCCCAGCAAGCACCGACAGTCGCTCGTCACGCTCAGCAGGAGGTACACAACTCACCCTTACTGTTAGATCGGCACAGAACCACTTCGCGGCCATCAACGTGCGCACGGGCAAGTCCCGCCCCAGCAAGCACCGACAGTCGCTCGTCACGCTCAGCAGGAGGTACACAACTCACCCTTACTGTTAGATCGGCACAGAACCACTTCGCGGCCATCAACGTGCGCACGGGCAAGTCCCGCCCCAGCAAGCACCGACAGTCGCTCGTCACGCTCAGCAGGAGGTACACAACTCACCCTTACTGTTAGATCGGCACAGAACCACTTCGCGGCCATCAACGTGCGCACGGGCAAGTCCCGCCCCAGCAAGCACCGACAGTCGCTCGTCACGCTCAGCAGGAGGTACACAACTCACCCTTACTGTTAGATCGGCACAGAACCACTTCGCGGCCATCAACGTGCGCACGGGCAAGTCCCGCCCCAGCAAGCACCGACAGTCGCTCGTCACGCTCAGCAGGAGGTACACAACTCATCCTTACTGTTATAAATGCGAAAGTAACCCTGTCTATCAGTTTGTTACCTCACCACCACTAAACTGCTGAACCGATTTTGATGAAGCTTGGTACAGAGATAGTCTGGAACCCGGAGAAGGATAAAGGCTACTTTCATTCTAAAAAGCACGAAATCCACGCGGGTGAAGCCGCGAGCGAACGCTAGTTATTTATAACGTTTAAGGCCAATTTTATCAACATTATAAAGCTTTTATATCTGAGTAATAAATTTGGCGTTGTGACAAATTTATTATGCAAAAGTTGTCATTTCATTCCTTAGATAAACGTTGGTAAAATCGGCTCCTTGTAAAGGTATTATCTCTACTGTACAGTGTCCTTCATCATCATCATCATCCTCGTGCCCTTATACCAACTTATTTGTGGTCGGCGCAGTATGTCTTCTTCTTCCATACATCTCTATTAGCCGTCATCTCAGTAGTCACCCCCTTTCTAGCCATATCATCTTTCATACTATCTATCCATCGTTTCTTTGGTGTTCCTCTACTCATATAACCATCCACATTCATACTCAAAACTTTCCTCACTGTAGTGTCCTTATAATGTTGAAATTGTATCGTTTCAATAACTTGTACAATAATAAAAGTTCTATGCTTTTACCTATACGATGTTTGACGATTTTTTTAATATAATATCTCAAAATAATTACATAAAAGTTAAGTAACAATACAAAAGCTAATAAAATATTCAAAAATTGTGTCTAGTTATAAGCTTATTCAATTTTTATTAGAAAGCGACAGCTCTATTGAGACATGACGTCATACCTCATAAACGTCATAATTACTCCATACCACTCACAATTTCTGTTGACGCGATGAGGACAGAAAATTCTTCCCAAAAACATGGAAATTAAATTTGTATCTCCTCCATTTTTTCATCGTAATTATTCAACTTTAAAATTCCGTCTTTGAAAATAATAATAATATGTATTACAGGCACAGTCTAGTCAAGATGCTGGATGGCAGCGAGCTGGACGGTCCACCTCCTCTTCGCAGAGCATCCTCGGCCGCTGTGGAACCTACCTCTCATAGTGGTCATCATAGGTATGCTAAGTAAGACAAAGAAATGGAAACTGGGAAATAATTTTGACTATTAACTCCGTAGTGATGTAGTTTCTAGCAAAGAATAGACTGTCATTCTTAGGGTAAGCATCGTAGATGACTAAGGGCCGAGCCACATCTGACGGAAGATACGTAGCCGGTCTTCCGTGGCGTAATATTTTTTTTGTTACCTAGCGAATGTCCCTCTGCTGAGCAAAGGCCTCCTCTTTTGCCTTCCAAACCTCTCTGTTTTGCGCCGTTTCCAACCATGTGAGCCCTGCAAAAATGTCTAGATCGTCACGCCACCTAGCCGCCGCCGACCTCGACGACGATATCCTCCTTCAGTTGTCCAGTGAGTGACGATCTTTGCCCACCTCCCCAGTTGCATTCGAACGACATGACCGGCCCACTACCACTTAACCATCGCTGTTTTTTCTCCAACATCTGCTACTTGCGTTATGGAGCGCAGAGTGGAGTTTCTAACACGATCGGTTAGTTTAACAACGAGGATACTACGTTCCATTGCTTGTTGGCAAATCTTGATCTTTGTTCTTCAGTCAGAGACCAAATTTAAGCACCGTAGGGTAAGACGGGCAGGATGCACATGTAGGGGAACGAGGTATGGTGTTCCTCCTACGAAAAGGGAGGGTCCTCCTACCAGGCGGGTCTTATGCCTGGCGGGCCACTGCACAACGAATGATGTTAGGAATTTGTAGTCAGATGTCAGATTTATGGTCAAAGCACACATACCAACTCGGAAAGGGATCGTAACCGTATCGCCTTTCGCCTCGCCGTCAAACAGGCGTCAACCTAACGTAAGCACGTAACCAAACCGGATCAGCAGCTCCGATACGTCGACTCGGCTACGGCTAGGCGACGCCGCGCTTACGGCTCGCAGTAACAGTAGTGTGCTGCAGGCAGGCCGCAGGGGGGGGGGGGGGGGGGCAAGGGTGGACGAACAGACGTAAGCTCGGGTACGGAGAGACGTAAGGGACGACGAGCCGTAAGCGCAGGAACCACGTTGACCACACACCGCACCGCAGTTCGTGAGCTTGTCCCGAGGCGAGGCGATTACGTTACGATTCCGATTAGTGTGCGTTGCAGTAGGGAGTTTCATACAAAGAATACTGAACGGCTTGAGTTGATACGGTGACAATCCCTTTCCGATTTGATATGTGCTTTGACCTTTAAATACCGCGATGCAGGATTTGTGATATTTTATTTGATAACTGTCATTGTTGTCGCCGTAGTCTGGTAGACACTCGTCGTGCTGCGTAGTTCTCATGTGGCGTGATAGATGCCGCCACACACGTATCTAATTACGCGTAATTTACTCTAATAATTTTAGTAACGCATCTTCGGTCAAATGTGTTCGGTATGAGATGTTTGTATAGAATTATGTGTATCAGCGGAAGATCGGCGACGTATCTTCTATCTTCCGAAAGATGTGGTTTGGCCCTAAGGGGTGGTAAACTAAAGTTGAGCTATACGATGGCTGATGCATGCGTGCCGTCAGTTGTGACAGGTCATCTCAAACCTGCTATGGCGCTTTCCTCAAAAGGCCATTCCAGACGTTGCCCTACATTGTTACACTCGCATAGTTTTTATACCACAATGTCTGGACTTTAAAAGAGACCTTAATCTCTGAGTTTGTTTCGGCTTTTCTTCTCAGAGATAGTCAGATGGGAAAAGCCGGCGCCATCTAGTCTTAAAAAAACGTAACATTGACTTGTAAAAGTTCTATAATAGATTTATTTACAGAAATAATAATCATTTATCGTTGGCGACCGACAAGTTATCACGATCTAAAGTTTGTTTAACTTTTACACAAAGTTCAAATGGCCGTGGCTTATTATCAACCGCGCAGTTCATACGATTTGAGAGGTTAAGCTGCGCATGCCGCAGTCAGTCGGTGGATGGGTGGCCGTTCGTTACACATTGAAACCCCTCTGTCTCGGAGAGCACGTTAAACCGTCGGTCCCGGGTGTCATACGAATACCTATGACAGTCGTTACGGGAAGTTGGAAGCCCGAAAGTCTGACAACTGGTCTAACCTTAGGAAATCGGCATTCCCTAGTTACTGGGTTGCGGAGGTCTGATGGCAGTCGTTCCGTGTAAAATACTGGTATTCAGCCACATCTGGTAAGACTAGAAGCTGACCTCAATATAGTTGGGAAAAATCTAAGCAGATTGATTGAATTTATGGTCGGATAGTTTATATATTATTACATGTTATATTCTTTGCATTTAACTGCCTCATTGGTCTAGTGGTGACAAGCGCGGCTGCTAGTCATGAGGTCCTAGATTCGATACCCAGGTCGGGCATAGTGTTACGGGTATTTCCGTGTGAAATTCCTGCACGGAGGTTGGATTTGTGCCCGGTTGATGGCAATAGACTTGTACTCTATTAGCGACGAAATGAGGGTGTTACTATACACCTCTGCCAAACCCTTCGGGGAATAGAGGCGTGATGTTATGTTATATTCTTTGCTGGTGGTACCACATTCTTGTTTACTTAGGTACTATTAATCTATCTATAAAAATGAATCGCCAAATGTGTTGCTAAGCGTAAAACTTGAGAACGGCTCGACCGATTCGGCTACTTTTTTTTATATATTCCTTACGGTACAAGGAAGGTTCTTATGGAGAAGAAAAACATAAAATTGCGTGGAAAATAGTAAAAACAACACTTCTTTTCCCACTACAGGCCAATAACTTTTGACAGAACGAAGTCTGTCTGGGCAGCTAGTAATTAATAATGTTTGTTTTCAGGTTAACCCGCCGTGCGTCGCTGGACGATCTGGAGCAGCAGTCATGTGAACTGGCGCCTAAACTTGAAAATAGGATCATTGTGCTTAATAAACCAGAGGTATGTTGAATATAAGTCTGTTAATACCTATTGTTAACCCTTCAACAGTAAAGACTAGCAAGAATTTTGTGACGTTGGTAACGTAAACGTAACATTAACGTGAGTGAATTTTTAACCGACTTCCAAAAAAGGAGGTGGTTCTCAATCCGACTGTTTTTTTTTGCATGTTTGTTCCGCGATATCTTTGCTAATTGTGAACCGTTTTTAATGATTCTTTTTTTGTTTGAAAGAGTATTCTTTCGAAGTGGTCCCACTTAAATTTGGTGAAGATCTGATGAAGAACTTCGGAGATAAACAATTTGAAGTCGGTTTTATTTTTGTTAAAAAGTTATATTATGAATCAGAAATATTATGCTTTACATGGCAATATTGCGAAAATTACGAATTTCTACCAAACCAGGTAATATTTTTTTGATCTGGCAACGTAATAATGCCAGAATGTGTAATGTAATGTTGCAAGAGCAAAAAATATTGCCTGGTTTAGTAGTAATTCGTAATTTTCGCAATATTCCCATGTTCGTTTCGCATACATTGAAAACTTTATTCATAACTATGTATGATACAAATTTTATTGTGCATGTCACAAAAAAATAAACCAAAATGTTATAGGACATTTGTATTTTCGATTCGAAATTTGCTTACATTAGCGATACTTTTACGATACCATACGTCAAATGTAAGTGCTAGTTCCACGGAGCAATATTGTTTATTTGTCCCATATTAATCACATAATTGGTAACTTATCAAACTAAACAGCAACAACCCCTCCTAAAAAAACGTTATTTAGCCAACAAGAATAAAAAAATGCTAAATAATTAAAATATTTAATTTTGATCTTCAATACTTAATTATAACAAAATTGCTTGGGCTTCAAATTATTTTAATTTATTTAAATTTCAATATGCCAAAACATTCATCAATTTTTTTTTTGGTTGACTGTACCTACATACTACGTACATTTTTTTATTTATTTTTATTTTGAATAGAAAATCGATCCATCTCAGTTCGGCCTAGTAAATGAAAAAACCGTCTAAAGTGACAAATTGCGGAATATCGTCGTCTTACTTGTAAACCAAATTGAAAATGATTAGTAAGTATAATTTGAAATCGATTCTGGGCTATTTTCAAAATCTTCATCATCATTGTATCAACGGTAAAGCACTGGTATTCTTGGGCCCCATAGATTTATATAATAACGAAAAAAACAATAATGTTCAATAAAATTTAGTAATTTTTTTCTTAGTCTATGGAATCAATACAGTCCAAAGGCAGTGTCGAGCAACTATGCACAAAATATGTAACATATTTTTGTACAGTCAGCAACGAAAGTCAGTAAACACTTCAGTACTTCAAATCAAGAACACAATAATACTAAAAACGGTTGTCACATTAAAATAGCGCTAATACTTGACTATTACATGAAATGCTGAAAAGCAGTGTAGCAAATAATTCTGTGTTATTTTAAATTATGTAAAAGTAATAGTGTTAACCAACTTTCGTTGCTGACCGTACCATATCATTGGCGAATAAATATCTATATCATGAAAAAAGTAAAAATTACGCATAAAGGGAAAATCATAAGGGAATAATGCCATTATTACACTAGGTTATCTATACTAATATTATAAAGAGGAAAGATTTGTATTTTTGTATGTAACGAATAAACTTAAAAACTACTGGACCGATTTCAAAAATTCTTTTGCCGTTAGAAAGCTATATTGTCACTGAGTAACATAGGCTACGGGCGGAGCCGTGAGGACACAGCTAGTATAAAATAAAGTCTCAACTATTTGCCCCATCAATACAAAATAGAATTGAAAAAATAACCTGTTTCAACCAAAACGTTCTTCTTTCTTTCATATCAACAAAATTTTATTGTTAAAACAACAACCCACCTGTTTGGTACGAAAACGTCCAAAATATTTAGTTATTTAAAACTATGTATAAAAATTCGAAAAAAGAATTATACATTTATTTCTTCATTATTTTATCCATTTAAAAGTTAAAAACTTCTTTGATCTTTTTTCGCTCATTACATAAATTAAACATGGGAATACATCAGACTGGACATGCTCTCTCTGATCTCGCAATTAAATAACCTATAATACTATAATCGGCCCTTTACCATCCCACTGCTGGGCACGGGCTTCTGAGAAGGGTTTAGGCCCCAGTCTACCACACTGACCTGGTGAGGCGGCCTACACATACCATCAAAAACTTTCGCTTAAACCAGGGATACACAGACCTATTAGGACTAGGATCCACCCGGGCAGACTATGAGTGGGGGCCACCATAATTAAAAACAGTTGAAATTCAGTTTACTGAAAAAAAGTGTAGATTGGGCATTTAAAAAACATTAAAATATTGCAGTATTTTCATACAAATGCATAAAAGAGTTTAATTTGCTGGCAGGCCGCATGTATATTGACGAAAGGCTGCATGCGGCCCGCGGGCCGCGTTCTGTGCATCCCTGGCTTAAACCCTCTCTGGTTCTAATTAATCTCTTAAATAACTTACCATAAACTTATTTAAATTATCTCCATTCCCCAGGAACTGCAAGCCTTAATAGCGGAGCGGTCCCGCTGGGAGTCAGACACCGTGATCCGCGAGGTGGACGACGAGGGCTCCCCCTAAGATCTACCGTCCCTGTACGGCTGCTTCGTCTGGTACCGACACTTCCAGAAGTAGCGCACAGAAGGTACCCCCCACATTTATGAGAAAGTACCAACATTTATGAAAAAGTACCAAAACAGGATTGCTGAATTATTTCGTTGGAAAAGGATTTTTTTATGGTACCACGGTTGGAAAGAACATTAGTTATTTTTGTTGCTAAATAATAGGCCAGGCTTATTTAATGTCAAGGTACCAGAGAAAAATGTATTGTTTAAGGTACCACTTTAAAATAGAATTTTTAGTACCATAAGATCGCAAAAAAATATTATGTTTATCACTAACTTTATATTCAACAAAAATGGAAAGGTACCACTTTCGAATATTGTAGGTATCACTATTTTTGAAAAAAAAATATCGATTAGTGAACGATTACAACTGAGATTTTGAAATTTTAATTGATTATTTAATTTTGTAAATGACATATTTAAAAATTTACGCTACACATTAGATTACTTTTAAGTAAACGAATGTTTAGTTATCAATTTTAAGCATAATATTAATAGATGATATTAGTTAAGAAGGCGATTGGACGGTGTCTTAGACTAGAAGGCAAAAAACGCACTTAATACAGCCGTGGCACGTAACTTGGCAAGAGTAGAGAAGAGAACTCCTCTCCTTTCTTCTAAACAGACTTTTTTTTTTGTTTAAAAATGAATTGTGGCAATAACCATAGAATAATGACAAGCAGTAAAAGTGACCATTTTTTGTTGCACTAAGTGTACATGCGCAAACTTACTCCCACTACGACAAAACTTTGCCACGTTACGGGCCGGCGACTATAACAAAGTTGTCGCAACATATGTTGCAAAACGTGTTTTGAAAAAAATAAAACAAATCTAACAACAAAACCTATATGCACCGTAAACCGTCGCCTTCAATACTCGAGAATTATTATCGAATATTATTTAGTAAACGAATTTTAAATCGCATAATACAGATGGCGCTACTGAAGCTTACTTTGAGGACAATATGAAACACCAACTACAATAAATAATTCTTTAATAACTTCCACTATCATATAAGATTTATTTACAAGAAGAAAATAATTAAAATAATATTATTTGTCAAAAAAAAAGTAACAATTTTAGGTTTACGCAGTACTAGTAGCGCCATCTATGTAAAAATTCCGTCTATATTTACGTTCAATTATATCAAAGATCTAGTTAAGCTGGAAACTAAATATCGGACGTGGCTGACAGACAGACTTAATAGGTATCTGGATAATGAATGTACAGTAGGGGAATTATAACGTTCGCCTGTTTTCAAATTCATTCCTTTCCCACATCGCGGGCACATGTTACCGTTTCAAACTGTTGAACGGAAAAGACCAATGCATGGAAAATTATGTTTAATTATTTGGTAGCAAAGATCAAAATTGCCTCCATTATGACGTATTGGTGCCATGTAATGTCTTTGATTTGGTTTAAGGAGTTATGTTTTAAAAACCATGACATCAATCAAATCGATGATTAAATAGATTGGCATTATTTATTTATTTATACTTCTATGCACTATTGTGGTACATAAGGCGGACTTAATGCCATTAGGCATTCTCTACCAGTGAACCTTAGGGTTAAAAGAAAAGCATCAAAATACGTAGGTACAGGAAAAAGATAAGTTGACAATTTAGGACTGAATATATTAAGAATTCAAAAGTTAAATATAAATTACATAAAATACACATATACAAATAATACAATATATAGATATTACAATATATATATATATATCAATTACTAAACTTGTCTGTCACCATGTCACCATAATATCTTGTCAAAAATACTAGTATTTTCTTTTCTATGATGTTGGCAATACGTAGTCGGATAGTAAAATAGTTCATTTGTTGCACTGTGCAAGCAAAAATAGACCTCAAGGTATATAACATTTTCATTCCGCGACTGTACAATAAACTGTGCAAACTATCGGACGTTAGTCGCGGACGTAACCTTGGGCCGTCCTTAAGCGTTCGGACGTCCAATAGTTTGCCAGCCGCGTCCCAAACTTCTCTACGCTTATAAGTCGCGGCTGTTAGCCACGTCCGATAGTTTATTTTCAGCTTTAGATCGGAATAGATATCTACCTCATGCATAGTATTTCAATCTATGTAATAATGACCATTATAGTGCTAGAAATATTTGCTAGGACAATCCATAATTTGAGCATCAGTGGTGCGATTTATAGGCTTGTCGGTTGCTAGATACCGCGAATGACCACTTCACTTGACATACGAACGCCAGTCGCGGCGATGTGAGGTTTTGACATCTTCGGAACGTAGTTCAGTGTCGGGTGCAATAGCTAGACGCGATTTTGATAACTCGATTGATCGCCAAAACGCGATGCAGCCACAAAATCTCCGATCGTTAAAAGTATAGTGTCTGCAGTGGCCATTAGAGCTTTATATATTATAATAAAAACAAATATACAATTATAATATTTAGTGTTAATTCCGCCAAACTAGTTCTTCAAGCTTGGAGGCAGCACAACCCTCCCGCCCGCAAATATATGCAAATGCAGAAGGTGCGATTAATGTAATGCAACATGCAACCCAAACTGATACGACACAGGTTACATCCCTCAATTTTTTATTATTTATCTTATAATAGAAAGATTAAAATATCCTTCACGAGTGACGATGCATAAGTACGTACGGCGCACCCTTTTTTTTTGGGAAAATCCTCATGGATGTCCCTCCCCGGAGAAGGCGAGGGGGTTTGCCGGACTCTTACCGGCTAAAAACCAACGGTGTTCCTCCTCCTGACCGTTCGGCCGGGGGCGCGGGATTCGCGTCAGCACGCACCGCAACCCCGACAGGCGCCCGGCGCACCCTGTGCAGTCAGCCCCGCTACCTTGCTGACTGGCTAATCTTTTCACCACAGCATGAGCTACTCGTGTATAACTCGTGCCGACAAGAGAGAAGAAGATTATAATTAAACAACGAGAAAGATAGTTTTCAATGGGAACTACCTATGGCTTATCTAGTGCTGGCTACCATAACTGAAGACCCTGAAGTCTTCAGTACAATTCCAAGGTTAAACCAAAACCTTAATTTAAACTTTGGGTGACAACTGTGGCGGCATCTATCACGCCACTTGAGAATGACGCAGCAACGAATGTCTAGCAGACTACAGCGACAACAATGACAGCTGTCAAATGAAATGTCACAAATCCTGCATCGCGATATCGAGATTTGACACGCAGATAGTATATATACAACTTCCCAACATCAACCGTTGGGTAGTAGCCCGCCAGGCACAAGACCCGCCCGGTTGGATGATCCTCCCTTTTCGTTGGAAGAACACCACACCTCATTCTTCCACACAACTGTTAGTCTGTACCGTCTAATGCAAGTAATTCCTAGCACTATAGTGGTCTAAAAATAATTTCGAAGTATCTAGTATTAAATGCTTGTTAGGCTTCTATAGTGAACAGGTTAGGGACACACTGAATCTCTCAAATTTAGCGGTGTGTGGTATAGTTGACCGCTGTCAGTCGCACGCGCAGCAGGAGACAAATTTCATTATTATTCGTATGAAATTTTATACACCGCCGCTCACCTAAAATGCTGTAGGTAGACGAAATCAAAAAACGCGCGCGGATGACGTCATTCGGCGCGTTCGATGCGTACAACGCTATTCTGAAGACGTCATCCACATTCTGACGACTGAATAGGTCACCAGTTTAAGAACACGTTCACTTCAGAATACGTGAATGCTTGCGGTGCTGACGACGTCACCAGATTCGGCGCGTTGGGGTCGGATAGTGGGATAGTCGGATACGGTACTGACAAATGCGATCATCTTAAGCCAATTAGTTGAATTGCTAAGGTCAGATGGCATTCGCGCTATGCTTAATATGTAGTTTCATCTGGTTATACTGGAATAGAGCCCAACATAGCTTGGAACAAGGCATTATTATGACAATGGCTACCCAGCTAGATATTAATGGAAGAATACAGAGTATTATCCGGCTCAACATTTGGACAACAACAGTCCAAACCGGTCTCCGTTAGGGTTGGTTTCCAGTCCAACCAGATGCGGCTGAATAATATTCTACTAAATGGTATATTTGGATGAATTTCAGTATGTCTCAACCCTAAATAGGCCTAGTCTTCCGTCAAATACTTTAATGTAACTTACTCTGTTGTGAATATTTCATGTCATTCATTCTCAGTGGATGCCCACTGTTGGGCAACTTAGCCCACTGTCCGATATTGCTATATAAGTGTTATTAGCAAGTAGAAAAAACGTCGAATTTTATTACATAACTTGTACTAAAGATAAAAGTGACATTATTATAAAATGAAAAAAAATATGTAAACACGAGGGTACTAGGTATAGCTTCATTATATTAAAAAAACATAATTCTCGACTGTCTCTTCAAGTTTTTGACAAATCTTGAATGTTTCTTATTCAATTCATTCATCGCTTCACAACATTGCTGATACACAACGAAGGTAGCTGCAGTACGTGTGCTATAAACAGGGTGTCCAAAACACGTGGTCACGGAGGGAAAGTGCTTTAAACAATGACGTTGAAATAAATAGACACGCTATCTCTAGGCAACATGTGCCAAATGCATTGTCGCAATAAGGTTCATACTACCGCTAGACAGCTGTCAAGTTCTATGGCACTGTGGTTCCGGAACCACAACTCGTTGTCGTGCTGTCGTGGTTTTTTGCACAGGAACTCGCTCTTTTTTCACGTTCAAAGAACCGCCTGGCGTGGTTGACCACCAGTACTTGCATCTAGGCCTAAAAAAAACCGAAGTAATAAATACTATCTAATTTAAACTAAATAAATGTAGTAAAACGTAATATAAGAAATTTTTACTGGCTTAGAACTCCACCTGAGGATCCCATTTTTTTATCTTTGGAAAGTCTTCATGGATATCCCTCCCCCGGGGAAGGCGAGGGTGTCTGCCGGACTCTTACCGGCTAAAAACCTATGGTATTCCTCCTCCCGACCGTTCGGCCGGGGGCGCGGGATTCGCAAAAGCATGCACCGCAACCCCGGCAGGTCCCGGTCCGCCAGCCCCTGGCGGACCTCTCCTCTGTGGGGCCTTGCCCCACATCCTTCTTAGCCTGAGAGTCCCTGGCCTTACCTCCAGCCATAAGACCCAGCAAAAGGGCAGTGTTCCTTTAATTTAAGATACTATCTTACTTAGAAGAAATTAATCCTTATGATTGACTCTTTTGATATACATCATAAAAATAGCGAATGTTAATTTTTGACATTTGGTCGGTCCGATTCCCAGTTGAGGCGAGCAACATTTAAAAAATCTTTGAATGTAGTAATACTTACTTTTAAAAATAAAATAATGTCTCCATGAAGCAAAATATCCTATCTCCAATATTTAAAGTACTTTCCTTCCGTATCCCATATCCGTGGGACGGCCTGTGTACATGTCTATAGTAGACGTCTTCGCAGCATTAGAAATACGCAAAAAGAACACCAAAATATCTTCAATACTCTGTCACTTTTATCTTAAAAAGAAAAAATCGTCCTTATTTTGCCAAAAGCACACACATATCATAAATCAAAATACAAATATTTTGTCTCAAAACTTCCACACACAAAGAATTAATTAAGGTACTTTAGGGAACATGGGATTATTGCGAAAATTACCAATTACTACTAAACCAGGCAACATTACATTACACATTCTACCATTATTACGTTGCCAGAACAAAAAATATTGCGTGGTTTAGTAGAAATTCGTAATTTTCGGATTATTTCCATGTTCGTTATTACCCAAAGTATGATATAAAACATTGTATTATTTATTAAATCGCGCATAGTATTTTTTTGGAGAAAAAAACTATACTTAGATATTACAATTTATTAATAAATATAAGTGAATTTTTGGTTTAGCTCCTAAAACCTGAAATATGTCGCAAATCTGCGGTTTATTGTAGGTATAAGGACATGTAATATAATCTGTAGTAATAAGAGATAATAATCAGCTAGTTAGCTTAGTACAGCCACATAATAATATATGTAATACTAGCTCCCGCGGCTGTGCTCGCGTAAATAATTTGACTACAGCGCCACCTATCGGATCCTAGCATAGCTACGAACCATCGTGTCGACAAAACAAATGTATTGTGTAAATATGACCTCAATCGGTAAAGTCGTTCTCAAGTTAAGGCGTGACCAAGGGAAATAGGGATTCATTTTTATAATAGATTACAGTATTATTTCAACAAATCTGCCATCTGATTCCTAAAAGACCGTTAAGTGACATTTTATCAAATTTGAGTTTTATATACTACGTAAAAGCGCAAGTTTTTCTCTATCTATCAGTCTGGTTCATATTTTTCTATCCCTTGAAAGTTACGAGGTACGCGTTTTTTTAATATTGTGGATGGTAACAATTCCAATTCAGAAAAGCATGACTGCAAAACAAAACTGTAATTTGAAAAACAATATTAGTCATGTACAGTACGACACAAGTAAGAAGTCGCATCGGCAAACATGATCAAACAACCAATGGTAGTCGCTCATTTTCGCGCAGCTCACAATTATTGCGCCAGTGTAAAGATCATTTTTACTGCAGCATTAATAAACATTCGTGATCTTGAAGTCGCATTCACTTCGGAAGGGATCGCTTTTCCGAAGTGTGGCCTATGCGACTTCTTTGATGTGTCTTGCTACAACTAATTTAAAAACTATACTATGATAGCTTAAAAGTAGCCCAAAATTTTGGTATAAGTAATAAAAACACCTGTATGGCTTCAAAATTACTAAAACCAACATGATCCACGTTTTTGCTCATTACTCAAAATTATGTTTACTCACTTGTTAAACGGTCTTTTAGAAATCGGACGGCTTAATTGCAGTACATTACACTAACTATAATGTCGATTTCGGTTAAACATCGCTCCGAAGAGATTCCAAGCTTCCATGCTACCGATCCCGATATTATATCAAAGTATCATAAAATTGTGTGAGTCGATCCTAAAGGCTGGTTTATGCGATGGCAGCGACTGGACCCAGTGACTCAGATTTTCGGCACCATTCGCTGGGTACATGTAGTCAGGTCAGGATATGAAGTTTACTATCGATTTTTGGTGGGGCCAGCTTTCAGTCTAACCAGATACAGCTGAATACCAGTATTTTACACGGAGCGTAGTCGCTCCGTGTCCTCCATCAGACCTCCGCAACCCAGTTACAGGGCAATGCCGATATCCTAAGGTTGGACCAGTTGTCAGGTTTTGGGGCTTCTAACTTCCCGTAACGACTGTCATAGATATTTGTATGACACCCGGGACCGACTGTTTAACGTGCTCTCCGAGTACTGTGTTCGAAAAATAGAACGAGGGCTCGAATGAATTGCGAGCACGAGGTCAACGCTGAATTCGGTCGAAACTAGTGTCCACAAGAGCCCAGTAGCAAGTCAACGCTGCACTGGGTTACTATACTGCCACGTTACTGCCATCGTATAACCCAACGATGCGATTTCGTTCGCTATGGTCCTACATAAAGTTTCTTGTGTGTCATCAACGACAGTATTGGGTATTTGTCTAACCATTGTATGACAAAAATAGTGTTTAATTTGAAGTTAAAAGCATAGCAAATTTAAAGTCGCATCGCTTACATTATGCTCACCATGTTACACACATTATACAAACTAGCTTTTGAAATATATATACCACAAACACTGCTACTACTGCCTACACTGCTGAGCTCCTTTATATAATATAATAACTTTAATAAAATGTCACACAAACCACGAAATAATGAGGTTTAGAAGTCTAAGAGCGCGTTCAGACGACCTGCGCCCGCTCAGCGCCCGCCACTCGCGTGTTAGTCGCTTTGAAATGCATTGCTTATAATTTGAGTCTTATGACACATTAATAAATCTCGAATTATACAGGGTTACTGGTAACTCGACGTATTCATTGCAGGACGTCATAGTAGGGTTAAAATGCAGCAAATTAAGCCACCAAATATTCTACCGAAATGCAGTAGCTTTTGAGTTTTTTTTTATATTTTTTGAAATATCCCATTTTCAACCATTCGGAGCCTATTTAAAAATAATGTGCGGCGCGAATATATTGTTTAAGTTTTTATCGTAGCTGATGCCATAGAGATCTACTTTAATAATTAAAAGTTCAAAAATTCCAAACACATCTGCAAATATGGTTGATCTGGATTTTTTAAATAAAAACCTAAAATAATTAATATCTCAAAAACCACTGAACTTCGGTAGAACATTTGGTGGCTTAATTTGTTGCATATCAACCCTACTATAATGTCCTGCAAGGAATACGTCGAGTTACCAGTAACCCTGTATTTTGTCGATGTAAGCGCGCCCGCCTCGCACCACCATCGCGCTGCCCTCGCTCTCGCTCCGCGACCACTCGATGGGCCCGCGCTCCGGCCAGTCTCGTACGAGCACAGCACTCTTTGAAGCGGGCGCGACGCGCTTGCGAGACGGGCGTGTGCGGGTTTTGCGCGGCGCAGGAGCGGGTCATATGGACGCGGCCCTTTCCCACCAAACGGAAAAATCTTTGCGCATTTTTTTGATGTCACTGAATTAAGAAATGTATAAGTATTACATTTAAGTATGAAATCCTTTAAGTATAACGCTCGGGGTGCGCAGGGAAACGCTTTTGCGTCGGATTTTATACTTAAAAACAATACTAATACTGTTATTTATTCAGTGACATCAAAAAGTGTGCAAGGATTTTTCCGTTTGGTGAGATCAGAGCCTAACTCGACTCACGCACATGTCAACTGTAGCGGACACACCTATTCAACGAACGCCAACGAAAGTTCGTCATTTGTTGAATTGGACCAAATTTTATATACAGACTGTTAAAACATTAGGTTCTAACAATTTTGTGGAGTTACTCGCTATCGGAAATGGAACAACTTTCCCAGATCAACTTTTCGAAATTCGTGTATTTTTTTATTACATTCCATACAAACAAATTTTTATGGAAATTAATTTTAAAAAAATACACGAATTTCGAAAAGTTGTTCCATTTCCGATGGCGGGCACAGAATGCTTAGAGCTAATTTTTTAGCACCCTATATAATGATTCCGGTTCATTCGTTTTTTAGCAGTATCGAGCTACGTTCGTTGTCTAGTTGTGTACGCTGCATTATGGTGTAATTATAATCAAAATACGTTTAGCCGTTTATGAGATCACGTTTAGTATAAGTTACTAAAATCAAGTCAATAAGGAAATTATTAAGTTTATAATTTTTTATATAAGGTTTAATTATTTTTTTCTCTGTCGTCACTATATGAAATTAATATCCAAACCTTTAGAAAATGTACTAACTCATTTAATATAATTTTCATATTTTCTCAAAGGAACTGTTCCTTAGAGAAAATCGCCATTTTATACAAAACCAGCTTTCGAATTAGCAATTAAATAAATACAGTATCTATAATTGGTCCAATTCTGAATCGATCCAAAATAAAGATGTTTTTAATAAAAACCACAATTTAGAATATCGACAAAATAGTGGTGACTCTGACATCTATGTACAGTAGGGAAATGAAAAGGTTCGTCAGTTTTCAAATTCATTCCTTTCCCACATCGCAGGCACATGTTACTTTTTCATACTGTTGAACGGAACAGAGAAATGCATGGAAAATTATGTTTAATTATTTGGCAGCAAACATCAAAATTGCCCTTTGCCTCCATATGACGTAGTAGGGCCATGTAATGTCTTTGATTGGATTTAAGGGGGTTGTTGAAAAAACCATGACATCAATCAATTCTATTATTAAATAAATTGACATCACTAGTGTCTGTCATGATGTGACCATTATAATTTTGAATATCCTGTCAATAAATACTTGTATTTTCATTTCTATAATGTTGGCAATACGTAGTCGGTAAAATAGTTTGTTTCTTGCACAGTGCAAGGAAAAATAGACCTTAAGGTGTGTAACCTTTTCATTTCCCTACTGTACATAAAATAACGCTATCATTTTCACATGCAGTATTTACCAGTACAATTGAATGTTGTACGTACCATTTTTCTAGTGAAACACTAACTTATGTCAGTGCCTTCGCAAAAGCATAGTTTTTTCTGCAATTATTAGAGTAGAGAAAAAAAAGTACCAATTTGGTACTTTTAATGTTTAGTGGCAAGGCTTTAAAGTACACGGAGTGAGGCACTGGTTGACACTTTCGATGTCCATAATGCAAGTGGTTTTTTTTTAGGTATCTAAATGTTAGTTAGCCTAAATATGATTTTGTTATAAAATATTGTAATGGTTGTATATTTTTGCGTTTATTAGTTAACAATGATTGTATATTTCGATTTGAATGTTTTATATTTAATTATGTTTGAATAAAAGTCAAATGTAACTGGTCAATCTGTCTTGTGACTCCTTTTCATAATGACCTATAATTGCGTCAAGCGTTAATAAATATACTCTAGACAAACAGTAGCTGCTAACCACAAAACATTAGAGTGAGACAGTATAACAATATACAACGGTAGAGCAAGACGGTATAACAATATGCAGGGTGAATCTGAATTCGTGTAATTCTTTCAAACCTACTGGTGACACAGAACCCTGCAGGGGACATTTTGGACTCAACAAAAAAAAATATCAAAAAGAAAACATGTAGAGCTCCCAGTTAACTGACTGTGCGAAGCGATATTGCGAGACATCGAGATGTGTTATCACATAAAATTAAAATTACTTATGCAAAAAAAAATGCTAATTTTCTTTATTTAAACCTTATCAGGTGGTTAAGATACGGTCACTTACCCCTGTCGCACATGTTTTCATATTTTTTTGTTTTGATTAACCAAAATTAAACCAGTGCAAAGTCAATCTGTGTCGCTAACTCAGTACATCACAAGATTTAAAGGAATTACACGAATTAAAATAAAACATGTATACTTAGATATTGTTTTGTTATCTAAATACCCGTTTGGACTCCTGCTACCTTACTAGGCAGTTCGTCTATTGTACTTTTGAATCATGGAACAAAATAGGCCATTGTGTGAAGGAGACCAATATGTTGATAATATTATTAATTTAAGACAAGACATTAGATATTATATGCTAATCTAAATCATGCCTTATTTATTAAGCAATAAGATTGCTCTTTGACCGCTTCATGGCCAGTGTTCTTGTTAATTTTGATTATTGTGAATTGTTATTTGTTGCGCCTTAGCTTTTTTAGGGAAACGGTTGGCCTTTTGCTCATAATGTGGCCGACTATTGTATCTTATGTTTTTTTTTTACAATACGGCTAGGTGAGTCAGTCTTTTAGACTGAAAATGATTTCCAATAATAATTAGGTCAGCTTTTTGAACATGTTATACAGGGTGTAAATGAAATCATATAATTCCTTCAAAACCTCGTGATGTACTGCTGACATAGATTAATCTTGCACGGGATACTTTTGGATTGAATAAAAAAAAACCAAGAAGTAAACATGATGTGTTCTTAACGTGAGGCATTTTTGCACGCCGAGTCAGCTTTGACGACACGTTTGGTACAGTGGCCGAGCTATCGGCTTCTGCGCTACGGGTCGTGGATTCAATTCCCGCACGGAACAAATATTTGTATGGCCTACAGATAGTTGGTCCGGGTCTGGATGTTGGTGCGTGTGAAGATTTGTGTCTGTAAACGCACCCACGATACAGGAGAAATCCTAGAGGGGCGACGCTTTTAAAAAAAAAGAAGTTCAATGACCGCGCGGCGAGCGATAGCCGCGTAATCCGCTCGGGGCGCTAAAACGCCTCACGTTAAGAACACATGTTTACTTTTTGTAATTTATTTTTATTGATTCCAAAAATATCCCGTGCAGGGTTAATCTATGTCAGCAGCACATCACGAGGTTTGAAGGAATTACATGATTTCGTTTACATCCTGTATTTACATTTTGATATTTTATAATTTATGGTGCAATAATGTTATTCTATTTCTACTATATTTTACTGTAATACCCTCTCAATAAAATGTTAGTATTATAACCTATTTAATTATTTTAATAAAGTAACAAAAATATCGATTATTTTTATGAAACGACGAAAAATTAATATATTTTGAAATTGTAACGACTAGAGTAATGAAATACATAATAAATATTAAATAATAAGTGTTGTGATGAATATATAATAGTAATATTAGCAGTAAAGAAACGCACTCCATTTTATTAGTGCTAGAACACTGGACGATTATAAATTAGGATTTAATGTTATGGCGAACAAAATATTATGTCTTGTCTTTATAAACTACTAGCGACCCGCCCCGACTTCGAACGGGTGCAATGTAGATACTAATGTGGGGCATATAAACCTTCCTCTTGAATCACTCTATCTATAGCTGAAACCTGAATTAAAATCCGTTGCGCAGTTTAAAAGATCTAAGCGTACAGACAGCGGGAGCGACTTTGTTTTATACTATGTAAAGATTTTAAAACGCCTATAACTTCGGCATTTTTCAAATATTTCATTAAGGTACGCTCAAAGCAACTCGTCCAGCTTGCGGTCGCGGTAGCGTGCACGGTCGCGATCAAGTATAGCAAGGTACTTGCAGCGATTTGTTCAAACCAAACGCGTACCGACGCGTTCAAACAAACCGTGGCTATAGGTACAAGCGTTTGAGCATACCCTTACTGTTTTTCGCTGTTACTTATATTTTTTGTAGTAGTTACGAGATCTACAATAAAAAAGAAGTCAAACACCCTTACTAACGCCATGGCTGAATATGGGCGTATCCTTGGATATGACAGTCTAACATTCCTCCTTTTACGCCTCTTACGACAACCACGAACATTAGTGAAGTCATACTACATTCGACTTATAACCATCATGTAACAATTACTTTGTTCGTCAAAACATTAATTATAAGGCATATTAGCACGCCATTTGCAAGTGATTTCAGTGAATCTTCGCTAGCTGTACGAATATTGTGATATATTTATGAATTATTTTGCTGACTATTGTTATTGTTTTTTGATTTCTCTATTATTAAATTTAGTGTGACTATTATTGTAGTTTTCTTTATACAGTGTTACTTTCAATTAACTGGGGAAATTTCACATGGTTACCAGGTATCATTTATAGAAGACGTTCAAATAAAAAAATATCGAAACTTTAGTTTCTTAGATAACAATATACCTAAACCCTCGTATTCACTAGGTAACAACTGACGCGTAAGGGTTGAACCACATCTGTTAGCACGGACACGCGTTTTTTCATGTTCTATCCTTTTCTGTCGCTGATATAATACCGCACGCTATAGCAAGGGACCGCACGCAATAGCACTCACGCTGTCTTTATCGCTCTATTAAATGACGTTGCTGAGCGACAGAAAAGGATACAGCATGAAAAACGCGATTCCGTGTTGACAGATGTGAGTCAACCCTAACATGTTGCTGAATATGTAGCAACATGATGAGCGACAACGTGTGTACTCATTTTTTCAGCGTCACCTCGCGCGCTGTTGTGCAACGTTGTCAAACATCTTAGGCGTCACGTGTTGCGCGTCAGTTGTTGCCTAATTAATACATGGCTTAACTGATACATCTTGGTTGGTGATGATTGTTATTAACAGGTCATGTATAATTATCACTTGCTTAAAAACGGTGAAGGAAAATATCGTGAGGAAACCGGCATGCCTGAGAGATATTTCTCGACGGCATGTGAAGCCAAGTCAGAGGCCCATGGGCGGCATAAACTCGACACCGGGTTAGTCACTAACCACACGAAAAGAACAAGAACAGACAGGTAATAACTGTCGCGGAGGGGCCTATTATTTGCCGAAAACCACATCAAGACTAGTAGGTACCCGGACAGACTTCATTCTGTCAAAAGTTATTGGCCTTTAGTGGGAAAAGTTGTTGTTTTTACTGTTTTCCACGCAATTTTTATGTTTATTCTCTCCTTATGAACTTTCCTTATGCCTTAAGGAATATTTATATTTAAAAAATTGCCGAATTGATCAAGCCGTTCTCAAGTTTTGCGCTTAGCAACACAGTTGGCGATTCATTTTTATTTATATAGATAAAAGACGGTAATGGCACACGAGGCTGTCGACACGAGGGAGGTTGAATCGGCCAGTCGTTCTGTCGATAGTTGTTACAGCTAATGACTTAATAGCCAAGAGCCTCGACCAACATCTGATGAGGCTCTCATTGGGCGGCTAGGTCAAGGGTCTGATACAGAAAGCGGCACTTCAGGATACGGCACGTATCGTTCGAAAGTTCCTCTCTCCGAGGCGCTGACCGCCAGAAGCTAGGACCCTGTTTCTGTTGCCGGTGGGCTACTATTTTTTTATCTGTATTTACTAATATTTAAAAACTAGCTGATCTCCCGCGGCTGTGCCCGCGTAAATAATTTGACTACAGCGCCACCTATCGGATCCTAGCACGAACCATCGTCTCGACAAAACAAAATACATATTGTGTAAATATGACCTCAATCGGTAAAGTCGTGACAAAGGGAAATAGGGATTCATTTATACAAGGTTAGTCGGAAAGGGGGTACTAAGCCGCGGGCCACGTAAAGTATCACTGATGACTATTTTAAAGCAAGTGTTAAAATTTCAAAAATCGATAATTTTTATTTGCATGCAAAATGATTTTTATTTTAGTTTTTTCAAAAAAAATGTCATACCTGCTTTAGTTATGAATTCAGAAAATTAATTTTCTAATCCGTGACCCCAAATATGACCTAAATTGTAAAAACAGTTGATCATAACTATGGACAGTTAGATATTAGCATATTTTTTACGAAATCTTTGAAAAGCTATTTCTCTTAAACTATCGAGTTTTGGGGAAAGTTGTAGAACAAAAGTTATCCCTTATTATAGGTACTTTAACACCCTTTCGGCTTAGTACCCCCTTTCCGACTAACCTTGTATATATATATAGATGCAATTAAGCATGTATTATAAATGAATAAAGGAAATAAACACAGTAATAAATTAGAAATCATTTATTTACACTTATTACAACGAATAAATATCGCATACTCGACCATCACAGTTATTTACATTTTATAATTATTTATTCACAACAATTCTTTATATAACCAATTTTAAGTCGACATCGATTAAATCGTTCTTATGCAATAGTTAAAAGATCCCCCGTACGAATAATCGTTGTGTAAAGTTATGACAAGCTTATACATCAAATAATGTATGGTTACACTGAAGTTAAACAGCGTTATAACTTTACACGGCAATTATTAGTAAGGCGGAAAATATACGTTAATTTATTTATATTTTAATATACAGGATGTAGCGTAAATTGTGGGTCATCATTTAGGGATCCAAACGTCGCATATCCAGCTATCACATACCATAATTTGAACCATTTTTTACCATAGGTCACAGAATAAATCTTTTATTGACGTGACAACGTCTCATAAAACGATGAACGCCGGCAGCATGAACGAAAAAGCGTGACTCGTTGTCACGTTCCGTCTGAGGCGAGCGTGCGAGCGAGAGCGCGGAACAAGCGATAGAGAGGCACGATGTTTTGTTATGACGTTGTCACGTTAAACTATCGTCCGTAAACCGACTTTACAGACAACCAATTTTTTTTATGTCGACACCTTGACTTTCTAATTTGGCTGTAATTTCAACAAATGACATTTTTTATGTTGTCTTTTGTTTATAACTGCTGAATACATGTGCACAGCTAAAGCAGAGTTAATTAAAAAAAAATAGGCAAAGAATATGTTTTGAGACCTTTGGTAAAAAGTGGTACAAATTGTGGTATGTGATCCTAAACGCTGAACCACTATTTACGCCACATCCTGTATATGCGCTCTGAAGTTTAATTAGAACTTTTATGAAACATATTCAAATGATGTGGCTATCTTTTTTAATACAGAGGTAGTTTCTACCTGGCCTAAGTATATTAGAACCTATCACTTATCCGCGTCAGTCAATCAGCACTGCTGACCGGGCTAAAGCGGGTGACAGCAGGCAAGCGGGGGGAGAAACGAAGGTTGTTAGATATTTCCACTAGTTAGAATAGTAGTGATAACCTAGTGCGTCGGACTGCCAAGTCATAAACTTTGAGTTCGAACCCAAGGCACGCACCTCTGACTTTTCGGATTCATGAGCGTATTGTATAATTATCATTTGCTCAAAAATGGTGAAGGAAAACATCGTGAGGAAACCGGCATGCCTGAGAGACATTTCTCGACGGCATGTGAAGCCAAGTCACAGGCTCATGGGCGACATAAACTCTGATATCGGGTTAGTCACTAACCACACGAAAAGAAGAAGACTAGATAGAATGAATGATAGATACAGTACGCGCGCGAACTGAATACAGAGCTGAGGAATGCGTGTGGAAATGCGCTAGTTCTTTTAATGACAAGGACCGCAATACATGTGCGGGCGTGTGAGGCGAGGCGTGCGGGCGTGTGAGGCGAAGCGTGCGGAGGGAGGAGGGAGCGAACCTCAGGCACCGAATGCATTCAGTTCGCGCGCCTACTGTAGGTACATAGTTTTCAAGCATCATGTCAAGTCAGTCATATCATAAAACCTAATTAACAATAAAGATTGAAAAATTCAAATCTACAAAAAAATTGAATTATGCTTTATATATTGTCCTTCGTATTATAATGATGAAATAAATTATAATTTTTATGGTACATTTAATGACGGGTGTAAGGACCTACTGTTCGGCCGCCAATACACTTGTAAGTTGCTTCCGTAAAATGTAATTCGACTTTACAAATCAGTCGATAAGCTACTTACGAAAGACTTTTCATTTGCAAATTTATCGTAAGTTAATTACGTAAGGAAAACCTACAGGTGCAAAGCCGGCCTTAGAGCCTCATATGTATATTTTGTTACAGACCTCGCACCGAGAGCTTTACGTGTATGTGAGTGTACGTGCGCACGCGCTGCATCAACCAATCGGATAAAACTGTTGCTGCGCGCGCAGTCCGCCTTTTCCACCCCCACTCACACATTTACAAAATTCATAATATCTCTAGCGAGTTATATTTATTTTAAGGATACGAAAATTATACCTAAATAGAGTCGAAGACTGCATTCAGTAATTCGTTTCAAACGTTTCTATATTTTACAAAATTCTTATAAAACTACCTTCAGGTCAAAGGTTTATTAAAGTTATATAAGCTTCAGTTATACATAAGGGACTTACACCCATATTCTAAGACGTTCCTCCAAAACTTACTCGACTCGACTCCACCTCGACTCAGCCTTTTTCACTACCATCGGTAGTTATAGTTGACATAAACGTCCTCGAGACTTTTCCTCAGTCGAGGTAAGGAATCATATGTCAAATTCAAGGTACCTCGGAACCTACCTTAAGGAAGGAAGTGTCAAAGTTCGTATATAAGAAAAATGAATTTAGAAGACTTTATTGAATATGCTTACGATAATCTTTACAACTATTTATCGCGGCGTTATTTGCGCAATGCAGATAAACAAAATTATGACTCATTTGAGGACCCCTCAGTCGAGGAACCTCAAAGTTCAGTCGAAATTGCGACTATGAATACAATTTTGAAGGTGTTTTCGCGGCCGTCCCTCAGGACTCGTCACATCGAGTAAGTTTTGGAGGAACGTCTTAGAATATGGGTGCTAGGGTTAACCCTACGTCAGATAGCATATAGCCGGTGTTATATTGGTCACAATACAAGCTAAAACTAAGGATTTTTGGAACTAAAAACCTAGTTTAAGCTTGAGACCTGCACTAAGATTCCAACACAGAACTCTGCAGGTACTTAATATTTAAATTCACCAATGTAGGTGTTATGAAGCGGCGTTTGGAGGACGCACAAAGGAATTACGCTTCTAATGTTATTATTATTTATTCTTATATACCGACGGGTCCTACGTATAATGGTGCAAGTGTAAAAACACAACTTTATAGAAGAGCGGTTTAAAGATCTTAAATATTTATTATATCCCGTATAAAATAATACTGTTATTTCCATTCGTTTGCAAATATGTAACCACGAAACTATATACATTTAAAAAAAAATGAGTAAAATATCGGTGATTAGAAGGTGATTGATGTAGAAAAGTGGATTTCGCATTTTTGCGAGTTGTACCAGTATACGTAGGACCCGTCGATACGGTAGAATGATTAATTTACTTTGATTAATTTCAAAATAGAAATGTATTTTCCTTTTGAAATATGAGAAAAAAAAAGTGCATACACCGATTTTGTTTATTTTGTCTATTTCTTGAATAAAATTATAATTTTCCATATTACTTTTTGAGAAATAAAATGTTCGTGATAAATGTTAAACTTTGATACCCCAATTTTCTAAAGAATTTGAAAGTAACCCCAATAAGGAATAAATTATTACACAAAACTCTTATCGACATATTTTTTCATCAACCGGCAAAGATACACCCACTACGACTGATCAATGACGTTCAATCACAAAATAGACAGGTCAATCTACATACAAGTGCGCTCGAGCAACGCACACATAGACACTGTTCACGGACACGATATCTCGGACTGTTTGGGACTAGAGTGCGAGTGAGTACGAGCGCGAGTGCCATGCGCTTGAAAGAGATAGATATATAGATAGAGCGACCGCCGAGCGTAGGTATGAAAAGTGAAGTACATACATGTGATTGACTTCTGTACCTATCTGTTTTGTGGTTCAATCAATGCTGCCAACCGTAAAAAAAGAATCGTCTGAATTCGTACAATTTGAGTTTTACTACTAAACGAAGTTTTGATCAAAGTAACCCCCAGGAATCAGTCACCCCATTCTACGGTACCTCTAGTACGCTACTACATCGATGCTGTATTTCAATGACCGATATTGTCCTCCCTCCCAGCTACATAGATCGTCCAATCAACAAATCGAAGGGTATCTTACTCACTAAGTTTCATAAATCGACCTTAGCTCCTATATTGCTCAGAGGGATCGCTTGCAGTTCAGTTCGGAGGCACAGGAACTCGCCAGCTACGCAAGTAATGCAGGCACAGGAGACGCTGAGAGCCCACCATGAGAAGGTCGTGGGGAAGGAACCATTGTACAACCAGCATGCGAGGAGATGGATCCCGTGGTATGTGCAACTGGAAGACGGAAAATAATTATTATAACAGGTACGATATGAGGTTAAGATTCACTTGCCGCTAGTGGCGTAACTACATCATCAAAGGCCCGTTGCAAATTCATTGGATGGGGCCCCAGTAAAAATTATCACGTTGTAATTAAATTTTAATAAATCACTTAAGCAGTTACCTAACAGAATTACTAATTTTATGTGCATTTTAGTTAAATATCTAATAAGTTTAATTTTCAAAAGCATAGGTATTACGTATTATAATTTTTACTTCATTTTGTTAAAAATGTTAGGTTACTTTTGAGCTCGCGGCCTCGGACTGGGGGCCCCGTCGCACAGTGGGAAAAAAATATCTTTTTTTGTTAAAAATCTGCCTACACCACAATTTTTGACGTATCGCTGCCATTTTTTTGTACACTCCTGAGATAACATTCTTTAATGTGTCACTGCCACTTTTCTTTAAAAGTCAATACCATAACCTCAAAAAATCGGGAAATGAAGCAAAAACAATTTCAAAAAGAAATATTTTAACAAACATCAGTTTCCAGGGATTTTTCAGGTTATGAATTTATTGTCTGTTTATAAAAATTCAAAATGGCGGCCCAAAAAAAATTATGTTTGCTTTATTTTGCTTTTCTCCATATAAATTAATACACACGCGTATTGACAATTAAGGAAAAGTGGCAGTGACACACCAAAGTGTGTCATCTCAGGAGTGTATAAAAAAATGGCAGCGATACGTCAAAAATTGTGGTGTAGGCAGATTTTTGAACAAAAAATTTCATTTTTTTCCCACTGTGCGTCGGCCCGGGGCCCGTAGCATTTTGCCAGCCCTGCCACCCTATAGTAAATTATGCCACTGCTTCCCGCAGTCATAGCCAAATACTCAAACGTTACTCAATTTTAAGTTGCCGTTAAGTCTCGTGCTGTCACTGTCACTTTAAGACGAAATGTCAGGGACAGCACGAAGTTAACGGGAACTTAAGATTGAGTAGAGTTTGTGTATTTGGCCATAAGTCTGTGGATAGGTGAGTGTGAATTACACATCGAGGTCTTTCTCTCAGTAGGCAATCACTGTGCAAAATACTGGTATTCAGCCGCATCTGGAAAGCTGACCTTGGGAAAAGGCTAGGCAAAACAGAACCTAGGCTTCTCGCCCGTTGCTTTTTAAAAAGCCACTATGATGGAAGCTTTAAGAAGGCATGTACCTACTTAAAACAGTTTCTTTGTTGTTATCGTAACAGTACACTAACAATACAATTCAGTAGGTAGTTGACTACTTTAAAAAATTAGAAAGTATTTAATTGAATTTTCATTATATCATAAAAGGTATAGAAGAAAGAAAACGATCGTTGAAAAAATAATAAAATCGATTTAAAAATGGAGACAAATTTTTCAATTTTTTTTTTTTGTCGCACAAAACGGACTTGGTACGGAGTAATGTCATGTTACTATGAAGTTTTTGAACTATGACGTCATCGTACAATAGTGCAGCCTGTCTATTAATTTTTTTAAATTGCTTGCAACTTGGGCATTCGATTATACATATTTTTCATTGTTGCCTATAAGTTTTTTGTAGAAAATTGGAGACAACTAACATAACATAATATCACGCCTTGTATTCCCCAAAGGGGTTCGGCACAGGTGTTTTTAGTACACCCTCGTTTCGCCAGTTATGTTTAAGTCCCATGTAATAGGGGGCGAGCCTATTACCAATAACCGGGCACAAATGCAGACTCCAGGTTGCTACTGAGAAATTCGTAATGGAAAAACCCAACAACACTTTGCCCAACCTGGGGATCGAACCCAGGACCCCATGCTCAGCAGTCGCGCTTACGACTACTAAATCAACAAGGCAGTCAGAGTCGATTAATAAAAAATAAAAAGTCAACTACCCAATTACCCACCTAAAGTCCAAGCACAGCTTAGTCCTGCCGACAACCATCCACAGTATGAAGGCTCCAATAACTGCATTCAATACAAATGCAAATATGACCGAGCGACCCTCGTTGTCCCGTACATGTATCTCCTGCAATAGTTAAAAATTTCACATCAGTTCAACTAGGTTTGGAAAATATTTGAGTGTAATTCTTGTTTACACTTTGGATCATTTTATCTCGGAAAACACATTAAACCATTGATCATGTAAATATTATAACATGCATACATAATCAGCCCATTACTGTCCCACTGCTGGGCACGAGCCTTTGCTCAGAATGAGAAGGGTTTAGGCGTTAGTCCCCAACGCTGGCCTGTGCGGTTTGGTGGACTACACACACCAGTGAGAACTTTTTGGAGCCCTCTTAGGTGAGCAGGTTTCCTTACGATGTTTGCCTTCACCGTTAACGCAAGTGATAGTCCAATTCTGATCCACACATGAATTCGAAAAGTCTGAGGTGTGGGCAGGGCTCAAACCCTTCTGCATGGAAGGCAATCGTTCAACCATTAGGCTATTACTGCTAATATTATAACATAGGGAACATTTTTTTTATGTAATCTGTTGTCATACAAGTTGACGTCCCACCTGATAGTAAGCGATTACTGCCGCCTATACATATACACCACTAAGAAGATTGCTGAAGTGTTGCCAACGTTAGGGACAAAGTTGGCAAGTCTTGTGTGCCATTTGCTCTATGGCAGGGTCATACAATTACATGAGGCTAGAATATAACTTCATCAGCGCACGCTGGGAATAGACGCGTGTTGTAAGATACAACAAAACCCAGCACGCTTGGTGGTAGGATCTATACCGTCCACCTGGCTAGCTGCCACCCACACTTTAAAATCCAAGCAAGCAGTTTAAAGTCTGGCGCCAAGCAGTTTACTGTGTTCCGTCGTGTGTATGTGAGAGCCAGAGGGGTATAGGGGAATGCCTCTATATCTCTGTTCCTTGGAGTTGTGTGCTCCATCTTAGACCCTGTTTGCGCTTACTACCAGGTGAGATTAGGGCCAAATGCACCAAAAAAAAGAAATGAAAAAATTAAAAATTGCTTGTTTGTTATTCAAAATTATCCTCAATTGACTTGTACATAACAGCATACTATAAGATCTCAAACATTTGATGTCTAAGATAAACAATTTTATTATCTTTACCAACAAGATTAGTGTTTAAAAAGTGGGTTTATTTTTAACAAACTAATGACTCATTTATACTCTACATATTCTTAGTACAAAAAAATACCACGAAAATATTCTTCTAGACTCCATTTCTAGAGAACCAACACTTCCAATAGGTGACATAATAGATTCATGAATCATTTATCAGTAAGACACTAATACACATAAAAAAATCAGCCCATTAGTATCCCACTGCTGGGCACGGGCTTCTTCTCAGAACCAGAAGGGTTTAGCCCATAGTCCACCACCCTGGCCTGGTGCGGGTTGGCAGACTACACACACCATCAAGAACTTTATGGAGCCCTCCCAGGTGTGCAGGTTTCCTCACGATGTTTTTCGACCTTAATATAGAAGACAACCTTTACCTTGAAACTAAAGCTATTACAACAAAACACAAATACTTACGTGATATTCAAAGACGTGGTCCAGTGTTCTCGTGGACCCCGTCAAGTCTTGCATGAGAGCGATTATCAGACACAACGAGCAGTACAACACAGACTGCATAGCCACTATTTGTGAGACGATCAGGCACGGGTCCCATTGGGTATAGCGGAATGAGCCCGTAAGCTTCTTAATCTTTGACATTTTAATCACAAAACTTCACACATGAACAGGATCGACTATTATTTACGTAGGTAGCAATTTGCACAACTGTTTTAGTGAGTTTTGGAGTTTAATTGTAAACGTATGGACTTATTGAGGCATTATTTTGGTGTAAATTAAAATTTTATTTGATAATACTCGATGACAGCGAAGAAGTTCCAACGCAAATGTCAATTTTCGAATTGTCAAGTTGACATTTTTACGCATTCTAAAATTCCAAACGGGGCTTATTTAGTAACTTAAGCATTAATAGTAAAGTTCTTTATGTTAAAAAACTGATTTATGATAATATGATAACTTGTGATTTTTATTGAGTATGATCACACGCAGTTCAGTAAATATCCAAAAATCTTTGTATATTCATCATCCGGCTGAGATTTCTACGAGAGCCTGAATCAAAGCGTATAATAATTATATGGAGCCTGAATGTATGTTGAAGATGTTAGAATTTCTGCACTGATATGTAAATACGTTTTGTTTTTACTTAGATTTCTATTACATTATTTTTATAAATAGAATTCTTAGGACAATAGGTACTTTATTTTGATTATATCTTGTGTCTTACTGTTCACACACATAAAAGTAATAAGTATTAATTAGTGCTACGTAATGTCCTTAACTTTTCATTATTTACACAAATAATTATTATACTCACAGCGCCGGCCCTGGTAGAGCGGGAGGAGCGGTAATTTTTTTAACTTATTAAAGTAAAATTAAACTGAAATACAATGTATGTGATGTGAAAGTGTCGATCAACGGGCGTCGAAAGACAATCTCGCTCTACCCTGACCAAGGTCTAGGGTCGACGCTGTATACTCACGCCCATAATCCTCGAAGGAATAACTCAGAGATGTTCTTTTTTTTATTTGTAATGGGTTTTCTCTAGTCTAGGTCAGAGGAGACAGAGACAAAGTCTACGATGGAGTGAGCTTACACAGAAGAAGCCTGTTAACTCTAACTTTGAAGAGATTCAGGTTGAATGCGTTCGGGAACACAGACGCAGGTAGTGAGTTCCACTCTTTTGCAGTGCGCATTAAGAAGGATGTTTGGAAGCGCTTAGTGCGTTCTTCTTTATAAGGAGCCTGAGCCTGTACATCCAAATTTTGCCTCTTGAAATCCCATTTACGGCGAGCCTATTGCCATTTATCGGGCACAAAGGAGCCAGGTTCGTCGCCTCTTACGACTCGGTTGCCCGACAACGGACTGCCACGAAATAATGTTCATTGATTTTACAAAAAAAAAATTTTTTACTGCTTGCAGTATAGAATAATAGGTACCTAACAAGAATAGAAATTTCAAAAGAATTTTAGGCAGGAATGTTCTATCAAGGCTCGAGGCCACGTTGTATATTTTGTAATATACAAAAGAAAACGACATTATAAGTACATAACTATAATTTAATTAACAAGTTATTCATAATTTAATTTGGTAGTGCCTGGTGACGGATGTACCGATCTGCTTCTTGTAACACTGGAGTAATATCGCGCTGAGTCGCGCGGTGTTCGCGTCCGGTTCGGATCGGAGAAGTCCACTGCATAGAGACCGAATTTTGAACTGAAAAATAACATTTTCGTTCTATTATTACAGCCCGTAAAATATTACATCATAACATAACATCACGCTTTGTATTCCCCGAAGGGTTCGGCAGAGGTGTCTTAGTAACACCCTCGTTTCGCCAGTTATGTTTAAGTCCCATGTAATAGGGGGCGAGCCTATTGCCACTAACCGGGCACAAATCCAGGCTGCTACTGAGAAATTCCTAATCGAAAAATCCAATATCACTTTGCCCGACCTGGGGATCGAACCCAGGACCCCATGCCCATGCCCAGTGGCGCTTGCGACCACTAGGCCAACAAGGCATTCAAAATATCGAGCCAGTAAAAATATCGAGTAGATAAATATCGAGCCAGTAAAAATATCGAGTAGATAAACCATAACCCTCCTCATCATAACTCCCTGGTAACAAAAACTACACAATTTAACACGGGCATGGTAAGGACTTGGCCCCTGTCAATATCCTTAGTACGAGTTTGCCCAATACGAAAACAGCAACCGTTTTCGTACGCCGCTAAACTGAGTGATATATTTGCCTTTTTTTTTTGCTGGTGTGTAAAACACGCTCGCGAAAACTAGGTAAGTATATTTTTCGTTTTCATAGTTTGAAAACTCTTACTACGGGTACTGAACGAAACGATTCAATATGTCAGTTGTCGATCAAGTCGGTACCTATGTTATCTCGTTTTGAGATAATCTATAATTATAAATAAAAATGGATCGCCAAATGTGTAGCTAAGCGCAAAACTTGAGAACGGCTCGACCAATTCGGCTATTTTTTTATATATTCCTTAAGGCACAAGGAAGGTTCCTATGGAGAGAAAAAACAAAATTGCGTGGAAAATACTTAGTAAAAACAACACTTTTCTTTTCCCACTACAGGCCAATAACTTTTGACAGAACGAAGTCTGTCCGGGCAGCTGGTTACAAATAGAATCGTTCAATAACTGATTAAGGGTTTGATCGGGATAGAAAGTGGCTTATAATTAGAGATCGGATAATCGGATGCATATTTGCCTAAAGTTCAGGTGTTGGCTAATATGGAATACACTTTTGTATCGAAAAAATCCCGCAATTCCGGGATCGTCAAACTTAGTGTTCTGTAGAATGGAATCCTATTTACCTAGAATTGGATGCATATTTATTTATTTACATACCTAAAGTTGTACCTTTTTTTAAACTAATACAGACATGCACCCCTCACTTTCTTACACCCTACATACACATATATTTGAATCGGGGGTTAAAAATTAACTTTTAAGCAATTACGAGTATATACATTGATTAGTTATGTAACCCCGTGATACCTGTTTTTATTTCTAATAAATTATTTTCAGAAGGCGTTTCTATACTTTTGTAGCAAAAAATTTACTTTAGGTAAATATGCATCCGATTATCCGATCTCTACTTATAATAGATATTGAAACTAAAATTCGTAATTGTCTTGACAGTCATTTATTTGAGCGCCAACAGCTGTTTAGTGTGCCCCTTTACGATCTAACCAAAACCGAAAGAAGTAGGTATCTTAACTCACGTGTATCCAGACATCCACTCGAAGTTGTCCATCAACGTCCAAGCCGTGAACCCAGTCACGTTGATCCCGTCGTTTATAGCCAGAAGGATCTAAACACCAACGTAATTTTTAACACAGAACAGTATCAAAGAAAAATCAAAGTAGGTAGTCGGTTATTAGAATAGAATATAGGTACTTTATTTATTGTACACCAAAATTGTAACACAGCTCTTATACAATAACAAACATTAAAGGTTAGGTACAATGGCGGTGTTATCGCTGATAGCGATATCTACCAGACAACCTTTGGATGAACAGGAAGTCAATGAATAAGATAGGGGGGGCAGTCCGTGGTATACTGATGCAAAATATATACTACACACAATACATAGACAATACTTACATATATATATAAATATTGTAATATACAAGGTTAGTCGGAAAGGGGGTACTAAGCCGAAAGGATGTTAAAGTACCCATAATAAGGGATAACTTTTGTTCTGCAACTTTCCCCAAAAGTCAATAGTTTAAGAGGAATATCTGTTCAAAGATTTTATAAAAAATACACTAAATTCTATCTATCCTCAGCTACGATCAGACGTGTTTACATTTTACATCACATTTGGGGTCACGGATTAGAAAATACATTTTCTGAATTCATAACTAAAGCAGGGATGAAGAATTATTGAAAAAACTAAAATAAAAATAATTTTGCATGGAAAAAAATTAATCGAATTTTTAAATTTTAACACTTTCCTTAAAACAATCATCAGTGATACATTAAGTGGCCCGCGGCTTAGTACCCCCTTTCCGACTAACCTTGTATATATAAATATAAATATTGTAAGTAATATATACATATGATATATAATTATGTTATTATTAGTCAGGATAATAAGTCAACCAGGTATAACATAACAACGCCTTGTATTCCCCGAAGGGTACAGCAGAGGTGTTTTTAGTACACCCTCGTTACTCGTTTCGCCAATTATGTTTAAATCCCATGTATCCAGACTTCAGGGTGATACTGAGAAATTCCTAATGGAAAAACCCAATAACACTGCCTGACCTGGGGATTGAACCCACGACCCCATGCTCAGCAGTCGCGCTTGCGACCACTAGACCAATAAGGCAATCACTTTGGTCTCGTAGCAACTTTTTCAAACCAAACAAAAGGCGTGAGTGAATTTTGAATTTTATATATTCGTTTCGCACATTTCAACTATTCCAACTATATTCATATCCATGTATGATACAAATTGTGCATGTCGAAAAAAAAACCAACACTTTATGGGGCAGTTGTTTATTCATTCAAAATCCGCTTACGGGGTGTCCTGCGTAAGCGACGAACGCGACATACGCGATCCAAACCAGTGATGGGCCGAATAAGGGTTACACCGAATACGAATAATCGGCCGAATGTTCTGTTAAAAGTTTACCGAACCGAACATTCGGCCGAATATTCGGCAGGATTTGGCGCGCTTTATCGTACGTTGCAAAAATTCAAGTCTGGACCCGGACTGTTATTGTGTCACCTAGTTAGCGACAAAACATTGGCACGTGCATTTATTTTTGTGTACAAAATCGTTAAATCTCAGTAAATTGCCAAAAAAAAATGAAATGAGTGGAAGGAAGAGGTCGAACATTTGGGCATTTTTCTGTTATACTGACGATAAATGATAAGACACACTTGATATGGATACAATTATGGTGTTATACTACTTCATACAAGCATAGAGGCAACTTTTTAACGCAAGATTATTCGGTAGAATGTTCGGCATTTTTACCGAATAATCGGCCGAATGTGTGAAAAATGTTCGGTAAACCTGCCGAATACCGAACATAAAACGAATATTCGGCCCATCCCTAATCAAGACAACTGCATTCCCTACCAGCGGCCTATGTAGCGAGACGCGACGTAACGCATATAGGCCCACAGGGCGCGTGTGGACACATGTGTTGAACACATCGCCACAAGTACGCAGTTACTGATCACAACTGTGCACGCCACCGCGGCCGCTAGCTGAACGCGTCGGTTTGAGCGTACCTACCCTCAAGGGCCTTCAAGGCCGTAGCCAGGAATTTTTTTCAGGGGGAATTGAACCCTGAACTAGAAAATGCATACATAAACTCACGCCTTTTTCCCATGGGGGTAGGCAGAGACTATAGAACGCCATATGCTACGACCCTTACATACTCCTTTCGCTTCAAGCATATTCATACATCTTGTCATACATGCACGCCGGTTGAGAGTACTACGCACCTGTCCTTCGTGAAGAACATCACCAATAACTTGGATGTATGTCCTTCTAGTAAGTCATCTACTGGCGTTTCCATTGACGTCAATCAAATCAAATCAACAAGAAAATCAATCACAATAACGAGTGTATACATTTTAAAAGTAAGTAGTTTAATTGTCTGAGGTTTCGGGAGGTTGTTTGAATGGAGTATTGCAGCCATCTTTGGGATGGCTTAGCAAAATATCAACTCGCTGCGCTTGACTCAGTGGAACGCAGAGCTAAGAGGCTCATTGGCGACGAAAAACTGGTGGATGCCAAGCTTCACAGCTCGGCTCATCGCCGCAAGGTTGCCTGCTTGTCGGTCTTCTATAGACTGTACTTCGGAGAGTGTGCTCAAGAACTCCACAACCTCATCCCACCGGCCCCCTTCTACCATCGGACATCTAGACGCACTGCAAGTTACTATCCTTACTTAGTTGCCATTCCACCAATTCGCACTAAACGCTTCCAAACATCCTTCATAATGCGCTCTGCAAAAGAGTGGAACTCACTACCTGCGTCTGTGTTCCCGAACGCATTCAACCTGAATCTCTTCAAAGTTAGAGTTAACAGGGTTCTTCTGGGTAAGCTCACTCCATCGTAGACTTTGTCTCTGTCTCCTCTGAGCTAGACTAGAGTCAAGAGCAAACCCAATTCAAATAAAAAAATAAGCAAATCCCCCCGCTGGCTACGGCCTTGACCCGTACTGCTGTTCAGCCGCAACTGGTGAAACTAGAAGCTGAACCTAACATAGTCAAAGGCTAGGATACCAAATAAGCATTACCTGCTCCAGGTTACCCTTGTAGTACTCCACCCGCTGGGTATCCACTGGGCCGCTGTCTGACATTATTCCGTTCTCCAAGATTATGATCTCCTTGACGTCATAAGTAGAGTTCAACCAGTGCAACTGGTTTTGAAGTCCTTGGGGATAGATCTGGAAGGATTAGATTTCCAAATTACTACCACTAATGGCCGATTCCTATGTTTAAGCGAGCATTATTGGTTAAAATGAATACTCTTATCGGTATCTTTCGATAATGAAGCTAAAGATTATAGCCTTGCATAGTAGATCCTCCCATACGTAAGTCACTTGCTTAACACCCATATTCTAAGACGTTCCTCCAAAACTTACTCGACTCTATCTCGACTCACTACCACCGGTAGTTATAGTTGACATAAACGTCCTCGACTCGAGATTTTTCCTCAGTCGAGGTAAGGAATCATCTGTCAAACTCAAGGTAACCTCGGAACCTACCTTAAGGAAGGAAGTGTCAAAGTTCGTATGTAATAAAAATGAATTTTGAAGATTTTATCGAATATGCCTACGATAATCCTTACAACTATTTATCGCGGCGTTATTTGCGCAATGCAGATAATTCAAATTATGACGTAATGACTCCATCGAGGAACCTCAAAGTTCACTCAAAATTGCGATAAGAATACAATTTTGAAGGTGTTTTCGAGGCCGTTCTGAGTCGAGTATGAGTCGAGTAAGTTTTGCAGGAACGTCTTAGAATATGGGTCTAAATAACAAATGTAATACAAAATACCATTACGAACTATTTATCCGCTAAGAAATCAGATACAGAGTAATGACACTTTAGTAGCAAAAAGGATGTAAGGTATTTCTTAAAAAGTCTTAAAGGTTCCTCTTTAATAATGTTACGTATCATATATAAATTACAGGTGCCATGCAGATAACACTTTTTTGACGTGACAACGTCTAATAAAACGATGAATGCCGGCAATATGCACGAAAAAGTGTGACTCATTGTCACGTTCCGTCTGAGGCGAGCGTGCGAGCGAAAGCGCGGAACAAGCGATGGAGAGGCACGATGTTTTGTTATGACGTTGTCACGTTAAACTATCGTCCGTAAACCGACTTTACAGACAACCAATTTTTTAATAGAGATGTTTTATATCTACCAATACACAGCCGATTTTGATATTGGGATCTCATAGTTGTAGTTCGATTTCTAGCGTCACGTAACGTCGGAAATAAGTTTCTATTCGTTTTTTCAAACATGGATAGTTCTAGTATGAAAAGGTGAAAGGTGAGTAACTTATGGTGTGTAAAAATTGGTACCTACGCAATTGTCTGTAGCTTTTAAATTGAACATAGCTCTGAGACACCGTTTTTGGGCTTCAAAGATACTGTCTCTTTCACTAAAATTGCCCCAAAATATGACGCCAAATCTTAAAACTGACACAACTAAACCACAGTAAGCAATGAGGTATTATTACCTTTTTTGAAAGGTTATGTAGTACCTACATAAGCCGATGAACTTAATTTTTTACAAATGTCTTCTGCTTGCGGCTTCCATGTCAATTGGCCATCAATAAAAAATCCTAAAAACTTGGCAAGCGTATTTTCATAAAATGTTGAATACTTTTGCTTCTTTTTGAAAATAAAGGAATGTTCCGTTTGAGTAAAATTGGCTATCTCGAGTATTTAGAGTACTTTCCCTACAAGTACGCTTAAAAAATTCCAACCTGTATACACTATTAAAAAAAGTTGTTTGTGATGTCATTGCATCCTGAGCTGAATATCGTCGCTGCGCTCGCAAAATCGGCTATGTGAAAAAACCCAACTTCACAGGAGAAGCAAAGAACTGTTTTTTTTTCCAAACTGATAACAACATGACAACAACAAACTTAGTATGCAGAAAATTAGACTTTACGTCGAGACTTCATAAAATATTATTTTTTTGCTTTTTTCTACACTGGCCTGCAAAAATAAGTATCACACTTTTAAAATTGCAATAACTTTTAAGTACACAAGATATATTTTCGAAACAAAAAGGACTCAAAAAAGAGTTTAACTTTGTTACTATGGTTTCAAAGAAAGCTGATAAAAATTGCTATAAAACGTTTTTTATTTTAAATCTCTAACTTCTATAGTTTAGAAAAAATTGAATTTTTAAAAGTGTGATACTTATTTTTGCAGGCCAGTGTACGATATAACAGGTACTAGGATTTTTTTAAGTGAATTTGGTCACATAGCGTATATTTTTTTGGGTCGTAAATACCGCAATAATTTTCATTGTTGGTCTTCCTAGAACACTTAGCGGATTTTCCACACTATTTTAAAATAATAAACCCGCTATGTGTCATATTGAAGCGAAATTCTATGAGGCGCGGATCGAAATAAAAAAAATACGTTGTTTCTTTGCACACATAGGTACTTAGAGGATTTTTGAAGCCGTTTTTGGCCAAAATTACATAGCTGATTTTGCTATCTCCTTAACCAAATAAATGATTAGAAAACAGATTTCACAGGCCTACGTGGCTTGAGAAGTACTATGAAATAGTATCAAAAACCGAAATTGAAAAAAAACACAGCGGATTTTTTAGGCGCAGCGGCGATATTTCTTTATTCTTTCAAATATGCTGATTACTTACATTTAACCAGTCGGCAGCAGTGGTCTCCCAGGAAGGATCGCTCTCTATTATTATATTAAGTTCTTTAGAGCCGTAAAGGAACCAGGCCCCTGGCTCCTCGCCAGGCTTCGCCTTGCGGACCAACCGCGTCGTGTAGTGGTTCAGCCCGTAGTAGTCGTAAGTACCTGAATGTAGATAACGTCCACACAATCATTACACTAGGAACATCACTACATCTGTCTGTACATGCGCGTGAATCAAAGATCATGCTTGGCAGGTTATTATGAAATAGTTTTTTTTTTATACTATTTCGTAAACAAGGTTAGTCGGAAAGGGGGTACTAAGCCGCGGGCCAGTTAATGTATCACTGATGCCTATTTTAACGCAAGTGTTAAGATTTCAAAATTCGATACTTTTTATATGCACGCAAAAAAATTTTTATGTTAGTTTAAAAAAAAAACATACCTGCTTTAGTTATGAATTCATAAAATTAAGTTTCTAATCCGTGACCACAAATAGGTATGACTTAAATAGTAAACACAGCTGATCATAGCTATGGACAGATAGATTTTAGCATATTTTTTACGAAATCTTTGAAAAGCTATTTCTCTTAAACTATCGAGTTTTGGGGAAAGTTGTAGAACAAAAGTTATCCTTTATTATGGGTACTTTAACACCCTTTCGGCTTAGTACCCCCTTTCCGACTAACCTTGTATATAAAGTTAATTACATACCTAAGTATTTAGCTTAAAATATTAAAATTATTAGAATAAAAAATATACTGCCTCGTTGGTCTAGTGGTGGCAAGCGCGACTGCTGATCGTGTGGTCCTGGTTTCCCAAGGTCGGGCAAAGTGTCATTGGGTTTTTCCTTGTGGAATTCCTCAGTAGCAACCCGAAGTTTGGATTTGTGACCGGTTGATGGGAATAGGCTCGCCTCCTATTACATGGGGCTTAGACATAACGGCGAAATGAGGGTTTACTATACACCTCTGCCCAACACTTCAGAAAATACAGGCGTGATGTTTGTTTGTTATATAGGTAAATAAAATAACAAATATTGTATTTAAAAAAAACTGAGTTAAATGTAAAATACCTTTAACCAGTTCTATTTCTTCGGGAGTGAAAGGCGGCAGTCTAGGGTAGGGGTACCCTTCCTTCTTCGCGTTCTCTGCCAACAGTTTCTCCAATTTCGGAGGCCATCCACCCTCCTTGGAGAAGACAGCGTGAGCGTATCGCCCTTCCTTAAATTAATAAGATTTTAACCTTTTAAGCGCGTGGCTAAATATCTATTGCCATGCCCCTAGCGCGCGACTACGAATCGATAAAACAATACCTACAATAAATATATTATTAAGCTTTTTCAATACTTAAAGCTATGAAACAATTTAAAGTAATTGTTGTAAATCATATCTCTATTCTACTGAATAATCGTTTTAGTTGTACCACGCAGTTCATAGGAAGAAAATAAAACAAAAAAACCATGCATGTTCTCAGTCGCACACGCGCGCTAGGGGCACGGAAATATTTGTCGCATAAATGCGACTCACGCACTAAAAGGTTAAGGTGAATTCGATCAGGCAGCACTTGTTTTTATTTGTATTTATTGAGTTTTAAATATTTTACGCAAAATATGAACATATAATACAATTATTTAATCAACATACAGGCTGTAAACGAAATCATATAATTCCTTCCAACCTCGTGATGTACTTCTGACATAGATTAACCCTGTACGGGAAACATTTGGGAAACATACGATTGGATTCAATAAAAAAAATACAAGAAGTAAACATATGTTCTTAACGTGAGGCATTTTAGCGCCCCGAGCAAATTGCGCGGTACCTATCGCTCGCCGCGTGGTCATTTAACTCGGGGCGCTAAAATGCCTCACGTTAAGAACACATGTTTACTTTTTGTATTTTTTTTATTGAATCCAATCGTATCCCGTTCAGGGTTAATCTATGTCAGCAGTACATCACGAGGTTTAAAGGAATTACATGATTGCGTTTACACCCTGTATATCTCGATTAGTCATTATAATTTGGTATCATTTAATTTCGGTATCGATAGTGATCCTACCGGTATTTACGGAAAACCGTTATAAAGATACCGTAAAACCTTACAACTTTGCCTATTGATCTAACTTTGCCAGCAGGGTATTTTATACAAAAATTGAAAAATATGGAAATATTTTGTAGTTGTGTGTATAATTTAATCTGTGGTAGAAATTTTTTACAGAAATTTGAATATGTTGCTGGCAACATATTCATATTTCTGTAAAAAATTAATCTGCTGGGCAAAGTTAGATCATTAGGCAAAGTTGTAAGGTTTTACGGTACGACCTCATACCGTTAAATAAAATTACTGTCATTTTTCGTTTATTCCCACTTGCGGCAGTTATAGTTACAGCCATCCATTGTCCTGCATCATTAACCATTTACCAATTAAAAAATACAAGTCACTTTGAATCATACCCAGTAATCGATAGTTAAATCCGTGGCTTCTTGATCTTCTGGCGTGGCTGGCTCAAACCAGAAGAATAGAGTTGCTAATGAGAGCTTACCTGAAACAGAAATAGTAATTTTATAACTTACTGTAAAAAATATGATACGCCGTCCTACCTGGGAATTGAGTTACCAGATGTGATGAAAATAAAACCAGACGTTGTTTTTTTAATCACTTTTTATTAAATTATTTCTACATACATACATAAACTCACGCCTTTTTCCCATGGGGGTAGGCAGAAACTATAGAACGCCACATGCTACGACCCTTACATACCCCATTCGCTTCATCCACATTCATACATCTTGTCATACGCCGGTTGAGAGTACTACGCACCTGACCTTTGTGAAGAACATCACCAATAACATCGATGTATGTCCTTCTAGGACGTCCTCTACCGGCGTTTCCATTAACATCCGCCTTTTATATTCCTTTTGTTAATCGCCGTTCACTCATTCTCTCAACATGACCAAACCACCTAAGCATACTCCTTTCAATTTTTGTCACTACATCATCTTATCTTAATTTTTTATTTTACCTTTCGTCTAAGGTGCAGTATGACCAATTTATCTTGACTGCTCTGAACATCGTGCAAGTGGTTGCGGAATAGATTTTTTTTGCTTTTGGTTAACATTTAATAACTACGATCTTAGGATTGTCCATTAGTTAAAAGTTTATTTAATAGTTTTTACAGTACCTATCTGTTTTCTTCACGAGTGTAGGTACATACGCGAAAGTTCGCAAAGCCTACCATGTTCAGAGTGGACACGACTCGTCGTCCGAACTGTATGTGAGACAATCAAAATAAGCACGCGCAAGAGAGGTCCATAAACTGAGTGACACTGACTGAATATCAGTTTCACTCAGCTACTTGTTTTTTTACAAGTACCCGCTGTCTGCCTGCGCATGCGTGTCTCATTCATTCTCATGCAAACATTCATTTTATTCACAAGTCATCTAAATAGGTTATTTTAGGCATCGTCCTAACAGAACTCGAAAGCGACAAAATTGGTCGATTACGCACCTCAATTATCAATTTATTTTCAAATGACATTTTACACAAGAGGAGTTTGTTTTGTTATTCGCAAACGTGCGTCGTCGTTAAGTTTACAAAATATGGCCGGCAAGGCGAGCGGGGCGCGGGCGCGGTGCCCCGCCGTGCCGCCGCGCTCCTCGGCGGGCGAACATAGCGCGACGCGATTATCGCGTGAATTTCAATTAGAACATTTTCAAACATTTGAGTCACGCGACCGCGTCGTGCGATTTTCAGTTAGGACACCTATTCGAGTTCAATATGTTTGATCGCGGATTCATACGACTAAAGTTCGTGCGAACTTGCGATGATCGCGCATTCGCGTTCTACTAGGACGATGCCTTACACATTTCAAATGGTTGTTACTCGTTTCCTCCGCACGCTACAGATTTGCTGCCATAGAATAAAATAATACGATAGGTAGTTAAAATCTTTCGTTTAAGTATGTGAGAAGATACTACAACTCTGGGGACGTTTTTCCCATTGTCCTTATTACTGAAAATCGCAATAAGCACGTTAAACAGTCGGTCCCGGTTGTCGTACGAATACCTATGACAGTCGTTACGGGTAGTCAGAAGCCGAGTCAGAACCTGAGAATGTCGGCATCACCCTGCATCTAGGTTGCGGAAGTCTGATGACAGTTTATTCAGTATGTTACACGGAGCGCCGGTTAAACTGGAAGCTGACCCCAACATTGTTGGGAAAAGGCTAGGTAGAACGAACACTTCTGCCGGGGTTGCGGTGCATGCTCTTGCGAATCCCGCGACCCCGGCCGAACGGCCAGGAGAAGGAACACCGTTGGTTTTTAGCCGGTAAGAGTCCGGCAGACCCTCTCGCCTTCCCCAGGCGAGGGACATCCATGAGGATTTTCCAAAGAGAAAAAAAAAGGAGAACGAACACTCAACCCACTTACCATGGTACTTATCCCTGTAAAACTCATCATAGACCCTGTAAGCCCTGGCATGAGCTATCAACACGTGCTTGTTGCACAAATATCGTCCAATGTTCGGATCATCAAAGTAAGGAGCTGCGTACTTCTCGTAGCCCCCGTCACAGATCATAATGGACTCGTTAATCGTGACCCAGTACTTCACACGGTCGGCGAACAGCGAGAATACTACTTTCGCGTAGTCGGCAAACCAATCGGCTATGAGAGGGTTCGCCCAGCCTCCTGGAACGATAACAGTTAATAAGATCATGGTTATAGCTAGTTCACACAGAAACTGTTTACAGGACCCGTTTTTATGTTAGTGATGGCGCCTGTAGTTGTATAAGCGAGTTCAGATACACGACAGTATTCCGAATACAGTAAAAAATATTGGTTCCGTTATTTTTCTCGTATCCTGCCTGCCAGATGCGACGCAGCTGCCATTTGTTTAACTGATCCGTCGGTACAGATGTCAACAACACATCCAATACCGACGGATCCGTTAAAACGGATCCGCTGTGTGAACGGGCTCTGAATCCAGCAGCGTTTTCACTCCAGCTGAATTTTTGCTGTGCCCGTAACTACTATATCGGGTGTAAATACCTTTAACGAAGCCGAGAGCCACGTATTCTTCCCATCACTACGAAGTTTTTTGGTATTGGGCCATACCTGGGAACCGACTGGTTATGGAGATATTGAAGGTCAAAGTCGCCATATTTTTGAACGTTTTTCACGAAAACTAAGTTTAAATGTTATTACTAAACATTATTCTATACAAACTTTATCAATATTTTCGACATGCAGGCACAGTCTGCTGCGCGCGCGCTTCCATTGCGCGCTACAATTAATAGCTGTTTTTTAATATCAAAATATAAAATTCGTTTCCCAGCAATTATTTTTGCTGTGTGTTACTTAGTTTGATGTACAGTATGCGTAGACTTCGGCTTCGTTAAGGCTATTTTTACACCCTGTATGTAGGCCAAAAATGTTTCTTCCGTGCGGAAATCGTTACAGTGACCCGTAGCATAGAAGCCAATCGCTCAGTCACTAGGTACGCGAAAGCGGTTTCAGAAAGCAATAAACTAATACTTTTATATGACGCCCCACTTATAACCGAGCACAGATAATAAATCTACTTAATTTTTTTAATATTGATACTGGTTGAAGCCTAACATGATATTTCCACATAACTGTGTTCATGTAATTTCTCAAAAAACGGCCTTCTGTTAAAATTTCGGAAAGGGCAATTAATGGCACTTATGTAATTTCCATTCGAGTGTGGTAACCCAGATAGTTTATCGTTTATAATTAAATGCGTCGGAATGAATGCAAGGAAATGATGTTGATTCTGTAGCACATTTTGACAGTACTAAACAATGATATTATAAGTAAAAAGGTGTAGATAGGTTACCTACACAACGTTCGATCTTCAAAAACGGCACACTAACGCACACATAAATAACTAAATATTGCAATAGCACACTACATTACGATTAGACGTCAAAATAGGATAGCATGATTCGATTATCGCGAACGAAAAAGAGACAAATGTAATTTGCGACAGTGGGTCGTCTAGTGTAGTAGAAACGCAACACTGAGGTCAAGTCTGGCTAATTAGCCACATTTTGACGTGTCGCTTACTGAGCGCTTATAACCTATCTACACCTTTTTACTTATAATATCATTGGTATTAACCTAGACTGAACGCATCTGTCACTTTATTTTTCTATTGAAATAGAAAGAGACAAACACCCTTACACCAGGTTCACACGAATCGATTCTAGTTGATCAACTGCCAAATCGCGTGCGATTTGAATCGTCTGAACAGACTTTCAATCAAATTGAATCAATTTGAAGGAACAAAACGTTTCAACTTTTGTTGATCAACTAAAGTCGAACCGTGTGAACCCACTATTAGTTTAGTTTAGTCTTGTCAAAGTGCGCAACAGAATCGACACCATGATCGCCTTTCTTTACTTTAAATTACTTAATTATGTATTGACAAATGCTATTAATTTATATTTGACATTGCATTACTTATGTTGTCTGAGAAAAAATAATCGAATATTATTAATTTACTCACAAAGTTTTTGCAAGCCATTGCTTGCTTAGTTTGTAAAACTTGCACAAGTCAACTTGCTGCGGGTGTATAGTATAGTTTGAAAGTCGGTTGACCTTACGTAACCAAACCTGCTGGTAGGTTTGGCGCTTAATACAATTTTCTGACGCACATGGGTATCTATATTCCAACAATTTTACATGTTTCGGAACCCAACGCCTTCAAAACAAATCCCTAATCTATGAATACTTACCTAGATCTTGTAAAGACTGCGGCAAGTCGTAGTGGTAGATTGTGACAACGGGCTGGATGCCCTTCTTCAGTAGACCGTCGATCAGGTTGTTGTAGTAGTTCTTGCCATCCTCACTGATGTAGTTGGGGTACCCAGACGGAAGCAGACGAGGCCAGGATATTGAGAATCTGCAAGAGAATGAGAGGCAACGTGATTATTAGTATTTAAATCAGGTGGTAGGGTTAGTTTTATGCACAATTAAAATAACTTGCGTTACCGAGTCTAGCGCGCGTTTGAGGTGCTCGTGGCTAATTAACAAGCGTGCGGATCATAAGATTTGTGAGGTTAAGCTGCCCTTACCGTGGTCAGTCAGTGGATGGGTGACCGTTCGCCGGCTGTCATACGAATAACTGTGACAGTCGTTACAGAAGCCCGAACGTCTGACAACCGGTCTAACCTTAGGATATCGGCATTGCTCAGTAACTGGGTTGCGGAGGTCTGATGGCAGTCGCTCCGTGTAAAATACTGGTATTTAGCCGCATCTGGTTAGATTGGAAGCTGACTCCAAACATAGTTGGGAAAAGGCTAGGAGGAAGAGTTATCGAGTCCAGTGCATGAATGTGTACGGGGTGTGCTATGTTCCAACCAAGTCTATCAGAATCTGCTGCTAGACATGGGCCGAACAGTAGGGAGATAATCCTGTATCTATATGCAGGTATAGAAAGAAACAAAATACATTTATTTAGCAGACTAAAAGGCACATAAAAGATAAAGCAGAAAATCAGCCAAAATGCCAGACAACTAGAGCCTGACGCTGGTTTTCAACTGACCTGAAGTGTGAGGTGACGGATCTAAATCCGTTTTATACCACAATGTGTGTATGCATACTTAAATAAAATAAATTGAACATAAAGAAAAGAAAAGAAAGAAAGAAAGAAAAATATTTGTTTGGACACAACACAAATAAGACACAGACAAGACAATTAGGTACAGCAAAACAGAACACAAAAAACAATACAAAATAAATGAAAAATACTAACATAAACAAAAATTTTTTTACAAAAAATTTAAACCGAGTTCAAAAAATAATAAAATAATTACCATATAAAATTAGCAGTTTCAGAAGTCGGTGCTGATCCACGCTGAACCAAATTGAAGGCACCGACTTCTGAAACTGTTAATTTTATATAAGCGTCGCCTAAATGTGTATATTTTGTTAATTACTCTTAGGGAACGTACCCATACTACGTGACCCATTTTTTTTTTACAATATTCCCCCACCCCCCTCGGTGACCACCCATAGTATATGCCAATACCCCCCCCCCCCCACTCCCCTCTAATTGTCACGTAGTAATTCATAACAGAAAGATAAAAAACAAAAATTTACTCATATGTGCGTTAGTGTTGCCACCTGTGAATTCAAGAAGCGCGCCATATTTGAATATAGCTCGAAAAAGCGCGAGGTTTTCCAAGAGGATATTGACTACGTAACGAAAACCTAAGACCCCCCCCCCCCCCGCCCCTGTGACCAAGCGTGGTATTTTGAAGACCCCCCTCCCCCCCCTGAACGAGTCACGTAGTATGGGTACGTTCCCTTATCGGTGGTGGTAGGTTACTCCATACTTTGGAAGCCGCATAACAGAAGCTGCCTATAAAAGTGGCTGTACCATGAGACTGAGTCGAGAGTTGCTGTGAGCATTCCCTCCCGCATCCTCGTCTACTCATAACCCAGCCTAGCTTGTTGTAAAGGTAGTTCGGTTTCTGGTATTGAACTACACCAAACAGAAGGCAAGCCAAGTGTAGTTTGCGCCTGGACTTCATTTTTAGAATGAAATGCTTGTTTAGAAAAGCTGTTACATGGGTTCTGCGAGGATTACTGTAACAAAACCGAGCACAGGCGTTTTGTACACTTTGAATGCCAGTGGACTCCAACTAGCCCTCGCGCTTCGGTGACACCGCCACCCTTTCCTGGCTTATCATTTAGATTTTAGACTGACAACAGTGGTAGCCTTGTGGTGTGACCGTCGAACTGCCAAGTCATAGGTCTCGAGTTCGAACCCAAGGCACGCACCTCTGACTTTTCGGATGCATGTTGTGCGTATTGTATAATTATCACTAGCTTAAAAACGGTGAAGAAAAACATCGTGAGGAAACCGGCATGCCTAGAGATATTTCTCGGCGGCATGTGAAGCCAAGTCAGAGATCCATGGGCGGCATAAACTCTGACACCAGGTTAGTCATTAACCACACGAAAAGAAGAAGATGAAGATTTAGACTGACAAATTAGACAGTTACCTGTACATATCCAGTCCTAACTCCTCACACATCTCTATGTCTCTCCTCCACTGGTGGTAGGAGTCGCACGCCACGTCTCCGTTACTGCGGTCCACCACCACCTCAGGATTCTGGTGAAGCATATGATCCCAGATGCTAACCCCTTTATCTGAAAGACGATAACTTCGTTTAGGTGTTTAGCAATACTTTTGACTTACCTGTTGCCTTAGAGGCTTTATAGGACTTGAGATATTTTGAATCTATCTACACAAATATATAAAATTGAAGTGGCTGGTTATGATACCGAAATAACAGCTTTTTACTAAATGCATATCTATACTATGCGTGCCAAATAAGAATAGCACTGTCAAGACGCCATTTTGTTCCGCAATACTCGTGAACTTCATTACCAAAGTGTAAGGTGTGCAAAAAAATAAATAAAGAAATTATACTCAGTTTAATTATTTTTAGTTCACTTTTTTGGTGTTTCTAATCAATTTACGCCAAATTAATTACACAGTAATTATATTATTATTATGGCGACATATTAGGGTGACCAGTAGCATTTCGTGAAGTTAACTATAATTATATATTGGTTCATTTCTTTAATGAATACTGTTTTAAAATATTATTAAATTATCCAAAATGATCTATTTATGGAATTCAATAAATAACATTTTATAAAAATGAATGTAAATAATAATGAAATCTATGAATAAAAAAATATAACATTTCTTTTTTCATAGGATTTTTTTGCTGGCAGTACCAATTTGACAGCTATCGTGTGAAGTTGTAGCAAGCGCGATCCTATTCTTATTTGGCACGCATACCTAGTACTAATGTTATAAGGCTGAAGAGTTTGTTTGTTTGAACGCGCTAATCTCAAGAACTACAGGTTGGAATTGAAAAATTCTTTCTGTGTTGGATAGTCTATTTATCGAGGAAGGTAAAGGCTAAATAACATCACGCTACAACCAATAGGAGCGCAGCATAAATGAAAAATGTTGCAAAAACGGGAAAAATATCCACCCGTGCGAAGCCGGGACGGGCCGCTAGTGAAAGTAATACGGCACATAAATATAACAAAAAACAATTGTTAAAATTTTTGTCTGACTGTTTGTTTCGACTAATCTCCAAAACGGCTGGACCGATTTTGACGGGACTTTACTGGCAGATAGCTAATGTTATAAAGAGTAACTTACTTTTATTTTAGAAAAATAATTAAAAGCCATCCGACTTCTACGCAGACGAAGTCGCGGGCACACAGCTAGTAATACTTAATCTAAGAAATATAAATAGTTGTTGTATCTGACTCCTATTTCTTTGGCACCGCCTCCACCTTATACCATAGACTATCTTAAGAACCAACCAAAAGCATATAAAAATATAATATATTAAACAGCCTCGTCGTGGCTAATTAGCAACCGCGCCGATCATAGTGAGGTTAAACTGCGCTTGCCGCGGTCAGTCCGTGGATAGGTGGCCGGCTGTGTAATATATGTTGTAGGTAGTTTTATACAATGTTTACCCGCATCAATCTTTGTGTTCATGGATGAAGTAAACGCATCAGTTTGTTTTATACCGCAAGCTAACGAGTTATATTTGATTCCCTGATCCTGTCTGTTCCCTAAAGTTCCAAGTACATACTAGTTTGTAACTCATACAGACCCCTCTGTGCCTCGGAGAGCGCGTTAAACCGGTTAATGGTTAAAGCACACATATCAACTAGGAAAGGGATCGTCACCGTATCGCCTTTCGCCTCGCCGTCAAACAGGTGTCAACCTAACGTAAGCACGTAACCAAACCGGATCAGCAGCTCCGATACGTCGACTCGGCTACGGCTAGGCGACGCCGCGCTTACGGCTCGCAGTAACAGTAGTGTGCTGCAGGCAGGCCGCGGAAGGGGTGAGAGGGGCAAAGGTGGACGAAGAGACGTAAGCTCGGGTACGGAGAGACGTAAGCGCGGGAACCAAGTTGACCACGCACCACACCGCGGCTCGTGAGCTTGTCCCGGGTCGAGGCGATTACGTTACGATTCCGATTAGTGTGCGTTGCAGTAGGGAGTTTCATACAAAGAATACTGAACGGCTCGAGTTGACACGGTGACGATCCCTTTCTGAGTTGATATGTGTGCTTTGACCTTTACCCGTATATAATTTTCTTTTGGTCGCCCCTTAAGAGGAAACGCGGGCTGTAAAATATTAATAATTTGAATAGGTTTTTGCGATCTATTTTCGTCCCATCTCACCCGCAAATCTTCCCAATTGAGCGCGAAAGAGACACATGTATCTCGGACTGATTTCTCCTGTGCAATATTAGCGAAATGGTACTTTCGTATTTCCCTGTTTCCTTCTTCAAATCTGAACTGATTTTAATATGTTTTTCTGTAATAATTTAAGAAAGACTTTGGTTACGTCTGTATGTTTTTCTTTTATTTTTTATATTCGTCAAATTTGTTTGCCAGATGTTTGAAAACGATGGTAAAATCAGTCGATTTTTGTAAAGTTTAAACGTTTCTAGTTCTTTTAATAATTAATTTATTGACAAAAACAAAACATAGGGACATACATAGTGGCGGTACATATAGGTATATCATATGATAAAAAAATATTTGTTCTAGTGGCATTATCCAAGGAGGAAACTGAGGAATACGTTTGTATGGACTAAATGCCGACCGCATTTCCTCTTAAGACAATCTCGTGTGGTTATTAGATGTGTGTGCAAACACGAAATATTAGAAGTGTTTGTATTCTATGGTGCAAAACCTTGAATATTCAAACTGTGAAAACCAACAATCTTACATTTTACAATCATCAGATAGCAGCCATTCCGTGTTAAAATACTGGCGAAGTGCGAGTCGTACTCGCGCACCGAGTGTTTCGTACAGTTTTAGGAAATATTTTATTCCAATTCCAAATTATAATTTTCATTTTTTTGCAACCGCACATCTTTTTTGTATAATAATTTTGTTGTTTTTATAAAAAAAACCGTGCTAGTTGTAGATATCGTTTTATTCTTGCTGTAATATTGACATAAACCTCCATCATATCTATTTATTCTATATTTTTCGTTTTAAAAACTTTGGAGAAAAGAGGGGGAAAGGTTTTTTTTTCAGGCGTTTTTCCTCATAACTCAAAAACTGTGCGGCGTAAATTAAAATTGATTTTATAATGCGCCAAATTGCTAATTTAGCCCTTTCATATTATGATACCCCGTTTGACTTCATAACCCCACTTTCAAGGTTCAAACCGCCATTTTGGGCACTGTTCCAATAAAAATATTTTTTCGATTCTTTCACTTGCAATATAGATGGGTAGGTACGCATTATTCAAAACTATTCGTAATTTCAAGTCGGTTGTATTAATACCTAGTTTCTGAAATTAGCAGCTGTGACAGACAGACGGACGTAGTCGCACCATAAGGGTTCCTTGATTACCATTTTGGTACAGATCCCTAAAAAGCAGAAATTATCTGGAAAATAATACGCGTATCTTTATGTATTTGCTGATGACCTCGCGACTAAATCTTTTTAGCAGATAAAAATCTAAAAATATTAAGTATATCACATAAACCATTACATAACATTGACATCAAGTTTTTACAGAGAAGGTCACGGTGCTATATTCGTTTACGATGTGTCAGAACCAAAGTCCCTAGCAAAACTGAATGAGTGGGTCGAGGAACCTCAAGTATACTCAAGTATATTTCACCAAGAAGAACATAAGGGAACGTGCCCATACTACGTGACCCGTTCAGGGAGGCGAGGGTGGTCTTCAAAATACCACGCTTGGTCACAGGGGGGGGGGGGGGCTTAGGTTTTCGTCACGTAGTAAATATCCTCTTGGAAAATCTCGCGCTTTTTCGAGCTATATTCGAATATGGCGCGCAGCGCTTAGCACTTTTTGAATTCACAGGTGGCAACACTAACGCACATATGAGCAAATTTTTGTTTTTTATCTTTCTGTTTCCAAAAAATACCTAGTTAAAAACCATATTTATGAATTACTACGTGACAATTAGAGGGGAGGGGGGGGGGGGGGGTATTGGCATATACTACGGGTGGTCACCGAGGGGGAGGAGGGGTGTAAAATATTGTAAAAAATGGGTCTCGTGGTAGTTGTATACGTTCCCTAATCTGCTTAGTTGTCGGCAATAAGGTTGACAAGCATATCATTTTGGGACTCAGTGCATAATATCAGCAAGCACATTAGGTCACCCGCGCGACGGCGCAACGAGTATTCCCAAGGAGGGTTGATGTCAGGCAGGCGGCCGGTCATAAAACAATAAGCCAAAACCACTAACAACATGGATTTATGAAATACATGTTGTGCCGACCTACCTAGTGTGGGATAAGAGTAGGAAGAAGACGAAGATTAAACATAACAAGCGTTTATGGAAAGTCAAATTTATGTGCACGGTTTCAATTTGTCGTTACCTATGGAGAAGAGCCGACAAGAAAGTCCATGGTTACTCTAGCAGAGAGATAATCTTAATAACCCCGCGCAAGGATGACACGCAAAATCGTGATGCGTTCCACATTTTTGGAAAATGAAACTGGGGTTCGTGGCTAATTAACAACCGTGCGGATCATAAGATTTGTGAGGTTAAACTTTGCTTGCCGCGGTCAGTCCGTGGATGGTCCGTTCGTTACATATCGAGACCCCTCCGTGCTTCGGAGAGCACGTTATACTGTCGGTCCCGGGTGTCATACGAATACCTAGGACAGTCGTTACGGGTAGTCAGAAGCCCGAAATTCTGACAACCGGTATAACCTTAGGATATCGGCATTGCCCAGTAAATGGGTTGCGGAGGTCTGATGGCAGTCGCTCCATGTAAAACATTGGTATTCAGCCGCATCTGGTTAGACTGGAAGCTGACCTCAAAACGTAGTTGGGAAAAAAGGCTAGAGGGAACAAGAACTCTAGAACAGTGATGGGCAAAGTACGGTTCGCAGGCCAGCTCCGGCCCACCAACAACTGTTGTCGTAGAAACCTTTCGAATAGTCTCGAAAATAAATGTGTTTACCGGTGTTGTTTGTGTCGACACTACTAAGTCCTGTTATTATTATCATACGCCTTCAATGGTATTTATTCATTAGCACATTTTGACACTACTAAACTAGACTAAACGCAACTGTCACTTTCTTTTTCTATTGAAACAGTAAGGGTGCGTTCCCACTATGTCGTGACGATTAATTTATCGTTGGACGACTGTCGCCTCTAGCTGTTCCCATTATAACGACTGGTTGTCATCAATTTTTTTTATCGTTTAGCAACTATCGCAACTAGCTGTTCCCATTGGATCGCGACTACATTTTATCGTTTCACGGCAGTTGCTTTGTCGTTTGCACATCAGTAGCAAACTACAAGACGAGACGATATATTTATCGTGGCCATGACAGATAGTCGTAAAAACGATACGTGATTTGCCGTCACGATGTCGTGACGTTTTCTTATCGTTTTACGATAGTCGTGCTAGTCGTTCCCATTGACTTGATAATCTGTCGTCACTGCAAAAACAAGTTGTGAAGGACAGTTAATCGTGTCGCCTTATATGTGAACACCTCCATTTAAATATACAAGGTTAGTCGGAAAGGGGGTACTAAGCCGAGAGGGTGTTAAAGTACCCATAATAATGGATAACTTTTGTTCTACAACTTTCCCCAAAACTCGATAGTTTAAAAGAAATAGCTTTTTAAAGATTTCGTAAAAAATATGCTTAAATCTATCTGTCCATAGCTATGATCAGCTGTTTTTACAATTTAGGTCATATTTGGGGTCACAGATTAGAAAATTAATTTTCTGAATTCGTAACTAAAGCAAGTAGGTATGTTTTTTTTTTGAAAAAGCTAAAATAAAAACATTTTTGCATGCAAATAAAAATTACCGAATATTGAAATTTTAACACTTGCTTTAAAATAGTCATCAGTGATACTTTAGGTGGCCCGCGGCTTAGTACCCCCTTTCCGACTAACCTTGTATAAGCCACGACACTTAAAACTACACGACTATTTGTCGTCACGACAAAGTGGGAACGCGGCCTAAGAGACAAGCACCCTTAGTTTAGTCTTGTCAAAGTGCGCAACAGAATCTACACCACTGTCTCACTATAGGGTGAGATCGAGTGAAACGCCTATCACAAATTTTAATATCATGCCATGAACATTCTGGCCACCATAAGATAGACTCTGTTTTTTGACCCTTGATGAGAAAAGTTTGCCCGCCCCTGCTCTAAACGCTTCACGGAGCAGATTTGACCATAAATATGCTGATGGAGAAGAAAGCAAGTAGTCTCACCGCTGACATTCCATCCACCTTCCACCTGATATGCTGCTGAAGCTGCTCCGAACTTGAACCATGGTGGGAACTTCAGTTCTTCAACGCTCCATGACCCACTGATCAGAATACTGAAAATAATAAAAGTAGCTATAGCCCATGAAACAAGAAAGAGGTGTCGAGATGACCTGGAGGCGTACTGTGAGTAGTTGGCAGGTGTCCGGGTTAGGGCACGCCACAATAGCGGCGGTAAGACCCGTCATGGAGGAGTGGCTGGAGAGGCGGCATGGCGCCCTCAGCTTCCGGCTGACGCAGGTACTCTCGGGACACGGTTGTTTCGGGAAGTACCTGTGTCGTATAGGCCGGGAGCAGACGCCCGGATGTCACCACTGCGACTGCCCCGAGGACACGGCACTGCACACGCTGCAGGCGTGTCCAGCTTGGGGATCGCAGCGCCGCGAACTAGTCGCGGTGGTCGGCGGTGACCTCTCGCTTCCGGCCTTGGTTGTGTCCATGGTCGGGAGCGAGAGTGCGTGGGAAGCCATCGCCTCCTTTTGCGAGGGGGTGATGGCGACTAAGGAGGAAGCGGAGAGGGAGAGGGAGCGGTGTGCTCTCCTCCCTTCCCACGCCAGACGCACCGGGCGCCGGAGGGCGCGCTTACGCGACGATCTCCAGCCACCATAGTGTGTGGCCTGCGGGCGGTGGGTTAGGGGACCCGCCGCCCGACCAGTAACAGGCCCGAGAAGGCGGCGCGCTGTGTTCCGTGCGCGCTTCTCAGGAGGAGAGGTCCGCCGAGGGTTGGCGGACCGGGACCTGCCGGGGTTGCGGTGCATGCTTTGCGAATCCCGCGACCCTGGCCGAACGGTCAGGAGAAGGAGCACCGTTGGTTTTTAGCCGGTAAGAGTCCGGCAGACCCCCTCGCCTTCACCGGGCGAGGGACATCCACGAGGATTTTCCAACGAAAAAAAAAAAAAAAAAAAAAGTTGTCCGGGTTTTTGACAGTCGTGTCCGACCAAATATATACAAGCCGTCCGGCTTTTGTTAGGCTTATAGTCAACCCCGCCCCGCCAGAAGATGCCGATGATTCATAATAACATAGAATTAAGATTAGAGTATGCCTCAAATGAATAACAGTAACAAATACACTAATAAAAAGCATCAATATTTTTTTTCTTTTAAAAACAAAGTGTGTCAGACTTTTAAGGCAAAATGTCCGGCTAATGAATCTGTGTCCGGCTTTTCTATTTTTGGACTTGTTAACCCTTACCGGGAGGGCTGGTTTGAGGTGGTGCAGAAAAAGAATATATGGAACGATTTGGGGGAGGCTTTTATCCAGCTTCGTCTTCTTTTCGTGTGGTTAGTGACTAACCTGGTGTCAGAGTTTATGTCGCCCATGGACCTCTGACTTGGCTTCACATGCCGTCGAGAAATATCTCTCAGGCATGCCGGTTTCCTCACGATGTTTTCCTTCACCGTTTTTAAGCAAGTGATAATTGTACCATACGCACATGAACCCGAAATGTCAGAGGTGCGTGCCTTGGGTTTTACCCAGCAGTGGGACAGTACAGGATCACAAAAAAACACCCATGGTACCACATACATGAGTAAGTAGCTCATGGCTAAATTGATGGGTAATGTTTTTTTTAAACCCGGAGAAATCCTCATGGATATCCTCCACCCTGGGGAAGGTGAGGGGTTATGTCGGACTGTTACCATCTAAAACCACCACGGTGATCCTCCGAGGACCTATGGCCGGGGTCGCGGGATTGCATTCACCGCAGCCAAATAATAGGTACTACCGTTAGCGTAGTAACGTCTACCAACCATCGGTTCACAAGATTTATAAACTTTACAACATCGATCGTTCTTAAAAATAACTATAGGTAGGTACTCTAAACGGTGTAAATAGACCCTTAACGAAGCCGAAAGGCACTTACTCTCCACGTCATCGCGATATTTTTTTTGTTCTGGACTATGCCTGGGAACCTTCTAGTTACGAAGATATTGTAGGTCAAAGTTCCAACTATTTCACAACTTTTTTTTTAATACTAGTTTTGAAGGTTGCAAATGAACTTGAAATATCTCCATTACCCGTTTACTACTCATTGCATCTATCAGCAAAGTGTTTTGATTGCGTTACATTGTGCTTTACAGTTAAACGAAATTTTTCATCCAAAAAAATAAGTCTTTTCCCAGCGACAATTTTTGCTTAGGGTTACTTAGTTCGATGTACTGAATGCATGATTGACGGCTTCGTGAAGGGTCTTTTTACACCTTGTATTTAATATAGCAATAGACAAAAGTGGGTCTTATTTTTCTAATGTTAGATTCCATCGGCTTCGCCTTCTTAGATTCGTTTGTTGCAGCATTTCTGTGGTCGTAGTGCGAGCGTAGCGACTAGCTATGCCGTAGACTGAATTATCTATCGATTTATATTGACTACACGTTTGGTGCAGTGGCGGAGCGATCGACTTCTGCGCTACGGGTCGTAGGTTCGATTCCGGCATGGAATATATATTTGTATGGCCTACAGATAGTTGTTACGGGTCTGGATGTTTGTGCGTGTGAAGATTTGTGTCTGTAAACGCACCCACGATACACGAGAAAACCTAGTGAGGTGCAGTTTAAAAAAAAAATATACAACGTTAGTCGGAAAGGGGGTACTAAGCCGAAAGGGTGTTAAAGTACCCATAATAATGGATAGCTTTTGTTCTACAACTTTCCCCAAAACTTGATAGTTTAAGAGAAATAGCTTTTCAAAGATTTCGTAAAAAATATGCTTAAATCTATCTGTCCATGGCTATGATCAGCTGTGTTTACTATTTAGGTCATATTTGGGGTTACGGATTAGAAACTTAATTTTCTGAATTCATAACTAAAGCAGGGCTGAAGAATTTTCGAAAAAACTAAAATAAAAATGATTTTTCATGGAAAAAAATTTAATCGAATTTTGAAATTTTAACACTTGCCTTAATATAGTCATCAGTGATACATTAAGTGGCCCGCGGCTTAGTACCCCCTTTCCGACTAACCTTGTATACATACTCCTGCCTCGTTGGTCTAGTGGTCGCAAGCGTGACTGCTGAGCATGGGCTCCTGGGTTCGATCCCCAGGTCGGGCAAAGGGCTAGGGTTTTTCCATTAGGAATTTCTCAGTAGCAGCCCGGAGTCTGGATTTGTCCCCGGTAATAGGCTTGCCCCCTATTACATGGGACTTAAACATAACTGGTGAAACGAAGGTGTACTAAAACACCTCTGCCGGACCCTTCGGGGAACATAAGGCGTGATGTTATATTTGAATACCAAGTCAAATCGTTCCCTCAGCGGTCACAAAGATGTGAATTAGCCTAATTAGATGCAAAAGGTACGCTGTGTGTGTGTGTGTGTGTGTCTGTGAAACCCTTGCGCATGTACAAGTAATATGAATTGTATAAGAATAAGAATGAATTGATATCATTGACGTAGAATACACCTCCTACGTCAATGCTTAATGTCTACACATTTTTTAAATAAAGCGTATTCCAGACAACACGATTTTATTGACAATTCGCCAATTAAATTGTCACGTGGACAACAAGTTGACGATAAATAGTAAACCTGACTAAAGGTTCGCTCAAACCAAGGCGCTCAGCTTGAACACGTCGCTACAAGTACAATGAGTATTTTCGATACTTTTTCTGCCACCAGACGGCGCTTCGTATGCGTCAGGTCCAAACACCTGTCAGATAGCACAGAGTCTTACCGAACGTATATTTTTTTTGTGAAATTCTACGTATTTGGAAGTGTTATCGATTTTATTATGGATTACGACCAGAGAAAGGTGGCCGAACTGAAGATTGAGCTCAAAAAGAGAGGCGCAAAAGTCACCCTCCTGTATTATTTGCACACATAGGCACTGCACAACACTGTGGCATTTTAGAAAACAATATTCTTTTGTAACGTTTTAAGAATAAATAAACCAAAAAAAAAATTATAGAAAAATACAAATCGTGTACCTATGTGTTTTGACAGGTGGTTGGATCTGACGATACAGTGCTGCTATCTCACGGAGAAACATTTTCAGGAAACCGTCATTGCAGTAATTAATCGCTACCGTGCACGCCACAGCGGCCGCAAGCTGAACGCGTTTAGTGTTACCATATGACAGGCATTTGCCGCATATGACAGGTATTTTAAGGTTTAGACTGGCATGCGTATTACTCTGAGACAGGCATAAGCATGCATTCAAAAAGCCTCTATGAGTAACGATACTTAAGAAAGAAAGAAAGAAAGAAAATTATTTATTTTGGACTCACACAGGCAGTTACAGAAACAAAAACAATATTAAAAAAAGAAAGAATAAGAATTTAGACTACCTGCACGAGGCCAAAAAGGGCTCTTATCTCAGCAGAAAGTACGTACGGAGCACACTGTGTAGTCAGCCTCACTACCAACCTTGCTAACTGCCTAATATTTGCAAGAGCAATCTACAGGCATTTTTCTGTAAAATCAGGCATTTCATTTAAGGCACTCTAGACAGCATTCCTCCATTTTGAAATGGTACTAAACGCGTTGGTTTGAGAGAACACACCCAATTCAATTGTCAGTGAAACTGTGTCGTCTGGAATACGCTTAAGATTATTTAAATGTATTTTCCCATACCATTATGTATTATGAATAAATAATCTTCTCAGTATTTCAAGATTTTTAAACAATACAGATTCTTATCTCCTTCAGCAATTAGGAAATAATATTCTCGCTTTACTTACATGGTTAAACATTCAGAGCCACTCATATCTAAAAAAAACTAGATAATCACATGTTAATTTACTTAGATTTAATCTATCTCAAATTGTCTGACTTTGTTTTTGATAATAGTGTTAGATTAAACAAAAGACGTTTGTCGTACCAAATTTAATTGAATACAACATTCTCACGTCATTAACTTTTGAAATCAGGTTTGTAAAAAAACAAAACATTTAAACATAATCAGCCCATTACTGTCCCACTGCTGGACACGGGCCTCTTCACAGAATGAGAAGGGTTTAGACCTTAGTCCACCACGCTGGCCTGATGTGGGTTGGCAGACTACAAACACCATCGAGAACTTTATGGAGCCCTCTCAGGTGTGCAGGCTTCCTCACAATATTTTACGTTCAATGTCATTGCAAGTGATAATCAACTTCTGATCCGCACATGAATTTGTCGGAATGGACCTCAGGAGGTCCCCTACCGCTCTCACTGTATTCATACAATTTTACATTTTCAATAATTGAAAATATAACATTTCTCTAAGTTGCACGGCTCCCGGGCCACGTCTGCGCGTACACTTAGGCGCAATGCACACAGAGAGGACGGGACGCGGACGCGACGCACAATTGTACGAAAAAGACAAGCATTGGACATCCCATGTCATACAAATCCGCCCTGTCCGATTCTTACGTCTGCTGCGATTGGCTTAGGTTACCTGCAGTTGACGCGGTGACCTCCTTCTGCGAAACAGTTATCTCGCAAAAGGATTCTACGGGAAGCTGAAGGCAGAGAGAGAGTATGAACGCTCTCTCGGCCCCCATCAAACGCACTGGGATAATAGACCGGAGGGTGGATAACGCTCTCTTCCATACAAACATAAATTGCATAATTTAAATTGGTTTGTAGGCTGCAAACTGCAGCTATATATTTTTCTTGACAATTCTTTCCATCCAAAGGTTGTGTGGAATAAATTGCTATAAGCGATAAGACCGCCATTTGTACTGTTCTTAATAATGTGTACTCCTTCTGTTTTATTTCTTTTAGTGTACAATAAAGAATATCTATCTATAACACCACGCCTTGTATTCCCCGACGGGTTCGGCAGAGGTGTTTTTAGTACACCCTCGTTTCGCCAGTTATATGTTTAAGACCCATGTAATAGGGGGCAAGCCTATTGCCATTAACCGGGCACAAATCCAGGCTCCGGGCTGCTACTGAGATATTCCTAATGGAAAAACCCAATAACACTTTGTTCGATCTGGAGATCGAACCCAAGGCCTCACGATCAGCAGTTGCGCTTGCCACCACTATACCAACAAGGCAGTCTCTTCAGCTCTCGTCAGTTCTCTTCCATCCCCTCTAAACGGGTTCAGGGGGGCGGACTTGGGCAAGTCCACCCGAATCAAATAGGATCTGAGGCGGTGGCGCGTAGTGATCCACGCGTGCTTCTATTAGAAGTCACGGGAGGGGTCTAACACCTCATTTCCCTACCTTTTTTACAAGGCGGGGCCCGCAGAGACTGGCCAGTCGAGGGCTGCCGACAAATTGATTGCTCTCGGCACGCCTACTTAAGTATACTAGGGAACACTGGGGTGGTTTTAGCCAATAAGAGTGACAGAACCCTCCACCCATCCCAGGGAGGAGGACATCCATCAGGATTATAAAGCCCGGCAAAAAAAAGAAAAAAGTTACCTGTTGTTGTAATAATTATGACGTAACGCTTACCTGAACACAACCACTTGAACATAACTCATGCTCGCGACTGAATTACCACTCGTAAACGATAATAAAAAATATTACAGATATCTACAAACAAGGTAATCTGGTTTAAGTGTCTCAAAACACAATGACTGACCTTATGTACTCTGAGCTTGCTCTCGTTCGATTGGTCTGTACTCGGCATTAAGTTGGTTTTACACGGGAAATTTATTGAGCAATTAATTGTCGCCGCCGACTGTCGCCGAGGAGATAGGAGCAACTATAACCGCGCGGTAGTAAAAAAAGAATTCGAGTATGTTCCAACTCAGCTTGAAATAATAATGTTAATGTTAATAAACTAATATTTACATACATACATAAATTAAACATAACATAACATCACGCCTGTATTCCCCGAAGGGTCTGGCAGAGGTGTATAGTAACACCCGTTATGTTTAAGTCCCATGTAATAGGGGGCGAGCCTATACCCATCAACCGGGCACAAATACAAACTCCGGGCTGCTACTGAGGAATTCCATACGGAAAAACGCAATAACACTTTGCCCGACCTAGGGATCGAACCCAGGTCCTCACGATCAGTAGTCGCGCTTGCCACCACTAGATCAACGAGGTAGTTACATAAATTTTAGAATATTATTACACAGGTATTACTTCTAGTAATAATTTCGAATGGATTAATATCAATTTATATACGACGACATATTTGGTGCAGTGGCTGAGCGATCGGCTTCTGCGCTACGGGTCGTGGGTTCGATTCTCGCACGGAACAAATATTTGTATGGCCTACAAATAGTTGTTCCGGGTCTGGATGTTTGTGCGTGTGAAGATTCGTGTTTGTAAACGCACCCACGATACAGGAGAAATCCTAGTGTGGGGCAACGATTTAAAAAAAAAAAGTATATGTAGGTACATATACAAGGTTAGTCGGAAAGGGGGTACTAAGCCGCGGGCCACTTAATGTATCACTGATGATTGTTTTAAAGAAAGTGTTAAAATTTAAAAACTCGATTTATTTTTTTCCATGAAAAATTATTTTAATTTTCGTTCTTTCAAAAATTCTTCATCCCTGCTTTAGTTATGAATTCCAAAAATGGAGTTTCTAATCCGTGACCCCAAATATGACGTAAAATATAAACACGTCTGATCATAGCTGAGGATAGATAGAATTTAGCGTATTTGTTATGAAATCTTTGAACAGCTATTTCTCTTGAACTATTGACTTTTGGGGAAAGTTGTAGAACAAAAGTTATCCATTATTATGGGTACTTTAACACCCTTTCGGCTTAGTACCCCCTTTCCGACTAACCTTGTATACAAGGAAGGCGATGAAGTAGCAAAAGTCGGATACCTTTTTCATATTTGACGCAGTGGCTGAGCGATTGGCTTACTGCACAACGGGTTGCGGGTTCGATTCCCGCACGGAAAAAATTGTTGTATGGCCTACAGATAGATGTTCCGGTGTTTGTGCATGTGAGATTTGTGTCTGTAAACGCACTCACGATACAGGAGAATTAAAGGGGGGGGGGGGGGGGGCGACGTTTAAAAAAAAAACCAAAATAAAATCCTGTAATCCTGTGAGTCATATTTGGGTAGATTGTTTATATGAATTTAATATCTAGTTTTGACCAGAGTACGAATCATTATGACTTTCTATTCTACTGAGCCTTTGTATACAATGCAGGCTTCGTGTCATGTGTGAGTGCATAAGCTGCTCCATACTAAGATTACAGCGATTACAGTTGCTTGATAATGACAAAAATGTAAATTCATAATAATGTTTTTATTATTTTTAGGCAATTTAAATCGCCCGTGTGGGAGCATCATTATATTTTATTAATTACCTACAAACAAAATTTACGTCAATTCGCGTTTTATCTTGATCCTTGACGCAATGTTATTGTGTACTAAATCATTTTATATAACTTTTTTAGGGTTCCTTACCAACATGGAAAAAAGGAACCCATATGGTGCGGCTTCGTCTGTCTGTCTGTCTGTCACAACTGCTTTTTTCAAAAACTACTAATGCTAACGCCTTGAAATATGGAATAGTTTTAAATAATGCTTACCCATCTATGCTGAAAGTGAAAGAATCGAAAGCATACTATGCGTGCCAACTAAGAATAGTACTGTCAAGCCGCCATTTTGTTCCGCAATACTCGTGAACGTTCAATACCAAAGCGAAAGGTGTGCAAAAAAAATGAAATTATACTCAGTTTAATTATTTTTAGTTCACTTTTTAGGTAAATATTTCTAATCAATTTACGCCAAATTAATTACACAGTAATTATATTATTATTATGGCGACATATTAGGGTGACCAGTAGCATTTCGTGAAGTTAACTATATATATATATTGTTTCATTTCTTTAATGAATACTGTTTTCATATATTATTAATTTAAGTATCCAAAATTATCTATTTATGGAATTTAAGAAATAACAACTCATAAAAATGAATATAAATATTAATGAAATCTATGAATTAAAAAAAATATAACATTTTTTTCACAGTTTTGTTTTGCTGGCTGTACTAAGTTGACAGCTATCGTGTGAAGTTCTAGCAAGCGCGATCCTATTCTTAGTTGGCACGCATAGTATTTTTATTTTCTATGCAACAGGGACCGAAGTCAGGCGTTGAAATTTTTAAGTGAGGTTACTAAGTCAAAGGCTATCATATGAAAGGGCTTCATTTGCACATTATAAAATATATTTTTGTTTCATAACTTACGAAGACAAATGTCTGAAAAGATACCATTCCCCCCCATTATCTCCGATGTTAACAAAGCAAAAAATCTGGAATAAATAGCGTTGATAGAGGTTTATGTAAATATACGAAAAAAAAAACTATTTGCCGGAGGGCGCGCGACGATCTTCGGCCACCCTAGTGCCTTGTTGGCGGCGGGTTAGGGGACCCGTCGCCCGACCAGTAATAGGCCCGGGAGGATGGCGCGCCGTGTTCCGCGCGCGCCTCAGATGGAAGTGGGGCAGGGGAAAATTGCCCCACCAATGGAGAGTACCACCAGCAGCTGGTGGACCGCGACTACCGGGATGGCGATGGATGCAATAGCGAATCCCGCCATAGGTTAGAAGAAGGGACACCGTTGGTTTTTAGCCAGTTAGAGTTTGGCAGACTCGTCTAGCCCGGGCGAGGGACATCCACGAGGATAATCAAGAGATAAAAAAAAACGGAAAATAAAACTATGCCTTTATCTAGAAAGTTTTTTTAGAAATCACCATAAATGTTTTACAAACAAACTTATGTAGTTGTGCGATTCCAAAAGAAATAATTTTGAAAATGGAAAAAATCCAACGGTACGGAACCCTCGATGCGCGAGTACGACTCGCACTTGGCCGGTTTTTGGAAATAACTAATTATGGAGGTACCTACAGGTAGCCAACACACCTACATTAAATAAATAATTATAGGTGTTAATTATAGGTGTTACCTAGTTATAGGTGTTACTTTTGTGTGAAAGTCAATGGGTACTTGAACCTATATAATTTTAAATGTATTTTTATTTATGTATTTTCACAACACAACTAACATTACAGGTTGTCCCAAATCGGTAGCGTGGCCATCTTCTTCTTCTTTTCGTGTAGTTAGTGACTAACCTGGAGGGTTGATGTCAGGCAGGCGGCCGGTCATAAAACATTAAGCCGAAACTCTAACTACATGGATTTATGAAATACATGTTGTGCCGACCCCACCTAGTGTGGGGTGAGGGCAGGGAGAAGAAGAAGAAGGAGAGTGACTAACCTGGTGTCAGAGTTCATGCCGCCCATGACTTGGCTTCACATGCCGTCGAGAAATATCTCTCAGGCATGCCGGTTTCCTCACGATGTTTTCCTTCACCGTTTTAAGCATGTGATAGTTATACAATACGCACATGAATCCGAAAAGTCAGAGGTGCGTGCCTTGGGTTCGAACTCGAGACCTATGACTTGGCAGTCCGACGGTCACACCACTAGGCTATTGCCATAAACAATACTTATTACACTCATTCAAAGAACAGGAAAATAAATCTACCCTTTCCGCGATTTCATTTAGTGTATGCAAGGCGCGCATCATTGGTGCTTTACCTAGCAGGTCGGTCCGGCCGCGCGGCACCGCCAGGAACCGCGGTTTTCGTCGCCACGACACGTATTATGTTTGCCAAATAAGAATAGGAGCGCGCTTCACACGACAACTGTCAAATTAGTACGGACAGCAAAAAAAAAACTGAAAAGAAAAATGTTATTTTTTTTTATTCATAGATTTCACTATTATTTATATTCATTTTTATAAAATGTTATTTCTTGAATTCCATAAATAGATAATTTTGGATAAATTAATAATATTTGAAAACAGTATTCATTAAAGAAATAAACCAATATATATAGTTAACCTCACGAAATGCTACTGGTCACCCTAATATGTCGCCATAATAATAATATAATTATTGTATAATTAATTTGGCATAAATTGATTAGAAATACCCAAAAAAGTAAACTAAAAATAATTAAACTGAGTAGGTATAATTTCTTTATTCATTTTTTTGCACACCTTACGCTTTGGTAATGAATTTCACGAGTATTGCGGAACAAAATGGCGTCTTGACAGTACTACCTATTCTTAGTTGGCACGCATAGTACTTATCCGTCACGTTTAGACACACATCCTTTAGCACACCCGGGTTAGTGATCTTACCACGCAATAACTTGAAAAAATATGTAACCAGTGCCAAATCCCTTCTTGTTTCCAGCTTGTTGTACCCAACCATACCCAACACAAATAGGGTTGGGTACATCAATGGATAGAAAGGATAGACTCCATAAAGTTTCATGTAAAGGTATCGTGTGAATTTATTCTGTATACGTTCCAGCATTAGGCCATATTTGGTTTCATGTTCCATTTCAAGTTCCATTCTAATAAAAAGGCTGCGAGCTTATTGCCATTTTTCGACCACAATGGTGCAAGGTTCGTTGCCTATTACCTACCACAGAACAGATAAAAGAGGTTAGAAGGGCTATGTAGGCGGGGCAGGCGCGCCGCACTTATGAGCAAACGCTCATATCGCTTATTTAGTAAAACAATGACGTAATTACGTTTTTTTTTTAAACAAGTTAAATATGTCAAAGTGTGCAGAAAGACTATTTACATCGGGAGTGAGCAGCCATCTATCAGCCAGTATCAACATCGCCAGCAAATCAATGTCGCGCTTCAAATTTAGTCACCAGTTTGTAAAGTTGGTTATTACCGAGACCAATAGATGGCACTTGTTAGTTAAGTTCAAAAGCTAGATCGCGGTGTCGATATTCTCCGCCGTTTAGTTATAAGGGCATATTATAAGGTCCATTTTTGGTCCGGTTAAGTAGTAAAAAAGCCGTAGCGAGCTTTACACTGCGAGTGGTCACTTCAAAAAAAAAAGAGTTCATTTTTGGACATTTTATTAATGGAACCTTATAGGTGGAATAAACAAGTGATTTATAGTAACCTATGTTTCATTTTTTTGAGTTAGCCTTGGATAACTTAGGGGACCATAGGATAGTGTTATTGTGATCCTCACGAAGCCCGAGGATTCGCATGACCTATCAGTTCAGCAGATACCAGCTCGCAAGATGAGCGAGCAGGCACCCAGAACCCTCACGAAGCCCGAGGGTTTTACAGGGAGAAACATCGACAGAATTGAATTTGTGGTGATTTGCCGCGAGACGGCGTGAGTGTCATTGTATAATTGAGCAAAATGGCGTCATTTCTGTTGCTACGACGTCTTGATGGCCAGTTACGCGGGGCGCCCCGCTAATTGTGGTTGTGTTTGAGAGCTACAATGACGTTTAATATTTATGACATTTAATCAGATAATATTTGGTGAAACAATGCCGTAATTGAGCAATTACGGCGTTGTTGTTCCAAAAATTAGTATCTTCTTGGTGAAACAACAACGGAATTTTGTTAATATGTCATTGTAGCTGCAAATATAGTATATTTTGGTAGTTCAGTGATAAAATTAAGTGATTACGTCGACTTACAAATTATTCATAAGTATCAAAATGTTTCCACTTTTAATCTTAAGTAAGTACAATTATTATCATAAGTAAAAAATAAAGCGTTATTTGTGATATTACAGAGATACCTATAATTATAATTGCTAACTTAACTATTTGTTTAGATTTAAAATTCAATTCAATTCGTTTATTTCGTCAAATGAAAACGACATTTAACTAGATTTTTAAACCTTGGATTATAACTTACTAGCGACCCGCCCTGGCTTCGCACGGGTGCAATGTAGATACTAATGTGGGGCATATAAACCTTCCTCTTGAATCACTCTATTGCTGAAAACTGCATTAATATCCGTTGCGTAGTTTAAAAGATTGAGCGTACATACAGCGGGAGCGACTTTGTTTTATACTATGTAAAGATAAGCAGAGATTTTATTTGGAAAAAATATGTAAAAGTGAATAGCTAGAAGTGAAGATTTTGTTTTTATTAAGTTTATTTTGTTAAACATTAATAAATAAATGTTTATGTTGATTATATTTAATTATTTTGTCACAAATGCCAAATTTCCTAGCGAACGCGTTATTTTTTGTATTGAATTCTAAGGCAACAGTGACGTATTTACAGTTACCTTCTTAATGTATGTCTATAATCTAGGTTATGGACAATGCACCGAGTAGATTGGGACTATAATATAATAATTATAATAATAAAATAAAATAATTGGCCTCATCCTCCGCATGACGAGAACCTGGTGAAAGCCGAGAAAGATAAAGAAATTAAGTATCAAGACTTGGCACACGAGGTTGTCGACATGTGGGAGGTTGACTCAGCAGTCATTGTGCTGATAGTCGTTACGGCCAATGGCTTAATAGCCAAGAGCCTCGACCAACACCTGATGAGGCTCTCGTTGGGCAGCTGGGTCAAGGGCCTGATACAGAAAGCGGTACTTCTGGACACGGCACGTATTGTCAGGAAGTTCCTCTCTCTGAGGCCCTGACCACCGGTAGCTTGGACCCTGTTCCCGATGCCGGTGGGCTACTATTTTTTATATTTTTAAATGTTTTTTATATTTTTTGTAGAAATATTTAAAAATATAATTTATATGTATATAAACAATAAATAAAATAATATTAATAATATTCTAAAATAACCTGTGGTTCAAAGATAAGAAATTTATAAGGCGGATGTTAATGGGAACGCCGGTAGAGGACGTCCTAGAAGGACATACATCGATGTTATTGGTGATGTTCTTCACAAAGGTCAGGTGCGTAGTACTCTCAACCGGCGTGCGTGTATGACAAGATGTATGAATGTGGATGAAGCGAAAGGGGTATGTAAGAGTCGTAGCATGTGGCGTTCTATAGTTTCTGCCTACCCCCATGGGAAAAAGGCGTGAGTTTATGTATGTATGTAATCTGTGGTCCGTCCGGCTGACAACACGTCAGAAAATTTTAGAATAATATTTTTTTTGAAAATATTTTCAAAATAAAACTAATAGCATAGAAAGAAAACGAAATACATGATATCTACTTAATAAATAAAAATGGAAAATATAAAGAGAAGAAATCACCAAAACATAGAAACCCAATATAAAATATAACAAATGTTGACAAGAAGCCGGACCAAACTGCAAGACCCGAAAACACGCCCAAGACCTTCGGCCTCGTCGCTCAGCTCCGCCTCGCAGCCGCCGGACTCTTCAATCGTGAGTGATGTCACACCGGCCGCTGCAGTTACGTCGAGCTCGAGCGACGAATACTTCTCGCCGCCAACTTCACCACCACCACCACGACGGCGAGGAAGAGGCCGACCGCTGGTCAGTTTGGGACCTCGAGGCCCACCGGCCTCTGACAGGGTCCCCGCTCCCGGTGGAAGTGTGCAGCGCATGCGTTGGACTCCAACCATGAACGAGAACTGCATGCGCGCATACTTTGGGGCTACAGAGGGGGGAACTAACCTGACCGCGTACCATGGTCGGATGTTCTCTCTGTTTCAGGTACTTGAGCCTGCTATTAACGTCTCGGCACAACGATTATCGGATCAGGTGCAAGTCATTCAACGTGATCACAGGTTGACTGACGCCGCACTTGATAGGTTACGCTCTGAAGTACAGAGTAACTGTATCATTTCTCTCCAGTCACAGACTGCAGCCCAACCGCAAGCCCCAACTGTGGTTCCGCCGTTGCCCATCCACGCTGACGAGGAGAGCGATGATAGGATTACAAATGTAAGTACCCAGTGCAATGAACGAGTCAGGAGCGCTTTGGAGCTTGCGATTCGGGAGTGTCGGTTCACTCTGCCAAACCTTAAACCACGCATACCCCGTTTGCCCATGCATAGAAAAAATAGGGCGCTAATGTGTGTTTTGGATTCGCTGTTATCAAGTTATTTTGATAACAGCTAAGGCCTCGAAAATACCCATTCAATCCTGTACTGCGCGGCTGTTGCGGCATGTCGTGTAGCTCACGCCAAGTTTGATAATAATGATAGAGCTACACGACCAAAATCTGCCGTACCAGCCTGGTAGTGATAAATGATTTTTATTTCTGTAAATAAGTCTGTTACAGACACTTTTACAAGTCAATGTAATGTTTTTTTTCAATTTCAACCAGTAGTTCCTGAGATTAGCGCGTTCAAACAAACAAACTCTTCAGCTTTAAATATTAGCATAGATGTAGTACATATTCTGTTAGTAACACAAAAAAAAGAAAACCTTATAATGCTATTGTTAGTACATACAAAAAATAAAGCCACAGAAAGAAATAAAAATCACAAAGTGGCACCGCACAAGAGTGCCAGTTTATGCCAAGCCCTGGACGCGACCACCTGCAGTGTGTAGTCACATCCAGTGCCGCCACATCGGCGAGTCCCAGCGGCCCACGGACACGCTTAAAAGGCTGTTCGAGCTGGCCCGCATGCGCTTCATAAGAGACGCACAACGCTTCCGCATGATGGCAGGAAAATCATCCACGCTTTTCACCGCAAACATTGCTGAAGCGCTGCAATGGCGCGGCGGCCCGAACAGTATCCTGAAGGCGTTATTATATTGTACACACACAGAGCACTGTATGTACGCTGCGTGTACTTAGTCTTACTGTGGCTGCAGGTGTAAAAAGATTGTCAAAGGGCCTTAAATAATGTCACTTTGACTTGCTCGGTACACCGTGCAAACCTGTGGGCCAGCATATTACAGCGCACAGACAACGCCCTGCGCTCCCTCTCCAATTCAATGTTGTCACATAGATCCGCCGAGACCCAGTGACCTAGATATTTAAAATTAGACACTGTTTAAGCTGGCACTGCAAAGATACAAAGGATGCACGTTAGCGAAGGATTTATTACCAGCCTTAAACACCATCACTTCAGTCTTCTTCACATTATATCTGAGGCCATAGGTTCGTGCATACTTTTCACAAATATCCAGCAGTCTGTGTATGGCACTGATCGACGGGCTCAGCAGCACCATGTCGTCCGCGTAGCTGATATTATTGACGCACTGTCCATCTATATGGCACCCTATGCTTGTTCTGCTGAGCTCGCCGATCAGCTCGTCCATGTATAAGTTAAAGAGACGAGGAGAGGCTAACCCCCCTACCTCACCTCGCACTCCAACCCTGACCCGTCCGAGTGTGAGCCTGCCCACCGCACAACATTCCTTTGACTCGAGTACCAATATCTCAACATTGCAACAACATCAAGCGGCACATCGTTTCATTTGAGGAAAAGAAGAACGAAGAGTGAGTTGCTCGAATGTTTTTCTGGAACAACTGGTTACTCCATATAAAATAGTAATATTCGGCCGACTGGCGGCTAGCCCAACAGTGGGAAAAGACTGACTGTGAAGAATGATGGATAATAATCAAACATTATTAAACATTATATGATGGTGACATTGGTGACTGATCTATAATTATAGTCAAGGGATCAGAGGCACAAAACAGATAGGTACAGAAGTCAATCACATGTATGTACTTCAATTTTCATACCTACGCTCGGCGGTCGCTCTATCTATATATCTATCTCTATCAAGCGCATGGCGCTCGCGCTCGCGCTCACTCGCACTCTAGTCCCAAACAGTCCGAGATATAGTGTCCGTGAGCAGTGTCTATGTGTGCGTTGCTCGTGCGCACTTGTATGTAGATTGACTTCTGTACCTATCTGTTTTGTGTCCGAGGGGTTTCATATATTTTTGAAGAGAAAATACAATTTCAAATCACCATTTCTAATTTTTTTTAACAATAATTAACCAATCTTATATAATAAATTAAAGCTCGTCCTTTATAGGTACATCAAGTGAGTGGCTCCTTATAATGCTAGCGTAGTACCGCGCCGAGTGACGAGGGGTGCGCGTGCGCATGGGGTCCGAGAAGTCCACCTCGTACAGCCCGAATTTGACACTGGAAGATAAAATTTAATTTCATAACACGCTAAGGGTAGAAAATGTCCTCCATGTGGTTTTCGTCGAAGAAAAGCCAGAAACCCCCTTCCCCTTCTTCCTTCAACTACGGAAATATGCGAAGAAGATAGCAAGACAATAGCTTCTTCCTGTAGTCCTGACTCCTGCATATACATAAACATAATTAGCTCAATACTGTTCCACTACTAGGCATGGGCCTCTTGTCAGAATGAGAAGGGTTTAGGCCTTAGTCCACCACGCTGGCCTGGTGCGGGTTGGCAGACTACACACACCATCGATAACTGTCTTTTTCTTTTTTTTTTTTAAATCGTTGCCCCACACTAGGATTTCTCCTGTATCGTGGGTGCGTTTACAGACACAAATTTTCACATACACAAATGCCCAGACCCGGAACAACTATCTGTAGGCCATACAAATGTTTGTTCCGTGCAGTAATCGAACCCACGACCCGTAGCGCAGAAGCCAATCGCTCAGCCACTGCACCAAACGTGTCGTCAAACTTTATGGAGTCCTCTTAGGTTTGCTATCACAACTATGTTGGGGTCAGCTTCCAGTCCAACCAGATGCGGCTAAATACCAGTATTTTACACGGAGCGACTGCCATCACACCTCCGCAGCACGTTACTGGGCAATGCCGATATCCTATAATGTTAGACCGGTAGTCAGACTATTGGGCTTCTGACTACCCGTAACGACTGTCATAGCTATTCGTATGACACCCGAGACCGACAGTTTAATGTATTCCCCGAGGCACTGAGGGGTCTCGATGTGTAAAAACGTCACCCATCTACGGATTGACCGCGGCAAGTGCAGCTAAACCTTGCAAATTATGTACTGCGTGGTTAATTAGCCACGAGCCCTTCTTCCCCTCTTATTTAGCAAACATGGTGATTATCACAACCCTCTATTGCAGCAGATTCTTGGGAGGCATCAAGCAATAATCGTTCAAGGACTGATGTCATGGTACTTACCTATACCCATCCATCCATTCGAAGTTATCCAGAAGAGTCCACGCTGTATAAGCTGTTATGTTCACGCCATCTTCTTTTATCGCTAGCAAAACCTGCAAGAAGAAAATAATTATACAGGGTGTAAGCGAAATCATGTAATTCCTTCAAACCTCGTGATGTACTGCTGACAAAGATTAAACCTGCATGGGATACTTTTGGAAGTAATAAAAAAAATGACAATAAGTAAACATGTTCTATCAACGTGAGGCATTTTAGCGCTCTGAGTTAAATGACCGTGCGGTGAGCGATACCGCGCAATTCGCTCGGGGCGCTAAAATGCCTGACATTAAGAACACAAATGTTTACTTCTTGTATATTTTTTTATGGAATGCAAATGTATCCACTGCCTGCTTAATCTATGTCAGCAGTACATCACACGGTTTGAAGGAATTAGGTACATGATTTCGTTTACACCCTGCATAATTACTTGTCCTATGACTGATTCATCAACGCAGAGCCTAAACCACTGAAGCTGGAAACATGAAATTTCGACAGTAGGTTGTTTTTATGAAGTAGGCATGCACTAAGAAAGGATTTTTGGAAATTCTATCCCTAAGGGGGTAAAATAGGGGATGGAAGTTTGTATGAAACTTCACGCGGGCGAAGTCGCGGGCTAAGTGTTAGTATACTAATATTTAAATAGCTGTAATAATGACTGGCTGTATGACTATACCACTCTCAACATGGCGTCGTGGGAGTAGCACATGAAGGTGTAGGGGAACGAGGTATGGTGTTCCTCCTACGAAAAGGGAGGATCCTCCTACCAGGCGGGTCTTATGCCTGGCGGGCCACTGCCCAAATGTTTTTTTTTTGTTTTTCCTAATCGACTCTTTTAGATGGTCTTGCGGACCTTTTCTACGTAACCGGGCTATTATTGGCGAGACCAGAAGGGTCTCCGAACCAATATCTACACTAACTACCTAGCTAACTACGCTAACTACTGTAACATCATGACTGACTATTATCCATAGCCGGCCGGCTGCGCACCGCCACTAACAGTCTCCTAAGCGTTTTCTCTGATCGGTGGGACTCCCCTCTGCTGCGCCACTGGGTAAAATTCCATACGAGTTAAAAAAAAAAAAGTAACCCCCTTATTACTAACACTAGTTATTAAGTTATTTTGTTAATACTAACACTATGGACTCACGTCTGACATAAATAATTTGAATTTGAATTATAGCAGCAACACCTCTAAGGGTGTCCCCAAGGGGGGACTCGAACCTCTTAGGGTGTTGAATGCGAGAGGACTGGGAGGGATACGACGGCTTGATGAGGGCTGTATTAATCGCGGTGGCCCAAAGGTTGATGCTGAGAAGTTGTATATATACTGACTTCGTGTCAGATCTTGATACTGCGATGCAGGATTTGTGACATTTCATCTGACAGCTGTCATTGTTGTCGCTGTAGTCTTCTAGACATTCGTCGTACTGCGCAGTTCGCACGTGGCGTGATAGATGCCGCCACAAAGGTATAGGTAAAGATGGAGATTCTACGAAGACCTACTGAGAATCTCGAAACATTTGACCTAGAATATTTACTTTGGATTTCTGTTTTTTCTTAATGTTCTCCATTTTTACAAGCTTTATTTAGCTTCACTTGCAACTAACTAACTAACAATGTAAAAATCTTGGTAGTCAATTTTAACCTACTTCTAATTGTCGTCTCAAAATTAAACTTTGTGTGCATATGTAGTTCGGATGACAATACTATAATTTGGTATTTTGGAGCTGATCTAATGATGGAGCCAAGAGGTGGATAGTGGAACTCTTCAGTTATAATTTTTAGTGCGTGATAAAGGCGTGTTTTTTAGTTTTTTTCAAGTACATTATTTTTATACCTTTATAGAATAGCATCCCAAAAGGAGCTGTCAAAGTGTAAATTTCATCTAAATTATATACATTTGAGAACAGTTTTTTAATCAAATTAGCATTATCAGGTGATATCAATACTATAATAAGAGAAATCTGTCAAATGAAAGCGATTTATTAAAATTCGGACCTAAGTAAGCTTTCACTCATAACTCCGAATCGTACGCATCGGGCGTATCGTATCAAACGGATCGGTAAAGCGTACTGCATCCAATGTATTCGCAGCATTCGGAATGCTTATGCGTTTCCTACGAGCAATCGGATCTTTAACACTGTCTTTCGGCAATCCGACTGACGTCATCAGCACGCGCGGCATTGTCGATGTATTTCAGAAACTGACAACTTGTATCCGAAAAATTATTTATAAGTGAATTTATGGCTTAACTATTGGGGCATATGTGGGTAAGACTAGTCGTCAGACTTTTCAGGTTTCTTCAGTGCCAACTGGCAACTGGGACCTACCTGTTTCAAATAATCTCTGTAGTACTCCACTCTATTCAGATCCTCTAGTCCTCCAAATGTAGAGAGTCCATTCTCGGTGATTATGTATTCCATGTCGCCGTATTGCTGCTTCAACCAGACGAGCTGGCGACGGATGCCTTCTGGGTATACCTGTGGAATTGAACTTGATCAACGTATTGCTCTGATCATGTACTTATCATCTTTGGACATAAAATTATGTTCTGCTGACTCTGAGCTGTCTCGACTTCAGCTTTTTCTTTGTAAGGCAGATAAACACCTGATTTTTGGTTTAAAAGGTGGGTAGCACCTTCCACCGTCTACTGCCGAACTAAGGACGGTTATACAGAATATTAAGATAATCACCACGTCTGGCAGATTGAATGGTTATCGCAGTGCATCTCCCAATCATCACAAGTTTTTTTTACGACCTCCACAGAGAGCTCTGGCCTAATCTTTGTTTCATGAACCTTTTATCATCATCATCATAATCTGCTCATTACTGTCCCACTGATACGTGCGGGCCTCTTCTCAGAACGAGAGGGGTTAAGGCATTAATGCAGTACGCTGGCCTGTTGTGGGTTGGTAGACTACACACACCATCGAGAACTTTATGAAGCCCTCTCAGATGTGTAGCTTTCCTTACGATGTTTTTGAAGGCAAGCGATATACCGCTAGGCTATCACTGCTTAGAACTAGACTAGAAGACAATGAATAACACTTACATAAAACCAAGAGGAGGCAGCACTAACCCATTCTTCTGGTTTCTCTATAATACCGTTGAGATCTACAACATCGCCTAGTGGCCAGGGTCTGAACTGTTCACCCTCCTTTGCCTTCCGGATAAGACGACTCGTGTAGTGATTCAATCCGAAGAAGTCATAAGTTCCTGTGCAAATTCAAGTATTTAAGGCAGAGAACAAACGTAGACATCGCAAACAGCACTAAAGTGAAAAAAGAAAGAGTGTTTGGTGTAAATAATTAGCTACTTAAACGTGTTCGGTGGAAGGCACAAGCCACAAAAATGTCTACGTCTGCGCAGCGCCTAATAAATATACACATCATAAAGTTTATTTATTTATTTATTTATTTCTCCCAAACATAAAACTATTATTACAGGTACTTGCTGCCTAATGCAATAGTCTATGTACATAAATATTAGAAAACAAAAACAAAATAACTAAACTAAACAAATTGCACAATAAGCGGCCCGTGTGAATTCGTTCAGTGCACACGAAAAGAGATCAATTCTGTGAGCCAACGTGTTGAGCGCACGCAGCGCACGCGTAAGCGGTGCGCGCTGCAGGAGGCATGTGCGCGCACGTGGCACGGCCAGCAGCTCCGGCCGCCGCCGCCGCCCCACGTACTCGTTCGGGACGCACAGCTGGAGTACCTCCAACACGTTTGGATTATTAATTTTTCCGCGCATTACCTTAAATAGGTAGACGGTGAGAGCGACCTCCCTTCTTACTTCAAGCCTGTAATACCCCACCATACCCAGAACAAATAAAGTAGGATATAGGAGCGGATAGCCTGGGTATATCCCGTATTGCTTCAAATACACGAACCTAACAAATTTGTTCTGAATACGTTCCAGCATCAATCTGTACTTCTCCTCGTGTGGTGACCATATTACGGCATTGCACTCCAGGTGACTCTTCACCAGCGCCTCGTACAGTGCTTTCAAAGCTGCTATATTTGTAAAGTTGTTTGCTTGGCGCAATATTAGTCCCAAATTCCGGTAAGCTTTCTTGCACACATCAGTGATATGCTGCCGAAACTGTAGATCAGCGGTGAAGCGTACACCTAAGTCCCGTATCTCTGTCACACGCTGTATCGGCGCCCCGTCCATTAGGTATTGGTAATGGCTCGGAGTTCTTGCGCGACTGAAAGACAGCACGGAACACTTAGTCACATTAAAATAAAGTCTATGTTTTAAGCTCCAACTTACTATGCTATCTATATCTCGCTGTAATGTGGCGTGGTCTAGGTTATGCTCAATTTTATGGACCAGTTTTAGGTCATCCGCGAAAAGTAAGGGCGTAGACTTGCTGGCTACCTTCGGTAAGTCGTTAACTGTCAAAATGAACAAAAGAGGCCCTAAATTACTCCCCTGACTCACCCCAGATCTTGTCGGGTAGGGATCCGAAAGATGTCCGCCACAGTCGACGTATTGACATCTGTCCCGTAAGTAACAAGCGAAGAAGGTTAACGTATGTGGGGTGCACCCCATACCAGCCAGCTTGGCCAGTAGGATGTCATTGTCGACTGTGTCGAACGCCTTTCGAAAATCAAAGTAAGCGACGTCCACCTGCAGCCCAGCATCCACCACGGGTACCAGGTGTGTCATCAGATCCAGTAAGTTCCCAGTCGTCCCCCGCCCAGGTCGGAACCCGTGCTGAGCGTTGGACAACTGAGCGCTCACCTGCGGATAAAGACAACCGTGGATGGCCGCCTCGAATACCTTCGCCGGAGTACACAAGATCGCCACAGGTCTGTAGTTAGCGGGCTCCGATCCTCCACTGCCCTTCGGTACTGGCACCACACGAGTAAGTTTCCAGCGTTCCGGGAACCTCGCGGTCTCTATACAGATGTCAAACAAATGAAGCAATGGCTCGTCTAATACTGCCCTACAATCCCTAAACACAAACGCCGGTATCCCGTCAGGCCCCGCCGAGCGCTTGGACGGACAGCGCGCGAGCGCGCGGCGCACGTCAGCGGCGCGTAAGCGCTCAAGATGCACGCGCGCTCCCGGCGCCTCCGCCACGCGTTCTGTGTCAGCGCTGGCCGCCTCCACGCTCAGCGTGGCCGGCTCCTGGTTGTATACAGACTCGAAGTAGCGGGCGAACACAACGATGGCATACATATGAGTGCACAGTAGGCGTGCGAACTGAATGCAGACCTGACGAATGCGGTAGTGCTAGTAGATGACAAGGACAGCACTACATTTGCGGGCGTGTATGGCGAGGCGTGCGGACGGCGGGGGAGGTTTCACCTCAGACCTCAGACCCCGATTGCATTCAATTCGTGTGCGTTCTGCAGTTGGCCTCGTGTCCTAAACAGGAACGATCATTATTGCCAACTATCTATCTTTTTAAATGTCTGTTATAGAACATTATTTTGTCAGTATAGACTGACAAAATAATGGCAATTCCCGCCAAGACAGGACCTGAAGGCTCATAATATACTGATACATATGTAAACCTCATGCAAAGACATGAAGAAAAAAAATCTTGTAAGTATACCTTTAACAAGCTCTATCTCAGCTTGTGTAAACGCCGGTAACGTAGACCTGGGGTATCCCCTCTTTCTGCTGACCTCCTCCATTACTTTTTCTATGGAAGGTGGCCAACCGCCTGCTTTGGAGTAGATTGCATGGGCGTATCTGCCACCCTGAAAACAAATAAGGATTTCAATTGCCTGCATCTTCACGTTACCAAAAATACGAGGCTGATCTGAATAAAGCCGCGCGGATCGGACGGTCTGGGAGGTAAAGCTGTGCTTGACGCGGTCAATCCGTGGACAGCAGACCACATCGAGACCTCTCCGTGCCTCGGAGAGCACGTTAAACTGTCGCTACGGATTGTCATACCAATACCTGTGACATTCGCTACTGGTAACTGGCCCGAAAGTCTGACAACCGGTCTGATCATAGAATTTCAGTATTCCCCAGAAATTGGGTTGCGCATGTCTGACGTAGCAGTTACTACATGAAGAAGACACTGACATTCAGCTGTATCTGGTTTGATTGGAAGCGAACCTCAGCGTAGTTGAGAAAAAGCCAGGCAAATGACATAGGCAGATCCAAAAAGGGAGTCGTCATCACTGGTATGCAGGGGGTGCAACTATCCTACTGATATACTTATGAATGGTTCTCATTACATACACAATTTTCTCTGACCAGCTCTGCAAGCTCCTCGTCTTCTGCAGTTGAAGGCTCGAACCACACGAGTTGGTTGGCTATCGATACTTTACCTGTAAATAACTTGTATTGGGTTAAGGGATCATTTTTGTCTTTTAATTAAGGATTTGACACTATATGGAAATGAACTGAACGGATCACGTGACCCCTTGGCAGTTTTGATCAATCCAGTTCCTTTATTACACGATTCCATTCCTTGACGTTCTCTCTCGTTATGTCTGTCTCTCTTCCTCTGCTAGGGTCTGGTTACTCTTCTACATCTCCCACTCATTAGCTTTCAAGACAACCATTAAAAGGAATGGCTTTCTTTTCCCGACGACCTCTCACGAAAACAGCTTCTTAATATACAGTTTCAAAACAATGAGTTCCTGAATAATATTTTTGAAAATTAATATAGCTCCTCACTTACCATGGTACTTTGGTTTAAACTCTTCATCGTACAGCCTCCAAGCCTTAGCATGTGCCAGCAGTATGTTCTTATTGCACAAGTAGGCTCCAACTTCTGGGCTTAAGACAGCCGGGGCGAATATCCCGGAATTGTACACCCCGTCGCAAATAACGATTGGTTCGTTGAGGGTCAACCACAACTTTACACGGTCACCGTAGAGGGTGAAAACTACCTTTGCGTAGTCGGTAAACCAGTCTGCTATGAGGGGGTTTGTCCAGCCACCTGTAAGTTACAGTTTAGGTGGGTCGATTGCTTGTGCTGAAAAGGTTGGAAGTATTCATAATGATCGGCTACAATAAACACTTTGACGACTTCTGGCACAGCTACAATGGACCGGTATACGCAGCTTAGAAGCAGGGACTGAACAATCCAAAAATTAAGATACCTTAAATACGATATGACGTCATATCCCTAGGTTCTGGTTTCCGGAATATTGTGATACTTAAATATATTTCGGTATCGGTACCTACCTAGACCTTTATAAACACCTAAGTGTTTTCTTTGAGGAACCGCCACGCGAATAATTACTAAAGCATAGAAGTAATCATAAATGCGTATATATTTTGCTCGTTTTTGTGTATGGAGTTTTTAGAAATATACTTCGCTTTAAAGCACGTGTGTAAAGCTGTCTGACAGATGCTCTGAAGTACAAAAAATACTGAAAGAAAACCAGCCTCGACGTATTTGAGCAAGACATAGATAGTACCATGAGGTCAGACTTACCAAGATCCTGAAGTGATTGCGGTAGATCCCAGTGGTATAAAGTGATGAAAGGCTCTATCCCCTTCTCCAGTAGACCATCGATCAGGTTGTTGTAGTACTTATTGCCATCCTCACTGACGTAGTTGGGGAAACCAGTCGGGAGTAGTCGAGGCCATGATATTGAGAACCTGAGGGTTTAGAAACGTAGGGTTACCATATGGATTTGGAGCAGTGATAGCCTTGTGGTGTGACCGTGTAACCGTCGGACTGCCAAGTCATAGGTCTCGAGATCGAACCCAAGGCACGCACCTCTGACTTTTCGGATTCATGTGCGTATTGTATACCTATAATTATCACTTGCTTAAAAACGGTAAAGGAAAAACATCGTGAGGAAACCGGCATGCCTGAGAGATATTTCTCGATGGCATGTGAAGCCAAGTCAGAGGCCCATGAGCGGCATAAACTCTGACACCAGGTTAGTCACTAACCACACGAAAAGAAGAAGATTTAGATTTTATTTTTGCTGTGGTCTTTTCCGTGTCTGAGTTGAACGAGAATAGTTCTTGGTTTGGTGAAAAGGGTAGCCAGTCAGCAAGGTTCGTAGCAGGGCTGCCTGGAGCGAGAGAGTTTCCAATTCCGTAATGTGTTCACGCATTATTACATTTCACTTCGGTCACTCACTAAAATTCGGCTCGATTTTCTTTACCATTCCACTCCGAAGTTTCAGCGGCACGTAGACCATGTGTTTGCGCTCAACACAAGCGGCAACGCCCGCGCTGCGGACCCCCTGCGTGCCCCTCACACCTTGCCGCATCGCGTCTGCGAGAACCAGTGGGGGCGCCCCTCTCGCCCAGACAACCACGCACAGGAGCGCACGCTGCGCTCCGTCCAGCACTCAACAAGCTTGTTACCAAATATGCACCTTATCACCTATCTCTTCAAAGGGGCTCGTGGTTAATTACCAACCGCGTGGACCATACGAATTGCGTTGTTAAGCTGCGCTTGCCGCAGTCAGTCTGACCTGAGGCTCCGTGCCTCGGAAAGCGCGTTAAACACCGTATGACAGTCGTTACGGGTAGTCAGAAGCTCGAAAGTCTGACAAGTGATTTGACCTTAGGATATTGGGATTGCCCAGTAACTGAGTTGCGGAGGTCAGATGGCAGTCGCTCCGTGTAAAATATTTGTAATCAGCGTGTCACATTGCACTGGAAGCTGAATACAACATAGTTGGGAAATGGCTAGGCAGTACATCACCTATATCTTCAACTAGCTGTGTCCCTACGGCTCCGCCCGTAGCTTATGTTACTCAGTGATAATGTAGCTTTCCAAAATATTTTTTTAAATCGGTCCAGTAGTTTTTAAGTTTATTCGTTCAAAAATCCAAAAATACAAATCTTTTCTCTTTATAATAGTTACTAGTATAGATTAATGTAATAATAGTTGATTTTAAAGTACAACAAGAGTGTATAATTCAACTACTTCCGTTGTACTCCGAGTTTCTGCGTGAACGCCATGTTTTCGTACCAAAGTGATGGAGTGACAAAGGTCTGACTCTGATAAATTTACTTCTCGAAATACCTTCCCATCGCACAGGTTTCATTTCTAACTCCTTCGCTGTCTCAGCAATTAAACTTTGGAACGTGCTCCCCCTTGATATTAAAAAAGCTCCTAGTAAATTCTCCTTCAAACGCAAAGTTAGGAAACACTACTTGAAGTCGCTGCACTCCTAATCATCTAATTTAGTCTTCGTCATAATTGCATTAAGATTTTCATAACGTTTTGTAATTGATATATATATATATATTGTAATATCTATATATTTTATTATTTGTATATATGTATTTTATGTAATTTATATTTAACTTTTGATTTCCTGATATATTCAGTCCAAAATTGTCAACTTATCTTTTTCCTGTACCTACGTATTTTGATGCTTTTCTTTTTAACCCTAAGGTTGACTGGTAGAGAATGCCTTATGGTATTAAGTCCGCCTTATGTACCACAATAGTGCATAGAAGTATAAATAAATAAATAAATAAAGAAGGCATAACACTCTTGCAACAAGATACTTAGAACATTAATGTTTTACCTATAAAAGTCCAGCCCTAACTCCTCAGCCGCCTCGATATCTCTCTTCCACTGACTGTAAGAGTCGCAGGCGACGTCACCATTGCTGCGGTCCGCGATCCTTCTTGGATCCTCATGTGTAAACCGGTCCCAGGTACTTTCACTTTTGTCTGTGAAATACATAGAAATTGAATCTAGATGTTCGACAAAGTTTCGTTGACCTGGTGGCTAACAACATAACATCACGCCTGTATTTCCCGACTGGAAGGGTTGGGCAGAGATGTATAGTAACACCCTCATTTCGCCGTGTTTAAGTCCCATCAAGCCTTTTGCTATCAACCGGGTATAAATCCAAACAGCGGGCTGCTACTGAGCAATTCCACATGGAAAAACCCAATAAAATTTTGCCTGACCTGGGGATCGAATTCAGGAACTAACGATCAGCAGTAGCGCTTGCCACTACTAAACCAACGAGGCAGTTGGTGGCTAACTTTTGCAATATAATTGGGGAATTTCGGCTAAAAGGTTGCTGATTTCGTGTCCAGCAGTGGGCAAGTAGACTGACTAAGCTAGCACCATCGTATTAATGAAATCCTTTCCTATCAAAAGACGTTAGTTTATGTTGTGGAGGAACGAGGTATCGTGTTTCCCCAACGAAAAGGGAGGGTCCTATGCCTGGCGGGCTACTGCCCAACGGTAGATGTTGGGAAGTTGTATATATCCATATTCTATCTGCGTGTCAAATCTTGATATCGCGATGCAGGATTTTTGACGTTTCATTTGACAGCTGTCATTGTCGCTGTAGTTAGATAGACGTTCGTCGTGCTGCGTAGTTCACATGTGGCGTGATAGATGCCGCCACAAGTGATGGAAACAAACCTATGGCCCACCTGGGTGAAAGTGATTACCGCCGCCTAACAATACCAAGAGAATTGCTGATAAATGATTTTTATTTCTGTAAATAAATCTGTTACAGACCCTTTTACGAGTCAATGTAATGTTTTTTTAAGACTAGATGGCGCCGGCGATTCCTAGGTATCTGACTAGCTCTGAGATGATAAAAAACTTTTTAACAAAAATAAAACAGACTTCAAAAAACCGAAAAAAGGAATATAATAATGACCATATTAAAAATGCCTTCAATTTGGTTCAGCGTGGATTAGCACCGACTTCTGAAACTGTTCATTTGTAATATGGTAATTATTTTATTTCTTTTTTCGGTTTTTTGAAGTCGGTTTTATTTTTGTTAAAAAGTTTTTTGTTTATTTCATTTTAGGGCCTTAATTAGAACATGGTTGGACCTACTAAAGACGCTGTTCGTAACGTAATCACATCATCACATTATGCGTACTATTCGTCATCGAGGAGTTCCATTGTCTATCTCCGAAGTTATTCATCAGATCTTCACCATATTTAAATGGGACCACTTCTAAAGAATACTCTTTCAAACAAAAAAAGAATCATTAAAATTGGTTCACAATTAACAAAGATATCGCGGAACAAACATACAAAAAAACATAGTCGAATTGAGAACCCCCTCCTTTTTTTGAAAGTCGGTTAAAAAGCCGAAACAAACTCGGAGATCAAGATCTCTTTTAAAGTCCAGACATTGTGGTATAAAAACTATGCGAGTGTAACAATGTAGGGCAACGTCTGGAATGGCCTTTTGAGGAAAGTGCCATAGGAGGTTTGATGATGCGTTGCCAACCTTAGAGACAAAGTTGTGAAGTTCATGTGCCTGGAATTTCACCGGACCCATACCCTTCAAACAGGAACAGAGCAATGCTGCTTGGGAGCCGAAATAGGAATGGTGGGAAGTACTTCCCCGGACGAGTTCTTGTGAAGGAGTTTCTTCGGAAGAAGCCAAAACTTACCGCTGACATTCCAGGCACCTTCGATTTGATATGAAGCAGTGGCGGCCCCGAACCTAAATCCAGGTGGAAACGTCAGGTCTTCAGCACACCGAGACACGGAGAGCACAGCGCTGTGGATCAGAAATTGTGAACATTATGAGTCGTACAACAAAAATTTTGGCACTCGTTCTTCTTCTTTTCGTGTGGTTAGTGACTAACCTGGTGTCAGAGTTTATGCCGCCCATGGGCCTCTGACTTGGGTTCACATGCCGTCAAGAAATATCTCTCAGGCATGCCGGTTTCCTCACGATGTTTTCCTTCACCGTTTTTAAGCAAGTGATAATTATACAATACGCACTTGAATTCGAAAAGTCAGAGGTGCGTGCCTTGGGTTCTAACTCGAGACCTATGACTTGGCAGTCCGACGGTCAAACCACTAGGCTATCACTGCTGTACTCGCTGTGCTGGCACTCGTTAAAACCGTGTCTAACATCAAACTCCATACATGGAAAAGTGTTTAAGCTAGTTGTGTACAGTGTGTCCGGTCATGGCCTAGCGATATTCTGGTACTTACATATACAGGGTGTAAACGAAATCATGTAATTCCTTCAAACCTCGTGATGTACTGCTGACATAGATTAAACCTGCATGGGAAACTTTTGGATTCAATAAAAAAGAAATTACAAAATGTAAACATGTGTTATTAACGTGAGGCATTTTAGCGCGTCGAGCGAAATGCGCGACTATCGCTCGCCGCGCGGTCATTTAAATCGGGGCGCTAAAATGCCCGTTAAGAACACATGTTTACATTTTGTAATTAGTTTTTTATAGAATCCAAAAGTTTCTTATGCAGGTTTAATCTATGTCAGCAGTACATCACGATGTTTGAATGTATTACAACTATTTTAATACACAAATACAGCATACACTGGGGTCATCGTGTAGCTCAAGCCATATTTTAGGGATATGTATGGTCGTTATTGGTCTTAAGGACAGTGGTCCTTAAGACTGAGTGCAGTTCGGTCCCCCTTTATCAATCGTGTCCCTTGACGACACGTTTGGTGCAGTGGTTGAGCGATTGGCTTCTGCGCTGCGGGTCGTGGGTTCGATTCCCACACAGAACAAATATTTGTATGGACTATAGATAGTTGTTCCGGGTCTGGGTGTTTGTGCTTGTGAAGATTTGTGTCTGTAAACGCACCCACGACACAGGAGAGATCCTAGTGTGAGGCAATGTTTAAAATAAAAAAAAATCCGTTCTTAGCGTGCGATGCGTATAGCACTAGTGCACGCGTAGGTACGTTTAGTTACCCACTAGAGTCGATCAATTGAATGATAAGAAGTTATCACTTACATAATAAGATAATTTCACTGATAACAATATAGGGTAAAACCGGGATAGGTGCCTCGTTTTCAAAAAACCTAACTTCCCAAAATCGCAATAAAGAATTTATACCTAGGTTAAATAAGGAGCGTAAGCGCCACACACCTCGGTCCCCTGAAGCCGTCCTGCTGACCAGAAGCGTCACGCTGGTGCGTGCGATCATCTCCGCGGGGAACGCGACGAACGCGTGAAAGTTTCAGACGTGGGTAGGTATTTACTGTTGCATAACTTTATAAGTAGTAATAAATTCTGTTCTATTTTTATTATATCAATACACTGGTTCATTGAGTACACACCTAGGTGTCAATAATTGCTGTTTTGTATTTAGTTTAATTTAAAAATTAAAGGGCATCTATCCATATCAAAAATAATAGTCGCCCCAATTTTTCGCGGTATAGGTGCCCTTAGGGGCATCTATCCCCCGATAGTACTAGCGTGTTTTGAAAAAAGTATTTCATTGCTTATCGGAAATATTATGTTGTATTATCTCACGTGTAATTTTAATCAATCTACTGATTGTAGGTTATCCATGCCACGAAAATACAAAAGAAAATACTTTCTTGGACTACAGAACAATTACAGCCAGCTTTCGATGAAATTGACAAACAACTAAGATATACAAACAAGAAAGCCATAATGATAGAGACGAAAATTATTACATTGAATGCTTTGATAATTACAAAAATACGAAGTCAAAATCCAACTGGATTTAATGTATAATGTATCACAAGTGGCTGCACGAAATGTGCACACCTTTTAGAAATTATTGCACAAAATGTGGAAAGCTCAGCCTAAATTAATTAGGATAATATGTGTTTTTATTTAAAGTGTTGTTTTTATTTTATTTTAAATTGTTACTAATGTTCAACAATAATAATTATTATTATTGTGCACGTTAAGACTTAAATGTTGATTTTTTTGTCAGACAAATATTAGATTACAAATAAATCATTTTTAATATATAATTTACTTCTTTTATTCTAAAGAGCATCTATCCTACACCACAGGCATCTATCCTCCTTAGCATTTTTATGGTGGGGCATCTATCCATATAGGTAGGCATCTATCCTAAAAAAAATGGGTCTGCCAAAACTCAATTTCTGCGTAATCAGTAATTGTTACGTCATCAAAAACAGGTCGCAACGTAAGATTAAACATTAAACTAGATATATTCATAGGAATTATTCATGGTGAATTAATAGTTTAAAAATTACCCGGCCTTTTCAAAAAGTGGGGCATCTATCCCGGTTTTACCCAAATCATTATAAACATATTATTCAAGATGACGTCATACACCTTCTTATCCTTTGCTAACTCAGAGTAATTCGATAAGGACAATACATAGACACGATAAATCATAATATTGATGTAATTAAGATTTTAATTACCGCAAACATTTTCCTTTATAATGACTGTGTGCTTGCACGACACAAGGAACATTAATTATTATATTATGTTATTCGGACTGAGAAATGGACTTATTTTTATCGAATTATGATTCAGTGTACTCTCTGGCAAAAATCCAATGTAAGTACAACACTATTACTTAAGGAATGGAATTGAAAATGGCGGACTGTTTGCCTTTCGCTCAAAGAGAACGTGCAAGACGCAAATAACGACAACAACAGCACCGCCATTTTCGAAATGATTTAACTCAGCAGCTATTATACAATGTGCCCTAGTATGTAAACTAAACTTTTAACCTAAACTTTAAACTTTTTTTTAACCTATGCATTTTACTCTTGCCAATATTTTACCTTTATTGTAGAGTAAACGCAAACTACGCAAGTGACAAATATCACACACCACGTTTTATTGTTTGCGTTTAACGTTTTATTACTACCTACATACTGGGACACATTGTAGAAATATTAGGGGAGAGTCTGTTATTTTGGACCATTTTTAAAAAAATGCGGTTTTGAAATGCTTCTTTCAAAATAGCACAGACAAAAGCTGTATTAAATGAAACTATATTTATTTGGCTTCACATATAATTAATAAAAATCAACATAATTATAGCAACACTTAAGATAATCATCATTTTATGAGATCAGATATTTGTTTCAATTTAACCAACCGGTAGGATTAATTGGACCACGCGGTTGGCAATTTGGACTTAGAGAAAACTTACCTATAAAACTAAACAAAAACACTTTTAAGAAAAATATCTCTCGTACTACAAACAAGAACGATAGAAATTCTAACTTTGACTAAAAAGACTTAAAAAAAACAGTCAAAATTCAGAATAAGTTTGAAAACGATTAATTCAGACAATCATCACAAACATCGAAAACAACAACAAACAACAACAGTCCATTTTAACGGACCATGTGTGGTCCATTTAAGCAAACTGTTTACTCGCATAAAAAAAACGAATTTGACAAGAACACAACCTATATAAGCCAGCTAATGTTTATCACCAGTTAATTGTTAATTAATAACGAATCTCAATTAAAAATATGAATATAGACAGCTTACCTTTGCCATAATTACACCACTAGCAAAGAACACCAAAATTTACATTAAAAACAATGAAATTCGTTTTTCGTTAATGACAACTAGCCGCGCTGTTTTATGAGAAATCCAAAATGGCCGATGTGTAGTGAAGTTAGTTGATTGTCGTTTGGCGTTACCAATTATAAAATCAATATACTACTAAACTGTTATTTGATGGTGGTTCAACTTAACGAAGGGTCCAATATACCAAACCTTCCCCTATTCATTAAAGTATGTTATTTTTATAATAAATAAAAATTGACAAGTTTTCTTTCATAACCCACTTTTGTACTTGGCTTTAGTACCTACTTTAGACTATCTAATCTTGTTTCTAAAACAGATAATAAAAAATCTTCGTAGACTCAATATACAAACACACTTGTGAATATTATTTACTATATTTTTCTAATAACAATTGCATTTTGTTACCATGCTATCAAATTTTTTCTCTACTGTCATGGTACTGCGATAGCCTTGCGGTTGAACGCTTGCCTTCCATGCAGGAGGGTCTGAGTTCGATCCCGGCCCGTACCTCTGACTTTTCAAAGGAGATGGCTAAATAAAAGTATGGACGACTGCCCCAGCAATGTATAAACATAGTACCTATCAATATGTAATGCTGAATAGCTGAATATTAGTATTTCATATAAAAAAAGTTTCAGGAACTTTTCATATCTTTACAATCCTGAAAATAAAGTCTTGTAACTCCTACGTCTATTATACAGTATAAAAACTTTAAACAAACGACATTGCTATGAACTTTTATCTAGGCGTTTGGATGAATCTGCGATGACATTGATAATTGTATTTTTGACTAGCGACCCACCCCGATTTCGCACTGTGGTACTTGAATAAATATCTACAAAGGGGTAATTGCACAAAAAAAACACCTTTGCGTGGCTACATCGCAGTTTATGCATCGCATGATGAATTGATATGATTAAACACTAAATAATTCATGAATGAATATTTAAATGTTACGAGTTAATGTGAGATTTCTATACATGCTTGGGGCAGTCATTTAGCCATCTCTTTTAATTATTTTATAATTTTTAGTGCGTGATAAAAGCGTGTTTTATAGTTTTTTAACTACATAACAACATCTTCGCTAAATTACTTAACCCTGAGGTTGACACGATGTGTGTACACTTCGTATTTAAAAATACTAAAGCGTAAATTCAAACAATATTTCGAAACAAGTTGCTAATATATATGTAACATGTAAATAAATATTTCTAGAAACAATGTTTCGGAACTATTACATTTTTTTTATTTTTCGTGTGTTTAGTGACTAACCTGGTGTCAGAGTTTATGCCGCCCATGGGCCTCTGACTTGGCTTCACATACCGTCGAGAAATATCTCTCAGGCATGCCGGTTTCCTCACGATGTTTTCCTTCACCGTTTTTAAGCAAGTGATAATTATACAATACGCACATAAATCCGATAAGTCAGAGATGCGTGCCTTGTGTTCGAACTCGAGACCTTGGAAGTATTACATGAATCAATGTTTCACAATCACGTACGTTTCCGACAGTGTTTATAAATGTTTACAAATAAATACATGGCTTAGTTATTAACACCTCAATTTTTTTTAAACTATCCATTTTTAAATCTGATTTAAACATTTATAAAAAAATAACAGTCCTGGACTCCAGAAGTTCAGATTCCGAAACACAAAAGAGTACCACTTTCACTTGAAATAAATAGATTCTCTCACCTCAACACTACCGCCTGAAGACGATTCATGATAACTTCGAAGAAAGACGATATGAAAGTAAGACGTTATCTTAATGGTATCAATATTTAAACACTATAGTTGCCCTATTTGACGGGTATCGAGGTGATTCGAAATGTTTCGCCGTACCTAGGTATGCATTTTATATAGCAAACTTTTGCCCACGTCTTTGCGCCATTGTCAATACTTTGCGCACGAGTTTAGTAAAATAATTAATCATAAGATTATCAAACAGCACAGAATACTATCGCTGATTTTACTTCGCGATATTGTACATCAGTGCAATACACGCCACTGGGTGATAAAGATAATAGCTGTGTCACAGATAAATAACATAAACAACTAGAAAATAGTAGAACTGCTTCGTTGGTCTAGTGGTGGCAAGCGCGACTTCCGATCGTGAGGTACTGGGTACGATCCCCAGGTCGGGCAAAGTGTTATTGGGTTTTTCCGTGTGGAATTCCTCAGTAGGAGCAAGGAGTTTGGATTTGTGCTCGGTTGATGGCAATAGGCTCGCCCCCTATTACATGGGACTTAAACGTAACGGCGAAATAAGGGTGTTACTATACACGTCTGCCCAACCCTATGCGGAATACAGGCGTGATGTTATAAAATAGTAGAACTCTTTGTGAAAGAGTTCGTCCGTGGAAGTAACCACCATACCTACATCTGCCGTCAAGCCGCATTGCTGTGTTCTGGTTTGAGGGTTAGGGGTACCCGCCGCCTGACCAGTGACAGGCCCGAAAAGGCGGCGCGCAGTGTTCCGTGCGCGCTTCTCAGGAGGATGTGGGGCAAGGCCCCACAGAGGAGAGGTCCGCCAGAGGCTGGCGGACCGGGACCTGCCGGGGGTCAGGAGGAGGAACACCGTTGGTTTTTAGCCGGTAAGGGTCCGGCAGACACCCTCGCCTTCCCCGGGCGAGGGAAATTCATGAGTATATTCCAACGACATAAAAAAAAATGGGTGCTAAGGTGCTAATGATTACTTGTTTGGTATATACCGGCCTGATAAAGGTAAGCGTAGACCTGTCTGCAGCGTATGCATCGGCACGCGCGGCCTTGCCAACCAGCCGATGCGTGCGTTCCGTCCATGTGCCGATGCATTCAATGCGAACATGTGGGAGGCTGTCTTTATTTTTAATTTTATATTGAGACGTTAATGACTGATAGTGTTATCGGTAGTTGGTAACACTGTACAATGTTGATAAAGAAGGGTAGTCGTCAAGATAAATTAACGTATCTGACGTTATAAAAACAGTGGTCATTCGACGAAGCAGATGATTCTGTCGAACAGTCGAAGAAGTCTGATCTTTTATATCTGCTTAGCTTGTCCTTATTTTGTGATCTTGTGTAAATTATTATATTGTGAACTAGCTTCTGTAACTAACCACTAACCCAATTATAAGTACCTACTCTCAGTGGTGGAGAGTCTATGTTGGTTTCTTTTACTTTATTTACCATGCTCCCAATCCTGACATACTGATATTAGCTATAACTGTAATGATAGATTCACTCCTACATGATTATATTTCTGTCTTTTACAATAGCTCCAATATTCTGTTCGCATATGAAAAATTTCATAATATTCTTTCCTTTTCAAACTAGGCCACCATATTTTGTATTATAAATGCGTATCATAGCATGATACGCCATCATTTGATACGGATAGTGATAATTGTCTGGTATCTGGGTGTAAAGTACCTAACATAGCTTAAAACATAATTAGCCCATTACTATCCCACTGCTGGGCACGGGCCTCTTCTCAGAATGAGAAGCGTTTTGGCCTTAGTCCATCACACTGGCCTGGTGCGGGTTGAAAGTATTGAACAGGTGAATGAGTTTGTTTATTTGGGAAGTATATAGGGTGTAAACGAAATCATGCAATTCCTTCAAACCTCGTGATGTACTGCTGATATAGATTAACCCTGCACGGAATAATTTTGGATTCAATAAAAAAAATATTACAAGAAGTTAATATGTCGCACCTTTAGAGGCAATGCGTTAGTAAAAAAATCACAATAAACAAAGTTCTATTTAAAAATTATACTATTCTGTAATCGTATGTTATAGTGTACATAAATATCCATTATATGACCTCAAAAAATGGCTCAGAGCATCACGTACCTTTTTTTTTTTTTCGTTGGATAATCCTTTTGGATGTCCCATCGCCCAGTGAAGGCGAGGGGGTCTGCCGGACTCTTACCGACTAAAAACCAACGGTGCTCCTTCTCCTGACCGTTCGGCCAGGGTCGCGGGATTCGCAAAGCATGCACCGCAACCCCGGCAGGTCCCGGTCCGCCAACCCTCGGCGGACCTCTCCTCCTGAGAAGCGCGCACAGAACACAGCGCGCCGCCTTCTCGGGCCTGTTACTGGTCGGGCGGCGGGTCCCCTAACCCACCTAGCATCACGTACCTACTTAAATTTTATTGCGAAAATGTTGGTTTTCTTTTTTCTTTTTGCTCCTCTGTAAAATTTGATATTTTCGTTTAGAAACGGTTTGTCTTTAAAGGTTCGATGTGTTATTACCGTAAGGCATTAAAATGCAAATTATAGGAAACTTTTGCTGAGCGACTCTCGCTATCTGGGCGTTATGTTAATGATTTGTTGAACGAAGAAACCAATGGGTTTTTCGGAAATAAATTATTGGATCAAATCAAATCATTTATTTTGCGACATATGGGTATTGTAGACATAGTTCTTAAGTATAAATACAGATTATCACCATATTCGACCATTAAACGGCATGCAAAATTAGAACAAAATATTATATTTTTAATAGAAGGAATATCCATTATGTAAAGCAATAGATGGCCCATCAATAACCCGTTTAATAAACAATAATAATAATAATGAAATCAATTGAAAAGAAATGTCAATTTTATATTAAATGTCAATAATCAAATTACAATATTCCATCTTCCATCATTTAAATATTCATTAGTAGAGTAATAACATTTTTTAATTAATATTGATTTTATTTTATTTTTGAATCTGTCGATATTAAAAGTTAAATTGTAATTGGATGAAAACTTAATTCTGCACATTGTCCTATGTGGCTCTTGGCCAGAAAAGCCCGTCCCCATAAGGATAAAACCAACTTCAACCACTTAGAAAAGGAAATTACAACGTATTTACTTATTTAAAGTTATATAGGTTTAAGTTCCCATTGTCTTTCACACCTAATTTACACTTATAATTATTAACTTAATGTAGGTATGTCAGCTTATCTGTATCTCCATAATTAGTTATTTCCAAAAACCAGCCAAGTGCGAGTTGTACTCGCGCACCGAGATTTCCGTACCCATGGAAGAAATATTTTGTCCAATTTCAAATATATTTTTTTTTGGATCCTCTCATCTACTTACCTAATTTTGTTTGTAAAATATTTATGCTGATTTCTAAAAATCTGTGTTAGTTATAGACATAGTTTTATTTTGCCATTTTTTAAAAATCTTTTGATTATCCTCATGGATGTCCCTCGCCCTGGGAAGGCGAGGGTGTGTGCTGGACACTTACCGGCTAAAAACGAACGGTTTCCCATCCTTCTAACCTATGGCGGGGTTACGGGATTCGCTGTTGCATGCACCGCAACCCCGGCAGGTCACGGTCCACCAGGACCTTTCCATTGTTGAGGCAATCTTCCCCTGCCCCACTTCATTCTGAGATGCGCGCGCGGAACACGGCGCGCATCTCCCGGACCTGTTACTGCCAGTACCGGTCACTTAAGTGCTCATAGCATCGGGAATAATGCGAATTTTGCTTTCAAATTTTGACAATATATTCTTGAGTAGTTATACTAACAATTTATGGAATAAAAAAAGTAGATTTTTTGATCGGTCTAAACTGGTTTCCCCCCTTAAGGTAGTTGCCATTCATGCCCCATCTCAAATTACCACCCTGTACATCTGATATATTATATCATGTGCACTAAAATAAAAATCTCTATATTGTTAAATAATCTGTCGTCAACTCGTTACTCGTTGCCGAATTTGTAATAACCAAAGACTACAATATATAGTAATAACTAAGTAAAAATAATAAGAATGAGGCGCGGCTCGGGTGAAACTGCATGTTTCAAGGTTCCCCCCACTCACATGCAGCTCAAGTTTATTGGGTAATTTTGGGTAACCCGAATAAAAACTTTTCATAAAGATAACCCCTTCAAAGGCTTAAGTCATTGAACGGGTTAACACCTTCAAGGTGTTATCATAATGAAGGTGTTAACCGTTTTGCTGGGTTCCGAGGATGAAACTCGAATAAAATGTAACACCGCGATGTAAGTTACCGCATATACTTACGGGTTACCCTGTCGAAAGGCTTAACTCTTAATTAACCGGGGTTGTACGGTCCCTGGTTACTGGTCAGGCGACGGGTCCCCTAACCCGCCGCCCGCAAGCCACTCAAAAGAGTGGCCGGAGATCGTCGCGCGCCCTCCGGCAAATAGATTTTCCTGTATATTTACATAAATCTCTATCATAGCTATTTATTCCAGATTTTTTGCTTTGCAAACTTTGGGGATAAGGGGGGAATGGTATTTTTCAGACGTTTTTCTTCATTAAGTCTAAAACTGTGCAGCATGAAATAAAAATATATTTTATAATGTGCAAATGAAGTCTAAGGGTTCCTTTTTTACCATGTTGGTACGGAACCCTAAAAAAGTTACAAAAAAATGATTTAATACACGATAGCGCTTCATAAAGGATTAAGATAATAAACGCAAATTTACGTTAATTTTGTTTGTAACAAAATAACAAAATATAATGATGCTCTCACACGGGCGATTTAAATTGCCGAAAAATAATAAAAACATTATTATCATTTTAGATTTTTGTCATTATCAAGCAATTGTTGCTCCACAGGCGCTGTACCTAATCGTAGTATTGAGCAACTTATACCCTTTGCACACGATACGAGCCCAGCGTTGTATACAAAAAGTCGGTAGAATAAAAAGTTTTAATGAACCGTACTCTGGTCATAACTAGATGTTGAATTCATGTAAACAATCTGCCCAAATGATTTACAAAATTACAGTATTTTTACTTTGTTTTTTCCACTCTATTATTCTATATATTCTATGTGAATGTGACACAAGTCTCACATTCACAAACACCCAGACCCGGAACAATTATCTGTAAGCAATACAACACTTTGTTCCATGCGGGAATCGGATCCACAACCCGTTGTGTCGACCAATCGCTTAGCCATTGCGTCCAACGTGATAATAACATGAAATAAAATAACGTGAAATACATTTTCATTTTATATACTGTGTAAAGGTCTAGAGTGGAGCAGTTTTGCAGTAAAACGGGTTTTACGGTAAAAGGGATATATTTTATATGAAGGGTAAGTCACTTTGACAAAACTGAGAGCTAAGGAAGCGCGCGGCGAGTGGGCCGGCACCCCTTCCTCTTCAGTTCGCCCCTCACTCCGTACGCTTCCTCTTACAGCATTATAAATTAACTAATAACTAACTAGGTAAGTATTATTCTACATATTATGATTCGCGTCGCTAACACACAGTATCTGATTTTTGCCACTTCATTGCCTTCCTTGTATAAAAATTGATATTAATGCATTCGCAACTACATAATACTTAACTAATACTTAACTAATACTTGTATAACAATATTCCAAAATACATATACATGTATTAGTTTGTTAATATAAATTCAAGTTGGGCTGGAACATACTCGAATTATTTTGTTACTACCGCATGTTTATAGGTACTCCTATCTCTTCGGCGACAGTCGACGGCGACAATTAATTGCTGAAAAAATTGCCCGTCTAAAACCAAGTTAATGCCGAGTACAGACCAAGCGAACGAGAGTACCTAAGCTGTGAATACATAAGATCAGTCATTGTGGTTTCAGACACTTGGAACTAGATTACCTTGTTTGTAGAAACCTGTATATTTTTTTATAATCGTTTACGAGTGGTAATTCAGTCGCGAACATGACTTATGTCAAAGTGGCTGTGTTCAGGTAAGCGTTACGTCATAATTATTATAACTACAAGTAACTTTTTTCTTTTTTTTTCGCCGGGTTAGTAATCGTTATACCTAGTTGTCCTCCTCCGTGGGGTGGGCGGAACGGTCTGTTAGACTCTGACTGGATGACACTCTAGTGTTTCCTCTTACACAGTCGGGGTGCCGGGAGCAATCAATTCAACCACAGCCCTCGACTGGTACCGGCCAGTCTCTGCAGGCCCCGCCTATTAAAAAGGGTAGGAGAATGAGATGTAAAACTCCTCCCGTGACTTCTAAGAGGAGCACAAGTGGAGCACTACGCGCCGCCGCCTCAGGTTCTGTTTGGTTCGGGACGTCCCCAAGTCCACCGCCCCTGTACTCGTTTAGGGGGGTGCAAGAGGGCGTTATCTGCCCTCCGCCGACGCCCAGTGCGCTTGTTGAGGGCCGAGAGAGCGCTCGTACTCTCCATCTCCCTTCAGCTCTCCGCAGATTCCTTCTGCGAGATAACTGTTTCGCAGAAGGAAGTCACCGCGTCAACTGCGGGTAATCTAAGCCAGACACAATGGACGTAAGACACGGACAGGGCGGGTTTGTATAAAATGTGATGTCCAATGCTTGTCTTTTTAACCGACTTTCAAAAAAGGAGGAGGTTCTCAATTCGACTGTATGTTTTTTTCTTTTTTTGTATGTTTGTTCCGCGATATCTTTCTAATTGTGAACCGATTTTAATGATTCTTTTTTTGTTTCAAAGAGTATTCTTTCGAAATGGTCCCATTAAAGTTTGGTGAAGATCTGATGAAAAACTTCGGAGATAGACAATTTGAAGTCTGTTTAGTTTTGTTAAAAAGTTATTATTCATCCAAACGTGCGTCCCGTCCGCGTTCCGCCCTCTCTGTGTGCATTGCGCGTAAGTGTACGCGCAGAGATGGAGCCGGGAGAGGGGCAAATAAAAAAAAACATATTTTTAATAACCGCTAACGAAAATGTAAAATTTCTTGTATGAATACAGTGACAGCGGGAAACCTCTTGAGTTGAAAAACAGTTGGATCTCGTTCTTTTTTGCATAGATGTTTAGTTAAACGTATTGAACACTGTGTAAAAGTTTGTCCAGGTATATTGGTTGGACCTTATACAGGCTGTAAACGAAATCATGTAATTCCTTCAAACCTCGTGATGTTTGTCGTGATTTGTGATGTTGAACGTGATTTTTTTGCTCGATATTGATAACGGCAACAGGTAGACGCTTGAAATATTCACAGAATATTAAGTTATTTATTCACTATAAAAATAAATAATGAAATTAAAATAAAACAAATATTTAAGGGGGGCTCCCATACAACAAACGTGTTTTTTTTGCCGTTCTTATAGATAATGGTACGGAACCCTTCGTGCGCGAGTCCGACTCGCTCTTAGCCGGTTTTCTATGCATCGACCGCCACCGGGGCGCATGCTAATTCCGTGCAATGTTTTACCAAAAGTGAAAAAAGTTTTAAAAAAAGTTGAAAATGTTTTTTAGGTTAGAAAAAAATATCACTTGGGTCTCGTTCTCGATCTCGTAATACGGTCATTTAAATAATGTATTAAAGGTAAACATACCATTTATCGTGAAACATTCGTTTTGCTTTAAGAATTAATTAAAAGTTTTGAAGAATCATGTACGCCAGGTTGGTGCTAATCAAATCTAAATACCTCATCATATGATGAGATCTACGTAAATTCCATCATATTTATGATGACGTTCACGTCGTTGGTAACAGTTGCGTCAACAATATTAGATGATCATAATCATAATCGTTTATTGCTTTCATATTGTTTACGAGGTGTAAACATAATTGTGACGTCTCAAACATGAACCTTGCTAGGGCATAGCTATGTGTTTAAAAAAATTAATAGTAAAAAAACATTTTTAAAAACAAACTTTTATTTAAATGTTCTAAAAAGAAGAAAATAAACTTTAAATTGAATCAAACCCATCAATTTATTACATTATACAATTAATTAATTAATATGATATAAAAGTTTGTCGCGAGATTTACAATTTTATGAAATGCAATTTGTTTTTCTTTGTATTTCTTGTGTCAAGATCTAGTTACATATTATATTTTTGTTTATTTAGTATCTCGCGAAAAGCTTTTATATTATATAAATAAAATTAATTGTATATTGTAATAAATTGATGGGTTTTGTGTAATTTAAAGTTAATTTTCTTCTTTTTAGACCATTTAAATAAAACTTCGTTTTCAAAAATGTTTTTTTGCTATTAATTTATTGTTTATTTTTTAGTATGTCATGGTGAAAGTTAGAACGGACTTTCAAAATTGAATGCGTATACAACATTTCATGTCTGTGCTGCTAACCATTGAGGAGTTCCCTAGTCAGGACCCAACCCTGAGTGCAGCAACCATGTCACGGTAAAACTTAAAACCGGCTATCATAATAAAATGCGTACACAAAATTTCGTGTCTGTGCTGTTGACCATTGAAGATTTCCTTTATCTGGAGCTAATCCTGGATGTCGATTCAGGTCATGCTTACCATAAAAATGTATGTTCATCGTAAATGAATCAACATGTAAAAATTCAACTCCGTAGAGTAAGAGGAAATGGTTCAAAATTCAGTTGCAAGATTTTAACAGAACATACTAGGTATACCAAACATTGCAAGTTAAATAAAAGCTTGTAAAAACTAATATCTAATTATTTATTCTGCATTTATTACAAAGTAAATGTGGCTGTCATCATTAATTATTTAATATTTTATTATTATACATAACATGATTTTATCACTTGCGTTGACGGTGAAGGAAAAACATTGTGAGGTAACCTGCACACCTGATGCAAAGTTCTCGATGGTGTGTGTAGTCTGCCAACCCGCACCAGGCCAGCGTGGTGGACTAATGCCTAAACCCTTCTCATTCTGAGAAGAAGCCCGTGCCCAATAGTGGAACAGTAATGGGCTAATTATGTTTAAATGTTTTGTTTTTTTACACGCTTTAAATTAGCTTCACGTGTAACTAACTAAAAATCTAAAAAAATCTTGGAAATCTATTTTAACCTATCTACTTCTAAATGTCGTATCGAAATGAAACTTTGTATGTATATGTATTATAGTTCGGATCACAATAAATAATTTGGTATCTTGGAGCTGATCTGACGATGGAGCCAGGAGGTGGATAGTGGAACTCTTCAGTGGCTACTAGTAAATCCCTCGAGTAACGTGTCAATATGATTTTTTTCAAGAGTCCAATAGATTGCACTTGTTGTTGAGGGTCTGATGATGGAGACAGAAGGTGGATAGTGGAACTCTTCGGTGGCTACTAGCAAACCCCTCAAGTTTGGGCTCATATGATTCGTCTAGACGAGTTCAATACATTGGGCTTGGTAACCAGGGCCTGATGATGGATCGAGAACATGGCTACTAGTAAAGCCCTCGAAAATATTATAACTTAATTAATTTAACTTAACTTTTAAAAAACGCGAACAAAGCCAACTATAAATTAATTCTGTACCAGTAATATGTTAAAAGTTATTTTAAGACTGAAAAATAAAAATATGTAGTTTAAAAAACTAATAACACGGCTACTTAGTGTGAGAATGTTGTATTCAATGAAATATGTTACGATAAACTTCTTTTGTTTTATCCAACACTGTTATCAAAAACAGAATCAGACAGTTTGAGATAAATTAAATCTAAGTAAATTTACATGTGATTATCTAGTTTTTTAGATATGAGTGGCTCTAAATGTTGGACCATGTAGGTAAAGCGAGAATATTAATTTCTAATTGCTGAAGAAGATAAGAATCTGTATTGTTTAAAAATCTAAAAATACTGAGAAGGTTATTTATTCATACATAATGGTATGGGAAAATACATTTAAATAATCTTAAGCGTATTCCAGACGACACAGTTTCACTAACAATTGTATTGGGTGTGTTCTCTCAAACCAACGCGTTTAGTACCATTTGAAAATGGATGAATGTCTGTATAGAGTGCCTTAAATGAAATGCCGGATTTTACAGAAAAATGCCTGTAGATCGCTCTTGCAAATATTAGGCAGTTAGCAAGGTCTGTAGCGGGGCTGACTACATAGTGTGCTCCGTTCGTACGTAAGTATCATCACTCATAGAGGCTTTTTGAATGCATGCTTATACCTGTGTCAGAGTAATGTTGGCCGCAAACCTGTGTAAACCTTAAAATGCCTGTCAAATGCGACAAATGCCTGTCATATGGTAACACTAAATGCGTTCAGCTTACGGCCGCGCTAGCGAGCACGGTTGCGATCAGTTACTGCAATTGTACTTGTGGCGATATGTTCAAACCAAACGTATAGCGACATGTTCAAAGGAAAGACGTGTTCAAGCTGAACGCCTTGGTTTGAGCGTACCTTTAGTCAGATTTACTATTTATCGCCAACTTGCTGTCCACATAACAGTTTGATTAGCAAATTGTCAATAAAATCGTGTCGTCTGGTATACGCTTTACTTTTGTTTTATTTTAAAAAATGCTTAGTTGTAAAGCCGGGTACAAACTGCTGTAACGTAACATGCAATGTAACATGAAAGGTACGTAGTATGCACGCGTAGTGTGCACGGTTCGTGCGTCAATGGTATCAAGTCATGTTACTAGTACATGAGCACGGCTTACACCCAAACACGTCTTACCTTTTGCTTCTTATTTTATTAGGTTAATTCGAATCTTTGTGAACCATTTCATTAGGTATTTAAATAGATATATTATGCAGATAATTTAGGCTACGACGTGGCTAGCCTAGACGGGAGTCCTTCGTAGATCGCTACGTTAGCGCTACGACCACAGAAATGCTACCACAAACGAATCTAAGAAAGCGAAGCCGATTGAATATAACATTAGAAAAATAAAACCCACTTATGTTTATTGCTATATTAAATAGAGTACCTATAGTTATTTTTAAGAACGATCGATGTTGTAAAGTTTATAAATCTTGTAAACCGATGGTTGGTAGACCTTACTACGCCAACGGTAGTACCTATTATTTGGCTGCGGTGAATCCAATCCCGCGACCCCGGCCATAGGTCTCAGAGGATCACCGTGGTGGTTTTAGATGGTAACGGTCCGACATACCCCTCACCTTCCCCAGGGTGGAGGATATCCATGAGGATTTCTCCGGGTTTAAAAAAAACATTACCCATCAATTTAGCCATGAGCTACTTACTCATGTATGTGGTACCATGGGTTTTTTTTGTGATCTTGTACTGTCCCACTGCTGGGTAAAACCCAAGGCACGCACCTCTGACATTTCGGATTCATGTGCGTATGGTACAATTATCACTTGCTTAAAAACGGTGAAGGAAAACATCGTGAGGATGCCTGAGAAATATTTCTCGACGGCATGTGAAGCCAAGTCAGAGGTCCATGGGTGACATAAACTCTGACACCAGGTTAGTCACTAACCACACGAAAAGAAGACGAAGCTGGGTAAAAGCCTCCCCCAAATCCTTCCATGTATTCTTTTCCTACACCACCTCAAACCAGCCCTCCCGGTAAGGGTTAACAGGCCCAAAAATAAAAAAGCCGGACACAGATTCATTAGCCGGACATTTTGCCTTAAAAGTCTGACACGCTTTGTTTTTAAAAGAAAAAAATATTGATGCTTTTTATTAGTGTATTTGTTACTGTTATTCATTTGAGACATACTCTACTCTTAATTCTATGTTATTATGAATCATCGGCATCTTTTGGCGGGGCGGGGTTGACTATAAGCCTAACAAAAGCCGGACGGCTTGTATATATTTGGTCGGACACGACTGTCAAAAACCCGGACACCTGCCAACTACTCGCAGTACGCGTCCAGGTCATCTCGACTCCTCTTTCTTGTTCCATGGGCTATAGCTACTTTTATTATTTTCAGTATTCTGATCAGTGGGGCATGGAGCGTTGAAGAACTGAAGTTCCCACCATGGTTCAAGTTCGGAGCAGCTACATCGGCATATCAGGTGGAAGGTGGATGGAATGTCAGCGGTGAGACTTGCTTTCTTCTTCATCAACATATGGTCAAGCCTGCTCCATGAAGTGTCTAAAGCAGGGGTGGGCAAACTTTTCTCATCAAGGGTCAAAAAACAGAGTCGATCTTATGGGGGCCAGAATGTCCATGGCATGATGTTAAAATTTGTGATTGGAGTTTCACTTGTTCTCACCCTATAGTGAGACAATGGTGTCGATTCAGTTGCGCACTTTGACAGGACTACACTAAACTAAGGGTGTTTGTCTCTTTCTGTTTCAATAGAAAAAGAAAGTGTGTTTGAATGCCAAACTCCAGGTTTGCTGCTAGGGGTCTTGACTGACCAATTAAAACCACTAGATTTCAATATAAGGACTATATTTCGATAGATAGGTGGCTGACTACAATAAGAAGACAGCCGATGCGTGTGCGCACGCTAAGGTAACGGCAGAGTGAGTGTCCGAGCTGTAGCCGGTCAGCGGCTGAGCCTAAGGTGGGGGTCGGCGTAGAAGGCTCTGGAAGCCCGTAGAATGTACAGAAGCGACCCGCTGGCACGGCCCGATGTGACGTCAGGAACAAAGTGACAGTTGCGTTTAGTGTAGTATAGAAATGTCAAAATGTGCTAATGAATCCATACCATTGAAGGCGTATGATAACAATAACATAACTTAGTAGTGTCGACACAAACAACACAGGTAAACACATTTATTTTCGTGACTATTCAAAAGGTTTCTACGACAACAGTTGTTGGCGGGCTGGAGCTGGCCTGCGAACCTTTGCCCATCACTGTTCTAGAGTAACCATGGAGTTTCTTGTCGGCTCTTCTCCATGGGTAACGACAAATTGGAACCGTGCACATAAATTTGACTTTCCATAAACGCTTGTAACGGTTTACCTATGTGAGATATTATTTTAGATTTTTATCTGCTAAAAAGATCTCTAGTCGTGATCATCAGCAAATCCATAAAGATACGACTATTATTTTCCAGATAATTTCTGCTTTTTAGGGTTCCATACCAAAATGGTAATGAAGGAACCCTTATGGTGCGACTTCGTCCGTCTGTCTGTCACAGCTACTAATTTCAGAAACTAGGTACTAATACGACCGACTTGAAATTACGAATAGTTTTAAATAATGCGTACCCATCTAAATTGCAAATGAAATAATCAAAAAGATTTTTTTTCAACACACTTTCTCAATAAGTGGCTCTTATTGCACCGCTTTTAGGTTTGTAATGTAGCTTATTGCGGACTAGTCCGGTAAAATGTACCACAGATTAATGATATATTACATCTACGATTTTCACTTAACATTTTGTTTAAATTGTAGCAAATAGTTTTTACGCCTATAAAAAGTAAACTTTTTTATTATAAAAATAAAATAAATAAACGGTGTTAATTAAGATATCAGAAACTAGCTGTGTCTTCACGGCTCCGCCCGTAACCTATGTTACTCAGTGATAATGTAGCTATCTAACGGCAAAAGAATTTTTGAAATCGGTCCAGTAGTTTTTATTCGTTACATACAGAAATACAAATCTATCCTCTTTAAAATATTAGTATAGATAAACATTTCATTTCATTTAATTATTTATTTTTATCAGCAAATTAACATTAATGTAGGCGACGCATAAAATTATATTGTTTAATGTGTGACGCTGGGCGACCGTCGCGCCACCCCGCGGCTTTGTTGTCACATTTGGTACTGTCATATTTTTTCAGTAATTTGTTTTTGCATGCATATTTTATTTCGCTCGCCTATTTTCTACCATTCATTGTATCCTGCTGTTTTCCTTATCCCTCGCTTACAATTAATTTGTGTTATAAACACAATAATAATCACTTTTTTTAATATTAGGCTGTTTGCCCTGTGGTCTCTCACCTGCGCGTGCATAGCTAACTCGGCCACGGGCACCACAGGTTAATTATATATGTTTATAAAGAAATCCACGCGCCATTTTTCACAAATTCTTTAGTATTAAAGACTTAAAGTCTGTTATTTTCCTCGCAAGTGTGTTGAAAAACGTCGTATAAAACGCATGTGCATTGATCATTACACTCTCGGCTCACTTATCGCACTTGCCTGCGGCTCGCGCGCACAATACCGCCTCGACCGTAATAACCAGTATAGCACACTTGTATCATAATGTACTATAATATTGTAACAGTGCCCAAAATGGCGGTTTGAAACTTGAAACTGGGGTTACGAAGTCAAGTGGGGTATCATATTATGAAAGGGCAAAATTTACAATTTGGCACATTATAAAATATATTTTAATTTATGCCGTCCAGTTTTTGACTTATGAGGAATAAAGTCGGAAAAGAAACCCTTGCCCCCTTTTTTCTCCGAAGTTTTCAAAACGAAAAATCTGGAATAAATAGAATTGATGGAGGTTTATGTAAATATTACAGGAAAAATAAAACGATGTCTATAACAAGCACAGTTTTTTTATAAAACAGTAAAATAACCATTTTACAAACTAGATGAGCGGTTCCAAAAAAATGAAATTTAATTTGGAAAATGGAATAAAATATTTCCTCCAACGGTACAAAACCCTCGGTGCGCGAGTACGACTCGCAATTGGCCAGTATTTTTACACGGAATGGCTGCTATCTGATGATTGTAAAATGTACGATTGTTGGTTTTCGCAGTTTGAATATCCAAACCTTTACACCGTAGAATACAAAAACTTCTAATATTTCGTGTTTGCACACACATCTGATGACCACACCGCGTGGGTCATCGAGGTTGTCTTAAGTGGCAACCAAAAGAAAATTATATGGGCCGTGTTATGCAATAATGTGTCAACTCACAAAAATATGAATTTTGTGTTAACGTCATCTAGTTCTTGTGGTAAGTCTACTTAACGCTTGAAAAAATGCCCAGAACTGTAGTAAATTTAATAGAGCGTCTATCAAAAAAGTCTTAATGCAGTTTGCATTTTTTCAAGCGTTTGGTAAACCTACCACTATAACTAGATGGTGTTAACACAGAACTAATATTTTTGTGGGTTGACACATTATTGCATAACACAGCTCATATATGGGTTAACCGGTTTAACGCGCTCTCCGAGTAATGTATCTCTCTGTAATCTCTCAAAAGTAATGCTAGACACCTAAACAAAGTTATCGTCTTTCAGATAAAGGGGTTAGCATCTGGGATCATATGATTCACCAGAATCCTGAGGTGGTGGTGGACCGTAGTAACGGAGATGTGGCGTGCGACTCCTACCACCAGTGGAGGAGAGACATAGAGATGTGTGAGGAGTTAGGACTGGATATGTACAGGTAACTGTCCAATTTGTCAGAATAAATCTTCATCTTCTTCTTTTCGTGTGGTTAGTGACTAACCTGGTGTCACAGTTTATGCCGCTCATGGGCCTCTGACTTGGCTTCACATGCCGCCAAGAAATATCTCTAGGCATGCCGGTTTCCTCACGATGTTTTCCTTCACCGTTTTTAAGTAAGTGATAATTATACAATACGCACAACATGCATCCGAAAAGTCAGGAGGTCTTGGTTCGAACTCGAGACCTGTAACTTGGCAGTCTGACAGTCACAGCACTAGGCTATCACTGCGTTGTCAGTCTAAAATCTAAATGATAAGCCAGGAAAGGGTGGCGGTGTCACCAAAACGAGAGGGCTAGCTGGAGTCCACTGGCATACCTGCGTGTAGCTACGGGATTATCTTCCTACTGTACGGTCCATGTCCAGCAGCGGATTCAGATAGGCTTGGTGGGAACCCTGAAGACGCACCCCGTACACATTCATGCACTGGACTCGATAACTCTTCCTCCTAGCCTTTTCCCAACTATGTTTTGAATCAGCTTCCAATCTCACCAGATGCGGGTAAATACTTACACGTGTATTTTACACGGAGCGATTGCCATCAGACTTCCGCAACCCAGTTACTGAGCAATGCCGATATCCTAAGGTTAGACCGGTTGTCAGACTTTCGGGCTTCTGTAACGACTGTCATAGGTATTCTTATGTAGCCATTAGCCACATTGCTAGTTAAACATTCCCTACCCAAATTATTCCTAATTCCTAGACTGCATTAAACACTACTTACAGATATTCCATATTTACATATAAAAACTACAATATTTCTTCAACCTGGTGAAAAGTTGGTGCAGGTGAGCCTCGTGCTGGTCCTGATCTCGAGAGAAGATCAAAAAATCGTCGAGATAACAATAACAAAAGTCTAGGCCACGAGTCATTTCGTCCACGAACCTCTGAAAGGTTTGACCAGCGTTTCTGAGACCAAAAGTCATGAACGGACACTCGTACAGGCCAAACGGGGTGGTTATTGCCGTCTTCTGAATGTCCTCTTTGCTAACTGGTATCTGGTTGTAAGCTTTTACCAAATCAATTGTCGAAAAGACTTTACAACCAGATATACTTTGTGTAAGGTCGTGAACATGCTAATGGGATACCTGTCAGGTATAATCCTAGAGTTGAGCAGCTTGTAGTCGCCGCAGGGACGCCAACTGTTGTCCTTTTTCGGCGCTAAATGCAGTGGTGACGACCACGGACTCTCGGATGGGCGAGCTGTACCATTGCTCAACATCATCTCGAATTCCTGCTTAGCAATCTTCAGCTTATCAGGAGCTAACCTGCGCGGAGAACATGAAATTGGGGGACCAGGTGTAGTTCTGATGTGGTGTACAGTGTTGTGTGTAGGGATGCGTGGCGTGCCAGCAGGTCGGGTGATTTCTGGATACATATCTAAAATTTTATGGAATCTAGAATCCCCAGTCAAGACCTTCACAGAACAAGAATCTAAGGCTTTTGTAATGGAAGCTATAACAGACAATGATGTGGTGTTGTCAGTTAATCGCTTATTGCGAATGTCTACCAGCAAGTTGAAAAAGCTTAAGAAGTCAACACCAATAATTACTTTAGTTACATCAGCAACTACAAACCGCCATGGAAAATTACGGCGTAGACCGAAATCTAAATGAAGTTGCAGGTAACCATACGTGTCTATTATAGTTCCATTAGCCGCTGACAATTGGTAATTAGATTTAGCACGCTGTTCATGAAGCACAAATTTCGGAAACACACATAAATCACTACCAGTGTCTATAAGAAAAGGGATCTTTGTTTGGCGGTCAATGATGAATAGGCGACCAGTGGACGTGGGACAATCGTCAGTCGCCATTACCGACTGCCCTTGCCGTTTCCCGATATCTTGAAGTCGCATGGCTTGATGCACTTGCTAGTATTGGCCCCAAACTTGCCATGATACCAGCAAAATGGATGTTTGCGATGATTGGAGTCGGAACGCTTGGCTGATCGTCTTCGCTGATGGTCACTGGAACGGGATTGCGAACGAGGTCTTCGGTTCAACTCCATTGTGAGATTTTCACTGCCCTTCGCAATTCAGCGATTTCACTGGCCATCTCTTGTATGCTGGGTCCGGGCGTAGATGTTGCAGCAACTTGGCTCGGGGACACGATGTCCTGAACCCTGTCTGCCAGTTCTGCCAAAGCCTCAAGGGAGCCTTGTGGCTGTGATGCTAAGAGGGTCTGGACGTTGCTAGGCAGACGACTGCTCCAAATAGTCCGCAGAAAATCGTCTGGAACGCTCGGCCCGTCTAAACTTTGAAGATGCCGCAAGAGTTGTGAAGGCTTGCGGTCACTCTTCGTGCATGAGCAACTGCTTGACTTTTTTTCGTGCGAGGCTGACAGGCGCTTGATCAGCTCCTGCTTCAGTTACTCGTACTTATTTTGAGAAGGAGGAGAAAGGAAAATATCTCTCACTTGCTTCGAGTATCACGTCGGGGTCACCACTTTAGCGATAGATTGTTATCGATGTTTGTATCGCTATAATTTATGTTTGTGTCGGGTGAGCGGAAGAAAACAGTGTATGGAATATCTGTAAGTAGTGTTTAATGCAGTCTAGGAATTAGGAATAATTTGGGTAGGGAATGTTTAACTAGCAATGTGGCTAATGGCTACACGTATGACACCCGGGACCGACAGGTTAACGTGCTCTGCAAGTCACGGAGAGGTCTTGATGTGTAACGAACGGTCACCCATCCTCGGACTGACCGCGGCAAGCGCAGCTTAACATCGCAAATCAGTGTGATGCAATGATTCGCGCAGTTGTTAATTAGCCACGAGCCCTTCAAACGCGCGCTGGACTCGGTAACACAAGTGAACCCTGATTTAAAGACCAACGATCACGTTGCCTCTCCTTCTCTTGCAGATTCTCAATATCCTGGCCTCGTCTGCTTCCGTCTGGGTACCCCAACTACATCAGTGAGGATGGCAAGAACTACTACAACAACCTGATCGACGGTCTACTGAAGAAGGGCATCCAGCCCGTTGTCACAATCTACCACTACGACTTGCCGCAGTCTTTGCAAGATCTAGGTAAGTATTCATAGATTAGGGATGTTTTTTGAAGGCGTTGGGTTCCGAAACGTAAAATTGCTGGAATATAGATACCCATGTGCGTCAGAAAATTGTATTAAGCGCCAAACCTACCAGCAAGTTTGGTTGCGCAAGGTCAACCGACTTTCAAACTATACTATACACCCGCAGCAAGTTGACTTGTGCAAGTTTTACAAACTAAGCAAGCAATGGCTTGCAAAAACTTGCACACTTTATAAGTAAATTAATAATATTCAATTATTTTATCTCAGACACCATAAGTAATACAATGTCCATATAAATGAATAGCATTTGTCAATAAATTATTAAGTAATTTAAAGTAAAGAAAGGCGATAATGGTGCCGAATCTGTTGCGCACTTTGACAAGAATATACTAAACTAAGGGTGTTTGTCTCTTTCTGTTTCAATAGAAAAAGAAAGTGACAGTTGCGTTCAGTCTAGTTTAGTATTGTCATAAAGTGCTATAGAATCGACACCATTTACTTGCATTCGTTACGACGTATTTATACTAATATTATAAAGCTGAAGAGTTTGTTTGTTTGTTTGAACGCGCTAATCTCAAGAACTGGTTGGAATTGAAAAAATATTTTTGTGTTGGATAGTCCATTTATCGAGGAAGGTTATAGGCTATATAACATCACGCTACGCACAATAGGAGCGGAGTATAAATAAAAAATGTTGCGAAAACGGGAAAAATGTCCACCCGTGCGAAGCCGGGACGGGCCGCTAGTTTATTTATAAACGACTAGCTGTGTCCTCACGGCTCTGCCCGTAGCCTATGTTACTCAGTGATAATGTAGCTTTCTAACGGCAAAAGAATTTTTGAAATCGGTCCAGTAGTTTTTAAGTTTATTCGTTACATACAAAAATACAAATCTTTCCTCTTTATAATATTAGTATAGATTATCTATCTGGGTCATTAGACTCGAATGTAAATTACATAAGTCCATTTAATTGCCCTTTCCGAAATTTTAATGGAAGGCCGTTTTTTGAGAAATTACAAGAACAAAGTTATGTGGAAATATCCTGCTAGGCTTCAACCAGTACCAATATTTAAAAAAAATGTAGATTTATTATCTGTGCTCGGCTATAAGAGGGGCATCAGATAACAGTATTCGTTCATTTGAGTCTGACAAACGAAAGTAGAGATTAATAAGGTTTAAAAAATAACAGCATAGCAACCCCAAAATAAAGGAATAAGAATAACCTAGTTTGATACTTTTGAATTATTTGTTTTTGTTGAAAAACAGTTGCCATTTAAAAAGTTTGTATAATAATCCGAGTCACTACTTTCGTTTGCCAGACTCTACTTTCTGAAAATCTGATTCGATCAATCTGAGCAGTTGACTACTACGCTACGGGCTGCAGGATCGATTCCCGCACGGAACAAATACTATTTCAACACACTTGCTAATAAAGTGGCTCTTATTGGACCGCTTTTAGGTTCGTAATGTAGCTTATTGCGGACTAGTCCGGTAAAATGTACCACAGATTAATGATAATCTAATGTCTAGGAATTTCACTTTACATTTTTTTTTAATTTTATCAAATCGTGTTTAAGCCTAAAAATAGTAAACTTTTTTAATATATATAAAAATAGAATAAATAAACTGTGTTAATTAAAATGTCATAAATAAACATTTCATTTCATTAAATTATTTATTTTTGTTAGCAAATTAACATTAATTAATGTAGGCGACGCATAAAATTATATTGTTTAATGTGTGACGATGGGCGATTTTTTGCACGCATGTTTTCTTTTGCTCGCCTTTTTTCTACCATTCATTGCATCCTGCTGTATTCCTTAACCCACGCTTACAATTAATTTGCGTTATAAACACAAAAATAATCAGTTTAATTATTTATTAGGCTGTTGGCCCTGTGGTCTTTCACCTGCGCGCGCATAGCTAACTCGGCCACGGGCTCCACTGATTAATTATATATGTTTACAAACAAATCTACGCGCCTTTTTTCACAAAACATTTTGTATTAAAGACTTAGTCTGTTAATTTCCTCGCAAGTGTGTTGAAAAACGTCGTATGAAACGCGAGTGCATTGATCATTACACTCTCGGCTCAGTTATCGCACTCGCCTGCGGCTCGCGCGCACAATACCGCCTCGACCGTAATGACCAACATAGCACACTTGTATCCTAGTGTACTATTATGGCCTACGGATAATTGCTATGGTTCTGCGTGTTTGTACACGAGATATTTATGTTTATGAACGTAACAAAAATAACTGAAATCCGTAGATAAGGGGCTACAGTAAAATAAACTTTATCTAATTCATGGTATAATAATACAATGTAGTCTCTTCCCGTGTCAGCTAGGTCACGTGACAGTACCCATCTACGTCATAGCTAATGATGAATTAATAGCTTCGGCTTCTAATGTCAAATTTTATTGTTATTGGTGGGAGAATATCACAAATGGTGACGTAATACCATCGTCGAGGATACCTTGTTTTATTATACAATGATTAGAGATTGCAATTGCTGGATCCCTCATCCAGCAATCCAGCTGGATCCAGCTGGAATTATGTTGGTACAGCAAAAGTCCAGCTGGATTGATCTTCTTCTTTTCGTGTGTTTAATGACTAACCTGGTGTCGAGAGTTTATGTCACCCATGGGCTTCTGACTTGTCTTCACATGCCGTCGAGAAATATCTCTCAGGCATGCCGGTTTCCTCACGATGTTTTCCTTCACCGTTTTTAAGCAAGTGATAATTATACCTACTATACGCACATGAATCCGAAAAGTCAGAGGTGTGTGCCTTGGGTTCGACCTCGAGACCTATAACTTGGCAGTCCGATGGTCACACCACTAGGCTAACACTGCTGTTACCTGGATTGCAATCTCTAACTATGATCTTATTAACTGTTATCGTTCCAGGAGGCTGGGCGAACCCACTCATAGCCGATTGGTTTGCCGACTACGCGGAAGTAGTATTCTCGCTGTTCGCCGACCGTGTGAACTACTGGGTCACGATCAACGAACCTATTGGAATTTGCGACGGGGGCTACGGGAAGTTCTTAGCTCCTAACTTTGATGACAAGAAACTTGGGCGATATTTGTGCAACAAGAACGTGTTGATAGCTCATGCCAGGGCTTATAGGATCTATGATGAGTTTTACAGGGATAAGTACCATGGTAAGTGGGTTGAGTGTTCGTTCTGCTTAGCCTTTTCCCAAGTATGTTGGGGTTAGATTCCAGTTTAACCAGTATATTACACGGAGCGACTGCCATCAAACTTCCGCAACCCAGTTACAGGGCGATGCCGATATTCTAAGGTTAGACCGGTTGTTAGACTTTCCGGCTTCCGACGATGACGACTATCATAGATATTCATATTACATCCGGGAGCGACTGTTTAACGTGCCCTCCGAGGTACGGAGGGCTCTCGCTGTGTAACTGGACAAACTTAAGGGGTTTTTGCGATTTTCAGTAATAAGGTCAATGGGCAAAACGTCCCCAGAGTTGTAGTATCTTCTCACATACATAAGTTTTTAATAAACTATTTATTGCCATTATTTAGTAGTATTCTAATTTAATATTGTACGCAACATGTTTTTTTATTGCCCGTGGCATCACTATGGTCCTATCTGAAAACCAGCGGTGCGATATTTTGTTATTTTTTAAATGTCGCAGCATTATGCTGAGATGGGAGCCCTTTTTGGCCTCGTGCAGGTAGTCTAAATTCTTAACCTTTCTTTTTTTGTAAATATTGTTTTTGTTTCTGTAACTGCTTGTGTGAGTGCAGAATAAAATAAATATTTCTTTCTTTCTTTTTTACATATTTAAACGAAAGATCTTAACAATCGTATTGTTCTATTCTATAGCAGCAAATCTGTAGTTTTTGGAGGAAAAAAGTTACAATCATTTGAAATGTGCAATAATAACCTATTTAGATGACTTATAAATAAATGTTTGAATGAAAATGAGACTCGTACTGGTAGGCAGACGGCGGGTACCTGTAAAAAACAAGTAGCTGACCGAATGTCAGTGTCACTCAATTTATGGAACATACTAGTGTTGCCGAACAATCGATAGCTTCACTATTGATAGTATCGTTACTATCGATAGTATCGACACTATCGATACTATCGATAGCATGGTTCACGTCAATACTATTGACATGCATCAATAGTATCGATAATATCGATACTATTGAAGCTCCTAAAGATAATAGTATCAATCGTATCGATACTATCAATAGTATTGTTTTTTGGAAGCTTCAATAGTATCGATATTATAGATAGTAACGATACTATCGACAGTTATACGGAATCGATAGTGGCTTCTATTTCGAAAGTATCAATAGTCTTTTCAGTAGTGCTTTCCATAATGTTGATACTATCGATAATATCGATTGTATTGCTTTTCTGCACTTTAATTCCGGCGATAGTATCGACGGTATAATCGATAGTCATACTATCGTTGAACTATCGATAGACTATCGTACTGCTATCGATATTCGCCTATCGATTGGCAACACTAGAACATACTCTTGCGCGTGCTTATTTTGATTGTCTCGCATACAGTTCGGGCCATATATCATTATTCTGTGGTTCGGGCGACGAGTCGTGTCCACTCTGAACATAGGCTTTGCGAACTTTCGCGCATATACACTCGTGAAGAAAACAGATACTGTAAAAACTATTAAAAAATCTTTACTCAACTGGCCAATCCTAAGATCGTAGTAATTAAATGTTAATTAAAAACTATTTTGTTGCTAAAAAATCCATTCCACTACCACATGCACGATGTTCAGAGCGGACACGATAAATTAGCTGTACTGCACCTTAGGGAACGTACCCATACTACTTGATCCATTCTTAACTATTTTTAGCCCCTTCCCCCCCACCCTCGATGATCACCCGTAGTATATGACCAAGCACCCCTGTGACCAAGCGTGGTATTTTGAAGACCCCCCTCCCCCCCTGAACGGGTCACGTAGTATGGGTACGTTCCCTTAGACGAAAGGTCTTAACAATAAAAAAAAACATGTCCGGTTTTATTTTCATCACATCTGACCACCCTATTTCTATGTAGGACGGTGTATTATATTTATTACAGTAAGTAATAAAGTGACCATTTCTGTTTCAGGTAAGCTCTCAGTAGCAACTCTATTCATGTGGTTTGAGCCAGCCACGCCAGAAGATCAAGAAGCCACGGATTTAACTATCGATTACTGGGTATGATTTGAACTGATTAATATTTTTAAATAGGTAAGTAGTTAATGACGCCGGTCAATGGCAGGCTGTAGCTATAACTGACGCAAGTGGCGCCCCCGACAAAAGTGGCCCACCAGGGAAGGGCCTGAATTACCGAAAACTTACGGTACTTCTATTTAATGGTCGTACCAATTTAAAACGGTTTACCGAAAATAGCGGTAGGATCGCTATCGGTACCGAAATTAAATGATACCGAATTGGACGTAGTTAAGCAGAAATGACTCAACCCACACAGAGTCACTTTTGAGTTATTGAAGTTTTAAGTTCAGAGTGGTTTTCTTCAGTGATGCTGTATTCAGATTTTGTTACGTAATTACACATACTTGGTGAAATCGGTGGTTGATGGTTATATTGTGTATTTCTGGACTTATTTAGGAAAATATAGGGTTGGATGATTTAAGTAGGTTGGGTCTTTATCTATACTAATATTATAAAGAGGAAAGATTTGTATTTTTGGATTTTTGTATGTAACGAATAAACTTAAAAACTACGGGACCGATTTCAAAAATTCTTTTGCCGTTAGAAAGCTACATCATCCCTGAGTAACATAGGCTACAGGCGGAGCCGTGAGGACACAGCTAGTAGGTAATAAAAAGAAAATACCCGTCTAATATGTGGTTTGGTTTCCTGTCACAAAAAACGTTTTTCGTTTGTTTATTTCTTGGATCTTATTTGCTGAAAGAAAGGCACTACCTTATAGACAATTTTGGTACCAATAACTTATTTTTGACAATTTTGTGGATTGAGTCTTTTCTGCTAAACTACGTCCAATTATATAATGACTAGTCGAAATAATTATTAGGTATGTTGGTTAATAATTTTATATATTCATATTTTGCGTAAAATATTTAAGATTCAAAAAAGAATAATTCGAGGACTGCCTGATTGCATTCACCTGAAAATGTTATTTATTTAAGGAAGGGCGATACGCACACGCCATCTTCTCCAAGGAGGGTGGATGGCCTCCGAAATTGGAAAAATTCTTGGCAGAGAACGCGAAGAAGGAAGGGTACCCTTACCCTAGACTGCCGCCTTTTACTCCTGAAGAAATAGAACTGGTTAAAGGTATTTTAAGTTATAAGTATTCATTTTTAACAAAAAACTACGTGACCCGGTGAACTTCGTATATCACCAAACAATTACCTATTATTTTTTAGTTTTCTTTTGTTCTGAACCGCCCCAGTATTTAGGCGAACAAAACAAAAAAAAGTCGGTCGACCCATTTTCAAGTTATAGCGGGTTCACACGGTACGATTTTAGTTGTTTAACATATTGTTGATCAACAAAAGTTGAAAGGTTTTGTTCCTTCAAATTGATTCAATTTGATTGAAAGCCTGTTCAGACGGTTCAAATTGCATGCGATTTAGCAGTTGATCAACTAGAATCGAATCGTGTGAACCTGGTATTATTGCGAGACTAAATAACGCACGGCAATTGTTTTTTTAAATAATTTAGTGTTATTTTCTTTATTATAATATTTTAATATAACTAGGTCTACAGGGTTATTTGTAAAACACCAACAACCTCTCAGGACTATGTTAATAACATCATAATCAACAACTTTTGTTCAATGAATTTTAAAAATTCATCATATTTTATTTCATCAGAATTTCATACAAAAATAAAAATATTTAAATTGAACGGTCTAAATGTTACGAAGTGTATGCGAAGCAAAAGAAAGCGATAGTAAAATAGCGAGGGAAGCGGGGTTAGGGCGGCGGGGGCGCTTTAGAGCGTTCAATTTAAATATTTTTATTTTTGTATGAAAATCTGATGAACTAAAATATGATGAATTTTTAAAAGTCACAGAACAAAAGTTGTTGAAATTGATGTTAGTAATATGGTCCTGAGAGGTTGTTAGTGTTTAACCAATACCCCTGTATAACTGTGATATTATAATAATATATGTACACGAAACACGTATAAAAATATAGCAATTCGTGAAAAATCATCATGTCGCAATAACCTGCCAAGCATGAACTTTGATTCACACTCACTGAGAGACAGTCGCAGCGGGGGACTTTGTGTATAATGAACGAGCCGTTGCCCGCAATTTCACGCGCATCCTCGTTGAACTACTTCATGTACCCGGATAAAAAGTATCCTATGTCCTAATCCAGGTCATGGTCTATCTGTGTGCCAAATCTCATCCAGATCCATTCAGCCGTTAAGGCGTGATTGATTAACAAACATACAAATTCACACAACCAAACTTTCACGTTCATAATATAAATAGCGACCCTTCCCCGGCTTCGCACGAGTGGAATTTAGATAAAAACAATTTAATTAAAAACAAGTTAATTATGTCGAAATGTGCGGAAAGACTATTTACATCGGGAGAAACATCGACAGAATTGAATTTGTGGTGATTTGCCGCGAGACGGCGTGAGTGTCATTGTATAATTGAGCAAAATGGCGTCATTTCTGTTGCTACGACGTCTTGATGGCCAGTTACGCGGGGCGCCCCGCTAATTGTGGTTGTGTTTGAGAGCTACAATGACGTTTAATATTTATGACATTTAATCACGTTACGGCGTTGTTGTTCCAAAAATTAGTACCTATCTTCTTGGTGAAACAACAGCGGAATTTTGTAAATATGTCATTGTAGCTCCAAATATAGCATACCTATTTTGGTAGTTCAGTGATAAAATTAAGTGATTAATTTTATTTTATTTTATTAAAATATTTCCACTTTTAATCTTAAGTAAGTACAATTATTATCATAAGTAAAAAAATAAAGCGTTATTTGTGATATTACAGAGATACCTATAATTATAATTGCTAACTTAACTATTTGTTTAGATTTAAAATGAAAACGACATTTAACTAGATTTTTAAACCTTGGATTATAATTTACTAGCGACCCGCCCCGCTTCGCACGGGTGCAATGTAGATACTAATGTGGGGCATATAAACCTTCCTTTTGAATCACTCTATCTATTGCTGAAAACTGCATTAAAATCCGTTGCGTAGTTTAAAAGATCTAAGCGTACAGACAACGAGAGCGACTTTGTTTTATACTGTGTAAAGATATAGCTAGATTAGATTTAGTGAAGTGATCAGGGGCGTAGCTACCGCCGTATCAACTATACGGGGCCCCCGGGCTACAGGGGCCCCGATGTGTGTAAGCAAAAATTCGTAAAATGTTATTCATAATCTCATTCAAGCTCTTAGGCCGTACGCCAAACTCTAAACTCTTAAACGCTAAAGTCAGCACACCCCAGACACTCCATACAACCATGGACCAAGGTTTTTGGTTTGGTTTACTCCATTTGGGCTTCGCTGCAGTCGGGTAGAAGGGCCCCCAGACGAATTTTGATACGGGGCCCGTGTAGTGCAAGCTACGCCAAGTGAAAGTGACTGACGTATTTTACCTCCAGGTACTTACGACTACTACGGGTTGAACCACTACACATCGCGGTTGATCCGCAAGGCGAAGCCTGGCGAGCAGCCAGGGGCCTGGTTCTTGTATGGCTCTGAAGAACTTAATATAGTAATGGAGAGCGATCCTTCCTGGGAGGCCACTGCTACTGACTGGTTTTCGGTGAGAAATCAACACATTTGAAAGAAGAAAGAAAGAAAGCAATATTCAGCTCAGGATGCAATGACATCATAAACAATTTTTTTATGTGTATTCTGGGTGAAGTTATTTGACCGCATCTGGAAGGAAAGTACTCTAAATACTGGAGATAGCCAATTTTACTCAAACGAATCATTCCTTTATTTTTTTAAAGAATGAAAACTGCATTTACAGTTCTTTGAAAATACGCTTGTCACACCCGGGAATAGAACCGGCTAAAATCCGACAAAATCACACCCTGCACTTTTATGGCATCAATCGATAGGGTCAGTCATAAGGATCAAAGGACACTGCCCATTCTTGGGCCCAGCGTGTTACAGAAAAAACTATTTATTTTATACAATGGGAATCTATCTCAAGAGTGTACTATTAGTCAGCTGAACATTACCAGATTGATTATTGCAAAATATGTTGTTAAATAACACAATCTCTAATATAACCTAACCTTAGATTCGAGTCCATATATCTTGATTATGCAATTGTCAATGAAACTTAAACTAAGGCAGCTTAAAGCTTATATTTTAATCTAACAAATTACACTAATTTGAAACTTGTAACGGTTCATCAAATTGTGGGCCCAACGATGTATGGGAAATGGGCGGTGTCCTTTCTCTAACAAACATGGTAAATTATGTATTTCTGGATTCCACCCTGTATTTTTTTTTGTACGAAAACAGTATTCACGTGATTAGGGTTGCCGCTGTTACCAGACGTCAGGATTTGTCCTGATACGTCAGGATTTTTGTTTATTTAGTTAAATATTTAAAGGCGCAAAGCTATTATCAGAAGCAGCCATGATGACTTATTGCGTGGGTAAGCGAGCGAGGAGGTGAAATTAAAGAAATACTTTGTTATTACAAATCACACTGTTATAACGGTTATACAAATCGTATTCACTAATCTTAATATTAAGAGATAACTGATTAACACAGATTGGTTATTATTGACGTTCCACCAGAACACGTGAGGCGCGAGCGCAAAGTTTTCTTAACCTCTCTTATTATTATATCATGGCCGCCCTCAGCATTCAGTGCTAAGTAACTTGACAGGGGTTGTACGTTCAGAAATCAACAATCGATACTAGCGCTATCGAGTCGATTTCCCGATGCGCCGTCATATTGAAATTTTCGAAGTCGGGAGTCCCATACGTGGCGGTTGGTACACAAAACAAATAATAAACTTCGATTGCGCCAACTCGCGGCAATAATTTCAGGACATTTTTATAGAACCGTCTCGTTGGTCTAGTGGTGGCATGCGCGACTGCTGATCGTGAGGTCCTGGATTCGATCCCCAGGTCGAGCGAAGTGTTATTGGGTTTTTCCGTGTGAAATTCCTCAGTAGCATCCCGGAGTTTGAATGTGTGCCCGTTTGGTGGCAGTAGGCCCCTTATTACATGGGACTTAAACATAACAGCTTAATGAGGGTACTATACAACTCTGCCCAACCCTTCGGGGAATACAGGCGTGAGGCTTTTTGTCAGTACTTTTTAGTTGTAAATGTGGTAACCCTACACGTGATGGACTCTTAAGGTCTATCCACAGATATCAGGGCCGTGTCAGGGTCGGGAGTGGGCCGGAGATCACCATCGCATACCGAAGCAAGAGCTCCGTCGCTTCCGGGCTGGTCACTGACGTTAGCTGACCAGCACTGAGCGACTGAGGTCGTCCTTCGGTACAAAATGGATGAGATGTTGATCTCCGGCCCGGTGTCAGCCCTGATATGTATGGGTAGACCATAAAGCACAAAACAGATAGGTACAGAATTAAGTCAATCACATGTATGTACTTCACTTTTCATGCCTACGCTCGGCGGTCGCTAGGTATATATCTATATCTATCTCTCTCAAGCGCATGGCACTCGCGCTCACACTCACTCGCACTCTAGTCCCAAACAGTCCGAGATATGTGTTCGTGAGCAATGTCTATGTGTGCGTTGCTCGAGCGTACTTGTATGTAGATTGACTTCTGTACCTATCTGTTTTGTGCTTAAAGCAAGTTACAGTACCCGGCAATAAATATTACACATCGAGCTTCAGAAAGAGATGATCGGCTAGCTTCGGCTTCGTAGAGCGTCATCTCTGTCACTCATACCTATGTGATGTTTTGTCGCTTCGTGCGACAGAGATGACGCTAACCAATGTCTCTTTCTAAAGCTTGCTGTGAAATATTTACTGTCAGGTACTGTACGTACGTATGGGAGGGTTGAAAGATACCTCAGGAGGATGTGGAGCAAGGCCCCACAGAGGAGACGTCGACCGAGGATTGGCGGACCGAGACCTGCCGGGGTTGCGGTGCATGCTTTTGTGAATCCCGAAACCCCGGCCGAACGGTCCGGAGGAGGAACACCGTTAGTTTTTAGCCGGTAAGAGTCCGGCAGACTCCCTCGCCTTCCTCGAGCCAGAGACATTCATGAGGATTTTCCAACGATAAGAAAAAAGAAAAGGTTCGAAAGATAACGACAAGAGTCTTAATTTTAACCAATAACGCTCGGTTAAATATAGGAATCGGCCATTAGTGGTAGTAATTTAGAAATCTAATCCTTCCAGATCTATCCCCAAGGACTTCAAAAACAGTTGCGCTGGTTGAACTCTACTTATGACGTCAAGGAGATCATAATCATGGAGAGCGGACTGTTGGCAGTAGACAGCGGCCCAGTGGATACCCAGCGGCTGGAGTACTACAGGGGTTACCTGGAGCAGGTAATGCTTATTTGGTATCCCAGCCTTTGAGTATCAACATAATAAAAGAAGCTAACCCCAACGGGTTAGCTTCCAGTGTCACCAGCAAAATATCAACTTGCCGCACTTGACTCAATGGAACGCAGAGCTAAGAGGCTCATTGGCGACGAAAAACTGGTGGTTGCCAAGCTTCACAGCTCGGCTCATCGTCGCAAGGTTGCCTGCTTGTCGGTCTTCTATAGGCTGTACTTCGGAGAGTGTGCTCAAGAACTTCACAACCTCATCCCACCGGCCCCCTTCTACCATCGGACATCTACACGCACTGCAAGTTACCATCCATACTTAGTTGTAGTAAAAAAAAGTTGCAACTGTACAGCAGTAAGGGTCAAGGCCGTAGCCAGGAGGGGGGGGGGGGGGGGGGAGATTCAAACAACCCCCCGAAACATCAGACAGTTAAATTACTTTTAAAATGTATACACTCGTTATTGTAATTGATTTTCTTGTTGATTTGATTGATGTCAATGGAAACGCCAGTAGAGGACTTCCTAGAAGGACATACATACATGTTATTGGTGATGTTCTTCACGAAGGACAGGGTGTCATACAAATACCTATGACAGTCGTTACGGGTAGTCAGAAGTCAGAAAGTCTGACAACCGATCTAACTTGAGGATATCAGCATTGCCCAGTAATTGAGTTGTGAAGGTCTGATGGCAGTCGCTCCGCGTAAAATACTGATATTAAGCCGCATCTGGTTAGACTGGAAGTTGACCCCAACATAGTTGGGAAAAGGCTATGCAGAACGTTTCTGTGTTAAAAATTACGTTGGTGTTTAGATCCTTCTGGCTATAAACGACGGCATCAACGTGACTGGGTTCACGGCTTGGACGATGATGGACAACTTCGAGTGGATGTCTGGATACACGTGAGTTAAGATACCTACTTCTTTCGGTTTTTTCAGATCGCAAAGGAAAGTTAGCAGCACCACAGCTGTTGGCTCTCAAATGACCTTGCGCTGTTTATACAACAAAAGCAGAAGCAGTGATAGTCTAGTCACAAAACAGATAGGTACAGAAGTCAATCACATGCATGTACTTCACTTTTCATACCTACGCTCGGCGGTCGCTCTATCTACAATATATCTATCTCTCTCAAGCGCATGCCATGCCATGCCATGCCATGGCACTCGCGCTCGCACTCACTCGCACTCTAGTGCCAAACAGTCCGAGATATCGTGTCCGTGAGCAGTGTCTATGGCGCCCCGTAGGTACACATCGATCGTACACGTACGATCGCGATCCAGATTGATAATGTACGAATTAGATTGACGGATTGATGCATCTGATCACAAAACAATCTGGATCGCGATCATTGATTTTGATTGCGGATCGCGATCGAGACTGTGTACGGGGCGCCTATGTGTGCGTTGCTCGAGCGCACTTGTATGTAGATTGACTTCTGTACCTATCTGTTTTGTGGCTTAGCGGTTGAATGCTTCCCTTCCATGCAAGAGGGTCTGGGTTCGATACCAGTCCGTACCTCTGACTTTTAGAATTCATGTGCGGACCAGAATTTGATTGTCACTCTATTGAATTTTATTATTGTTATTGTCCTATTGAAGTGTACTTTTAGTGTTTATACAAGGTGTAAAAAGACCCTTCACGAAGCCGTCAACCATGCATTCAGCACATCAAACTAAGTAACCCTACGCAAAAATTGTCGCTGGGAAACGACTTTTTTTTTGGTGAATAATTTTGTTTTGCTGTAAAGCTCAATGTAACGCACTCACAACACTGTGCTGATAGATGCAATGAATAGTAACCGGGTAATGGAGGTATTTCAAGTACATTTTCAACCTTCAAAACTAGCTTTTTTTTAAAGTTGTAAAAATGTTGGAACTTTGACCTCCAATATCTCCGTAACTAGAAGGTTCCCAGGCATAGTCCAGAACAAAAAAATTATCACAATCACATGGAGAATAAGTGCCTTTCGGCTTCGTTAAGGGTCTATTTACACCGTTTATTAGTTTTATAAGTATTCCATCACGTAATTTTAATTTAAACTTGTTAATTTAAGTTAATAGATATTAAATTTATAGTTTAATGCTTGTGGCACACCTAATGGTGCGTCCAGACCTGACGAACGCGCCGCGAATGCGCCGCCCGCGAGCCGATCGCGAGCTACACGCGTGCATTTCATGTTCATACAAAAGATCGCGCGCCGTCCGCGCGCCGCTCGCGCGCAGCCCGCGAGCTGGTCGCGAGCGGCGCATTCGCGGCGCGTTCGTCAGGTCTGGACGCACCATAATATGTTTATGGGGCATGCGGTGGTAACCTGTAAGAAATTGTTACACTAACCTTAGATTATGGCTTATATTATTTCAACTATTTACAGTGTAAACAATTGTTCGTGGGCCAATAAAAGAAAAACAAAAATAAAATCACTTGCGTTAACGGTGAAGAAAATACAAGGTTAGTCGGAAAGGGGGTAATAAGCCGAAAGGGTGTTAAAATACCTATAATAATGGATAACTTTTGTTCTACAACTTTCCCCAAAAGTCAATAGTTCATAAGAAATAGCTGTTCAAAGATTTCATAAAAAATACGCTAAATTCTATCTATCCTCAGCTATGATCAGCTGTGTTTACATTTTACGTCATATTTGGGGTTACGGATTAGAAACTTCATTTTCTGTATTCATAACTAAAGCAGGGATGAGGAATTTTTGAAAAAACTAAAATAAAAATATTATTTCATGGAAAAAAATCGAATTTTTGAATTTTAATACTTTCTTTAGACAATCATCAGTGATACAAGTGGCCCGCGGCTTAGTACCCCCTTTCCGACTAACCTTGTATATCGTGAAGAAACCTGCACACCTGAGGGCTCCATAAAGTTCTCGATGGTGTGTGTAGTCCGCCAACCCGCACCATGCCAGCGTGGTGGACTATGGTCTAAACTCTTCTCATTCTGAGAAGAGGCCCGTGCCCAGCAGTGGGACGGTAGGTGGCTGATTATGTTATGTATGTTAATACAAAGCTAGTCTCAATATTTATCGTAAGGCAATTTATATCCCGATCAAACCCTTGATCAGTTATCGAACGATTCGATTTGTAATTAACTCGATACGAGAATCGTAGACGAAACGCGATCACGTACCGAATCGATCGACAACTGACATATCGAATCATTTCGTTCAGTACCCGTAGTACTATTATACCTATATATTGATATCTATACTAATATTATAAAGTTGAAGAGTTTGTTTGTTTGTTTGAACGCGCTAATCTCAGGAACTACTGGTTGGAATTGAAAAAATATTTTTGTGTTGGATAGTCCATTTATCGAGGCTATATAACATCACGCTACGACTAATAGGAGCGGAGCATAAATGAAAAATGTTGCAAAAACGGGAATAATGTCCACCCGTGCGAAGCCGGGACGGGCCGCTATTATTTAAAAATCTAACCAATAAATTAATGAACTATCTTGACTAAGCGATATAATCGAATAAACTTATCTAATTATAATGTAATTTGCCTAATTTATATTAACAAAGCAAGACTGTACATTTTATTATAACTATGATATGTATGACATTGATGTACTTTCATGAAGGTTTTTTATGATTGTTTTATTGATTATGCATGTACTAGAAATATTAGCACGACAGATAAGTCGAATATACAAGATTAGTCGGAAAGGGGTTACTAAGCCGTGGGCCACTTAAAGTATCAAATTCGATAATTTTTATTTGCATGCAAAAAGATTTTTATTTTAGCTTTTTCAAAAAAAAAACATACCTGCTTTAGTTATGAATTCAGAAAATTAAGTTTCTAATCCGTGACCCTAAGTAAATATGACTAAATAGTAAACACAGCTGATCATAGTATGTCTTCTATTGGCATTACTGAAAATGACGTTAGAGATAGTATCAAAAAGTTAGATCTTAATAAAGGAGCTGGTCCAGATGGACTTCCTCCTATTTTCACTCGTCTCTGCATTGATGCTCTTATTATACCACTGCAGATAATTTATAATAAATCCCTTAAGGAAGGTATATTTCCTGATTTATGGAAAATCTCACACATTATCCCCATACATAAATCTGGTAGTATGAATGACGTAACTAACTATAGACCAATCTCTATTATATCGCAATTTGCAAAGATGTTTGAGGGTCTTATTATACAATGCAGTTTATTATCATCTCCGTCATATTGTTAGTTTGAGGCAACATGGTTTTGTGTCTAACCGTTCTACTATGTCTAACTTACTTATTTACACTACTTTTATTAGTAACACCTTTGAAGCTAGGGGTCAGGTTGACGCTGTTTACACAGATTTTGCAAAAACCTTCACTCAATTCTTTGTATGAAATTGAATTGCGCTGGTATTCATGGCTCTCTGTTGCGGTGGTTCGAGAGTTATTTAATTAATTGTTTTCAAATAGTTGCCTTGGCGAGTTATGAATCTGTACCTTTTTCTCCTGGCTCTGGTGTTCCACAAGGCTCTAAACTGGGCCCTTTGCTTTTTCTGGTATCTTTAAATTATCTTTTGGGTTTAATAAATTGCGACTGTTTAGCCTATGCTGATGATTTGAAGATATACTGTAGGGTATCTGACCTCAGTGATTGTTTGAGGCTTCAGGGAGATCTTGATATCCTTCAGCAATGGTGCTTAAATAACAAAATGACGCTCAATGTTAAAAAATGTCAGACTATTACATTCACGAATAAGGTTAACTATGTTAGATTTGATTATCATACTGATGGATCAGTACTGAGCAGAGTATCGACCATCCGTGACCTAGGGGTCCTCTTCGATACATCCCTAGCTTTCCGCGACCATATAGATAGTATAGTGACTAAGGCTAAAAGAATGCTTGGCTTTATAATCCGTATGTCGAAACCTTTTCGTAATTGTGGTAGCATTATTTTACTTTACAACGCGCTAGTTAGGAGCTCCTTGGAGTATTGTTCCACTATTTGGTCTCCCTATTATTCAACTTATACTAATAACGTTGAATCTGTTCAGGCCCGTTTTGTTAGGTATTTATCTATGAAGAATAGGATTCGAAAAGCTATACCTGATTACAACGACAGGTTAAGGCACTTTAAAATGATTAGCTTAAAAGAAAGACGTAACCATTCTGACTTACTAACTCTCCATAAAATTATAAACGGTTCCATAGATGCACAATTGGTGAAATATTTTAACTTTAGGGCCAGCCAACGTAGTAAACGTCATCATCGTATTTTTGAATTGCCTACATCCACCTTAAATACCACATTTAATAGCCCCCTGACACGTATGGTAAGGCAATATAATGAAATGTCCAATGTAACAGATTGCCCTATTGATATATTCTCCATGAGTTTCGCTTCATACCGACGTTCCCTATCTAAACAGTGCGCGTAGTGAGCGTATATGTAGCTCAAATTGGTTTGGTTTTTGGAGTGTTCTAGATTTAGGTCTTTGTCTCTAATATTTATTGTCAATGTCATGCATACCTGTTATTTGCATGGTTACTGAAATGCCAATTTTAGATGTTATTTAACTTGAATTGTAAGTTACTGTGCTGTTGGTGTGCTTATTCTAAATAAATAAATAAATAGCTATGGATAGATTGATTTTAGCATATTTTTTACGAAATGTTTGAAAAGCTATTTCTCTTAAACTATCGAGTTTTGGGGAAGTTGTAGAACAAAAGTTATCCTTTATTATAGGTACTTTAACACCCTTTCAGCTTAGTACCCCCTTTCCAACTAACCTTGTAGTGAGACTAAAATTTTTTTACCGTGTTATTATGTTCTGGCATTTAAATAAATTTCATTTCATTACGTTTACGAGTTTTCAAACTATGAAAACAGCAATAAGTAAGTAAGTACCTAATTTTCGAGAACTCTCTCTTACACATCCATAAGAAAAAGAGACGAAAACTATTGCTATTTTCGAAATTTGCAAACTCGTACTAGGGCTACTAAATCAGGGGCCAAGTCCTTGCCATTAATACCAATATTAAAATGTGTAGTTATTTTTATCACAAATGAATGTATGGATTACTGGATATTTTTACTGGCTGCAATATCATGATCTTCCTGCCCTGGTCCCAAGTTACTTGGGGTCGGCGCAATATGTTTTCCTCTTCCATTCTTCCCTTCTACCGCCTCATTATCATTTACTCCCTTATCTTTCATATCCTCTCCCTCACACAATCCATCCTTCTTTTCTTTTGTCTCCCTCTCCCCCTCCATCCAACAACATTCATATTCATCACTCTCTTAGTCTCATGTGTTTCATCCCTCCTCATCACATGCCCATACCAAGACAAACGATTTCCTTTTAACTTTTCTGTCACTGGTGCCACTTTCAAACTCCCTCTAATATACTTATTTCTTACTTAATCCATTCGCGTCACGCCATCTCAACACTCTCATCTCCGCTACGTGTAATCTTCTTTCATCTGTCTTCTTTAATAATAGAACAAAAATATTATTTTCCAGTTCAAAATTCGGTCTCTATAAAGTGGACTTCTCCGATCCAAATCGGACGCGAACACCGCGCGACTCAGCGCGATATTACTCCAGTGTTACAAGAAGTAGATCGGTACATCCGTTACCAGACACTACCAAATTAAATTATGAATAGTTGTTAATTATAGTTATTTACTTATAATGTTGTTTTCTTTTGTATATTACAAAATATACAAGGCGGCCTCGCGCCTTGGTAGAACATTCCTGTCTAAAATTCTTCTGAAATTCCTATTCTTGTTAGATACTATACTGCAAGCAGCAAAAAAATATTTGTTCGTTAAAAATGAGCTGTGTTATGCAATAGTGTGTCAACCCACAAAAATATGAATTCTGTGCTAACGCCATCTAGTTATTGTTGTAAGTCTACTCAACGCTTGAAAAAATGCAAACTGCTTTAACATTTTTTTTATAGATGGCGCTCTATTCAATTTACTTCAGTTCTGGGTATTTTTTCAAGCGATGAGTATAGTAGACCTACCACAATAACTAGATGACGTTAACACAGAATTCATATTTTTGTGGGTTGACACATTATTGCATAACACAACCCAACTAATGAACATTACATTATTCCGTGGCATTCTGTCGCCGGGCAAGCAAGCCGTAATAGGCAACGAACCTGGCACCATTGTGCCCGAAAAATGGCAATAGGCTCGCCGCCTATTTATTGATAAATAAATGATAAATGATTTTTATTTCTGTACATAAATCTGTTACAGACACTTTTACAAGTTAATGTAATGTTTTTTTTTAAGACTAGATGGAGCCGGTATTTCCTGTCTGACTAGCTCTGAGAAGAAAAGCAGAAACAAACTCAGAGGTCAAAGTCTCTTTTAAAGTCCAGACATTGTAGTACACAAACTATGCGAGTGAAACGATGTAGGGCAACGTCGGTAATGGCCTTTCGAGGAAAGTGCCATAGGAGCTTCGAGTTGACCTGTCCTAACTGACGGCACATCTGCATCAGTCATCGCTGAGCTCAAACCTTATTCTAGGGAGCTCAACAACCGACCGCTGCACGACGCAATCAATCAGTTGGACATTTGTGTGGGTCACAAAAAAAATATATACCTACTCAAGAACCGCCAAACGTTTACAAAATTCGTGTATAAAGCGCCTACATGGTACTCACATTCACAATTTATTAAAAAAGTAAAATAAAAAATAAGGCGATGATAAAATAATAATAATCATTGAAAAAATAATAGAATGGAACTTGAAATGGAACATGAAACCAAATATGACCTAATGCTGGAACGTATACAGAATAAATTCACATGATACCTTTACATGAAACTTTATGGAGTCTATCCTTTCTATCCATTGATGTACCCAATCCTATTTGTGTTGGGTATGGTTGGGTACAACAAGCTGGAAACAAGAAGGGATTTGGCACTGGTTACATATTTTTTCAAGTTATTGCGAGGTAAGATCACTAACCCGGGTGTGCTAAAGGATGTGTCTAAACATAAGTACCTACGTGTCACGGCGACGAATACCGCGGTCACAAATTCAAATTATATTTATTGTGGGCATAAGTTAGTTACAGGTCTTAACAATAAATTAATGTTCCAATATGTCCTGCCTAATAGACATACAATAATTATGTAGGTATTGGCATTCAATTTAAAATTATTTTACATGTCAAGTTTAGTTATTATAAATGTCAAAATACAGTGAAACTAATATATGGTAAACAATTCAATCAATAGTTCAAGAAATCTTGGATCGTGTAGTATGCTTTATCAATTAAAAAGTTTCGTAATTTATGTTTAAATACTGGAAGTTCCTTAGTGTTCAGAATGTCAATAGGTATTTTGTTGTATATTTTTGACGCAATGCCAAAGAAGCTTTTGTTAAATAGAGCCGTTTTATGTGGTACATTAGAAATTTTTAACAAATATCTTTTCGATTTGGGTTTATCAAATAGATTTTCATTTGTTTTTATAAATACGGCTACTTCATAAATATAAATTGAAGGAAAGGTCAATATTTTAAATTCCTTGAAATATTTTTTTTTTTATATAAAAACGTTGCCCCACCCTAGGATTTCTCCTGTATTGTGGGTGCGTTTACAGACACAAATCTTCACACACACAAACGCCCAGACCCGGAACAACTATCTGTAGGCCATACAAATATTTGTTCCGTGTGGGAATCGAACCCACGACCCGTAGCGCAGAAGCCAATCGCTCAGCCACTACACCAAACGTGTCGTCAATTAAAATATGGTTCACATGAATCTGGAACACGTATACCAGCCATCGCACGTACACATCTTTTTTGCGCTTTAAACAATAGATCCCTATTAGTGGCATTGCCCCAATAAATGACTGCAAATCTCAGTGTCGACGAAACATAACCATGGTATGCGGTCAAAAGAACAGATTGATCAACAATTTTAGATAATTTATATAAAGCATATGAGTACCTACTGATTAAGTTTATTGCATATTGTGTCGATGTGTGCTTGCCAAGTCAAATCATTAGCAATACAAAACAGATAGGTACAGAAGTCAATCACATGTATGTACTTCACTTTTCATACCTACGCTCGGCGGATGCTTTATGGCGCCCCGTACACAGTCAATCTGGATCGCGATCCGCGATCAAAATCAATGATCGCGATCCAGATTGATAGTGTACGAATTAGATTGACGGAGCGGAACAAAACAATCTGGATCGCGATCATTGATTTTGATCGCGGATCGCGATCCAGATTGACTGTGTACGGGGCGCCTATCTATAGAAGGTTAGTCAGAAAGGGGGTACTAAGCCGAAAGGGTGTTAAAGTACCCATAATAAGGGATAATTTTTGTTCTACAACTTTCCCCAAAACTCGATAGTTTAAGAGAAATAGCTTTTCAAAGATTTCGTAAAAAAAATGCAAAAATCTATCTGTCCATAGCTATGATCAGCAGTTTTTACAATTTAGGTCAAATATGGGGTCACGGGTTAGAAAATTAATTTTCTGAATTCATAACTAAAGCAGGTATATTTTTTTGAAAAAACTTAAAATATAAATCTTTTTGCATGCAAATAAAAATTATCGAATTTTGAAATTTTAACACTTGCTTTAAAGTAGTCATTGGTGATACTTTAGGTAGCCCGCGGCTTAGTACCCCCTTTCCGACTAACCTGGTATATCTGTCTCTCTCAAGCGCATGGCACTCGCGCGCACTCACTCGCACTCTAGTCCCAAACGGTCCGAGACATCGTGTCCGTGAGCAGTGTCTATGTGTGCGTTGCTCGAGCGCACTTGTATGTAGATTGACTTCTGTACCTATCTATTTTGTGCCGCGGTTCCTGGCGGTGCCGCGCGGCCGGACCGACCTGCTAGGTAAAGCACCAATGACGCGCGCCATACAGCGGAAAGGGTAGATTTATTTTCCTGTTCTCTGAATGAGTTCACAAAAATTCCGTTGCATGAGTTATGCTATAGATAGTGTAATAAGTAATGTTTATGGCCACGCTACCGATTTGGAACAACCTGTAATGTTAGTTGTGTTGTGAAAATACATAAATAAAAAATAAATAAATTTAAAATTATATAGGTTCAAGTACCCATTGACTTTCACACCTAATTAACACATAAGTATTTACGTAATTTTGGTGTGTTGGTTGCCTGTAAAAAAATAAAATAAAAAAGGTACCTCCATAATTAGTTATTTCTAAAAACCGGCCAAGTGCGAGTCGTACGCATCGAGGGTTCCGTACCGTTAGATATTTTCCATGTTCAAAATATTTTTTTGAACTGCTAATCTACGTAAGTTTGTTTGTAAAATATTTATGCTGATTTCTAAAAAAAACTTTCTAGTTAATGTCATAGTTTTATTTTTCCATTTTTCCTAGCTGGTTGTCCTCGTGGATGTCCCTTGCCCGGGAAAGGGGTCTGCCGAACTCTTACCAGCTAAAAACCAACGGTGTCTCTCCTTCTGACCTAAGACCGGGGTCACGGGATTCGCTGTTGCATGCACCGCAACCCCGGTAGTCGCGATCCACCAGCTGCTGGTGGACCTCTCCATTGGTGGGGCAATTTTCCCCTGCCCCACTTCCTTCTGAGGCGCGCGCGGAACACAGCGCGCCATCCTCCCGGGCCTGTTACTGGTCGGGAGACGGGTCCTCCTAACCCACCGCCTCTCACTACGGTGGTCACACGCCCTGCGGCGAATAATATTTTTTTTCCTGTATATTTACATAAACCTCTATCAACGCTATTTCTTTTTCTTCATAAGTCAAAAACTGTGCGGCATGAAATAAAAATATATTTTATAATGTGCGAATGAAGCCCTTTCATATGATTCCCCGACTTGACTTAGTAACCCCTCTTTAAAATTTCAACCCCCCACTTCGGCCCCTGTTGCAACGAAAATAAAAATATGATTTCGATTCTTTCACTTGTAATGTAGATGGGTAAGCATATTTAAAACTATTCCAAATTTCAAGTCGGCAGTATTAGTAGTTTCTGAAATAAGCAGCTGTGACAGACAGACGAAGTCGGGACCATAAGGGTTCAATTTTTATCATTTTGGTACGGAACCCTAAAAAAGTTACAAAAATAATTTAATACACAATAGCATTGAGTCAAGGATTTAGGTAATAAACTCGAATTTACATACATTTTGTTTGTAATTAACAAAATATAATGGTGCTCTCACACGGGCGATTTTAATTGCCGAAAAATATGAAACATAATATAATTTTAGATTTTTTTTTCATTTCAGCAACTGTTGCTACACAGTTGCTGTAATCGTAGTATTGAGCAATTTATGCCTTTCGCACACGACACTAGCCTTTTTTTTTCTCGTTGGAAAATCCTCATGGATGTCCCTCGCCCGGGGAAGGCGAGGGGGTCTGCCGGACTCTTACTGGCTAAAAACCAACGGTGTCTCTCCTTCTGACCAAAGGCCGGGGTCACGGGATTCGCTATTGCATGCACCGCAACCCCGGCACACGACTCTAGCATAGCATTGTATACCAAGGGTCGGTAGAATAGAAAGTTTTAATGAATCGTACTCTGGACAAAACTAGATATTGAGTTTATGTAAACCATCTGCCCAAATATGATTCACAGGATTTTTACATTGGTTTTTTTTTTCTTACACTTTTCCCGACTCTATTTCTCCTGTTTCGTGAGTGCGTTTACAGACACAAATCTCACATGCACATGCATCTATCTGTAGGCCATACAACAATTTGTTCCGTGCGGGAATCGAACCCGCAACCCGTTGTGCAGTAAGCCAATCGCTCAGCCACTGCACCAAACGTGATAATAAAATGAAATAAAATAACGTGAAATTAATTTTCATGTTATTCATTGATTATTATAGAATAATATGAAAATAGTATCTGATTTTTGCCACTTTATTGCCTCCCTAGTATATTAATTGATATGAATCCATTCGAAACTACTAACCCTAAATCCTATTCCGCTTGGCTTGAGGACTTTAGGGGAACGAGATATGGTGTTCCGCCTACGAAAAGGAGGATCCTCCTACCAGGCGGAGTCTTGTGCCTGGCGGGCCACTGCCCAACGGTTGATGTTGGGAACTTATATACAAGGTTAGTCGGAAAGGGGGTACTAAGCCGCGGGCCACCTAAAGTATCACTGATGACTATTTTAAAGCAAGTGTTAAAATTTCAAAATTCGATAATTTTTATTTCCATGCAAAAAGATTTTTATTTTTGTTTTTTCAAAAAAAATGTTACCTGCTTTAGTTATGAATTCAAAAAATTAATTTTCTAATCCATGACCCCAAATATGACCTCAATTGTAAAAACAGCTGATCATAGCTATGGACAGATAGATTTTAGCATATTTTTTACGAAATCTTTGAAAAGCTATTTCTCTTAAACTACCGAGTTTTGGGGAAAGTTGTAGAACAAAAGTTATCCCTTATTATGGATACTTTAACACCCTTTCGGCTTAGTACCCCCTTTCCGGCTAACCTTGTATATACTAACTGCGTGTCAAACTCTGATATCGCGATGCAGGATAGTTCGCATGTGGCGTGATAGATGCCGCCACAAGACAAATAGTGTAAACAACATTTGACTACTCTTAATAAAAATATATTCTGTAAAATATATCAAAGCGTTAACTTCTAACAAAAAGAAATTGTGTGATCTTCTTGTGTAACAAAAATAAGTTATTGAAGTAAGTTTCGAAGTTTTCATTGCCTACTTTCGTATTTCACCACAAAAGGACACAGTAACATCTATACTAATATTATAAAGAGGAAAGATTTGTATTTTTGTATGTAACGAATAAACTTAAAAACTACTGGACCGATTTCAAAAATTCTTTTGCCGTTAGAAAGCTACATTATCACTGAGTAACATAGGCTACGGGCGGAGCCGTGAGGACACAGCTAGTTGCCAAGTTGAATAACGTATAAGTAATACCTGTGTAACAATATTCCAAAATACATTTAGTTTGCTGACATATATTCAAGTTGGGCTGGCTGGAACATACTCGAAGATTTTTTTTAAACCACCTGAGTATAGTTGCTCCTATCTCCTCGGCGACAGTCGGCGGCGACAATAAATTGCTTAAAAATTGCCCGTCTAAAACCAACTTAATGCTGAGTACACCAAGCGAACGAGAGCAAGCTGTGAGTCCATAAGATCAGTCATTGTGTTTTCAGACACTTGAACCAGATTACCTCGTTTGTAGATAACTGTAATATTTTTTTATTATCGTTTACGAGTGGTAATTCAGTCGCGAGCATGAGTTATGTCAAAGTGGTTGTGTTCAGGTAAGCGTTACTTCATAATTATAACTGTAGGAAGTTAAACTTTTTTTTGTTGGCCGTATATTAGTTACTGCCTCGTTGGTCTAGTGGTGGCAAGCGCCACTGCTGGTCGTGAGATCCTGGGTTCGATCCCCAGGTCGGGCAAAGTGTTATTGAGTTTTTCCGTATGGAATTCCTCAGTAGCAGCCCGGAGTTTGGATTTGTGCTCGGTTGATGGCAATAAGCTCGCCCCGTATTACATGCGACTTAAACATACGGCGAAATGGGGGTGTTACTATACACCTCTGCCCAACCCTTTGGGGAATACAGGCGTGATTTTATTGGAGGCGCTCGTGGCTAATTAACAACCGCGCGGATCATACGATTTGTGAGGTGAAGCTGCGTTTGCCGCGATCATTCCGTGGATGGGTGTCCGTTCGTTACACATCGAGAGACCACTCCGTGTCTCGGAGAGCACGTTAAACCACAATACAGATAGGTACAGAAGTCAATCACATGTATGTACTTCACTTTTTAACCGACTTCCAAAAAAGGAGGAGGTTCTCAATTCGTCTGTTTTTTTTTTGTTTTTTTTTTTTAATGTTTGTTACCGCAGTACACCCTCATTTATGAACCGATTTGAAAAATTCTTCTTTTGTTTTTTGAAATAGTATTCTTTCGAAATGGTCCCATTTAAATTTGGTGAAGATCTGATAAAGAACTTCGGAGATAAACAATGGAACTCCTCAATGACGAACAGTACGCATAATGTGATGATGTGATTATGTGTACGAGCAGCGTCTTTAGCAGGTCCAACCATGTTTTAATTAAGGCCACTAAAATGAATGGAATAAAAAACATTTTAACAAAAATAAAACCGACTTCAACAAAACGAAAAAGTAATAAAATAATTACCATATTATAAAAATGACAGATTCAGAAGTCGGTGCCTTTAATTTGGTTCAGCGTGGATTAGCACCGGCTTCTGAATCTGTTACTTTTATAATATGGTAATTATTTTATTACTTTTTCGTTTTGTTGAAGATGGTTTTATTTTTGTTAAAATGTTTTTTTCATACCTACGCTCGGCGGTCGCTCTATCTATATATCTATCTCTCTCAAGCGCATGGCACTCGCGCTCGCACTCACTCGCACTCTAGTCCCAAACAGTCCGAGATATCGTGTCCGCGAGCAGTGTCTATGTGTGCGTTGCTCGAGCGCACTTATATATAGATTAACTTCTGTACCTATCTGTTTTGTGGTTAAACCGTCGGTCCCGGATGTCATACGAATACCTATGACAGTCGTTACGGGTAATCAGAAGCCCGAAAGTCTCACTGACTAACTGACTGAAGTATATAACACCTATATTACGCTACGACCAATAGGAGCGGAGCATAAATAAAAAATGTTGCAAAAACGGGGAAAATGTCCACCCGTGCGAAGCCGGGCCGGGCCGCTAGTAGCTAATATTGCATTTTTGGGAATTCATCGACAACAAATGTGTTTTTGACTGATTTCTAACCGTAGTGAGGTGTAGAGCGAAAAAACAATAAAGAAACACATTAATATTAGGTCCCCACCTATGAAATCAGCGTTTTGTATGGAGAATTTTAAAGAAGTTGCATTTCTCATACTAACATTTTCTTAATTAATTTAACAACACACTAATGTTTTAAAACTTTTATGCACTAATGTTTAAAAACTAAGACAACGTATGCCACTTAGATTATGCGACAAAAATAAATTTTGACTAAGTTAAAACAAAAATAGTGGTCATTTCTGCTAACAAAAAGAGGAGTCATTTTTAAGGTATTTTTTATGTTTAGAAAACTATAACTAATAAGGTTTTTTTACTATTGGTAGTTGTCTATGATGGTCATTATTCGATATAATATCAAGCAATTGATGAATATTTTAAATCATAGCAGTGACGAGGATCTCTATTTGTGAGAAAAAAACGCCAATTTCATAGGTGGGGACCTAATATTTATAGATTTATTCAACCTATGACAGGACCTACAACGGTACCTACTATCGTTGTCGGTCTGTTTGTTACGTTTTCAGATAAAATTAAGCAAAAAATCATCTGTGTATGTGGATTATTTAATGAATGGAAAGTCAATATTAAAGTCACGACCTGCTTGAATGAGATCCACTATCGTGGACCCCCGTTTACATTTTACGGACCCTCAATTTTTTTTTTCACCCACATGGACTCCTAGTAGGTCGTCGTTGACCCCTGGGAGTCGATATAGACCACCTTGGGTAGCACTGGTCTAAACCCTTCTCATTCTGAAAAGAAGCCCGTGTCCAACAGTGGAACAGTAATGGGCTAATTATGTTTATGTTACAGTGGCGAAGGCTCCATACAACTCGATTCCTATCGGCTTCCCTTTCGAAATATGTGTGTGTATGTTCGAAATATGGCAAATACTAGTATCTATTATTTTCAATTATCATTTAAACAAATAATTAAGTATTTACGAAGTTACATTGCAGGTACAACATTTGCTTATGAAAGTAACAATCAAAGAAATAAATAAACGCCTACATTTTTTTTGGAGCAAAATGTTGAAATGACGCAAAAGAAAACCCGGTCAGGCGCGGCAGGAATCCAGTACATTTAATTCATAGTTTCACTTGTAGCGATCGTGACCTTGAGGCAACATAACACCGCTAGATATACGGACGATGGCAAGCCGCGATCCATCTAGTTACGATAAGGACAGAGATAGGAAATGCGTACGCCAGAACGAGATGGATATAATGCTACTGAAGTTCGTAATTTGTTCAGGTAGTAATATTTGGATGACAGATTCACAACAGATTTTTTTCGCGCTTGTTTATATTATTGTTTTCACTTGTTCATTTGCATTTAATTTTATATTTATTCGTATCATAATTTAGAATCTTATAGCATTATTCATGTATTATTGTTGAAATTAATTTATTTGTGTAAACTAGTGATAGTTTTGCGAAGTGATAGTGCAGTAAAAACAAGGTTAGTGGCGTTGTATTATTTGGTGACCGTCTATTTAAATAGGTATTTAGGTAAGTAAGGATTACTAAGATAGTTTTTTTAGTTTGTAGTTTTATTAGAAAGTAGTTATTTAAGTAGTGATTTTGTTATTATTGAGTAAATTCGATACCATGGCGGCATTAGTGAACGTAGAATGCTATCTGACAGATTATTTGTTGACTGAGGAAACATCCTTTTCAAAGTTGAGTTTTGAACATGTAATTCAGTTAGGCCGTGCTCGCCCTGACATGATTATAAATTACAAACGACGCGATGGTTTTTTCAAACATTTTAACAGTTCTTTGTAACTACCTACGACAAATACCCTTGGCTTACGGGAAGTTGTAAATTAAATAAAATGTTTTGTTTTCCTTGCATATTATTTTCAGATTCTAGTAGCTTATGGAGCCACACGGGATTTAAAGATATTAATAATCTTATAAATTCATCCAAAAAACATGTTCAGACCGAAAAACATATCCGAAGTTTTTTATCTTTGCATGATTTCGGAAATCGTACGATAGAAACATTTTTTGCTAATACGTATGAAGTTCATAATAAAAGAAAAGTAGATCGGAATAGAAGTTTAATGAAACGGTTCATCGACACAGTAATTTTGCTAGGTAAAAAAGAATTAGCTTTTCGCGGCCACCACGAAAATCCGGCATCCGATAACCGCGGTAACTATATCGAAACGTTGTTATATTTAAGCAAGTATGATACCTACCGTAATCGATTCGCATTTGGAACAATGTTCCTCAACACAGAATCCCATATTCTCTGGCCTTTCGAGTGATATACAAAATGATTTAATACAAAGTATCGCATTCGTTTTACGCGACCAAATTAAAGTTGGAAATAAATAAGGCTCAGTTTGTATCAGTCATGATTGACGAAACACCCGATGTTAGTCATAGGGAGCAACTAACGGTAATATTTCGGTATTTATCTGAAACTGGAATCGAAGAACGCTTTCTTGGTTTCTATGACGTTAGCGTCAGTTGGACTGCTGATGTTCTTCTCATATCCATCCCCAAACGGCTTTTCTCAAAGCCACTTTTATTATACTTGCAAGACACTGTTTCTATGTATCAGTGCTTACATGTATAGTGAAAGTGAGCTAAACCCAATTCATCTGTACAAGATTTCGAAGTCAGCCACAGGGCCACAGCTATACGAGTAGTTACTGGAATTCACGCATGACACTTGAGCAAGGTAAGCATTTTTTGGTTCGGCTTCCCTTTTAAGAAAATTCACCCTTCGCCACTGTTATGTTATGTATTTTTTAAACTTGATTTGATAATTATAACTCTAGTTAATGTTCTTCTTTCTTTTCGTGTGGTTAGTGACTAACCTGGTGTCAGAGTTTATGCCGCCCATGAGCCTCTGACTTGGCTTCACATGTCGTCGAAAAATATCTCTCAGGCATACCGGTTTCCTCATGATGTTTTCTTTCACCGTTTTTAAGCAAGTAATAATTATACAATACGCACATGAATCAGAGTCAGAGAGAGTCAGAGGTGCGTGCCTTGGGCTCGAACTCGAGACCTATGACTTGATAGTCGGACGGTCACACTACTAGGCTATCACTGCTACAAATAATATAATGCTTTAATGTGAGAATGTTATATTCAATAAAATTTGGTACTTACGATAAACTTCTTTTGTTTAAACATAGTCAGACAGTTTGAGATAAGTTAAATCTAAGTAAATTAACATGTGCTTATCCAGTTTTGTTACATACGCTCTGAATGTTTGACCATGTAGGTAAAGCGAGAATAATAATCCTAATTACTGAAGGAGATAAGAATCTGTATTGTTTAAAAAGGTTAATATACTGAGACGGTTGTTTATTCGTACATAATGATATGGGAAAAAACATTTAAATAATCTTAAGCGTGTTCCAGATAGGGTTGTCACCCATACTATAATATACAGGGTGTAAACGAAAAGATGTAAGTGACGTATAACAGCTGACATAGATTAACACCCATATTCTAAGACGTTCCCCCAAAACTTACTCGACTCGACTCCACCTCGACTCAGCCTTTCTCACTACCATCGGTAGTTATAGTCGACATAAACGTCCTCGACTCGAGATTTTTCCTCAGTCGAGGTAAGGACTCATCTGTCAAACTCAAAGTACCTCGGAACCTACCTTAAGGAAGGAAGTCTCAAAGTTCGTAATATGTAACAAAAATTAATTTTGATGACTTTATCGAATATGCTTACGATAATCCTTACAAGTATTTATTGCGGCATTATTTGCGCGATGCAGATAATTCAAATTATGACGTAATGACTCCGTCAAGGAACCTCAAAGTTCACTCAAAATTGCGACTAAGAATACAATTTTGAAGGTGTTTTCGAGGCCGTCCTGAGTCGAGTAAGTTTTGGAGGAACGTCTTAGAATATGGGTGTAAGCCTGCACTACCTATGGATTCAATAAAAAAACAATTACAAAAAGTAAACACGTGTTCTTAACTTGAGGCATTTTAGCGCCTCGAGTTAAATGACCGCGCGATCAGCGGTAGCTGCACAATTCACACGGGGTGCTAAAATGCCTCACGTTACGAACACATGCTTACATTTTGTATTTTTTTTATTGGATCCAAAATTTTCCCATGCGGGTATAATCTATATCAGCAGTAGGTACATGAAGAGATTTGAAAGAATTACATGATTTCGTTTACAGCCTGTATATTATTAAAAAAAAATAGTACGAATAAAAAAACATTTTAACAAAAACAAAACCGACTTCAAAAAAACGATGAAAATAATAAAATAATTACCATATTATAAAATTAACAGTTTCAGAAGTCGGTGCCTACAATTTGGTTCAGCGTGGATTAGCACCGACTTCTGAAACTGTTAATTTTATAATATGGTAATTATTTTATTATTTTTATCGTTTTTTTTAAGTCGGTTTTGTTTTTGTTAAAATGTTTTTTATTTTTTCGTTTTAGTGACCTTAATTAAAACATGGTTGGAACTCCTAAAGACGCTGCTCGTAACATAATCACATCATCACATTATGCGTACTGTTCGTCATTGAGGAGTTACATTGTCTACCTCCGAAGTTCTTCATCAGATCTTCACCAAATTTAAATCGGACCAATGTGAAAGTATATCCTTTCAAATAAAAAATAATAATATCTAAATTGGTTTAAAAATTACGGAGATATGAGATAAAAAAAAGATTAAAAAAATACAACCGAATTGAGAACCTCCTCCGTTTTTGGAAGTTGGTTAAAAAATACTATATTTTTATCGTTAATTCAACTGTCGCGCTATTTTATGTTAACTATTAGAATAGAATAAAATAGAATATACTTTATTGTACACCAAAATTGTAACACAGCTCTTATAAAATAACAAACATTAAAGGGTAGGTACAATGGCGGTCTTATCGCTGATAGCGATATCTACCAGACAACCTTTGGATGAACATGAAGTCAATGAATAAGATAGGTGGGTTAGTCCATGGTGTACTGCTGCAAAAAATATACAACACACCATACATAGACATAATACTTACACATATATATATATATATATTGTAATATATATATATATATATATTGTAATATATATATATGATATATAATTATGTGATAGGGAAAACAAGGTAGACTGATGATTTATGAGGAATTAGAAACGTGTTGAGAGAAGAAATGATCTTTAACTAACTATTACTGGAAGTTTGGAACGGACCCGCAGCGCAGCGCGAACTTTTTCCGTCATTAATGTAAAATGGAAAGAAGAAAGAAATAGAGCATCTATTAATTTAATTAAAAATGAATTGTTAGTTTATTTTAATATGAATCTAAATTGCTCTCTATAATTATTTTAAAGGTTTAATTTAATAGATCATTGACAGTCAAAGCGAAGAGTAATAACAAATATACATGGAAAAATACATACCTAATGATAACAAAATGTGTACTTAAATTTTTTCCAAAGTTTCCCAAAAATACTATATTTTTGCAACTTTTTTGGGAAATATATATTTGTTCAAAAAGAGGTGGCAACCCTAGTTTCAGACGACACAATTTGACTGACAATTGAATTGAGTGTGTTCGCTCAAACCAACGCGTTTAGTACCAATTCAAAATGGAGGAATGCCAGTCAAGAGTGCCTTACATGCCTGCCTAATTTTACAGAAAAATGCCTGTAGATCTCTTTCATGTCGGCAAGAGAGCTCATGCAAAGATTAGGCAGATAGCAAGGTTGGTAGCGGGGCTGACTACACAGTGTGCTCCGTACGTACCTACATAAGTATCGTCACTCATAGAGGCTTTTTGAATGCACCCTTATGCCTATCTCAGAGTAATGCCAGCTGCACGCCTGTCTAGACCTTAAAATGCTTGTCAAATTCAGCAAATGCCTGTCATACGGTAATCCTGAACGCGTTCAGCCTGCGTGCACGGTTGTGATCAGTTACTGCAATTGTACTAGTAGCGACGTGTCCAAACCAAACGTATAGCGACATGTTCAAAGCAAAGACGGTAAAACCCAATAACAGTTTGCCCGACCTGGGGATCGAACAAGTGTTCACAACCGGAAGCCAGGAAGCTATAGTACCGGGACCGTAAAATTATCGTACATGGACCAAAAACGACAAAAATTATCGTACCCCGTCCGTGTTGTCAATTCCCGTCGACCCCTTTTTTTTTAGACGCTCATCTCAAATTTCTTTTCGATTTCTCCTGTCGCTTAAGTACTTTTGGCCGGCGAAAGTCGGACGACCTTTTTTTTTTTTTTGAAGGTGTCTTATTATTTCTGTAGTGTCTGGCTATGACCACTATAAAGTCGAGGAGTGAAGGGAAAGTAAAAAAAAAACGTCGTCTATCAGTGTACTGAAATTATCGTACTTTCTGCGTACGATAGAAGTGTACTATCGTACATCGTACGTAGCTATGAAATCATCGTACGGTTGGGAACACTGGATCGAACCCAGGATCTCACGATCAGCAGTCGAGTTTGCCATCACTAGACCAACGAGGCCTTTGGCAAGGAAATGTATAGAAATAAGCAACGTTTTTGCTTCCAGTAGGGATTCAACACAGTATTATGGTTTTATGAACCTTAACAGTCAATCAAGATGAGCTGAAAATGTACTTGAAGAATGGCTTAAAAGATATTCGTGCCTTGGTGGGCCACTTTTGTCTATTGCTATATTAAATACACACATAAACTCACGCCTTTATCCCAAGGGGGTAGGCAGAAACTATAGAACGCCACATGCTACGACCCTTACATACTCCTTTCACTTAGTCCACATTCATACATCTTGTCGTACACGCACGCCGGTTGAGTGTCCTACGAACCTGTCCTTTGTGAAGAACAGCATCAATAACATCGATGTACGTCGTTCTAGGGTGTCCTCTACCGGCTAGTTTCCACTGATATCCGCCTTTAAAATTCCTTTTGTTAAATTCAGTATAGTTATTTTTATGAACGATCGATGTTGCAAAGTTGTAAAATCTTGTAAATCGATGGTCGGTAGACCTTAGTACGGTACCCGTCCATTTGGCTGTGGTTAATGCAATATCGCGATCCGGCCATAGGTCTTCAGAAGATCACCGCTGGTGGTTTTAGTTCGTATGAATCCGACATAACCTTCCGCCTCCCCCAGGGTGAAGGATATCCATGAGGATTTCTCCGGGTTTAAAAAAGGGTACGCATTCATTCAGCTGAGACCTACTTACTCTTTTGTGTGGGTACCATGAGCTATAGCTACTTTTATAATTTGCAGTGTTCTGATCAGTGGGTCATGGAGCGTTGAAGAACTGAAGTTCCCATCATGGTTCAAGTTCGGAGCAGCTTCAGCGGCATATCAGGTGGAAGGTGGATGGAATGTCAGCGGTGAGACTACTTGGATTCTTCTTCATCAGCATATTTATGGTCAAATCTTCTCCATGAAGCGTCTAGAGCAGGGGTGGGCAAACTTTTCTCATCAAGGGTCAAAAAACAGAGTCGATCTTATGGGGGCCAGAATGTTCATGTTATATGTCAAATTTGTGATAGGCGTTTCACTTGTTCTCACCCTATAGTGAGACAGTGGTGTTAATTCTGTTGAGCACTTTGATAGAACTAAACTAAGGGTGTTTGTCTCTTTCTGTTTAAATAGAATAGATAGCGATCCCCCGACGTGACGACGCGACGGTTGGATTAAAATATTACTAGGTACATAAACTAAAGTTAAATGGCCAACAAACACATTTTATTTTTTACTTTTTAGAGGTTATTTTATGGGTCGGGGGTTTTTGAAATTTTAAATTTAATTTTTATTTGAAACTTTTTATATTACTAGAAGACACCATCATCTATCTAACATCTACTCATTGAGACCATTCTTATGAGCCCAAACTTGCTATATCTGCTATAAGTTCCTGAGGGGTTGGATATCCTGCAGACTACTTGATGCTGCAGCATCAGCTCAAGGTTGCCATTTCTTGGAAATACCACCGAACAGTACACCGAATTTCAAATCAGTCGGACCTGTGAAAGTTGGTAAGACCCTTTTTTCAAGTAGGAAATGAGCTGATGATCTTCAAACGCCTGAACAGATCTTCATAAATTATAGCTAAGAACTATCTCGATTACATTAGCTTTCAAACAGAAAAAACTGCATCAAAATCGGTTCATTCGTTTGGGAGCTACGATGCCACAGACAGACAAACAGATACACAGACACACAGATACACAGACACACAGATACACAGACACAGATACACGCGTTAAACTTATAACACCCCTCTTTTTTGTCGGGGGTTATAAAGAAAATGACAGTTGCGTTTAGTGTAGTTTAGTAGTGCTTTTCAAAATGTGCTAATGAATAAATACCATTGAAGGCGTATGATAATAATAACAGGACTTAGTAGTGTCGACACAAACAACACAGGTAAACGCATTTATTTTCGTGACTATTCAAAGGTTTCTACGACAACAGTTGTTGGCGGGCCGGAGCTGGCCTGCGAACCGTACTTTGCCCATCACTGTTCTAGAGTTCATGATCCTTCTAGCCTTTTTTCAGCTTTGTCAGCTTCCAGTCTAACCAGATGCGGCTGAATAACAGTATTTTACACGGAGCAACTGCCATCAGACCTCTGCAACTCAATTACTGGGCAATGGCGATATCCTCCAGTTTGATCGGTTGTCAGACTTTCTGGCTTCTGACTACCCGTAACGACTGTCCTAGGTATTCGTATGACACCCGGGACCGACAGTATAACGTGCTCTCCGAAGCACGGAGGGGTCTCGATATGTAACGAACGGACCATCCACGGACTGACCGCGGCAAGCGAAGTTTAACCTCACAAATCTTATGATCTGCACGGTTGTTAATTAGCCTCGAGCCCCAGTTTCATTTTCCAAAAATGTGGAACGCTTCACGATTTTGCGTGTCATCCTTGCGCGGGGTTATTAAGATTATCTCTCTGCTAGAGTAACCATGGACTTTCTTGTCGGCTCTTCTCCATAGGTAACGACAAATTGAAACCGTGCACATAAATTCGACTTTCCATAAACGCTTCTAATGGTTTATAGAAGCCGTTTTCAAACCAAATTAATTAGAAACTTCCAAGCCTTTTTTTGAAGCTGACTAATTAGAAACGATGACTAAAATGCTCTTCACATAATTCTTCTTGTTTCTGCCCTTATCCCACACCAGGTGCGGTCAGCACAACATGTATTTAGTGGTTTTGGCTTATTGTTTTATGACCGGCCGCCTGCCTGACATCAACCCTCCTTGGGAATACTCGTTGCGCTGTCGCGCGGGTGACCCAATGTGCTTGCTGACATTATGCACTGGGTCCCAAAATGATAATGTTGTCAATCTTATTGCCGACAACTAAGCAGATTATGTTCTTCTTGGTGAAGTATACTTAAAGTTCCTCGACCCACTCGTTCAGTTTTGCTAGGGTCTTTGGTTCTGACATATCGTAAACTAATATAGCACCGTGAGCTTCTCTGTAAGAACTTGATGTCAATGTAATGTAATGGTATATGTGAGATAATCTTTTTAGATTTTTATCGGCCAAAAAGATCTAGTCGTGATCTCACCAGCAAATCCATAAAGATACGAGTATTATTTTCCAGATAATTTCTGCTTTTTAGGGTTCTGTACCAAAATGGTAAAAAAAGAAACCCTTGCGGTGCGACTTCGTCTGTCTGTCTGTCACAGCTGCTTATTTCAGAAACTAGGCACTTACGCAATCGACTTGAAATTTTGAATAGTTTTAAATAATGCTTACCCATCTACATTGCAAGTGAAAAAATCGAAAAAATATTTTTATTGCAACAGAGGCCGAAATCGGGGGTTGATATCTGGAAGTGGGGTTACAAAGTCAAGTGGGGAATCATATGAAAGGGCTACATTGCCACATTAAAAAAATATATTGATTTAAATTTATGCCACATAGTTTTTCACTTGTGAGGAAAAACGGCTGAAAAAGCACCATTAAAAAAAAAAAAAAAAAACAAATATAAACGTTGCCTCATACTAGGGTTTCTCATGCATCGTGGGTGCGTTTACAGACACCATTGCCCCCCCTTAACTCCAAAGTTTGCAAAATGAAAAATCTGGAATAAATAGAATTGATGGAGGTTTATGTAAATATTACAGGAAAAATAAAACGATGTCTGTCACTAGTACAGTTTTATAGAAAATAGCAAAATTATTTTACCTTTTTTTTTTGTTTTGTTTATCTCCACAAATTACATTAAATAAAGTACACAAGTGAAGTTGACAAGCAGTGGAGCGAATTAGTAATTTGTGGGAGATCTGGAGTCTAAACTAACCTAGGCCTGTATTTTAGAACTCCAAAATTACCTTAAGACGATCTCGATGGTTCACGATGGTTCAAGAAAATCGATGGTTCAAGTGCGAGTCGTACTCGCGCATCGAGGATTCCGTATCGTTGGAGGAATTATTTATTCAATTTTCAAAATTATATTTTCATATTTTTTAGAACCGCACAACTAAATTAAATAATTTAGTTGTGCGGAAAAAATAAATAAATAGAATAGAATATACTTTAATGTACACCAAAATAGTGTTATAGTTTAATTGAATAAAATATTTCCTCCAACGGTACGGAATCCTCGATGCGCGAGTACGACTCGCACTTGGCCGGTATTTTAACACGGAATGGCTGCTATCTGATGATTGTAAAATGTAAGATTGTTGGTTTTCGCAGTTTGAATAGGTATCCAAGTCTTTGCACCGTAGAATGCAAAAACTTGTAATATTTCGTGTTTGCACATACATCTAATGACCACACCGCGTGAACCATCGAGATGATCTTAAGGGACAACCAAAAGAATATTATATACATAATTATATTATATCTTCCTCCTAGCATTTTCCCAATTATCTTGGGGTCAGGTTCCTCTCAAACCAGATGCGGATGAATACCAGTATTTTACACGGAGCGACTGCTATCAGACCTTAATTCTTTAGACTCTAAAGAATAAAGTTTAGATTATATTCGAAATATCTCAAGTCCTATAATGACTTTACGGCGACAGGTCAGTCAGAAGTATTGCTAAATACTTATATGCAGCTCTCATCTTCCAGATAAAGGGGTTAGCATCTGGGATCATTTGCTTCACCAGAATCCTGAGCTGGTGGTGGATCGTAGTAACGGTGACGTGGCGTGCGACTCCTACCACCTGTGGAGGAGAGACATAGAGATGTGTGAGGAATTAGGATTGGATATGTACAGGTAGTTGTCCAATTTGTCAGTCTATATGATAATCCGGGGAAAGGTGGCGGTGCCAACAGAGCGAGAAGGCTAGCTGGAGTCCAATGACATACCTGCGAGTAGCTACGGGATTATCTTCCTACTGTTCAGCCCATATCTAGCAGTGGATTCTGATAGACTTGGTTGGAACATAGCACACCCCGTACACATTCATGCACTGGACTCGATAACTCTTCGTCCTAGCCTTTTCCCAACTATGTTTGGAGTCAGCTTCCAATCTAACCAGATGCGGCTAAATACCAGTATTTCACACGGAGCGACTGCCATCAGCCCTCTGCATCCCAGTTTCTAGGCAATGCCAATATCCTAATGTTAGACCGGTTGGCAGACTTTCGGGCTTCTGGCTACCCGTAACGACTGTCATATTCGTATACCACCTGAGACCGACAGGTTAACGTGCTCTCCAAGACACGGAGGGGTCTCGACATGTCACCCATCCACGGGCAGACCGCGGCAAGCGAAGCTCGCAAATCTTCTGCGCGGTTGTCATTTAGCCATGAACCCCTCAAACCCGCGCTGGTTTTGGTAACGCGAGTGATTTAAACTGTGCATAAAATTAACCCTACCACCCGATTTAAAGACCAATAATCATGTTGCCTCTCATTCTCTTGCAGATTCTCAATATCCTGGCCTCGTCTGCTTCCGTCTGGGTACCCCAACTACATCAGTGAGGATGGCAAGAATTACTACAACAACCTGATCGACGGTCTACTGGAGAAGGGCATCCAGCCCGTTGTCACAATCTACCACTTCGACTTGCCGCAGTCTTTGCAAGATCTAGGTAAGCATTTATAGGTTAGGTACCTATGTTTTTCAAAGACTTCGGGTTCAGTAAAAATGGTTAACTGGAACTGTAATCCTGAAGCATGTAAAATGGCTGGAATATAGATGCGTATATGCGTCACAAAGTTGTATTGTAGTCCGCGCGCAAGTGCTAGTCACCTCCTGAGGTATGTCAGCGGCAGGAGAGGGGTGCGCGCGGTAGACAATGCAAAGCAAACTGACAGCGCGTCTACTGTTTCGCACCCCCCTCCTGCCTCATACCTCATGCGGTGGACTAGCAATTGCGCGCAGACTATAAGCGCCATAACTACTAGAAAGTTTTATTGCACAAGTTGACTTGTGGTATTTTTAACCGACTTCAAAAAAAGGAGGAGATTTCTCAATTCAACCGTATTTTTCCTTTTTTTTGTGTGTTCGCGGATTACTTCGTCGTTTATAAACCGATTTTGATGTTGTTTTTTTTTTAATGTATATGGTATACTTCGAAGTTGGTCCCATTTAAATTTGGTGAAGGTCTGATGAAGAACTTCGGAGATAAACAATGGAACTCCTCAATGACGAACAGTACGCATAATGTGATGATGTTAAGAGCAGCATCTTTAGTAGGTCCAACCATGTCTTAATTAAGACCACTAAAATGAAAAAAATAAAAAACTTTTTTTACAAATTTTAAACCGACTTAAAAAAACCGAAAAAAGTAACATAATTACATAATACAAATTAACAGTTTCAGAAGTCGGTGCCTTCAATTTGGTTCAGCGTGAATTAGCACCGACTTCTGAAACTGTAAATTTGTAATATGGTAATTATTTTATTCCTTTTTTAGATTTTTTGAAGTCGGTTTTATTTTTATTAAAAAGGTTTTTTTTATTGTCTTTGAGTTGTTCTACAAAATAAAACAAAAATCACGTCTCTGTGAGATCAAGACCTTGACTTGCGAGTGTTTGAATATGTATAGATCGAAATATCTGAGCTAAATAATAACATTTTTCTATCTTGGGGGGGGTAATTTCTAAGTGGGTTTTCGACCCCATGTCAGCAGGATCCGTTTCAGTTAACAGTTTCTGTGTGAACTAGCTGTAACCATGATCTTATTAACTGTTATCGTTCCAGGAGGCTGGGCGAACCCCTTAATAGCCGATTGGTTTGCCGACTACGCGGATGTAGTATTCTCGCTGTTCGCCGACCGTGTGAACTACTGGGTCACGATCAACGAGCCCATTGGAGTTTGCGACGGGGGCTACGAAAGGTTCTCAGCTCCTTACTTAGATGACAAGAACATTGGACGATATTTGTGCAACAAGCACGTGTTGATAGCTCATGCCAGGGCTTACAGGGTCTATGATGAGTTTTACAGGGAGAAGTACCATGGTAAGTGGGTTGAGTGTTCGTTCTACCTAGCCCTTTCCTAACTATGTTGGGATCAGCCATCAGACCTCTGCATCTCAGTTACAGTGCGATACCGATATCCTAAGGATAAAACAGTTATCAGAATTTCGGGCTTCTGACTACCCGTAAGGACTGTCATAGATATTCGTATGACACCCGGGACTGACTGTTTAACGTGCTGTCTGCGGTACGGAGGCGTCTCAATGTGTAACCGGACAAACTTAAGGGTTTTTTGCCATTTTCAGTAATAAAGAAAATGGGCAAAACGTCCCAGAGTTGTCCTGAAATAAAAGTTATCCGAGGTTTAGTAATAAAGTGACTGTTCCTGTTTCAGGTAAGCTCTCATTAGCAACTCTATTCTTTTGGTTTGAGCCAGCCACGCCTGAAGATCAAGAAGCCACGGATTTAACGATCGATTTCTGGGTATGATTCAAACTGACTTTTATTTTTTGATTGGTAAGTAGTTAATGACACAGAACAATGGCAGGGTGTAGCTATAACTGAAGCAAATGGGGCCTCCGAACATAGTGGCCTATCAAGGAGTGAATAACCGAAAAATTACAGTATTTTTATTTAAAAGGTATGAGGTCATACCTACCTTTAAAACGGTTTTCCGAAAATACCGGTAGGATCGCTATCGGTACCGAAATTAAATGATACCGATTTATAATGATTAATCGAGATATGTTGGTTAATTAATTTTATATATGTTCATATTTTGCGTAAAATATAAAAAAAAGATTTCAAAGGCCGACTGATCGCAATCAATTTAAAATCTTGTTAATTTAAGGAAGGGCGATACGCTCACGCCGTCTTCTCCAAGGAGGGTGGATGGCCTCCGAAATTAGAGAAACTGTTGGCAGAGAACGCGATGAGGGAAGGGTACCCCTACCCTAGACTGCCGCCTTTCACTCCTGAAGAAATAGAACTGGTTAAAGGTATTTTACGTGTAACTCAGTTTTTTTTTAAATAATTACAATATTTGTTATTTTATTTATATAACAAATATCACGCCTGTATTCCCAGAAGGGTTGTGCAGAGGTGAATAGTAATACCATCATTTCGCCGTTATGTCTGTCACATGTAATAGGAGGCGAGCCTATTGCCATCAACCGGGTGCAAATCTAAACTCCGGGCTGCTACTGCGGAATTCCACCCGGAAAAAAGCAAATAACACTTTGCCCGACCTGGGATAACCAGGACCTCACGATCAGCTGTCGCGCCACTAGACCAAGAAGGCAGTATTTTATTTATTCTGATAATTACAATATTTTAATCTAAACTGTATAAAAATAAAATATCGTAAAAAATCATGATTTCCTAGTAACCTGCCTAGCATGATGTATGATTCACGCGCAGAGACAGACAGATGTAGTGATGTACCTAGTGTAGTCATTGTGTGGATGTTATTTACCTCCAGGAACTTATGACTACTACGGGCTGAACCACTACACGACGCGGTTGGTCCGCAAGGTGAAGCCTGGCGAGCAGCCAGGGGCCTGGTTCTTTTACGGCTCTGAAGAACTTAATATAATAATGGAGAGCGATCCTTCCTGGGAGACCACTGCTGTTGACTGGTTTACGGTGAGAAATAAACATATTTGAAAGAAGAAAAAAAGAAATCAATATTCAGCTCAGGATGCAATGAAATCATAATTTACTTTTTTTTATGTATATACAGGATGGAAAATTTTTACCGCATCTTGAGGGAAAGTGCTCTAAATACTGGAGATTGCCAATTTTACTCGAGGAAACATTCCTTTATTTTTAAAAAGAAGCATAACTGCTTTCAAAGATTTTTGAAAATTCGCTTACCCCATCCGGAAATCAAACCGGATAAAATCAGACAAAATAACACCCTATACTTTTATGGCATCAATCGATAGGGTCAATCATAAGAATAAAATCTCTCCAACAAACATGGTAAATTATGTATTTCTGGATTCCAACCTGTATTTTTTTTTGTATGAAAACGTTATTCACGTGATTAGGGTTACCACTGTTACCAGACGTCAGAATTTTTCCTGATACGTCAGGATTTTTGTTTATTTCATGAAATATTGAAATTGTCGAAGTCGGGAGTCCCCTGCGTGGTGGTTGGTACATAAAACAAATAATAAATTTAAATTGCGCGCACTCGCGGCAATAATGTCAGGACTCAGGACATTTTGATTTATGCCCGGTTAATAGGCTGGCCTCCTATTACTTGGGACTTAAACATAACGGCGAAATGAGGGTGGTTAACATCTGCCCAATCCTTCGGGAAATACAGGCGTGATGTTATGTTATTTTTATAGAAACCAGGCTTCCTGTCAGGACTTTTTATTTGTACATCTGGTAACCCTACACGCGATGGACTCTTAAGCAAGTTACTAACGTATGGGAGGGTTTACTATGCAATGCTATACTAGACTATGCAATCTTTTACTTCATTATCGAAAGATATCGACCAGTCTTAATTTTAACCAATAACGCTCGGTTAAACATAGGAGTCGGTCATTAATGATAGTTGTTTCTTGTTTTGATGAGTTTACCTCACACTAGGATTTCTCCTGTATCGTGTGTGTGCATTTACAGACACAAATCTTCACATGTACAAACACCCAGACCCGGGACAACTATCTGTAGGGCATACAAATATTTGTTCCGTGCGGGAATCGAACCCACGACCCGCAGTGCAAAAGCAAATCGCTCAACCACTGCACTAAACGTGTCGTCGCAATATAGAAATCCAATCCTTCCAGATCTATCCCCAAGGACTTCAAAACCAGTTGCACTGGTTGAACTCTACTTATGACGTCAAGGAGATCATAATCTTGGAGACCGGAGTACCGTCAGTCAGCGGCCCAGTGGATACCCAGCGGCTGGAGTACTACAGGAATAACTTGGAGCAGGTAATGCTCAGCCTTTGACTGCGTTGGGGTCAGCTTCCAGTTTCACAAGTTGCGGCTGAACAAAAGGGCGTAGCTACTGCGTACCAGCCGTATCAGATACGGGGCCCCGGGCTACATGGGCCCCGACGTGTGTAATTTATTTTGTGAAAAGTCTTAACCCTCCATTTGGGCTTCGCCGCAGTCAGGTAGAAGGGCCCCCCGACAATTTTTGATACAGTACCCGTCTAGGGTAAGATACGCCACTGGCTGAACAGCAGTAAGGGTATGCTCAAACCAACGCGTTCAGCTTGCGGCCGCAGTGCGTCGCTTGCGGCGTGCACGGTTGCGATCAGTTACCTATAGGGTTCCCACCTTTTTTTTTCCAGTTAAAGTACATTGGTTATAATTATTATAGGTAAGAAAAAAAAGTACATAGTATCAAAATATAGTACAATTTATTTTTCTTTATTATTATGTTTAAAAACATATTTTTTATTGCTTTTTGCAGTTTGTATCAAATTAGTAGTGATGTAGCGCTGGCGAGTGGCGAAATCGATTCAGCACCAATCGATAAATTTTGTTTAACGAAAAAATACTTACGACTAAACTTTTCAAAATCCCAAAGAAATCAAATCATGCGAAATAAAGTATTTTCGTGTATGTACTTTATTGTTCCCATAAAGTATAGAGTACAATTACCTGAAATAACGTACAATACTTTATTATAAAGTACGAGTGGCAACCCTAATTACCTACTGTATCAGTACTTGTAGCGAAGTGTTCAAACAAAACGCGTTCAGTACGCCTAGCACAAACATTTGACGTATAGTATCGTAAACATGTCGCTAATGTATGTAAATTTTGAATCGAAAATACAACAGTAAGCCTTTGGCCAGACTGCAAACGCGGGCGCGGGGCGGGCGCGGTGCGGCGAGTTCAAACAGAAGAACTTCATTTGAGTGTCCATAGTGGGCACGCGGGCGTGGGAAGCGGCGCGGGCTACGTGGCGCAGGGAGCGCGCGGGTAGCTCACACCATAGGTCGTTCATACAAGTGGCCGCAGTGAGAGCGCGGGCGGCAAGCGACGACCCGCGCGGGAGCGGGGGATCTCAAACTAGTTCGAGCTGACCACGCGCATTGTTGTGATGGCGTCTTCAAAATTAAATGTTGAAGAATTAATAAGTGCTATTCAAGCACGATCTGCACTGTGGATGTCGAAACATCGTTTTTTAGTAAGAATTTTCTAGTAAAAATAAGTCTTCTTCATCCATATGATATTTTGACAAACACTGGACACGACAACGCTCAGAACGAAGCCATGCTCCACTGCGGACAGGTTAATCGCGCGCGTTCCCGCACCCGCACCGCTCCCCGCACCGCGCTGCCAGTCTGGCCAAACACTATCTGTCCTATAACATTCGGTTTAATTATTTGCGACATACACAATTTGTATTATACATGGAAATGAATAAAGCTTTCAATTTAATTAAATAGTACCTATGTACGCAACGAGTGTTTCCAATTCAAAATTCACTCACATTACCGTTACATCTTGGTTTCTAATGTGACATCTTGGTTTGGTTTGAAAACGTAGCTACACGACCAAACTTTGTATAGAATGAGTTTTATTCGGTTTTTTGGGATATCCAGCCCCGTTCTTTCGTTTAGTGTGTAGGTATCAGGGCTTGGAACCGGTTCTGAAAAACCGGTTAATATTTTTCATGAAACCATTATAATTCCGTTCATCGTATAATTACAAAAACAGTTTCGACCTACCTAAATAAATTTGGTATCAGTTATTACAGAGAATAGAATTTTAAAACTCGCGCTAACTGATACTAAGAACTGAATAAACCGGTTTTACTCAGACTCGTGCCCACCGCCGCCATTTGTCATAATAATTATATTCTCACGCGCTTTCTTGTTTCTGTTTTCTTTCGTCGTTCACCGCAGAGACATAGGCGTATATATAGAAAAACATTGAAATCGTTTTTTTTAAATAAGTCAAACACAATATACACCTTATAAAACAACACAATTCATGAAAATGCAAGTGTTTTGTGCACACACAGAACGAAATGACTCAGCCAGCAACGCGGCCAAATACAATCTGCTTGTGAGTGCGTAATTGCGTATTTGTTGGCGTACCGTGAGAACTTTAATAGTGTAAGAGGGATGGCGTAGTAGGTAGAACTCGCTAATACCGTCGAAACTCAAATTAACCGGGTTATTTCGCTCAACAGAATTGGAATTTGTAAAAAAAGGGTTTCTCCCACTAACTGGTTAAAATATCGGTAACCGACACCTAAACCGCAATCGTTTCTGCTTCGGGGTCAATGATCTAAACCGGTTTCGAAAATTAACCGGTTTCCAAACCCTGATGGGTACGCTGTTTATGACATCAACGGCAAGAGAGGGTTGGTTTCTTTGATTATATAGGATATTAACCTGACTAATAATCAGTGATGGGCCGAATAAGGGTTTCACCGAATACGAATAATCAGTAGAATGTTCGGTTAAAAGTTTACCGAACCGAACATTCGGCAGGATATGGCGCGCTTTATTGTGCATTGCAAAAATTCAAGTCTATACTTGTCGAACGCATTGAAACGCGCGACCCCTCCGGAATGTTATTCCTTCATCTAGTTAGCCTTCCGACTGTTGACGCTGCTACCCCCGGATTGTTATTGTGTCATCTAGTTAGAGACAAAACATTGGCACGTCCTATTGTTTTTGTGTACAAAATCATTAAAACTCAGTAAATTGGCAAAAAAACAATGAAATAAGTGGAAGGAAGAGGACGAACATTTGGACATTTTTCTGTGAAACTGACGATATTTATGTTAAGATACACTTGATATGAATACAATTTTTTAATTATACTACTTCATACAAACATAGAGACAACTTTTTTCGGTAGTATGTTCGTCATTTTTGCCGAATAAATGGCCGATTACGAATGTTCGGTATACCAGCCGAATATGCCGAATACCGAACATAAAACTCCCTACTAATAATAACCGTCCTCTTTGATCTTACTCTGATACTTTTCTGTGTTAAAAATTACATTGGTGTTTAGATCCTTCTGGCTATAAACGACGGTATCAACGTGACCGGGTTCACGGCTTGGACGATGATGGACAACTTCGAGTGGATGTCTGGATACATGTGAGTTAAGATACCTACTTCTTTCGATTTTTGTTAAATCGCAAAGGTGCACGCTACACAGCTATTGGCGCCCTAAGGGGCCATTCAAATATTACGTAAGCACGAAACGGGGTTGAAGGGGTCCTTGCTTAGTTTATTTTTGATGACATGGGGGATGGGGGTATCTAGATGATAATAACGTCAGCAGATGATAATTTTATTTATTTACTTATTTTTCTAGACTTAAAAACTGCTGCTCATGAATAAAAATAAAGAAACATGATCAGTTTAATAAATACAAACATATACCAATGTTTACGTAAGCATAAGAGGGGGGTAAAAGCTTTGCTTACTTTTGCTGACAAGGGGGAGGGGTGGGTCAAAAATTACTAAAATTCTGCTTACGTACCTAATACTTGAATAATCTTGCGCTGTTACTACAACAGTAGCAGAAGCAGTGGCAGTCTAGTGGTTCCATGCGGGAGGGTCTGACTCCGATACCGGCACGTACCTCTGACTTTTGGAATCATGTGAGGATACGAATTTGATTATCACTTGCCTTCACGGTGAAGGAAAAATATAGTGAGGAAACCTACACACCTGAGGGCTCCATAAAGTTCTCAATGGTGTGTGTAGTCTGCCAACCCTCACAAGGCCACCGTGGTGGACAAAAGCCTAAACCCTTCTCATTCTGAGAAGAAACCCATGCCAGCAGTGGGCTGATTATGTTATGTATGACTATGTATGATAATACATAGAACTAATCTCAATATCTATTGTAAGCCAGTTTCTATCCCAATCAACCTTCTGATCAGTTATCGAATGATTTGATTTGTAATTGTCTCGTGTTTCCACTATGTCGTGACGATTAATTTATCGTCGGACGACTGTCGTCTCTAGCTGTTCCTATTATAACGACTGTATGTCGTCAATTTTTTTTATCGTTTAGCGACCATCGTATCTAGCTGTTCCCACTGGATCGCGACGACATTTTATCGTTTCACGGTAGTCGCTTTGTCGTTTGCAACATCAGTAGCAAGCTACAAGACGAGACGATATTTTTATCGTGTCGTCTTATATTTGAACACCTTCATTTAAATATATAAGCCACGACACTTAAAACTACACGACTATCTGTCGTCACGACAAAGTCAGAACGCGGCCTTACAAACGCAGGTGAAACGTGATAATATATCAAATCGATAGACAACTGACATACCTAATTATCGAATCGTTTCGTTCAGTACCCGTACGTAGTACGAGTTTTCAAATGATGAAAACGGCAATACCTAGTTTTCTTGAGCTCGTGTATCTCTCTTACACACCCGCAAGAATAAGAGACAAAAAGTATTGTTATTTTCGAAATTTGCAAACTCGTACTAGGGGTACTGAATTCGAAGCCAAGTCCTTACTCTTCTTCTTCTTCCTGCCCTTATCCCACACTACGTGGGGTCGGCACAACATGTATTTCATAATTGTTACAGGTTTTGGCTTATTGTTTTATGACCGGCCGCCTGCCTGACATCAACCCTCCTTGGGAATACTCGTTGCGCCGTCGCGCGGGTGACCCAATGTGCTTGCTGATATTATGCACTGGGTCCCGAAATAATAAGCCAAGCCAAGTCCTTGCATGCCCATATTAAAATGTGTATTTTTGTTACCAGGGAGGAATGTATGGATTACTCGATATTGTTACTGGCTGTAATAATTGAAAAAAATATCATTTTCCAGTTCAAAATTCGGTCTCTATGAAGTGGACTTCTCCGATCCGAACCGGACGCGAACACCGCGCGAGTCAGCGCGATATTACTCCAGTGTTACAAGAAGTAGATCGGTACATCCGCTACCAGACACTACCAAATTAAATTATGAATAGTGTAATTTACTTATAATGTCGTTTTTTTTTGTATATTACAAAATATACAAGGCGGCCTCGCGCCTTAGTAAAACATTTCTGTCTAAAATTCATTTGAAATTCCTATTCTTGTTATGATACGATACTGTAACCAGCAAACAAATATTTTCTCAGTAAAAACAATGAACATTACATTATTATAGATCAGTCACCATCATAATTATTATATGTATGTTTATTCTCCATCATTCTTCATATTCAGCCTTTTCCTACTGTTGGGCTAGCCGCCAGTTGATCGAATATCACTATTTTATATGGAGTACGACAATCGAGTCCGACTACAGCCAGTGATAGGCTAGCGGTTAAATGGTTGCCTTCCATGCAGGAGGGTCCGAGACCAATACGGGTTTAAAAAAAATAAAAACTAGTCGGGCAACTCTCTCTTCTGTGGGCAACCCTGATAAAATTCACGTGAGTAAAGCAGTACATGATCCTAAATATGAACTTCACTCACGATTACTGTAATGTTCTGCCTAGCCTTTTCCCAACTATGTTGGGGTCAGCTTCTAGTATAACCAGATGCGGCTGAATACTGAGTAGAGGGAGCGGAGAGGGAGAGGGAGCTGTCTGCTCATCTCCCTTCCCATGCTAGACGCACCGGGCGCCGGATGGCGCGCGCGCGTGACTTCCTCCGGCCACCCTATTGTGTGGCCTGCGGACGGTGGGTTAGGGGACCCTCCGACCAGTAACAGGCCCAAGAAGGCGGCGCGTAGTATTCCGCGCGCGCCTCTCAGGAGGACGTGGGGCAAGGCTCCACAGAGGAAACACCTGCCGGGGTTGCGGTGCATGCTTATGTGAATCCTGAGACCCCGACCGAGCGACGGTCAGGAGAACGAACACCGTGGATTTTTAACCGGCAAGAGTCCGGCAGACCCCCTCGCCTTCCCCGGGAGAGGAACATCCATGAGGATTTTCCCACGATAAAAAAAGGTAAAGAAGGAAAAATAGGAAGGTTAGGATAGTATAGGAAGTAAGTCAAGAAAAGAAGGATAGGATAGGATACCTACTCCTATCCCGGTTATAGTTTTCCTTGAGACTACCACGCAGATGAAGTTATGTCAAAATTATCCCACGGCAACATACTACCGGGATAAAAATATCCTGTCCTAATCCAGGTCACATCCAAACTTTCACGTTTATAACATTAGTAGAATAGAATAGAAAGGATAGAATAGGAAGGATAAGATAGAAAAGATAGGAGAGGAAGGATAGGATAAGAAGAATAGGATTGGAAGGATATCTAGGATAGGATAGGAAGGATAGGACAAGAAGAATAGGATTGGAAGGATATCTAGGATAGGATAGGAAGGATAGGACAAGAAGAATAGGATTGGAAGAATAGCTAGGATAGGATAGGAATAATAGAAAGGATAGGGTAGGAAGGATAGGATAGAAAGGATAGGGTAGGAAAGATAAGATAGATAGGTTAGGTTAGGAAAGATAGGATATGAGGATAGGGATGGAAGGATTGGGTAAGAAGGATAGGGTAGCAAGGATAGGTTAGAAAGGATAGGTCAGAAAGAATAGGGTAGGAATGATAGGGGTACGTATTACAATACCGAAATTTAAAAGACCGTATTTTAAAATACCTATGGAAGAAATCCCGAAAAATGAAACGCCAAATGATTGTTTGGTCGAAAGTTTTAAATCCCGAAAGTTCATTTGCCCGAAAGCTTAAAATCCCGAAGATCCATATCCCGAAGCTTAAAATCCCGAAGATCCATATAATATATCTAAAATCAAATTATCTACAAAAGTGATATCGAAAGACCTAAATATCGAAGTACAGAGTATCGAATGTCCTAGGTTAGGTTAGGTTAGAACAGTGTAAATAAACGCCACATCCCCTCTATTGTTGGTGAATCATTTGGTTTAAATGACGTCAAACTCCACCAAATTGTCGACGGAGCCCCGCTGTGCGGGGCTCCTATTTCAAGAGTTTAATGGAACCTAACCAAACCGAACCTCGGGGTTCCCCTGACTTACGTCCATATTTCGTCCATTCGGGATTTCGTCCCATCGGGGTTTCATCCTTTTGGGCATTTGGACATCGGTATTTTATGTTTCGATATAACGGCTATCGGCATTTAAAACTTTCGGTATTTTGAATTTCGTAACCAGAATTTTTTCCAAGTTATGTTGATTCTACGTGTTACTTCTTCTTCATTGCTGGACTTGTTGAATGATAACTGCTTCCCCAGATAAATATAACTGCTGACATATTCTATATTATTCCCTTTTATTACAATAGGTCTCTTTTGACTGTTGGTCATTATTTTCGTTTTACTTGCGTTCATTTCTAAACCTATTTTTGAGCTTTCATTATCCAGCGACCTCATCATTTCCTCCAGATCCCTAGAAGTTTCAGCTAGTATGGCTATGTCGTCAGCGAATCTTAGATGGTTTAGGTATCGTCCATTGATTTGTACTCCTTTTTTAGACCAATCTAATTTTCGAAATATATTTTCAAGCACTGCAATAAAAAGCTTTGGTGACAAAGGGTCTCCTTGCCTGACTCCTCTTTCAATATTTATTTCACTTCCTCTGACTTCCAGCTTTACCTTGCTCGTACTGTTTGTATAAATATATTTCAGGATGTTAATATATTTTTGATCCACTTTTGAATGTTGCAATGCGTTCCAGATCGAACAGTGGCTTCGATAGCATCCGAAGGCTTTGCAATAGTCAATGAAGGCCACATAAAGAGATCTGTTATGCTCTCGATGTTTTTCTATAATTTGCTCCAGGCTCTGTATATGGTCCATTGTGCTGAATCCTGATCGGAAACCTGCTTGCTCTTTTGGCTAGAGTTTATCAATATCTTGTGTTATTCTTATTAAAAGTATTGATGAAAAGAGTTTATATGTGCTTGCTAGAAGGCTTATGGGTCTGTAGTTATTGATTTACAGCGGATTGCCTTTTTTGAAAATTAGAATTATGTCCGAGTTACTCCATTGGCTTGGAACGGTTTCTGTATCTAATATCATGTTAAATAGCTGTGATAGGTGTTGGGTTAAGATCGGTGCTCCAATTTTAAGAACTTCATTGCAAAGCCCATCTGGGCCAGGACTCTTTTCAACTTTTAACCGTTTTATGTGTTCATATACTTCAGAGTTTTCAATTGGTTTGATGCTATTAGTTGAGTGTTCGTCTACAATTTCGATTTCGTTGTTGTTTCTTTTCCGGTATAGGTCTTTATAGAAGTTTGTTGCATGGTTTATAACATCTTTTCTTGATTTAATTTCTTCTAAATTCCGCTCAAGTTTTTGTATCCATGTTTTGTGTGTAGTTAATTCTTTGTAGGCTTTTTTGGTACTTCTAAAGTTGTTAATGTTCCTTGTGATGATTTCTTGTCTATGTTTACTGTAGTCCTTCCTGATCGATCTATTAGCTTCTTTATAAATTCTACTAAGTTAATGTTTCATATCTTTGTTTTTATTCTTTGTATGTATCAACTCGGTGCGTCTTTTAATTAATCTGTTTGTTTCTTCGCTAAATATTTTATGTTGTTGTTGTTTGGCTTCTTTACCTGATTTCAGGCTGTGTATTATGCTTTCTTCCAGGAAGTTATAGTAGGTTTGAATATTGGTTTTTTCTTCTTTGGTATTTATGCTTGTTTGTAGATTTGCAATGTATTTTTTGATTTCAATGTCCGTTTTCGGAATGTTGAGTGATGTTCCAAAGGTTTTTCTGCTCTTTATTGGGTAATTTAGCCGTACTGTTGCTCGTAGTAGCCTGTGGTCAGAAGGAAACTGTGTGTTTATTACTTCTATATTTGTTATTAGTTTCGGGTTGTTTGTCATTATAAAGTCAATTTCATTTTTTGTTTTTTGATCAGGTGATATCCACGTCCATCTGCGATTCAGTTTTTTCTTAAAAAATGTGTTCATTATCGATAATTTATTTTGAAAAGCATAATTTATAAGGCGGTCTCCTCTATTGTTGTTGACTCCAAAACCATATTGACCTAAGACTGGATAGTGATTTCTTTTAGGACTTCCTATTTTCGCATTGAAGTCTCCCATCACTATAACTTTTCCCTCGGTTAGTACTGTGTAGTTTCAATGTCTTGGTAAAACTGATCAATTTCGTTTTCGGGTAATCTCTCCGTAGGTGCAAAGTCATATGCGCCTATAACTTCACCAGCACCCCTAACCTTCAAACCAGAACACAGCAATGTTGCTTGACGGCAGATGTAGGTATGGTGGTTATTTCCACGGGTGAACTCTTTCACAAGCAGTTCTATTACTTTTAGACCAGGGCTGAAGCCTTTGAAAATGGTAAAAAGTGAAAAAAATTGTAGGATGAAACCCATTGGAAAAGGAAGAGAAAGGAAAGGAATATAATAATAAGAAATAAGGTAAAAAAATAAATATTTTAAATCAAAAAAATTACAGTGTGTTTGGGACATAAAAAGATAAGTTTTCACCAAATTCATGAAAAATAAAACATCTTTTTGTAAAAGATAAAAATAAAAAACCAAAAACTTGGTTATTTGAATTTTTCACATAAATTTTGAGGTTAGGTGAAAAAAGTGTAAATACAAAAGTTGTAGATCTTTTTTTTACCTACAACTTTGCCATTTAACTTTTTTCCATAGGACTTATAGTTTTGCCGGTGGTAAAGCGCCATGGCTTTATTATATTATTGTTAAGTTTTCATTAAGCCATTGTGAAAACGCTAGTATTTGGTGCAGAGCTCGCTCATCGGTTACTTGTACCAAGCTTCACGAGAGAAGCTCATAGATGGCGTTAGCATGCACTATTCGCAGCATTTATCTAGCTCACGATTGGTCGATGGCTCGGTCGCTCTGCGCATGTGATTGACTGCCGTTGATAGATTACTGCCAAAAATTATGTAATACATTTGGATTTTGGTGCATCTTTTCAAAAATGTCTTCATAAAAAACTAGTGTTCGTTAACTAGTTTGTAGGGGAACGAGATATTGTGTTCAGCCTACGAAAAGGAGCATCCTCCTACCAGGCGGAGTCTTGTGCCTGGCGGGCCACTGCCCAACGGTTGATGTTGGGAACTTGTATATATACTATCTGCGTGTCAAACTCTGATATCGCGATGCAGGATAGTTCGCATGTGGCGTGATAGATGCCGCCACAAGTTCTTAAAATAATTTTATTAAGGTCAAAGAGCCCTTCCTAGGACTCTTGTTCCTTGTTATTTTTCAACTTTCACTGGTGATTGCAAGAGATTGCGTCCGATGAACATTCGCCGGCCGGCACAGCGAGAAAATATCTGATGATGAAGCTGAAAAGTGGGCTTGGCCGATGATCAGGTGAGTGGGCAATTCAACCCCTGCATCGCGTGAATATTTTGTTTTTCACAATTTCTACATGAAAACTCAATAATCTGTTCCTTTTCTTTAAAAAAATCACTAGATCGCAAGTTCGCTTTTGGCGCGTCTATTTACACGCCGCGCCGCGCCGTACCATTAATTATGGTCCTTCGAGCCGGATGGTTCCAGTTAAAACAATGTTGAGTACATAATGTTAGTACCTATTTGTTTATAGGCAGTACATAATCTTAGTACATAGCGAACGTAATCCTGTGAGTACATAATTCTTAGTATTCCATAGGTAAGTACATAATTATCATTTAGTACACAAATAAAATACGTAATAATCTAACAAACTTGTTTAACATAGGTATTGGATACGTAGATATTATTATAACTAGGAAATAGGTACGTATTCTTGGTACCTATCTGCCGTGTTATTGTGCGTGATCTACGTAAATAAAATTGATAAGGGGTGATTCTTCGAAAATTTTTAACATTATTTTAACAAATCATTCTTCTCCCGGGTTGTTAACGTTATAGTATTGTCAGATTGTTTTTATTCTTGTCTTATTGCTTGACGGCAGCGGTATAGTTTGAGTTTTCATTATTATAATTATAGTATTAAACATCTGCATTCTTAACTTTGGGATGATGCTAATGACGTTCTCAATTTTTGTTAAAATTTTTCGAAGAATGCCCCGCGCGTATTTTTGGTTGCTATCTATTTATTTATCTATGGTATTGTTACGACATAGTTAAGTGCGTATTTACATTTCATTCCTTTATTCATTACGCAATATTTTTCAAATAAAGTCTGGTTCGGAAAGTGATTCTCATTTGTCGAACATGGCGCTGAGAAAAAAGGTGCTGTGGACATGGAGTCCAAATTAAAAATGTTAACTTGTAAAAAGAAAGTTATATTCAGTATACTTAATAGTATTTATAGTACATCGAAAAATATTTCCAACTTTGATTCAAGATCTAATAAACACTTCTTGACAGAATCGGAGTTTTTTTTTTTTTTTTTTTAAATGAGTTTATTCACCGCAGACATTTCGTCCGCGCTCTTTTTTGCTGTTATTTAATTGTTTAGGTACTTTTTATTTTATTTTACTTATTTGATACTCCTGTATCGGAAATACAACATGTATTATTTATATTACTATTCCGTTTATTTATTTATATACACATATGATTTACATTTTTAAATATTTCTATAAAAAATATAAAAAAACATTTAAAAATATAAAAAATAGTAGCCCACCGGCATCGGGAACAGGGTCCAAGCTACCGGTGGTCAGGGCCTCAGAGAGAGGAACTTCCTGACAATACGTGTCGTGTCCAGAAGTACCGCTATCTGTATCAGGCCCTTGATCCAGCTGCCCAACGCGAGCCTCGTCAGATGTTGGTCGAGGCTCTTGGCTATTAAGCCATTGGCCGTCACGACTATCGGCACAATGACTGCAGAGTCAACCTCCCACATGTCGACAACCTCGTGTGCCAAGTCTTGATACTTAATTTCTTTATCTTTCTCGGCTTTCACAAGGTTCTCGTCATGTGGGACAGTGATATCAACAATCATTGCGAGACGCTCTGATCGATTTATCACCACTATGTCAGGCTTATTGGCAACAATAGTCCTGTCGGTGATGATAGATCGGTCCCAGTACAATGTGATATGACCATTCTCGAGGACTGGGTCGGGCACATACTTGTAGTATGGTACTTCTGCGTCCACAAGGTTGTATTTCAGAGCAAGTTGCTGGTGGATAATCCTAGCCACTAGGTTGTGTCTGTGCAAATACTCGCCGTTAGCAAGACGAGAACAACCAGAAATAATATGTCGAATGGATTCGCCGGGACAGTGGTATGCCCGACAGATGTCAACCGTGCCGTCCTTCACAATATATTTTCGGTAGTTGTTCGTCAAGATAACTTCGTCCATAATCGCACAGACAAAACCTTCGGTTTCCCCAAATAGGTCACCGAAACGCAGCCAGGCTACGGACGCTAGGAAATCTACATCGGGCCCATGAAGGGCCCGGTAAAAGCGTCCGTGAAGCTCCTTGCTCTGCCATACCTCCCTGCGACCATTAGTATCCAGTACTACAGGCTTGCGCCAGTTCTCTTTAGCCAAGGAGAGCGGGGTGAACCCTTTGTCCACTGCGACTACATCTCGATGCATCCCCACGTCGGCATGGAGGAAGTACTCCCTGAGGCTGCACACCTCGCGGTTGTGGAGGGTCTTAGCATTTAAAAAGCCTCGACCCCCACACTTCCTCGGAATGTACAGCCTCATCACCGATGAACGTGGGTGATGCATTCGGTATGCAGTCAGCAGCGTACGGACCCTCCTATCCAGGGCGTCAAGTTCCGTCTGAGTCCACTTGAGTATGCCGAAGGAGTACATCAGGACCGGCATGACCCAACCGTTAAAGGCGCGCACCTTATTTCCGCCTGACAAAAGACTTTTAAGTACTTTTTTCAGGCGGCCATAGAAGCGCTCCCGTAACGATTGCTTCATGTCGGTCTCATTGATGCCTAACGCCTCCGACATGCCCAAGTATTTGTAGGTTTCGGTTGAGGAGAGGGATCTGAGGTGTATGGAGTCCGAGAGTTGTGTTCCCACGGATTCCATAATCCCTCCTCGCTTTACATGCATGACTGCACATTTGTCCACACCAAATTCCATCCTGATGGAATTACTGAAAGTTTCAGTTACTTTCAGTAACTTCACCAGTTGCAAATTGTTGGGGGCAAAGAGTTTCAGATCATCCATGTAAAGGAGGTGGGATATTACCTGACCACCTCTTCTCAACCGGTAGCCTAACCCTGAACCCTCCAATAATGTGCTCAGAGGGTTCAAGGCTAAACAAAACCACAGCGGACTCAGACTATCGCCCTGGAATATACCTCGCTCGATCCTTATTGGTTCACCTCTCCCTTGGATTTGCCGACATCCTGGATAGTGAAGGACTGTCCTCCATTGCCCCATACATGACGCCAGGAAGGCGCATAGGGTTGTATTTACTTTATACAACTCCAGCACCCTCATGAGCCATGTATGTGGTACTGAGTCGTAGGCCTTCTTATAATCTATCCAACATGTCGACAGATCCTTTCTAGATCGGCGAACTTGTTGGCTAAGGGCCATATCTATGAGGAGTAGCTCCTTAGTACCGCGGGACCCATTCTTACATCCATTTTGAGAGACGGACATAATTACATTATTACTATAAATATTACTTATTCTACTTAAGCTATGCGAGTCCATCACATTATATATGTATATGTTTACTTATTTAATATTATTATTATTGTTTATTTTTTTTTTTATTTTTTTTTCTTATAATATACACATTTACATTATTTCGTTGATACTGGTGGTACATGCATTGACTCAATAAAGTCGATGCATGTACCGGCAGGCACCATTTTGACATGCAGGTATAACTTTAGCTATGCGCTGATGCATGCGCCGACTCAATAGAGTCGATGCCTGCATCAGCACACACACTTAAGACTATATTACTACTATAAATATTATTTAATGATTTTAATTTTACATGCTATAGTTGATAACGCAGAATGCATCATCAACATAATTATGTTATGGTTTGTTTGATTTCTTGGTATCTCTCATGGAGATACCGGGATGCTGAGGGCATTATTACATTTATTACAAATTTTATTTTTATTTTTACACATTTAGGTTTTTGGAGTTGGTATTTAGGCATTTTTATTACAAGGTGTTGGTTAGGGATTTTTGGATTTGCCAGCCAGGGATTTCGCGGCTTTGAGCAGAGCTTCCACGACTGCTGCGTCTCGGTGCTGCATGGCCGTCTTTAGATTGTAGTCGACGACCGTTTTGGTTGGTGCACCCATTGCTCGTTTTGCGAAGCGGCCTGTGGCGTCATCGGCGTCATCGGTGTAATAGACGCAGCTGACTGTGTGTCTCGATATCGCCACTACCGCATGGGAAACGCTGTCGTGGATCTTGAGCCTCTTTGTCTTGGTGTTTATGACAATGACATGGTCGTATCTCAGTCCCTGAGCCTCGTGTATGGTTAAGACGCGCGACCCTTCGCCGGTGCCGTATCCCTGGTTTACAAGAGAAGACTTCTCCTCTTGTGTGTGAACCAGGAATAGGGTGTTTTGGGCGATATGCGGTATTTGCGCACCTGTGAACCTTTCCACCTTCAGGGAGTGAGCGTACGACAGTGTCGACTTGGAGGAGTATATACCGGAGTATATCTCGCTCAGAGCAAAAGCCACGTCCATCGGGCAGCTGTGTGTACAAGGCAACTGTTGCGTGATGGTGGCTACCAAATTTGGGCGGGTATACCTTAACTTGAAGAGGTTCTCTCTGTCCAAAAATGGTAGCTGGTTTACGTCTCCGATGAGGACAATCTCGCTTGCACCAGACAACTTTGCCGCCATGACTATAGCCCCAAAGTGGTTCATAAGAGCCTCGTCTACCGTGAGGCGGTAGCACCTACTTGACTTCTTGAACCCGTTGGCTAAGATTGAGGCCATAGTGCGCACCTTGAGTTTTGCGAGATCTCCTAAGCGGCGCGCAAGCTTCTCTCGGAGATCTTTAGCGGCTTCAGTTGTGGTGGTGACTACCACGTCCTTCTCCCCATCGAAGTTTTTGACAATCCAAGTTGACTTGCCACATCCCGGGACTCCGTTTATCCACCTGATACTGGGTACCGCCCAACTTTCCTCTGATGCTGCGACATCTGAGGTCCCCAGAATGGATTGCGCCATTTTGAGGATCTTGTCGTCCAGCATGATTCTGGTGCATTTGGCGGTAACCACTATCGGGTCGTCGTCGGGTGTTTTGAACTTCGGCTTGCCCGAGCTCTCCGTCTCCACTTCATTCAAGGCCACGAAGCCACTTGACGCGCTGTAGGCTGCCATGTATGACCCCGTCATTTTTCCTATAATGACTTCGGATTTGACGTTGTCATATACCGCTGCCTCGGCTTCCTCTAGCCTTACCCTTAACAGTCCTTCAATATTTAGTTGGAAGGACTGATGGATCTTCCTGCAAGTCGTGAGGTTGACCTCCCTGGTCGCTGTCACTATTGCAAGGTATTCGAGGAAGGCGCTCTTCACGTGGTCCGTAGGGCCCGACGTAGGTGCGAGAGATGGTGGGATGACTTGCCCTTTATCGGCCCTTGTTGGGATGGGCTCCTGCTGTTTCATCTCTCTTGGGCGCGCTCTGAAGAAGCTTTCCGTGGCTGACTCCTGCCTTGATGGTTTGCTTTGATTTGGGAGCAATGCCTGGAGGAAAGTGCCGAATGCTTTCAGACGACTCCTCGACTGTGTCTTCTCCTGCGGGCTGATGCTGTGCTGGCTGGCTGCGGCTTTTTCGGCTGCCGCCTTCTGCTGCAGCCTCTCTGAGCCACTCTGAGTAGCCGGGCTGGTTGACGGGTTTGTCGCGGCGACTGTATCGTCCTTGGGAACTTTGAGGAAACTCAGAGTTTCCCCCCTGTCCTCGTAGACGACCACCTCATGATGTTCTGAGGCTCTTATACAGCCGAAACGATCTGTGACTTCCCCCCTCTCCCCCCCGACCATCATTGCGTCAACGCTTATTGTGCGGGCTGTGACTACCGTGCCCTCTCCTGCCTCTCTGATTTGTTGGAGCACTGAGCTTGCCTGAGCAAAAGGAGTCTCCTCTCCCCACTCGAATAGTGCGATCGTCTTTTCTTGTGATCGCACTAGACGGCACCGGTGATTGGCGACTTCCACTTGGGGCAATGCAGTATACTTGCTGAGACTCGGAGTTTAGGTATTGACGAGTTTCGTGAAAAATTCTAATTGATAATCGATGAGATCAATGAGATCAATTTAACTATCGATTCGAGTGCTAAGGCGAATTACAATGACTTGATACGCTTTGACGACTTATATACCGTAGTCAAGCGAGTTCGAAATAGGATTTTGAATTCGAAAACTTCTGCCGATTCTGCTATGAAGAATATAAGTACTTCGAAGATCATAAAATTGCCGGCGATCGAGATTCCTAGTTTTGACGCTAAAACCGAGAACTGACAGACCGAGACAAACCGAGAACGTACAGAAACAGATAGGTACAGAAGTCACATGTATGTAGGTACTTCACTTTTCTTGCCTACGCTCGGCGGTCGCTCTATCTATATATCTATCTCTCTCAAGCGCATGGCACTCGCGCTCGCACTCACTCGCACTCTAGTCCCAAACAGTCCGAGACATCGTGTCCGTGAGCAGTGTCTATGTGTGCGTTGCTCGAGTGCACTTGTATGTAGATTGACTTCTGTACCTATCTGTTTTGTATACAGGGTTTTATGGGATAGTCTTGTTAAAAAATACCAAAATGAACGTGCATTAAGTACACATTATATTAATAACATATTCGACTTGAAAAACTGTCAGGAAACGGCTCCTAGTCTCGACGCTTTTATTGAGAAATACTCAGCAACCATTGCTGCCCTTAAACAATTGAATATTCCGGATTTAACCGACTTTATTTTATTACACTGTGCGCTCAAGAAGTTGGACATGCAAACAATACAAGCTTTCGAACTATCGGTTACTCACAAAGTAATTTCTTCATACAAGGATCTTATATCATTCGTTCACCATCATGTAAAAATATTAGAGCGTTCACATGTGAGTCACGCGAATTATTCGAGTTCGTTGTCGAATCCGCGTGCAAAATATAACAAGAATAATAAATCGGCGACGTCATCTACATTACGTGGACATACGTTCGTCACGAGCAATGAGATACATACTAATGGTTCTCGCTCTTGTGTCCCATGTAATAAGGACGATCACCTTCATCTTTATGATTGTTCACAATTTAAGGGTATGAAATCGCCGAAGGAAAGATTTAACTTTATTAAATCGAAACAAGGTTGTGTCAATTGTCTTAGGCTCAGTTGCACCAACTAACTATAACTGTTAACTTGCCATATTTATGTTAAATTTGTACTGATTTGACAGAAATTTTGGTATGGTTACGGTTACAGTTAGTTGATGCAACTCAGCCTTAGTGTTTCACAGTCGGTTTTTTCATGTAAGGCGCCCTCCAATTGTGTGTCTTGTAAAAATAAGTGGCATCATCCAACTTTACATTTCGATCAAAATAATAATAAAAATTCTGTTGAGCCATCAACGTGGACGCATATTCAGACATCTCCAGTGTCGAACAATAATTTACACCTACCGCGATCATGTACTTGTTCTACCGCGGCATGCGCTTCTCGCGCGCCCGCTTCACTGCTTTTGCAGTCTGAACAGTGTCTTACGGCTTCCTCTGATACTGCTGCTGTCAAACCTCGACTTGTGTAATTGCGCGCCCGTTTCTAACGTGTCGCAGAGTAAATTATAAATGATTTTTATTTCTGTAAATAAATCTGTTACAGACACTTTTACAAGTAAATGTAATTTTTTTTAAGACTAGATGGCGCCGGCATTTCCTATCTGACTAGCTCTGAAAAGAAAAGCTGAAACAAACTCACAGGTCAAAGTCTCTTTTAAAGACCAGACATTGTAGTATACAAACTATGCGAGTGAAACGTTGTAGGGCAACGTCTGGAATGGCCTTTTGAGGAAAGTGCCATAGCAGGGTCGAGTTGACCTGTCCTAACTGACGGCACTTCTGCATCAATCATCGCGGAGCTCAAACCTTATTTTAGGGAGCTCAACAACCCAAGTAATGGAGTGAGCAGTGCGGTCATTTCACATTCTCATGAACCTTCACTTTCTTTGAGTGCGAATTCTAGAGCAAATGCGAGCACTACTCTTTTAGCTACTGCGCAGGTATATGCGAAAGCGAACAATGATAACAATAAAATGTTGGTACGTTGTCTGATTGATAATGGTTCACAAAATCATTTAATAACTTTAGATTGTTGTAGGAAATTAAATATATATGTAGTTCCTCTGAATAATTCTGTGATTAGAGGAGTCGGTCTTTCTTCTCGACCAATCCTCGGTTATGTGGATTTTGAGATAAAGTCGCGGGTTAGTCCGCACAATAAGTATAAATTGCATGCGTTAGTAGTGGACTGCATAGCAGACCAGTTGCCTTCACATTTTATTGAAAAAACTGACATGGCTTACTTAAATAATATTAAGGCTTAGGTACTTATATAATAATATTTCCATGGCTGATATGACATGGAATATTCCCGGCAAAGTGGACATAGTGCTCGGTGCACAATTTTTTCCTTATATTTATCTGGGTCATAAAATTGAGTCAGGATCTCAAGCGCCACCGGCTTTATTGAGTTCACTTGGTTATGTACTGATGGCTGACTGCCCGAACAACACTCCAGCGTCGCATAGTGACCCTTCATTTACTGCTTTCACTATGAATGAGTTAGATTCTACATTACAAAGGTTTTGGGAATTAGAGGGGATCCCATCGAAAAGATTTTAGAGTCCAGATGAAACAGAGACTGAGAATTCGTTTGTCGCTTCTGTGTCACGTGATAATGACGGGCGATACTCTGTTGCATTACCTTTTTGTATGGATCCGAAAAACTTAGGTAATTTGCATAATACTGCTCATCGGCGATTCTTGTTGTTGGAGAAGAAGTTCAAGCTGGTACCTGGGCTTCAGGAGAATTACAATACTGTCATACGTGAGTATCTAGAAAATGGGTATCTCTCCGAAGTAGCAGACTCTAACGTCAGTGGTGATGGCTACTATATCCCTCATCACGCAGTCGTTCGTAAGGACGAGCCTAAGCCACGCATTGTTTTAGACGCTAGTGCCAGGACTCATACTGGATTGTCTCTTAATGACATACTGCATCCCGGGCCGAACTTACAGGCTGATTTGTTCCTCCTATTACTAAATTTTCGTTTGTTTCCTGTTGCGACGACGGTTGATGTACAGCAAATGTATTTACAATTCGGTGTTATCGATGATCAACGTAAATATTTGCGAATATTATTTCGATTTAACGATAGTGAGAAAATTCGTACCTTTAAGTCACTGGATTCTTTTAAAAAATTAGTTAAAGATCATTTCTTCTCTCAACACGTTTCTAATTCCTCATAAATTAGTACCTCATCATCAATCTATCTTGTTTTCCCTATCACATAATTATATAATATATACATATATATATATGTTACAATATTTATAAATGTATATATATATATACCTATATGTAAGTATTATGTCTATGTATGGTGTGTAGTATATATTTTGCAGCAGTACACCATGGACTACCCCCTCTATCTTATTCATTGACTTCCTGTTCATCCAAAGGTTGTCTGGTAGATATCGCTATCAGCGATAAGACCGCCATTGTACCCTTTAATGTTTGTTATTGTATAAGAGCTGTGTTACAATTTTGGTGTACAATAAAGTATATTCTATTCTAAGTTCAACCGTCTTCGTTTTGGTTTGAAGTCTAGCCCTTTTCATGGCAATGAGATCGTTGCGTCAGTTGGCTTCTGATATGGTCAGCGATTTCCCTAACGCTGCTATTATAACAAAATCTAAATTTTATATGGATGATCTCGTACGTTCAGTTTCAAATGAGGCATCAGCTGTTCGTTTAGCGAATGAACTCATGTCCTTATTTAAATCAGGTTGCATGGATTTAATAAAATGGACGAGTAATTCATCCACGTTACTGAATAGTCTCCCAAATTTTCATCGAATTCTAATTGATTTCGACGGTGTCGACCATACTTGCTCGAACGCAAAAGTTTTGGGCCTGTCTTGGCATCCAGTTGAAGATGCTCTTATGCGTATGCTCACATATTTTTTGGGCAATTTTCTTAAAAAAAAATTATTAGAACGCAAATTCGCTTTTGGCGCGGCTATTTACACGCCGTGCCAGCCGGAAATCGAGATAAACGTTTTTTACCCTTAATAACTCACCCCCTTTTACTTCCCGACCTCAGATCGCCCGTAAATTATTTTTCCTTTCATGTTTATTATATTCTTTGCCTTTTCCAATGGGTTTCATCCTACTATTATTTTGTTTGGTTTCAAAAATTATCGACACTGGTCTATTTCTAGTTGTTTATGTTATTTATCGATGACATAGTATTTATCTTTGACACCCAGCGGCGTGAATTCGGCTGATGCACAATATCGCGAAGTAAGATTAGCGATAGTATTCTACTTGATATCTAGATTATTTATTTTAAGAAATTCGTGCGCAAAGCATTGACGTTGACATAAGTTTGTTGTATTATGCATACGGTGAAACATTTTCAATTACCTCGATCGCAGTCAAATGGCGTAGCTATAGTGCAGGGGTCGCCAAATGGCGGACCGCGGTCCGCATCCGGACCGCCGCGCCGACCCATTTTGTGCGGACCGCGAGAACACAGCAACTTGCACTACAGAGTACGTAATTTAATAAAAATGTTTCCCCCGCATTATCTTTGCTAATCAATATTTTTTCTATAAAATGTTATGCGGACCGCGATGGTCATTTCATTTCTTAAAACGGACCCCGAGCGAAACTTATTGGTGACCCCTGCTATACTGTTTAAATATTGACACCATTAAGATAACGTCTCACTTTCATGTCGTCTTTAAAGATAAGATAATTTATTTCGTAAATATGGGTACAGTGGGTACATGATGTCAAATTACAATTATTTGAGTTCAGCCACATTTTACCATTAGGCATGCGAAAGGTACAAGACCAATAACATAACAGACTTAAATTAATTATAGGCATATTTACATTCCAAAATAATCAAAGTAATCAAACAAATGCATTTTCTTTTTCTGCAATAAATTCTGAAATATTATAATAGGCTTTATTCACTAAAAACGAACTTAGCTTTTTTTTTAAATAACGAAGAACGAAGAATTCTTCGAAGTTATCATGAATTGTCTTCAGGCGATTGTATTGAGGTAAGAGAATCTATTTATTTCAAGTGAAAGTGGTTTTTGTTTGTGTTACGGTTTTCGAACTTCGGGTGTGCAGTACTGTTATTTTGTTAAGTTTAAATCGGTTTAAAAAAATGAGAAGTGAAAATAATTAAGCTATGTATTTATTTGTAAACATTTATAAACATTATCAGAAACTAAAAAGTACGTGATTCTAAAACATTGATTCATGTAAGTAATACTTCCGAAACATTGTTTCTAGATATATTTACATGTTTCATATATGGGTAACTTGTTTCGAAACATTGTTTACAAGTGAATTTAGGGTTTAGTATTTTTAAATATACGAAGTATAGAAACATCGTGTCAACTTCGGGGTTAATAATTAATTGAGCCAAGATGTTCCTGGTTTTAATACCTATGTAGTTTAAACCAGAGACTAAATAATCCCAAAATAAAGATCCCATCAAAAACATAAATGTGAAAATGGGAGCCAAGTTCAATAATGAGAATATGCGTGGTTGTCGACTTCGCCGACAAAAGAATTGAGATCTAAATGGGTGCCAAGTTCTGTAGATAATCCTGAAATTTATTTACACAAAGCAGATAACTTAGGATAAATTGAGGCTCAAGTTTGACTTGGCTAGTTTTTACCAGCAAACCGAATTTTTAGAAGAGTAAGATAATTATGTTGACCTTACAATATAAAAACAGTAACTTGCGTATAACATAAAGAAGATACGTTGATTAGCCAAATATAAGATAACTTGTATGTGAAAACTAGCCAAGTCAAACTTGAGTCTCAATTTATCCTATGTTATCTGCTTTGCGTAAATAAATTTCAGGATTATCTACAGAACTTGGCACCCATTTAGATCTCAATTCTTTCGTATTTTTTTATACATAATACAGAATTGATACAAACGAAACAAAAACAAACCAAAGCAACCTCAAACAAAAATGTATCGTTAATAAAAAAACATATTGAGTACATTGACTATTAAAACAAATTGAGTAGTTAAGCAGGCCAAGTAGATCAACACCTACATACCGTTCAATGCCGAACAGATATATTAGTGACTTATATTTACCCAGTGTTTGAGAAGATGTCTATGTCTCTCGATGTACACAATATATAATTATAATTCTGGGTTACCCTTGCAATAGGTGAAAGTTTACCCAGATTTGTTCTATATCGTGGGGCACTGAGTAATGAGCGGGGATAACGTGGGATTCGGGCAGGAACATTAAAGTTTATTCTGCTAAGAAGATCCCGACAGTCAGTACTATAATTGAGCAACTTGAACAGGAATGTAAAAAGCGACTCAAACGATGTGAACCGAAGTATGAAAAAGCCAGCTCGCCCACCCGCCAGCTGGCGGTGTGGCCTGCGCTCTATGCTTGTATAGCTCGTGCTGACACGACAGTAGAGATATCCTTGATAGCATGGTAAAAAAATGCAATTGTATTTATAAAAATATAGTAAGTAATCATGTGTGTTTATGTAGCTAAAGTAGATTGTGCATTATCCGTTTTGGAAACAAGATTAGATAATTTAATCTGAAGTTGCATGTCTCCAACAAAGTAGGTACTTGAGCCAAGTACAAAAGTGGTTGTTGAATGTAAACATGTCAATCTCATCATACAGGGTGTAATGACAGGTTCACACGATCCGATTCTAGTTTATCAACTGCCAAATCGCATGCGATTTGAACCGTGTGAACAGACTTTCAATCAAATTGAATCAATTTGAAGGAGCAAAACCTTTCAACTTTTGTTGTTCAACTAAAATCGAATCGTGTGAACCCGCTGTAAACGAAATCATGTAATTCCTTCAAAACTCGTGATGTACTGCTGACACAGATTAACCCTGCAAGGGATAATACCGGATTCAATAAAAAAAAATACAAGAAGTAAACATGTGTTCTTAAAGTGAGGCATTTTAGCGCCCCGAGTTAAATGACCACGTGGCGAGCGACAACCGCGCAATTCGCTCGGGACACTAAAATGCCTCACGTTAAGAACACAACATGACGTTTACTTCTTGTAATTATTTTTTATAGAATCCAAAAATATCCCGTGCAGGGTTAATCTATGTCAGCAGTATATCACGAGGTTTGAAGGAATTACATGATTTCGTTTACACCCTGTAGATTTATTGTACTTATCGAATTGCTCTGAGATAGCAAAGGATAAGATGATGTATGACGTCATCTTTAAAATAATAATATTTTTATCAGTGAAATTATCTTATTATGTAAGTGATAACTGCTTATCATTCAATTGATCAACTCCCGGGTGCACTAGAGTTGCACGCATCGCACGCTAAGTACAGAGAATGAATTAAAGGGGACCGAACTGAGTGGTTCCTAAGACCAATAACGACCACACATATACCTAAAATAAGGTTGAGCTACACGATGGCTGATGCATGCGTGCCGTCAGTTAGGACAGGTCAACTCCAACTTGCTATGGCACTTTCCTCAAAAGGCCATTCCAGACGTTGCCCTACATTGTTACACTCGCATAGTTTTTATACCACAATGTCTGAACTTTAAAAGGGACCCTGATCTCTGAGTTTGTTTCGACTTTTCTTCTTAGAGCTAGTAGATACGAAAAGCCGCCATCTAGTCTTAAAAAAAACGTTATACTGACTTGTGAAAGTGTCTGTAACAGATTTATTTACAGAAATAATAATATTTTATCATGTATGTCATTAAAAAAGCTAATTAAATGTACTACAATAGTTATAACGGCGTTCATTTAAAGTTGCAGTAAGATAAAAGTTATGGTAAGATAAAAGTTGTGGCGTTATCTTAAAGCTATACAAATACGTGTTCCGTGCGGGGGTCGAACCCGCGACACGTTGCGCTGCAGCCAAGCGCCACTGTGCCAATCGTGTCTTCAAATACATGTCGTCTTATACAGAGTGTAAACGAAATGATATAATTCCTTCAAACCTCGTGATGTACTGCTGACATAGATTAACCCTGCACGGGATACTTTTGGATTCAATAAAGAAATAATTACAAACAGTAAACATTGTTCTTAACGTGAGGCATTTTAGCGCCCCGAGTTAAATGACCGCGCGGCGAGCGATAGCCGCGCAATGCGCTCATGGCGCTAAAATGCATCTCGTTAAGAACACATGTTTTTTTTATTGAATTCAAGTTTATCCCGTGCAGGGTTAATCTATGTCAGCAGTACATCACGAGGTTTGAAGGAATTACATGATTTCGTTTACACCTGGAATATCACCAACTTAAACACCTTTATTATGTATGGAGTTTGATGTTAGACACGGTTTTAACGAGTGTCTAAACTTCTTTTCGTGTGGTTAGTGACTAACCTGGTGTCAGAGTTTATGCCGCCCATGGGCCTCTGACTTGGCTTCACACGCCGTCGAGGAATATCTCTCAGGCATGCCGGTTTCCTCACAATGTTTTCCTTCGCCGTTTTTAAGCAAGTGATAATTATACAATACGCACACGAATACGAATAGTCAGAGGTGCGTGCCTTGTGTTCGAACTCGAGACCTATGACTTGGCAGTCCGACGGTCACACCACAAGGCTATCACTGCTAGAGAACTTTTGTTGAACGACTCATAATTTTCACAATATTTGATCCACAGCGCTGTGCTCTCTGTGTCTTGGTGTGCTGAAGACCTGACGTTTCCACCTGGATTTAGGTTCGGGGCCGCCACTGCTTCCTACCAAGTCGAAGGCTCCTGGAATGTCAGCGGTAAGTTCCGATCTACGCGACGCTAATTCGTGGTTTAGTACAGCTTCTTGTGAAAGATCTCGTCCGAGGCAGTACTCCCACCATACCTATTTCTGCTGCTAAGCAGCATTGCGGTGTTCCGGTTTGGAGGTTATGGGTGCCGGTGAAATTAGGTACATGAGTCTTCACAACTTTGGCTCTAAGATTAGCAACGCTTCGGCAATCCTCTTCGTGTTGTTATCACTTGCCATCAGGTGGGCTATCGGCTTGTTCGCCGACCATCACATAAAAAACATTTTTAACAAAAATAAAAGTCTTCAAAAATAACCATAATTATAAAATTAACAGTTTCCAAATTAACTTCCAAATTAACAGTTTATCCACGCTGAACCAAATTGTAGGCACCGACTTCTGAAACTGTTAATTTTATAATATGGTAATTATTTTATTCTTTTCATCGCTTTTTGAAGTCGCCTTTATTTTTAAAAGATTTTTATTTTTTTCATGTTAGTGGTTTTAATTAAAACATGGTTGGACCTACAAAAGACGCCGCTCATATGATAATCACATCATCATATTATGCGTACTGTTCGTCATTTAGGAGTTCCATTGTCTATCTCCGAAGTTCTTCATCAGATCTCCACCAAATTTAAATGGGACCATTTTGAAAGAATACTCTTTCATATAAAAAATAATTTTCCAAATCGGTTTATAAATAACGGTGCAGTGAGGTAACAAACATACAAAAAAAAACATACTGTCGAATTGAGAACCTCCTCCTTTTTTTGGTAGTCGGTTAAAAAGTTACGTTTTTTTAATCTAAAAGAATTTCGTTAATATAGTGGTGCTAGCATAATCAGCCTGCTGGCCACGAAATCAGCAACTTTTTAGCCGAAAATTCCCCAACAATACTACGAAAGTTAGTCACCAAGTCCACAAAACTTCGTCAGGTATCTACAAGACATAACTTCTATGTATTTCGCAGACAAAAGCGAAAGCACCTGGGACCGGTTTACGCACGAGTATCCAAGAAACATCGCGGACCACAGCAATGGTGACGTCGCCTGCGACTCTTACAATCAGTGGAAGAGGGATATCGAGGCGGCTGAGGAGTTAGGGCTGGACTTTTATAGGTAAAACATTAATGTTCTGAGTATCTTGATGCAAGAGTGTTTTGCCTTCTTTACCAGAGTCAGGCATGTTTCACACTAAGTACGAAAACATGGGTGCGTCTCATACCGTATAAACTCATTTGGTCTAATTTCATTTTATTATCGTTCATAAGATATAATTAACGTGAGATATACCAACTGTTGATATAATTTCTTTACATATAACATATATTTATTCTAAAACTTATTTAGTATAACGTTGTTTGATATAACGTTTATGTAATTGAAAATCATTAGGTCTCTAACGTTTAATATATGTATATAAAAAACGTCATTATGGTTAACACCCCGACTCGGATAGGTTAGGTTAGAAGGCTAAGGCGGGAGAAGCGGAGCACAGCTCCCGCCTTAGCCGTCGTGGTTTTTTTTTTTAACTCCCAGAAATAGGAGCCCCACGAGGCGGGGCTCCGTCGAATTATCTTAGCGCAGGTGGTAGTTAGTTACTAGTTATGTTTAATATCTACTTTGGTTACTATTATAACTATGATAGAACTTACAAAGAATAAAATAAAGAAAAATACTTTTAAATATGAATAAATAAGAATAATACTAAATAAACTAACCCGTGTCTATGCAATTTTGCTTTGTGTTTTTAAGTAGGCATTTTCATCATATTAGACCAAATAAGTTTTATATCTTTTGAGTGCTATGTCAAACGATTTTATATTTAATGTATGTTATGCTTATAAAAAATTGTTATTTTAAAATTATATCCATCGTTTATTATATTAACTAATCGTTATATTAAAAAAATATATAGCTTCCGTTGTTATATGTTGTAAATATTAGAGATTTTGTTGTTATATAATCTATTACTTACCCCGAAAACATGGTTTATATGCCGCCGCAACTCCGAAGTGACCGAAATAAATGTTAGTGAGTGACCGACTGACTTGACTGCCTTGTTGGTATAGTGGTCGCAAGTGCGACTGCTGAGCATAGGGTCCTGGGTTCGATCCCCAGTTTGTGCAAATTGATATTGGGTTTTTCCATTAGGAATTTCTCAGTAGCAGCCCAGAGTCTGGATTTGTACCCGGTTAATGGCAATAGGCTCGCCCACTATTACATGGGACTTAAACATAACTGGCGAAATGAGGGTGTTACTAAAACACCTCTGCCGATCCCTTCGGGGAACAGGAGGCGTGATGTTATATTATGTTTATGTGTGACCGAATCGAAATTTAATTAGAGCCTGAAAGCATTGCGACATGGGAACTCTCTCGCTCCGTAGGCAGACCCGCTATAGTACGACAAAACTAAGAAGTTGCATCGGCAAACTTCGTAAAGCTGATCAGTTCCGAACTGAGTACGACTTCAAGACCACGAATTTTTATTGCACCATAAAAAATAATCTTTACGCGACGCAATAAGTGTGAATGCTGCGAAAATGAGCGACTGTCATTGGTTGTTCTAACAAGTTTTTCGATGCCACTCGTACTATACCAACTTTGCTGCCTTTTCACCAAGCTTCCAAGAATTTTCAGCAACCTTGACACCAAGCCAAGAGCTATTCTCGTACAGCTCAGACACGGAAGAGACCACGACAATTGATCCACAGCAAAAACTAAATCCAAATGGTAACCCTACGTTTCTAAACCCTCAGGTTCTCAATATCATGGCCTCGACTACTCCCGACTGGTTTCCCTAACTACATCAGTGAGGATGGCAAGAACTACTACAACAACCTGATCGATGGTCTACTGGAGAAGGGAATCGAGCCTTTCATCACTTTATACCACTGGGATCTACCACAATCACTTCAGGATCTCGGTAAGTCTGACCCCATGGTACTATGTCTTTCGCAAATACGTTGAGGCTGGTCTTCCTTCATCCATTCTGTACTTCTGAGCAACTGTCAGACAGCCTTACACACGTGATTTAAAGCGAAGTAGGTTGACATAAACAAGAACGAGAAAAACATACGCATTTATGATTTCTTCTATGCTTTAGTAACCGTTCTGATAGACTATAGATCCAAAAAATAATTGAGTGCTCGCCCGCGACGTTATTTTGGTGCGGAGGAGCGGGCAAGCTTCTGCTACCCACTTTGTTACCCAGATACCACAGAAAAACGTCACTACTTAAATCTGGAATGGTTCAACAGACTTCTAAGCTACGTATACCAGTCCGTTGCTATGCCAGAAGTCGTCAACGTTTTTACTGTAGCCAACACCAGCTGAAACTATCATTTTGAAGACTTCCAATGTTTCCAGAACAAGCAATTCACCTACCTATACTGTAATTTTCAGGTGGCTGGGCAAACCCCCTCATAGTAGACTGGTTCACCGACTACGCGAAGGTAGTTTTCACCCTTTTTGGAGACCGAGTAAAGTTATGGCTGACTCTTAACGAACCATTAGTTATTTGCGACGGGGTGTACAATATCGATGTAGTAGCTCCGGCTGTCTTTAGCCCAGAAGTTGGAGCCTACATGTGCAATAAAAATGTATTGCTAGCACATGCCAAGGCTTGGAGGCTGTACGATAAAGAGTTTAAACCAAAGTACCATGGTAAGTGAGGAGCTAAACTAATTTTCAAAAATATTATTCAGGAACTCATTGTTATTAAATTTTCAATTAAGAAGCTGTATTCGTGAGAGATTGGCGGGACAAAAAGGCCATTCCTTTTATGGCTGTCTTGAAAGCTAATGAGAGCGAGTTGTAGTAGAGAAAGAAAGACATAGATAAAGACAGCGAAGAAAAAAAAAAAAGGGAGCGTCAAGGAATTTAAACGTGAATTAAAGAACATGGATGACCCCCATGACCCCTCCACATGATGTCACTAAATGTTCCCTCGTGACTCCTAAAGTTTTCCACAGCCTAAAACTCCCACCTCCCTCGACTCCCGAACGTATCATTAGACGTAGGTTTTGGTTGAAATTTTTCTCAGTCATTTTTTTAGTGCCCCTATGACCTCTGACCGAATTGGTCGAAACTTTCGAGCGGTCACGTGATCCATTCAGTCCATTGCCATCCTTATTTGAAAGGAACTGCCCCTTTACACAAAAACGGCTCCTTTTCCCAATACAATTTATTTACAGGTAAAGTGTCGATAGCCAACCAACTGGTGTGGTTCGAGCCTTCAACTGCAGAGGACGAGGAGCTTGCAGAGCTGGTCAGAGAAAACTGTGTATGTAATGAGTACCATTCATAAGTATATCTATAGGATAGTTGCACCCCCCCCCCCCCTTTTTATCTTTGGAATGTCCTCATGGATGTCCTTCGCTCGGGGAAGGCCAGAGGGTCTGCCGGACTCTTACCGGCTAAAATCCAACGGTGTTCCTCCTCCTGCCGTTCGGCCGGGGTCGCGGGATTCGCAAAAGCATGCACCGCAACCCCGGCAGGTCCCGGTCCGCCAACCCTCGGCGGACCTCTCCTCTGTGAAGCCTTGCCCCACATCCTCCTGAGAAGCGCACACGGAACACTGCGCGCTGCCTTCTCGGGCTTGTTACTGGTCAGGCGGTGGGTCATAGTTGCACCTCCTGCATACCGGTGATGAGGACTCCCTTTTTGGATCTGCCTATGTCATCTGCCTGGCCTTTTCTCAAGTACGTTGAGGTTCGCTTCCAATTTAAACAGATACAGCTGAATGTCAGTGTCTTCTTTATGTAGTGACTGCTACGTCTAACCTCCGCAACCGATTTTCTGGGGAATGCTGAAATTCTAAGATCAGACCAGTTGTCACACCTTCGGGCCAGTTACCGGTTGACAATCGGTACCGACAGTTTAACGTGCCCTCCGAGATACGGAGAGGGCTCGATGTGGTCTGCTATCCACGGATTGACCGCGTCAAGCGCAGCCTTACCTCCCAGACCGTCCGATCCGCGCGACTATATTAAGACCAGCCTCGTATTTTGGTAACGTGAAGATGCAGGCAATTGAAATCCTCACTTGTTTTCAGGCCGGCAGATACGCCCATGCAATCTACTCCAAAGCAGGGGGTTGGCCACCTTCCATAGAAAAAGTCATGGAGGAGCTCAGCAGAAAGAGGGGATACTCCAGGTCTACGTGGCCGGCCTTTACCCAAGCTGAGATAGAGCTTGTTAGAGGTATACCTATAGTTTTTTTCCTAATGTCTTTGCACGAGGTTTCAATATGTACCTGTGTGAACCTCTAGGGCAGGGATAGCCAACTTGATTCGACCCAAAATCTACTGTTTACTGAGTAGACTCTGTGCGATCTACCAATTAAATAATCAGTAACTCTTCATTTAACTTATATTTTTCTTTGCCTTGCCATGATCGACTGGATTAAGAGCCGCGATTAACTGGTTGGCCACCCCTGCTCTAGGGCCTGTCTTGGCGTAAATTGCCAGCAAAGAAAACACTTCTTGTAACATTTATAAAAAGAAAGATGGATGACAAGTAGACGCACGAATTGAATTCAGTCAGGGCCTGAGGTGAAGCTACCCCCACCGTCCGCGCTTGCCTCGCCACACACGCCCGCATATGTAGTGCTGTCGTTGTCATCTACTAGCACTAGCGCATTCCCACACGCGTTCCTCAGGTCTGATTTCAGTTCGCGCGCCTACTGTGCACTCTTATGTATGCCATCGTTGTTACTTTATGATGTGTGTGTATTTTTAGGCGCTGCGCGGACGTAGACACTTTTGTAGCTTGTGCCTTCCACTGAACACGTTAAAGTGTCAAATTATTTACACCAAACACTCTTTCTTTTTCACTTTGATGCTAGCTGTGTCCACTTTAGTTCTTTTCCTAAAATACTTGAACTTGCACAGGAACTTATGACTTCTTCGCAATGAATCACTACACGAGTCGTTTTATCCGAGAGGCGAAGGAAGGCGAACCGTTCACACCCTGGCCACTAGGTGATGTTGTAGATCTCAACGGTATTATAGAGAAGCCAGAAGAATGGCCCAATGCTGCCTCGTCTTGGTTTTATGTAAGTATTCTTCATGGTCCTCTTTTTTTATCGTTGGAAAAACCTCATGTATGTCCCTCGCCCGGGGAAGGCGAAGGGGTCTGCCGGACTCTTACCGGCTAAAAACCAACGGTGTTCCTCCTCCTGACCATTCGGCCGGGGTCGTGGGATTCGCAAAATCATGCACCGCAACCCCGGCAGGTCCCGGTTCGCCAACCGTCGGCGGTCCTCTCCTCTGTGGGACCTTGCCCCACAACCTCCTGAGAAGCGCGCACAGAACAGTGCGCGCCGCCTTCTCGCGCCTGTTACTGGTCAGGCGGCGGGTCCCCTAAGGTCCGGATTCCACCAAAGCGGAGAGGAGAGGAGATGTCTCGATCGACCAACAGGATCGTGTTATTTTCACATCTCTCCGCTTAGCTTCAACTCAAAACGAAATCCTATTGGTTGTTTACGAGACATCTCGTCTCCTCTCCACTTTGGTGGAGTCCGGGCCTAACCCGTCGATTCTTCATTGTCCTCCAGTATTGTTCAAAGCAGTGATGGCCTAGCGGTTGAACGCTTGCCTTCCATGCAGGAGGTTCGAAGTCGATCCCGTGCGGATCAGTATTGATTAATACTTGCGTTAACCGTAAAGACAAAACATCGTGAGGAAACCTGCATACCTGAGAGGGCTCCATAAAATTCTCGATGATATGTGTAGTCCGCCAACGCGCACCAGGCCAGCGAGGTGGTTCTGAGAAGAGGTCCGTGCCCAGCCATGGGACAGTAATGAGCAGATTATGATGATGATGATATTTCTTGGCAAAGATTAGGGCAGACCTCTCAAAAGAACTTAGGACAATGAGGAGATCGACTGCGATAACTATTCCGTCTGTCAACCGTAGTGATTATCTAGAGAGGGGCTCGTGGTTAATTATAAACCGCGTGGACCATACGATTTACGAAGTTAAGCTGCGCTTGCCGCGGTCAGTCTGTGAGTAGGTGACCGTTCGTCACACATCGAGATCCCTCCTTGCCTCGACGAGCACGTTAAACACTCGGTCCTGGGTGTCCTACGAATACATACGACAATCGTTACGGGAAGTCAGTAGCCCAAAAGTCTGACAACCGGTCTAACCTTAGGATATCGGCATTACCCTGTAAATGGATAGCGGAGATCTGATGGCAGTCGCTCCGTGTAAAACACTGGTATTCAGCCGCATCTGGTTAGACTGGAAGCTGACCCCAACGTTGTTGGGAAAAGGCTAGGCAGAACGAACGAAGCGTGGTGATTATCTTAATATCCTGTATAACAGTCCTCAGTTCGGCAGTAGATGGTGGAAGGTGCTACCCACCTTTTAAACCGTAAAACAAATGTTTATCTGCCTTAAAAAGGAAGAACTGAAATGAGAAGACTGCCTTGTTGATCTAGTGGTCGCAAATACGACTGCTGAACACGAGGTCCTGAGTTCAACCCCGGATCGGACAAAGTGTTATTGGGTTTTTCCATTAGGTATTTCTCAGTAGCAGCCCGGAGTCTGGATTTGTGCCCAGTTAATTGCAATAGGCTCGCACCCTATTAATGGGACTTAAACATAACTGGCGAAATAAGGATGTGCTAAAACACCTCTGCCGAATCTTACTCTTAGCCTTTTCCCAATTATCTTGGGGTCAGCTTCCAGTCTAACCAGATGCGGCTGAATACCAATATTTTACACGGAGCGACTGCCATCAGACCCCCGCAACCCAGTAACTGGGCAATGCCGATATCCTAAGGTTAAACTGTTTGTCAGACTTTCAGGTTTCTGACTACCCGTAACGACTGTCATAGGTATTCGTATGACACCCGGGACCGACAGCTTAACGTGCTCTCCGAGGCACGGAGGGGTCTCGATGTGTAACAAATGGTCACCCATCCACGGACTGACCGCGGCAAGCGCAGCTTAACCTCGCATATCGTACGATCGGCGCGGTTGTTATTTAGCCACGAGCCCCTCTTCAAAACACCTCTGCCGAATACTTCGGGGAATACACGGCGTGATGTTATATTATGAAGTCAGAACAGCTCAGAGCCAACAGAACATAATTTTATGTCCAAAGACGATAAGTACATGATCAGAGCAATACGTTGATCAAGTCCAATTCCACAGGTATACCCAGAAGGCATCCGTCGCCAGCTCCTCTGGTTGAAGCAGCAATACGGCGACATGGAATACATAATCACGGAGAATGGACTCTCTACATTTGGAGGACTAGAGGATCTGGATAGAGTGGAGTACTACAGAGATTATTTGAAACAGGTAGGCTTCAACTGCTAGTTGGCACTGAAGAAACCTGAAAAGTCTGACGACTAGTCTAACCTATTATTCCCCAATAATTAAGCCACATAAACGAAATCATGTAATTCCTTCAAACCTCGTGGTGTACTACTGACATAGATTAACCCTGCACGGGATACTAATGGAGTCAATAAAAAAAATTACAAGAAGTAAACATGTGTTAACGTGAGGCATTTTAGCGCCCCGAGTTAAATGACCGCGCGGCGATCGATACCGTGCAATTCGCTCGGGGCGCTAAAATGCCTCACGTTAAGAACACATGTTTACTTCTTGTAATTTTTTTTATTGAATCCAAAAGTATCCCGTGCAAGGTTAATCTATGTCAGCAGTACATCACGAGGTTTGAAAAAATTACATGATCGGGGGGCACGGCAGTGCCCCCGCCAAGTCGAGCACGAAGCAAACACTGCCGTACCTTCCTTTACTGGAACCATTTCGCCGCATTTTCAGGCCCCTATTTGAGAACCTCTGAATAAGACTCTAGTCCGTTCTAACGCAGAAATTTTCGTCATCCAGTAAGCTATAATCACATACTTAAAATCCAAAATTTCAAGTCTGTAGGTCATTTAGTTCCGAAGTTAAGCGAAAGCAAAGTTTCGCATTTATGACACTCACTCACTCATGATCATCAGAATAGAACTAGTACTTCCCATAAACTCAGAGAGCTGAAATTTAGTACAGAGTTAGGGTTTAATGGCCACATAAAGGGAAAACTAAAAAAAATAGGATAATCGAAGATCTGGAGTACCTGGCGACCCTGATTAGAAAACACAAGAGCCCAACCAAACTATTAGAGATCGACATACCGCCTTTAAAAAAAATATTCAACTTGGTAGGCCGCTTCATTTAATGTCAAAAATTTCAATAGAACCGGAAAAAAAGAAAATAAAGATTTGTAATAATAAAAAAACTACTCCTAAAAAGAAAAAAAATGTGTTAAATAAGAAAATCTAATAAAATAAATCAACAATATGACGTTTCTACAAAAAGAAGTGAAATCCCACCAAAAACATTCTATAAAAAAACTAGCCAAGTCTCGATGGAGCTGCTTGTTTATCTCTACAAAGTAATGAAATCTAGACAAAGTCGTGCCAAGTCTAAGGTTCCTTACTGCGATTTCTTTATTATTATAGTTAATGTTGTGTGACTTGGCCGTTGAAGGGTACACAAGGGTACAAAACCAGGTGCTCCATGACACCATTGCACCAATCTGTCGCCAGAACCGCTACCCATTGACGATGGAAAATTGCCACTTGGAAAACGTTGATTCAATAACCAGTCAATTGTAGGCTTGATAAAGCTGCGTATTTCAATAATACTTATGTATAGGCGAGCCTAAAACAAACAGTATAAATTTTTTTTCCAGTACAGACGGACTTCTAATCATTGATAGAAGTCCGTCTGTACCTGTCCCGTTGACTTGTACCCACTAACGTATAAAAAATGTTCAACGGCCAAGTCACACAACATTAACTATAATAATAAAGAAATCGCAGAAAGGAACCTTAGACTTGGCACGACTTTGTCTAGATTTCATTACTTTTTAGAGATAAACAAGCAGCTCCATCGAGACTTGGCTAGTTTTTTACAGAATGTTTTTGGTGGGATTTAGTTTACAACCTTTATAATTATTTTCTTATTGCAGATTTTGCTAGCGATAAAAGAAGATGGCATGAACATAACAGGTTACACAGCGTGGACTCTTCTGGATAACTTCGAATGGATGGATGGGTATAGGTAAGTACCATGACATCAGTCCTTGAACGCGCATTGCTTGATGCCTCCCAAGAATCTGCTGCAATGGAGGGTTGTGAAGTGATATAAGTAATTTTGCAATAATCACCATGTTAGCTAAATTAGAGGGGAAGAAGTGCTCGTGGCTAATTAACAACCACGCAGCTCATAATTTGCAAGGTTAACCTGCACTTGCCGCGGTCATACCGTGGATGGGTGACGTTCTCTACACATCGAGACCCCTCAGTGCCTCGAGAAGTACGTTAAACCGTCGGTCCTGGGTGTCATACCAGTCAGACAGTCGTTACGGGTAGTCAGAAGCCCGACAGTCTGACCACCGGTCTAACATCGGCATCGGCATTGCCCAGTAACTGGGTTACGGAGGTCTGATGGCAGCCGCTCCGTGTAAAATACTGGTATTCAGCCGCATCTGGTTGGACTGGAAGCGAACCCCAACATAGTTGTGAAAAGGCTAGGCAGAACCCGAACACTACGTTTGTTAAATGATAGCACACCTAAGAGGACTCCATAAAGTTCTCGATGGTGTGTAGTCTGCCAACCCGCACCAGGCCAGCATGGTGGGCTAAAGCCTAAACCCTTCTCATTCTGACAAGAGGCCCGTGCCCAGCAGTAGGACAGTAATGGGATAATTATGTTTATGTATGTTATAAGCAGGCGTCAGGACTACAGGAAGAAGCTACGGTCTTGCTATCTTCTTGACATATTTTCGTAGTTGGAGGAAGAGGAAGGGAAAGGGAGGGTGGCTTTTCTTCGACGAAAACCACATGGAGGACATTTTCTACCCTTAGCGTGATATGAAATTAAATTTTATCTTCCAGTGTCAAATTCGGGCTGTACGAGGTGGACTTCTCGGACCCCATGCGCACGCGCACCCCTCGTCGCTCGGCGCGGTACTACGCTAGCATTATAAGGAGCCACTCACTTGATGTACCTATAAAGGATGAGTTTTAATTTATTTTAAAAAGATTTGTTAATTATTGATTTAAAAAAATGAGAAATGGCGATTCGAAATAGATTTTTTTTCTTTAAAAAAATTATGAAACCCCTATGACCCCTGGACTATAATCGTAGATAAATCATTCATTATTTATGTTTGTATATTCTTCACATTCAACCTTTTCCCACTGTTGGGATTGTGGCGGCAGGCATCTATCACGCCACATGCGAACTACGCAGCATGAAGAATGTGTAGCAAACTACAGTGACAACAAAATGGCAACTCTCAAAAATGACGTCACAAACCCTGCTTCGCGATATTAAGATTTGACACTGAGATAGCATAATTATACAAGGTTAGTCGGAAAGGGGGTACTAAGCCGAAAGGGTGTTAAAATACCTTTAATAAGGGATAACTTTTGTTCTACAACTTTCCCCAAAATATCTTGCAAAGTAGAGGAGCTTTAGGAGGTTTAGGAGCAGAGAAATAGCTTTCAAAGATTTCGTAAAAAATTGCTAAAATCTATCTGTCCTTATCTATGATCAGCTGTGTTTACTATTTAGGTCATATTTGGGCCCACGGATTTTCTGAATTCATAACTAAAGCAGGTATGTTTTTTAAAAAACAACTAAAATAAAAATATTTTTACATGCAAATAAAAATTATCGAATTTTGAAATTTTAACACTTGCTTTAAAATAGTCATCAGTGATACTTTAAGTGGCCCGCGGCTTAGTACCCCCTTTCCGACTAACCTTGTATACAAGTTCCCAACATCAACGGTTGGGCAGTGGCCCGCCAGGCATAACACCCGCCTGGTTGGAGGATCCTCCCTTTTCGTTGGAGGAACACCAAACCTCGGTCCTCCACAGATTGACCACCAGTCGGTCGAACATAACATAAAATCAAAATCAAAAGTTTTTATTTCACATAAACCATCTGTGGAGGACCGAGGTTTGGCGAGGTTTGGATACAGGTGCTTATGAAAAGTCGAATTTAGATGCACGGTTCCAATTAGTCGTTTCCTATGGAGAAGAGCCGGCAAGAAACTCCATGGTTACTCTTTTAAAAATAATATCTTTAACAATTTCCGAGTACAATGATTTAGGATAGTGAGAGAACAATGGAGTCCTGACCACAGACCAATGAGTAATGTAGAACAAAAATTAACAAATAAAATGGAATAAAAACTATATGAATAGTAGTAATTTACAAATTTATAGAGACAGGTCCACAAAGTTGTCACATTTACAAAAGTGATATGGAAGCTAAACTATATAAAACAATTGACATAATTAAATGTCATCAAAACTTAGCTAAAAAAACATTGTAAAATAAGATAAAGATATCTTGAGAGTAATGATACAAATAAATAAATAAATACATAACATCACGCCTGTATTCCCCGAAGGGTTGTGCAGGAGTGTATAGTAACACCCTCATTTCGCCGTTAAGTTTTAAGTCCCATGTAATAGGGGGCGAGCGTATTGCCATCAACCGGGCATAAGTCCAATCGCCGGGCTGCTACTGAGGAATTCCACATGGAAAACAACTGAGTACAATTCCGGAACAAAAAAAGTACTAATCAAGCAATTTCTTCTTCTGTGGGCAACCCTGATAAAATTCACGTGAGTAAAGCAGTACATGAACTTTACACACGATTGTTGTTCTGTTCTGCCTAGCCTTTTCCCAACATGTTGGGGTCAGCTGCCAGTCTAACCAGATGCGGCTGACTACTAGTATTTTACACGGAGCGACCGCCATTGGACCTCCTCAACTCAGTATCAGGGCAATGCCGATATCCTAAGGTTAGACCGGTTGTCAGACTTTCGGGCTTCTGACTTCCCATAACGACTGTCATAGGTATTCGTATGACACCTAGGTCCGACGGTTTAAATAACTTGCTCTCTGAAACACGGAAGGGTCTCGATGTGTAACGAATGGTAACGCATCCACGGACTGACCGCGGCAAGTGCAGCTTATCCTTGCAAATCATTATGATCCGCGGGGGAGTGAAACGGGATAAGTAAGGAATTAACTTCACAAAACTTATTATTTTATTTTCTCTTGCAGTGATAGCCTAGTGGTGTGACCATCGAACTGCCAAGTCATAGGTCTCGAGTTCGAACTCTGACTTTTCGGATTCATGTGCGTATTGTATAATTATCACTTGCTTAAAAACGGTAAAGGAAAACATCGTGAGGAAACCGGCATGTCTGAGAGATATTTCTCGACGGCACGTGAAGCCAAATCAGAGGCCCATGGGCGGCATAAACTCTCACACCAGGTTAATCTCTAACCACACGAAAAGAAGTCTTCCTCTTAGCCTCTTCCCAATTATCTTGGGGTCAGCTTCCAGTCTAACCAGATGCGGCTGAATACCAGTATTTTACACGGAGCGACTGCCATCAGACCTCCGCAACCCAGTAACTGGGCAATGCCGATATCCTAAGGTTAAACGAAAAGAAGTCTTGGTCATAATGTATTTATAAACAATACCTTGTTGTCATAACGTATAATATAATAATATCTAAGTAACATAATTATAAACTATAGTTCATCCTGTGTCGTCGGTACATCAAGTGAGTGGCTCTTTATAATGTTAGCGTAGTGCCGCGCCGAGGCTCGAGGGGTGCGCGTGCGCTGAGGATCCGAGAAGTCCACCTGGTATAACCCGAATTTTACACTGAAAGATAAAATTAAACTCTATTAGAGTGAGATCAAAGATATTATGGCTAGGAAGGAAGTGAACACTGAGATTACAGCCGATAGAGATGAATGGAAGAACAAGACATTGCACCAACCCCAAAAAAATAACAATGTAGATTGCCCCTGTCTGAGGATTGCGGACATTTCAGAGGAAACGCGGGTTGCAAAATATTAATAATTTGAATAGGTTTTTGCGAACTATTTCCGTCCCACCCGTCCCGCAAACCCGCAAATTTTGATGGATACTTACTTATAACCATCCATCCACTCAAAGTTATCCATAATAGTCCACGCCGTGTAACCAGTAACGTTCACGCCGTCTTCTTTAATCGCCAACAAAACCTGCAATCAGAACATTACATTTCATCTTCAAGTACCTTAGGTCAATGTCACCATCAGCCTAGCAGACCTAGCCTCTTCCCAGGTATGTTGGAATTAGGGTGTTACCACCAAAAAAACCGATGTCAATCAATGTCATCGATGGATAGAAAAATGAATGAAATCAGCCGCCGACGTTCGACAATTCTTACTGCATCAAAACGATGTCCCGATTACTTGATTTTTATCGTTCCAATATCGAGTGAGAATCGATTGAAGATCGATCAATGAGAAACGGCTATCGCGGCGCCCCAATGCCACTACCGTCCCGCAGGGTGGTGTAGTGTCCCGAAAAGGCGGCGCGCAGTGTTCCGTGCGCGCTTCTTGGGAGGATGTGGGGCAAGGCCCCACAGAGGAGAGGACCGCCAGTGGCTTTCGGACCGGGACCTGCCGGGGTTGCGGTGCATGCTTTTGCGAATCCCGCGACCCCGGCCGAACGGTCAGGAGGAGGAACATGTGCATGTGCCCGACTAATCTTGAACTCGTTCGAAGACCTTAATCATGGGCTCCTCACGCGGTGATGTCACAAGCTGAGCAATTCTGACGACTGACCACCTACCTGTTTCATGTAATCCCTGTAATACTCCACTCTGTCCTGATCCTCTAGTCCTCCCTCATTGGAGAGTCCATTCTCTGTGATGATGATTTCCATGTCACCGTACTGCTGCTTCAACCAGGCGAGCTGCTTACGTATGCCTTCTGGATATATCTGGGGATTGTGAAACAGGAATTTTTACATTATTTTCGAGAGACACATTCATATAACATAACATTACGCCTGTATTCCCCTAAAGGTTGGGCAGAGGTGTATAATAACACCCTCATTTCGCCGTTATATTTGAAACCCATGTAGTAGGGAGCGCCGTTAACCGCCCACAAATCCAGACTCCGGGCTGCTACTGAGGAATTCCATACGGAAAATCTCAATAACACTTTGCCCGACCTGGGGATCGAATCCAGGACCTGACGAACAGCAGTCGCGCTTGCCACCACTAGACCAACGAGGCAGTCACATCCAATATGATTAGGTATTTACCGTTTACTCAAGGACATTTTTCGAGTTTGCCCGATCCGAAACTGGTCGGGCAAACCCGAAAAATGCTCGTGAGTAAACCGTAAACAATCATGAAATATGAAACAGGAACTGTTTAAAATATTGATCAGATTCTTCACTGCTAGTCTTTGTCCTTGTTATCTTTCCGTCGGCACTGGTGGGACATTGAAGACTGTCCTGGCTCTGTGAAGATACTATCAAAAGTATTTAAAGGACAACTGGCAAAGACGATTCAGGTCTCGACGACGAGGTCTCGACATTAAACTGTCAGTCACTGTCCAGCCAAGCAACAAGCATGGCTCCTGGCAATTCCAATCTCATTCTCTCCGTGGTATAAAGATTTGCCAGCCAGCAAAGTTGGAGGACTGCCCAGAGTGCGCCTAACATACTTAAGAATCGACACTCTTGGAGTTCTATTGTTTAGCATGATAACTATTTTGCCACGTCTTTCTAACCTATTCATCCTGGTCTTCCTGACCTGATGTCAGAGTTTATGCCGCCCATGGGCCTCTGACTTGGCTTCACATGCCGTCAAGCAACATCTCTCAAGCATGCCGGTTTCCTCACGATGGTTTCCTTCGCCGTTTTTAAGCAAGTCATAATTATACAATACTCACATGAATCCGTAAAGTCAGATGTGCGTGCCTAGGGTTCGATCTCGAGACCTATGAATTGGCAGTACGACGATCACACCACTATGTCACTGCTGTTTCATTCTGGTAATGGGTCAGGAATACTCAATGGTAAAGAATTATACTTACATAAAACCAAAAAGAGGAAGCTACGGGCCAATCTTTGTGCTTTTCCACAATACCGTTGAGATCTATGGCGTCACCTAGTGGCCATGGTGTGAACTCTTCGCCTTCCTTCGCGTAGCGTATCAAACGACTCGTGTAGTGGTTCATTGCGTAGAAATCGTAGGTACCTGCACAAGTAAAAATACAGAAACTATTTTTGCCTACACTAGTATTTCTCATGTATCGTACGGAGTTTACGGAAACAAATGTCACATAATTATGTACACACTACAAATCAAACTATACACTACCAGTTTAAGCTGACCTCTCATTATGCAGAATTTCCTTACCATGAGAGGTCAGCTTATAATGGAATTGTATAGTTTGATTTGTCGTCGTATGTACAAATACCCAGAGCTGACCAAGATATTATATTCTACACGGGAATCGAACCCAGAGTCCGCAGCGCAGAAATCAATACTCAGCTACTCTGTGCCTGCACAGTACTTTCAAATTGTAGAATTCTTATAATACCCACATGAGTTAAGTGATTGCCTCGTTGGTCTAATGGTGGCAAGCACAACTGCTGATCATGAGGTCCTGGGTTCGATCCCCAGGTCGGGCAAAGTGTTATTGGGTTTTTCCATGTGGAATTTCTCAGTAGCAGCCCGGAATTTGGATTTGTGCCCGGTTGATGGCAGTAGGCTCGCCCCTATTACATGGGACTTAAAAATAACGGAGAAATGAGGGTGTTACTGTACACCTCTGCCCAATCTTTCGGGGAATATAGGCGTGATGTTATGTTATGATATGAGTTAAGTGAGTGGCCTCGTGGCCAATTCAACCGCGCGGATTATACGATTTGCGAAGTAAAGCTGCGGTTAACTACGCCGGGTGTCATACGAATACCAACGACAGTCATTACGGGAACTCATAAGCCCGAAAGTCTCACAACCGGTCTAACATTAGGATATCGGCGTTGCCCAGTAACTGTGTTGCGGAGGTCTGATAACAGTTGCTCCGTGTTAAATACTAGCATTCAGCCGCATCTGGTTAGACTGGAAGCTGACCCCAACATAGTTGGGAAAAGGCTAGGCAGAACATCCAAATGAGTTGTCTTTATTTATTGTATTCGTTTACCTCTAAGCAGCTCCATCTCAGCCTGAGTAAAAGCCGGTAGTGTTGACTTGGAGTATCCTCTCTTCCTGCTGACCTCCTCCATGTGTTTTTCTATGGAAGGTGGCCAACCCCCTGATTTGGAGTAGATCGGATGGGAGTATCTGCCAACCTTAAAACAATAAGTTTTCAATATACAAGGTTAGTCAAAAAGGAGGTACTAAGCCGAAAGGGTGTTAAAGTACCTATAATAAGGGATAACTTTTGTTCTACAACTTTCCCCAAAACTCGATATTTTAAGAGAAATAGCTTTTCAAAGATTTCGTAAAAAATATACTAAAATCTATCTGTCCATAGCTATGATCAGCTTTTTTTTACAATTTAGGTCACATTTGGGGTCACAGATTAGAAAATTAATTTTCTGAATTCATAACTAAAGCAGATATGATTTTTTTTTTAATAAACTAAAATAAAAATCTTTTTGCATGCAAATAAAAATTACCGATTTTTTTTAATTTTAACACTTGCTTTAAAATAGTCATCAGTGATACTTTAGGTGGCCTGCGGCTTAGTACCCCCTTTCCGACTAACCTTGTATATAAAGTGTAGATGACGTAATCACATTAAATAATGGATACCACGTAAGATTAATGCTTGGTCTCTGCAGCACTCGTAACTAAACAGATTAACTCTGCACAGCTACTATTGGATTCAATAAAAAAAAATTACAACAAGTAAACATGTGTTCATAACGTGAGGCATTTTAGCGCCCCGAGTTAAATGACTGCGCGGCGAACGATAGCCGCGCAATTCACTTAAGGCGCTAAAATACCTCATGTTAAGAACACATGTTTACTTCGTTTTTTTTATTGAATCCAAAGATATCCCGTGCAGGATTAATCTATGTCAGCAGTACATCACGAGGTTTGAAGGAATTACATCATTTCGTTTACACCCTGTATACATACCGCTCTACCTAAGAACATTAGTCGGCGTTATCTAGTTAGAGCGCAGCGGAGGGTCTTTAATCTAAGGATAACACGTATACTATGATGCATTCTACAACTGGACAGATTCCTCTAGTAAGTTTGGACAAGTTATAGCAGCAAGTGCTCGCTTAGTTTGTAAAACTTGCAGAAGTCCACACACAACTTGATTATCACTTGCGTTTAGAGTGAAGGAAAAGCACCGTGAGGAAACCTGCACACCTGAGAGGGCTCCATAACGTTCTTAATAGTGTGTGAAGTCTGCCAACCCGCACCAGGTCAGCGTGGTGAACTAAAGCCTAAACCTTCTCAGTTTGAGAAGAGGCCCGTGCCCAACAGTGGGACGATAATGGGCTGATTATGTTTTATATTAGGAAGTATAAACGGTGTAAAAAGACCCTTAACGAAGCCGAAAAGCACTTATTCTCCACGTCATTGCGATCATTTTATTGTTCTGGACTATGCCTGGGAACCTTCTAGTTACGGAGATATTGGAGGTCAAAGTTCCAACTTTTTTACAACTTTTAAAAAAAATACTAGTTTTGAAGGTTACAAATGTACTTGAAATACCTCCATTACCCGTTTACTACTCATTGCATCTATTATACAGTGTTTTGAGTGCGTTACAACTAGCTTTACAGTAAAACGAAATTTACACCCAAAAAAATAAAGTCGTTTCTCAGCGGCAATTTTTGCGTAGGGTTACCTACTTAGTTTGATGTAATGAATGCATGGTTGACGGCTTAGTGAAGGGTCTCTTTACACCTTGTATTATTAGTACTTGTAACATACACAGTTTTCTCTGGCCAGATCTGCAAGCTCTACGTCTGCATCTGTTGCAGGATCGAACCAAATCAGATGATTGGCAAATGACACTTTACCTGTAAATAATCGTATAGATAGTTAAGGCTGTGTCCTAGCTGGGAAGCGTGTTGCATTGCGTCGCGTTGCGTTGGACAGTGCGGCGCTTGTTAGAGCAGTACCTACGTTACGAGGACGACGCAGTTGACGAGTCCTAGCAGTTGCGTTGCTGAGCTTAAATATTACCACATTTTTCAGTGCTCCAAAATGCTTTTCAGCGGACTGCTCAAAATAGACAAAACGCAAGTCTCGCGCGGGCACTCGTGGCTCTGTTAGATGTAAATCACAAACAAGTACCTATAGAAGGCATCTTGCTATTTTCGCAATTAAATATTTGACAGGAATTTTCCTGACATGTCCAGAATTATGGCCCTCTGACAGGGATACAAGGAAAAACAGTAATTATCAGATTTTTTTTGAAATTGAATTAACGTGATAATAAGTAATAATAAAAAAAACTCGCTGCCTTCACATAACACATACAATATTCAGACAAAAGTCAGGAAATTGACTGTAAAGTCAGGGACATTGTCAAGAAATTTCATTATTTGATCTGGTAACACTAGACGCAATACAATACAACGCTACCCAGCTAGGACGAATGGTTATGATTCTACATTTAATTCGTTTTAACAGAATTATTTATTACCCGTTCCTATACATATATACAAATTGTTTTTTGTTACTTATGATATTAATTTTGAAACGCTAGTAAACAATAAAAAAAAATCTACATCAACGCTATTGAAGACTGCACTTCATTATAGATAACGATACGCGAGTCATTTAAACCAACTGCGATCGGTAACATATAGGAACCGGACAAGATAAATCATGCTTAACCATTAGGAATCATTCTAAATTCTAACTCACCATGATATTTCGCTCTAAACTGTTCATCATACAGTCTCCAGGCTTTAGCATGAGACAACAGGACGTACTTGTTGCACAAGTAAGCTCCTACCTCAGAGCTGATGACTCCTGGTGCCAAGATCCCAGAATTATAGGATACGTCGCAAATAATTAACGGTTCGTTGATAGTTAGAAAATACTTCACACGGTCGCCGAAGAGCGTGAATACTACTTCCGCGTAGTCGGTGAACCAGTCTACTATGAGGGGGTTTGTCCAGCCACCTGCAAGACAGAAAACAATTTTGCTTCTAAAGTAACCACGCCCCTTTTGGCGGCCTTGTACGCAAGCACAACACTTGGTAAAGCAGAGATAGCCTAAAGGTTGAACTCTAACTTTCCATATAGGAAGGTCTGAGCTCAATCCCGGCCCACATCTCTGCGAATTCATGTGTGGATCAGAATTTGATTATCACTTACGTTAACAGTGAAGGAAAACATCGTGAGGTAACCTGCACAAAACTCGAAAAAGTTCTCAATGGTGGGTGTAGTCCGCCAACCATCACCAGGACAGCGTGGTAGACTAAGGCCTAAACTCTTCTTGTTCTGAGAAGAGGCCCATGCCCAACAGTGGGACAATAAAGGGCTTAGCAACCACTTCATTGATAATAGTAGTGATAGCCTTGTGGTGTGACCGTCGGACTGCCAAGTTATAGGTCTCGAGTTCCAACCCAAGGCACGCACCCCTGACTTTTCAGATTCATGTGCGTACCTATTGTATAATTTTCACTTGCTTAAAAACGGTGAATCGCGATGTTTTCATCGCGAGGAAATGCATGACCGAGAGATATTTCTCGACGGCATGTGAAACCAAGTCAGACGTCCATGGGTGGCATAAACTCTGACACCAGGTTAGTCACTAACCACATGAACAGAAGACCGATTCATCTTACTTACCAAGATCCTGAAGATTTTGTGGCAAGTCCCAGTGGTACAGCGTTACGAAAGGCTCTATCCCCTTTTCCAGTAGACCATCGATCAGGTCGTTGTAGTATTTCTTGCCATCTTCACTGATGTAGTTTGAGAAACCATTCGGAAGAATACGAGTCCACGCTATTGAGAACCTAGTGGTAACAGATAACAATTCTAAAGGTAGGTATTCGATTTATTCGATTATAAATTAGTACACAACTACATTAACACACACATACACTACTCATACCTATATACATACACATGTTGGTTTAAGTGAACGCGCATGACCACTGACTGACATCCGTGGAGCACAAAGGTTCCAGACGAAAACCAGCGTCAAGTACTTAAAGTGCGTGACATTAAGAGGAAACGTGGGCTGCAAAATATTAATAAATTGAATAGGTTTTAGCGATCTATTACCGTCCCACCCCTCCCGCAAACCTTCCCAATTGAGCGCGAAAGAGACACCTGCATCTCGGACTGATTTCTCCTGTGCAATATAAGCAAAATCGTACTTTCGTATTTCCCTGTTTCCTTCTGAACCGATTTTAATATTTTTTTCTGTAATAATTTAAGAAAGACTGGTTATGTCTGTATGTTTTTCTTTTATTTTTTATATTCGTCAAATTTGTTTGCCAGATGTTTGAAAATGGTGGTAAAACCGGTCGATTTTCGAACGTTTCTAGTTCTTTTAATAATTAATTTATTGACAAAAACAAAACATCGGGATATAGTAGTGGTAGATATATATCATAATATGGTAAAATATATTTGCTCTAGTGACATTATCTACGGAGGAAACTGGGGAATACTTTTGTATGGACTAAATGCCGACCACATTTCCTCTTAAGCTGATCTGGACACCTTTTTGGTCCAGCCATGAGACACATACCCAAGACTTTTTTTTATGTCACACTTTTCATCTGTTGTGTCTCTTTGTGCTGTGTCCAAATAAATGTTTCTTTGTCTTTTATTCTATCAGTCTTTTCGTGCGTCTGCACGAGGTTTACGAGAGTAGCTCGTGCTGTAGTAAAAATTAGCCAGTCAGCAAGATTGCGGAGCAGTGTGCAACGTTGCACCGTCACAGAGACTCAATGTTGCGCGTCGTGTTGGAGAATTGTCCCCTATTGAATCCAAAGCTTAATGGGAAAACATTTTACTTTACCTATAAAAGTTCAGTCCAAGTTCTTCAGCCATCTCGAGATCCCTCCTCCATTGGTGGTACGAGTCGCAGGCTATTTCCCCATTGGTCAGGTCTGTGATCCTATGTGGATCATCGTGGATGAACCGGTCCCAGATGTTTTCGCCTTTGTCTGTAAAACATTATACACTTTTTTTACGAGAGAATAGCGTATTCTTCTTGGCGTCGCGCGTGAAGTGTGCACACTTGTAATACCAACAAGTAATAACTAGATCTATTATGTCCACATGGTCCTACATGGGTCATATCCCGGTCACTCACATGCGCGCAAACATTGGGACACGCACACAATGTACGTGTATGGGTTCGCGTATTCGTGCGAATGTGAGTGATAATAGGGTTGCCGCGGCCTGATAGAACAGTCGTAGATTTATTATGGTAATTGATGAGATCAAACATAAATAATAAATTGATAAATTATTTTTATTTCTGTCAATGTCTTTTTAGTCAATGTTTTTTTTAAGACTAGATAGGATCGGCATTTTCTATCTGACCAGCTTCATGAAGAAAAACCGAAACAAACACAATACACACATTACACACCCACTTATGCAATTCGAATATTAAGGATAGCGGCCCGTCCCGGCTTCGCACGGGTGGACATTTTTCCCGTTTTTGCAACATTTTTCATTTATGCTCCGCTTCTATTGATCGTAGCGTGATGTTATGTAGCCTATAACCATCCTCGATAAGTGGACTATCCAACACAAAAATATTTTTTCAATTCCAACCAGTAGTTCCTGAGATTAGCGCGTTCAAACAATATTTTCCCGTTTTTGCAACATTTTTCATTTATGCTCCGCTCCTATTGTTTGTAGCGTGATGTTATATAGCCTATAACCTTCCTCGATAAATGGACTATCCAATACAAAAATATTTTTTCAATTCCAACCAGTAGTTCCTGAGAATAGCGCGTTCAAACAAACAAACAAACTCTTCAGCTTTATAATATTAGTTTAGATGTAAATGTTGAATGAGTGCCTTTTAAAATAAAATAGCAACAGTACAGTGTGCGTAAAATTAGTCATTCATATGCGGGTAACTCACATTCGCACGAATGGGCGAACGCACAACTGTGGGACTGACATTCGCGACGACTATGCGAACATTTTCCATACAAAACGGAAAACATTCGTACAATGTACGAAAGTTTGCGCGCATGTTAGTGACCAGGGTTAGGTACAATATTGTAGCCAGTCAGAGTTACGATTCTCGTTCGAAAATGTCGGTAAACCAAAGTCAAATCGAAGTCGTTATACCTAGTCTTGGTTTTATACAAGCAACTGTAACATGTAATGAAGTAGTTTTTAATAGGGTTCCGTGCTCAAAGGGTAAAACGGGACCATTTTACTAAGACTCCGCTGTCCGTCCGTCTGTCACCAGGTTGTATCTCATGAACCAGTAGTATAGTTAGGCAGTTGAAATTTTCACAGATGATGTATTTCTGTTGCCGCTATAACAACAAATACTAAAAAATAGAATAAAATAAATATTTAAGGGGGCTCCCATACAACAAACGTGATTTTTATAGATAATGGTACGGAACCCTTCGTGCGCGAGTCCGACTCGCACTTGGCCGGTTTTTTTGTTTTCAGACGAAACGGAAATCTGGCCTTCTGATATTAAGCGGTAACTATTGCAATACCTTGCGGGTCCCGTTCACTTAAGAAGAATCATCCAGAAACAGCAAGAAACAGGTATTTTTATTATTTACTGTGACCATTCATAATGTAAGCTATGGTTGCGACTTACCACTGACATTCCAGGCGCCTTCGACCTGATAAGCAGCAGTGGCCGCTCCGAACTTGAATCCTGGTGGAAACGCCAAGTCCTCAGCACAGTAGGACACGGCTAGTACAGCGCTGTGGACAAATATCATATAAGCATGAGCACTTAAACAAAAAAATATCGACAGCCGCTAGACACACAGCTACTTTATTTTTGTTTTCTCTCTTGTGAATTTTGTCTGTGTCCGACTGCTTTCGTGACAAATAAATTTCTTTCTTTGTAAATCGACTAGTTGTGTCCTCATGGCTCCGCCCGCCTAAGAAGTTCTATTCCAGTAATAAATATAGCCTATGTTACTTAGTGATAATGTAACTTACTAACGGCAAAAGAATTTTTGAAATCGGTTCAGTAGTTTTTAAGTTTATTCGTTACATATAAAAATACAAATCTTTCCTCTTTATAATATTAGTATAGATTACATTTCGTTCAGTATCAATTTACCTATGTTGTCTAGTTTTGTTTACGATTCTCATAACGAGAGTAAACGAGATGAAAAATCGAATCGCTCTACAACTGACTTATCGAAACGTTAGACCCCTATAAGGAACAATACATACATAACATAATTAGCCCACTACTGTCTCACTGCTGGGCTCGGGGCTCTTCTCAGAGTGAGAAGGTTTTAGGCCTTAGTCCACTACGCTGGCTTAGTGCGGGTTGGCAGACTACGCACACCATCGAGAAGTTTATAGAGCACTCTCAGGTGTGCAGGTTTCCTCACGATGTTTTTCCTTCACCGTTAACGCAAGTGATAATCAAATTCTGATCCGCACATGAATTCGAAACGTCAGAGGTACGGGCCGGGTTGAACTCAGAATCTCCTGCATGGAAGGCACGTGTTCAACCGCTAAGCTATCACTGCTGTCAAGGAACAATAGTGAGAGAATATTCTTGTAATCACCACAGCAGTTATACCGCAGCACGCATTTAGGGTGCTGATGGGGTAGCCGCGTTTCTGTAGTGCTTCAGGAATGTTTGCAGAAGGCCGTGTAGATTGCTTTTATACATTAATGCGTAAGATATGCGCATCCCTGGTACGCAGGGTGTGGGGCAGCACCAACACCATCCTAAAAATGATCTTAGATCGACTGGATTGCGCGATCGTCAACCGGTGCTACAAAATTTCTGCTGGACCTGCAGCATAATAACGATGTGCCATGGTTTTAGATTCATTTATAGATATAAATAGATATAAGTCAATTTGTTATTAACACTATGAATTATGTTACTTGAATAAATAATTGAATTATTATTATAGCCCAGAAGGCTACCAGCATACTATTGTAGTCTTTGCTAACTGACTAAATAACAACCGCGCGGATCGTACGATCAGCGAGGTTAGACTAGTGTTGAGTTTACGGTTTATATAAAAACTAGCGGCCCGCCCCGGCTTCGCACGGGTGGACATATTTCCCGTTTTTGCAATTTATTTATTTTTTCAATTTATTTTGCAATTTATTATTCTCCGCTCCTATTGGCCGTAGCGTGATGTTATATAGCCGATAAATGGACTATCACACAAAAATAATTTTTCAATTCCAACCAGTAGTTCCTGAGATTAGCGCGTTCAAACAAACAAACAAACTCTTAAGTATAGATATATGGCGTTCGGAGTTCTCCCTACATCGTATCGACATTGCCCTGTAACTGGGTTGCGGAGGTCTGATGTCAGTCGCTCTGTATAAAATACTGGTATTCAGCCGCATCTGGTTAGACTGAAAGTTGATCTCAACATAGTTGGAAAAATAGTTAGAACAAACGGAATCGCTCCACCAACCACCACCAACCGCGCGCATCATACTATTTGCGAGGTTAAGCTGCGCTTGCCGCGGTCAGTCCGTGGATGGGTGACCGCTCGTGACACATCGAGACCCCTCTGTAACTCGGAAAGTAGATTAAACAGTTGGTCGCGGATGTCATACGAATACAAATGAAAGTCGTTACGGGTAGGTAAACTGTCTGTTGAACACACCATTGAATTGTCCTGTGTTGAGCTTGATAAGCATGTTATAGTATGTGTATACAGGCCTCCAAGTTACCAGAATCTATCCGTGTTTGATTCTGTAATGGAAGATGTATTAAAAAAACTTAGTACTAGTAGTAAGTCAATATGTGGTGATTTTAATATTAACTTATTAGAAAATAACTCTAATACTGTCAGATTATTAAGTCTTTTTAGGTCATTTGATTTGTCCAATGTTTTTAATGAACCAACACGGGTGACAGCTTCTTCTGCCACTTGTATAGATAATATTTTTTGTAATTGTGATTACTTACACAAACAAATTGTAAATAAGTTGCCATCTGATCACAGTGGACAAACAATAACATTTTGTTCCTATATGCCTATACAAAAAATTCAAATAAGGTTTAGGCCAATTACACGTAAAAATTTAGAGAAATTAAATAATTCTTTGGCCAGTAAATTATGTGTTCAGAGTTTCAATAATATTTGTGACCCAAATGAGTTCTACGCCGAGTTCTTTTCATTATTAAACACTCAATTTAATGACACTTTTCCACTAAAGACTAAAAGTATTTACACAAAGTTCTTATTTAGTGATTGGGCGACTCCAGGTATTCGTAAAAGCAGGGAAAATCTTTTTGAACTTTATGGTCTAAAACAACATATGAATAATACAAGCTTTCATCAGTATGTTGCAAAATATTCTAAAACTTTTAAAAGTGTGTGCAAAATAGCTAAAGCTCTCTATATTAGCAATAAAATAAAATCAGCTGATGATAAAATAAAAACTACCTGGCAAATAATAAATAATGAAACAGGTAGGAAAAAACAGCTTAATACTGAATTTAATTTAGAGACTGCACATGGGCCCATCACTTCAGAGGTAGAAATAGCTCAGGAATTTGAAAACTGTTTTGCTAATGTTCCCCTTAAAACTACTGAAACTTTGAATTCCTCACCCGCGCTTTCTGCTGCCTTACTTAGAAATAATGTAAAGGTATGCCCCTTGGAGTTTAGGTTTCAGCATACAAACCCCCAAGCTATTATAAAAGCTTTTAAAGATCTTAAAATTAAATCAACAGAAGATCTCTGGGGAATGTCTGTAAAAGTCTGTAGATCTATCATCGAAACCATTGCGCCCTATTTGGCTTTCATATTTAACACCAGTGTGGACCACGGAGTCTTTCCGGAACTCATGAAACACAGTAAAGTAGTTCCTCTGTTCAAATCCGGTGATAGTAAAGAACCCAACAATTATAGGCCTGTGTCAATTCTGCCTGTTCTCAGTAAGGTGTTTGAAAGGTTGATGCTCAATCAAATGTTACGTCACTTTAATAAAAATTCCATCTTTCATTAACAACAGTACGGTTTCACCAAAGGGCGTTGTACCACTGACGCCGGTGTCACCCTAATAAAGAACATTTTTAACGCCTGGGAAGAAGCACAAGATGCCGTTGGAATCTTTTGCGACCTCTCTAAGGCGTTCGATTGCGTACATCATGAGACACTTCTGCTGAAACTAGAGCACTATGGAATTAGGAATACAGCTCTTAATTTACTAAGATCATACCTGAAAGATAGAAAGGTTAAAGTTCAAGTAAACGGCGTTAACTCATTGGGGTCTGAAATGGCAATGGGCGTTCCTCAAGGTTCGATATTGGGTCCATTCCTCTTTTTAGTTTACATTAATGATTTACCCCAATTATTTCAAAATCAACCGAAAATGGTGTTATTTGCAGATGACACATCTTTGATATTTAAAATAGACCGACGGTCACAAAATCTTGACGACGTGAATAACTCTATTCTTCAGGTCCAAGATTGGTTTACGGTAAATAATTTGGTACTAAATAAAACTAAAACCAAATGCATTAGATTTAAATTACCCAATGTTAGAAGTAGCGAATGTGATATTATATTGAATGGAGAAAAACTGGAATTTATTAGTCAAACGGTTTTCCTAGGAATCACTTTAGACGAGAAATTACAATGGGGACCACATATAACATCTCTAGCGGGGCGGCTAAGCTCGGCTGCTTATGCTGTTAGAAAGATAAGACAGTTAACAGATGTAGAAACCGCGCGTTTGGTCTATTTTAGCTACGTTCACAGCATTATGTCATATGGCATTTTACTGTGGGGTCGGGCTGCTGATATTGATTCCATCTTTATTTTGCAAAAGAGAGCTGTCAGAGCCATTTATAATCTACGTCACCGCGAATCTCTTAGGGAACTATTTAAAGGGATTAATATTATGACGGTACCTTGCCAATTCATTTATGAAAATATTATGTATGTAAGAAAAAATCTACATCTTTTTAATAAAATAAGCGATAGACATAACTCTAATACTAGAAATAAAGATAAACTTGATCGACCATTTTTCAGATTATCTAAAGTACAGACATCTTTTATGGGGTACTGTGTTAAATGTTACAACAAAATACCTTGTGATATATTGCAATTAAATGAAAGAAAATTTAAAAGTCATATTAAAAGTACACTTTGTAAACAAGCATATTACAAACTAGACGATTATATCCAGGATAAGAACGCTTGGAAACATGCTGGTCCAGCTCCATAGGACAATCTAGAGTCTAGACAAAATCAAACTGGTTGCTATTTTAATTGTATAATTTATTTTTTTAAAGCCGTTTATTTTAGATTCTATGAGTAAGTACCTAAACTCATACACTGACTTATTACTTTTATTTTTTTGGGAAAACGTATACTTTTGCAATGTTTGTAAATATGTGAGCACCATGTACCTATCACAATTAATATGTCGTTGTTTCATTTTTTATTTTTTTTTACCTTTTGTGGTATCGTAATTTTATTCTAGGTGCATCGTTTTCACATATAATTGTATAATTAATGTACCTATACAAAATATTGTAAGACATTTTAAAAGAGTAACGGTGGAGTTTCTTGCCCATTCTTCTCCATACGAAACTACCTTTTGGAAGGGGCAACTAGAATCAATTCTATTTTCTTTGTAACTTTAACGTTCAAAAGTGCCTTTTATGTGCCTAATTGAAATAAATACTTTGACTTTGACTTAGGCAGAAGCCTGAAAGTCTGGCAATTGGTCTAACCATTTCGGCATTGCCCATTAACTGGATTGCGGACGTCTGATGGCAGTTGCTCCGTGTAAACTACTGGTATTCAGCCGCATCTGGTTAGACTGGAAGCTGACACCAACATAGTTGGGAAAAGGCTAGACAGAACGAACGGAGGTGTCCCCACATTTTTTCATGGCGTGTCGTTTGCCGAATAACAACAGCTTTAGTATAACCATACCTACTAAAAGAATATCCTTCAATTATTAAAAGTCACGCTCACGAGGCAGATTATGCATGTTATCAATGTAAATTTGATTAATAAACGTATAAAGATAAGATGATGTTCTCATTCTGACAGTGACAACCACTTGAGTGATATCATTCTAAATCAGATGTGTGATGGATCCCCTCGGATGGAAATGAAGTATGAGAAATGATAAGTACTAAGTCCAGCGTAAATATGACAGTCCTTGACGCACTTTTATGTCTGTGAAAATAAAATATTAAGAAGAAATGTGGTCGGCATTTAGTCCATACAAACGTATTCCTCAGTTTTCTCCTTGGATAATGTCACTAAAGCAAATATTTTTTACCATATGATATGTCTACCGCCACTATGTCCCTATGTTTTGTTTTTGTCAATAAATTAATTATTAAAAGAACTAGAAGCATTAAAATTTTCCAAAAATCGACCGGTTTTACCACGTTTTCAAACATCTGGCAAACAAAGACGAATATAAAAAATAAAAGAAAAACACACAGACATAACCAAAGTCGTTCTTAAATTATTACAGAAAAAATATTAAAATCGGTCCAGATTTGAAGAAGGAAACAGGGTAATACGAAAGTACGATTTCGCTAAAATTGCACAGGAGAAATCAGTCCGAGATGCAGTTGTCTCTTTCGCGCTCAATTGGGAAGGTTTGCGTAACCGGTGGGACGGAAATAGATCGCTTAAAAACCTATTCAAATTATTAATATTAGGTCCCAACCTATGAAATCAGCGTTTTGTATGGAGAATTTCAAAGAAATTGCCTTTTTCATACGAACAGTTTCTTAATTTATTTAACAACTATGCACACTAATGTTTTAAAACTTTTATGCACTAATGTTTAATAACTAACATAACATATGCCACTTAGATTATGCGACAAAAATAAGTTTTGGCTAAGTTAAACCAAAAATAGTGGTCATTTCTGCTAACAAAAAGAGGAGTCATTTTTAAGGTATTTTTTATGTTTAGAAAACTATAAGTAATAAGGTTTTTTTACTATTGGTAGTTGTCTATGATGGTCATTATTCGATGTAATATCAAGCAATTGATGAATATTTTAAATCATAGAAGTGACGAGGTTCTCTATTTGTGAGAAAAAAACGCCAATTTCATAGGTGGGGACCTAATATTTTGCAGCCCGTGTTTCCTCTTAAGAACTGCATCGAATAACGCACGCGACTAACTAAGGGCCTATTCTACCAACATCGGATGACTTTTATCCCAGGAATACATTAGCCATTTTGACAGTTTTGTATAGAAATTCTGTCAATACAACTAACTAACTTAATCCTTGGATAAACGCTATCCGACGTTGGTAAAATCGGGCCTAAACCGCGTAAATTCTAACGCCCGTATTAGACATAGTACGAACATTTAACGTATAGTATCGAAAACGTATCGCTAATGTCAGCGAATTTTGAATCGAAAATTGAAGGCACCGACTTCTGAAACTGTTAATTTTATAATATGGTAATTATTTTATTCTTTCCGTCGTTTTTTGAAGTCGGTTTTATTTTTGTTAAAATGTTTTTTATTTTTTTCGTTTTAGTGGCCTTAATTAAAATATGATTGGGCCTACTAAAGACGTTGCTCGTAACATAATCACATCATCACATTATGCGTACTGTTCGTCATTGAGGAGTTCTATTGTCTATCTCCGAAGTTCTCATCAGATCTTTACCAAATTTAAATGGGACCAATCTGGAAGTATATCCTTTCAAATAAAAAAAATATATCTAAATCGGTTTATAAAAGGCGGAGTCATGAGGTAACAAACATTAAAAAAAAACAAAGAAAAAAAAACATACAGACGAATTGAGAACCTCCTCCTTTTTTGGAAGTCGGTTAAAAATACAAATGTCCTACAACATTTTTGTTATTTTTTGCGACACGCACAATTTGTATCATACATACTTATGAATAAAGTTTTGAATTTAATTAAATAACATCACGCCTGTATTCCCCGAAGGATTCGGCAAGGTTTTAGTACACCCTCGTTTCTCCAGTTATGTTTAAGTCCCATGTGATAGGTGGCGAGCTTTTTGCAATTAACCGGACACAAATCCAGACTCCCGGCTGCTACTGAGAAACTCCTAATGGAAAAACCCAATAACACTGCCCGACCTGGGGATCGAACCCAGGACCCCGTGCTCAGCAATCGCGCTTGTGACCACTAGACCAACAAGGCAGTAATTAAATAGCATGTGCTAAACGAGTATTTCTGATTCAAAATTTACTGACATTGACGTTATGTATTACGTAGTAACTCGACAGCATTTCTGCTAGGCCTACAGCTCTCATTAGAGAGATTCCTCTTAAGGGTCGTATTGATATGACTTGAGATGAATACCTATTAAAAAACTTGTCCAATGTAGACATCTACTATGCGTGCCAAATAAGAATAGGATCGCGCCTGCTACAACTTCACACGATAGCTGTCAAATTGGTACTGCCAGCAAAAAAATACTATGAAAAAAAATATGTTATATTTTTTTATTCATAGATTTCATTCATTTTTATAAAATGTTATTTATTGAATTCCATAAATAGATAATTTTAGATAATTTAATAATATTTGAAAACAGTATTCATTAAAGAAATGAACCAATAATATAGTTAACTTCACGAAATGCTATTGGTTACCCTAATATGTCGCCATAATAATAATATAATTACTGTGTAATTAATTTGGCGTAAAATTGATAAGAAATACCAAAAAAGTGAACAAAAATAATTAAACTGAATATAATTTCTTTATTTACTTTTTTGCACACCTTACACTTTGGTAATGAAGTTCACGAGTATTGCGGAACAAAATGGCGTCTTGACAGTGCTATTCTTATTTGGCACGCATAGTAACTCGACAGCATTTCTGCTAGGCCTACAGCTCTCATTAGAGAGATTCCTCTTAAGGGTCGTATTGATATGACTTGAGATGAATACCTATTAAAAAACTTGTCCAATGTAGAAATCTACTTTATGGTAGGTAGCTCCTCTTCGATCTCTCAAATTAAAGCTGTTTATTATTTTCTTTATTTTCTTGGGCAAATAATACGTTGATGACTGTCACTCTTTTCCACTTGGCTTACTTGATAGGCAGATAACACTTGTCTTCTTATCTCAAGTGTTTTTTTAATAAAGATTACGTTGATGGGGACGCTCTATCCATCACATTATAAGTGTTTATGTCGACCTCCAAGACATTTTTTTTTGATAATAATTATTGTTGACGTCATTAGTGTAGGTAACGAGTTGGGGGCGCTCGAAATTCGAACTCATTTTAACCCTAGCTCACTAACCTTAATTTCGAATAACGTTATCACTAACCATTCGTAAATTTTACGACGGATTAAAACATCAATATTTATTTAATCAACTTTATTTATGACACATAATGACCTTAAGTAATTAGCAGTCTTAGATTTTTCGTAAACAAATAACATAATCTGCTTTAGACATAACCTACATGGATTTTATTGATTGCATATAGGAACAGTATGCTCCCTGCAAGTCGCCTTTTTACAGCCCTTGCAGCAGTTCGTGGTCATACATCAAATAGTTGCAAATAATATTGAAATCTATTAGTGATATAATTATTACGTCTTATTATAACACAAAAATAATTTGTTCTACTAGTAGTTATCAAAATTAATTCACAAATAAATAAATACACAACTTTGACAAAAGTTACGATTACTCGGTAAACCCCGGTCTAATGTGCGTGCATCCGTATTGAGTGAATGTAGGTCACTAAGGATGCGAATTAGGAAGGTATTAGAAAAGGGCGGGGGTCGGGATCTTACCGAAATACCAAATGCGCAAGGTACGCGTCGAATGGTTAGTGACACAGGGTTAAGATCGACAGACTACCGGTGTGAAGCTCCGGCCAAACTTGCGCGACCTATGCGACTGCGAAGCGGCAACGTCATCACACTTATGCAACTAAAATGCGTAACGACCGCGTCAGCAGAGCGGGACGCACGCGTTAAGAGTCAAATAAAGTTCGCAATTCGCGCCGTAGTCTCATAGATGTGCACGTGTAATATCGCGTTGTAGACACTTTTTGTTTCTATTGAACTGCTTGAACCGTTGTGGACCGTTTCTACGTAACCGGGCAGTTATTGACGTGACCTGAAGGGTCTCCAACCAATAGGGACGAGTAAAATACTTAACCTAAGCTAACTACTACTACTAACATCATGACTACTAGCAACAACAGCACTAGGGGCGACCCCTAACGGGACTCAGACCTTGGCTTAGGGCGTTGCCGGTGGGAGGACTGGGAGGGAGACAGCTTGATGAGGGCTGAATTATCGGTGTGACTGCGGAGTCAGAAGGGGCGTTGTAGAACTCCCGCGCTGCTACTTAAATCGATGAGCTATTTGCCGTTTCACCCCGCTTCTTGCTTTAGAGGAGGTCCACCGTAATCTTCACCAAAGCAAGGAGGCTACTCGCAGTCGGAACCGCAAGGACTAGCGCGCACTGTCTTGCGTTTTTTTAACATAGGTATATACCCATAATCTAAGACGTTCCTCCAAAACTTACTCGACTCCACCTCGACTTGACACAAACGTCCTCGACTCGAGATTTTTCCTCAGTCGAGGTAAGGAATCATCTGTCAAACTCAAGGTACCTTGGAACCTACCTTAAGGAAGGAAGTGTCAAAGTTTGTATGCAATAAAAATGAATTTTGAAGACTTTATCGAATATGTTTACGATAATCCTTACAATTATTTATCGCGGCGTTATTTGCGCGATGCAGATAATTCAAATTATGACGTAATGACTCCGTCGAGGAACCTCAAAGTTCACTCGAAATTGCGACTAAGAATACAATTTTGAAGGTGTTTTCGAGGCCGTTCTGAGTCGAGTAAGTTTTAGAGGAACGTCTTAGAATATGAGTAATAATTAGTGAAGTATGGAGTGCCATAGATTAGCGCGCACTGCTAATTCATCGCATACTGATTTACTTGTATTTATTTTATTCGTTGCGGTGAAAAAAACGCACCGCACCGCAGTGCGCGCCCGCGCTTTCGGGTGTAATTTCTCTTGTTATCAATAAAATCTTCAGGAGGTTGACGTACATGGATCCAAATAGCGGGAACCTTTCAGAGAACCATAATCCTCCTATGGCTGAATTACAGAAGAAATATTTCCGGTGGATGCAGGACTAAGTAGAAAATGGCGCCTGCCTTCCGACTTATACATTAAACAACCTACATTGGAAATTGGAAGACGGTGACCCCTCCCAAACCCCCCATGGATCGCCCCCCTAAAATCCGCTGAGAGTATTATGTAAACAAATTCAGTAGATAACAAGAATGCTATCTTTTTTATCAACGTCTAAAAACATTCTTATTCGATAAGCACTAACACAAACAAAGACAGTATTACTATACCTATATTTGTGTTATTACATCTGATGCATGTTTAGTGGAAAAAAAATACAACTTCTGTAGGTACCTACTTAATCCTTACTAATATTAGGTATAAACGCGACAGTTTGTATGTATGGATGTTTGTTACTCTTTCACGCATAAACGTCTAAAAGGATTTAGATGAAATTTGGCACACAGATAGACCATATCCTGAATTAAAACATAGGATACTTTTTATCCGGGTATATTGGAGTAATTACTTAGAAAGCGAGTGAAACCGCGGGCAACAGCTAGTTAAAGAATAATCCCTTAAAAAAAACTTTTAAGTTAAACGGTTTTATCTTGCAGTACCCCTGCAGCATCAAAATTGGAGGATTGAAGGTTGAAATGATTATAATCTTAGCAGCAGTGATAACTGCCTAGTGGTATGACCGGCGGACTGCCAAGTCATACTTAGGTCTCAAGTTAAAATCCAAGGCACGCACCTCTGACTTTTCGGATTCATGTGCGTATTTTTTATCACTTGCTTAAAAACGGTGAAGGAAAACATCGTGAGGAAACCAAGCCAAGTCAGAAGCCCATGGGCGGCGTAAACTCTGATCCCAAGTTAGTCACTAACCACACGAAAAGAAGAAGAGAATAAGACATAATGTATTGTCACGGGAATTGAATTTGTGTGCGAAATTTCAGAAGAATCGGTTAAGCAGAAGTAGTTGAAAAATCTATCGCAAGATTTGAATCAAACAAACAAATACACGAAGTGAAGCTAATTGAAACGGTTAAATAAAAATAATATTTAATTGTCCCATATAAAGTCGATCACTTCCATAATAATCATCATCAAGATTGATGGGGTGCGTTTATACCTAACTAGCGACCCGTCCCGGCTTCGCACGGGTGCAATATTTGAATGTAATATTTGAATGGCCCCAAACTACATCAGCGAAGATGGCAAGAACTACTACAACGACCTGATCGATGGTTTACTGGAGAAGATGAAGCCTTTTGGTTAATTTAATTAATTTTGGTAAACAATATATTTGTTGCCATTCTCATATAACTCGTACCGACTCTAGAATATGATGATTTCATCTTTTTTAAGCTGTTAAAACATATTAGAGTGCAATCTTATCTCCTATCGGCACGAGTTAGGTATACGAAAAGACATATCCTGGTGAAAAAATTTGCCAGTCATTGAGCTTGGTAGCGGGACTGACTGCCCAGGGTGCCTATTAGAATGCTATCAAATACTTATGAGCTTGCCTAATTTACCCTTTAGCCTAAATAGACTGAAGTCGAGACGCAAGGCCGACGACGGCCGATGTCGAACGACAAAAGGATTTTGAAAGCAGAATAGGAATGTAAGATTCAAACATTTAGAAAAAATAAAAATTGTACTCTGAACTGGCAATGATTTTCATTAATTCAGTATCGTTATTTCTATATGGAATAGAGAACCTCTAATTTTTGTTTTCAACCATTCTTTAAAAGGACGGTTTCGGAATGGGAGGGATACAAATCTTGTTATTGCTACCTAAGAATTATTAGACATAATATTTTATAATTATTGCTACCTAAGAATTATTAGAAAAATATTTTATAATTATTGCTACCTAAGAATTATTAGACAAAATATTTTATAATTATTGCTACCTAAGAATTATTAGACAAAATATTTTATAATTATTGCTACCTAAGAATTATTAGACAAAATATTTTATAATTATTGCTACCTAAGAATTAGGTATTAGACATAACATTTTATAATTATTGCTACCTAAGAATTATTAGACGAAATATTTTATAATTATTGCTACCTAAGAATTATTAGAAAAATATTTTATAATTATTGCTACCTAAGAATTATTAGACAAAATATTTTATAATTATTGCTATCAAAGAATTATTAGACATAATATTTTGTAATTATTGCTACCTAAGAATTATTAATTAGACAAAATGTTTTATAATTATTGTTACCTAAGAATTATTAGACAAAATATTTTATAATTATTGCTAGGTACCTAAGAATTATTAGACGAAATATTTTCCATGCCAGAATTATGAAAATAAATCCGAATTTCATTTTCATTATACAACATGTAACGTAATTAACGCACACCCTCAAACACTCCAATTAGAATATTATGTTATAATCATAATACATAGGTACACTGAAATTTTATTTTTATGTGCTTAAACATTGTTTATTCAAGAAAATAGTATTACTTTTTCATTGTTAACTTTATTTCAAATTCAGTCTTATGCCCTTGACATAAGGCACAATTTTCGTTATGCCAATTAAAAAACGAATTATTAAAAAACACGTTTATAAAAAAAATGTACACAATAAAAATGGCTGAAGTCGATTCAGTAAACGATTCTGAACAAACTACTTTCAGGATGCGCGTTAATTATGTATATTGTATATTGTACATTGTAGATTTCATAAAAAGAACAATATGTATATTGTAGATTTCATAAAAAGAAATCGCAACGTCATCGCTTTAAAAAAATAGAATCTTTCATACTTAAGTATGCTCCATTTCATATAACAATAAACAAAAGTGATCTACCAAGACATGAATATCTTTTGAACCATTTCTTCGTGTACAGTTTCAGCTCATCTTGATTGACCGTTAAGGTTCATAAAAGCATATGTAGGTAATACTGTGTTGAAACTCTGCTGGAAGCAAACATGTTGCTTATTTTTTCGATATATTTCTTTAATAAAATGGGTGTTATTCGTCTAAAGTTATATTAAATAGAGTAAGTATAGGTAGGTAATATTTTAATCGAAATTAAAGATTTTATCTCACCTCAACACAACTGCCCGTTGCCAATTCATGATTACTATTAAATTATTGAAGACAACACACTATCTAAGTAAATATCTCAATAGATTACAGTTATATTTATTTGCACAGTAGATATGTTACATAAATGGTATTAAAATTTGCTTCAGGTAGGTAATTCAAAGTTCAAAATATCCATTACTAGCGACCCGCCCTGGCTTCGCACGGATGCAATGTAGATACTAATGTGGGGCATATACCTAAACCTTCCTCTTGAATCACTATAACTATTGCTGAAAACTGCATTAATATCCGTTGCGTAGTTTAAAAGATCTAAGCTTACAGGTCAGCGGGAGCGACTTCGTTTTATACTATGTAAAGATGATGAATTTCGTATACTTAGCCATTTTATTAGATTTTAAATTACAGTACGTAGGACGTATAATAACATCGCCGCTCTGAAATAGGCTTTAGGCGTTTTGTTCCTCACTTCAGAGGGTAAATGTTATTTTACGCGAACTGTAGGTACTTAGGTACCTACGTAATGTCTGCTGAAATTGTAGATCACTTAATCAGTGATGACCCTTCATATCCTTACATCATTCATCCCGTGATAGCCTAGCGGTGTGATCGTCGGACTCAAAGAGTATAGTAATATATGGTCGGACTGCCAAGTCATAGGTCTGGAGTTCCAAACCAAAGCACGCACCTCTGACTATTCCGGTTCATGTGCGTAGGTATTGTATAATTATCAATTACTTTAAAACGGTGAAGGAAAACAGCATGCCTGAGAGATATTTCTCAACGACATGTGAAGCCAAATCAAAGGCCCATGAGTGGCATAAACTCTGACACCAGGTTAGTCACTAACTATACGAAAAGAAGACGAAAGAAGATTGACCGCTAAAATTTACGGTCAAATGAGAAATAGCCACGCTTCGCTGGTGGATTGAAGATAACAGTTTGCTTTTAATAACAGACGGAAGAACGTTGCTGCACTTGCTGCCCATCCTCTTGATATGATAACGACGGACGTCAATTTTTATTTTAACACTTACCTCTTAGTTGCCCGTCTCTAAAGTATGCTGCTAATAAGTGCCTAACGACAGTCAAGCAAACAGTTTAAATGTTGGAGATAAGTACCTATGAGCCCATTATTGCTTTAATTTTATTTATTTTTCAAATCCTCAACCTTTTTAGTTTTTACATTGTAATTATTCAATTATTATACCTACATATAAGGATTAGTATCCACGCTGATCTAATTATTATAAATGCAAGTGATTCTACTACGTTGTTGAGTGATTACAAGCGCAATCAAGCGTGAAGTAGATTCCCAGCTAATTATTAGAAAAAATGAAATGAAATTGAAAAAATGAAATGAAATGAAAAATATTTATTTGGACACAACACAAATAAGACACAGACAAGACAATTAGGTACAGCATAACAGAACACAAAAACAATACAAAATAAATGAAAAATACTAACATAAACAAAAGTAGGTAGGTATGTGTCTCACGGCTGGACCAAATAGGTTCCAGATCAGCTTAATGCTAAGTCACAAAGACACTATTATCCTCTAATATCCATGTTTTTGTCATAGATTTTCTCCTTTATTGTATGGGACTGAGTAAATATTTTGAATTATTGAGTAAATACTATTTTAACCTGTTCTTAACACAACTTAAAACCCATTTTTCAATGCGCTCTTTTGAGGTGAGCCTGTGCTGCGTCACGTCGTTAGATGAATGATAAACTTTAATCGCGGACCGAGTTCATAATTCAATCTTTACCCACAATTTTATACAAGTCAGAGCCCATCCACAATAGCGATGGACGATTGTGGCAAATATAACTAATGAATGAATCGACACATTGAAGAATCTTACATTCAATTTATTGTCAATTTATAATGAATAAACAATCAAATAAAGAGAACAATCGAACTATTCGATTATTTTTAGTAATAACAATCGCCCATCACTAATCCACAACTGTCAAACGTCAGCCTCTCAACTCAACGTCAAAGTCACATTGCATTGTGTTAATTCGTGTTGAGGTTATGTTAGCCAAAATAACACGACTTTTACAAGTTTTAAATTAAAATGAGTAAGAAACTAAATAATATGAAATGGGAGTCGGTAGCTATGGACGGTTTTCCGGCGTCCATGACCGATAAATTCCATGGTTTTGTCGGTTTAGAAGAGTGCACCCAGTACAATTTTGATAAGGAAAGCAAGAGATCCAAAAAGGTTTGTTTATTTCAATTACAACCTTCTTGTTCTAGAGTCAATATGTTCCTTCAACATCAACAATACAGCAGTCAAAAGATGATCGCCTCAACAGATTAACAACAACAGCTGCTTTTAAATAAACGCATACACACACTTGTATATGTAAATAGGTATATTGGACTAGGACTGCAGATTTTAAGATAACATACATATCATCACGCCTTGTATTCCTCGAAGGGTTGGGCAGAGGTGTATAGTAACACCCTCATTTCGCCATTATGTTAAGTCCCATGTAATAGGGGGCGAGCCTATTGCCATTAAACGGGCCCAAATCCAAACTCGGGGCTGCTACTGAGGAATTTCACACGGTACAACCCAATAACACTTCGCCTGACTCGGGGATCGTACCCAGGACCTCACCATCAGCAGTTGTGCTTGCCACTACTAGACCAACGAGGTAGATTTTAAGATAGTCCAATATTATCACAGATAGTATGTATTACTTAACATGTCTATAAAGTCATCAAAGGCAAAATCGTATAGGGCACCGAAGTTTTCTCTTTAAGATGGAAGGATAAGCACACAGTTGGACAGTTGGATTTTTCAACAACTTCTGCTTAACCAATGCTCCTGAAACTTCGCACACAAATTCAATTCTCATAACAATATAACATTATACAGTAGAATCTCACTAATCCGTCCAATAATCCGGCACCCTCCGCCCGCGCCTCCCTCGCCCCTCTACACCTATGCAATTTTATTTATTATGATTTTTTCTCTATAATTCAGTAATCCGAACATTCCAATAATCTGGCACCCTCTGGTTTTTAATAGTGCCGGATTAGTGAGATTATACTGTAATAACTTCAACTTTCAATCCTCAAATCCTGATGCTGCAAGGGTATTGCAAGATAAAATTGTTTAACTTAAAGATTTTTTAAGGAATTATTTAATAATACACATAAGTTATTTATTTTCTATGTTTATGCTGGCCTCCACATATAAGGTGGCCAGATGTGTTGGAAAAAAACCAGACACGTTTTTTTTATTACTTAATAAGTACTGAAATTCACACAAACATCTTAAATTTGTCCAGTTTACCAAGTTTTTCTTGATCGGGCAGACAAAGGAAACCGCATGTCTGGCAACCCTACCTCCACATTATTATGCATATTCATTAATTATTATAATTTTGTTTCAGAATAAACAAAAAGAAAATAAAGTTCAGAAAAAAGAAAAAAAGAAAAGAAAATCTTCAGAAACTGAATCCATAGAGGTTCCTAGCAAAAAGATAAAACTAAACAATGGTTTTTTAGTAGAATCATGTAATACCATAGCACCATCACTAGCCAACAGTACACAGAAAAGGTCTAAAAATAAAAATAAGAAAAACAAAAATACAAACACTACAGAAGGTAATGACAATACTGGAAAACCTGATAAAAATAATAAAGGTAAAAACATATCCGAAAATAATGGCAATTTCGAAAATTCTAGTAAAAATAAGAACAATAAAAATAAAAACACAGAAGCTAAAACAGCTCACGATAATACACAAAATGTTCCTAAAAAGATTAAACAGAAATTAGGGGACCTATTGCAGTCTACATCAGTTTTGACGCCAGAAGATATGCTGACGTGGGCCGAGTTTAAGTTGCAGGAGCCCATAATAAAGGCTCTAACGGAATTGGGCTTTAAACAACCTACAAAGATACAGCAGTTGACGCTACCTGCTGCGATTCATGGTAAATATGGCAAACTTTTTTTTACAAATAAATATTACATACACATACCTTTCCACTTACTTCCCATTGAACTGTCATTAACCTTTTAAGCGCGTGGCTAAATATCAATTGCCGTGCCCCTAGCGCGCGACTACGAATCGATAAAATAATACCTACAGTAAATATTTAAGCTTTTTCAATACTTAGAGCTATGAAACAATTTTAAGTAATTATTGTAAATCATATCTCTATTGAATAATCGTTTTAGTTGTACCACGCAGTTCATAGGACGAAAATAGAACAAATAAACCATACATCTTCTCTGTCGCAGAAATACGAAACGCGCGTTAGGGGCACAGAAATATTTGTCGCATAAATGCGACTCACGCGCTTAAAAGGTTAAACTATTATTTCAATAGAGAACATTGAAGATTTCGTAAAATGTTTAATTTGTAATAATCATAATGGAATCTCAATACGAACGGTGGGATGACAATTGTGTCATAATATAACGTAACGTCACGCCTGTATTCCCTGTAGGGTTGGGCAGAGGTGTATAGTAACACCCTCATTTCGCCGTTACGTTTAAGCCCTATGTAATAGGGGGCAACCCTATTGCCATCAACCGGGTACAAATCCAAACTCCGGGCTGCTACTGAGGAATTCCACACGGAAAAACCCTGTAACACTTTGCTCAACCTGGGGATCGAACGCAGGACCTCACAATCAGTAGTTGCGCTTGTCACCACTAAACAAACGAGGCCGCGAGCCAACGAGGCATCTAGAATCAAAATAAATAGTATAAATATCCTTTATTTAAGTAATATTCTTTGAACTGTGTTTTTATTTATTATATTATTTATTTACAGGTCGCAGAGACATCCTAGGTGCAGCAGAGACAGGTAGCGGAAAAACTCTAGCATTTGGCCTCCCAATCCTATCAGGAATATTGAAACTGAAAGAAAAAGCACTTTTGAAAGGCCTAGACGTCTATGACATACCCTATAAAAAGCCTACAGCTAAAAAAACGAACAATGAAGTAAAAGATAAAAAAGACAAGTTTAGGAGAAAAGATAGGAAAGTAATAAATAAAGAGGTAAAAGTTGAGGAACCTAAAGCTAAAGAATCTTCTGAAGACGGCTACAGCAGCGGTGTTGAAAGCAATGATGAAATAGAAGATCCTAAAACAAAGAGCGATGAACACAGTGATGATGATTATATAGAAGAAATAGTAATACCTTACAAAAAGAGAGAAAATTCCGCTGATGAAGGTAATGACAGTGATGATAGTGACAATTATATCCACCTATCTGATATGTTAGATTCTGATGACTTAGCAGAAACTAGTGATGATGCTGACAAAGAAAATAATGATAGTGAAAATGTCAGTGGTGATGAAATTGATGAGGATATTGATAGTGATGCAGCTGTTAATGAAAGTGATGTAGCAGGTAGTGAAGGGAATGATGAACAAGACAGTGAAGCGGGTAATGATTCAGATAGTGAGGGAAATGATAATGTTCCTGATGAAGGCAATGAAAATGAAGAAGGTAATGACAGTTTTTTTTTCCAACATACTTTTATAATGCTCTGTTTCATTGGTCGAGTGGTGTCAAGCGCGACTGCTAATCGTGAGGTTCTGGGTTCGATCCCCAGGTCAGGCAAAGTGTTATTGGGATTTTCCGTGTGGAATTCCTCAGTAGCAGCCAGAGTTTGGATTTGTGCCCGGTTGATGGCAATAGAATCGCCTCCTATTACATGGGACTTAAGGGGGGGTAAGGTTAATTCGTACAAAAAAAGGCATGTATTTGTGATTTTTTTGTGACGACACAGTTAAAATCTTTTTATTAAAACCAATGGTACATTAAAGTATGACATTCGAAGAATATTGTATAAAACTTTCACGAAGAAATATTAAAAAATACGGCAATGGCAGCAATTATTCGGGCGTGTCTCGGAAAAAAGTAGAATTGCGGTGCCCCTCATAACTTGGCGCTGGATCAAAGTTCACTCGTTAAATAATAGCTTTCCCCTGGTAAAACTGGGAGGGTTTTTTTAAATTTAAATTTTTCACTTTTTTTGAAGACTTTGAAGGGAAAAACGCGATTTGAGCCTCGCGTTTTGCCCTTCAAAGTGTTCCAAAAAAGTGAAAAAATTTAAAGGACAATGCTCATAGATGTATGGAATCCCGTACCAAGCTGCATCAAACTGAAACTTTGTTTTATAAAGACTACACTTATCATATTAACTCCTACAAAAGTTATTTTTGTAAACAAAACCCGGGTTTCGGTGTTATTCAAAAAAATCGAAATAACCTAAAAACTAGTATATTTTGTTAGACCACGAGCGGCCAATATTTACTCTAAAAACAGCGTAATCCGCGAATATTAGTAAGAATTAAGACACATATGAGCACAGCAGCCCACTGTTCGCTTACCGACAAGGCAGATGCAGCAATAATCTACTATGGCCTATGGCTTCTAATGTGTTGGCCACAGCATCATCTCTGCTAATCAATAAATACGTGTGATAAGTACGACTGTTGATATGTCTCGATTAACCATAGATAAAAATGATAATTGTTTGAATAAAAACTCTATTTTATTCTAGTTATTTTTGCCAAAGTACCTATATATATATATTATTTAGAGGTTTTTTGAAAGACATGATCATGACACTTTCAAAATTGAAGGTTATATCACGGAACGTCATTAGGAAATAAAACAATTTCAACACTTTTACTTTAAATTAAATTCCCTGTTCAAAAACCAAATCACCGACGCGTAAATGTCAAAAAAAATATGAAAATAATTACTATAATACTTTGATCTTGATGCATGAGACTTTTTGGTACCACTTTTGGTCATTCTCCTTTGGAAAACCCTCCCAGCGTTACCGCCTCTTCGTACTGTATATACTTTCTTTTATATCTGAGGCATTTATTGTAGGCATAGGTTGTGTGAAGGTGATAGACAACATAGAGATCCCAGGTCATGTGTCGATGAGGACTGGCAAGCCTCTGTACGCGCTCATCATGACTCCCACCAGGGAACTGGCGATACAGATCAGCAGGCATTTGATAGCTGCTGCTAAATATACAGGTATGTAACAAACATGTTTATTGGTCGCGAAGTTTCGCTTTTTTTTTTATTCCGCTGCTTGTAGATGGTCTTGCGGACCGTTTCTACGTAACCGGGCAATTATTGGCGAGACTGAAGGGTCTCCAACCAATGGGGACGAGAGTAAAATACTTAACCTAATCTAACTACTACTACTACTACTAACATCATGACTACTAGCAACAACAGCACTAAGGGCGACCCCTAATGGGACTCGGACCTCAGCTTAGGGCGTTGCTGGCGGGAGGACTGGGAGGGAGACAGCTTGATGAGGGCTGAATTAACAGTGTGACTGCGGAGTCAGGAAAGACGACCGGCTCCGCGGCTGCGGCGCGTGTGCACGGTGGATCAGGGGCGAAGTTTCACTCTGTTTCGCGTTTATTTATAACTAGAGGCTGCCCGCGGCTTCGCTCGCGTGGATGTCGTTTATTGCGTACTAGCGACCAGCCCCAGCTTCGCACGGGTGCAATGTAGATACTAATGGGGGCATATATAGGTAAACCTTCCTCTTGAAGGACTCTTCCTCCCTTCCTATCTATTAAAAAAACCGCATCAAAATCCGTTGCGTAGTTTTAAAGATCTAAGCATACATAGGGTTGTCCCTACAGACAGCGGGAGCGACTTTGTTTTATACTATGTAAAGCAGATTCTTTCTTATTTCGGGATAAAATTAGCTTATGTCCTTCTCCGGGTTCAAGACTATCTGTGTATCAAGTTTCATCAAAATCGGTTCAGTAGTTTAGTCGTGAAGAAATTACAAACAAATAGTTACGTTCGCATTTATAATAGTAAGGATTTACGTTGTTCGAAAAGGGTATTTGCATGTTTTTTTTTCTCATCGATCTGTCACACTATCAAGTTATGTAAAAACTGTTTTTCAAAGTAAAATGTTAAATTTAATTTAAAACTTATTAAAAATATCTATGCCTAATTACGATATTCAAACGTTCGTCGTTATGGCGGGCTTATGTCATACCATGTGACGTCACACAACTCAATCTCTACACACTGTATTTACAGTTGTCATGTCATGTGACGTCACAACTATGATCAACCAATGTTGTTCGTTTCGTTGGGTTTGAATTTTCTTTAAATATATTTCAATACCGTTTTTTTTCTATAGCTAGGTTTCACACAACACCGACTTATGAGGTGCACACGTTTGTGCAGATTAAATTCTGTGTGACTCCTATCGTCTACACGGTACTTACAAGTGTTTGTAAGTACTCAGTTTATATTGTACTTATATCTCGCCAGGTATAAAAGTAGCCACAATAGTAGGCGGCATGGCGGCAGTGAAACAAGAGCGGGTGCTCCGCTCCGGTCCTGAGATAGTGGTGGCGACGCCCGGGAGACTGTGGGAGCTCATTGGCCAGGGTCAACCACATCTACAGCAGTTGGACTCTGTCAAGTAAGGACGTCCGGAATTCCCTACCAATAAATATTTTGTATTCTACAAATTGGTTTTCTAATGCTCTGCGGCCCTAGGACTGCAAGTGATCGAGCCCTTTATCGAGGCTTTTCATCAACTGTAGGGGCCCCTTGTGTTCTCAGGCCCCAGGTCATCAAGTGATCGAGCCCTTATCAAGACTCTTATCTACTTGGTTAGGGCCCCCCTATGCTCTGGGGCCCTAGGGCACACGTAATCAATCTCTAACTGCTTGTTCGGCGGCCCCGGAACACTTCCCCGGTTGTAGCGACAGCCTTGGTTTCCTCTTCAGATCATTTTAAGCAATATGAGCAATAGATATACATATACTATCTGTGTATCGAATCTTGATATCGCGATGCAGGATTTGTGACGTCATTTTTGAGAATTGTCATTTGTTGTCGCTGTAGTCTGCTAGACATTCGTCGTGCTGCGTAGTTCTCATGTGGCGTGATAGATGCCGCCACATCTTTTTGGCTGCTTTAGATACTGCTTTTAATAGGAAACCAAAGCTAGCATCTTAAATGTCACATATGCCAATCGTAATAGCGACTTTGCCTCTTGACATTAAAATCTACTGTTATTACCAGATTCCTAGCCATAGACGAGACCGACCGCATGATAGAGCGCGGTCACTTCGAGGAGTTACAGCCTCTTCTAGAGCGACTCAACGCAGACGACGACCGCCGCGCCGCCCGGCAGAACTTTGTGTTCTCTGCCACGTTGACTATGGTGCACGACCTGCCCACACACATGAAGGGGAAGAAGGTATGTTTAATGCTTTTTGTTATTCTGAAATTGACGATACGTTTGGTGAGTGGCTGAGCGATCGGCTTCTGCGCTACGGGTCGTGGGTTCGATTCCCGCACGGAACAAATATTTGTATGGCCTACAGATAGTTGTTCCGGGTCTGGGCGTTTGTGCATGTGAAGATTTGTGTCTGTAAACGCATCCACGATACAGGAGAAATCCTTGTGTGGGGCAACGTTTTTTTAAAAAAAAAACGGGCAACGTTTTTTTTAAAAAAAAACATAACATAACATCACGCCTGTATTCCCCGAAGGGTTGGGCAGAGGTGTATAGTAACACCCTCATTTCGCCGTTATGTTTAAGTCCCATGAAACGGAGCGAGCCTATTGCCATCAACCGGGCACAAATCCAAACTCCAGCTGCTACTGAGGAATTTCACATAGAAAAACCCAATAACACTTCTGAAATAAACTTAGTACTTATTATTATGATTATTATTCATATATATACATATTTTATACATTTTTAAATATTTCTATAAAAACATTTAAAAATATAAAAAATAGTAGCCCACCGGCATCGGGAACAGGGTCCAAGCTACCGGTGGTCAGGGCCTCAGAGAGAGGAACTTCCTGACAATACGTGCCGTGTCCAGAAGTACCGCTTTCTGTATCAGGCCCTTGACCCAGCTGCCCAACGAGAGCCTCGTCAGATGTTGGTCGAGGCTCTTGGCTATTAAGCCATTGGCCGTAACGACTATCGGCACAATGACTGCTGAGTCAACCTCCCACATGTCGACAACCTCGTGTGCCAAGTCTTGATACTTAATTTCTTTATCTTTCTCGGCTTTCACAAGGTTCTCGTCATGCGGGACAGTGATATCAACAATCATTGTGAGACGCTCTGATCGATCTATCACCACTATGTCAGGCTTATTGGCAACAATAGTCCTGTCGGTGATGATAGATCGGTCCCAGTACAATGTGATATGACCATTCTCGAGAACTGGGTCGGGCACATACTTGTAGTATGGTTTAGTACTTATATTCTTAAAGTTGAAATTTGTGTAAGTAGAAATAATTTGTTACTTCTATTTTCATATTGGTTTAAATACGCGTATTTAAACTTAGTGCACAGTATAACTACTACAATCTTTTACTAGGGTTTGATGTAATCCATTATTATATAATTACAGGTAACAAAGCGTGGTAAGATAATAAACAGAAAGATTGAGAAGATGACTGCTGAGCAGAAGTTGAACCGACTCGTCAAGATGATTGGCATGACTGACACCAAGGTCGTCGACATTACCACTCAGAACTTGGGTAAGATAAAGACGTTAGCATTCACGAGAATCTCCTGGGCACTAAGCGTAAAGGGCCCCTGAGCAAGAAAATAAAGGGCCCCTCGATTACTTGCTGGGGCCCCAAAACTTCTAACTCCGTCCCTGACGGTCAGACATATTTATGCCAAAGCAGGGCCTGACTTAGCCTACATACATACAATCACGCCTGTTTCCGATATAAAAGAAAGTACTATGCGTGCCAAATAAGAATAGGATCGCGCTTGCTACAACTTCACACGATAGCTGTCAAATTAGTACCGCCAGCAAAAAAGTACTATGAAAAAAGAATGTTATATTTTTTTATTCATAGATTTCATTATTATTTACATTCATTTTTATAAAATGTTATTTATTGAATTCCATAAATTGATAATTTTGGATAATTTAATAATATTTGAAAACAGTATTCATTAAAGAAATGAACCAATATATATATATAGTTACATACATACATAAACTCACGCCTTTTTCCCATGGGGGTAGGCAGAAACTATAGAACGCCACATGCTACGACTCTTACATACCCCTTTCGCTTCATCCACATTCATACATCTTGTCATACACGCACGCCGGTTGAGAGTACTACGCACCTGACCTTTGTGAAGAACATCACCAATAACATCGATGTATGTCCTTCTAGGACGTCCTCTACCGGCGTTCCCATTAACATCCGCCTTATAAATTTCTTTTGTTAATCGCCGTTCACTCATTCTCTCAACATGGCCAAACCACCTAAGCATACTCCTTTCAATTTTTGTCACTACATCATCTTTTAAACCGCAACTTTGTCTAATCTCTTCATTTCTCAATCTATCATTCAAAGTTACACCGCACATACTTCGCAAGGAACGCATTTCCACGGCATTTATTCTACTTTCATGCCTCTTCTGCCACGACCAACATTCACTTCCATACATAAGCGTAGGTACCAACACACCATTATGGACAGCCAGTCGTGCCTTTTTGGACATCGACCGGCTAGCCACAACCGCATGCAAAGCACCATTTACTTTATTTCCCGCATTTGCTCTCCTTTCCACATCTTCGTCAATCTTACCATCTCTTGTAAACATGCTTCCCAAATAAACAAACTCATTCACCTGTTCAATACTTTCATCTCCTATCTTTACTTTACACTCACATACATCTGCATCTCTTTCAAAAACCATTACTTTCGTCTTGCTTACATTAATTTTCATCCCTTTCATATTATATGCTCCATTCATCATAGTTACCATGTCTTGCAACTCTTCCGCCGACGATGCAAGCAAAACTTGATCATCTGCGTAGAGAAGACATTTGACAGGCAACTCATTCATTTTCAATCCACACTCACTCCCTTTTAAATCTGTCAAACAACTATCCATGTATAGGTTGAACAGCCATGGAGACGCTACACAACCCTGTCTAACACCTCTGGAGATGCCAAACCAGTCTGTGAACGCCCCATTTATCCTAATACAAGCACTGGAATCCCTGTACAGCGATTTCAGTGCCCGTATCAAGCGCCAGTCCACCCCGTACAAAGATAGTGTCGACCACAATTCTTCCCTCCACACACTATCATAGGCCTTCTCCAAATCAATGAAAGCGCAGTACACTTTCTTGTGCTTTGCCAGATGTTTTTCGGCTATGCACCTCAAGGAGAAGATCTGATCCATACAGCCCATCCCCTCTCTGAACCCTGCCTGAACATCCCATACTTTCTCATCTGTTATTCTTATCACTCTGTTAATTAAAACTTTCGCATATAGTTTGCCGACCACACTCAAAAGACTAATACCGCGGTAGTTTTTACACTCCTGCTGTGAACCTTTTCCCTTATATAGTGGTACGATTACAGCTTTGCACCAGTCGCCCGGCACTTGGCCGAATCTCCAACACATATTAAAGATCCGGTACAGCAGGCTTGCTACCACCCCGTCACCGCCCTTAAGCATTTCGACAGACACTCTGTCATATCCAGCAGCTTTTCCAACTTTCATACATTTCAGCGCTTTCACGATTTCATCCATTTCAATCAGATTTTCCTCATCTTCATCCAAGTCAATGTCTGACTCACTCGCTTCCGCCCAGTTACCCACTCTTTGCACACTATCCTGCCAACTAAATAAACTTTCAAAATATACCTTCCAGCGTTCCAAAACCTTGCATTCTTCACTTAACAAGCATCCATCTCCTCCTCTAACTATATTCATATTTGATGTCCCCGAAACTCCACGAGCCAATCTTACTTGTTGCCAGAACAGCTTAACATTGACCCTGATGTTGTCGGAGAACTTCCTATTATACTTATCTTCCATTTCATTCTTCTTCATCTTTACTATCTCTTTTACTTCCGCCTTTATTTCGGTGTATCTTTTCTTCACTCTTTCCAAATCGTCAGTCATACTCGTTGCCTGATTCATTCTTATCCTAGCTTTAAAGGCTAATAAATTAAGCCAAGCTTCTTTCTTCTTCCGTACGACCTCTTTAACTTCATCATCTATCCAACAATCATTCGTTCTCCTGTTATTTTTCCTCTTCGCCACACCGCATACTTTTGTGGCCACTTGCACCATGCTGTTTTTTACAACATTCCATGCTTCTTCTAAACTATAATCATTCATTCCTTCTAAAATCTCATTCGTCTTCTCTTTTACTTCCCTCTTATATATATAGTTAACTTCACGAAATGCTACTGGTCACCCTAATATGTCGCCATAATAATAATATAATTACTGTGTAATTAATTTGGCGTAAAATTGATAAGAAATACCAAAAAAGTGAACAAAAATAATTAAACTGAATATAATTTCTTTATTTACTTTTTTGCACACCTTACACTTTGGTAATGAAGTTCACGAGTATTGCGGAACAAAATGGCGTCTTGACAGTGCTATTATAATTTGGCACGCATAGTACGTACAGGGCGAAGAGGCTCGTGGCTAATTACGAGGTTAAGCTACGCTTGCCGCGGTCAGTCTGTGGATGGGTGACCGTTCGTTACACATCCAGACCTCTCCGTGCCTCGGAGAGCACGTTAAACCGTCGGTCCCGGATGTCACGAATATCTATGACAGTCGTTACGGGTAGTCAGAAGCCTGAAAGTCTGACAGCTGGCATACATACATACGCCTTTTTCCCATGGGGGTAGGCAGAAACTATAGAACGCCACATGCTACGACTCTTACATACCCCTTTCGCTTCATCCACATTCATACATCTTGTCATACACGCACGCCGGTTGAGAGTACTACGCACCTGACCTTTGTGAAGAACATCACCAATAACATCGATGTATGTCCTTCTAGGACGTCCTCTACCGGCGTTCCCATTAACATCCGCCTTATAAATTTCTTAACTTCTTCTTTCTTTACTTCTTTAGCTGGCATAACCTTAGAATATCGGCATTTCCCAGAACTGGGTTGCGGAGGTCTGATGGCAGTCGCTCCGTGTAAAATACTGGTATTTAGCAGCATCTGATTAGACTGGAAGCTGACTCCAACTTAGTTGGGAAAAGGCTAGGCAGAACGTTACACGCCTGTTTCCAGGCAGAAACTATAGATTTCCACCTGCTACGATCCTGACACACCCACGCTTCATCTACATTCATTAACCTTCTCATGCATGCTCGTCGGTTTAGGGTGCAAGTTCAAGTGTTTACAACTTAGTCTGACCGCACATTATCTGAATTTTCTGACGCGTGCGCAAAGCCATTTGCCCACAGACTGCCGGATCCAGCAAATTCTGACAGTGTGCGGGGTCTAGTACAAAATGTATGCAAAGAGCCCTTTCAGAAATTTTCGGGCAGACATTTTCTTTTAATATGCGGCCGGACTTAGGGATTGAGTCCCCCCTAGGTTAATATAACCTAATCCCACGAGGGGGCGAGAGTGTCATTACGCACTATAATAAAACTTATGGAAAATAGTAATTTAAATTATATCAAAAGATTTTGTTCCTTCTAAAGATGAGTTTTTGTTATTTGCACATAACATCACGCCTGTATTCCCCAAAGGGTTGGGCAGAGATGTATAATAACACCCTCATCCCGCCGTTATATTCAAGTCCCATGTAATACGGGGCGAGCCTATAGCCATCAACCGGGCACAAATTCAAACTCCGGGCTGCTACTGAGGAATTCCACACGGAAAAACCCAATAACACTTATTTATTTGCCATTCTTTTTTAAAGTAATAAGTTTAGTAGGCAGATGTGATTTTTTTAATAACATCATCCTTTATCATTTACAGGTACAGCAGAAACTCTCACTGAGTCCCGGATCGCATGCGCGTTAGAACACAAGGACGCGTATCTGTACTACGTTATAAAGCGGCACCCTGGTCGGACCATCGTCTTCTGTAACTCTATAGGCAGTGTTAAAAGGTATTTGTATTATTTACTACTAGCGGCCCGTCCCGGCTTCGCACGGGTGGACATTTTTCCCGTTTTTGCAACATTTTTCATTTATGCTCCGCTCCTATTGGTCGTAGCGTGATGTTATATAGCCTATAACCTTCCTCGATAAATGGACTATCCAACACAAAAATATTTTTTCAATTCCAACCAGTAGTTCCTGAGATTAGCGCGTTCAAACAAACAAACTCTTCAGCTTTATAATATTAGTATAGATAATGTCCATAGACTATTTTACGTACATATATATATACAGTGTACACGAACGCCACCTAGAAAAAAGTACGTTAAATATTTAATAGTCACTTGCGTGATAATTATGTGGCGGCATCTATCACGCCACAAGAATTACGCAGCACGACGATTGTCCAGCAGACTACAGCGACAACAATGACAGCTGTCAAATGAAACGTCACAAATCCTGCATCGCGATATCAAGATCTGACACAGAGTTAGTATATATACAACTTCCCAACATCAACCGTTGGGACCGACCGACTCTTGCTCGCCACGCCAGCCCGCGAAGCTGAGCCTGTAACGCTAAATCAGCCCCCAAATAATCTAACCCAGCCCGATACTAGTTGCCCACCCCTCAGTGACCCACTAAGCCGAGGCCCGTACCCCACAGGGGGTGCCCTTAGTGCCGCGTCACTTAACTTAAATCCATAGTTCGTAAGCCCTGGCTGGGGGCCTTAAAGTAGTTTTTGGCCACCACAGGATAGTCCGGTTAAGTAGTAAAAAAGCCCAGCGGCTTTAACTACGAGTGGTCCTACCTAAAAAAAAAAAAACAACTGTTGGGCAGTAGCCCGCCAGGCACAAGACCCGCCTGGTAGGAAGGTCCTCCCTTTTCGTTGGAGGAACACCACAGCTCGTTCCTCCACACTTATATCGACCTGTATTTTATGGCACCTATCGATAGGATCAATAATCTATACTAATATTATAAAGACGAAAGATTTGTACTTTTGTGTGTAACGAATAAACTTAAAAACTACTGGACCGATTTCAAAAAAATATTTTGCCGTTATGGTGCGTCCAGACTGCGCGCGAGCTTTTGTACGAACATGAAATGCACGCGCGCAGCTCGCGAGCGGCGCATTCGCGGCGCGTTCATCAGGTCTGGACGCACCATTAGAAAACTACATTATCACTGAGTAACATAGGCTACGGGCGGAGCTGTGAAAAGCAGCTAATGAGATATAAATAAACATTGACAAATGATGGTGTCCAGGGGTCAAATCTTGCGACACTTTTTCAACTACTTTTGCTTAACCGATTCTCCTGAAACTTCGCACACAAATTCAGTTCTCGTGACAATACAACATTACAACAACTTCAAACTTCAATCCTCAAATTCTGATGCTGCCGAGGTACTGCAAGATAAACCGTTTAACTTATGACGTTAGGAAATGATGGGTATATTCTAAATCTAGTCTTACCTTAGTTTTAGTTAAACCATCTTGTGTAATGATAGTATTTAATTAATGAAAGACCGCGACATTACTATACCATATTTTAAAGTACTCATACTAAGGGATAACTTTTGTTCTACAACTTTCCCCAAAACTCGATAGTTTAAGAGAAATAGCTTTTCAAAGATTTCGTAAAAAATATGCTAAAACCTATGTGTCCATAGCTATGATCAGCTGTGTTTACAATTTTGGTCATATTTGGGGTCACGGATTAGAAATTTAATTTTGTGAATACATAACTAAAGCAGGAATGTTTTTTTTTGAAAAAACTAAAATAAAAATCTGTTTTCATGAAAATAAAAATTAACGGATTTTGAAATTTTAACACTTGCTTTAAATGGTTATGATAAATGATTTTGATTTCTGTAAATAAATCTATTACAGACACTTTTACAAGTCAATGTAATGTTTTTTTTTTAAGACTAGATGGCGCCGGCATTTCCTATCTGACTAGCTCTGAGAAGAAAAGCTGAAACAAACTCAGAGGTCAAAGTCTCTTTTAAAATCCAGACATTGTAGTTTATATTTGTTGTATTCATTGTAGTATAGGTTATCAGTGATACTTTAAGTGGCCCGCGGCTTAGTACCCCCTTTCCGACTAACCTTGTATATAATTAATTTTCAGGCTAGCCCAATTGTTCACTTTGCTCAAGTGTCGCCCTCTACCGTTGCACGCCAGCATGCCACAGCGACAGAGATTGAAGAACTTGGAGAGGTAAGTTACATATCACATATAATTATCGTATGAGAATATTATATTTTGGTTCTTTTTATTTTTATTCATGACTTGGTCGCGTTTGACCCTAGTCTCACTTGATGGTAAGCGCAGACAGGGTCTAGGATGGAGCACACGAATCCGAGGAACAGAGATATAGAGGGATTCTCCTATACCCCTCTGGCTCTCACATACACACGACGGAACACAGTAAACTGCTTGGCGCCGGACTTTAATGTGAGGGTGGTAGCTAGCCAGGCGGACCGTATAGATCCTACCACGTCGCGTGCTGGGTTTTGTTTAATCTTACAACACGCGTCTATTCCCAGCGTGCGGTGAGGAAGTTTTATATTCTAACCCGTCCCCAAACGGGGTAGAAACGGGTTGTTTTAAGATTAAGATTCGATTGATATTTCAATCTTTTCCGTTTTTTTTTAATTTTTATTTACTGTTAGTTTCAATCAATATCAAATCTAATCAGCCCATCACTGTCCATTCTACTTCTTTTCGTGTGGTTAGTGACTAACCTGGTGTCACAGTTTATGCCGCCCATGGGCCTCTGACTTGGCTTCACTTGCCGTCAAGAAATATCTCTCAGCATGCCGGTTTCCGCACGACGTTTTCCTTCACCGTTTTTAAGCAAGTGATAATTATACAATACGCACATGAATCTGATGAGTCGGAGGTGCGTGCCTCGGGTTCGAACTCGAGACCTATGACTAGGCAGTGCGACGGTCACACCACAAGGTTATCACTGCTGTTATCCAACAAATAACAATGATCTATTTAAATGCACTTTTAATGAAGATAGCAAAATTTACCCAATTCCAGATTCCGTGATGACCCGCACGGGGTTCTAATCGCCACCGACGTAGCCGCGCGGGGGCTGGACATACCCCACGTGGAACACGTCATACATTACCAAGTACCCCGCACGGCTGAGAACTATGTACACCGCAGTGGACGTACTGCGAGGGCCACTCGTGAGGGGCTCACTATACTCATGATGGAGCCGAAAGAAGCTTATCTGTATACTAAGATGTGCAGGACATTGAATAAAAGTAAGTGGAAGATACATAACATCACGCCTGTATTCCCCGAAGGGTTGGGCAGAGGTGTATAGTAACACCCTCATTTTGCCGTTATGTTTAAATCACATGTAATATGGGGCGAGCCTACTGCCATCAACCGTACACAACTCCAAACTCCGGACTGCTACTGAGTAATTCCACAAGGAAAAACCGAATAACGCTTTGCCCGATCTGGGGATCGAACCCAGGACTTCACGATCAGCAGACGCGCTTGCCACCACTAGACCAACGAGGCAGTTAATAATATGACTTTTATAGACATTGACATAAGGTTTAAAATAAAATAACAACCAACCCACCCAACTCTTCGGGGAATACAGACGTGATGTTTATGTAATAACGGTTTGAATAAACTCATTTAATTGACGTAAATAGAGGTACGGGCCAGGTTTGAACTCAGACCCTCCTGCATGAAAAGCAAGTAAATGATAAATGATTTTTATTCCTGTAAATAAATCTGTTACAGACACTTTTACAAGTCAATGTAATGTTTTTTTTTAATACTAGGTGGCGCCGGCATTTCCTATTCAAGCGTTCCATTAGGATTTTTTTTCATCTGTCTTTTCTTTTTCGTGTGGTGACTAACCTGGTGTCAGAGTTTATGCCGCCCATGGGCCTCTGACTTGGCTTCACATGCCGTCGAGAAATATCTCTCAGGCATAGTAGCATAGTAGGTTTCCTCACGATGTTTTCCTTCACCGTTTTTAAGCAAGTGATAATTATAGAATACGCACATGAGTCCGAAAAGTCAGAAGTGCATGCCTTGGGTTCGAACTCGAGACCGGTTAAGAGACTTGGCAGTCCGATGGTCACATCACTACGTTAACCGTTAGGCTATCACTGATAACGAACTGGATAAGATCAGATGTTGGTATACCTTTTTTTGCCCACAGCATCTGAAGTGCCGACCTTCCCAGTCGACGGTTTGGTGTTAACCCCACTCAAGGAGCTGATGGTGGTAGCCAGAGAACTGGACGGATTGGAGCTGAAGAAGCGAAGGGCTGCGCAGTCACAAGGGTGGAAGGAACGGGCGGCTAGGGAGATGGATATTATCATTGATGATGATGATGTGTATCCTTTGAAATTACTGATGGAAATGTGTTGATACTTTAGTTCTGCCTAGCCTTTTTCCAACTATGTTGGTGTCAGCTTCCAGTCGAAGCAAATGCGGCTGAATACCAGTATTTTACACGGAGCAACTGTCATCAGACTTCCGCAACCCAGTTAATGGGCAATGCCAATATTTTAAGGTTAGACCGGTTGTCAGACTTTCGGGCTTCTGACTACCCGTAATGACTGTCATAGGTATTCGTATGACAACCGGGACCGTTTTTATATTTTTTTGGGCACGGGCCTCTTCTCGGTATGAGAAGGGTTTAGGCCTTAGTCCACCACGCTGGCTTGGTGCGGGTTGGCGGACTACACACACCATCAACAACTTTATGGGACCCTCTCAGGTGTGCAGGTTTCCTCACGATGTCTTCCTTCGCCGCTAACGCAAGTGATAATCAAATAATGATCCGCACATGAATTTGAAAAGTCAGAGGTGCGGGCCAGGGTCGATCTCAGACCGTCCTACATGGAAGGTAAACGTTCAACCGCTAGTCTATCACTGGCTTAAATACCAGTCTTAAAATCTCAAACTCCTTAACTCCACCTCCAGTCCAGTGAAGCAAGTGGACGCGTCGATAGAGAAGGCGTTGAAAGCGAAGCGACGACAGCTAGACTCTATGCTGTCCCGTCCGATATACCCGAGAGGGTTCTCCTTCAAGTACCCCACCCTCAACGATACGGTAGCCTTTGGCGGCAGCGAGGATAACGCTTTGCAGGTCAGCTTTTTTTATATACTAAAGTGCGGTCGCGGTGCAGGACGAAGGAGAACGGGCGGATGTGGTCCAAACCCCGTCGGTGAATGAGACCTATGTCTTCTTAAAGCTTATTTGAAGCGCATGATTTTTTATTATAGGCACAAAAACATTCACTCCGGTGGAAATAAGTTATGGGTCATTTTATAAAGTCAATATTATGAATAATGGGAACGCCGGTAGAGGACGTCCTAGAAGGACATACATCGATGTTATTGGTGATGTTCTTCACAGAGGTCAGGTGCGTAGTACTCTCAACCGGCGTGCGTGTATGACAAGATGTATGAATGTGGATGAAGCGAAACGGGTATGTAAGAGTCGTAGCATGTGGCGTTCTATAGTTTCTGCCTACCCCCATGGGGAAAAGGCGTGAGTTTATGTATGTATGTATGTATTATGAATAGTTGAAAGAAGTGTAAGTGGTCTTGGAGATTGAGACCGATGTATTTCTAAAGCCTGGTTAGAATCATTCTTTATCCAGTAACTCAAAAAATAATCCAGAAAAAATAAAATGGGTCATAGTAATTAAGGTATAGTAATATCTATTAAACTTCTTGGACCAGGGTCTATACAAAGGTGCCCATTCTCCTTTCGTACAATGACACGTCACTACTTATCTCTGTCGCTCGCGCAGAAATATCTTGCCGTCGCGCTCGCACAGATGCGGTGACCGCCGTCAACACAGATTGCAATTGGTTGTAGGCACAAAGGTCATTGTACTCCGCGACTGGACTTTACACGATATTATGACGTTTGTTAGACAACACGACATGATTGGCGCAGTAACTGAGTGCTTGGCTGCTGCGTAACGTGTCGCGGGTTCAATTCCCGCACGGAACAAGTATGGCCTACGTTCTGCCTAGCCTGTCCCAACTATGTTGGGGTCAGCTTCTAATCTAACGAGATGCGGCTGAATACCAGTATTTTACACGAAGCGACTGCCATCAGACCTCCGCAACCCAGTTAATGGTTATTTTAAGGTTAGGCCACTTGTCAGACGTTCTGGCTTCTGACTTCCCGTAACGACTGTCATAGGTATTCGTATGACACCGGAGACCGACGGTTTACCGTGCTCTCCGAGGCACGGAGGGGTCTCGATGTGCAATTAATAGTCACCCATCCACGGATTGACCGCGGTAAGCTCAGCTTAATATGCTCCGCGTGGTTGTTAGTAAGCCACGAGCCCCTCATGGTAGGCCATGAGGGGCTCGTGTGTATCGACAGATGATACAGAGGATTGTAGGCAATCCTCTGTATCATCTGTCGATACACACAAACACAAATATTTAATTTATATCCAATTTTATGTATTTTATTTCAGGTAATGAAAAAGGCGATAGAATCCGGTCAACTGAAGAAAGAAAAGAGAAAAAGTAAGAACGCGCCTCTGTTACAACTTCAGAAGAAATTTAAAAAATAAGATGTGTTAATAAAATTTAAATTTTTAAATCAATTTAGTGTTTTTCGTCTTCAACAAATTCTCCCAAAAATCAAGTTATTTTTTAGACTTGCAACATTGCCTTTTGGGTACTATACGACGTTCCCCCAAGGCTGAATGTCCCGAGCCTTTGATCAGCAGCAAACTGTGATAGGATAGCCAACCGGTTGAACGTTTACCTTCTATGCAGTATTCAGTTCGACCCCAGCCCGCCGAGTACAACTATTTTTAAAAGATAATTATGTAAACATTCAAAGCTGATAGTCACAATCTAAAATTCAACTACTTATCACAAGATACAGCTTATCCATAATAAGTAAATGCTCTTATAAGCAGATAATTTTGATAACAAATTAATACGATTACTTAATTTCAGAACCTTTGATAATTATCTGGTTAACCTACCGTGTACTCGAAAAATGTACTAGAATCTTTGGTAAATGGTTATTAATCACAGAATTTTGGTGGTGAACACGAGGCTATTAATTAGAATACCACTATTAAATGGATCACTATTGATTCGCATAAAATTTAATAGCATACTTTCCCTATCTTAGTGATCGTTACGCATAATATTAATTATGCAAAAATGAACATGCATATTTTTTTACCGTAGGTAATAACCTAACCTAGTCTACAAAACTACACTGAAAAAATAAAGTAATGTCTATTCAAACATTATGCCAAAAAATATTATGTCAAAGTATCATTATAGATACCATTAAAAGTTATGCCAAAGAAGATTAGAAATTAAAAAATATGCGAATCAAAGGGATTCCCTATTAAATATGGGCAGGATGTATAAAGGAAGAAATAAACTACATTATTAGATTAGAATTATTTGATATAATTACCGAAAATTGCCGTCCAAACTTTTTTGTTTTCATAATATTTAATTGTCGTCATAATAAAAATTAGGAGTACATTTCATTTTGATTGTATAGGTACTACACAAACTAACGTGGACGTGCAGTGAAAAAAAAACAATAATACTTAATGAAAGAGCTTCAGGCCACGACTTATAGCATGGCGGTGGCCTGACCAGGCCCGTTCTGTGGCCTGGCAAAACGACTAGCTTTTTGCTTCCCGCGTGAATGTCATCTTAAAATTAATTATTGCTTATATTCCTTCTAAGTCATTCTTTATTTTAATCTTCATCGTATTTCAATGAAAAATTACAATTAATCTTCAAGGGTACAAGTAAAGACGAACAAACTAAAAAAATCTTAATTTATAGACATTTAAAATTATCAAGTACACTTATAGCAATATTTCTATTTACGGGACTGAAACATAAGAGACCACGTCGACCACTACAAGCCGTGACCTGGCCGAATTGACCGCCATGTCGGCGCCATAACCTCTGCACATAAACACGCGTCATGATTACAAAATTCACGTAATTCTATTCTGCACCCATTCTGAAAAACTACGAGAGCGCACCATGGAAAGTATTCTCAAAATGATATCTAAGTGGTCTTCAATCATACTTCATCGATCCTACAGTTATCGCAACAAGAACAAAATTTTTAATAACTCGTTTAAAATCTCGCTAGCGCTAAATTCTTGAATTTCGTTGAGAATTCGACGTTGCGAGTGATTTTACGAGCGATTCAAGAATTGAGTTCTAATCGTGAAGATATTGGTAAAAATGGGAACCACACCACGAACACCTACTGATAGTCGAATAGAATATTTCGTTTAGAAACCTATAACATAACATCACGCCTGTATTCCCCGAAGGATTGGGCAGAGGTGTATAGTAACACCCTAATTTCGCCATTATGTTTAATTCCCATGTAATAGGGGGCGCGCCTATTGCCATCAACCGGGCACAAATCCAAACTGCGGGCTGTTACTGAGGAATTCCACACAGAAAAACCCAATAACATTTTGGAAACCTATCTCTTTCTAAATAGGGTACTTAGAAAGAGATAGACCACCGAAGTAAATATACATGATCAAAATGTTTCGACTTTCAGTAGGTGTACGAAGTGTGGTATCCTATTTTACCTATATCTTCACGGTTCTAATAATGAGAGTTGGCTAGCACACAGCTTAAAAAAAAGCACTAGAATACCACTCTCAATTTAATTTTAAGCGTTGCTTTTCATTAGAAATTATAACGGAAGACCGAAGAGCTAACGATATAATTACTTTCCTCAGGTGCGCTAGCGCAATATTAGGAACAGTATCCAAAACATAATTTACAATGTCGTCATGAAAAAAAAAAAGAAATTAAATTGTTCTATACTTGTCATACAGGCTACGTTACATACAAAATCAGATTCCTGATAAAAATTAAATCAAATTTATTAAAGCAATTTTTGAAAGACTGACCCTCTGTGATACAAATAACAGGTACCTATGAATTACATAATTATATTATTACAGAACCTTCAAATCCCAATATTGGGATTCTGTAACACATTTTGACAGTACTAAACTAGACTAAACGCAACTATCACTTTCTTTTTCTATTGAAACAGAAAGAGACGAAACAATTTAGTTTAGTCCTGTCAATGTGCGCAATAGGATGGACACCAATAACTTAGACAAACAGTATTCTTATCGCACGCAGCGCCATTTGTTTAACCTTTGGACCGCGCCAGTCGGGTTTAAACGAGAAATATTTTCGTGCCCGTGTCGCCTCAGTCGTATAAATATGACTGACGAGACGCGGGCACGAACTCATTTTTATTTGTCGTGTAAATCCGACTGACGCGGTTAAGGGGTTAAAGTTTACATTCCGTACGAATAACGCGCCAATTATTTTTTGAAGTCAGGCCAATGTTCTCATTACGTTTACCTCTATATTTTTCGACTACTGAGAGAACCGAGTTTCATAGTTGAAAATGAGTTAAACCAGTCTTCCAAAAATTACTTCATCTTAACAGTCTTTTAACTCTTGAATGAAAATTATGAAAATAATTATCTCGTAATTACAAATATTTCAGCGTTGGAAGACAGACATATTCCAGTCATAGAATTAATTTTTCACAGTCAAAGCGGATTATAAAACTATTATTTTGCATGTAGATTCACGGCTTTAAATGCGTATTACGTTAACATCCAAAGAGTTAAAATACCGCTTACAATTTTATAGTCAGCATGCATAAAAATTGACCAATTCATACTTCGAATATTATTATAGTCGAAATTAAACTAATTTTACGGATTGTGATGTTGAAACCTCCATATACGCATCGGCGTACTCCCCCGCCAAGGTAACTGTATCCCTATCGTTTTTGTCACATATTTGTGACGTTGGCGTACCTACAGAGTAAGCTTTCGTTTGTCACAGATACCTGACAATGGCGTGGACGGCGTGTCTTGTGTAGATGTTTTTAAATTTTCGCGACCTATACTGCCCGTACAAACAGGTACCAGTGGGTCGCTGTGCGGTTTGGTGACATCTGCCTCTGAGGGCCATATCTACTAATAATAAATAATAAAATTGTTGCCAAATCACAACCGTCAGTCAGTTTTCTTGTATGAAACTGTCAAAATGTTTGCTTTTATGTTGTCAAATATTTTGACAGATTCTGTAATGAAAACTGTTTGAATGATCGGTTTTGATTGATTAACGTTTCTGTTAGCAGAACTGGTATGCTGGTCTGACTTTGGGCGTCATTTGCACGCACTTTTACGTCTCTTATGTTAGAACAAATGGCTAGCTGTAATTACGGTTCCCATCAACTCTTTTCCAACGCGGTTATTCATTCGATCTCTTTTTAACTGACGTTGAAAAGGATGCTCGTGCGAATGGGGCATTAATCGCGGTAGTCGGAAATATGTAGCTACATTCACTCTGATATGTGGCTTACTTAGCGTTTAGGGACTTCTGTGTAGCCTGGATTTTATTCAAAAAAGTTATATACAAATTAATAGGTCCAGCCACATTGCGCGCTTATCGTACTGACAGCAGTTCAGCCGGCTCCAAGGCCCAAGAATTTCAATGAAGTCGTTTGTCGAATGTATAGCCAGGGTACAATCGTAGATCCTAGGCGCTAAACAGAACATATCGCTAATCCAACAGAAAAATGACGTAATTATATTATCGCAATTTTTCAGAAGGGTCAAGTCTGCCGATATTTCTCCGTAATATTGCAAAAACTGAGCCGATTCACCAACGACATTCACGCCCTCTATCGTAAACGACTGTTATGAACAATTCTGTCGTAAACAGAACTTTCGCAACGGGAACTTGTGACGTCAATTTGAACTTTTTGTGATTACGTCATTGTTCTATTGGGTGAGCGATATTTTGTCAGTGCGTACCGCCGATCGTACGGCAACCTGAAGATTAATTAGTCCCTCGGTAAGTCCGTAAAATTAGTTTATTTTATAATTATACAGTATGCTACTCTCATATATAAATGATTTATACACAACCGTGATGTAAAATGAAAAAAAAAAACAAACAATAATGTTACAAATTGTTCTTATTTACATCGTCTGTGTTTCTAGGTGTTGCTAGAAATGAAAATTTAATTTCTATCCCAAATATGTAATGATTCCTTTGGTACGGGCTTTTTAATTACTAATTATCTGGGGTTCAGTTAACCTGGCAGTATTTATTGATGATTGCTGTTATCTACGGTCATTCCTTTTATAATTAAGGATACGTTATACTTCATAAGTAATACCAATGGTATTAAAAGATCTAGCGTTTATTACTAGCTTAATAATTAACTTAGTATTCGTGACCAATGTAGGCCTATGTCAAGCAAGGGGTCAAGGGGTCGGCAAGCTTTTGAGATGGAAAAGCCAAAAGTTGCAATTAACAAAATTACAGTTTAAAAAAAGCCACTATAAAATTTAATTTCAATATTATAGTATTTGCTTATACAGGGTGTCCTGTAATTAATGGATAACCTTGAAATGGCGTTTAGCAGAACGAAATTTAAAAAAAAAAACAAAAAGTAAGATGTTGATATAAAAGTTACTATATTTATCGCTCAGTCATAGACAGTATATCTCAGTCATACTATATTATATTACTCAATCATGGATCGATTGCACGATTTTAAGGGTTTTCATAGTAACATAATTATTTTTTGCGTTTGGAACTGAAGAGCCGCCACTTTACATCGAAAGAGCCGCAGGTTGCCGACCCCTGGCCTATGTCTAAAAAATTACGTTTTATGCGAGAGGATAGTCAAAGTACATAGTAAGTAGACATATTACTTAGCCTACAAGTATTATCACTCTTATCCTATGAGAAGTTAACTATGATACAATTTAATCAGTGATTACTTCAGGAATTAAATATCACTTCATAACAGGCAAAATTGTTGGCGCAATAGTACACCTCTGACTACTCCTTCTAAGTTTATTGGCGTGAATATATCATTGAATATTCAGCACTAGACATATCGATTAAATAGTGTCATCATGACAACCCCGAGTCTTTGAAACGAATTTATATCAATTTGTATCAATTAAATTTTCATTTTTAGCTCACTGTTCTAATATTGGTGTTATTCTAATTAGTGGCCTAACACCTAATTAGCCAAGGGAATATAGACTCTATAATATTCATAACATAAAAGTGAATTTCGTTAAAATGGCAAGTGATATTGGCTTCGTTATAAACACCAATGCCGCGGGACGGGGTGAAACGCCATTATATTATGGCAACATTTTAAATAAAATGAAAATATGATTCACATTTTTTTTATTCAGGGACCGTTGTATTTTCCCGCTTTTTTATGACAGAGTGGCCATTACCGCGTCATAGACAATATCGCACCCTTTTCCCACGACGGTAGGCAAAAGTTTCAGTTCTAAATGCCTGAAGTTTATTTATCAAATACTACTTAACATGACGACAACTTGTCTTTTAAGCACGGTAATCTCTGCCTATACTCAAGTCCCTTATTTAAAGTTTTCAATGCACCTAGTCATATAGTAGATAACTACAGGACATTAAAAGCACTTACAATTTTAGACTTTTGATCACCCCGCCCGCGCAAAACTCTTACGTTAATGTTGCCAGAATATCTAGTATGAAGTAATTTAATTATTGCTCTGAGTACAAGAGGAATGAAATGTGTTTTGGCACTTTTATACGACATGCTAATTATACCAAGCTTATTACTGTTATAGGAATAGATAGACACCTTTATTTTCACGTTAACCTTTTGACTGCCCCAATCAGATTTATATGACATACCACAGATTTATACGACTGAGGCGACACGGGCACGAAAACCTTTGTCGTATAAATCAGACTGAGCCGGTCAAAAGGTTAAAAGAGGAAAGCCTGGTTTTCAGAACTCATATCTTCAGGAGTGTGTTAGCGTAGACTAAATTGTGTACACATACTACAATATTTCTTAATAATTGATACTCCTTTGGCTAAAATTCGTTTTTAGGCAGTAGACATACTTTCGTTGATTTAAATTTACTTGCTCTGGCCATGACCTGAATCTGTAATTCAAAAGTGAATGAGATAGGTTGAATATTTTATTGAACTTCAGGCTGATAATAGCAGTGATACTGCTGCAGTTAATCAGCCCTTTATTGTCACACTGCTGGGCACGGGCCTCTTCTCAGAATGAGAAGGGTTTAGGACTTATTCCACTACATTGGCCTGGTGCAGGTTGACAGACTACACGCACCATCAAGAACTTTGTATGTTTTGTTTTTAAGTCCTAAGGTGTGCAGGTTATCTCACAATGTTTTCCTTGACCACTAATCAAATTCTGATCTGCACATGAATTAGAAAAGTCAAATGGGTGGGCTATGTTATGACAAACAAAGGTATCCACCAAACCTAAGATCAATGTCGATGGCAGCAAAGTAAAAGAAGACATCTACATTTTTACCAAAATGCTTTTTTTTTTACAAAAATGAGCTTATATCAACCCTATCTACAAGTCTGTATTAAAATATTTTCAAATTTCAAAATAATGAAGAAAATCTGAAGACATCTACACTCGATTTCTAAGAAACATCGCAGCAAAATGGCCTCTGTTTTTTACTAAAAACATTTGTTTTTTCCTGTAAAATTGCGATTTTGTAGATGTCTTCTTTTACTTTGCTGCCATTGGAGTTTTCATGTAATTTTGTTTTTTTTTCTTATTAATCATCAATTTCTATCTATTGAGACTGCTGTGCTGAACACCTTGCATTCCACTTCTAACCAGAGCTGTTATGGCAACTCAATGTGATCTTCATGATACAAAATTGTCATGTTATTATTTTCTATCAAGCCAAGGCTTTTGCAAGCAAACTCGTGACTCAACTAACCGAGTATGGTTATATTTATCTAATTAATTTTTGTGTCACATGTAAATTGCTTATGTTCATAAGTTGATGATTTTGCTTGCAAGAGAATCTCGGCACACGTTATTGAGATCCAATTGTCTGCCAAATCATGAGGTAGTCATGTTGTCTGATCTATTTTTGTGCAATAGAGGATCAAGCACCAATGTTACTACAATGAAATATAGCAGATCCTTCCCCACATTTTTTATAATGTTCGACTTACAATACAAAATTCATAGTATTCATTAGGTATTTATCAAGAAATAAGAACACATACAATACTGATTATTTGATCAATATCAATGTTCCAGAAAAAAAAAATTGATCACTTTATACCTATATTTACAAAAAGGATTTTTTTACACAATCTATGGCTAAAGTGCAGAGTATAAAAATATTTGACGGAAGTAATTTTTTTTAATTCGCGATCTCTAGTGTTGACTGGCAGACAGATGGTATCATTGGACTGGTTAACACTGGCTGCGTCTACCTAACTAATGATTGAGCCTAACTCCAATAATGATAAATGAGTATTGACAATGATAAGCATTATCATTTAAATTCAGCACTTATTGCTTATCCTACATGTACTTGGACTATTAATAGTACAATTTTTAGCCGCAGAGCTGCCTTGCCGAGACAGTCAGCCGGTCTGTCGATTTGCATCCAACTATAGAATATTTACATCAAAATTTCACATGCCACCCTCTCTTTGTGTTCAAATTAACACTAATAAGCGTCGGTACCGCCAAAACTAAACATTTCACTGAGAAGGCTTATACTTATTGCCTTTGATTAACATTTCACTTTTTACTTATTTAACAAGGCCAGCAGAGTCTCTAGTTACATGATTGTGTCACTGTGATGTATCGTTATCGTAATAAATAAGTCTGCTTACACACTATAAAGTCTGAACGGAAGATAGTTCACAACCGATTGCGGCGGTTCCTTATTGCCCTAAGGCGCGCTCGGCGCGACCTCTCGGATTATATGTCCCCATTTTGACTTATACCGATCCTCTTGATGAACTCTTCCTGCAGCATTACTGTTTTGATCATGTTCGGGTGTGCACCATAAGCAATAGTCTGGTCTGGGGTGGAGCAGTACTGCTGGGCTGCATCTGTAAGCATCACTCCTTGTCCGTTGCTTAACGAAGCAGTTGACTCAATAGAGTTCCAGTATGTTTCACTCGGCGAGGTGCTGTTCACGCCGGGAGGGGGCGCTGCCGGCGCTCCCGTGTACCTAAAGTAGGGGTTCTTCAAATCTAGAGTGTTGGATGATGTGATGTTTGTACCTTCTAGGTTGATCTCCATGGTTACGTCATAACTCTGGCGTTTGTTTGCCAACAGTAACACCCGGCCTGTTAGCGCTTGACCCTGTTTAGCAAATATAGGGGTCTCTAAGAGGCATCGTACCTGGTACCAATGTGTGAGTGGCTCCGTGGGTGCAGTTGATAGCCATATATGCTGCGTGGCACCAGCAAACAGTACATCAAACCAGAATGCCAGTCCGTGGCAAGTACCAGACTGTGTGAGCTCAAATCTGAAGGGTATTTCAATTCTATGTAAGTCTGTCTCGTGTGCGTTCAAGAAGTCCACTACATGTCTTTCTGACCGTGCCATACAGATACGAATATCAAATGTGTCTACAATAGGCTGTCTAAAGTACTCCTTCATGGCCGCCGTGCGTAACGCACTCAAGTCAACACCATGGAAGCACGTCTGATACCAGAAGTTGGCCTTATTATACTGTTCCATGAACAAAGCATCATCAGTGAACGGTGCTATATGGAGGTCTCCTCTCGTCGGGTACATGTTGCCATTCGGTTTCAGCCACTTTTTCGCGTGAAGATATGTTTCTAACATTCTCTCATTGTACAGCATATAGCCCATAGGCTCTGAAATTATCACATCTACATGCTCAGGTAATTCAATTTCCTCGATCTTCCCGGCGACTACAGAGATACGGTCGTGGAGGCCGTTCGCTCTCACTAACGCCTGCGCGTGATGGGCCATGTTACTAGCTTCTACCGCGTACACTTTACGAGCACCCGCTTGGGCAGCAAAGAACGACAAAATACCTGAGCCCGCTCCAACGTCCAACACCACTTTATTCTTGAAATCGTTGATGTTCGATAGTATGGCGCGCTGATACGTGCTTGTTCTCACGTAATCTTGCATCATGTTCTGCTGCTGGCTCAGGTAACCGTAGAACTGGAAGTATTGCATCGCCGAAGAGTCCTCGGTGCGCACAGTGAACACCGACGACGACCTGCCTGCCTTGGTCTTCGTAACAAGCAGGTGGAAGCTCTGACAGTCTGCGTCTGACGCGAACTTGAAGAATAGCGTTTCATTGTCAATCGTAAATATGTATGATTGACCCGCGACTCGCGAACACTCACTCTCGCTGTGGATGGGGAACTCGAGCACTTCCTGTGCCAGCACCGGGTCCGCACGAATCACTTTAACACTCAACCCCTGCGGGTCATAATCCACGTTTACGTTTGTAGGAAAATTGAAGCGCGCCGTGAGTGCGCCCTCGCCACTCACCCCCGACACCGTCACCGCGCGAAACGTGTTCGCCATTTTATTGATGTGTACGCGGACTCGCGGCTAAAGTTGATATTGTCCACACGCGTTACGGCAAACAAAGAAAAATGTCGTTGAGAAGTTCAGGAGGCCGGCGTAAAATCGATCATTCACAAACTTCCTCCCTCTTTTGTCTATGGTTGGCAGCGTGCTGTTTTATTATGACTTTTTTACGCGAACTGATCCGACGCACTGGTAAATCGGATACAGCCATCGCATAATATATTAAATTATTTAAATAAAATCATTATTTGATCCTTTTACTGTACCATATTCAGGATTTTTTAACGGATTTCACCCAATAGAATCAATAAATATAAAACAGTTATTCAAAATGCAACAAAATATGTTTTCTTATTTATGCTGTTTATGCATGTTTATTTAAATGAGCCGTAGAAAAGCTGCCGATAAAATTGTACAATACTACTAAAGACCACTGAAGCACTGGCTTCAGAAGAAGAAGAATTAAATGTATTGTACACTGGTACAATACATTTAATTCTTTGTGTACTTCGCTTAACGAAATAAAATATGCCACGGGGTGCGTCCAGTATGTTATTGAGAAACCATAGACTTTTTTATTTTGCAAACACTCTAGGACTCTACACACTTCGTCTTCCTAAGGCGCCCCGTACACCTACAATAATATTGCACAATATTTTTATTGCGCAATAATATTGAATACCCTCTTCGATTCCAAACGTTCAATAAATTCACTCAATAAAATTGACAAACCAGTCTGATCAATATTTTCGTGCGAGCAACATGTCTGACGACGAAGTTTTGGCGGCAGCCGTGCTGGTGATTTTGTTGAATAAAAAAATAAAAAAACGTATATGGGTTAAAAAATGGTTGAAAAGAAGGCCAGTCTACACTCATGAAAGGCTTTTAAAGGATTTAGCCTTAACTGAAGAAAACTATTTTTAAAATCCATGAGAATGGATATTGCAAAGTTCGAAGAATTGTTACAATTAGTAAACCCTTTGTTAGAGAAAAAGAACACAACACAAAAAGAGCGATCGCGACCGCAACAAACACTGAAATGAAAAATACTGTGCAATATTAAGCCTAGGTACACAGTGCAAGAAAAGAATATTGCACATTAAAATTTAAGCTCGCTCAAACTTTTGTTCAATCATTGCGCAATGTTTCAATACTATCCCTAGCCCTACACGTTGAATAATATTGTGCAATCAGATATAATACGCAATATTATTGCAGGTGTATGGGGTGCCTAACACTATCATTCTGAGATGACATCAATATTATTCCTGTAATATATTTAGGGGTTAATTAGGAGGTTGAGGCAGTCATGGATTTTTAAATCGTAAGAAGCGTTAGTAGTAAAACTCATCGTTCCACCGTTCGATTCATTCCAAATTATTGATCTCATAAGATTAGGAGTTATTTCGTACAACCTACGGAATAAACACCTATTTCTAGAAAATCTTTGTTTGTGCACAGTGAATATTATGCTTTTGTTTAAATCTGTATCGTTATCCAAGTCATGACCATTTTACTTTGCATTTTTCTGTTTTCGTAGGTACTACATATCAACATGTTTGGCGAAACCGGATAGGTCTCCAGACAAGTGTAAAATCCTAATTTAAGGTAGCTATTTATATTAAAACTGTGTTGGGGAAGGCCGGGAATAGTCGTTTCAGAGGTAATTTGTCTATAGTTATGTATATATATCTATATTTAGGTATATATTACGCTTAGGATTCCTACATAGATAATACACTATCTATACTAGATTCCTAAAGGGACATGGACGAGGCCAGGGAACAATAATAAAAAAAAGAAAAAAAATCTTTTTTTTATTACTACAAGCTATATTTAAATATTAAATAAAACAAACTAAAATTAAATACAAGACGCCATATAATTACGATAAAATAATCACAGATGAAAGATTAATTCTCTATTAAAATTTATTTTAAGCCATAATTAAATTATTGTTTTGATAAATATACCTACATTAACTATTATAATTAAATAGGTTAAAAAAACCGAAAACCATGGGAATAGGGCTAGATAATGCTAAAAAGGTCTTTGATGCAGTTGATGAAACTGCATAACAATAGCCTTTGTTCTAGCAGAGTGGACGTCGTAAGTAACAAACGATGTAGATATCGTTTAGCGATATTTCGGACGCAATGACAACGCGCCGCGTTTCTCGATGTGTCGCGCCGCCCAGCTAGGACACGGGGCTATGTCATATTTCGTCAATTTGCTAAAGAAGGTACATTGGGTGGCGTGGCGTGTCATAAGTATGATTTTGCTTTTACGCCCTTAGTACACCGACGCGTTCGTATGCGGCAGAGAATCTTTGCGAAACCATTGCGGTAGCGAAACATCTGCGGAACGATAGTACACTACAGTTTTTTCGCAAATAAATTTCATTGTGTATGACGCTTTGGGCTTCCATGAGACGAAATTCTGGCAGAAGAAGTGGTGACGCCTTGCGATGCGAAACACGACTAGCGAATCGCCTGCGACGTTGTAACAGCACTTTCGCAGCTACGTGCGAAACAGTACAGAAACAGCAACTATACAAATCTCGCTATAGTTTGAGCGAGACACAGCATATCGTCGCTTAGGTAACAATACCGCCTAAAGGTCAAAGCACACATATCAAATCGGAAAGGGATCGTAACCGTATCGCCTTTCGGCTCGCCGTCAAACAGGCGTCAACCTAACGTAAGCACGTAACCAAAGCGGATCAGCAGCTCTGATACGTCGACTCGGCTACGGCTAGGCGACGCCGCGCTTACGGCTCGCAGTAACAGTACTGCAGGCAGGCCGCGAGGGGGGGGGGGGGGGCAAGGGTGGACGAAGAGACGTAAGCTCGGGTACGGAGAGACGTAAGCGCGGGGGGGACGAGCCGTAAGCGTTGATATGTGTGCTTTGACCATAAGTCGAAAATTGGTCATTGACGTTTTATACGTCATTGGGTAGATATTTTCGGCGCGCATCGAATGATGTTAGAAAAATATTAAAATTATCCAATCACAGCGAGTTATTCAAACAGTTCTGGCACCGCGCAAGTCGTTTGTTGTGTCATTTTAAAGATAATAATCAGTTTTTTGTCTCTCCTGAAAACTTGTCAAATTTAACTTGAGCGGTATAGTTACCTAAGCGACGTTATGCGAAACGCTCTCATACAACAGACAGTTTTTCGCTGTTTCGCTGCGGCATACGAACGCGTCGGTGTACTAAGGGCGTTAGTCCGAGAAATAGTTATCATGTAAGATCCTAGAATCATGTATGGGTACGTTCCATACAACGTGACCCATTTTTTACAACTTTTTACCCCCCTCCACCCCTCGGTGACCATCCGTAGTATATGCCAATACCCCCCCCCCCCCCTCCCCCTCTAGTTTTCACGTAGTAATTCATAAATATTGTTTTAAATATTTTTTTGCTAAATGAAAATTATTTGGCTCAATGTGCGTCAGTTGCCATCTGTGAGTTTAAAAAGCGCTAAACGCGGCGCGCCATATTTGAATATAGCTCGAAAAAGCGCGTGATTTCCCTAGAGGATATTGACCATGTGACGAAAACCTAAGACCCCCCCCCACCCCTGTGATCAAGCGTGGTATTTTGAAGATCCCCCTCCCCCCCCCTAAACGGGCCACGTAGTATGGATACGTTCCCTATCCTGAAAGTTACACTATACAAATAAGATTATATACGATTACGTTTACATATAATTGCGCGATTATCTCTACTGAATGCTGCCAATTAACTATCTAATTACAATTTTAACTCAACTTCAAACACTCTAACACATTCGGTATAGTATCGCTTTTATATTTGCAAAGCATTCTTAATAAATTTAATTTTTTCTCATTCGTTTTAGATGATTCTAGCTCGTATAGGGTACATAGGTTGATGAGGAGACTTTCGTTAAGCCCTCTTTCGGGGTCTGAGTTGATAGCTTTCTGGAGGACCGATATGGCCTCTTTTAGGCGTCCCATGTATAGTAAACATACTGATAGATTGTTGGCTACCTGTAAAACAAAATCATGGTTTAATAAGACATAATCACTTTTTAACAAAAATAAAACCGACTTCAAATGGTCTATCTCCGAAGTTCTTCATCAGATCTTCACCAAATTTAAATGGGACCACTTCGAAAGAATACTCTTTCAAACAAAAATAGAATCATTAAAATCGGTTCAGAATTAGCAAAGATATATCGAGGAACAAACATACAAAAAAAAAACATTCAGTCGAATTCAGAACCTCCTCCTTTTTTGGAAGTCGGTTAAAAATTATAACAGAACATCGTGCCAGCGGGTCGCATCTGTACTTTCTACGGGCTTCCAGAGCCTTCTACTTGTGCCCCCACCTTAGGCTCAGCCGCCGACCGGCTGCAGCTCGGACACTCACTCCGCCATTACCTTAGCGTGCGCACACGCATCGGCTGTCTTCTCATTATAATCAGCCACCTATCTATCGAAATATAGTCCTTATATTGAAGTCTAGTGGGTTTAATTGGTCAGTCAAGACCCCCAGCAGCAAACCTGGTGCTTGGCATTCAAACAAGCCTGTATTCCCTGAAGGGTTGGGCAGAGGTGTATAGTAAAACCCTCATTTCGCGATTACGTTTGTCTCATGTAATAGGGGGCGAGCCTGTTGCCGTCAATCGGGCACAAATCTAAACTCCAGGCTGCTACTGAGGCTATCCACACGGAAATACTTAATAACACTTTGCCCGACCTAGGAATCGAACCCAGGACCTCACAATCAGCAGGAGCGCTTGCCACCACTAGACCAACGAGGCAGTTTAGACAGATTTATAAAAGTTTAATTATACAGTGTTATTTTATATTAACTGGCGAAACTTCAAAGTGATATTAGGTTTTTGCGCGTGGAATTCCTCAGTAGCAGACCGGAGTTTGGATTTGTGCCCGGTTGATGGCGATAAGCTCGCCCCCTATTACATGGGAAATAAACATAACGGCGAAATGTATGCCCAACCCTTCGGGGAATACAGGCGTGATGTTGTGTGAGTGTATCATTATGTACTTAATATTAACTGGTGAAACTTCAGTTACTAGGTAATATTAATAACATATATTCAAATAAAAAATACGATGGACTTGTGGTTAATTACCAACCGCGCATATCATACGATTTGCGAGGTTAAGCTGCGCTTGCCGCGGTCAGTCTGTGGATGGGTGAGCATTCGTTACACATCGAGACCCCTCCGTACTTCGGAAAGCACGTTAAACAGTCGGTCCAGGTGTCATACAAATACCTATGACAGTCGTTACGGGAAGTCAGAAGCCCTAAAGTCTGAGAACTGGTCTAAATTTAGGATTTCGACATTGCCTAGTTACTGGGTTCCGGAGGTCTGTTGGCAGTCGCTTCGTGTAAAATACTGGTATTCAACCGCATCTGGTTAGACTGGGCTTTGGTTAATTAGATAACAAGATACGTATTACACGAAATTAGTTAGGTATGTTCAAGTCTCTGCCGGGGTTGCGGTGCATGCTTTTGCGAATCCCGCGACCCCGGCCGAACGGTCAGGAGGAGGAACACCGTTGGTTTTTAGCCGGTAAGAGTCCGGCAGAACCCCTCGCCTTCTTCGGGCGAGACATCCATGAGGATTTTCCAACGATAAAAAAAGGTATCTTCTAGTCTAGGTTTTTTTGTTGTAATGTTTTTTGCCAGCATGAGGCCCTTTAGTTACTTGTTTTGAGGCTCTGGTGCTCTTCCCCGGTGGCGCCTGCAGTCCAGCAACATTATTTGATATTGACTTCTTCTCCAAAAGATTCTCATAAGCAAGGTAACTCACCATAATATTGGTAGGTTCCTGATCAGCGGCTCTCGCGAAGTTATTGTAAGCTTCCTGGTACTTTCCATGGGCTATGTCGATCAGGCCGAGGTCTACGTACTCTCGGACATCCGGTGTTGGACATCTTGGGATATAATATTTGTCATTTTAGATGAATAATATTGAACTTAGAAGTAGAATAATATTTATTGTACTACTGACGGAAACACACTCATATAATGATGTCTCACATCCTTAGCATAGTTTAGACAAAATACCGTAGCATTCACAATGTCCTGCTGATGACCCTAAAATGTCCTGCTCATGGTATCATACTCAAATATGATGCCTTGCCTCCCTTACGTTTTCTAGCAAAGATAATTTGACTTTCAAATGTCCTGCTAACATGGCCTGCTGACGGTACTATACTCACATATGATGCCTCGCCTCCCTAGCGAGATCTAAACTTAACATCGCGGCCCTCACGTGTCCTGCTAACAACCACAGTCGACACAATGCGCTGCAGATCGCGCGTCGTTGTCCTGCTGATGAGGCCTGCTGTTGCAACGATATCAGGATTCTGGCTGCTTGTCTGTAATCCTGAAGACGAAATATACCAACGTTATTACTGTTATAGTTTGCTTGGAATGCCCATGGTTGTAACATCGAACAATGGCAATTTTAGGGACTTTTGGGGGGTCGTCGTTGTGAGCTCTGCTCATACACCCCTTGTACCATTCCCATACAATCTTTGCTCTTGAAGAGAAAAAGAGCTGTAAATACCCCAGCAGGAGTAGCATGACCACATAGTCCTGCTACGCCTGCTATAGTACCCCTTGAAAACTTGCTGACTGTAATAAAAACGGACGTTATATTAGTGTTACCTTCATCGCTATAGCGCAGTTGACAAGAGAATGCATAACTCTAGTCTCTCTGCCCATCCATAGACGAACAGATTCAACTTTGTCCTGCTCAGCTATAGTGGATAAGCCGTCTTCAGTCTTGCCTTCACGGAGGTTTGATAGCATCTAAAATGGAACAAAGAGTTTACATTATGTCAGAATGAGATATAGTGTTCATAACATAACATCACGCCTGTATTCCCCGAAGGGTTGGGCAGACGTGTATAGTAACACCCTCATTTCGCCGTTATGTAATAGGGGGCGAGCCTATTGCCATCAACCGGGCACAAATCCAAGCTCAAGGCTGCTACTGAGGAATTCCACACGGAAAAACCCAATAACACTTTGCCTGACCTGGGGATCGAACCCAGGACCTCACGATCAGCAGTCGCGCTTGCCACCAATAGACCAACGAGGCAGTATAGTGTTACTCCAACGAAAACGGAGGATGCTCCAACCATATTGATTGATCACGGTTCGTAAATAATGCGATATGATTAACAGTCGATATTAATAATCGATCTCAATCCAAAATCTCTGGATTGATGTAGGTTTTTGACAGAAATTCAATACAAGTAATGTCAAAATTCTACATAAATCTAGAGATATTGGATCGAGATCGGTTATTAATATCGGCCTTAAATGATAAACGATACAAAGCTTACGGTATTTCGATATTTTGAATCGACTAAACGCAAAGCGATGCGATTAAATACCGAATATAATTTGAAATACATAATTTAAATACCTAGCACACACAAAAAAAAAGTAAAAAAATAATTAAATAATTCAAAAAACCAAGTTATTATCTTCCAACATATCAAACAAAAAAAAAACATAGCTAAATTTCATACTAAACTTTCTATTTTTTTTTAAATTTTATCTAATTTAATAATGATCCTCCTCTCTCCTACTTTGCTGTGCCCAACAGGGTCCACAATTGTAACACAATACATCATTTTCTATTACTACCACCCAAGTAACATTGTGGAATACGCAAATAAGTATTGAGTATTCAAAAATCGAATTGAAACCTTTAGATGCACAATATCGAATCAAAGTATAAAAAATATCACGGAAACAGTGGATGCTGAAAAAAATGTTCTCGATGGGGTGCGTAGTCCACCACCCTGCACCAGGCTAGCGTGGTGAACTAAGACCTTATCCATTCTCATTCTAAGAAGACGCCCGTGCCCAGCAGTGGAACAGTAATGGGAAGATTATGCTTAATGGATACCAAAGGTGATAAATACACCACGGCAAAAAATATAAAAGAAAACAAATACAACTTACAATTTGTATAGTGTCTAGCATAGCATACAGTCTGTCGACAGCCTCGTCTGGCTTGCCGATATGTGCCGGCAGTTCTGCGACTAAAAGTCGTAAAGAGAACGGCACTAGACTGCCGGTTCGGTTCTCGTATGTGTCTGGGTAGAACTGAAACGCAAAATTGTGATTGAGTTATGACGTCATCGTCCCATAGTGCTGTTTGTCCAGTGAACAATTTTAAATCGCTTGTACTACCTTGGATATTTTATTAACCATATGAACGCTTTAGACATATGAGCACTTCCTTTCACGCCACGCTACAAATTCATCATACTTTTTTGAAGGCTATTGACGTCGTTGGCTGTCAGAGTACATTTTCGTTTGACGTCTATGGCCGTTGATGGCGTTCAAAAGTTTAAATATTTAATTGGCTTACCAGTGGCGTAGCGTGTATTTCTTACACCCAAGGCCAATCTTAAATCTGCCGCCCCTCAATCTATTTTCACAACTAAGAAAAAAATCGGTGAAAATTCTGTGATGCTTTGTCGCTGTGTTGATTGCAAAAGGATTTAAAATAAAACGTCTTTCTATAATCATCAATCTTGCAATTCTATTTTGAACAACTTCCACTTGACCCATTGACTTGAAATTTTAAGTAAATAAGTACCTATGTAGTCCCGATGACAATGCAGTTATCTGATCTGATGACTATGACCTGACGCCGCCGCCCCCTAAATCTGCGCCGCCCAGGGCCATGGCCTCCTTTGCCCCCCCCCCCCCCCACGCTGCCACTGTGACTTACTAATCTTTACTAATATTATAAAGCTGAAGAGTTTGTTTGTTTATTTGAACGCGCTAATCTCAGGAACTACTGGTTGGAATTGAAAAATTATTTTTGTGTTGGATAGTCCATTTATCGAGGAAGGTTATAGGCTATATAACATCACGCTACGACCAATAGGAGCGGAGCATAAATGAAAGATGTTGCAAAAACGGGGAAATGTCCACCCGTGCGAAGCCGGGAGGGGCCGCTAGTGGCTAAATAAATCACTGTAGCAAAAATCATATTTTTTTTCTTACCTCATAAAACATATCAGGCTTGCTAAAATCTCCGAATGGTTCAGCCTCTTTCAGTAAAGCATCATTCAGCTTGATCCTCAACATGACCGCGAATCTCGTCAGCCACAGCTGAAGGGAGCGCGGTGTGTGTTTTGTGGGACGGTGCATACGACCAACACCTGGTGGTTAGACAGACGAGATATAAAATGAAGTAGACAGAGTGCAAGCCCTGCATATCGCCGCCATCCGTTCGGATTACCACGGATTTGTCCGTCCTAGCTTGGGAAGGTGTCCGGGGGCGTCCAGGGGCGTTTCATTTTCTATTCTAGCAATTAGTTCCACGCAGCACATACATGTATATGACTTGGGTATGTATTTTAGCTAAGTTTTGATGACATTTAATTATGTCAATTGTTTTATATAGTTTAGCTTCCTTTTCACTTTTGTAAATGTGAGAACTTTGTGGACCTGCATCTATAAATTTGTAAATTACTACAATATTATTCATATTACTTTTTTTTAAATTTTATTTTTGTTTGTTAGTTTTTGTACTCAAGTCTTTTAGTACTGTATTACTCATTGGTCTGTGGTCAGGACCTCATTGTTCTCTCACTATCCTAAATCATTGTACTGTATCCACTGAAATTGTTAAAGGTATTATTTTTAAAAGAGTAACCATGGAGTTTCTTGCCGGCTCTTCTCCATAGGAAACAACTAATTGGAACCGTGCACCTAAATTCGACGTTTCATAAGCACCTGTATTGGTTTATGTGAAATAAAAATTTTTGATTTGATTTGATTTGATTTGGTACGAAAAATTTTGTTTTGGCTATTTTAATACATAAAAAATAAATTTTCATATATTTTAATATTTTCTAGGGCGTCCGGGGAACCATAACGATTTTGACCAAATGTACGCAGACGCGGTTGCAGCCTAATATTTAGGGAGAGGGGGGATCATATTAGAAGTAAAACCTAGGACCTCACGATTGCCACCGCAAGCGCGACTGCTGATCGTGAGGTTTTTGTGTGAAATTCTCAGTAGCAGCCCGGAATTTGAATTTGTGCCCGGTTGATGACAATAGGCACGCCCCCTATTACGTGGGACTTAAACATAACTGCGAAATGAGGGTGTTGCTATACACCTCTGCCCAACACTTCAGGGAATACAGGCGTGATGTTATGTAATGTTGGAACCGACAGAAGATATTCTTTTTTTCATTTTACGTACACATAATTGTTATTTGCACCTACTACATATTGCATTGTATTTATGTACTGTAACCATCAGCACGGCTGCCCAAATGCCCACTTGCCCTGCTAACCTTGTCCCGCAGCGCTGATCAGCACGTGGGTCAGGTTGACGGCAGCACGCAGGTAGCCAGTGCGCAGTAACTCCCTCAGCCCAGCCTCGTCTCGGCTCACGTGTTCGGCTCTCACGACTCCCCGGCTGCCCGCTGAGCTCACTCCGAGGTATTTTACTGCTACTTCTTGTAAGGCATCAGCCTAAAAGAATTTAGGAGTTAAATACTTTTACTTAATTCCTCTTCAGATCCATATAAGCACCATATTGTATCAGACATGGAGAAAGAAACATTAGTTATATTTCGAATTATAGCATTGGCAGAGTTACCAACTTCCAAAAATATTTACTTGCTTCTAAAGCTCAAGTCAGAAACCCCTAAAATCGCCACAATTACTTGGAAAGCACCCTAAAACTACCCTTAAAAATGTCCCATTCCACTTATTTACTCCCTTTTGGGGGGGAAACCCCCGAGTTGAGAACCCTGAGCATTGGGCTGCAATGACTAACTGTTTGCTTGCAGGTATACCCCAAACACCATAGACAAGGATTTTGTAGATGCAAGAATAGACAAAATGACATACCCACAATGACAATATGTCTGGTGAAGATTATTTATTGTAGTCATTTACAGAATATTAACTATGAAAAGTGGTTGATTATCAACCGCGCGGATACCATTGGCAAGGTTAAGCTGTGCTTGCCGCGGCCAGTCCGTGGACGGGTGACCATTCGTTACATGTCTATATCTCTCCGGTTATCGCTGAGCACGTTAAACCGTCGGTCCCGGACGTCATAAGGATACCTATGACAGTCGTTACGGGAAGTTAGAAGCCCGAAAGTCTAACAACTGCTCTAACTTTAGGATATCGGCATTGCCCAGTTACTAGTTTGAGATCTGATGGCAGTTACTCCGTGTAAAATACTGGTATTCAGCCGCATCTGGTTAGACTGGAAGCTGACTCTAATATAGTTGGAAAAAGCTAGGCAGAACAAAAGTGGTTGATTGCCTATAAGTTGTGTCATTCTGTTCAACATTATTTTAAATTGATTGTATAGTAAGATGCTAAAAATATGAATTAACTTACCAGCTCTTCTTCAAGCACTAGCCCTGGCATTGTGAGCACTTCTCTCTCGGGAAAGAAGGAACCCTTGGGTGACGACTGTGCCTGTGATAAAGAAGAAAAAAATATATTCTGGCTGTGTTCAATACACATTAGTTTGATGACGATACAGGCACATTTCTTTATCTATACCAGAGGCCCCCAAACATTTTTGGTCTCGTAGACCACTTGCCACGTTTTTCGATTTTGGGTAGACCCTTTACTTAGATAATATTGCATTTTTGCTAATTTTCCATTTACATCTCACGGACCCCCAATTATTTTTTTCACTCACATGGACCCCTTGCAGGTCGTGGTCAACTCCTGGGGGGTCGATATAGACCACTTTGGGTATCACTGATCTATGCATATAATTACTTGTACTGACTGACTGAATCATCAAAGCAGAACCTAAACCGCTGGGGCTACAAACTTTAAAGGACAGTACGCTCCTTTTGTGACGTAGGCATTCACCAAGAAAGGATTCTTGGAAATTCTACCCCTAAGGGGGTAAACTAGGGGATGGAAGCTTGTATGAAAATTCACGCAGACGAAGTCGCGGGCAAAGTGCTAGTATCTGGATATTAAAAGGAGAAACTGACTGACTGATCTATCAACGCACAGCCAAAACCGCTGGTGTTAGTAACTTGAAATTTCGACGGTAGGTACCATTTATAACGTAGGCATCCCTTTAGGAAGGATTGTACAAAATTCCTAGCCTAAGGGTGTGAAAAAAATCACGCAAGTGCAGCTGTGGGCAAAAGTTAGTAATAAGTAAAGGTAGAGATGGGAACTCAGACCCTTTCGTGTTTTTCTTCTTCTTTTCGTGTGGTTAGTGACTAACCTGGTGTCAGAGTTTATGCCGCCCATGGGCCTCTGACTTGGCTTCACATGCCGTCGAGAAATATCTCTCAGGCATGCCGGTTTCCTAACGATGTTTTCCTTCACTGTTTTTAAGCAAGTATTCATTATACAATATGCACATGAATCCGAAAAGTCAGAGGTGCGTGCCTTGGGTTCGAACTCGAGACCTATGATTTGGCAGTCCGACGGTCACACCACTAGGCTATCACTGCTATAAATCGTGTTTTTAGCATGGTAGAATATTAAACTGAAGTAATTTCAAAAAGTTGTTGTAGGCTGTGGCTGCTGTCATTTCTATCCCACCCCAAGTACAATAATACTACTATTTTTCATACCTTTATAGTAACAAAAAACATGTAACTGCCTCGTTGGTCTAGTGGTGGAAAGCACAACTGCTGAAATGAGGTCCTGGGTTCAATCCCAAAGTCAGGCAAAGTGGTATTAGGTTTTTCCGTGTGAAATTCCAAAGTAACAGCTCGGAGTTTGCATTTGTACCTGGTTGATGGCAATAGGCTCGCCCAAATTGACATGGGACTTAAAAGTAATGGCAAAATGAGGGTGTTACTATACACCTCCTGTGCGATGTTATTGCGTATAAAACCATTACCTTCATCAGTGTCTTCTTAGCTTCATCATTTGGCAGCCAAGCATCTCTCCTTCTATCAGCTTCTTTGTCTACAGGCTGGTTCTGATGGACAAAAGACAAAAATTTATGGCAAGGACCTGTTGAAGGAGGAGCAAAATAGCATAATATGCCCAAAGATGGTCAACATGAATCATACAAACAAGGAGATTAGGCCCCAGAATATTTGTTTTGTTTTGCGACGGCCTCTTTGGCAGATATGACATAAATACATAATCAACCCTTTACTGTCCCACTGCTGGGCATGGGCCTCTTCACAGAATGAGAAGGGTTTAGGCCTTAGTTACCACACTGACATGAGATGACACTAAAAATTATATGTATAATTAACTGTCATAAATGTTATATTTCTAATAACTTAATGGATATCACTTCATGTAAGTCTGGAGTTTGTGTTACCCCCCAGAAAAAAATCCTACGGCAGCCTTTGAAGAATAATAGCGAAACATTTTATAATATACAAGCGACCCACTTCAGCTTCGCACAGGTGCAATGTACATACTAATGTGGGGCATATAAAGTTTCCTCTTGAATCACTCTATCTATTGCTGAAAACTGCATTAAAATCCGTTGCGTAGTTTAAAAGATCTAAGCATACAGACAGCGGGAGCATCTTTGTTTTATACTATGTAAAGATTAAAACTTTGAAATAAGCTAAAATTAAAAAAAGTATTCATCTTTTATTAACTCTATGTAAATTGTAGAAAATGATTTATTTTTAACTTACTTTAATACTCAGTCCATCTAAAGCTTCAGTTAGTATAGTTGGGTTAGCTATACCACTTTTAGCTGGCACAATTTGTGGTTCAGGGCCTATTGTGTCGAAGAACGTCGACGGGTCCGGTAAACTCGTCGCTGGCACAGCAGCCGATCCACTCACAGTAGGCAAAACATTTGTAAAAGTCATCTCATCAGACATTTTATGTTGTGTGAATGAAGCAGTCATATTTTGAGGAAAAAGGTTTGCTGTTGTTGTTTGATTACCTACATAACATAAAAGAACTCTTTAAATTCCTAAATCAATAAAAAAATAATGATTTTTAATAGAAAAATATTGATATACATAGCTAAAATGTTACCTTCACTTTCGCCTAAATAAATGCTTTGAATCATATCAGACGGCGATGTCCCGATTTCGTCGAAAAACTGGGAGGCGGGAGGAATTTCCTTATCGCCGAAATATTGACTCAGCGATGGTTTATTATCCATTTTTCTATGTTTATAATTCGTTTTTATCACTAAAATTCGCACCGATAACAAATGACGTTGACATTTGACGGAATTGTGACTTTTTTTAAACGTCGTTCCCATCTATTTTAGAGTAGAGTACTTAGCCTTTTTGGATTTCACGTTGTTTATTTGTGAACGCACCATATTATGAATGCTACCATATTTTTTACCATAATATCCCCTTAATATGGCAAATTTTATGCAACACTGAGACATTGAAAGCGATAAAATAAAATATTGATTGTAACTTGTAGAAAGAATAATGGTTCATACCTTGGAGTAAGCGATCGTTTTGTTCCCTACCGAAAGAATTACCTTTTTTGCTAGCTTAGCTTTATTACTTTTGTTAAAAATGCTTGTCAGTTAGCATAGCACAGATAGATTCAAGAACAAGGATGGAAAGTCTAGATCCAAATCATTTAAGTAAATAAAATTATTTTTTTAAGATTATTGAACAGTAGTGCAGAGCAATTTTAGAATTTTATTTTTCTTTATAATTGATGTTTGTCAACAACATGGTAAACTACTCTTTTAATATGTAACAACCCTAAAATTAGTTGTCAAACTTGTCAGTCATATCGCTTACGATATCTTGCATTAAAGAAAATTGTAATAAATTTTCCTTTGAAAATCTTATCGGTGGCTCCGTTTGTCCTCAGTTCACAACACAGGTGCGTTGCGAAATGTTACATCGTCAATTCACAGGTTGATCCAGCCATATGGAGCGAATAAATCACCCCTTTCTGTATATTTGGTCGAGTGTTAGTAGTTAGACTAGTTAGTAGGTACTTTAAATTATCGTATTTTTTCTCGAAACTCTGCTTAACTGTTTGTGTTTTGTAGGCACAGATGACGAACCAGGCGTCCCCGGTGGAGGAGCAGGAGAAACTCCTGGATGAGGCCCTGAACATCGTCAAAGTTCAGGTTTGTTTTCAATTATTTATTTGCTCTATCGTCAATTTATGGGCGGTACGCGGTTTCCGTCGTTTTTTACACGTTGATATTAGCTTGTGCCAATTATTTGAGTATTTTTTTATTATGAATGAAAACTTTTTGTTTTTATTGTAAATCAATTATTAAGTATGCAAAGTAACTGGTTTCTTAATGAGCTCAAAATATAAAAAGTAATATTTGTCATTGCAAGTGAACTTTTCAATTCAAGGTGAATCTTTTGCAAATAATTTTATGCAAGAATAAGCAATAAGTATTTTTAATAAATTTATTGGAGCACTACAACATTTTTTTCTGTCTAGGTATAATTTTTATTATGACAAAACCTTCTATGACCTGTAAAGTAAAAGCTTGTGTATGTATTATTACAATACCAGTGGCTCTGTAACCCCTTGTTTACACGTAAAAACAAGTATGTTTATGAAAAGGTGTTTTTAAAAGAAATTAACACTTAATGACATGTGTAAAATATTTCAAACATGTGTTTTAAAGATCTACATTATACTTGTTTGCTACTTAAAGTATGCATATACATACAAACAAATTGAAATATTTGTCTGGACATGTTAGCATACATGTTGTATACCTAAGTGTAAATGAGGGGTAATAGTTGAAGCAGAATAAAAAACCAGGAATATTTAAATTCAAATGAAAAAAATAAATAGTACGTGGTTTGCATATATCTATTATATACACTAAAGTATTTTACTAAAATGTGTGATGTTAATCCATACTAATATGCTAATTATATATATATTTATTTATTTACTTATTTTTACTTTAATTAAAACGGTCTTAGACCAATTACAATAATTAAAGATAGAAAAATGAACAGGAATGGAAGAAGATAACAATGGAACGAAAAATAATGATTAAAAAAAAAAAAATATATATATAACAATATGAGACACCTCTTTCACACAGCCCTCACAATGCACCTGACAATTTATTCTTCCATTCATCCGCAAACAGATCACGTACAATTATAATTATTTTATAACATAAAATAACTAAAAAGAGAATTTAAAACGTTTGTGATACATTCCTCTCGCAGTACTCCAGGCATTCCGATAAAATCACCTTCCATTCATCAGCAAACACATCAAAATTCGGTCTGATAATATATATATATATATTATATATCCATACTAATATTATAAATGCGAAAGTGTGTTTGTTTGTTAGTTTGTCCTTCCTTCACACCCTAACTAAGCAACCAATCGACTTGATTTTCGGCATAGAGTTAGTTGAAAGGATGGAGAGTAACATAGGCTACTTTTGGTCCTGGAAAAACATCATGTTAATTCCACGTGAGCGAAGCCGCGGGTAAAAGCTAGTCACTGTATAAAAAAAAATTGGTTTAACTGAAGCAAAACTATTGCAAACTTGACTATTACAAGGTCTGTTTACAAATACTTACTGATCTTTCAAAATGCGTTAAGTTTAAGGAATATAATTTTTTAATAGTAGTAGACCTCCTTGTGAAAGACTTTTTACATAAAAAACTACCACCTTACATATTACTGCCACCAAGCAACATAGCTATGAAGGGTATGGGTGCCGGTGAAATTTCAGTCATATGAGATTTTCCAATGTTGTCTCTCAAGGTTAGCGGTCTAACCATAGGATATCGACATTGCCCAGTAATTGGGTTGTGGAGGTCTGATGGCAGTCGCTCCGTGTAAAATACTGGTATTCAGCCGCATCTAGGCAGACTGGAAGCTGACCCCAACGTAGTTGGGAAAAAGGCTAGGTAGAACGAATGTCTCTCAAGGTTAGCAAAGCATCAGCAATCTTTTAGGTGTGTATATGGAGAGGTAACCACTTTCCATCAATTGGGAAAGTGAGTTATTTACCACCATGAAAACTATTATGTGACAAATATAAAATAAATTAGATTGCCAACAAAGCTCATTCCATTTCAATAACTTAAACAAACAAACCCTTTTACTAAAAAGAGTGGACATAAAATGTTATCACACAAAAACAGCAAGTTAACATGAATTAAAGTAGGTATGTAACACTTCGCCGCGAACTAGTCGCGGCGATCGGCGGTGACCTCTCGCTTTCGGCCGTGGTTCCATGGTCGGGAGCGAGACTGCGTGGGAAGCCATCGCCTCTTTTTGCGAGGAGGTGATGGCGACCAAGGAGGTAGCGGAGAGGGAGAGGGAGGCCGCTTCTTCTCTCCCTTCTCGAGCTAGACGCACCGGGCGCCGGAGGGCGCGTGACGATCTCCGGCCACCCTAGTGAGTGGCCTGCGGGCGGCGGGTTGGGGAACCCGTCGCCCGACCAGTAACGGGCCCAGGGAGGATGGCGCGCCGTGTTCCGCGCGCGCCTCTCGGAAGGATGTGGGGCAGGGGAGCAACTGCCCCACCAAAGGAGAGGTCCCTGCCGGGGTTGCGCTGCATGCAATTGCGAATCCCGTGACCCCAGCCATAGGTTTGAAGGGTGAACACCGTGGGTTATTAGACACTGAGGGGTCATTCAAGTATTACGTAAGCAGAATTTTAGTAATTATTGACCCACCCCTCCCCCTTGTTAGCAAAAGTAAGCAAAGCTTTTACCCCCCTTCTATGCTTACGTAAACAATGGTAATATACAAGGTTAGTCGGAAAGGGGGTACTAAGCCGCGGGCCACCTAAAGTATCACTGACGACTATTTTAAAGCAAGTGTTAAAATTACGAAATTCGATAATTTTTATTTGCATGCAAAAAGATTTTTATTTTAGTTTTTTTTTTTAAAAACATACCTGCTTTAGTTATGAATTCAGAAAATTAATTTTCTAATCCATGACCGCAAATATGACCTAAATGGTAAAAACAGCTGATCATAGCTATGGACAGATAGATTTTAGCTTATTTTTTACGAAATCTTTGAAAAGCTATTTCTCTTAAACTATCGAGTTTGGGGGAAAGTTGTAGAACAAAAGTTATCCATTATTATGGGTACTTTTAACACCCTTTCGGCTTAGTACCCCCTTTCCGACTAACCTTGTATATTTTTAAAACTGATCAGGTTTCTTTATTGTTATACATGAGCAGCAGTTTTTAAGTCTAGAAAAATAAGTAAATAAATAAAAATTGCTGACGTAATCATCATCTAGACACCCCCGTCCCCCATGTCATCAAAAATAAGATTATCAAAGACCCCCTCACCCCCCTTTCGTGCTTACGTAATACTTGAATGGCCCTTAAGAGTCCAGGATTACCTTTCGCCTTTCCCAGGGTGGAGGGCAGGGTATACATGAGGATTTTCCCACAATAAAAAAAGGTATACCTATAACACACAGGCATACGCAGTTATTAGCAATCATTAACATTTATATATCAATAGTGTTATACAGGGTGTAAACGAAATCATGTAATTCCTTCAAACCTCGTGATGTACCGCTGACATAGATTAAGTGTACTTTTAGATTCAATAAAAAAATAATTTCAAGAAATAAACATGTGTTTTTAATGTGAGGCATTTTAGCGCCCTGAGTTAAATGACCAATCGCGCAATTCACTCGGGGCGCTAAAATGCCTCACGTTAAGAACACATGTTTACTTACGTACACCCATATTCTAAGACGTTCCTCCAAAATTTACTCAACTCAACTCCACCTCGACTCCGCCTTTTTCACTACCATCGGTAGTTACAGTTGACATAAACGTCATCGACTCGAGATTTTTCCTCAGTCGAGGTAAGGAATCATCTGTCAAACTCAAGGTACCTCGGAACCTACCTTAAGGAAGGAAGTGTCAACGTTCGTATGTAACAAAAATGAATTTTGAAGACTTTATCGAATATGCTTATGATAATCCTTACAAATATTTATCGCGGCGTTATTTGCGCGATACAGATGATTCAAATTATGACGTAATGACTCCACTCTACCTCGACTCATTTGAGGACCCCTCAGTCGAGGAACCTTAAAGTACACTCGAAATTGCGACTGAGAATACAATTTTGAAGGTGTTTTCGAGGCCGTCCTGAGTCGAGTAAGTTTTGGAGGAACGTCTTAGAATATGGGTGTTAATCTATGTCAGCAGTACATCACGAGGTTTGAAGGAATTACATAATAACATGATTTCGTTTACACCCTGTATACACACAGAGAAGTGTTATAATTATAACATGAACTGACATTCTACACAGCAATAAGCAGTGTTTAATTACAGTTGTATCATTAACAACAGGTATGTTATATCTTATGCAGTTAGCACACCTAGCCCGAACCACACTACAAGGTTAGTCGGAAAGGGAGTACTAAGCCGCGGTCCACTTAATGTATCACTGATGATTGTTTTAAAGAAAGTGTTAACATCTCAAAATTCAATAAAAAAGAATCATGCAAAATCTATTTTATTTTAGTTTTTTTCAAAAATTCTTCATCCCCCTGCTTTAGTTACGAATTCAGAAAATGGAGCTTCTAATCCGTGACCCCAAATATGACTTGAAACGTAAACACAGTTGATCATAGCTGAATATAGATATAATTTAGCGTATTTTTTATGAAATCTTTGAACAGATATTTCTCTTAAACTAATGACTTTGGGCAAAGTTGTAGAACAAAAGTTATTCATTAATATGGGTACTCTAACACCCTTTCGGCTTAGTACCCCCTTTCCGACTAACCTTGTATAAGTCGCGACTTACGGACGGACTTGTATCTCGGGGCCTACTCCGAAAATCGGGCTACTAATTTTCGGCTGATTTCCAACAAGTGTTTCGGATCCGATGATCGATTCGATTTTCGCGATTTGACATTTTGTCTTTCGTTCACCCTACTCCCAAATGTTAATTGACATCTAGTAGTTCGTTGTTTGATAATACTTTGATCGTATAAGAATTTATAACTTCATTAGCGGCCCGTCCCGTTCGCACGGGTGGACATTTTTCCCGTTTTTGCAACATTTTATTTATGCTCCGCTCCTATTGGTCGTAGAGTGATGTTATATAGTCTAAAACCTTCCTCGATAAATGGACTATCCAACACAAAAATATTTTTTCAATTCCAACCAGTAGTTCCTGAGATTAGCGCGTTCAAACAAACACACTCTTCAGCTTTATAATATTAGTATATATTTCAAGTTTCATTCCGATCCGAATGTTCGACGTTGGATTTTCGGAGTTAGACCCATTGGTTGATATTATTATATCTATACGTTCAAACTATTGCGGGGCTCGATCATACGATTTGCGAGTTTAAGCTACGCTTGCCGCGGTCGGTGCGTAGATGGGTGACCGTTCGTTACACATCGAGACCTCTCCATGCATCGGAGAGCACGTTAAACAGTCGGTTCCGGGTGTCATACGAATACCTACGGTCGTTACGGGTAGTCAGAAGCCCGAAAGTCTGACAACCGGTCTAACCTTAGAGTATCGGCGTTGCCCAGTAACTAGGTTGCGGAGATCTGATGGATGTCGTTCCGTGTAAATTACTGGTATTCAGCCGCATCTGGTTAGACTGGAAGCTGACCCCAACATAGTTGGGATAAGGCTAGGCAGATTTACATAATATATGCGTCAAACTATTGGTCGTAAGCTGCGGACGTGACTGCTAGCACGTTCGCGGTCCGACGCAAATCTGGCTGAGGCGTAAGTCGCAACTTAGTATGTTTCAGGTTTATCATAATATAATATTTGTTGCAGGCATTTCAAATGAAGAGATGTCTGGACAAGTCGAAGCTGATGGACGCGTTGAAGCACGCCTCCACTATGCTCGGGGAGCTGAGGACTTCTCTGCTGTCACCAAAGAGCTATTATGAGCTTTGTATCCTTTTTTCAAGTGTTATTGGATTTTTCTTTGTGCAATTCCTCAGTAGCAGCCCTGAGTTTGGATCTGTGCCCGGTTGATGTCAACTGGCTCGCCTCCTATTATATGGGACTTAAACATAACGGCGATATGGGAGTGTTACTGTACACCTCTGCCCAACCCTTCAGTGAATACAGGCTTGATGTTATGTTAAGTTTTTTGATGTCCGAAACATCTATTTGTTTACCCCTTTTAGCTACAATCTGTAAAGAAACACAATTTACATGTAATTCACTATTCCGTTCTACTCTGTTGAGTTCAGTCATATGATACACGATATGTCATATGATATATGATACACGGATACATGATACTCGAAGTCTAGTCGTTTTATATTTCAGATAGTATTAGTGCTATGAGGTACTGGTATTTCCTCTTCATTTAACTTGCGCAATTTTTTCACTAATAAGTCTTTAGGCCAATTCTGCTAAAATAAACGTTGATCAATTGCAACCAGGGTGACCATATGACTGGCATTTGCCTCATTTGACAGGCATTTTAAGGTTTAGACAGGCGTGCGGCTGCTTTGAGACAAAAATGATGCACTAAAAAGCCTCTATGAGTGACGATACATAAGTAGGTACGTACGGAACACTGTGTGGTCAGCCCCGCTACCAACCTTGCTAACTGTATAATCTTTTCACGACAAGGCATGAGCTATTCTCTTGCCGACACGAGTGAGAGACTTTAGCCAAGTATTTTTCTGTAAGATCAGGCATTTTAGGCACTCTAGACAGGCATTCCGCCATTTTGTTATGGCGACCCTAATTGCAACCGAGCCGAAGTTGAACCGTTCATTCGTTCACGGAAACTGTCAAAATGTTTTGTTTTTTACTGTCTAACTAATAATAATAATAATCTTTTATTGCTTAATAAAGTGACAACCATTTTACAATCTTTGCTAAGACTAAGATGGGATCGGTCAAATGTAGGTACACTATACTTTATAAAAAGTCAACATGTAGTTGCGAGATGGATTGTAGGTCGGCTGTCATAAGAATAATTCGCCCTAACCCCTCGTACTAGTATAAACTGTATCACGAGCGGTTAGTGTTCCTCATCCTAAGAGCAGCATAATACTCACAAATCCTCACTCGAGGTGTAAACAGATCCGAAATTACAAAAAATAATGTGTTTGTTGGTCTAAGTAATTAAAATAAATGCCTTGACTCAGAATAAAAAAAATAATAAGATAACTGTCAAATTATTTGACAGTTTTCGTTTCCCACTATACTGGGTGTAAAAATAGCCTTAACAAAGCCGAAGTATACGCAACAGTACACCAAATTAAGTAACATAGAACAAAAAGAATTGCTGGGAAACGACTTTAACTTTTAGGTATTTAAAGAACACCTGTTAAATGTAGCGCGCAATGTTAATTATTATAGGAACCGGTGGTAAAATGATAAAGGCTTTTTAATCGCCATCAAACTCCATAGACACAAAAGAAATATAATCACCCTTAACTCCGCATCAGACATGGCAATTACAGACGAGCTCCGCCACTTAGAGCTGTACCTCCTCGAAGAGTTCCAGAAGGGTCGCAAGGTAGCTGACCTTTACGAGTTGGTCCAATACGCGGGCAACATCGTGCCACGGTTGTACCTATTGATAACAGTGGGCCTTGTCTATATCAAAACCAATTCTAATCTCAGGAGGGATCTGCTTAAGGTTAGTGAAATAAATACTATAAATACTAAATAGCAGTGATAGCCTAGTGGTGTGATCGTCGGACTGGCAAGTCATAGGTCTCGAGTTCACACCCAAAGCACGCACCTCAGATTTTTTGGATTCATGTGCGTATTGTATAATTATCACTTGCTTAAAAAAGGTGAAGGAAAACATTGTGAGGAAACCGGCATGCTTGAGAGATATTTCTCGACGGCATGTGAAGACCAGTCAGAAGCCCATGGGCGGCATCAACTCTGACACCAGGTTAGTCACTAATGACACGAAAAGAAGAAGTGAAATAAATTATTTGATGATGTGCAACTAAAACCTTTTGTTTGTTTTTAAAAACCAAATTACGCAGCATAAATGTAAGTGCACAGTAGAGGGGCTCGTGGCTAATTAACAACCGCGCGGATCATACGATTTGCGAAGTTAAGCTGCGCTTGCCGCGGTCAGTCTGTGGATGGGTGACTGTTATACATCGAGAACCCTACGTGCCTCGGAGAGAACGTTAAATAGTCGATCCCGGATGTCATTTGAATACCTACGACTATCGTTACGGGAAGTTAGAAACCCGAAAGTCTGACAACCGTTCTAACTTTAGGATATCGGCATTGCCCTGTAATTGGGTTGCGGAGGTCTGATGGCAGTCGCTCCATGTAAAATACTGGTATTCAGCCGCCTCTGGTTAGACTGGAAGCTGACCTCAACATAGTTGGGAATAGGCTAGGCAGAACGAAAGTGTAAGTAGAGAGAGTTGTGTGTCATGGCCGCCCAAAAATGGCGTCGGCTGAATGATGTTAAAGGCAGATACAGTCCTGGGTCGTAGTCTAGTGAATAGAAGCTAGCTACTAGAATCATTTTGGGACGTTATCTCCCTTCGTATGGTTGGTGCTGATCGTTTGGGAGCTCACAAACTGTCATGGAGGATGTAAAACTGGCGATTGCCCTGCAAATTGTCCACGCTTATGACGTCATCTTTGGGAGACTTGAATACTGGATGGGTATAACGCCTTCAGTGGTCAACAGCCTTGTCGAAGTAGCAAGTTGTACCTCGTGCAAGCTAGCTAACGTAAAGGGAATCGAGACTGTTTTATTGTGTTTGAGGAAAGAGGTAGGATCCTTAGAAGCCCTTTGGTCACTGCGACCTGCAAAGATCTCTTCAACTATTGCACGCTCAACCTTAAATACCACCTCGCTCAAGCGCAACATAGTTATCAAATTAAAAGGTAGATCAATTTTGACAAACTTATGGCATTTTCACGTTTTATATCGAGATCTACGTTTCAGGACTTAGTGGAGATGTGCAGAGGAGTCCAGCATCCTTTACGAGGTCTGTTCTTAAGGAACTACCTCTTGCAGTGCACCAGGAATGTGTTACCCGATACCTCGGAAGCTCAGAACGAGAATGAAGGCGTTGTGAGTATGAGAAGGCAACGTTGTTATATTATTACGAATACTGTTTTACGCATGTAAGAAGCCTAGGAGACAACCGCGCGGCTCATACAATTTGCGAAGTTAAGCTGCGATTGCCGCGGTCAGTCTTTACATGGGTGACCGTTTATTACACATCGAGACCCTTCCGTGCTTCGGAGAGCACTGAAACCGTCAGTCCCGGGTGTCATACGAATACCTATGACAGTCATTACGGGAAGTCAGAAACCCGAGTCTGACAACCGGTCTAACCTTAGGATATCGGCATTGCCTGGTAACAGTCACTCCGTGTAAAATACTGATATTCAGCCGCATCTGGTTAGACAGGAAGCTGACCCCAACATAGTTGGAAAAGTCTAGTCAGAACGCATGTAAGAAAGCATTTAAAAAAGTTAAAAATAACAATATGTTTCTTTGGTTAATTTTATTTCGTTTGTGTTTAGGTCAAAGACGCCATTGACTTCGTCCTGATGAACTTCGCTGAAATGAACAAGCTGTGGGTCAGGATGCAGCATCAGGGACACTCCAGGTACTTATTTTTCATAATATTTAGACTGAAATGTGTGATGCTTATATTTGATATTTACCCCGATTGTATTGCGACGGATTAAAGAAGGAAATGTCACCAAAGAAATGTGGTCTACTACCGCCTTGCACTTCCGTCTTTCACAAGTGGTTAGTTACTAATTTATTGAGGATATGCACAATAATAATTTATCAATAAATAAAATTTTCGCCTGTAGTCACTGTCGATAATGAAATCACATGTTTTAGAATCCCTTGTTGATCTAGTGGTCGCAAGCGCGACTGCTAAGTATGAGGGCTCTGGGTTAGATCCCCAGGTCGGGCAGTGTCATTGGATTTTTCCTTTAGAAATTTCTCAGTAGCAGCTCGGAGTCTGGATTTGTGCCCGGTTAATGGCAATAGGCTCGCCCCTATTACATGGGACTTAAACATAACTGGCGAAACGAGGGCGTACAGGTAGTGCCATCCACAAAACGCGCCCCATTCTTTCCTCTAAATCGCGTGTTCTCTCTCACTTTTCAACTTAGAGTGTACTAATAAAACTCCTCTGCCGAACCCTACGGGGAATATAAGGCGTGATGTTATGTTTTAGAATGCTTAGCCATAATTTTTTAAGGTTTTTTTGATTCAGTTAAAGTATTTTCCTACGTTGTGTCTTTCGTTAGCTAACATACTATATTTGCATTACCAGAGACAAAGAACGTCGTGAACGCGAGCGCTCGGAGCTTCGTATTCTTGTTGGAACGAACTTAGTCCGTCTGTCCCAGCTGGAGTCTGTCACGGTGGAGGACTACGGGCGCCTGGTGCTGCCCGGCATACTGGAGCAGGTCGTCAGCTGCAGGGACGCGATCGCGCAGGAGTATCTTATGGAGTGTATCATACAGGTATAGTGCTAGACTCTGGGACACATTTACTTGGGGCAATTTAACATGACGACGACACGACGACACGTTTGGTGCAGTGGCTGTGCGATCGGCTTCCACGCAACGGGTCGAGGGTTCAATTCCCGCACGGAACAAATATTTGTGCATGTGAAGATTTTTGTCTGTAAACGCACCCACGATACAGGAGAAATGCAAGCGTGGGGCAACAATTTATAAATAAACATTAAAATAATTGTAAGGCATTTTTAAAGAGTAACAGGGGAGTGTCTTGCCCATTTTTCTCCATACGAAACTACCTTTTGGAAGGAGCGACTAGAATCAATTCAATTTTTCTTTGTAAATTTTAACGTTCAAAAGTGCCTTTTATGTGCCTAATTGAAATAAATACTTTGAGCTTTTTTGCTAGGCAAATATTCGTGCTATCATAAATCATTATTAGCCCATTACTGTCCCACTTTTTTTTTATTCTTGACTTGGTAGCTTTTGGCCCTAATCTCACCTGATGGTAAGCGCAGACAGGGTCTAAGATGGAGCACCCGAAGCCAAGAAACGGAGATATAGAAGGATTCCCCTATACCCCTCTGGCTCTCACATACACACGACGGAACACAGTAAACTGCTTGGCGCCGGACTTTAATGTGAGGGCGGTAGCTAGCCAGGCGGACCGTATAGATCCTACCACCAAGTGTGCCAATGAGAAGGGTTTACGCCTTAGTTCACCACGCTGGCCTGTAGCGGGTTAGCAGACTACTCACATCATCGAGAACTTTATGGAGACCTCTCAGGTGTGCAGGTATCCTCACGATGTTTTCCTTCACCGTTAACGCAAGTGTGAATCAAATTCTGATCTGCACATGCATTGGAACAGTCAGAGGCGCGAGCCGGGAGCAATCTCGAACCATAATTTTTTTTTTCGTTGGAAAATCCTCGTGGATGTCCCACGCCCGGGTAAGGCGAGGGCGTCTGCCGGACGCTTACCGGCTAAAAACCAACGGTGTTCATCCTCCTGACCATTCGGCCGGGATCGCGGGATTCGCAAAAGCATGTACCGCAACCCCGGCAGATCTCTAACCATCCTGCATGGAAGACTATCACTGCTTGTATTTTTGATTATTTAATTAGTCTGACAACCGGTCTTCGGACAACCTTAGGATATCGGCAGTGCCTTGTAACTGGGTTGCGGAGGTCTGATGGCAGTCGCTCCGTGTAAAATACTGGTATTCAGCCGTATCTGGTTAGACTGGTAGCTGACTCCAACATAGTTGGGAAAAGGCTAGGAGGATTTGACTATTTAATTAGTGTAAACTTTTGTATCCAGGTGTTTCCCGATGAGTTCCACCTGGCGAATCTGCAACCGTTCCTCAAGTCTTGTGCAGAACTGCAACCAGGTGTTAATATCAAGAATATTATTATAGCACTGATTGAAAGACTTGCTACTTACAGCCAGGTAAATATCTCGAACAATCTAAATATATAAAAATGAATCCTTATTTCCCTTGGTCACGCCATAACTTGGGAACGACTCTACCGATTGAGGTCATATTTACACAATAAAATTGTTTTGTCACGACGATGGTTCGTAGCTATGCTGGGATCCGATAGGTGGCGTTGTAGTAAAATTATTTACGCGGGAACGGCCATTTAGAGCGTCATCTCTGTCGCACGAATCGACAAAACGTCACATAGGTATGAGTGACAGAGACGACGCTCTACGAAGCCGAAGCTAGCCCGATTATCTCTGTCTAAAGATCGATGTGTAATATTTACCGTCGGGTATTGTACTAATTTAATAATATGATAATAATGTGTGGATTTATTAATAGATATCGTTTTTTTCAGAGGAACGAAGGCAACATAAACTTAAGCGTAGTTCTAGAAGATGGAAAAGAACAAGAAGTTCAGCTGTTCGAAGTGTTCTCAGACCAAGTGGCCGCTATCACACAGGTAATGGCGTCTTCCTCTATTTTAGACCACGATTAAAACGGTGTAAGCAGTACTATTTTTCTCTGTTTAAAGGATATTGGTGTTGATTCTGTTGCACTTTTTGACAGTAAAAAACTAGACTAAACGCAACTGTCACTTTCTTTTACTATTGAAACAGAAAGAGACAAGCACTCTTAGTTTAGTACTGTCAAGTGCGCAACAGAATCTACACCATTGGCGCTGATTTTCTTATTCACCAACTAGACTAAAATTAGAGAATTGCTATCTTTTACTAACAGACGGCGCGAGGAAAGGACGGCGATAGATAAGAACTAAGTTAAAGATGTCAAATTAGTTTTCGCCTTGAACTGCACCATGTCTTTAGTCGACACGTTCCGACCTGTCGTCTAAATTAGTATTGAAATTTTAGTTTAACTAAATTTGATAGCTCTTATTTATGTCCGTCTTTTTCTTATTTTATCAGAGTGAAAAAGATGACAATAGTCTAAATTGAGGTTAGTTAGTGCACAAGAGAATCGGTACCATGGCTAGTTTTGGGCCCAAAATGTTATAAAAATGGAAACATATAAAAAAATGCTTTAATTTGTTGATTGGTTGATTTTCTTCGAGATTGGCAACGCGAATAAAAAATCTAAAATCGTAGCTATTTGGTTCCAATATTCCCGCCTCATTCCACAAAAACGAACATTACTCTATTATTGCTAGCGAATAAAATTAAACGAATCCTATGATTTTTCTTCTTTTCGTGTGGTTAGTGTCACCTGGTGTCAGAGTTTATGCCGCCCATGGGCCTCTGACTTGACTTCACATGCCGTCGAGAAATATCTCTCAGGCATGCCGGTTTCCTCACGATGTTTTCCTTCACCGTTTTTAAGCAAGTGATAATTATACAATACGCACATGAATCCGAAAAGTCAGAGGTGCGTGCCTTGGGTTCGAACTCGAGACCTGTGACTTGGCAGTCCAACGGTCACACCACGAGGTTATCACGGCAGCTGCTGTTCTATGATTAATATTTCATAATTTTTTATCCAGAGTCGCACAGACATGCCACCAGAAGATATGTTGTCCCTTCAGTTGGCACTACTGAAGCTGGCTCAGAGGTGCCACCCTGACAAACTGAACTATGTCGACAGAGTACTCGCCCATACAGACAAGATATGCGCTGATATTCATCAGTCCAGGTACCTCTTCAGTTTTAGTTCTTATCTTATCTGTTCATGTTGTAAGACAACGTCGAAGAAATCTATTAAGATGGAAGGACTGTGAAATACTTGAAATAAAAATTGAATGTATTTCCCCAAACGGTTGGGCAGAGGTGTATAGTAACACCCTCATTTCGCCGTTATGTTTAAGACCGATGCAATAGGTGACGAGCCGATTGCCATCAACCGGGCACAAATCCACTCCGGGCTGCTACTGAGGAATTCCACACGGATGAACCTAATAACACTGTCTGACCTGGGGATTGAACTCAGGACCTGACAATCAGCAGTTGCGCTTGCCACCACTGTACCAACGAGACAGTTTATTTTGTATTATTTTTAATGACTTGTCGGGATAAAAGTAGGCTGTCTTTTTCCGGGTTCCAGACTATCTCTGTACCAAGTTTTATCAAAATCAGTTCAGCAGTTTAGTAGTGAAGAGGTTACAGACAGACTGTCAGAGCTACTTTCGTGTTTATAATACTACTATTGTATTTGTAATAGTAATAGTAGTAGTAGTAGACTGCCTCGTTGGTGTAGTGGTAGCAAGCGCGACTTCTGATCGTGAGGTCCTGGTTTCGATCCCCAGGTCGGACAAAGTGTTATTGAGTTTTTCCGCGTGAATTTCCTTAGTAGCAGACCGTAGTTTAGATTTGTGCCCGGTTGACAGCAATAGGCTCGCCCTCTATTACATGGGACTTAAACATAACGGCGAAATGAGGGTGTTACTATACACCTCTGTCCAACCCTTCGGGAAATACAGGCGTGATGTTATGTTATTAGTTACTAGCTGTGTCCTCACGGCTCCGCCCGCGTAAGAAGTTTTATTCCAGTAATAAATTTAGCCTATGTTACTCAGTGATAATGTAGCTTTCTAACGGTAAAAGAATTTTTGAAATCGGTCCAGTAGTCTTTAAGTTTATTCGTTACATACAAAAATATAAATCTTTCCTCTTTATAATATTAAGTATAGATAATAATAAAGATGGCAATTTCGGATCTACCAATAACTCTTTTTTTCCAGTGGAAAAACACACTTAGAACACAACACAGCAGTCTTCAAAGAGCTAATGAAGATCCTCAAACTACCTGCAGACCACTACAAGAATATTTTAACCTTAATCAAGTTACAAAACTACGCGCCCCTCATCAAACACTTGAACCATCCTGGACGGATCATGATAGCTGTCCATTTAATCAACGATGTGTTGGAAACTGATTGCCTGATCTCTACTCCTGAAGATGTAAGTAGGCTTTATGTTCTTGTGGAGGAACGAGGTAACTCCAACGAGGCGGGAGGATTCTCTGACCAGGCGGCTCTTATGCCTGGCGGGCTACTGCCCAACGGTTGTTATTTTTTTCCTATTCGGCTGCTTGTAGATGGTCTTGCGGACCGTTTCTACGTAACCGGGCAGTTATTGACGAGACCTGTAGGGTCTCCAACCAATGGGGACGAGAGTAAAATACTTAATCTAAGCTAACTACTATTATTAACATCATGATTAGTAAGCAACAACACCGCTAAGGGCGTCCTCTAGAGGGGACTCTGACCTTGGCTTAGGGCGTTGCTTGCGAGAGGACTGGGAGGGAGATAGCTTGATGAGGGCTGAATTAACGGTGTGAACAACGGTTGATGTTGGGAAGTTGTATATACAAGGTTAGTCGGAAAGGGGGTACTAAGTTGCGGGCCACTTAAAGCCTCTCCCAAACAGACGCGGCCTGCGGTGGCGGCTAACCGCGGGCCGCTGCAACAACACGCCACCGCGGTTATACTGGCGGCCTGAAGCGACATTCGATCTGGTGTTTGTGCTACGATCGGACGTCACTCAACATGGCTAACCGTAACGAAGTCTTTTTACTCACCATCGCATTCGCCAAGTACTTCAGTGATATTATTCCATATTTTGTTTTTAATCGTAATGTTTTTGTAATCACGGTGTGAAGTATTATAAATTGCACTGTTTCTATTAAAATGTCTGTATTTGGCGCCATTTTACAACGCGGTACACGCGGCCTGTTGTAAAAATGAGCAACTGCCTGCGCTATGGCCCGCGCACGCTCGCTCACACAAGCGCGGGGGGGGGGGGGGGGGCATACGCTCGCGAGCCGCGTCATCATCGCGTGTGTCTGAAGACTCGCATTGTTACGAATTCAGAAAATATTCGTATCCGTGACCCCAAATATGACGTCAAATGTAAACACGTCTGGTCATAGCTATGGACAGATAGATTTTAGCATATTTTTTAGGAAATCTTTGAAAAGTAATTTTTCTTAAACTATCGAGTTTTGGGGAAATTTGTAGAACAAAAGTTATCCATTATTATGGGTACTTTAGCACCCTTTCGGCTTAGTACCCCCTTTCTAACTAACCTTGTGCCTTGTATACTAACTCCGTGTCAGATCTTGATACCGCGATGCAGGATTTGTGACATTTCATCTGACAGCTGTCATTGTTATTGCTGTAGTCTGCTAGACATTCGTCGTGCTGCGTAGTTCGCATGTGGCGTGATAGATGCCGCCACATTCTACCTAGCCTTTTCCCAACTATGTTGAGGTCAGCTTCCAGTCTAACCAGATGCGGCTGAAAACTTGAGGAGTAATCGGTTAGCGTGGAGTTAAATATGAATGTGGATGGATATATAAATAGAGGTAAGCCAAAGAAAAGATGGATGGATTGTGTGAGGGATGATATGGGAAAGAAAAGTGAGATGACAGCTGATAGAGGAGAATGGAAGAGGAATACGTGTTGTGCCGACCACACCTAGTGTGTGATAAGGGCAGGGAGATAGATGATGTTGGGGTCGGCTTCCAGGTTAACCAGATGCGGCTGAATATCAGTATTTTACACGGAGCAACTGCCATCAAATCTCCACAACCCAGTTACTCGAAATCCTAAGGTTAGACCGGTTGTCAGACTTTCGGGCTACCCGTAACGACTGTCATAGGTATTCGTATGACATCCAGGACCGTTTAACGTGTTCTCCCAGGCACGGAGGGGTCACTGTAACGGACGGTCACCCATCCACGGACTGACCGGATAAGTGTTTTTTATTTTTACATTTGCTTGCAGGTGGAGGCTGTGTTATCCATGCTGGACGTGCTAGTAAAAGACCAAGGGGACCAGCCGTCTGCAGAACCTGACGTGGAAGACTTTATGGAGGAACAGGGCCTGCTGGCGAGGTATGTAGCTTCTTGACACTGACGTTGGCCTATCAACTACCATATCGAATTTTTTTAAAGTTCCAGGAAAGAGATTTAAAATTTCTAGTTTTTACCTATTATTCTTATGGAATGCAAAATGTTTCAAGTGACACAATCAAGTAATTATAGAAAAAGCTAAACGCCTTAACGCACATTAGATCTTCAAAATAGTATCAGGAAAACCGATTCAAAAAACAAATGAGAAAAAATTGACAAATTTTGTGTCGGTTGATACAATGGCCTCCAAAATGAGAGCAAAGTAAGTGTGGGGTTCAAGCGCCAAAAAATGCTTTAAAAAAATTGAAGCCTAGCTCAAACGACGCAGAAAAATTCGCTGATTCCAAATCTGTATACAACTCAATATCACAAAAAATGTCGCTTAGACCAATTAGCCTTTCAACCGTCGATATATAAAACTACGTGGGGGTCTGCTTTCAGCACACAATCAGTAACATAACATCACGCCTGTATTCCCCGAAGAGATGGACAGAGGTATAGTAACACCCTCATTTAGCCGTTATATTGCTATCAACACACAAATTCAAACTCCGGGCTGCTACTGAGGAATTTCACACGGAAAAACCCAATAACACTGCCCGACCTGGGGATTGAACGCAGGACCTCACGTGCAGCAGTCGCGCTTGCCACCACCAGACTAAAGAGGCAGTTAGAGGGAAACCCTCCTTTAGAATTAATTAAACATCCATAGTGTTCAGGCACCCATTTAAACCTCTACCGCGCTCATTGTGCGACTACGCTGAGGGGTGCGGGGCGAAGAGGACGACGGCCGCCCGCCATTCTTCTCGATTCGCTCCCACTAAGCGCGTGTCCGCATAATCTATATCAATTGTACCTAACTATTATTATTTTCAATACAAGTATTTTAAGAAGAATCGCTTATTATTTAACTTACGCCTATGACCATCTATACAAGGTTAGTCGGAAAGGGGGTACTAAGCCAAAAGGGTGTTAAAGTACCCATAATAAGGGATAATTTTTGTTCTACAACTTTCCCCAAAACTCGATAGTTTAAGAGAAATAGCTTTTCAAAGATTTCGTAAAAAATATCTGTCCATAGCTATGATCAGCTGTTTTTACAATTTAGGTCACATTCGGGGTCACGGATTAGAAAATTAATTTTCTGAATTCATAACTAAAGCAGGTACGCTTTAAAAAAAAAACTAAAATAAAAATCTTTTTGCATGCAAATAAAAATTATCGAATTTTGAAATTTTAACACTTGCTTTAAAATAGTCATCAGTGATACTTTAAGTGGCCTGCAGCTTAGTACCCCCTTTCCGACTAACCATGTATAGTGGCAAACGCAAGCCTCAACACTTAGTAACATTCCATCTCTTATACCTTGTTCCAGGTTAATCCACCACTTCAAATCGGAGTCAGCAGATCGTCAGTACTTAATACTAAGTGCGGCTCGCAAGGCGCTGCAGGCGGGAGGCGCCACACGTATCCAGCACACGTTCCCGCCGATACTGTTCCACGCGTACCGACTAGCGCATACTTATAAGGAGCTTAAAGATACGGTAAATATAATAGGACAAGTGTATTAGTTACAAACTTTAGCTTAGGTGGATTGAAACTTTAAAGTACCGACAAGCAGCTGTAAAGTCTAAACATTTTGACTAATCTGTGATGAACACAGTATTTCTATTATATGGTCTCCCGATCTTGGTTGGATAAGCTATTATGACGCTAGATATAGTTCAACCCGAACCAATTTGAAAAAAGGTACATAATATTTTAAAATAGTGACGTGTTTCAACAAAAACACTAAGGCTCAATTTACAACGCCGCGGAACGGATTGGAAGCGACTTTTTGTTACGAAATTGTACAGTCAACAGCAAAAGTCGATGAATATTTTGGAATTTCGATATTAATTAACTTAGGAACTAATTGCTTGTCTTTATTATCATAATATTATTCTTTGAAGAATCCTCCTCCTCTATCGTTACTTGTTGACAAAAATAATAATTTGCAAGTTTTCATTCATCAAACAATTTTGAAACTTTGAGTGATCATCACTTACTTTTGATGCTGACTGTACATAGCATAATTAACTTTATGTCAATTGGATCATACAAACTAAATAGGAGCCAAAAAAGAATAAATAATAATAAATGCGTGAGGATTCCCCGGAAGACGCGCGACCTTTTATTGGCTCCTATTTAGGTTGTATGTTATTACAAGTGACATAAAGTTCATTATGCTATGTACAATTTCGTTGCAAGAAGTTGCTTCCATTCCATTCCGCGGCGGTGTAAATTAAGCCTAAAAACGTAGAATAAAATGGCAGCACTGAATGTCGCTGTTGTAATGTAGACCTAACAATATCAAATACTAAATCAGTATGTCAATGTCTAATACATTTGCCAGTAATTTAAGGTATGTTGTAAAGCTAATTAAATAACAATGTAGGTACCTAATATTGTAATTAGGTTCATTTTCCGTTGCTGTCTGTATAAAACAAAGTTTTAACGAGTCTGCATTCGCAGTGGCGCCGACTGGTGTTGATTTATGAGAACTACTCAAAAAATGTTGCCATTGGAAATAAATTTGATTGGATTAAACAATACCTTAATTTTAAATAACGGGTTTTAGATAAAAAAGACTATTTTTTTACTATTTTTTCAAACTGGGTCTAACTTTAGGTGAATCGAAGACCGTAATAAAATACTGTGGAGATGGGTAGGTACTTGTCCTTTAGTCACTTCTACAGGATTCAAAATAAAAAAAGAATTATTTTTCCCAGGACGACATGTGGGAGAAGAAATGTCAGAAAATATTCCAATTCTGTCATCAAACTATCAGTATGCTGGTCAAAGCTGAATTAGCAGAGCTGCCTTTGAGGTAATGTTTCTTTTTCCTTATAATTTCTGACACTGGTGTTGATTCTGTAGCACATTTTGACAATACTAAACTAGACTAAACGCAACTGTCACTTTCTTTTTTTATTGAAACAGAAAGAGACTAACACCCTTAGTTTAGTTTAGTCCTGTCAAAGTGCGCAACAGAATCGACACCATTGTTTTAGTTTAAATTTCAAATACACATTTACATACACTTTGATTGCAACAGCAATCTTCTTAGTGTTGTTGGAGTGTATAGGTGGTGGTAACGACTTTCTCTCAAGTTCATCGGCGTGTTTGCCAACCGATTACATAAAAAAAACATATTTGTCGGAAATAACACGGATTTTTGATTATAATAAGAATATTTCCATAAACGAGAGGAGAAGGGGCTCGTGGCTAATTACCAAACGCGCGAATCATACGATTTGCGAGGTTAAGCTGCGCTTGCCGCGGTCAGTATGTGGATGGGTGACCATTCGTTACACATCGAGACCCCTCCGTGCCTCGGAGAGCACGTTAAACAGTCGGTCCCGGGCGTCATACGAATACCTATGACAGCCGTTACGGGAAGTCAGAAACCCAAAAAGTGACAACCGGTCTAACCTAAGGATATCGGCATTGTCCAGTAACTGGGTTGCGGAGGTCTGATGGCAGTCGCTCCGTGTAAAATACTGGTATTCAGCCGCATCTGGTTAGACTGGAAGCTGACCCCAACATGGTTGGGAAAATGGCTAGGCAGAACCAATTTCCATAAACACCAAACTTGGCAAGCAGGTTAGCGGTCTTAGTACATTATTATTATCGTCCAAGAGGCTGCTAGGTACTGCCTAAAACATTATTTACTACTTATGCGTTTTATTACAGATTGTACCTCCAAGGAGCACTCGCAATCAGTGAGATAGGCTTTGCGAACCACGAGACGATAGCGTACGAGTTCCTATCACAAGCATTCTCTCTCTACGAAGACGAAATATCAGACAGCAAAGCGCAGTTGGCGGCCATTACACTCATCATAGCTACGTTTGAACAAATTAACTGCTTTGGTAAGTTACTTAGCAAGTTTCTAAACGTAGCATTATCCCGGATTTCGGCATCTTAAACTTACTAACTCTAGACAACATAACATTACGCCTGTATTCTCCGAAGGGTTGGGCAGATGTGTTTAGTAACACCAGTGGCGTGCATTGGTTTTCGGACTAGGCAGGCAGGCACTAGCGAAGTCGCCTTTCAATTGTACGCTTAAGCCCATTTCAATATGTTTCTGACCAAAAGAAATCATAGCCATACACGCTTATTTTATTTATAGTAATAGTTAAAGATGGAATAGTTAATTAACCTTTTAAGCGCGTGGGTAAATATCGATTGCATTGCCCCTACCGCGCGACTACGAATCGATAAAATAATACCTACAATAAATATATTAAGCTTTTTCAATACCTATGAAACAATTTTAAGTAATTGTTGTAAATCATATCTCTATTAAATAATCGTTTTAGTTGTACCACGCAGTTCATAGGATGAAAATAGAACAAAAAAACTATGCATGTTCTCTGTCGCAGAAATACGACACGCGCGGTAGGGGCACGGAAATATTTGTCGCAAAAATGCGACTCAAGCGGTTAAAAAGTTAAATCTTATGAGGTAGGCACTGTTTAATTGCTTTTATGCAATGCACGCTACTGAGGAATACTCCCATTTCGCCGTTATGTTTAAGTCCCATGTAATAGGGGGCGAGCCTATTGCCATCGACCGGGCACAAATACAAACTCCGGGCTGCTACTGAGGAATTCTACACGGAAAAACCCAATAACATTGCCCGACCTGGGGATCGAACCTAAGACCTCACGACCAGCAGTCGCATTTGCCACCACTAGACCAACGAGGTAGTTAACTAAGTCTAATACACTATTTTACATCTACAGGTGCTGAAAACGCAGAACCTATGCGTACACAATGCGCTCTTGCAGCTAGTAAGTTGTTGAAGAAACCCGATCAGAGTCGCGCCGTCGCACTGTGCGCTCATCTCTTCTGGAAGGCTGCTAAAGATGGCAAGCAGGTATGCTATATTGATATTATCTAAGACAGACATCACAGGACACGGAGATAGCCAAAATAGAGTTTATAAAATAACTATTAATAATTAACTTTTTAACAAAAAAATAAACCGACTTCAAATTGTCTATCTCCGAAGTTCTTTATCAGATCTTCACCAAATTTAAATGGGACCACTTCGAAAGAATACTCTTTCAGACAAAAAAATAATCATTAAAATCGGTTCACAATTAGCAAAGATATCGCGGAACAGACATACAAAAAAAAAAAACAGTCGAATTGAGAACCTCCTCCTTTTTGGAAGTCGGTTAAAAATATCTTTTTTTTTAGTTCTAGTTGCATATTCCTTGAGACTTCATTGAATGGTAAAGTTAATTATAGGCTAGTCGAGCTTCAGGTTACATGAAGTATAGAACAATCACCTTTAAGACTGATATACACGGAGATAGTTTCTCGAAGAGTCTTTTTTTCGTGTGGTTAGTGACTGACCTGGTGTCAGAGTTTATGCCGCCCGTGGGCCACTGACTTGGCTTCACATGTCGTTGAGAAATATATCTCAGGCATGCCGGTTTCCTCACGATGTTTTCCTTCACCGAAAAGTCAGAGGTGCGTGCCTTAGGTTCGAAATCGAGACCTATGACTTGGCAGTCCGACGGTCACACCACTAGGCTATCACTGCCATTTTAAAGCGAAACGAGTCTCGTGTGGTCTCTGTTTTCACCGCTGAGAAAGACAAAGCCAGAGTCTCGCTTCGAGACAACTATACTCGTGTAAATGAGCATTTACAATACACAGAGCGAGTTGTTCGCCTCAAGCATTCGATACTCGAATCATATAAACATCGTATAATCAACGTCAGTTAGGACAGGTCAACTCAAACCTGCTATGGCACTTACCTCAAAAGGCCATTCCAGACGTTGCCCTACATTGTTACACGCATAGTTTTATACCACAATGTCTGGACTTTTGATCTCTGAGTTTGGTTTCGGCTTTTCTTTTCAGAGCTAGACAGATAGGAAATGCCGGTGCCATCTAGTCTTAAAATAAAACATTAAATTAACTTGTAAGTGTCTGTAACAAATTTATTTACAGAAATAAAAATCATTTATTGACTTTTGTGATGTCGCATATCGTCCAAAAGCGATCTAAAATTATCTGCATGTAATTGAAGTCTTAAAAGGCTAGAATAATTAGTGCAACTTTAACCTTTTGGACGCCATTGTCACACATATGTGACAAAAACGATGGGATTACAGTTACCTTGGCGTGGGGGGTACGACGATGCATTTATGCTCTGGCGTTCAAAAGGTTAATAATTGTGAATCTTTTGTTTCAGTGGCCTCTAAACGACGCGTCCCGAGCCCTCGACTGCCTCAAAAAGGCCGCTAGAGTGGCCCAACAATGTATGGACGGAGGCGTTCAAGCTCAACTATTGGCAGAACTGTTAGGACGGTACGCGTTGTTGAGGGAAAGAGGCAACGCTAGCCTCACTACGAACCTTATAGATGCGGTGAGTTATTACAATCTTCTTCTCCCTGCCCTTATCCCACACTAGGTAGGGTCGGCACAACATGTATTTCATAAATCCACGTTGTTAGAGGTTTTGGCTTATTGTTTTATGACCGGCCGCCTGCCTGACATCAACCCTCCTTGGGAATACCCCACCACGAATGAATATTATGCCTTTTACAAAGTTATAATACATTCTTCTTTAAACCAGGTCATCCAAAAAATCCGTGAAGAGTTAGCGAACCTGGACCAGTCGGAGGAGGTGGAACAGATCAGCAAGCACTTCCACAACACGCTGCAGCATCTAAAGAACCGGATGGAGTGCCCCGACCCTGATGGGTTAGGTTATGAGGGGCTTACTCTGTCTTAAATGTGGTGTAGGTGAAATTGAGAGTTGAGTGGTTTTGAAATTCGTGTTGAGAGTATTTTTGTGATTAGTGACTAACCTGGTGTCAGAGTTTATGCCGCCTATGGGCCTCTGACTTGGTTTCACATGCCGTCGAGAAATATCTCTCAGGCATGCCGGTTTCCTCACGATGTTTTCCTTCACCGTTTTTAAGCAAGTGATAATTATACAATACGCACATGAATCCGAAGTCAGAGGTGCGTGCCTTGGGGTCTAACTCGAGACCTATGACTTGGCAGTCCGAAGGTCACACCACTAGGCTATCACTGCTATACAAACTGACACCTAACCTAAAGATATTATAAAATACGACTTTCTGCGCTGCGTAAGCGCATATGTTCAACATTATTTACTTGTGTTATTTTTGATAGCCCAAATATCTAAAAAAAACTGTTCTGCCTAGCTTTTTCCCAACTATGTTGGACTCAGCTTCCAGTCTAACCAGATGCGGCTTAATACCAGTATTTTACACGGAGCGACTGCCATCAGACCTCCGCAACCCAGTTAATGGTTATTTTAAGGTTAGGCCACTTGTCAGACGTTCTGGCTTCTGACTTCCCGTAACGACTGTCATAGGTATTCGTATGTCACCCGGGATCGACTGTTTAACGTGCTCTCCGAAGCACGGAGGGGTCTCGATGTGTAACGAACGATCACCCATCCAGACTGACCGTAGCAAGCGCACCTCAATCTCAAAAAATACTCTCACACGAAAATACACGTTATATTACCTTGGCAACATTGGTAATAAATAATACCAATAGTTGACAAACATTGGAATGTTAGTTTGGCATCTACATTCCTAATATTAAGATTATTATTTTAATGTAAACGATGATTTAATCTCTCGTTATAATGTTAAGTGTAAATAAACGAATATCATTTTAATGTATTTTAAGTTATACGTAATGCTAGTTTTATAGAAGCAATATATTTCTTGTTATTTTTACGATGGTTTTATTGTTCTAACACTAAGGGGGTGACTACCAATGATATTATAAGTAAAAAGGTGTAGATAGGTTACCTACACAACATTCGATCTGCAAAAACGGCACACTAACGCACACATAAATAACTAAATATTGCAATAGCACACTACATTACGATTAGACCTAAAGATAGGATGGCACGATTCGATTATCACGAACGAAAAAGAGACAAATGTAATTTGCGACAGTGGGTCGTCTAGTTTAGTAGAAACTCAACACTGACGTCAAGTCTGGCTAATTAGCTACATTTTGACGTGTCGCTTGCTGAGCGCTTATAACCTATCTACACCTTTTTACTTATAATATCATTGGTGACTACTGAGATGACGGCTAATAGAGATGTATGGAAGAAGACATACTGCGCCGACCACACATAAGTTGTGATAAGGGCAGGAGGATGATAATTTGATTGTCACACTATTATTAACCTTTTGACCGCCCCAGTCGGATTTATACGACAGAGGTTTTCGTGCCCGTGTCGCCTCAGTCGTATAAATATGACTGAGGAGACGCGGGCACGAAAACATTTGTATTTGTCGTATAAAACCGACTGGGGCGGTCAAAAGGTTAACAGATGTCGTAGTAAAGCCCAGGTTTTGAAATTGCCCCGTATCTTTATAACCGAATGCAAAGCCCAATAGGTTTATATGTTCTCTCCTAGAGAATGAGCCAATGGGTTTTATCAAATGAGGAGGATTTTATCGTCTTGACCCCGCGAGTGACACTGGCTCTATGGATCTTGAAAATCTGATCTGATAACCTTGGTGTTGCGGTACCCCACTGTTGTTTTCGATCCTAAAAACGATTTAATTCAGAAGACACAACATACAAATAAAAGCAATAATGGGAGTTTGACTCAGCATTTGTGCAGATAATCGTTACGGCCATTAGCTTAATAGCCAAGAGCCTCGACCAACATCTGATGAGGCTCTCGTTGGGCGGGTGGGTCAAGGGCCTGATACAGTGCGCGGTACTTCTGGACACGGCACGTATTGTCAGGAAGTTCCTCTCTCTGAGGCCCTGACCACCGGTAGCTTGGACCCTGTTCCCGATGCCGGTGGGCTACTATTTTTTATATTCTTTTTTTAATAGAAATATTTAAAAAAATTTAATATGTATGTGTTAAAATGAATAAAAAAAACAATAATATTAATACACTTATATAATAACATATATTTCTATAATTTTACACATAATCAGCCCATGACTATCCCACTGCTGGGCACGGGCCTCTTCTCAGTAGGAGAAGGGTATAAGACTTACGTAGTTACAATATTCTGTTGCCCTGAACGTTGTTTCTGTTGTTCATCATAATCTTCTCTTGTCGTTTCTTCTCTTCTTTGAAAGCCTCACTGTTTGCCTTCTTCTCTATTCTTCTTTCTTTCCTGTATTCTTTTAGGAGACGTTTCCTTTCTTTCTTTTCTGCTGCGGTCTCCTCTTTAGGTCTGGAATGGTTACACAGTGAGATAAATAATGGAATCAGTACAATAACAATATTTTTGGCGGAATTAACACTAAATATTGTAATTATGAGGTCCTCGGTTCAATCCTAAGTCGGGCCAAGTGTCATTGGGTTTTTCCGTATAGAATTCCTCAGTAGCAGCCCGGTGTTTTGATTTGTGCCCGGTTGATGGTAATAGGCTCGCCCCCTATTTCATAGAACTTAAACATAACGGCGAAATGAGGGTGTCACTATATACCTCTGCCCAACCCTTCGGAGAATACAGGCGTGATGTTATGTTTATGATTAAACCAACGTAACGAGGGTAATTCAGTACTGGATGGTAAACATTGCGCATGTTTCACGCGAGTCGAGCAGTAAATAATCGCGCACTTGCATCCTGCAACCACATGCGCTTGCAGAAACGGTCGAGAAAAGACTGATTTCGCAGTCAAAGTCAAAGTTTTTTATATCAAATAGACCAGATTTCAGGCACTTTTAAAACGTCAAAACTAGGTGCACGGTTCCAAAAGGTAGGTTCTATGGAGAAGAGCCGGCAAGAAACTCCAAGAACACTCTTTTCAAAATAGTTCATGACAATTCCATTACAGTAGTGTGAGAAATAGAATGAGAATAATGCAGGTTAATTTAACAAATAAACTCACATAAGAGTAACAAATAGAAAAATATGCCTTCTAGGATTGCCATAGCAGTTAAGGGCTGACCAGTCCCGACAGACGGCACCCGTTCACGAGCATGACGTGCACATCCGCATCGGTCAGCTCAACCATATTATAGGGAACCCAACGACCGGATAAACAATGCCACCATCAGCAAGACATTTAAGTGAGCATGACAGACTCATACTACCAGACAATAGGCAGTAATATGATATGATTGTAAGTGTATCACTAATAGCTGCATGATGCTCATACTTTACAGTTTAGAATCAAGTATTGTAAAGCGATATTATTAAAATAATAATTATAATACAGAAACCTATTTTGCCAGAGTATTATACAATAAATAATAATTAAAATGCAAATTGAATAATTTAAATAAGTAGTAAAAAATATTAAAATTGATAAAATAATGTACAGGTTATTTTAAGTCAATAAAAAAGAAAAATACCAGCAGTGTGACAAGTAGGAGGATTGCTCCTACTGAATAGCAAAGTAGGTCAACTTGCGTTATCCATTTACTCTATACCTATGCGTTTAACCTTGGACCAATTAACGAGGGCCAGTTCATCATATTATGACCTATCAATATCACCGTAACCACCATGGTAGGCAAAAAAATTGCCGTAAAATGTTGATAATTTACCCATTAAGAATATACACTTATATAGAGATATAGACTGCCTTGTTAGTCTAGTAGTCGCAAGCGCGACTGCTGAGCACAGGGTCCTGGGTTCGATCCCCAAGTCGGGCAACGTGATATTGGGTTTTTCCATTAGGAATTTCTCAGTAGCAGCCCGGAGTCTGGATTTGTGCCCGGTTAGTGGCAATAGGCTCGCCCCCTATTACATGGTACTTAAACATAACTGGCGAAACGAGGGTTACTAAAACACCTCTGCCGAACTCTCCGGGGAATATAAGGCGTGATGTTATGTTATGAATATACACTTACCGTATCGACAGTACACTCAATGTGGACAACACTGTATCAGCATGAGTTCTGCCGTCCTCGTCGTCACTGGAGCCGCTGGGCTCGTTCATAGCGTTGAACTTGGCCAGAGACTTGGCTGTCAGCTTGTTGTCTTGGCCAAAAACGTCTTTAGGAATGCCGCGAGCGTTCAGCTGGATTTTATGGGGTTTCTGAGGAAGACACGGTTTTATTAATTACCTTTGTTAGATAAATCGTATTGTAGCGAAACTAAGTTGGGTTTTTACGTGTGGAATTCCTCAGTAGTGGCCCGGGGTTTGGATTTGTGTCCGGTTGATGACAATAGGCGCCCCCTATTACATGGGACTTAAACATGTCGGAGAAATGAGGGTGTTACTCTACACCTCTGCCTAAACCTTCCGGGAGTACAGGCGTGATGTTATATAATACTAAGTGTGAAAGCCTATTGTCCACGCGTGAACATACGCGAAGGTGTCCGCGGGCTGAGGTGGCGGGAGGTGCACCGGCGCGGTGCGGCTGTACGGGCCCCCACCATGTTTTATAACCGAACCAACGCCATATCGGAACGACGCCCTTTTTTTTTACCTTTTTGTATTTTAATAGAATTATACTAGTTTATATTCAAGTGAAGTCGATTGTTTTAATTATCATCGCCTTCACCTATTGATACAAAGTATTCTATGACGCGTTCTACTAGCACACAAAACATTTATCAAGTACATTCAATAGATTAGTCACAGTAATTTTATATAGATTTCATCAAGAGCACCCCTCTCATATACTAGGTACGTGACACATTTTTTACTATTTTTTACCTCCCTCCTCCCTTCGGTGACCACCCGTAGTATATGCCAATACCCCCCTCCCCCTCTAGTTTTCACGTGGTAATATATAAATATGGTTTTAAATCATTTTTTGCAAACAGAAAGTTAAAAAAAGAAATATTTGACTCATATGTGCGAGTGTTGCCACCTGTGGGTTCAAAAAGCGCTAAACTCTGCGCGCCATATTTGAATATAGCTCGAAAAATCTCGAGATTTCCCTAGAGGATATTGACTACGTGACGAAAACCTAAGCACCCCCGCCCCTGTGACCAAGCGTGGTATTTTGAAGACCCCCCTCCCCCCTGAACGGGTCACGTAGTATGGGTACGTTCCCTAAGTACGTCCGGCGCACTCTGTGAAGTCAGCCTCACTACGGAGCTTGCTGACTGGTTAATCTCTTCACCAAGACATGAGCTGTTCTCATATAGCTACACGAGAAAAAAGAACCTCTATGGTGCAAAAGAACCATAGTTTTATCACTGTGCAATAAAAATCCTGTAATTATCCTGTATCCTCACCTTGGGCTCCTCAATAACTTTAGGATGGTTATACAGGTTGGAGTAAGTCGACAGTATGGTCTCACAGTCCCACTTCTCTTTGGGGTCCACGTCCACGGTCACCAGGTCGTCCTCTGATTCTTCTTCAATTTCTTGGAGGCGGTTTAGTCTGTAAGAGGTTTATATCGATAAGACGATTATTGTCAGAAAGTCTTCACATGGCTAGAAATAACAGTCTTGGGGCAAAATACTACTCATTTTTAAGTTGCCGGTAAGTTCGTGCTATCATTGTCACTCCGCCTTGAAATGACAGTGACAGCACGAGACTAAGGCCCCAATTACACTACCATAATTTATCATACAAATATGATTTCATATCTGTCAAATTCTATGATCATAGTTAAATGATGCTGTTCTTCATTTTTACATAAAGAAAGAAAGAAAGAAAATTATTTATTTTGGACTCACACAGGCAGTTACAAAAACAAAAACAATATTTACAAAAAAAAAGAAAGGATAAGAATTTATACTACCTACACGAGGCCAAAAAGGGCTCCTATCTCAGCATAATGCTGCGACATTTAAAAAAAAAACAAAATGTCGCAACGCTGGTTTTCAGATAGGACCATAGTGATGCCACGGGCAATAACGACACAAATAAATAAATAAACATGTTACGTACAATATTAAATTAGAATACTACTAAATAAAAGCAATAAATAGTTTATTATAAACTTAGTGTTACGTGTGTGTGTGAAATAGTCAATAAAATTATAATTATACATAGTTATTAAATAAATTAATGTCAAATGTCAAACCAGAGAAAATAAATATAAAATAAACTTAAGCATTTCCGGACGAGCCAGCCGCTCGACCCTTCCATCCACATCATTTGTCTGCTACATATTACACTTATGATCATATAAACGTCATACTTAATTAAGATGGATAATGATTTAATCGTTTTCCGTTGTCATTTTGATGCCATTTTTAAGGTTAGACGGATATGATCATATTTGTATGCTTGCTGTCAAATAGGATCCTGTTGAGTCACCGCACTCAACAGCACCGTGAAGACGAAGGAAGGCGGGGCGAGCGGCGCGTCATGCAGCTATTAGTGATACGCTTATAATCATATCATATTACTGCCTATTGTCTGGTAATATGAGTCTGTCATGCTCACTTAAATGTCTTGCTGATGGTGGCGTTGTTTATCCGGTCGTTGAGTTCCCTATAATATGGTTGAGCTGACCGATGCGGATGTGCACGTCATGCTCGTGAACGGGTGCCGTCTGTCGGGACTGGTCAGCTCTTAACTGCTATGGCAATCATAGAAGGCATATTTTTCTATTTGTTACTCTTATGTGAGTTTATTTGTTACATTAACCTGCATTATTCTCATTCTATTTCTCACACTACTGTAATGGAATTGTAATGAACTACTATTTTAAAAAGAGTATTCATGGAGTTTCTTGCCGGCTCTTCTCCATAGAACCTACCTTTTGGAACCGTGCACCTAGTCGTGACGTTTTAAAAGTGCCTGAAATCTGGTCTATTTGAAATAAAAAACTTTGACTTTGACTTTGCTCCGCGCGCCCTCGTACCGCCAGTCAGCTGTTGCACCCGACCAGGCACGGCTGCGCTCGCGCATATTAGCATTTTAATTGTTTGACCGATCGACCGTTTTTACATGTTCTTAATTTATTTTATATTACCAATACAATCATATTATACAGTCCACTATTTTATTTATTACTCCACCACGAGCTAGCGTCGCGACAGATCCCTTAAATATGATCATAGACAATATGAAACATATTTAGTTATTATACCGTCATAGGTTCTTCCTATAAAAATGACTCATACGTCTCTGATCATATTTCTATGGTAGTCTAATATGGCTTTTAATGGTAACTTAAAATTGAGCAGCGTTTAAATATTTGGCCATTGAAGGGATAATGATAAGTATGCTTGCGGTACATGGATGCGTGACGGTAGTGTCAAGGTTTAAGCCGTGTAAGATATGCACTTCGCCTTTCGACGTCCATGTGTTCAAATGTGAAGGCCAATACGCCAATCAGTACAAAATCGCAATGGGAAAGGCTTCGGGTGTGATTTCGAGCAGTTGTCGCGAGTTCCTTTTGTGCGAATACTGAATTCATTGTCAAAACGCAAGAAAATCACACTTGAAGCAATTCTGCAGGTTGCTTCACTTAGCTTCTCATATTGTGGAGTAACTGCTATGTAATAGCCAAAAAAAAAAACCTAGTCTAACACTAATATTAAAAACGTGAATGTTTGGATGTTTGTCTGTTTGTTAATCAATCACGCCTTAAGGGCTGAACGGCCTTGGATTAAATTTGCCACACAGGTAGACCATGACCTGGATTAAGACATATGATAACATTTATCCGAGTAAATGAAGTAGTTCCCCTAGGATAAATGTTTTCAAACTTTCGCGATTTGTACACATTATAAAAATACTAAATCGGGTCTAATCGCGTAGAAAATTTTTATAAGGCAGAAATATACCTTATTTATCCCGACGTTTCGACTGAATTTCACCGGCCGCGGTCACGGGTAGACTGAAGTGGTGGAGCAGTTGTCATCTTCGTGAAGCAAGGGTATTTTCATCTACCCTCTCTTGATCTTGATTTTTAAGAATATTATTATCGTCGGTACTTCGAAGATGACAACTGCTCCACCACTTCAGTCTACCCGTGACCACGGCCGGTGAAATTCAGTCGAAACGTCGGGATAAATAAGGTATTTTTCTGCCTTATAAAACATTTCTACGCGATTAGACCCGATTTAGTATTTTTATAATTCCCCTAGGATGAAAGTGAAACCGCGGACAAAAGCTAGTTCCATATAAACATGTCTCACCTAGCGATCTCCTTCTCCTTATCGAGGTGGTATCGCCGCTGCGACTCCTCAAAGTGTTCAGCAGCCTGCAGCAGCATGTTGTGGGACTCCGGCATGAACCCTTCTATCTCTTCCAGGTCTAAAGCGCCTACTTCCGTGTCGTCGTATTCAGCGAACATCTGTTATGTGGAAGAAGCTGCATAATTTCGGGCACGCATTGCGGGTAATTTAAGAGGAAATGCGGTCGGCATTTAGTCCATACAAACGGACTCCTCAGGTTCCTCCTTGGATAATGTCACTAGAGCAAATATTTTTTACCATATGATATATATCTACCACCCCTACGTCCCTATGTTTTGTTTTTGTCAATAAATTCATTATTAAAAGAACTAGAAACGTTTAAATTTTACAAAAATCTATCGGTTTTACCACCGTTTTCAGACATCTGGCAAACAAATTTGACGAATATAAAAAATAAAAGAAATACATACAGACATAACCAAAGTCTTTCTTAAATTATTACAGAAAAAAATATTAAAATCGGTCCAGATTTGAAGATAGAAACAGGGTAATACGAAAGTACGATTTCGCTAATATTGCACAGGAGAAATCAGTCCGAGATGCAGTTGTCTCTTTCGCGCTCCATTGGGATGGTTTGCGGGAGGGGTGGGACGGAAATAGATCGCTTAAAAACCTATTCTTCAAATATTTTGCAGCCCGCGTTTCCTCTTAATAAGCATTGTAAAAGATATCATGCTAAAATTGCGTCCCTAATTTCGGTATGGCGAGGTGCTATATTTATGTCCTGTAAGCTTGTAATTTGCTTCCTAAAGATCGGTAGGTGACTACTTAAAAAAAATTCGGAAGAATTTAATTGCACTGCCTCGTTGGTCTAGTGGTGGCAAGCGCGGCTGCTGATCGTGAAATTCTTGGTTCAATCTCAAGGTCGGGCAGTGTTATTGGGTTTTTTCGCGTGGAATTTTTCAGTAGTAGCCTGGAGTGCGGATTTGTGCCCGGTTGATGGCAATAGGCTCGCCCGCTATTACACGGGACTTAAACATAGCGGCGAAACGAGGGTGTTTCTATACACCCCTGCCCAACCCTTCGGGAAATACAAGCGATAATAGATATAAACCACACTTACCCTCTCAAACCTGTTGTCCAGCAGCGTCAGCCCCTGGTTCCGCTTCATGATGCTTGAAGACATGGAGTACTGAGAGAATCGGGACTTCGTGTCGTCTTTGTCTCGCGCGTCCCAGTTTGGCATGCGAGTACCTCGGGTGGCTCGGTCATCCTGATGACGAAGATAAGAATATCAGTATCGAATTTAATGTTTACTTGAATTGGATTGAATTTTTTTAAGAACAAACCCTAAAGTCCCGTTAAAAAACAGCTGTCCCATACATTTACATTCAAATAAGGGCGATGCCTCATTAGTACGTTGCGTTGCGTCGTCGCAATGGATCAACGCATTGAATGCCACACCTGCGTTGTGACGACGCACGACGTAGCAGCGCAAGAGGACGACGCACGTCTCGTTTGCCGTCGTCGCACCGGAGCTCCGACAGCGCAACGCATCACCCTCCCCCCGCTTCGTCTGTCGTTTGCCCCTCTAGCAGTGGAAAACTGTCCGTAGTAGCACCGGAGCTCCGACAGCGCAGCGCATCACCCTCCCCCCGCTTTGTCTGTCGTTTGGCCCACTAGCAGTGGAACACTGTCCGTAGTAGCACCGGAGCTCCGACAGCGCAGCGCATTACCCTCCCCCCACTTCGTCTGTCGTTTGCCCCTCTAGCAGTGGAACACTGTCCGTAGTCGCACCGGAGCTCCGACAGCGCAGCGCATCACCCTCCCCCCGCTTTGTCTGTCGTTTGGCCCTCTAGTAGTGGAACACTGTCCGTAGTAGCACCGGAGCTCCGACAGCGCAGCGCATCACCCTCCCCCTGCTTCGTCTCTCGTCCGCCGATCCATTGAAACGTGGCGTGCGACGACGCAACGCTTTAATGTGGCATCATATGGAAAACGACGCAGTGTTGACGATGCGACGACGCAACACAACGCACTAATGAGGTAGAGCTCTAACTCGACAAAATGTATGGAACAGCAGATTTCTTTTTCGTGATTTCAGGGTTGATACCATATTAAAAGTTATTCATAATGATAAGTAGGTACAATGACCCGTTTTCGTGTTTATGGTATACAAAAAATAAGGTTGTATATGATTAAAAACAGATGACATTGGTCAACCTGTTAAGGGCGCGTTTCCACTATGTCGTGACGATTAATTTATCGTTGGACGACTGTCGTCTCTAGCTGTTACCATTATAACGACTGTTTGTCGTCAATTTTTTTTATCGTTTAGTGACTATCGTATCTAGCTGTGCCCATTGGATCGCGACATTTTATCGTTTCACGGTAGTCGCTTTGTTGTTTGCACATCAGTAGCAAGCTACAAGACGAAACGATATTTTTATCGTGGCCACGACAGATAGTCGTAGCAACGACACATGATTTGCCGTCACGATGTCGTGACGTTTTCTTATCGTTTTACGACTGTTGTGCTAGCCGTTCCCATTGTCTTGACAATCTGTCGTCACTGCAAAAACAAGTCATGAACGACAGTTAATCGTGTCGTCTTATATGTGAACACCTCCATTTAAATATATAAACCACGACACTTAAAACTACACGACTATCTGTCGTCACGACAAAGTGGGAACGCAGCCTAAGTTAGATTTGATTGAGTGAGCTTATCGAGGCCTCTGGCATTGATTTAGCTGTATTTAAGGTCCCCACAGAAGTCAGTCTAAACTATTGGCCTGTTCTATTTTTAAAAGGTGTTAACCATGCTATATGCTTATAACAAAGAAGTCTAAACATTAATTTGACTTTGAAGGGAGTTTTCTTTATGTACACTGGCCTGCAAAAATAAGTATCACACTTTTAAAATTGCAATAACTTTTTAAGTACATAAGATATATTTTCGAAACAAAAAGGACTCAAAAAAGAGTTTTACTTTGTTACTATAGTTTCAAAGAAAGCTGATAAAAATTGCTATAAAACGTTTTTTATTTTAAATCTCTAACTTCTATAGTTTAGAAAAAATTGAAAATTTTAAAAGTGTGATACTTATTTTTGCAGGCCAGTGTATATTACATACCGAATCGCTGGCATCATCAGAGTCGATGTCTGATCCGAACGCCTTGTCGGAGTTATTATCCGACATACTATCACCATCATCATCTTCATATTCTTCATCACCAGATCCTAAAAGTTTTTATTGTTTTACAATTGAATGTAAGAATTTTACTATGTGATAATATGCTATACAGGGTGTAAATGAAATTATGTAATTCCTTCAAACCTCGTGATGTACTGCTAACATAAAGTAACCCAGCGCGGGATACTGTTGGATTCAATAAAACAAATATTACTAGAAGTAAACATGTGTTTTTAACGTGAGGCATTTTAGCGCCTCAAGTTTAATGACCGCGCGGCGAGCGATGGCCGCTCAATTCGCTTGAGTTGCTAAAATGCCTCACGTTAACAACACATGTTTTCTTATTGTAATTTTTTTTATTGAATCAAAAATCATCCAGCGTATAGTTAATGTATGTCAGCAGTACATCACGAGGTTTGAAGGAATTATATGATTTCGTTTACACCCTGTATAGCTAATTAAAAAAAATACAATTCAGGTGTTAAGTCTTCCTTTTATTTTTATTCTTGTCTTGGTTGCGTTTGGCCCTAGTCTCATTTGATGCTAAGCGCAGACAGGGTCTAAGAACAGAATCCAAGGAACAGAGATATAGAGGGATTCCCCTATACCCCTCTGGCTCTCACATACACACGACAGAACACAGTAAACTGCTTGGCGCCAGACTTTAATGTTCAGGTGGTAGCTAGCTAGGCGGACCGTATAGATCCTACCACCAAGCGTGCTGGGTTTTGTATAATCTTATAACACGCGTCTATTCGCAGTGTGCGGTGAGAAAGTTTTATATTCTAACCCGTCCCCACATGGGGTAAAGTTCCCGTTTTATATTTGGATATAGGCATCGCCAATGCAGCTCGCAGGTTCGATTCCCAGGTCACGCATTGTTATTGGGTTTTTCTGTTCAGAAAACTTAGTAGCACACCTCTTATAGATTACATTTAATATCGTCATCAGCAAATATGTCGGGTTACAGCAGAACACGTCTGCCTACCCCTTATTACCAATTTATTGTTGTCGTTCACTAGATACACACACCATCGAGAACTTTATGGAGGCCTCTCAGGTGTGCAGGTTCCCTCACGATGTTTTTCCTTCACCGTTAACGCAAGTGATAATCAAATAATGATCCACACATGAATTTGAAACTTGTTCAACCGGTGAAGACACTCGTTCAACCGGGTATGATCACTGACTGACATCCGTGGAGCACAAAGGTTCCAGACGAAACCCAGCATCAAGTACTTATAGTGCGTGACATTAAGCTGATCTGGACACCTTTTTGGTCCAGCCGTGAGACACATAGCCAAGACTTTTATTTTATTTTATATCACACTTTTTATCTATTATGTCTCTTTGTGCTGTGCCCGAATAAATGTTTCTTTATCTTTTTTTTAGCTTTAGGCAAGCACTGCTTACCACCAACCGGCACCAAGCCAGCATGATGGACTAAGGGGCCGTTCAAGTATTACGTAAGCACGAAAGGGGGGTGAGGGGGTCTTTGCTTAGCTTATTTTTGATGACATGGGGACGAGGTTGTCTAGATGATGATTACGTTAGCAATTTTTATTTATTTACTTATTTTTCTAAACTTAAAAACTGCTGCTCATGAATAACAATAAAGAAACCTGATCAGTTTAAAATAAAAATATATACCAATGCTTACGTAAGCTTAGGAGGGGGGGAGGGGGAAAATCTTTGCTTATTTTTGCTGATAAGGGGGAGGGGTGTGTCGAAAATTATTAAAATTCTGCTTACGTAATACTTGAACGGCTCCTAAGACCTAAACTCTTCTCATTCTCAGAAGAGGCCCGTGCCCAGTAGTGGGATAGTAATAGGCTGATTATGTTATGTTCAGTAGATGCAGATTGTACGAAAGTTTAAATAACTTACCTTCAGCCATTGCAAGATCAATGAAATTGTCCTCTAGTTCATTATTGGGGTCTTCAAAGTCGAAGTCATCGTCCAATGCGGCTACCACTTCAGGGTCCAAGTCCAGACAAAGTCCTATAAACAAAACAATGCATTAGTTGATATGTTTGTGAGTGTTTGTTTTGTCTCAGCAGAAGTACAGTAAAATGGGGGCTTCTAGTATTTGCCACTTATCATGTAAAACATTGATGGGGATGCTTTAACCTTTTGACCGCCCCAATCGGATTTATACGACAAATAAAAATGTTTTCGTATCCGCGTCTCCTCAGTCATATTTATACGACTGAGGCGACACGGGCACGAAAACCTTTGTCGTATAAATCCGACTGGAGCGGTCTAAAGGTTAAAATAGCTCCAAAAGTGACGATACGAGTATGTACAGGTAGTGCCACCCACGAAGACGACTCCTACTTTTCGTGTAAATCGCATGTTCTCTCTCACTCTCAAAATTTATGATTTCACTGGTTCAGTGTTTTTAGTTTTAACACAAAACAGATAGGTACCTACAGAAGTCAATCACATGTATGTACTTCACTTTTCATACCTACGCTCGGCGGTCGCTCTATATATCTATCTCTCTCAAGCGCGAGGCACTCGCGCTCGCACTTACTCGCACTCTGGTCCCAAACAGTCCGAGATATCGTGTCTATGTGTGCGTTGCTCGAGCGCACTTGTATGTAGATTGACTTCTGTACCTATCTGTTTTGTGGTTTTAAGTTGTAATAGCTCAGGTTTATCTAGTACTAGCGGCCCGTCCCGGCTTCGCACGGGTGGACATTTTTCCCGTTTTTGCAACATGTTTCATTTATGCTCCGCTCCTATTGGTCGTAGCGTGATGTTATATAGCCTATAACCTTCCTCGATAAATGGACTATCCAACACAAAAATATTTTTTCAATTCCAACCAGTAGTTCTTGAGATTAGCGCGTTCAAACAAACAAACTCTTCAGCTTTATAATATTAGAATAGATAGGAGTATAAATGATAACTCAGTATTGTTCCGAACAAAAATGAAAGTATATATTTATTTAATTATCAATGACAGAGAGAGAACAGACTGGACATCCACCAGAGCTGTGCGAGGAAAATGTGCGGTGCGAAAATGTGTAGCGAGGATGTGAAATGGTGTGACCCTTTCTACCAGAGCTGTGCGAGGAATGCGTAATGTGTAATGCGTAATATGTTAATGCGTACAAATCAGCGGTGCGAGGATAGGTAGCGGACTCTTTTCGAATATGAGGGTGGTGTGGCGGAGGCGGTACACATTCCTCGCAACATATCCCTCGCTCGCATTTCTCGCTTGTTTTGTATGAACAAAAACCTCGCTCCGCTAAGCCCATATCCACCAGAGCTGCCCAGAGCGAAGCTAGGTAAATGAAGTGATTCTATTGGTGCTTACAAAACACATTCCTCCTACGCAGCTTAGCACAGCTCTGGTGGATGCTCAGCCTTAAACGAAGAGTGGGGTGCGTCTACGTGGATGGAACGTACTACAGGGTGTAAACGAAATCATGTAATTCCTTCAAACCTCGTGATGTACTGCTGACATAGATTAACCCTGCACGGGTTACTTTTGGATTCAATAAAAGAAAAATTACAAGTTGTAAACATGATTGTGTTCTTAACGTGAGGTATATTAGCGCTCCGAGCGAATTGCGCGGCCATCGCTCGCCGCGCGGTCATTGAACTCGGAGCGCTAAAATGTAATTTTTCTTGTATTGAATCCAAAAGTATCCCGTTCAGAATGAATCTATGTCAGCAGTACATCACGAGGTTTAAAGGAATTACATGATTTCGTTTACACCCTGTATAGAGCAAAGGCCTCCCACGTTTTTTATTATTTTTCATCTCTCAGTATTCCGTTGACCTAAAATCATATTGTTTATAAACATTCAGTCTTATATTACCTTGTGGAGCTGCTTTGTTCAGTAAACCAACATTTTCTTCAACTTCAGAAGCAAACACTGAGCTGGGTAGATTGAGTGCCTCTGTCACGGGAATAGTCTCACCGTCCTCGGTAGCCTCTGTGGATTTCTCCTTCCTTTTGTGAATTGGTTTCTGTAAGATAATTAGTATACATACAGAGTTGATTGTAGGGATGACAGTATGACGGGGTGTCCTGCGTAAGCGACGAACGCGACAAACGCGATCAAGACAACGGCATTCCCTACTAGCGGCCTATGTAGCGAGACGCCACGTAACGCGTATTTGTTCCACGTCATGTCGCGTCGCATCGCGTTAGTCGCTTACGCAGGACACGCCGTGACACAATTAAGACGTTGTAACAGTAAACTTGATCGAACAACCAATGGCAGTCGCTCTTTCTTGCGCCACTCACACTTATTGCGTCAGCGTAAAGTTCATTTTTTACTGCAGTACTAATAAAAATATATTATGGTCTTGAAGTCTCATTTCGGAAGTGATTGGTTTTACGTAGTTTGCCGATGCGACATCTTAAGCAGTCTCCTGCAACCATACTTTTGTTAAAAATAGCCTCCAACATGTTTTTCTAACAAAATTAGGTTGAGACCTAACTGTTTGCTAATTAGTGATTGGAACGAGTGTTTATTAAACATGTTTTGTTCGATTTTTGTCACAGGAGACCTGGCTTTAGTTGTGTTGTACTATACTTCACTTTTCAATTTATTGCTATTCATCATCTTCCTGCCCTTATCCCACACTAGGTCTTCCATTCTGCTCTATCAGCCGTCATCTCAGTACTCACTCCTTTCTTACCCATGTCATCCTTCACACAATCCATCCATCTGTTCTTTGGCCTACCTCTACTTGTATACATTATAAAAATACTAATTCGGGTCTAATCGCGTAGAAAATTTATAAGGCAGATTTTCTACGCGATTAGACCCGAATTAGTATTTTTATAATGTGTACAAATCGTGAAAGTTTGAAAACATCTACTTGTATATCCATCCACATTCATATTAAATACTCTTCTAGTAACATGATTTTCTTTTCTCCGCATAACATGTCCGTACCACTTATTTATTAAATTTATTGCTATTGTGAGTTGAATATTATTATAAAATAAATAATTAAACTGAATAATTAAGAACTTACAGGCTGCACCACAAGTGTGACTTCCCTAGTGTCCTTAAGATGTTGCAAGTAGTTGTAGTCATCATCAAAGTATATTCCATACTTGGCTTGTTGCTCTCTACGCTGCTCTGGTGTTAGATCCTGCAAAAATTGTTTACAATAAATTATAGACAACGTTTTTTTAAGGGTTTTATGTTGCGGTACCCCTGTAGCATGAGGATTTGAATATTGAAGGTTGAAATTATTATAAAGTTATATTGTCATGGGAATTTAATTTGTGTGTGAAGTTTCAGGAGAATCAGTGAAGCTGAATTACTTTGAGAAATTTATTGAAAGATTTGAATCAAACAAACAAATATACAAAGTGTAGCCAATTAAAACTGCTTAAAAACAGTTTCAATAATAAGTTTAAAAGCAGCAGACCGCAATATGGCACAATGAGCTGGACCAATGGATTTAACCATTGATGCAAAGTTATGCAGACTGGAAATCAAAATGGGTGGCTTTTGCCCAGCGGTGGGATGTTACAGGCTAACAGAAACAGTGTAAATATATTTCTCTTCATTTTAAAAGATCAAGTATGTGAAGTATTTCTATTTTAATGTTAAAATCTATGATAGTGCAGACTTACTTAAGTACTAGTTAGCGGTAATGCTACTTGCAAAGGCGGAAATAATTAAGCTAGCCAAAATCAAAGGAGAAAATGACTACAGCTTGGTGATTTTATCAACATTTCTAACCAAAATCTGGTCACATTGGTTGGCAATATTGAAGAATTGATTCCACATTCAAATATCATCTTTCTTCCTACCAAAACATGTTGCATACTCACCGGATCTTTCTCTTTGTTTTGTGGTACATTAGCGTTGACAGGCACTAGAACGCGTTGCGGGGCTGTTTCGTCAGCTGCTAAAGGATCCCTTTGTGAACGGTGCACCAGGTTGAACGTCACCGCTTTCTTACGATCTATGAACTTCTTTTTTGTCTTCGGCTGAAATTAGGTTATGTCTTGTTTATTGTGGGATTTGCTACTATAAACTTAATGTAACTGTAGTGCTGAGAAACTGTCGTAATACTTTACCATTTTGAAGTAATTTTATTCGAACAGCAAAGTGGAAGCTTGTAGAAATATTATTATATACGAGCAAAACATGTGTTGTTTTGATACGCATACGTCAAAAGAAAGTTACTCAGTTCGAAAATGATAATAATGTAGAATCAAAAGTGAAAACTTTTTCGTGGGTACTATCAGAATTTCTGAACGTTATTTACAAGTTTGTTCACTTTACGGCTCAAATTGTTACAACAATTTGCTATTTTTTTGACACATTTATTTTTATTACGAACAATTTCAAGCATAGATATGACAAACTATTTTAAACTCTACCAACCTTATCAAACTAAACGTCATCTTTCTGTCATAACAAAATAACCTAGAAAAATGTATTTCGCGAAAAATTCAATCTTTTTGTATTATAAATACAGAAAAATTGTTACAAAATGGACTTGTATAGACTGTATGCGTGCGAAAAGTACAGCTGCGCCAAAAACCAAAACATATTCTCATACTATTCTTTCCCCAAAGACCAATTTCCCTGCTCGATCAACTAATGCTATAAAAGAGCAAATTCAAAAGGTAAAATAACTAAAAAGCTTATGAAAATGCATTGATTCGCAATATACGACACCACACAAGTAAAAAACTAACAACCGTAATCGGCTAGTAAGTAATTTTACCATTAAAAATATGACTTGTTTGTTTTAAGACCGCACAATTTGCTGAACTCTATAACTGGCAAAGGGAACACTTAAAAGGTCCAGAGTTTGTACTACACGATGGTCCACCGTATGCCAATGGAGATTTGCATATGGGTCATGCTGTCAATAAGGTAAATATTCAAGTATTCAAAGTTTTAAGTACCATACTAAACAAGAATAAGATACTTAATGTATATACTCTATTTAATATAATAAATAAGCAACATGTTTACTTCCAGCAGGGATTAAACACAGTATTATACTTTCATGAACCTTAATGGTCAATCAAGATGAGCTGAAACACTACTTGAAGAAATGGTTCAAAAGATATTCATGCCTTGGTGGACCACTTTTGTCTAATGTTATATGAAATGGCTTTTATTCCAACATAATATAATATCACACTTGTATTCCCCAAAGGGTTGGACGGAAGTGTATAGTAACACCCTCATTTCGCTATTATGTTAGTCCCATGTAATAGAGGGTGAGCCTATTGCCATCATCTGGGCACAAATCCAAACTCCGGGTTGCTACTGAGGAGTTCCACATGGAAAAACTTAGTAACACTGCTCGACCTAGGGATCAAACCCAGGACCTCACAATCAGCAGTAGCGCTTCTCACCACTAGACCAATGAGGCAGTCATAATATTAAAAAGATTCCATATTATTATTCATACACACAAAAACCTTCACAGATAATCAAAGACATAAACAATAGAAGCCAAGTACTTCAAGGCAACAGAGTGCACTACATACCTGGCTGGGACTGCCACGGTCTTCCCATAGAGCTGAAAGCCTTACAGAAGGCCAAGAAGTCCTCAAAAACCAACCAAATATCTGACCCGGTGCACGTCAGAGAAATTGCCAGAACGTTTGCTTTAGAAACAGTTGAACGACAGAAGGATGCGTTTAAGAAGTGGGGTGTTATGGCAGATTGGGACGAACAATGCTATTTGACGTTGAATAAAGGCTACGTACAGAATCAGTTGAGGCAATTCTACAAGATGTATAAGTCTGGTTTAATATTTCGAGCTCTGAAACCTGTTTATTGGTCTCCATCTTCTAAGTGAGTTTTGGTTTTATTTATTGAATAATTTTCTATTTGTCTTTGATCACTTGCTTTCCATGGGAGGGTGTGAGTTTGAACCTCTAGCTTAAGGTATAAGGTATAACGGGCTAGTGTCCACAACTCCACGTCTGAGCGTGTATTTTGCGTCACGGGTGGTAAGTGTAGTCACTCGATCCACCCTAGCTCCTCGAAAAAGGCCAGCACACCCTTGATGTTGTTGACGATCTCTCGGAGAGTACCTGGGTTTCCGAAGTACTTGGCCCTGTATGTGGCGACCTCAGGGCAGTTTAGTAGCACGTGGGCTGCCGTCTCGTCCTTCTCCATGCATGCTCTGCACAGTGGGCTGTCTGTAACTCCAATGACAATCTCTGGCTTTTCGAATTCATGTGTCGAACAGAATTGATTATCACTTATGTTAACAGTGAAGGAATATAATTATCATGAGGCAACCAGTATACCTGAGATAAAAATAAAGTTCTCAATGATGCGTGTTGTCTGCCAACCCATACTAGGCCAGCGTGGTAGACTGACGCCTAAACCCTTATCATTCTGAGAAGAGGCTTGTGGCCATCAGTAAGATAGTATTGGGCTGTTTTGCCTAGCCTTTTCCCAACTATGTCGGTGTCAGCTTCCAGTCTAACCAGATGCGGCTGAATACCAGTATTTTACACGGAGCGACTGCCATCAGACCTCCTCAACCCAGTTACTGGGCAGTGCCAATATCCTAAAGTTAGACTGGATATCAGACTTTCGGGCTTCTGGCTACCCGTAACGACTGTCGTAAGTATTCGTATGACACCCGGGACCGACCGTATAACATGCTCTCCGAGGCACGGATGGGACTCGATGTGTAACGAACGGTCACCCATCCACGGATTGACCGCGGCACGCGCAGCTTAACCTCGGAAATTGTATGACCGGGACAGTATTGGGCTGATTACTCTATTATGCCTTATATTTATGAGCAAAGTACTTACTAAGTACTTAGCTCATTATATTATTTTGCTAATTACTTCTACCTTTTCAGAACAGCATTAGCAGAAGCTGAGCTAGAGTATGACCCTCAATACAAGAGCAAAGAAGTGTATGTCACATTCCCTCTGGAGAATCTACCATCAGTTGTACAGCATGCAGTTAAAGGGTAAGGTCCCACTTTTTTATTATTATTATTCAGCCATGATCATCCCGATGCAGGCAAAAGCCTTCCTACCCTCCTTCCACTCCTCTCGGTTTAAGGTTTTCTGCAGCCAATCCTTCCAATAAGTGTCTAGTTCGTCCCGCCATCTCCAGAAGAGCCTGCCGCGACGTCGTCTAACGTTGTGTGGGCTCCACAGCACAGCTCGTCCGACATGCGGTAGACGTGACCAGCCCAGTTCCATTTTAAGCTTGCGACTTTCTGACTAACGTCGGCGATCTGAGTTTTGGAGCGCAGTACACTATTCCTTATACGGCCTGATAACCGGAATCCTAAGATACTGCGCTCCATGGCTCGCTGGCAAACCCCGAGTGCGGACTTCTTATGTTTTGTCAAAGACCAAGTCTGAGCGCCGTAGGTGAGGATAGGCAGGTCCTACTATCTATACTATATAATATGTGTATTATAAAGAGGAAAGATTTGTATTTTTGAATTTATGTATGTAACGAATAAACTTAAAACTACTGGACTGATTTCAAAAATTCTTTTGCCGTTAGAAAGCTACATGATCACTGAGTAACATAGGCTATATTTATTACTGGAATAAAACTTCTTAAGCGGGGGGCGCCGTGAGGACACAGCTAGTACTCAATAAAATGTGTAGTGTCATAATTTGATTATCACATGCATTAACGGTAAAGGCAAACATCGTGAGGAAACCTGCACACCTGAGAGAGCACCAAAAACTTCTCAATGGTGTGTGTAGTCCGCCAACCCGCACCAGGTCAGCGTGGTGGACTTGACCTAAACCCTTCTCATTCCGAGAAGAGACCCGTGCACAGCAGTAGGATAGTAATCGGCTGATATTCTTATGTTATTATGTTGCCCAGGAAGAAAGTGTCAGCCATAATCTGGACGACCACACCTTGGACTTTGATCGCTAACCGCGCGATCTGCTACAACCCTGCAATGAAATACAGCATCGTGTCCCTGAGCAGTAGATCTGGGGACCTGTTCGTACTCGCCAGTGGACTTGTTGAGGCGATGCAGAACATGTTACAAGTGGAGATTAAAACGGTTACTGAGTTTGATGGTATGTACCGTTTTCATTAATTTTGCAACTGTAACGTAGCATTAGTTTTTTTGACTGAGTATATTTGTGTTTTGAGTAATGAGTCTCTGAAACTTGAAATAATGATTAATCTATACATATAAGGCCGCGTTCCACTTTGTCGTGACGACAGATAGTCGTGTAGTTTTAAGTGTCGTGGCTTATATATTTAAATGGAGGTGTTCACATATAGGACGACACGATTAACTGTCGTTCACAACTTGTTTTTGCAGTGACGAGAGATTGTCAAGTCAATGGGAACGGCTAGCGGGCCATTCTTCGAAAAATATTAACAAAAATTGAGAACGTCATTAGCATCATCCCAAAGTTAAGAATGCAGATGTTTAATATTATAATTATGATAATGAAAACTCTAACTATGCCGCTGCCGTCAAGCAATAAGACAAGAATAAAAACAATCTGACAATACTATAACGTTAACAACCCGGGAGAAGAATGATTTGTTAAAATAATGTTAAAAAATTTCGAATATTCGCCCTAGCACGATAGCCGTGAAACGATAAAATGTCGTCGCGATCCAATGGGAACATCTAGATACGATAGTCGCTAAACGATAAATTAATCGTCACGACATAGTAGTGGGAACGGGCCCTAATAAAAGTGTAACTGATCGCTGTCGGTACATGGAAGATATTTGAGAAAAACTATTATTTGGGATCTTTATTAACCCAATAGAACCCAAAACAATGATTTTTAGAATGTTTGTCTCTTTGTTCGTTTCTCTGTTTGTCTGTGCGTTTGTGCGCGCTAATCTCAAAAACGGCTTAACCGATTTGGTTGCTGTTTTAATTATGGTTAAATAAATTTATTTCTCAATAAGAAATTACAAAGATTTCACTTACTTGAGAACATATTTAGTATTTAAATATTATATTATAATAATAATATATATAATAATTAATAATTCAAATCAAACATTTAATCATTTTAATCATTTATTGCCTCGTTGGTCTAGTGTTGGCAAGCGCGACTGCTGATCGTGAGGTCCTGGGTTCGATACCAATGTCGGACAATATATTATTGTTTTTTTTCGTGTGGAATTCATCAGTAGCAGTCCTGAGTTTGGATTTGTGTCCTGTTGATGGCAATAGGCTCGCCCCCTGTTACATGGGCCTTAAACATAACGGCTAAATGAGGGTATTACACCTCTGCCCAACCCTTCGGGGGATACAGGTGTGATGTTATATTTTAATACATCCTCGTTATTATTTTACAAACAGCTAACTCAAATTAAACATTGCTATTTGCATCGTCCTTAGGGAACCACTTTCAAGGCACCACATACCACAATAAGCTGGTGAACCAAACGCTACCGTTCCTCGATGGAGACCACGTCACAGAAGGCAAAGGCACTGGTTTAGTGCACACTGCGCCCGCGCATGGCCCGGATGACTTTCTTATTGCGCTAAAGAACAATATGACTGTGGTAAGTCTGTTTTGAAATTAAATAAGTCGTTTAGCACCTCATATCGAGGGGTGCGAGGTAAAAGCCTATGTTATCTATGCTACATTTGTATCTATAATAATAATAAACACTTACATAACTAGATAGGTACCCACATAAACTTATATGTAAAAACTAAAACTACAGATAAGTACATTATAATTATATGTAATTAAAAACTAATAAATATAAATAGTCAAAACAATACTTACTATCAATATTGAATTAGGAATACGAAAATCTACCTAGATACTTCAATAAATAAATAAAAATATATACGGTCGAATTGAGAAACCTCCTTCTTTTTTGAATTCGGTTAAAAATTACTTACCAATTCCTTCCTCTCTCCTAATATTTTTGCGTGCCCAACAGGGTCCACGATGTACTATATATATTTACTCACCATCTATTAATACCATTGTGGAAAGCAAATAAAAGTTTGAGTTTGAGTTTGAGTTTGAAGCCAATATGTACCAAAAAGTTCCTATTCAGAAAATTGAGTTTGAAATTTTGATGACGTGAAAGTTAGTGTCATTATGTTAAATTAGATGGAAATTCTTAATAATTTAACTGTTAAATTATTAAGAATTACTTTCATGTTATCAAAATTTCAAACTCAATTTTCTGAATAGGAACTTTTTGGTACTTATTGGGTTTTACCTCGCACCCGTCGATATACATATGGCGTTAGGGGGGATGCATTTGTAGTACATTCGCGCTAAACAAATAGTGAGTCATCGTTTTCTTTGCAATTTGATTGGCCGGGTAAGCACCTCGACCAGTCAGGTTACAAAAAAATTTACTATTCACTATTTATTTAACGCGAATGGACTACAGTAGCTCTAAGTACGCGAAATATTATGTGAAAAATATTACGAAGATTTGTAAAATAACTATATTCCATTCTAGTAAAGATATTTATTTTTCTATACAGGGTGTAAACGAAATGATGTAATTCCTTCAAACCTCGTGATGTACTGCTGACATAGATTAACCCTGCACGGGATACTTTTGGATTCAATAAAAAAAAACAATAAACATGTGTTCTTAACGTGAGGCATTTTAGCGCCCCGAGTTATAAGACCGCGCGGCGAGCGATAGCCGCGCAATTCGCTCGGAGCGCTAAAATGTTAAGAACACATGTTTACTTCTGTATTTTTTTTATTTATTCAAAATTATCACGTGCTGGTTTATCTATGTCAGCAGTACATCACGAGGTTTGAAGGAATTACATGATTTCGTTTACACCCTGTATAAAATAAATATTTACGGAATGTCAACTTATACTAATATTTGTTACGTGCACGGATCGAACTTACAACCCATAGCGCATAAAGGTTGCACACATCTGTCAGCACGAAAAAATGCGATTCCGTGTTGACAGAGGTGTGTCAATAACCTGAAGTTCTTCATTTGTCCATACCATTACAGGAATGCAACGTCGACGAATCTGGCCGCTACACCAACTTAGACCCTCAACTCAACGGTCTCCCTGTCTTGGGCGAGGGTCAGGAGGCGATCATCTCCCGCCTCGGCGATGACGTCATACACAGGGGCGTGTACGTCCACTCGTACCCCCTGGACTGGAGGACTAAGAAGCCGGTCATTATCAGGGCTAGTCAGCAGTGGTTTATTGATACTGCTGCGTTGAAGGAGAAGGCTTTGGTGAGTTTAACTTAGATTTAACTTTTTATTATACCATCTATTTATAACATAACGCCTGTATTCCCCGAAGGGTTGGGCAGAGGTATATAGTAACACCCTCATTTCACCGTTATGTTTAAGTCCCATGTAATAGGGGCCGAGCCTATAGCCATTAACCGGGCACAAATCTAGACTCCGGGCTGCTACTGAGAAATTCCTAATGGAACAACCCGATCACACTTTGCCCGACCTGGGGATCGAACCCAGGACCCCATTCTCAGCGGTCGCACTTGCGACCACTAGACCAACAGTATCTTCTTTATATAATCCATAAGCTATCTTTTACCGCTACCCACGGGAGAAGGGGTGACGAATTTTTTGCCAGTACCCATCTGGCTAACACAAGTCACCAGTATTTTAATTTTTTGATGTAAAACATCTAATGCGGCATTCCGTACGGTTGTGAGAGTGGTTGTTGCGTGGCGACGCTCGCGATGGCAGGCACACGACGGCTGTTCCTGACGTCACATCGGGCCGTGCCAGCGGGTCGCATCTGTACTTTCTACGGGCTTCCAGAGCCTTCTACTTGTGCCCCCACCTTAGGCTCAGCCGCCGACCGGCTGCAGCTCGGACACTCACTCCGCCATTACCTTAGCGTGCGCACACGCATCGGCTGTCTTCTCATTATAATCAGCCACCTATCTATCGAAATATAGTCCTTATATTGAAGTCTAGTGATTTTAATTGGTCAGTCAAGACCGCTAGCAGCAAACCTGGAGCTTGGCATTTAAACAACGGCAGACCTTCGTAATTCGTCGGCCTTCTTCGGTTTGATTCGGCCAGTTTCTTTTTACAAATTGAGTTTCTATGTTTCACATCTGTCAAGCGTCCCGCGACAGCTTAATTTTTTTATCATCATTACTAACGACCCGCCCCGGCTTCGTACGGGTGCAATGTAGATACAAATGTGGGGCATATAAACCTTCCTCTTGAATCACTCTATCTATTGCTGAGAACTGCATTAAAATCCGTTGCGCAGTTTAAAAGATCTAAGCGTACAGACAGCGGGAGCGACTTTGTTTTATACTATGTAAAGAAGATAACTTTATTTCTTTCAACATTTTAATTCCAGGCAGCTCTAGATAAAGTGGAGATCCTGCCCCCTTCTAGCAGTGAGCAGTCCCGTCAGGGATTTCGCGCTCAGTTGGAGAAGAGACCATACTGGTGTATCTCACGACAGAGGGCTTGGGGCGTGCCTATACCAGCCGTGTACAGCCGTAATGAGGTCGTGGTGGACGAGTAAGTAATATCCAGTTAGATTTTAGAATTACATAACATCGCGCCTTGTACTCCCCGAAGAGTTCGGCAGAGGTATTTAAGTCCTATTTAATAGCAGGCGAGTCTATTGCCATTAACCGGCCACAAATCCAGGCTGCTACTGAGAAATTCTTAATGGAAAAACCCAATAACACTTTGTCCGACCTGGGAATCGAACAAGGACCCCATGCTCAGCATTCGCACTCGCGACCACTAGACAAACAAGGCAGTCTGATTAGAATTAAAAAGGTCTACTTTTTAGGTCTACATTCAGTTTTTCTAAACGCCATATTATAATTCAAAGTGCCGATGCCAGCCCTTTCAGCCTTTTTTTTATCTTTGGAAAATCCTCATGAATGTCCCTCTCCTGGGGAAGGCAAGGGGTCTGCCGGACTCTTACCGGCTAAAAATCAACGGTGTTCCTCCTCCTGACCGTACGGCCGGGGTCGCGGGATTTGTAAAAGCAGGCACCGCAACCAGCCCTTTCTGCCTACGTAAAACTATATTTAACACCAGTCTACCTCATTGGAATTATTATGGTAACGAGACCAGCTTCCTTACCATACCAACGTGACATTGAACTGAGTTCTTACTTGTAGGCGCATCATAGACAAGCTGTGCTCGTTGGTAGAGTCACGCGGTGCTGATGTGTGGTGGACCTGTGACGTCACCGACCTGCTGCCAGATGACGTCATTAAAGAACATCACTTGGATAGTAAAGAAGTTACTAAAGGAAAGGTTTGTGTTTTATTTAATTTGTGCTGGTTTCATTTAATTTTTAGGGTTCCGTACCGCAAACGGAAAAAGGGGATTCGTATAGGATCACTTTGTTGTCCGTCCGTCTGTCTGTCTGTTAGTATGTCTGTCTGTTAGTCTGTCTGTCTGTCAAGACCCTTTTTCTAAGGAACGGGTGGAGGCCGTGGAGTTATCAAGTTGAAATTAATATCAAATACTCAAGTCTTCAATCTCTTAGTGCTTGGCCAGACTGGCAGCGCGGTGTACGGAACAGCGCGGGTGCGGGAACGCGCGCGATTTACCTGTCCGCAGTGGAGCGTGGCTTCGTTCTGAGCGTTGTCGTGTCCAGTGTTTGTCAAAATATAATATGGATGAAGAAGACTTATTTTTACTGGAAAATTCTTACTAAAAAACGATGTTTCGACATCCACAGTGCAGATCGTGCTTGAATAGCACTTATTAATTCTTCAACATTAAATTTTGAAGACGCCATCACAACAACGCGCGTGGTCAGCTCGAACTAGTTTGAGATCCCCCGCTCCCGCGCGGGTTATCGCTTGCCGCCCGCGCTCTCACTGCGGCCACTTGTATGAACGAGTTATGGCGTGAGCTACCCGCGCGCTCCCCGCGCCCGCGTGCCCGCGCCGCTCCCCGCGCCCGCGTGCCCGCGCCGCTCCCCGCGCCCGCGTGCCCGCTCCGCTCCCCGCGCCCGCGTGCCCGCGCCGCTCCCCGCGCCCGCGTGCCCGCGCCGCTCCCCGCGCCCGCGTGCCCGCGCCGCTCCCCGCGCCCGCGTGCCCGCTCCGCTCCCCGCGCCCGCGTGCCCGCGCCGCTCCCCGCGCCCGCGTGCCCGCGCCGCTCCCCGCGCCCGCGTGCCCGCTCCGCTCCCCGCGCCCGCGTGCCCGCGCCGCTCCCCGCGCCCGCGTGCCCGCGCCGCTCCCCGCGCCCGCGTGCCCGCTCCGCTCCCCGCGCCCGCGTGCCCGCGCCGCTCCCCGCGCCCGCGTGCCCGCGCCGCTCCCCGCGCCCGCGTGCCCGCTCCGCTCCCCGCGCCCGCGTGCCCGCTCCGCTCCCCGCGCCCGCGTGCCCGCGCCGCTCCCCGCGCCCGCGTGCCCGCGCCGCTCCCCGCGCCCGCGTGCCCGCGCCGCTCCCCGCGCCCGCGTGCCCGCGCCGCTTCCCGCGCCCGCGTGCCCACTATGGACACTCAAATGAAGTTCTTCTGTTTGAGCTCGCCGCACCGCGCCCGCCCCGCGCCCGCGTTTTCAATCTGGCCAAAGGATAAGAGCTGTGAAAAAATCAAACTTCCAAGTCAACGCAACCAAAAGATACGGCCGATTATGCTGCATATTTTGACACTCGCAAAGGAATCAAAACCTATAGGGTACTTTGTTAACCTAGAATCATGAAATTTGGCAAGAAGCAATGTCTTAAATATTTTTATTGTGATGTAATCCACTACAAGTTACGATTTTTGAATTTTTCCCTTTACGCACTATTAATGAGAAAAATCCGATAACCGTAAATTTTTAGTTACATCACAAAAATAAAATGTACGGAACCCTCAGTGCGCGTGTACGACTCGCACTTGGCTGGGTTTTGTTCTATAATTTTATTTATATTTAATTCCATCTAATTGACTGAAAGACAACGCCAATTCACCAAAAAGACTGGGATAATAAATGCTGCACTGGTTTCCAGGACATAATGGACATCTGGCTAGACTCAGGGCTATCTTGGAGCACCTTGGGAGGTCGCACAGCTCGCCTGTACTCTGAGGGGGTCGACCAGCTGACCGGCTGGTTCCAAGCGTCGTTGTTGACTTCTGTGGCGTTGACTAACGAAGCGCCTTATAAGTAAGTTTATCATCATCATGTTCTGCCTAGCCTTTTCCCAACTATGTTGGGGTCAGCTTCCAGTCGAACCAGATGCGGCTGATTACCGGTATTTTACACGGAGCGACTGCCATCAGACCTTCGCAACCCAAACGTTGGGCCGGTTGTCAGACTTATAGGCTTCTGGCTACCCATAATGACTGTCATAGGTGTGGTGGCATCTATCACGCCACATGCGAACTACGTAGCACGACGATTGACTAGCAGACTACAGCGACAACAATGACAGCTGTCAAATGAAACGTCACATTTCCTGCATCGCGATATCAAGATTTGACACTTAGATAGTATATATACAACTTCCCAACAGTGCCGGTTGGGCAATGGCCCGCCAGGCATAAGACCCGCCTGGTAGGAGCACCTTCCCTTTTCGTTGAAGGAAGACTATACCTCGTTCCTCCACATAGGTATTCGTATGACACTCAGTACAGACAATTTAACGTGCTCTCTGAGGCACGGAGGGGTCTCGATGTATAACGAAACGGTCACCCTTCCATAGACTGATCGCAGTAAAATCGTATGATCCTCGCGGTTGTTAATTAGCCAAGAGCTCCTCTTTGACATATCGTCATCATTATGGTACAACTAATTTTTTTGTTTTTGCATTATTACTTTTGTGAGACACCTTCATAATTTTTAATTGATTGCGGTTTGTTCTCATGTATTTTTCGGGATTGCCCTACTAGTATCAGACCCAAACGGAACCCTCAATCGTGAGCTGAACACGCGGTGAGATCGCGAGTGCTCAGCTCATTTTTTTATTTTAGATAGGTTTGACTCTTGGCTCTAGTCTAGGTCAGAGGTGACAGAGACAAAGTCTACAATGGAGTGAGCTTACCCAGAAAAAGCCTGTTCACTTTAACTTTGAAGAGATTCGGGTTGTATGCGTTCGGGAACACAGATGTAGGTAGTGACTTCCACTCTTTTGCCGTGCGCATTATGAAGGATGTTTGGAAGCGCTTAGTGCGAATTGGTGGAATGGCAACTAGGTATGGATGGTAACTTGCAGTGCGTCTAGATGTCCGACGGTAGAAGGGGGGGTGGGATGAGGTTGTGGCTCATGATTAAGAGCTCCAGAAAGAACAACCAGTAGAAACTCTCACTAATTATATCGAACTTTATTTTTCTAGGTCGATATTCGTCCACGGTTTCGTTGTGGATGACAAGAAGCGGAAGATGTCCAAGTCTATAGGCAACGTTATTGACCCCCTCACCATTATCCAGGGAGGCAAGGATAAGAATAGCCAGCCGGCGTATGGCGTTGATACTCTAAGGTAAGTTGTATTATGATTTACAAATCTGGTTATAGGATTGACTAAATGATAAATAAATAATAAATGATTTTTATTTCTGGAAATGGAGTGGAGCATAATTGTGAAGAAGTCGGATTGTTAATAAATACGTTGCCACGGAAATTGTTGACCTATCAAAATTAATTGCGAGTGTATAAAAGACATACAACATAATCTTGTAGGGGTGCATCTATCATTACTGTAGAGGACAACCAGTCAAAACACACAATTTACTGAAAGGCACTTGCCGTATTTATTTCACAGTATAAACCTATTTACATTACAATAGAAATTCTAAACTTTAAACTTAAACATTGACACTCATTCGGTAAAAAACCTAAGCAACTACACGTTCTTCTTGCTTCACTTCAGGCTTCAGGCTTCAGGATTCAGGATTCAGTTCTTCATGTCCGATGAATGAGTGCCGCCGGTGACTGCCGCTGCCAGGATCAGTAACAATGCTTAAAATGCACCTCATTAAGTATCGTTCAGAGGGGCGCAAGTTGTGGATAGTATGGCCCCACGACACTTGCTATCTACCAACATATTTTTCTGAGTTTAATATCTGTAGCTAGTGGTCATGTTGTGCTATATACTATGACGTATTTTATTACCTTGTTTACTTCATCTATCATTACGCCTGTATTTCCTGAAGGGATAAGCAGAGGTATATAGCAACACCCACATAGCTACTTTAAATGTTATTTACATGAATATGTACAAATTAGGCTTGCTGTCCGCAACAATTACAGTTATAGCTAATATCGGTATGTCAGGATTGGGAGTATGGTAAATAAAGTAAATTAAACCAACATAGACTCTCCACCACTGAGAGTACTTTTAATTGGGTTAGTGATTAGATACAGAAGCTAGTTCACAATATATCACAATATGATAATTTACAAAAGATGAGAAAATAAGGACAAGCAAATCAGATATAAAAAGTCAGACTTCTTCGGCGGTTCGACATGGAATCCTCTGCTCCGTCGCGTCGAATGACCACTGTTTTTATAACTTCGGGTACGTTGATTCATCTTGATGGATACCCTCCTATGTCAACATTGTCCAGTGTTACCAGCTACCGATAACAAGTGTGATTTCAGTTCATTAATAGAATTTTTTTGATACGTTTGGCGCAGTGTCTGGGCTCTTGTCTGCGGCACAACGAATCACGAGTACGATTCCCAGACGGAACAAGTATTTGTATTGCCTACAGATAATTGTTTCAGTTCTAGTTCTTTGTGTATGTGAAGATTTGTATTTGTAAACGCACTTACGACACAAGAGTGTTCCGAATGAGGAGCAAAGTTAAAAAATAACTCATTTCTATAAAATTATTTTTATTTACAGATGGTGGGTAGCTAGCCACTCGACACAGCACTCCCAAATAATAATAAGCAAGAAACTTCTCGATGACTGCCAAACAGAGCTTATCAGAATCAGAAATATCATGAAATATCTTCTAGGAGTCGTCGCCGATGTACAGAAAACCGATTTTTCCCGAAAACCGAGTTTGAACTATTTTGACAGTTACATGGTTAAAGAAACTGAGGATTTTGTTAACCAAATTAATGAAAGTTACAATAATTTTAGATACAATCATGTAGCACAAACCATTTTGTATTTTATTAGCAATAAAATCTCTGGTTTATATTGCCATTGCATAAAAGATAGGTTGTATTGCTCTCAAAGAGATTCCGACGAAAGAGTATCAGCTCAATTAGTCGTACATACGATTTTAGTCTCTCTGTGTAAAGCTTTAGGGCCGATATTGCCGCATTTGATCGAAGAAGTCTGGCAATACCACCCGTTGTATAAAAAACCATTTTATTTTACCGAAAATTTACCGGTTTTACGGCAAAGTGAGATAGATACATCACTAATGGACGCCATCTTGGAATTGAAACGGGAAATATGTGTGTTGGCAAAGAATGAAAGTCTGAAAAAATTTGAAGCCAATATTGTATTGAATTCAGATTTGTATGATAAATTAAATAATTTAAATAAGTCTGACGGCGTAAACGATAGTGTTTTGTGTGAGATTTTAGAACTGTCATCTGTCAGTTTCACAGTTAAAAACGGCGAGAAAGATACGCACATTGAGTTGTCACAGAGTAAAAATGGGCAGTGTTTGAGGTGTAGGAAATATAATGTCACGGATGATAACGATAAATGTATGAGGTGTGAAAAAGTTTTGAATAAATTATAAATAAATATTGCAAGTAGGTAAAATTGAGATAAGTGCACATAGATGGCAGGAGGTATTTTAGGGAGCTTATATTCCCCGAAGGCTTGAGCAGAGGTGTATAGTAACACTCTCATTTCGCCGTTATGTTTAAGTCCCATGTAATAGGGGGCGAGCCTATTGCCATCAACCGGGCACAAATCCAATCTCCGAGCTGCTACTGAAGAATTCCACATGAAGAAACCCAGTAACACTTTGCCCGACCTGGGGTCGAACCCAGGACCTCACGATCAGCAGTTGCGCTTGCCACCACCACACTAACGAGGCAGTTGAGCCCAAATCAAATTAAAACAGTTGCCAATCGCAAATTGTACAGTACTCGCCATACTTAACAGCCGGTCTGAAGTTCGTGAAGACTGGTTGCGCAGTAAAAATAATAATTGTAAAATGACAGCGCCACCATTCGCCTGACTTCAGAGCGGATAAATTAACCTGCAGAATTCGTTTTCTATATAATGCAATTGTCTATAGAAATTATATTTGCCTGGTTGGTATAGTGGTCGCAAGAGCGACTGCTGCGCATAGGGTCTTGGGTTCGATCCCCAGGTCGGGGAAAGTGTTATTGGGTTTTTCCATTACGAATTTCTCAGTATCAGCCCGGAGTCTGGATTTGTGCCCGGTTGATGGCAATAGGCTCGCCCCCTATTACATGGGACTTAAACATAACGGTGAAATGAGGGTGTTACAATACACCTCTGCCCAACCCTTCGGGGAATACAGGCGTGATGTTATGTATTTCGCCATATTATGACGTTTAAGCTGTCAAACTAACTTCAATTCAGTCGCCCTAGTGGGCGTCAAAAACTAGAACCAAGATGGCGTCGACTGCGTGATCTATGTGAGGTTCGGAACGTATAATTCGTTTTGATGAGTCCAATAGATTGCATTTGGTGTTTAGGGTCTGATGATGGAGCTAGGCGATGGACAGTGGAACTCTGCAGTGGCTAATAGAAAACCCCTCAAGTTTGGCAGTCGACGCCATCTTGGTTCTAGTAATTTGACGCGCCCTGTAAGATTTGTATAGGTGTGCTTAGGGGCCATTCAAGTATTACGTAAGCAGAATTTTAGTAATTTTCGACCCTTCCCTCCCCCTTGTCAGCAAAAGTAAGCAAACCTCTACCCCCTCCTATGCTTACGTAAACATTGGAATATATTTTTTTTAATCTGTTCACGTTTCTTTATTGTTATTCACGAGCAGCAGTTTTCAAGTCTAGAAAAATAAGTAAATAAATAAATATTGCTGACGTAATCACCACCAAGACGCCCCCGACCCCATGTCATCAAAACTAAAAACTAAGCAAAGACCCCCTTACCCCCCTTTGGTGCTTACGTAATATTTGAATGGCCCCTTACTCACGCAAGTGAAGTTCGTTCGCTTCAAGGCTATTCCTGTTCTTATGTAGATCGTATAGATAGTATTTGTATATACTTAATGTATTATGTATGATAGTTTGTTATCAAATAAATTATTTAAAAAATAATTGTTAAACGAAGTTGTAGTTTTATTGATTTTAATATAAAACCTATTGCTGCTATCTTCTGTCGTATCGGCACGAGCTTACGAGAACAGCTCATGTCGTGGTGAAAAGATTACCCAGTTAGCAAGGTTGGTAGCGGAGCTGACTGCCCAGGGTGCGACGGACGTAGGGTATCGTCATACGTGGAAGCTCTTAATAAATTCCTATAGCAACCATGGTCCGGAAGTAACATATCGGATGTTTCTACTATCCCCAACGAAAAATGGCTTGATGTCATAATCGTAGGTATGGTAGATTCGTGTAGTCTGGCCGTTTTAATTTTGTATAAAAGGTAAACAAACGTTTGATCGTCAAACGTTCATTCTGCTTTAAGAATTGTAGAAATAAAAAAAAATTCTATGGTTAAAAAATAAACGCTTGTAACCGAAAGAAGCTTATGCCTGCATCCTGCCTGTCCTAACCTACGGTGCTCAAACTTGGTCACGTACTGAAGAACAAAAGTCCAAACTAAAGATTTGCCAACAAGCAATGGAGTGTAGTATCCTCGGTGTTAAACTAACCTATCGTGTTAGAAACACTACCCTTCGCTCTATAACGCAAGTAGCAGATGTTGGAGAAAAAACAGCGAGGCTTAAGTGGTCATGTCGCTCGAATGCACTCGGATAGATGGGCAAAGATCGTCACTCACTGGACGCCTGAAGGAGGACGTCGTCGTCGAGGTCGGCCGCGGCGTAGATGGCGCGACGGTCTAGACGTGTTTGCGGGGCTCACATGGTTAGAAACGGCACAAAATAGAGAGGTTTGGGAAGCAAAAGGAGAGGCCTTTGCTCAGCAGTGGCACATTCAATATGCTACTAAAAAAACGAAAAAGAATAAACATAAAGATTTTCTAAAAATATACAAGGTTAGTCGGAAAGGGGGTACTAAGCCGTGGGCCACTTAAAGTATCACTGATGACTATTTTAAAGCAAGTGTTAAAATTTCCAAATTCGATAATTTTTATTTGCATGCAAAAAGATTTTTATTTTAGTTTTTTCAAAATAAAATCATACTTGCTTTAGTTATGAATTCAGAAAATTAAGTTTCTAATCCGTGACCCCAAATAAGACCTAAATTGTAAAAACAGCTGATCATAGCTACGGACGGATAGATTTTAGCATATTTTTTACGAAATCTTTGAAAAGCTATTTCTCTTAAACTATCGAGTTTCGGGGAAAGATGTAGAACAAAAGTTATCTCTTATTATGGGTACTTTAACACCCTTTCGGCTTAGTACCCCCTTTCCGACTAACCTTGTATTTGTCAAATTAATGTTTCATGATTTATATCAAAACATCTTTCATAGTTTGTTTACCTTTTATACATCATTTTAATGGCCGAACTATAGTTTAATCCGGCTCGAACTGGCTCGAGCCAATTATTCTCGATTCCGAACTATTGGACTGGAACGTCCACTAATCTTATTTGCATCGTATTTTGAACGTCCGCGAAATGGGTGGTAACTATTTTATTGTTTTCTGTTGGTTTGACAAAAGTTACGAGTTGGAAATGATCGCTTTAACAGGTAAACGTCCGTCGCTGAATGTGGGCGTCCCAATGGACGTTGAAAGAGGAAATTGCCCATCTTATGGTCACTCAAGAGGCGCTGGAATGGTTTTCCTCTTACCTCCGGGAGCGTCAGCAGTCAGTTCATGCGGGTGACTTCTCATCGAGTTGGTGTGACCTGGAAATTGGCGTTCCACAAGGCGGTATTCTATCTCCTCTTCTGTTTTCTATATTCATTAATCTCACTACCCCCGAGCTTCTTTCTGCGTATCATCTTTATGCTGATGACTTACAATTATATTCTCAAGCTAGTGTAGATAGTTTGTCTGTTGCGATTAATAATTTGAACCGGGATTTGAGAGCTTTAAAAAGTTGGTCCGATAGGTTTGGTGTGGTAGTTAACCCTACTAAGTGCCAAGCTATCATTGTAGGTAGCTCTCGAAACTTAGACAAGTTAGATATCTCAACTTTACCACTAGTCTTGTTCAGCGGTATGATCATTCCATTTAGCTCCGATGTTAAAGATCTTGGCTTGCACATCGACAGCACCCTTAGTTGGAGAACACAAGTCACTAATGTAAGTCAGAAGGTAAAGGCAACATTGCGGTCGCTCTATCGCTTGAAAAAAAATCTCCCATCTAATACAAAAACAATGTTAGTGCAGAACAATGTTAATCCTTTCCATAATTGACTATGGGGATGTGTGCTACTATGACCTGAATGCAGATCTCAACAAACTCGACCGCCTTCTTAATAACTGCATTCGATTCGTTTTCAACCTTCGCAAGTATGATCACGTGTCGGCATATCGATCCCTACTAAAACGGATGCCTATTCGTCAGCGTAGAGTGATGAGGGCACTGACTACCTTGTTCTCTTTTCTCGACTCTCCTACTTCCCCTACTTATCTTACCCCTCATTTTCAGTATATATGCTCTAATCACAACCGAAATCTTCGCTTCTCGAATAATCGTCTTTTACAATGTCCCTCTCACCGCTCTGACTTTATACACTCTTCTTTTTTTGTCCAATCTATTCTTCTCTGGAACGCGCTTCCCTTAAAAATCAGGATGGCCAACAGTCGCTATTCCTTCAAAATTAAATTACGTGAACATCTCCACAAGAAATTGGCAAAATCATCTCAGCACTGATTTATTCTTTACTATATTTTTGTAGGTATTATATAATACTATTTATATAATATGTTATTAGCGCTATTTAATTAAAGGTCAATAGCTTTTTTATTTTTATTTATTTGTTTATTTATTTAAGCATGCTATTTATCTATTTGGAACTGGTTTACATCAGTTACGTCACAATAGGTTCAGTTGAAAACCAGACGCTATAGCGTCAGGCACTAGTGGTCTGACATTTATGCTGAACTGAACCTATTTGGCGCAGCCGCTAGACACACAGCTACTTTAATTTTGGTTTTCTCTCTTATGAAATTTTGTCTGTGTGTCTGACTGCTTTCGTGCCAAATTTCTTTCTTTCATTTTTACGAATGCATGCTTACACACATCGGGGCCCCTGTAGGCCGGTGGCCCCGTATCTATGATATAGCTAATATGGCGGTAGCTACGCCCCTTATCACCATGCTTGGCAGACACTTTGGTGATAGCAGTTTGTGGTTATTATCAGACAGGAGCAGCAGTTTTAAGCAGTGATAGCCTAGTGGTGTGACCGTCGGACTTCCAAATCATAGGTTTCGAGTTCCAACCCAAGGCGCGCACCTCTGACGTTTCGGATTCATGTGCGTTTTCTATAATTATCACTTGCTTAAAAACGGTGAAGGAAAAATATCGTGAGGAAACCTGCCTGAGAGATATTTCTCGACGGCATGTGAAGCCAAATCAGAGGTCCATGGGCGGCATAAACTCTGTCACCAAGTTAGTCTCCAACCACACGAAAAGAAGAAGAAGAATCAGACAGGAGGACATCTGTCTATCCTATTGTCGTATCCCTTAGGGTGGTTCCGCACTTCGTCCAATCCAAGTCCAAGTAAATATGATCCTAACTGGTACTATTTGTATGAACAGTTGTGCTCTGCATCCGATCCAAATTTCATAGATTTTCAGCCGAGTCTCCTATGATTGTCTTTTCCTGGATTCGGATTCGGAGCTGCAGTGTACAACGCTCTGTCGGTTTTATGACACACATCTTTATGGGAAAAGGCTGGTCTGGGCGCGAATCACATGGAAAAGATAGCAAACGAAGAATATTTCCAGACTACATTTATGGTTAGACTCTATTCCAATCTTAAAAGTTTTTTTAAAAACAAGTTTTTATCTTCCGGCCTCATCATCAGACCAGCTCAATGGTACCATGTTATTGCATTGTCATCGAAGTTATTTAAGCCTGCTAAACAGATCAATCGGATGCCAGCAAGTGCTTGAAACATTTATAAATAATGCAATCAGCGCGTTACTTTGCGGAAATCCATGACATACAAATATAGGTACAATAACAATATTCCGACAAGCTTGGATGCAGTTTTCTAGAATAGTTTGTTTAACTAACACAATGATAAGTCAATAATTAACAATATTGTATATTTTATAATTATAAACATATCGTTTCGATACTCGTTCGAACTTTTACTAGTAACCGGTGTTCCTCATTGTGTGTGAATGAGTTTTGAGGAACAGGTAAATGTCTTAATCCATGATATGAAAAATGGATCACACATTTTGAACCGGAAACATACGAACAAAGAAAGTTTTGCTTGTATAAATAAAGAGAATTCCAGTTTTAATTTGATCATGATCTAGCAAAAGTAAAATTACATAATTATGTTGCAACGTAATGCATAACAAATTGCACGTAATTGCATTTTTATCTCAACACGGCTGAAAGGGCTTTAAGCATAGGTACGACTAACGCTAGATTAGTCGTGTGTTTATTAGCGAGTGCACGGCCTGACTCTATTATTTATGTTCTTCATCTTTTCGTGTGGTTTGTTACTAACCTGGTGTCAGAGTTTATGCCGCCCATGGGCTTCTAACTTGGCTTCTGTGTGGCTCTTGGCATGTTTGTGGCCTGCGGGCGGTGGGTTAGGGGACCCGTCGCCCGAACAGTATCAAGCCCGAGAAGGCGGCGCGTAGTATGCCGCGCACACCTCTCAGGAGGACGTGGGGCAAGGCCCCACAGAGGAGAGGTCCGCCAGGGGCTGGCGGACCGGGACCTGCCGGGGTTGCGGTGCATGCTTTTGCGAATCCCGCGACCCCGGCCGATGGTCAGTAGGAAGAACACCGTGTAAAAAGCCGGTAAGAGTCCGGCAGACTCCGTCGCCTTCCCCGGGCGAGAGACATCCATGAGGGTTGCCCACGAAAAACAAAGAAAAGAACTGTGACTATTCAACGTTTCGCCGACCAGAAACGATTTATCAAACACTTTCCATTATTCGTTTACTGAGTGCGTTCAGAAACAAGTGGTTTTTATTGATTATAGTTCGAACCATTATTTTACAAGCTTTTATTTAAATTGCAATGTATAGGTATTTAGGTATATGTTCGGTTGAAATCTTGAAACTAAATTTTGAACCACTTCCTCTTATCCTACGGAGTTGAACTTTTACACGGTGGTTCAAATCCAATGACAATATATTTTTATGGTAAGAATGAGCTGAATGGATATTCAGGATTAGCTCCAGAAAAAGGAACTCTTCAACGGTAAACAGCACAGACACGAAATTTTGTGTATGCATTTAATTATGGTAGCTGGTTTTAAGTTTTACCGGATATGGTTTCTGCACTTAGGGTTGGGGCCTGACTAGGGAACTCCTCAATGGTTAGCAGCACAGACATGAAATGTTGTATACGCATTCAATTGTGAAAGTTCGTTACAAGATTCACCATGACATACTAAAAACGAAAATAATAGTAAAAAAAAAACATTTTTAAAAACAAGCTTTTATTTAAATGGTTTAAAAAAAGAAAATAAACTTTAAATTAAATCAAACCCATCAATTTATTACGTTATACAATTAATTAATTTAATTATGATACTGATAATATTACCATTACCGCCCCTTCACACAGCGGATCCGTTTCAACGGATCCGTCAGTACTGGATGTTTTGTAGACACCTGTGTCGATGGATCGGTTAAACAAAATGGCCGATGCGTCGCGTCTGGCAGACGGGATACGATAAAAATTACGGGTCCAGTATTTTTTACTGGATTCGGAATACTGTCATGTGTGTGAACTCGCTCATTCAACTACAGGCACCATTACCGAAATAAAAACGGATCTGCTAAAACGGATCCTGTAAACGGATTCCGTGTGAACTAGCAGTTAGATTGTAAATTATTTAATAGAGCAAAGGCTGAAGTGTTTATTATCAAACATAGCTAAAAACAATACTGATAAAAACAGCTTTAAAACAAAGTAAACTGCATTGAAATCTGTCCATCCGTTTGGGAGTTACGGTGCCACAGATATACAGATACACAAAGGGATCAAGCTTATAACGCTTACTATTCTAATTTCATGTTAAAAATACATAGCATAATGAGCAAATTACTATCCCACTGCTGGGCACGGGCCTCTTCTCAGAATGAAAAGGGTTTAGGCTTTAGTCTACCACACTGGCCTGGTGCGGGTTGGCAATAGGCTCGCCCCCTATTACATGGGACTTAAAAACATAACGGGGAAATGGGGATGTTACTATACACTTCTGACCAACGCTTCGGGGAATATAGGCGTGATGTTATATTATGTAAAATAAGTAAATTAGGTGTTGTCTATTATTAAAGATTACAAATGTTAAATATTGTTAAGTATTATGTTTCCTACAAGTAGTATATTGTAAGCACTCCTACCGACTGTGGCACTGGTTTATCTTCAGTAGCGTAACTATAGGGTGACAGGGCTGGCAAAATACCACGGGCCCCCGGTCCGAGAGGCCGCGAGCTCAGAAGTAACCTAACATTTTTAACAAAATTAAGTAAAAATTATAATCTTATACCTTTAAACGAGCAATTCTTGTTTTCATGAAACTTAGTATGCAGGGGGTTTCGGGGACGATAAATCGATCTAGCTAGGTTTAATTTTTAGAAAACGTCGTTTTATCCGCGTTTTCAGGTAATGAAAAACTGCTACAATATTATTAGAATACAAAGGTAAATTTCGCCACCAACTACAAGGTTATAATAGCTTAGGTGGGAAATCGTGCGGTCCCGAAACTAGAAAACCCCGGATCGAATCCAGATGATAATTTTTTCCCCTTTTCTTTTCAAGTTCCTTCTTTTTCTTTTTTCCTTTTTTATTCTTTCCAAAAAACACGATTTACCAAAAAAAAACTGAGCAAAGCTCGGTCATCCAGGTACTCTATACTAATATTATAAAGCTGAAGACTTTGTTTGTTTGTTTGTTTGAACGCGCTAATCTCAGGAACTACTGGTTGGAATTGAAAAATTCTTATTGTGTTGGATAGTCCATTTATCGAGGAAGGTTATAGGCTATATAACATCACGCTACGATCAATAGGAGCGGAGCATAAATGAAAAATGTTGCAAGAACGGGAAAAATCTCCTCCTGTGCGAAACCGGGACGGGCCGCTAGTACGTAATAAAATGCTTTTGAAAATTAAATTTATTAGATATTTAACTAAAATGCACGTACAATTGATAATTCTGTTGAGTAACTACTTCAGTGATTTATTAAAATTAAATTACAACGTGACGATTTTTACTGCGGCCCCATCCAATGAATTTGCCACGGGCCTCTGATGGTATAGTTACGCCAGTGTTTATCCCAGTACCTACAGGCACCTAACATTGTAATACCTTTAAGGCAGGGATGCATAGAATTATTAAGACTAGGGGCCACTCGGGCTGACTATGAGCTAAAAGCGGGCCAGGGGCATTCTTCGAAAAATATTAACAAAAATTGAGAAAGTCATTAGCATCATCCCAAAGTTAAGAATGTAGATGTTTAATACTATAATTATGATAATGGAAACTCAAACTATACCGCTGCCGTCAAGCAATAAGACAAGAATAAAAACAATCTGACAACACTATAACATTAACAACCCGGGAGAAGAATGATTTGTTAAAATAATGTTAAAAAATTTCGAATATTCACCCGCCACCACAATTAAAAAACAATAAAAAAAAATGAAATATAGTTTTATTTGAAAAAAGAAGTGTTGGGCATTTAAAAAACTTAAAAATATTGCAGTATTTTCATACAAATGCATAAAAGAATTTAATTTGCTGGCAGGCCGCATGTATATTGTCAAAGGACCGCATTCGACCCTCGGGCCGCGGTCTGCACATCCTTGCTTTAAGGTCATAGCTCATTAGAGCCACCCGACCAGCACTGCTTCGTCGCTCAACGTCCACCCGTTGTCGACAGGTGGCCCACGGGTGGACCCGGCGTTGTCGTCCAGAAGAAAGCTTAATACACGAAATGTTAGAAAAAAGAGGGTGAATATTGGACCGCTCAACGAGTGGACGCCGCGTAGTACACTCGCTGTCCACGCGTGGACAGCTAGAGAGCGAGGCGGCCCGGTGACGGTACGGAGTAGATGTAGTGGTCCATATAAAGAGTACTAACCGCAAAAGGCGAGGCTACCACTGATAAATCAGCCCTCATCAAGCTGTCTCCCTCCAGCAACGCCCTAAGCCGAAGTCCGAGTCCCATTAGGGGACGCCGTTAGTGCTGTTGTGGCTAGTAGTCATGATGTTAGTAGTAGTAGTTAGCTTTTACTCGTCCCCGTTGGTTGGAGACCCTTCAGGTTTCGCCAATAACTGTCCGGTTACGTAGAGAAACGGTCCGCAAGACCACCCATAAAAAAAAACAATGCGAGGCGGTACTGGTCGGGTGCCGGGGTGGCTCTAATGAACTATGACCTTTATTCCTAAGATTTATATTGTACTAGCGGCCCGTCCCGGCTTCGCACGGGTGGAAATTTTTCCCGTTTTTGCAACATTTTTCATTTATGCTGCGCTACTATTGGTCGTAGCGTGATGTTATATAGCCTATGACCTTCCTCGATAAATGGACTATCCAACACAAAAATATTTTTTCAATTCCAACCAGTAGTTATGAGATTAGCGCGTTCAAACAAACAAACAAACTCTTCAGCTTTATAATATTAGTATAGATTTTACTATTGTTCTGCCTAGACTTTTCCCAACTATGTTAGGGTCAGCTTCCAGTCTAACCAGATGCGGCTGATTACCAGTATTTTACACGGAGCGACTGTCATCAGACCTCCGCAACCCAGTTACTAGGCAATGCCGATATCGTAAGGTTAGACCGGTTGTCAGATTATCAGGCTTCTGTCTTCCCGTAACGACTGTCATAGGCATTCGTATGACACCCGGGCCCGACTGTTTAAAGTACTCTCCGAGGCACGGAGGGGTCTCGATGTGTAACGAACGGTCACCCATCCACAGACTGACCGTGGCAAGCGCAGCTTAACCTCACAAATCGTATGATCCGCGCGTTTAATAATTAGCCACGAGTTCCTTCTTTGTATTTTACCATTCTGTTTCTAAATAAATATTTATTATTATTAACCATAATATTTTGTGCCAACAACCTTTTAAATTGCCCAATATTTCATATTTTCTTTGTCAATATGCGGGGCGTCAATCTTACAGTATAAGTGTTTGATAATCTGTCTTTGAGCATTATTTATCAAAGGGCAAACTAGGCATCGCATATTTTTAGAGAATAAACAGATTTGTTAGCATCAATACGCATTTCACGCACAGATAATGTTTTTTTTATGAACAAGCGTACTGTTATGATCAGAGATCGGATAATCGAATGCATATTTGCCTAAAGTTCAGGTGTTGGCTAATATGGAATGCACTTTTGTATCGAAAAATCCCGCAATTCCGGGATCGTCAAACTTAGTGTTCTGTAGAATGGAATCATATTTACCTAGAATTGGATGCATATTTATTTATTTACATACCTAAAGTTGTACCTTTTTTTAAACTAATACAGACGCACCCCTCACTTTCTTACACCCTACATACACATATATTTGAATCGGGGGTTAAAAATTAACTTTTAAGCAATTACGAGTATATACATTGATTAGTTATGTAATCCCGTGATACCGGTTTTTTTTCTAATAAATTATTTTCAGAAGCCGTTTCCATACTTTTGTAGCGAAAAATTAACTTTAGGTAAATATGCATCCGATTATCCGATCTCTAGTTATGATACAACAGAGATCGAAAAACCTTTAAAAAAAAAATCTAAATTTGAACTGCCTTGTTGGTCTAGTGGTGGCAAGCGCGACTGCTGATCTGGCCTTCACAGTCCTGGGTTCGATCCCCAGGTAGAGCAAGGGGTTTTCCGTGTGGAACTCCTCAGTTGCCAGTTGATGGCAATAGGCTCGCCCCCTATTATGTGGGACTTAAACATAAGGGCGAAATGAATAACAATAATAAATATGCGATAGTAAAAAAACTGTATCTACGGCAATATTTCTATGCCTATGTTCAACAGTGGAAGTAAACGGAGTGTTATGCATGATAATGTTTTCAGAAGTTAAGATTACGGGCTTTTTTGAATTTCAATAATTAAACTTGTTAACAAAAAAGAAACCGACTTCAAATTGTCTATCTCCGAAGTTCTTCATTAGATCTTCACCAAATTTAAATGAGACCACTCCGAAAGAATACTCTTTCAAACAAAAAAAATCATTAAAATCGGTTCACAATTAGCAAAGATATCGTGGAACAAATATACAAAAAAAAGAAACACAGTCGAAATGAGAACCACCTCCTTTTTGGAAGTCGGTCAAAAAGTCACTATAATGGTCCATTCTCCATATAAACAGGTTCCACTATCTCTGCCCACCCAACTTTTCGTCTATATATAATTGTGAAGATACACCCTTGCTAAGATTTATAGGGATTTCACTAATACACTTAAGGGACTCTAAAAAGTAGGGTTCCGCAATGTTACGGCCTAATAAAGAAACATGTAAACATTTAGTGGGACTAGTGGCGTTTCTGTGTTGCCAGACGCGGAAAAATATTCGTAAAAAAGGGACAGAAGATGTTCTTAAATGAGGAGCTCATGAACAAAAGTGTCCCCCCTAGGAGACGCCATTAGTGGTGTTGTTGCTATCTACTCATGATGTTATTACTAGACGTAGTAATAGTAGTTGGCTTAGGTTAAGTATTTCCCCCCCCGGTGGGTTCCCGCATTGTCGTTGCGGGGGGGCTCAGTAGCCGTGGCATAGATCCCCACGGTGAAGCGAAGAGGAACCCGAAGAGGGGCTGCTCGTCGGGGCTTGGGCCTGGAAGCCCTCGATGTAGCGGCCAAGTAGGTTGTGGTGTCGCCTGGGCGACACCGCAACTGAGGCGGGCCGCGATATCGTATGGGAGGCATCGCGGCTGAAGGGTGGAGGCCGCGGCGGGAGAGGAGTGCCGATATTGCGGTGCGCCATTCTCCCTACCTTCCGCGGCCTTGACGGGGTCGCCAACGTCAGATGGCGGACGCGGTGGGGCCGCAGGGGGAGAGGAGTGTCGGTATGTCGTTAGCCGCTCTCCCTATCCTCTGCGGCCGAAAAGTGGTAGGCGGCGGGGCCACTAACCTGACCCGTCGCAGGGGGACCAAGGGTGTCCAGACACGGGGTAGTCTGGCGCCCATGTGCTCGTTTGGTTCCCGGGGTGGTCACGGCGTACCATGTGTTCTGGTGCGCCGGTGATGGGGGGTACTCCCCAGAGGAGGGTCCGGTGACGGACAGCCGCGGCGGGTTCGCGGATGAGTGCTTACGCGTGCTCGTGTTCCCGCCATAAGTGGCAGAGGAGGACACCGTGGAGTTTTAGTGGGTTTGAGTCCCACATAACTGCACTATCTCCCCGTGGTAGTACAGTACGCGAGTGCATTTCTCCACGATAAAAAAAAAAAAAAAAGGTTAAGTATTTTACTCTCGTCGGGATTGGTTGGAGACCCTTCAGGTCTCACCAATAACTGCCCGGTTACGTAGAAACGGCCCGCAAGAGCATCTACAAGCGGTCGAAAAGTAAAAAAAAAAACAAAAAGTGTTATTTACACTTTTGGCTCGAAGCTTCTTTTTTTCCCCATTGGACTTAAAAACTTGGATTTAATCGATTTCTGAAGAGATTTGGTTCAAAAAGTGCCATATGGAAGAGTAAATAGCATCTCCAAGTCGCATTCTGATCAAAAAGTGACATATGCAAGGTAAACAGACCAGACCGTGTTTTTTTTTCGATTTTTGAACAAGTATGATAAGTGAACATGACAATTTTGGTTCCTCAGGTTAAATAAAAATTTACCTATTAGTCTAAGATCCCAGTATAGAACGACCTTCACCGAGCTGGTTAATGGATGAAAAGTATTTCATATCAAATTAAATATGTCAATAAATATATTGCAAATGGGTTGACTAAAAAATTTAAGTCCAGAATATTTATTTTTAATTTTTTTTATACATGTCACTGGGTTGGTTAATAGACAAATTCACTCTTGGGTATAAACACAGCATTTATTTATACCTGCCTACCCAAGAGTTGTGACGGGAAAAAAATAGTCAACCTGACGTTTGAATATTCTATATGCTTCATACTTTAGATTGGTATGGAATTTGTCTATTAACCAAACCAGAGAAATGTTTGAAATTTTTTTTTATCATATTCTGGACTGAAGTTCTTTAGCCAACTCATTTGCAATATATTTATTGACAAATTTAATTTGATATGAAATACTTTTCATTCATTAACCAGCTCGGTGACGGTCGTTCTATACTGGGATCTTATACTATATGCTTTTGTGAACCTATTTATATACTGCGTAGTTAAAACAGAAAAAAAAACTATGCTACTAATATTGTTATACCATGATCCTGCCTAAAATACTGACTCGTTGGTCTAGTGGTGGCAAGCGCGACTGCTGATCGTAAGGTCCTGGGCTCGATCCCCAGGTCAGGCAAAGTGTTATTGGGGTTTTCCCAATAACACTGAGTTTGGATTTGTGCCCGGTTGATGGCATTAGGATCGCCCCGTATTACATGGAACTTATACATAATTGCAAAATGAGGGTGTTACTATACACCTCTGCTCAACCCTTCGATGAATACAGTCGTGATGTTATGTTATGTTTAATAGCTTCTCTCATTATTTATTAGATGAAAACTCATCATCTATCTGCCCTGTTCCCATGTTACTTGTGATCGTCGCAATATGTCCTTTTCTTCCATTCTTCCCTGTCAGCCGTCTCATTAACATTTTCCCTTTTCCTTCATATCCTCCCTCATACAATTCATCCACCTTTTCTTTGGTCTCCCTCTTCCCCTCCATCCATTAATCCACATTTATATTCATCGCTCTCTTAGTCACACGTTTCATCCCTCCTCATCATGTGCCCATACCAGGACAACCGATTTAGAAAGAAAGAAAGAAAAGTTATTTATTCGCGCCAACATGACGCACAAAATAAAATAAAAGTAACAAAATTGAAAAGAAACTTGGAAACATATGCGTCACATCCGCGCAAAATGGCCATCGCTCAGCATAATGCTGTGTCTCACGTGCGAGACAGAGCCACAGCGCTGGTTTTCAGCGACAGCCAGCGTTGACATGATGACGTCCGCCGGTGCAGCAAGTAAAGATTTCCATTCATCTTTTCTGTCACTGGTGCCACTTTCAAAATCCCTAGAATATACTTATTTCTTACTTTATCCATTCGCATCACTCCACACATCCATCTCAACATTCTCTTCTCCGCTACGTGCAATCTTCTTTCATCTGTCTCCTTCACGGCGCAACATTCCGATCCGTACAAAACGACAGGTCTTATATCGGATTGTTGTCTTTTCGTGTGGTTAGTGACTAACCTGGTGTCAGAATTTATGCCACCCATGGGCCTCTGACTTGGCTTCATATGCCGTCGAGAAATATCTCTCAGGCATGCCGGTTTCCTCACGATGTTTTCCTTCACCGTTTTTAAGCAAGTGATAATTATACAATACGCACACGAATCCGAAAAGTCAGAGGTGCGTGCCTTGGGTTCGAGACCTATGACTTGGCAGTCCGACGGTTACACCACTAGGCTATCACTGCTGTTCTATCGTATGAAAACTATGGATTTCAAAAAAGAAGAAGTATTTGGTGCACATCAAGCAAATTCTGTGCAATTCATACTACTGCAATTGAAGTTTTTAAGAAAACCTACCCTACTAGTTTATTTTATAAAAAAACTAGCGACCCGCCCCGGCGTCGCACGCGTGCAATGTAGATACTAATGTGGGGCATATAAACCTTCCTCTTGAATCACTCTATCTATTGCTGAAAACTGCATTAAAATCCGTTGCGTAGTTTAAAAGATCTAAGCGTACAGACAGCGGGAGCGACTTTGTTTTATACTATGTAAAGATACTACCGATTTCTTACTTTAAACTGGCAACACCACGACTTAACACTTGCAACGCGATCAGCAAACCGTGGCCCATAAATAACCCGTTCAAGGCTTATTCGATTTATTTGGGCACCGGTCCGAAAGACCGCTATGCGTCTTCTACGGAACACAAATCAGAAAGTAAGCTATTACTATTAAATTTAAATTTGTTTTAGATAAGGTTGCAATTGGGATCTATTTTGAAGTACCTAATGATAAAAATCCCTTAAAAAATCTTTTAAGGGTTTTTATCTTCATGTACCCTTTTAATGTTATAAAATATCAATATGATATTTTATAAAAAAAAACGAGTATTTTTAATTTTTTTAGATTTGGTTAGTATAAATCTCCGTTTATTTATATTGTAAACGATGTCGAATACGGATTACGAGAAGTTTCAAGTTTGTACTCACGGTGCTATATTAATTTACGATGTATCAGAACCAAAGTACGAAGTTTCAGAAGAATCGGTTAAGCAGAAGTAGTTGAAAAATCTGTTGCAAGATTTTAATCAAACAAACAAATATACGAAGTGAAAATAATTAAAATCGTTTCAGGTTTTTTTTACGGCTTTATTTCATCTAAGTATTCATTTATATCCACTCAAATTCTATACAAAATATAGTAAGTACATATTAGGTACGCGCTGTGGCGAGGTCTGAGCGCTGCACCGTGCTCCCATCACGATTATCCCTGGATGGTACGTACGTCGCACCGCGATTACCCGGGAATACGGATAGTACGTACATCTGAATTAGTCTCGGGTCAACGATGCCTCTAACGTTCATTCGGTATGGTTAGCAGAAAAAGGGCAAAATAGTAAATTGTTTTTTTTTATTTTTTTTATATGCGTAATAAATCCAAAGGTTAGTTTTTATTGAATGAGTGGGTCGTGGAACTTCAAGTATACTCCACCAAGAAGAACATAGTCTGCTTAGTTGTCGGCAATAAGATTGAAAAGCATATCATTTTGGGACCCAGTGCATAATATCAGCAAGCACATTGGGTCACCCGCGCGACGGCGCAACGAGTATTCCCAAGGAGGGTTGATGTCAGGCAGGCGGCGGCCGGTCATAAAACAATTAGCCAAAACCTCTAACAACATGGATTTACGAAGTACATGTTGAGCCGACCCCACCTAGTGTGGGATAAGGGCAGGAAGATAAACAAGATCTTTTTATCTGTGAGGTGTCGCATCAACTGTTTAGCTTTTCCTCATTATGTTGGGGTCGGCTTTCAGTTTATCAGATGTGGTTGAGTTTTCATGGTGCAACCGTTGGTTAAATAAAATTAAAATATGCGCTCATTCAGGATACATTCTGTCTTTATGCAAAATACATCCAAATCGACTACGGTATAATTGAGTAACGAACATCTAAATATCTTAACATCCAAAGATACTTAAGTATTTATAATATTACATAATCAGCCACACCACATTACGGTCCCGCTGCTGGATACGAACCTTTTCCACCACGCTGGCCTGATGCGAGTTGGCGGACCATCGAGAACTGTATGGAGCACTCTCAGATAGGTTTGCTTACGATGTTTTCCTTCACTGTTAACGCAAGCGATCAAGCAATCAATTTCTGATACGCACATGGATTCGAAAAGTTAGAGGTATAGGCTGGCATCGAACTCAGACCTTCCTGCATGCAAGGCAAGCGTATAAGCTAGGCTATCTCTACTAAAAAAAAACTATCATAAAAATAAAATAGTTTATCATCCACCGTATTTGCTAACGCTATTCGCCGTCAATTAAATGGAGTCGCATGCGAGTCTCGTGACGGGGTCGGCTACGTATCAATCATTTGTAATACTACCCTTCGCCCTCTTCCTGATTGTGTTGTAAGTGATTACGTCATATCCAGGTATGTACCTGAGCACTGGAATTGTGACGTGACCAGCAAGCCTGGCAAGACGTCACGGATTTTGTCACATTTCTCATGTATGGGCAGGGTCACACATTCTTATAGAGCACACCGTCCCTGAACAAAAGTAGATATTGTACATAATTATTATATATAGGTATACTTACTTAAAAAGGCTTATATTATCGTTTCATAAAGACTCTACACTAATATTAATTATAACACGTTTGGTGCAGTGGTTGAGCGATCGGCTTCTGCGCTACGTGTCGTGGGTTCGATTCCCGCACGAAACAAATATTTGTATGACCTAAAGATAGTTGCATGGCGGGTCTGGGCGTTTGTGTATGTGAAGATTTGTGTTTGTAAACGCACCCACGATACAGGAGAAATCCTAGTGTGGAGCAACGTTTTTTTTTTAAAGAAAAAAAAGCTTTAATAACAAGCGAGTTTATTTTATAACTGCCTCGTACGTTTAGTGGTGGCAAGCGCGACAGCTGATCGTGAGGTCCTTGGTTCGATCCCCAGGTCTGGCAAAGTGTTATTGGGATTTTTCTGCGTGGAATTCCTCAGTAGCAGCAAGAAGTTTGGATTCGTGCCCAGTTGATGACAATAGACTTGCCCCCTATCACATGGAACTTAAACATAACGGCGAAATGAGGGTGTGAATATACACCTCTGCCCATCCTTTCTGAAACACAGGCGTGATGTTATGTGGTATGTTATGTTTATTTTATACTCAAAATATTCCTCTGGTATTTCAATAAGAAAAGGTGTATGTCATATGAATATTTTTGGAAAGCGTGTCGCGTTATGACAATTGCTTACAATATTGTGAATACGCGGAGAATTTATATGAATCCTACGAGAATCTTTTTAATGTGAAACAATATGACGGATGACGGCGCTATTGGTGCAGTAGCTGAGCGATTGGCTTTGCGGGAAGGGACGCAGGTTCGATTATATTAGGCTGTGGCAGCAACTATCACGCCACATGCGAACTACGTTGTACGACGATTGTCTAGCAGACTACAGCGACAATATTGACTCTCAAATATGACGTCACGAATCCTGCATCGCGATATCAAGATTTGTGCAGATAGTACATATACAACTTCCCAATATCAACTGCTAGGCACACCGTTAATTCAGCCCTCATCAAGCTGTCTCCCTCCCAGTCCTCCCGCCAGCAACGCCCTAAGCCGAGGTCCGAGTCCCATTAGGGGTCGCCCTTAGTGCTGTTGTTGCTAGCTAGTCATGATGTTTTATATGATCTATGTGTGTTTCGAAAGATTTATTTATTTACATATTAATCCTTCCGACTCATTTAGTAGTCTTTTTTTGTTTTGTTTTTATTGTAGTTTTATTCAATATCACAATATGTTCGTACCTATAATATATCGTTATTATTTTTATCTACGCAAATTTATTTTATTTAAGTATGCATACACACACTGTGGTATAAAACCGTTTGACATCCGTCACCTCAAACTTCAGGTCCAGTTGAAAACCAGCGTCAGGCACTAGTTGTCTGGCATGTTTGCTGAACTGGGCCTTTTTGGCGCAGCCGTGAGGCACACTTTCCTACTAATCTCTTTTTTTTTCTGCTTTATGTTTTGTGTGCCTTTTAGTCTGTGCTAAATAAATGTATTTTCTTTCTTCTTTCTTTCTTTCATGTTAGTAGTAGTCGTTAGCTTAGGTTAAGTATTTTACTGTCGTCCCCATTGGTTGGAGACCCTTCAGGTCTCGCCAGTAACTGCCCGGTTACGTAGAAACGGTCCGCAAGACCATCTACAAGCAGTCGAATAGAAAAAAATAATCCGCTATACAGTGGCCCGCCAGGCTTCAGACTCACCTGGTTGGAGGATTCTTCCTTTTCGTTGGAGGAACACCATACCTCATACCTCCACAAGGCCTACAGATGGTTGTTCCAGGTTGCATTTGTGTGTGTGAAGATTTGTGTCTGTACTGAGGTATTCTCTTGAATGTTATGGTTTAACTTTTAAAAGTAATATACAGAAATTAGAATCAATACAAATTAGATTTTTAAAATTATTAGTAAACAAGAATACTAAAAATAGTTGTAAAGGTGACTTTAGTAGGTTATTCAAAATATGTAAAATTCTACCAGTTAGTCTCAAATATAAATACCTATTATTGGTTAATAACCATTGCAGGCGGGGTAGTGACTCACTAGTTTCTAACAGGTATACTAGCAGGTCGATGACAGCAGGTAAATATGATGTACCGAGAGTTAATAATTACTATGGGGACAGAACCTTAATAAAACGTGTTCCCTATTTAATGAAAACTTTGCCTGCTGACATCAGACAAGAAGATAATAAAGTAAAATTCGCACGTAAACTTAAAAAAACATTTATTAGAAACTATGTAAGTGGTATTAAGTTGCATATAGGTTATAGATGTACCTAATTATGTTTTACTATGTAATAGAGACTCAACGATCTCACAGTTAAACTGCGTAAGCAGTTTTGTGGGGCAATGTACCTAGCTTTGAGAATTTTTTAAGTTAATAAATCGTCATTAATTCAATCTCACACAGTGTGATACAGGGCAGGTAATTTTCAGGTACTCGTCAGCTAATTTTTACCTGTGATAGCTACTTCCATTATGGAGGGTCTACTATTTATTTATTCATAATTAATTACAACGGCTTGCGCCAATAACAGTAATTAACTGGTAACACTACACAAACATAAAACTAAACATATTACATAATTAACATAATTCAGAAACAAATAACAAGTCAGAGATCAAACATACTTAAAAACAACTTTAAGAAGAGAAAAAAAAATCGAGAAAAGTGATAAAAACAACATATAACTTATTTACCTAACAAACATAACTTTCACAAAACATAAGACAATTTGACATGATCACCCTGAGTGTGTCATTAAAAATGTCACATTCCGGGACAGTCTCCATTAAAGAGTTTATAGCACTATGCATGCGACACAACGGGGATTGCGCGCGCGACACAGTGCGGCAATGGGATGTGGCGAACAGTCGGTGTCGTCGAGTAGGCCTATGACGCAGGTAGTTATCAGGTACATAAAGTGTACACAAGGTATTGTGTAGCTCTGGGGAATCTACCATGCTCCTTAAAATTTTTATGACTATTAGTATCTGATCTCTGGCTCTACGCACTGAAAGGGAATTATATCCTAACATTCCCAGCAGGAAATGAGTAGGATACATAAATGGATAATATCCGTAAATCTTTTTATATGTATAAAACACGCAGGAAGGCTTTCTGAACTTTTTCAATCAATAATTCATATGTGGATTCATGGGGATTCCAGACGGCTGCAGCAAATTCTAACTAACTATGCAAAGCCAACAAAGAGGTCTTTGCTTCATATTGGTAAAGATACAGCCTCAATATATTAACCAATAACGCCCCGTAAATTATAGGAATCGGCCATAAACGTATTACTTGTGCAAATAATTTTTTGTGCAAATACGATTGAGCGGGAGCCGGACTGTTAGTTTTAAAAGGCTTTCGGATAGCAAATTGTAATCGCCCTATAAGTGGTCGATAGCCTTTTTTAACCGACTTCCAAAAAGGAGGAGGTTCCCAATTCGACAGTTTTTTTTTTTTTTCTATGTTCATCGATATTTTCTCCAATTGTGAACCGATTTTAATGATTTTTTTTTAATGGATGGGTATACTTCGAAGTTGGTCCCATTTAAATTTGGTGAAGAACTTCGGAGATGGACAATGGAACTCCTCAATGACGAACAGTAGGTACTCATATTGTGATGATGTGATTATGTTACGAGCAGCGTCTTTAGTAGGTCCAACCAAGTTTTAATTAAGGCCACTAAAATGAAAAAATAAAAACTTCTTTACAAAAAATTTAAACCGATTTCAAAAAAGAATAAAATAATAACCATATAAAATTAACAGTTTCAGAAGTCGGTGCCTTCAATTTGGTTCAGCGTGGATCAGCACCGACTTCTGAAACTGTTAATTTTATATGGTAATTTTTTTTTTTTTTTTTAAATGAGTTTATTCACCGCAGACATTTCGTCCGCGCTCTTTTTTGCTGTTATTTAATTGTTTACTTTTTATTTTATTTTACTTATTTGATACTCCTGTATCGGAAATACAACATGTATTATTTATATTACTATAAATATTACTTATTCTACTTAAGCTATGCGAGTCCATCACATTATATATATGTTTACTTATTTAATATTATTATTATTGTTTTTTTTTTTTTTTTTTCTTATAATATACACATTTACATTATTTCGTTGATACTGGTGGTACATGCATTGACTCAATAAAGTCGATGCATGTACCGGCAGGCATCATTTTGACATGCAGGTATAACTTAGCTATGCGCTGATGCATGCGCCGACTCAATAGAGTCGATGCCTGCATCAGCACACACGCTTAAGACTATATTACTACTATAAATATTATTTAATGATTTTAATTTTACATGCTATAGTTGATAACGCAGAATGCATCATCAACATAATTATGTTATGGTTTGTTTGATTTCTTGGTATCTCTCATGGAGATACCGGGATGCTGAGGGCATTATTACATTTATTACAAATTTTATTTTTATTTTATTTTTACACATTTAGGTTTTTGGAGTTGGTATTTAAGGCATTTTTATTACAAGGTGTTGGTTAGGGATTTTTGGATTTGCCAGCCAGGGATTTCGCGGCTTTGAGCAGAGCTTCCACGACTGTTGCGTCTCGGTGCTGCATGGCCGTCTTTAGATTGTAGTCGACGACCGTTTTGGTTGGTGCACCCATAGCTCGTTTTGCGAAGCGGCCTGGGGCGTCATCGGCGTCGTCGGTGTAATAGACGCAGCTGACTGTGTGTCTCGATATCGCCACTACCGCATGGGAAACGCTGTCGTGGATCTTGAGCCTCTTTGTCTTGGTGTTTATGACAATGACATGGTCGTATCTCAGTCCCTGAGCCTCGTGTATGGTTAAGACGCGCGACCCTTCGCCGGTGCCGTATCCCTGGTTTACAAGAGAAGACTTCTCCTCTTGTGTGTGAACCAGGAATAGGGTGTTTTGGGCGATATGCGGTATTTGCGCACCTGTGAACCTTTCCACCTTCAGGGAGTGAGCGTACGACAGTGTCGACTTGGAGGAGTATATACCGGAGTATATCTCGCTCAGAGCAAAAGCCACGTCCATCGGGCAGCTGTGTGTACAAGGCAACTGTTGCGTGATGGTGGCTACCAAATTTGGGCGGGTATACCTTAACTTGAAGAGGTTCTCTCTGTCCAAAAATGGTAGCTGGTTTACGTCTCCGATGAGGACAATCTCGCTTGCACCAGACAACTTTGCCGCCATGACTATAGCCCCAAAGTGGTTCATAAGAGCCTCGTCTACCGTGAGGCGGTAGCACCTATTTGACTTCTTGAACCCGTTGGCTAAGATCGAGGCCATAGTGCGCACCTTGAGTCTTGCGAGATCTCCTAAGCGGCGCGCAAGCTTCTCTCGGAGATCTTTAGCGGCTTCAGTTGTGGTGGTGACTACCACGTCCTTCTCCCCATCGAAGTTTTTGACAATCCAAGTTGACTTGCCACATCCCGGGACTCCGTTTATCCACCTGATACTGGGTACCGCCCAACTTTCCTCTGATGCTGCGACATCTGAGGTCCCCAGAATGGATTGCGCCATTTTGAGGATCTTGTCGTCCAGCATGATTCTGGTGCATTTGGCGGTAACCACTATCGGGTCGTCGTCGGGTGTTTTGAACTTCGGCTTGCCCGAGCTCTCCGTCTCCACTTCATTCAAGGCCACGAAGCCACTTGACGCGCTGTAGGCTGCCATGTATGACCCCGTCATTTTTCCTATGATGACTTCGGATTTGACGTTGTCATATACCGCTGCCTCGGCTTCCTCTAGCCTTACCCTTAACAGTCCTTCAATATTTAGTTGGAAGGACTGATGGATCTTCCTGCAAGTCGTGAGGTTGACCTCCCTGGTCGCTGTCACTATTGCAAGGTATTCGAGGAAGGCGCTCTTCACGTGGTCCGTAGGGCCCGACGTAGGTGCGAGAGATGGTGGGATGACTTGCCTTTTATCGGCCCTTGTTGGGATGGGCTCCTGCTCTTTCATCTCTCTTGGGCGCGCTCTGAAGAAGCTTTCCGTGGCTGACTCCTGCCTTGATGGTTTGCTTTGATTTGGGAGCAATGCCTGGAGGAAAGTGCCGAATGCTTTCAGGCGACTCCTCGACTGTGTCTTCTCCTGCGGGCTGATGCTGTGCTGGCTGGCTGCGGCTTTTTCGGCTGCCGCCTTCTGCTGCAGCCTCTCTGAGCCACTCTGAGTAGCCGGGCTGGTTGACGGGTTTGTCGCGGCGACTGTATCGTCCTTGGGAACTTTGAGGAAACTCAGAGTTTCCCCCCTGTCCTCGTAGACGACCACCTCATGATGTTCTGAGGCTCTTATACAGCCGAAACGATCTGTGACTTCCCCCCTCTCCCCCCCGACCATCATTGCGTCAACGCTTATTGTGCGGGCTGTGACTACCGTGCCCTCTCCTGCCTCTCTGATTTGTTGGAGCACTGAGCTTGCCTGAGCAAAAGGAGTCTCCTCTCCCCACTCGAATAGTGCGATCGTCTTTTCTTGTGATCGCACTAGACGGCACCGGTGATTGGCGACTTCCACTTGGGGCAATGCAGTATACTTGCTGGCTGTCATGCTCGTTTTTGTGGTGCTCCCGTTTATCAGAGCGGCAAGACCTGGTGATATTGTTACGCGTTGACGGGCTCCGACGCGGCGGGTGCCTATGCAGAAGCTTAAGCCGAGCCTCTCTTCCTGCCTGTTCATAAACAGGGCCACGCCTCGCAGTCTGACGCCAGGGACTCCGATCCCTCCGCATGCCAAGAGTTGAGTTATAGGCATGGTGCTAGGAGCTGGTTGTTGGCTGACTGCTGGTGCTACTGGCTGTTGGCCGCTGTTTACGTTTGTGTTTTGTATAGTGTTTGTGATTTGTGTTGTGGTTAGTGTTGTGGTGAGTGTTGTTTGTGGTGTGTGGGTTGCGTTTTGTGGTGTTGCTGTTGGTGTTTGGTTTGGGTTTGGGTTTGCAGATGGCAGTTGTATTAAGGTTTGTGTTGGATGGGTTGCGCCTGTTTTGTTGGCTGCTGCTGCGACTAGGGCGGCTTTGCTCGCGAATGCCAAGAAAGGTTTCCTGGTGTCCAGTCTCTCCATGATTTTATGGAGTGTGGACTGGTTGAGCTGGGTTTGGATCTTGATTTCCAGCTCCATCCTTTCCAGACCGAATCTTGGACATTCGAAGAGCAAGTGCCACACCGTTTCATCGCAGCTGGGATCGCAGACGCATGAGGGACTATCTTTGAGGTGGAAGCGGTGGAGGTATGCTGAGAATCCTCCGTGTCCTGTTAGGACCTGCACATGGACAGGTGTTAATTTGACGTCTCTAAGTGTTCTCTTCGCCGCTAGGACGTCTGGGAAGAACACTTTAGTGACCGATCCTGTGCTGGAGGATTCGCAGCGCGCCTGCCACTTTCTGATAGTCCCCTCCCGTATCTGTCTTCTCACAAACGATATGGGGACCTTGTTGTAATGTGTAATTTTGTCTGCGGATGTGTTTAGAGCTGCCATCTTGGCTAGCTCGTCTGCTCTCTCATTCCCGGCCGTTCCCACATGGGCCCTGAGCCAGAAGAGTCTCACAACTTTGCCCTCCTCTCTGATCTCGCGCACACATCTCTTGATTTCGAGTGCCAGGGGGTGAGTGACGGACGGACTCCTCAACAGATCGAGCGACGATCTTGAGTCGCTCAGAATGTTGATGGAGGCCGCCTTTGTTTCTCTTGCCATCCCGACAGCTCTAAAGAGAGCGTACATTTCCGATTGGAAGACAGTGTTGTGAGGCTCCAGGCCGAAGGTGTTAGACGTGGATTCCCTGCCGTCCTCCCACCAAGTTAAAGCAGCTCCGACTTTCCCCTCTATCTTGCTGCCGTCGGTGTATATTTGGGGACCGACTACTTGGTTGGCTGTGAGGGTTTCGGGTTCCATGTGGTAATTATTTTATTATTTTTTGAAGTCGGTTTATTATCGTTGGAAAATCCTCATCGATGTCCCTCGCCCGGGGAAGGCGAGGGGGTCTGCCGGACTCTTACCGGCTAAAAACCAAAGGTGTTCCTCCTCCTGACCGTTCGGCCGGGGTCGCGGGATTCGCAAAAGCATGCACCGCAACCCCGACAGGTCCCGGTCCACCAACCAATGGCGGACCTCTCCTCTGTGGGGCCTTGCCCGACAGTGGTCGATGGCCTACCATATCCATGAAGGTATAGGTAAAAATGCAGACCACACTACGAACACCCAATGTGCTTGCTGACTTTATACCTTCATGACTTATCTACTAGAAATGTAGCAGAACGTCCAATATATCTTTCAATCATCATCACCCATGCTACCATTTGAATACCTACCTACTATAAAATGCAGTCAGCCCATCGGTCAATCGGCGCGTCGCTCAGGTCGCGTTCCAGCTACTCGCCGGTTGCTTGCGTTCCGAATCGGTAATCAGCTGGAACGGTGTGTATTCATGTAGGTACTGTTGGTAGATGTGTCCCACATGAGTGATGCGAAGCTATAACTTTTGATAATAACATTACATCACGGCTGTATTCCCCGAGTGTGTAGTAACACCCTTATTTCGCTGGTACGTTTAAGTCCCATGTAATAGGAGGCAAGCCTATTGCCATCAACTGGGCACAAATCCAAACTCCGGGCTGCTACTAAGGAATTCTACACGGAAAACCTGATAACACTTTGCCCGACCTGGGGATTGAACTCAGGATCATGAGATCAGCAGTCGCGCTTGCCACTACTAGACCACAAAGCAATTAATGGAATCAGGCGTTAGTTTGCGGAAATCCATGACCTACAAATATACAATAAAAATATTTTTTTTGTGTTAATTCCGCGAAACAGTTGATGAAGCCTGAATGCAGTATGCAGCACCGCCCTCCCGCCCGCAAATATATGCAAATGCAGAAGGTGCGATTAATAACATGCAACACATAAACAAATCAAACCGATACGACACGTGTTTCGCCCCTCCACGGGGCATCCTCGGGAGATGTTGACTCGTCGACCGCTTGGTTTATTAATAGTCTTAAGTTTATCAAACTAAATTGTCTGGAGAATTATCGGAAAATGATAGGTCAGAGCTTTTTCCGATACAATAGGTGATAATAATAATAAGTTTATTTGGGCTTAAAAGGCATTTACAAGCAAACATTTACAAACAAAAAACATACAATTATGCACAATACAACTTAACATTGAGCTAAGAGTAACGTCATTAATGCAAATATTTGTATGAACTCTGGTACCCAAGGTAAAGATTTAACTTGTGTTATGGGTACCAGCATTCTCTAATAAAATAAATTCAAACATTGTGACATTACTGTACTGTGTGTTTACAAGTGCTTGTGCGTGCATGCGCGTGCGTGTGTGTGTGTTTGTGTGCGTTGCGTGTTCATGTGTGTGTGTAGTGTATGTGTGTGTTTGTGTTTCTATGTGTTCGTGAATGTGAAGTGGCATGTAGCGAAGAGTGTTTGTACTATGAAACATGGGGAATTATATTTTTAACAGATTTTCAGTGTCCTCGTAATTCTGCGTTAGAAGCCAACAAAAAACTTTTCTTTTACATTCTCGCAAAGTAGTAGAATATATTTGGCATCTTTTATTGATTTTATTGTATCTGCATCAGCCTCTTCTCTGCAATCAAATTAGCGTGTTGCTGCTCAGCACGCTAATGAACACAGACCACATGGAAAACAATGTAATCGGTATTGAAGTCTACGCCACGGAAGTATTCTCTTTGGCACTATGTTGGCACCACTGAATTTTTAATGATTCGGGCGTTTTTAAGCGATTTTAATTAGCTTCACTTCGTATATTTGTTTGTTTAATTCAAATCTTGCGACAGATTTTTCAATTACTTCTGCTTAACCGATTCTCCTGAAACTTCGCACATAAATTCGATTTCCATGACAATACAACATTATAATAATTTCAACCTTCAGTCTTCAAATCCTGATGCTGCAGGATTACTGCAAGATAAAAACTTAAAAGATTTTATAATGAAAAAACAGTAGTCCCAACATAATATAGATTCTACCAAGAATATTATGGATGTCTAGAATATTATTATTGTGAAATCCAAATTTATAATAGTATAGCATTTTAAACAACATTGATTGGCCTGTTTAAGTTAAATCACTATCTCATAATAATCGCAACAATATCATAAAAGTAGCGCACTATAGTAACGCATCGCGCATCCATGTAGGACTTCCAAACAATAATCTACCTTCGATCTCCTAAATTGATAGGCAGGTAACCTACTATATCTAGGTAGACTGAGGTTATATACCTACAGTTCTAGGTAAACTGACATTGGAAGTACTATTGTAGCACTACGAATTGATTCCCGTGGGATTGGTCATTGAATTTAGTCTAATGGAGCGTCCACACTACGGCAACGAAGGTCAACAACAATAATAACATAACACATAACATCACGCCTGTATTCCCCGAAGGGTTGGGCAGAGATGTATAGTAACACCCTCATATCGCCGTTATGTTTAAGTCCTATGTAATAGGGGGCGAATCTATTGCCACTGACCAGGCACAAAAGCAAACTCTGTGCTGCTACCGAAAAAATCCACACGGAAAAACCCAATAACACTTTTCCAGACACAGGGATCGTACCCAGGACCTCACGATAAACAGTCATGCTTGGCACCACTAGACCAATGAGGCAGTTACAACAATAACAATACCGCAGTGATAGTCTAGTGGTGGGACCGTCGGACTGCCAAGTCATAGGTCTCGAGTTCGAACCCAAGCCACGCACCTCTGACTTTTCGGATTCATGTGCGTATTGTATAATTATCACTTGCTTCAAAACGGTGAAGGAAAACATCGTGAGGAAACCGGCATGCCTGAGAGGTATTTCTCAACGGCATGTGAAGCCAAGTCAGAGGCCCATGGGCGGCATAAACTCTGACACCAGGTTAGTCACTAACCACACGAAAAAGAAGAAAGGCAATAATCTTTTAAAAAACTTTTAAGTTAAACAGTTTTATCTTGTAGTCCCTGCATCATCAGGATTTGAGGATTGAAGGTTGATATTAGTATTGTGATGGGTGGTGGTGACTGGCGGGAGTTCGGGCCTATGAAAGGTCGGGCACGCTGCAGATCGCCTTTTCTCGCTCCGCTGCAGTTGCCAAGTTGAATACTACACCTGCATAAGAAGATCCTGGACTCCTCGCATTGTCACGAACCACACCCTGCTGACCTAATTGTAATTATTATTAAAATATATATAAAAAAAAAGTGTTTATTTCTCACCACAAGCCAAAAAATACATTCAATGTTTACACACAGGGAGTAGCCAACGATTTTTGGTTGTGGATCGCTGGTGCCTGTGGTAAGTAGTAACACCTGTATTACAGGTCACCAGGTCCCCACCTGTTTAAAGTTACACATTTGATAACTTACAACTGGTATCACAGCAAATAGCAAAAGTTTCAAATAATTAGTGAGTAAATAAAACATAATTAATGTAATTTTGTGTGTGTGTGTCTGTGCGTGTGTGCGCGTGTGTGTATGTGTGTGTGTTGGAGAGAGTGTTAGTGGATGAGTCTGATTAGACTAATACGTTAAAGAGAGCTTCTGTGGCAGTATATGATTGGCTTTGCAACCAGGCATGAAAAGCGATTTTAAAATTATATTTGTCCAATGAGTGTAGGGAAAGAATTTGGTTTAATTTATTGTAAAGATAGGGTCCGAGGAAAACAAAAAATCTTCGACAAAAAGAAGTTTTATGAGGAGTAGTTAAGGCAGCTATACGGTCACGGCGATTTGTTTGCTGTGTATAGCTGGAAATAGAGTGTTGCTTAATAGCAGTGGTCAGTACAAACCACTGCCTAACCGTAAGGACTTGACAATATTCATAGAGCTTGACGGTGGGATAAAGTCTTGGCTTGAAACAGCACACCTTAAGAACCGCTCTCTGGGCACGCTCAATCTGAATAAAGTGGGATTTGGCTGCTCCACCCCAGGAGGAGATACAATAGACCAAAATTGATTGACACAGCGCCTGATATGTCATTTTCATGACAGCAGCATCTGCTGAATTGCGCAGTTGTTTAAAAATGTACATTAGTTTACGCACTCTATTTGATAGGTGTATTATGTACTCTTTGAATGTAAGGTTGCAGTCAATCAATATGCCAAGATACTTTATCGAAGTGACTCGTTCAATGTTACAGTGATCATGGGTGCCACTGCCGTCGCTACTACCATTTGATAGTGTCAACTGGGCAGCAACGTTTAGTGAGTTTGTAACTGACACATTGGTATTTCGAATCGAAAAATTTATTATTTTTGTTTTCGATATGTTTAGGATAAGCAAGTTGTTCTTAAGCCACTCACTGACTGTATCGAAACCCTTCTGAGCAAGGTGATATGTCTCCTCCCAACTGTCCGACGCAAATACAAGTGCTGTATCGTCTGCATAGGAAAAAATTGTACCGTTCTCTAGTCTGAGGCTACACAGGTCATTCATGTAAATTAAAAATAATAACTACCAAGAATACTGCCCTGTGGCACACCAAAAGCCACATTTAGATCAGAGCTGGAGTAAGTTCCAATTTTGGCACTCTGTGTTCTATTTGTGAGATAGCTCCGAAACAAGGACAACTGGGAACCACGCATACCCAGGCATTCGAGCTTAGATATTAAGATATATACATAGATAGATAGATAGATAGTACATACATACATAAACTCACGGCTTTTTCCCATGGGGGTAGGCAGAAACTATAGAACGCCACATGCTACGACCCTTACATACCCCTTTCGCTTCATCCACATTCATACATCTTATCTTGTTGTGAAGAACATCACCAATAACATCGATGTATGTCCTTCTAGGACGTCCTCTACCGGCGTTTCCATTGACATCCGCCTTATAAATTCCTTTTGTTAATCGCCGTTCACTCATTCTCTCAACATGACCAAACGATCTAAGCATACTCCTTTAACTTTTTGTCACTACATCATCTTTTAAACCGCAACTTTGTCTAATCTCATCATTTCTCAATCTATCATTCAAAGTTACACCGCACATACTTCGCAATATACAAGGTTAGTCGGAAAGGGGGTACTAAGCCGCGAGCCACTTAAAGTATCACTGATGACTATATTAAAGCAAGTGTTAAAATTTCAAAATTCGATAATTTTTATTTGCATGCAAAAATATTTTTATTTTAGTTTTTTTTTTAAAAAAGCATTTCTGCTTTAGTTATGAATTCAGAAAATTAATTTTCTAATCCGTGACCCCAAATATGACCTAAATTGTAAAAACAGCTGATCATAGCTATGGACAGATAGATTTTAGCATATTTTTTACGAAATCTTTGATAAGCTATTTCTCTTAAACTATCGAGTTTTGGGGAAAATTGTAGAACAAAAGTTATCCCTTATTATGGGTACTTTACCACCCTTTCGGCTTAATACCCCCTTTCCGACTAACCTTGTATATAGTGTACGGTTAAAAGTGTTTTTCATTAACCTTCCGTAAGTACACGCCTGCTAAATTTTATGTGCACATGCTTGTTGAGGGTTCACTCCTAAAGCCACCCTTGACATCTAAAGTATGACTGTATAATGTTGTATTGTCATGAGAATTAATTTTGTGTGCGAAGTTTCAGGAGAAACGGTCTTCTTCTTCTTTTTGTGTGGTTAGTTACTAACCTGGTGTCATAGTTTATGCCGCGATTTTCAGAGTAGGCCTTCTGTTATACTCGGTGTATATCGACGGTCGGCAGTGAAAACCACGTAAGTGTAAAATACAAAATTTTAAAAGAGATAGATAAAACTGTCTCCTGAAAAAAAAATGGCCGAACAAAAATGTTAATACAAGTTTGTCATCGTACGTCATAGATACCTAAGAAGTATTTGAATTGAAAGTTTGTTGAACTAGTACAGTCACGTGTAATAATATGTATACACATAGCGAAATTAAAAAGCGATTTCCTTCTAAAATATCTATTAGAATTATGAAATATTCTACACATAGCTTCTACAATAACATTCGAATAACCGTTTCGAATATTTCTAAATTACACATTATTCTCTAAAAGAAAATCGCTTTTTAGGCTCGCTATGTGTATACATCTTATTAGACGTGACTGTACGTGTATGACGAGTTTATCAATCTAAAGAACAAATAAAATGCCTTTGAAGAAAATTTGTTTTACGAGGTTTTCACTGCCGAGCGTCGGTATTCGTATAGGTATTAGATAATCAAAGAAACACATCTTAATGAACATCAATAATACGCCTATTGTTTACAAAAGTTATAACAATGTAATCCCAAAAACAATGAACAAATCATTTCCCTTCATAACCACATTAATTTCAATAGAAAATTCTTCTTCAATTCATTTGTAACTTCAAATATCAATTATAAAACGCATAACTGAATTGCGTTAACCAAGATTCCAAATTCAAAAGTTGTCCAAGTTCTAATTTTGAAAAAGGTGCTGTTCTATATTCAAACTGGATACGCCGTTTTAATTGGCGCCGATTCATTTTGGCGGGAGAGACCGTTATTTTAAAGCAATTGAATTATTAATTCGTTTGGAAATGGGCCTGCCATAATGATAATGGTGGCGGTTTGAAGCTATAGCGGGGACGTTGACTGATTGTTACTTTGTTTCTTTTTGGTTCCGGTCCAATTATGGCCCATATTTTCATTTTATACAAGGTTAGTCGTAAAAGGGGGTACTAAGCCGAAAGGGTGTTCGAGTACCCATAATAATGGATAACTTTTATTTTACAACTTTCCCCAAAAGCCATTAGTTGAAGAGAAATAGGTGTTCAAAGATTTCATAAAAAATATGCTAAATTCTGTCTATCCTCAGCTATGATCAGCTGTGTTTACATTTTAGGTCATATTTGGGATTACGGATTAGAAGCTTCATTTTCTGAATTCGTTACTAAAGCAGGGATGATGAATTTTTGAAAAAAACTAACAAAAAATAATTTTGCATGAATTTTTTTATCATCGAATTTTGAAATTTTAACTCTTTAATATAATCGTCAGTTATACATTAAATGAGCCAGGGCTTAGTACCCCCTTTCCGACTAACCTTGTATATCTCTTATCTGCCTCGCTGGTCCAGTGGTGGCAAGCACTAGTGCTGATCGTGAGGGTTCGACCTCCAGGTCGGGCAAAGTGTTATTGAATTTTTCCATGTGGATGTCCTCAGTAGCAGCCTGGAGTTTGGATTTCTCCCCGGTTGAGGACAATAGGCTCGCCCCCTATTACATAGGACTTGAACATAACGGCGAAATGAGGGTGTTATTATACACCTCTGCCCAACCCTTCAGGGAATACGGGCGTGATGTTATGTTATTTTCATCTTCTTGCATTGATCTGATAGTCGAAAAGTTTATAGAATATTATTAAATGTCTTCGGAAAAAAAGTCGAACGAAGAGGATGCCTCTACCGAAAGGAATCATTTAAATATAGGTAATGCTGGCTGTACACTCTCGTCGAGACAGTCCGAAATCAAGATGCTGTCTTTTGCTATTTAATGTAAAAGTTAAGGACAGAATTAATGCTTCGGGCTGTCTCGGCGAGAGTGTAGAGCTGGCATTAGGTTTAAATCGAAGACGTAGGCGACGCATATAAAATTACTAGCGGCCCGTCCCGGCTTCGCACGGGTGGACATTTTTCCCGTTTTTGCAACATTTTTTATTTATACTCCGCTCCTATTTGTCGTAGCGTGATGTTATATAGCCTATAACTTTTCTCGATAAATGGTCTATCTAACACAAAAATATTTTTTCAATTCCAACCAGTAGTTCCTGAGATTAGCGCGTTCAAACAAACAAACAAACTCTTCAGCTTTATAATATTAGTATAGATAAGTACTAACAATAGATAGAAACTATTCGTAATTTATAAAAAAAAAACTTCAAAAAGAAATAAACAGTATATTCGATATGGTGTATAGTCTATGATAAACAGCTCACTGTCATTTTAACGTCAGTCATGACGCTACAAAAAAATCACAAAAAAAAATATTAATAAAAATAAATTGTTATTTAATTTGATTTCAAACCAAGTTTCCCTGATCTTTTGCTTCTTTTACATACATTTTTTTCGACATTGTTCCGCTTCACTACGATGGGTAAACCCCCATACGTGTACACGGATTCCGATTCTGAGGAAACTTCTTGCAGCTCCATCGAGAACCCGAAAAAGAAAAAGAAGTTCTCGTAAGTATCAATCTTGCTTCTTTAAATAGTGGCCAATGTTGGAGGAATTTTGATGTAAATTCACTGACTGTATTGAGTACTTTTATCGGACTAAGCCCTCGTCCGCACGAACGCTTTTGAAACGCGCGTTGAAAAAGCGTCCAACGCGCGCAATAGATAAGCTGCGTTAAAAAAGCGCTATCATGTGAACACATATATGGCTTGCTATTTGTTGTATTAGAACGCTTTTATGACGCGCGTTGAAAAAGCTCTCGTGTGAACAAGGGCTAATTGTAAGTGAATACGCGCGGCTCCAAACGTTATTTTTCCATATAAAGTATTCACCCCTCAGCGGTGGTTTTTCGAAAGATTCTGAAATACTTGTTTTTTATATGCTTTAGTGCTGATTTCATCAACGTTGAATAACTTTTATCTCAGGAATAAATCTGACGTTTTGACAAATTTTGTAAGGAAATTCTGTCAAAACGTCTAACTTATTCCTTGGATAAACGCTAATCCGACGTTGGTAAAATCGGGCCGTGATAATTTTTATACTTAGTAAGTGTATACGCGCGGCTCAAAAGTTATTTTCCATATGAAGCTTACCACTCCTATTCATTCCCTTAGGAGGACGTGGGGCAAGGCCCCACAGAGGAGAGGTCCGCCATGGGTTGGCGGACCGGGACCTGCCGGGGTTGCGGTGCATGCTTTTGCGAATCCCGCGACCCTGGCCGTACGGTCAGGAGAAGGAACACCGTTGGTTTTTAGCCGGTAAGAGTCCGGCAGACCCCCTCGCCTTCCCCGGGCGAGGGACATCCATGAGGATTTTCCAACGAGAAAAAAAAAAAAGGGGGTGAATTTTCGAAAAATCGTCCTTTAAACTCGCGGTTTTTAAGTTAACGAACTTACTCGGCTCGACGTCGGTGACACACGTGAATCTTGCTCACACTGTATCGCGATGTCGTCAACAGAGGAAGCTTTATGTTATTAGGAATTACCTAGTCTTGCCATAAACATCGTCAAGAAGAAAAAAAAAAATTTTATTGCAAATAATATTTATTACTTTTACAGTATGTTAGTTTAATACATAAATATAAAACAATTTAAAATATAAAAAGCTTATTCGAGGTGGTCTCCATTGGCTGCAATACAGTCCTTTAAACGTTGACGCCAGTTATCAATAGAAGCACGCACTCTTTCCATGGGAAAATTCTTCACTGCCAATCGTATGGATTGTTTTAGGGACTCCAAATTATCATGGCGTTTAGAGCAAGCCGTACTCTCTAAAACTGACCATAAATCATAATCCAGCGGATTAAGATTGGGACTAGATGACGGCCAGTCTTCAGCACTGATGAAGTCCGAAACGTTCACTTCCAACCAAGACAGCGTGGATCGAGTTTTATGACCCGGCGCCGAGTCTTGTTGGAAGGACCATACTTGGTTATTGAACATGGTGTTGTTAAGGGGCTTAACTACCTTCTCAAGAATGGTATCGTGATACACTTGTGCCAATGTTTTGATACCTTTTTCACAAAAATATGGCTCAGTCACTCCTTCATAGCTAACACCCCACCAAACCATCACTGAAGTCGGATAATGCCCACGTTGCACTCTGTCGACTAATTGGGAAGCTTCCTTAGAGCTTTGAGTATAAATACGATCATTTTGTTTGTTAAAATGTTGCTCAATTGTAAAGATTTTCTCATCCGTAAACAAAAATTTTCTGTGACCTCCCTTTGCGTACCGCTTCAGTAGTTGTTTCGATTTTACCACCTTATTCTTTTTTAAATTATCAGTTAAAAAATGACCAGTGCGTCTCTTATAGGCTGCATGTCCTAAGTCACCTTTTAAAATACGCGACATGGTTCTGGGTGCTATGTTCATCTCTCGAGATAAAATCTTTTGCTTTCGGACAGGATTTCTTCGAATTCTTCCCCTTACTGCTTTGACCACCTTTTTCGTATGGGCACTACGTGGATGGCCAGATCTTTTTCTGTCACAAACAGAGGAGGTCTCATTGTATCTATTAATAGCCCGGTACACAAACATTTGACTAATACCAAGCGTATGGAGAGTTTTAAAAATTGCATTTGGCTCCATACCAACTTTGTGTAATGTAATCACAGCGATTCGGTTCTCTTTATCACCCCACTACTCCATTTTAATATCGCAAAATATTGTACAATGTATTGGCGCCAAAATTAGAAAACACAATGAACAATCGTATAAAAATGACAGATTCCAAATTCAAATGTAATATTTTTCTTATTTTTAATTGTAACAGTATTTATGGCCAGACTAGGTATATCATAATCACATTTATATTATGTAATCATATTTATATTCTCGACTCGTGATGTCGACAGACGTACGAGCCAAGGCGGGCTGCGACCAAAATTTCAAACCTGTTGGATCGCGACGAATATGCGCGGCGATTTTAAAGTTCGCGTACTTTTGGTGACACACAGGCGAATAAGATCGTCGAGCCACAAGTACGCGTACTTACCCGAACGTCTATCACCACTTTCAGTGATTATTTTTAAAATTAGTTGCGTGGTAAACGGGTCACGCACCACTGTGTGTAGATCAGCCGTACTCAACCTTTCTTTTTTCTGTGGCCTCACACATGACAGCTACGTTACACGGGCCGTAACATACCTACGAGATTATTTAAAATCGTAAATAAGTATTTATTAAAAAAGAAAACTAATAAGACCGTTGATAGGTATTGTGAATTCTTATTAACTGACTTCAAAAAAGAAGGAGGTTGTCAATTCGATTGTTTTTCTTTTAACAATCTCAAACCTTTAAACTAGAGGAGTGGAAGGAGAGTAGGGTAGCCTTTTTCCTACAGTAGGATGATCATGGCTGAATAATAATAATGAAATATTGGTTGTTTACGCCACATCTCCGCTCTTCTACATCTATCTTCGCTTTAAGCTGGCTTCCCACACGGTGAGTGATATTGCGGACGGACGCGGACCACCCCGCAGCGACGCAAGAAGAGTTTAGTCCGTGGTAGCGCAGACACGTCCGTCGCGGTACATCCGATCCGCGGCGAGTCAGTAACTTTAAGGGTTTGGCCAGACTGGCAGCGCGGTGCGGGGAGCGGCGAGGGTGCGGGAACGCGCGCGGTTTACCTGTCCGCAGTGGAGCGTGGCTTCGTTGTGAGCGTTGTCGTGTCCAGTGTTTGTCATAATATCATAATTATGGATGAAGAAGACTCATTTTTACTGGAAAATTATTACTAAAAAACGATGTTTCGACATCCACAGTGCAGATCGTGCTTCAATAGCACGAAGACGCCATCACAACAACGCGCGTGGTCAGCTCAAATTAGTTTGAGATCCCCCGCTCCTGCGCGGGTTGTTGCTTGCCGCCCGCGCTCTCACTGCGGCCACTTGTATGTAAGAGCTATGGCGTGAGCTACCTGCGCGCTTCCCGCGCCAAGTAGACCGCGCCGCTTCCCGCGTCCGCGTACCCACTATGGACACTCAAATGAAGTCCTTCTGTTTGAACTCGCCGCACCGCGCCCGCCCCGCGCCCGCGTTTGCAGTCTGGCCAAAGGCTTAAGGTGCGGTGCGAGCTCGTGCGAGCTCGTCTGCAAAAACACAGTTTTTTTAAATAGCACAAGAGCCGCAGCTGCAGCGATACGTTCTCTTTCACTATGCATTTTGGAATGACAAAATGGCATCGAATCTCCGCTGGAAAGAGTCTTGTGTGCAGTACACGTGGCGGTCCGTGGTCTTCGGCAGTGCATGATAATCTACAGAATCACGCACCGTGGGAATCCAGCTTTAGACACACGTAAATAACAAAGCCAAACCAACATTGGCCACTCGGATTTAAATCTACATCAAACGAACTGACATATTTTTTCGATATACCTAAGTTTTTCCTCCAGTATCCTCAAATATACAAACGGGAACGTTAAGAAGAAGAAATGTAAGATTCACAGCAAGTCGGAGCCGGAAGATTCCGACTACCGCAGCCGGAGTCGGAGTAGTCAGAGAGTGAGATACAAATTGCCTGGCATCCTGAAGAACGGGAACAACAACAAGGACAGAGATTGTGAGTATCAGTTCTGTTGAGCCTAGCCTTTTCCCAACTATGACAGTAAAGGAGATCGGAGGGGGCGGTCCAAGTGGTGTCGGATGATGCGACTTTTTTATTTTAAAGATATACTTTTTTTTCTATGGGTGCTATAAATCTATCCATGGAGAAAAAAGTTATTGGCTAAAGTGAAATAATAAAGTATTATGAATTTTCTATTATAATTATACATAAGCCACTTTTTATATTATAATATTGTTCATTTGCACACGTGGTATTTCGTGGTATTTTTTCTTGCACAGTTCAAACACGTGGTATTTCTTTTATAACTACGTGAAAATGAGATAGCTAGACGCTCTAGATGCATCATGATAAAAGCAAAGCGCTAAAGGGGACCGAGGGGCCTGAGGGAGGGGTACATCGCTAACTTCGCTTCGTCTAAAGAAGCAACTTCACGCTGGTTATGTGCGTCTTCTTTAGTCACTTGGACCAAGACCCATACAGGAATATCCGATCTCCTTTGAAAGTAGCGCCATAGACTTAAAAGTTGAGGAGTTACAGTTTAGCGTGGTATGGGCATGTTATGCGTAGGTAAGAAAGTCATTTTATAGAAGAGTGTTAAATTACATGAATGTGGATGGATATATAAATAGAGGTAGGCAAAGAAAAGATGGATGGATTGTGTGAAGGATGATATTGGTAAGAAAGGAGTGAGTACTGAGATGACGGCTGATGGAGGAGAATGGAAGAGGAATACGTGTTGTGCCGACCACACCTAGTGTGCAGTGTGGTCAGGTTCCAGTCTAACCAGATGCGGCTGAATACCAGGATTTTACAAGGAGCGACTGCCATCAAACCTCCGCAACCCAGTTAAAGGGAAATGCCGATATCCTAAGGTAACACCGGTTGTCAGACTTCCGGGCTTCTGACTTCCCGTAACGACTGTCATAGGTATTCGTATGACACCCGGAACCGACTGTTTAACGTGCTCTCCGAGGCACGGAGGGGTCTCAATGTGTAACGAACGGTCACACCCATCCGCGGACTGACCGCGTCAAGCGCAGCTTAACCTCGCAATGATCCACTCGGTTACTAATTAGCCACTAGCCCCTCTAGAATGTGAGTATGAGTAAGAGATAGACGGTTCCCCCACGGTGACGCAAGTCGTAGCGACTACAGAGATATGCGTCTATGCGACAGTTGTGTGCGACTCCGTACAATGCGATATTAAAATCGTTCTGACGCGTGTCGCTCCGACTTGTGTCACCGTGGGGGAATCGTAATAGAAAATAGGCTTCGATTACCACAGCAGGCGTCAAAGCAGTCAGTAACTGATACACCTAAATACCTAACCTTAAGGTACATTTACACTCATCAGCCACGTCAACGTCCATGTTTCGATCGGAACCACGGTGGCGCAAGTCGGAGCGATACACGTCAGAACGATTTTAGCATCGCACTGAATTATACGGAGTCTTATGGTGCGTCCAAACCTGACGAACGCGCCGCGAATGCGCCGCTCGCGAGCCGCTTGCGAACTGCGCGCGTGCATTTCATGTTCGTACGAAGCTCCCGCGCCGTACGCGCGCCGCTCGCGCGCAAGCTACGCGCCGTATGCGAGTGGCGCAGGTGATGCGCGCGTGCCGCTCGTGAAACCTGCCACCAACGTCTTCTGTTTTTTCTTTTAGTTTTTGTCAGTAATAAAATAGCCGATGCTGCAGCAATTATGCTAACGGCAGTCGTATGGTCCGTCATCTTCGGAAGCAAATTCACAACTGAGGCTCATAGTTCAAATGCGAAAGAAGCTATGTAGCACGAGCGCCCGCTGCACGCGCGCCCCACTCGAGCCTTGCCGAAGTTGCACTAGAGCGGCGCACCAAACATACGCTGTAACTGCACGCGAGCAGCACGCGCGCAGTTCGCAAGCGGCTCGCGAGCGGCGCATTCGGCAGGTCTGGACGCAGCATTACACAGCTGTCGCACGACTGTCGCATAGACGCATGTCTCTGTAGTACGCGCGCGATTGTTGTCGCTCCGACTTGCGTCACCGTGGGGAACCGCCTAAGCGTTTGAGAGTGCCGGTGACGCGACGTTGATTGAGATGTGCCTTTCGTGACGGTGACTGACGTGACTGATCGGCGATTTAACAGCGACGTGATGCGTGTGTGATTGTAACTTTACTGTTGCATAATGGCCACTGGTGTATCTGAACTTATTCTTCTAGCATCTGACGAAGACGAAGACAGCGAGCCTGTCAAGCCTCGCCCTCAAGACAGGTATCTGGTGGGACGGGTCCCTCGGCCAGCGGGGGCAAAGCCCGGCCGAGGCGGCGGGGTCGCCATCATCGTCAAGAAGAATGTTACCGTGAGTATTTTATTGTGATTGGTACAGGTAGCTTAATATCAGCCTTATTAGTCAAAACCTATAAGTGTTCCGACACGCTATGCTGAAATTATGCAGCCGAACTTCAGCGTGATTAGAGATGAGTAGAAGGTATCTGATTTTTAGGGAGCGGATGTCCATCGATTTTTCATCGATGTCGAATTCGTTTTCAGATGTCGATATCTACGAATATTAATATGGCGCCAATTCTGATTGGCGCCATATTAATATTCGTAGACTCTTAGACCAACGGGTGCAATATTCGCTTCATCTCTTTCTCACGGCTGGGATATCTTGAAGTTGAAAAGAGAGGAGCCGAATATCTATCGGTTGCTTTAGATGTTTGGATTTTAGATGAATGTAAGTCTATGTCTATCACGCCTATATTCCCTGAAGGGTTGGGCAGAGGTGTATAATAAAACCCTCATTTCGCCGTGATATTTAAGTACCATGTAATAGGGGGCGAGCCTATTACCTCCGGGCTGCTACTGAGAAATTCCACACAGAAAAACCCAATAACACTGCCCGACCTGGGGATCGAACCCTACCTCATCAGCAGTCGCGCTTGCCACCACTAGACCAACGAGAAAATCAAAATTACACACAACCCGTCCTGGGAATAGAACCCATGATATGCTGTAACAGCGTTTCCTATCGCCGTACCTATAGAAGTACAATTTTGTTTAAAACAAAGCGACGAGTCTCGAACTAAGTCGTATTGACAGGCACCCGACAGCAGTCGGTATGCCTCCAGGCGCGCACTGCACAAGACTCCACGAGTCAGACTTATAGACATAGCTAGTAGTTCATACAAATATAATTTAGAATATACTTCGAATTGAAAGGTTTGAAATGTTAACAGAATTTTGTTGTCAGTAGCTGGTGACACTGGTCAATGTTGATAAAGGCAGGTAGTCGGCGATAATGGATCAACATCATGGGTGTAGCCAGGATTTTGTCCAAACTCTGGAAGTGGAGAATGGGATTATGGGGTAATTTTGCCTCATCTATACTAATATTATAAAGCTGAAGAGTTTGTTTGTTTGAACGCGCTAATCTCAGGAACTACTTACTGGTTGGAACTGAAAAAATCTTTTTGGGTTGGAAAGTCCATTTATCGAGGAAGGTTATAGGCTATATAACATCACGCTACGACCAATAGGAGCGGAGCATAAATTCAAAATATTGCAAAAACGGGAAAAATGTCCACCCGTGCGAAGCCGGGACGGGCCGCTAGTAATCCATATATTTACATATTTTCTTTTTTTACTGCCTCGTTGGTCTAGTGGTGGCAAGAGCGAGTGCTAATCGTGAGGGCGTGGGTTCGATTCCCAAGTCGGGCAAAGTGTTATAGGGTTTTTCCGTGTGGAATTCCTCAGTAGCAGCCCGGATTTTGGATTTGTGCCCGGTTGATGGCAATAGACTACAGCGTCACTTATCGGATCCCAGCATAGCTATGAACCATCATCTTGACAAAAGAAATATATTGTGTAAATATGACCTCAATCGGTAAAGTCATTCTCAAGTTATGGCGTGACCAAGGGAAATAGGGATTCATTTTATATGAATATGTTATAGATTTGCTTGTCCTTATTTTCTGATCTTGTGTAAATTATTATATTGTGAACTAGCTTCTGTAACTAAGCGGCCATTCAAGTATTACGTAAGCAGCATTTTAGTAATTTTTGTCCCACCCCTCCCCCTTGTCAGCAAAAGTAAGCAAAGCTTTTACCCCCCCTCCTATGCTTACGTAAACATTGGTATATTTTAAAACTGATCAGGTTTCTTTATTGTTATTCATGAGCAGCAGTTTTTAAGTCTAGAAAAATAAGTAAATAAATAATAATTGCTGACGTAATCATCATCTAGACACCCCCGTCCCCCATGTCATCATAAATGAGCTAAGCATAAACCCCCTCACCCCCCTTTCGTGCTTACGGAATACTTGAATGGCCCCTAACTACTAACACAAATATAAGTAATACATACTACGTATCGACATAAATAGAGTAAACACGTCTCTGTTTTAATATCAATGAAAACTCTGAGATCATTCCTTCACAGTTTATTCCCCCGCCAACGAAAGATTACTCTAAAACACAGAAAAGTTCTCCTAAAACATTTTTAAATCCACCTATATTACTATTTATACTCATCCACACATAGTTTAGAGGTGTGAGGACATTTTCCCCCGCTAACATTGACCCCCGGGGAGAAACTAAGTAATACGTGTTGACGGGGGTCTCCTCTAGAGGTGCCTTCAAATAACTCAGTTTTATTATAACAAATAACAATTGATTTTATAAGTTTTGTCTTTGTTTGAGGAGAAATTGTTTTTTGATGTTCTTTTTATAATTTACATTTTATTTATCGCCTCAATTATATATTTCTCCTCATTATATATTTTCCGAAGGGTTTGGCAGAGGTGTATGGTAACACCCTCATTTCGCCGTTATGTTTAAGTCCCATTTAATAGGGGCGAATCTATTGCTATCAACCGGGCACAAATACAAACTCCGGGCTGCTAAACTGAGGTATTCCACACGGAAAAACCCAATAACAGTTTGCCGGACTTTGGGGATCGAAACCCAGGACCTCACGATCAGCAGTCGCGCTTGCAACCACTAGACCAACGAGGCAGTTAAAATAAATAAATAGTAGGTTATATTATAATATGCAATAGGTACTTGTAAAGTATGCTAAACAGTCGGTCCCGGGTGTCATACGAATACCTATGACGGTCGTTACGGGAAGTCAGAAGCCCGAAAGTTTGACAACCGGTCTAACTTTAACATATCGGTATTGCCCAATAACTGGGTTGCGGAGGTCTGATGGCAGTCGATCCGTGTAAAATACTGGTATTCAGCCGCATCTGGTTAGACTGGAAGCTGACCCCTACATGTACGACGGTTGTTATAATATACTCATGAATACAACACATTACGTATTTTGCCTCGCGAGCCAAAAGCGTCGTATGGCTCGCGAGCCTGTTCAACTGGTCTGGACACTGTTCTTCCTTGTGTTCCGCGTAAAACTAGAAATAAAAAAGAAATTCATAATAAATGACTCGTGAAGGATTTGCACCTCCGACCTCCGTGGTCTGCCCGCTCCCGAGACCGAGCGTGTCTTAAGACCTCTCTACACTAGAAAGCGGTGAGCGGGTCTAGACCAACCGGCGCTCTTCACTACTGAGCTAACGAGTCTGGTAGACGCATTCGCGAAATAACGCTCTGTAATGTGGAAGATTTATTTCTTAAAAAATGCACAAAAAAAATTATTGACTCGTGAAGGATTTGCACCTCCGTCCTCCGTGGTCCGCCCCCACTCCCAAGAAATTAACAGAAAAGCGGTGAGCGGGTCTAGACCAACCGGCGCTCTCCACTACTGAGCTAACGAGTCTGGTAGACGCATAGACGAAATTACGATACACATTGAACGGGATTTAAATGGCAAAAAGTATAAAAAATATTTGGTGGGGTTTGAACCCGATATTGTAAGGTCGCGTTAGTATCGAACCTGCTGCACGGTTATGTTGGTAGTTGACGAAATTAAGATGTACTAGGTTTGGTCACATTAGAATAGTGATATTAAAATGTACGTGTTACATATTGTACAGTAGGGAAATAAAAAAGTTCATCAGTTTAAAATTCATTCCTTTCCCACATCGCGGGCACATGTTACCTTTTCAAACCGTTGAACGGAACAAACCAATGCATGGAAAATTATGGTTAATTATTTGGTACCAAAGATCAAAATTGCCTTTTGCCTCCATATGACGTAGTAGTGCCATGTAATGTCTTTGATTTGATTTAAGGAGTTTTGTTGTAAAAACCATTAAATCAATCAATTCGATGATTAAATAAAAATAAATAGAAATTACTAGTGGTTGTCTGCATCATGTCACCATTATAATTTTTAATATCCTGTCAAAAAATACTTGTATTTACATTTCTATAATGTTGGCAATACGTAGTCGGTAAAATAGTTCGTTTCATGCACTGTGCAAGTAAAAAAAGACCTTAAGATGCATAGCATTTTCATTCGCCTACTGTACATGACTTGGCAGTTTTAAATTAACTCACGCTTTGAACTTTGAACAAATTGTGTATACGTGAATAATTGGGGGAACGGGTGACGGAGGAGTATTGTACTCATTAGCTTAGGTTTTTAGAGGGGCTCTTTGCTAATTACCATCCACGGAGATCATACGATATCCGACGTTAAGCTGCGCTTGTCGCGGTCAGTCTGCGGATGGGTGACCGTTCGTTACACATCGAGACCCTTCCGTGCCTTGGAGAGCACTTTAAACAGTCGGTCCCAGGTGTCATACGAACACCTAAGACAGTCGTTACGGGAAGTCAGAAGCCCGAAAGTCTGACAACCGGTGTAACCTTAGGATATCGGCATTGCCCTGTAACTGGGTTGCGGTGGTCTGATGGCAGTCGCTCCATGTAAAATACTGGTATTTAGCCGCATTTGGTTAGAATGGAAGCCGACCCCAACACAGTTGGGAAAAGGCTAGGCAGAACAGCTTAGGTTTTTAACCCGTCAAGTGTCGGGCGCACATACGGGTGTGCGTAAGAAATTCGGGCGCGAAGTGTCGGAGGTACACACGGGTGTGCGTAAGGAACGCGCTCCTATAAATTCGGTTCGTGTAAACAGTAAAATAAAACGTACAAAATCCGCTACCATACGAGCGCGTTCCTTACGTATACCCGTGTGTGCCTCCGACACTTTGCGCCCGAATTTCTTACGCACACCCGTATGTGCGCCCGACACTTGACGGGTTAATGAACATCTTGCCCTACATAATTTTGAGTGATAGCACAGCTTCTTCTGAAAGATCTCGTCTGGGGAAGTGCTCCCACCATACCCATTTCTGCCGCCAAACAGCATTGCTGTGTTCTGGTTTGAAGGGTATGGGTGCCGGTACGATTATCCAACATTATCTCTAAGGATAGCAACGCAATCCTCTTGGTGTGGTAGGTTCATATACGCGGCAGTAATAATTTTCCATCAGATAGGTCGTCGGCTTTTGTGGCAACATATTATTTCATCTTTATTTATTTATTTATTTATACTTCTATGCACTATTGTGGTACATAAGGCGGACTTAATGCCATAAGGCATTCTCTACCAGTCAACCTTAGGGTTAAAAAGAAAAGCATCAAAATACGTAGGTACAGGAAAAAGATGAGTTGACAATTTTGGACTGAATATATCAGGAAATCAAAAGTTAAATATAAATTACATAAAATACATATATACAAATAATAAAATATATAGATATTACAATTATATATATAATATAATATCAATTACAAAACGTTATGAAAATCTTAATGCAATTATGACGAAGACTAAATTAGATGATTAGGAGTGCAGCGACTTCAAGTAGTGTTTCCTAACTTTATCTTTACATAGTATTAAACAAAGTCGCTCCCGCTGTCTGTACGCTTAGATCTTTTAAACTACGCAATGGATTTTAATGCAGTTTTCAGCAACAGATAGAGTGATTCAAGAGGAAGGTTTATATGCCCTATATTAGTATCTACATTGCACCCGTGCGAAGCCGGGGCGGGTCGTTAGTATATAATAAAAATATGCCTCGATGGTCTAGTGGTGGCAAGCGTGATTGCAGATCGTGAGGTCTTGGGTGCGATCCTCCAGGTAGGACAAAGTGTTATTGGGTTTTTCCGTGTGGAATTCCTTAGTAGCAGCCCGGAGTTTCGTACGCACTAGAAACTATAGTAATTTAGAGAAATTACGAACATGGGAATATTCCGAAAAATACGAATTTCTACTAAACTAGGCGATATTTTTGCTCTGGCAACGTAATAATACTAGAATGTGTAATGCAATGTAACGTAATATTGCCAGAGTAAAAAAAATTGCCTGGTTTAGTAGTAATTCGTAATTTTCGGAATATTCCCATGTTCGTAATTTTTTTTTTAAACTTTGCCCCGCACCAGGATTTCTCCTGTGTCGTGGGTGCGTTTACAGACACAAATTTTCAAATTTTGACATGTATAAATATCCAGACTCTGAACAACTATCTGTAGGCCATACAAATATTTGGTCCGTGCGGGAATCGAACCCACGACCCGCAGCGCGGAAGCCAATCGCTCAACCACTGCACCAAACGTGTCATCTACCCTAAACTACTATAGTTTCTCGTGCGTTTACAGACACAAATCTCAATTGCACCAACATCTAGCCTTGAATCTGTAGATCAAACATCTCTGTTCCTTTAATACCATAGAACTTATTATGTGACTACTTATTACAGCCTTTCCAAGGTCAGCAGAGCTCCACGATTGCTCCCAAGAAAAGGAAGTCTTCACATCGGCGGCTTTCAAAGAAACGGTCTTATTGAGTAAGTTTCTTATAGTCCTCGACCAAATGCTAGTCTCCTCCTGAGGTATGGGAGCGGCGGGAGGGGGGCGTGCGCGGTAGACAAGACAAAGCAAACTGACAGAACGCATCTACAAGGTTAGTCGGCATGGGGGTACTAAGCCGCGGGCCACTTAATGTATCACTGATGATTGTTTTAAAGAAAGTGTTAAAATTTCAAAATTCGTTAATTTTTGTTTATTGAAAATTTATTTTAAGATTAGTTTTTTCAAAAATTCTTCATCCCTGCTTTAGTTATGAATTCAGAAAATGGAGTTTCTAATCCGTGACCCCAAATATGACGTAAAATATGAACACGTCCGATCGTAGCTGAGGATAGATAGAATTTAGCGTATTTTTTATGAAATCTTTGAACAGCTATTTTTCTTGAACTCTTGACTTTTGGGGAAAGTTGTAGAACAAAAGTTATCCATTATTATGGGTACTTTAACACCCTTTCCGACTAACCTTGTATAATTGTTTCGCATCCCCCTCCTGCCGCTCACATACGTCAGACTGTGACTATAATAGGTATGACATTACCTTTTACCGAAGTAAGAGATAATCGACAATTGTACGCTTAGCGCGAACATTTGAAGTATGGTATCGTAAACATATCGCTAATGTAAGCGAATTTTGAATCGAAAATACAACTGTCCTATAACATTTTTTGGTTGATTTTTTGCCACATGCACAATTTATATTATAAAACATAACATACACTCAAAATTGTCATTTACGAAAATAGGACAAACACAAAAACGCATAACTAGACGAATGAATAACATCTGTCTGACACATCCACGAACTAATTACGGCAAAAGAAATATACTATATGAAGGAGCGCAATTATACAACAAATTACTATGCGTACCAAATAAGAATAGGATCGCGCTTGCTACAACTTCACACGATAGCTGTCAAATTAGTACCGCCAGCATAAAAATACTATGAAAAAAAAAATGTTATATTTTTTTATTCATAATTTCATTATTATTTACATTCATTTTTATAAAATGTTATTTATTGAATTCCATAAATAGATAATTTTGGATAACTTAATAATATTTGAAAACAGTATTCATTAAAGAAATGAACCAATATATATAGTTAACTTCACAAAATGCTACTGGTCACCCTAATATGTCGCCATATCTGTGTAATTAATTTGACGTTAATTGATTAGACATACATACATACATAAACTCACGCCTTTTTCCCATGGGGGTAGGCAAACACTATAGAACGCCACATGCTACGACTCTTACATACCCCTTTCCCTACATACATACATACATAAACTCACGCCTTTTTCCCATGGGGGTAGGCAGAAACTATAGAACGCCACATGCTACGACTCTTACATACCCCTTTCGCTTCATCCACATTCATACATCTTGTCATACACGCACGCCGGTTGAGAGTACTACTCACCTGACCTTTGTGAAGAACATCACCAATAACATCGATGTATGTCCTTCTAGGACGTTCTCTACCGGCGTTCCCATTAACATCCGCCTTATAAATTTCTTTTGTTAATCGATTACCCTTTATTACCCTTTCCCTAATTGATTAGAAATACCAAAAAAGTGAACTAAAAATAATTAAACTGAGTATAATTTCTTTATTTATTTTTTTGCACACCTTACACTTTGGTAATGAAGTTCACGAGTATTGCGGAACAAAATGGCGTCTTGACAGAGCTATTCTTATTTGACACGCATAGTACCTAATAATATTAAAGAAATACAATCTTATACTTTATACAAAAAAACACTTAAGTACCACATCTTAAAAGAATTTTCCAGATATTAATAACTATTGTAAAAAAAAAGTAGAATAGAATAGAATTTTATTTTGCAAATATGGGTACTACATAATAGTTCTTAAGATAACATTTAGCTCAGCCACATTTTAATAATAGTAATAATTGTTAATTGTAATTGTAGTAATTGTTATTCTGTTAGAACGCTATAAACCAATCTTTTTATTTATTTTTATTTTACTGTAATCATAACAGCCTAGCGATTAATTAATTTGCATCCACTACTTTATGTTTCATACATCATCGGTTGCTATAGAGTTGCTATCAGCAAACCGATATGTAATACTGCATCTTGTAAATTGCTTTAACCGATAAGACCGCCATTTGTACTGTTAATTATGTGTATTCCTTGTTTTATTTCTTTTAGTGTGCAATAAAGTATATCTATCTATCTATCTATCTTGTTTTCATCTTACCCACATTGTTGATTTTATTGTAAAAGATGAGTTTATATTTTTATTTGTGTACCGCCCGCATGCTCATATTTAGTACTTACTATTAAGTTTACCGTGTTTTCTCAATAATAAGTGAATTGTATTCTTTTTTTGAGAAAATAAAGTCTTAAAACAGTCATACATAATCAGCCCATTACTGTCCCTGGGCACGGGCCTCTTCTCAGAATGAGAAGGGTTTAGACCTTAGTCCATCACGCTGGCCTGGTGCGGGTTGGCAGACTGTACACCATCGAGAACTTTATGGAGCCCTCTCAGGTGTGCAGGTTTCCTCACGATACTTTCCCTTCACCGTTAACGCGAGTATCATACATACGAGTATACTGGGTGTAAAAATAGCCTTAACGAAGCCAAAGTCTACGCAAGTAACATACAGCAAAAGTAATTGCTGGGAAATAACTTTTATTTTTTGGTATTAAAAAACAGCTTTTAGTTGTAGAGACCTAAGAAAAGATGGATGGATTGTGTGAGGGAGGATATGAAAGATAAGGGAGTAAATGATAATGAGATGGCTGACAGGGAAGAGTGGAAGAGAAAAACATATTGCGCCGACCCCAAGTAACTTGGGACCAGGGCAGGAAGATGATGAATTGTAGCGCGCAATGTAAGCGCGCGCGCAGCAGACTGCCTACATTTCGAAAATGTTGATAATTTTTGTATAGAAGAATGTTTAGTAATAACATTTAAACTTAGTTTTCGTGATAAACGTTGAAAAATATGGTGATTTTGACCTTTAATAAAAATCTTCGTAATGATGGGAAGAATACGAAGATACGTGGCTCTCGGCTTCGTTAAGGGTATTTTTACACCGGATATATGAACATTTTAATTTAATTAAATAGTATGTGCGAAACGAGTATTTCTGATTCAAAATTCACTTACATTAACGATACGATTGCGTTACTAACGTGACATCATTCGTGCTTGTTTCAACCCAAAATCAAAAGTACATTAAAAGGGTCTCCACAAGTGACAATACTTCAGTACGTCGGCTGCACCCTGCGTAGTCAGCTCCGCTACCAAACTTGCTCTCAAATTTATAGATCTCAAATTGCATTTATCGAAGTTCAACCGCACACGCCAAGCGCCCGCTTCGTGCCCGCATCGCGCCCACCTCGCGCCCGCCTCGTGCCCGCCTCGCGCCCGCCTCGCGCCCGCCTCGCGCCCGCCTCGCGCCCGCCTCGCGCCCGCCTCGCGCCCGCCTCGCGCCCGCCTCGCGCCCGCCTCGCGCCATGCTTCGATAAATACAATTTGAGATCTATTGATGTGTCATAAGACTCAAATTATATACAAAAAAATTCGAAGCGAGTTAGACGCAGATGTTAACGTGCGTGGTGTGCGCTAAGCGGGGCGTATCATCTGCATCTTACATGATACGGAATAAAAAAAAAAACATTCATAGCTTTTCACAAATATTTTGAGACATATTTCTTTTTGGTTTATTTTTTCAGTTCAGGCGAAGTTTCGGCCATATTTATTTAGTAACAACCTGCCCGCTGGTGCGAGCTGATCGGGGATGGCCGCAATAAACCAATGATTTCGCTCCGATAAGTATTATTCGTGATAATTTGTATTTCATATAAATAAATACATAATGTCGATTTTTCAATAATAGTTTCAATAATAAAGGTGGCTCTTTCGATTCGGCTGGTTGTTTCATTTCAACTGATTTGAGGGGCTCATGGCTAACTACCAACCACGCATATCATAAAATTTGCTAGCTTAAGGTACGCTTGCCGCAGTCAGTCTGTAGATGGGTGACCGTTCGTTTGATGACATTTAATTACGTCAATTGTTTTATATAGTTTAGCTTCCTTTTCACTTTTGTAAATGTGAGAACTTTGTGGACCTGCATCTATAAATTTGTAAATTACTACAATATTATTCATATTGCTTTTTTTTAAATTTTATTTTTGTTTGTTAGTTTTTGTACTCAAGTCTTTTATTTATTATTTATTTACTTTATTTTACAGAAAGCTTACAGACTAATGACAATTTTAAATAGTTTATAATATGCTTGTGGACAATTGCTAATTACAAGCTTCCACATATATATATTAGCAATTAGCAAATGATGAACATACAATTCACAGAATTACACAACTTTGAAGAACAAAAGAACAATACAAACGAAATGATGAAATTGTGTCAAGCCGTGCGATACTTCCCATCATCACCAAAATATTCCCTATTTAGGATGTCTCTAATTTTACGTGCGCTAGTGTTAAATACATCAATTTCCAAGTATGATGGTAAATTATTAAACGCTTTTACACTACGTATACAGAAGGCGTTGCTCCTGTAGTTTGTAGATGTGGTTGGTGCGTGTAGTAGTGGTCGTTTTCTTAGGTTATTTTGATTAGTTCGAATAAGTATTTTGCTAAGTAAATCAGGACAGTCGATTGAGCCATTTGCAATATTCGCTAGAAAACAAATATCACTGATATTGCGCCTTGTTTCCAATGGCAAGAAATGGTATCGCTTACAACGGTGATCGTAATCAGTTGAAGATTGTTTCGTCTTAAAATCCAAGTACCGCATGAATTTCCTCTGGACAGACTCAATACGAGATTTATAGACCTCGTACTGAGGATTCCAGACCTGAGAAGCGTACTCGAGGTGGCTGCGCACGAAAGAGCAATAGAGAACCTTAATGGGTTTCAGAGAACGGAAGATGGAGCAATTTCTAATAATAAAGCCCAATGTTTTATTATAATTTAGTACTATATTACTCATTGGTCTGTGGTCAGGACCTCATTGTTCTCTCACTATCCTAAATCATTGTACTATATCCACTGAAATTGTTAAAGGTATTATTTTTAAAAGAGTAAGCATGGAGTTTCTTGCCGGCTCTTCTCCATAGGAAACAACTAATTGGAACCGTGCACCTAAATTCGACGTTTCATAAGCACCTGTATTGGTTTACGTGAAATAAAAATTTTTGATTGATTGATTGACACAGTGAGACCCCTCCGTGCCGCGCAGAGCACGTTAAACAGTCGGTCCCCGGGTGTCATACAAATACCTATGACAGTCGTTACGGGAAGTCGGAACACCGAAGTCTGAATAATATCGGCATTGCCCTGTAACTGGGTTGCGTAGGTCTGATGGCAGTCGCTCCGTGTAAAATACTGGTATTCAGCCGCATCTGGTTAGACTGGAAGCTGACACCAACATGGTTGGGGAAAGGCTAGGCAGAACATTAATAACTGATTTCGATCTCAAAATTCTCTAGATTTATGTGGGTTTTTGACACAAATTCAATATATTATGTAATGTCAAATAGCTACATCTATCCATTGAATTAGGGTTGGGATCGATTTATTAATAACGCCGTTAGGGCGTGGACACATGTATACAGTACGGCACCGACCACCGTGTAACGGCACGACGCCGCTACCGGGAGACGGCACGTTGCTGTGTACGGTGCACCGCGGGCAAAAGGCAGCAACCAACGTTCAGTTTTTGTCTTGATATGGACCGCAAAAGAGGTATTATTCTGCTTCTGTTACTAAGGCGACGAATGAAGAAAAAATAGAATCAGAAAATATTGAGTGAATCCATATGTTTCTATAATGAACCATGATGGAGGTCATTTTGAGAGGAAATATGAAGCAACAACAACAAAACATTAAGCCTTTGGCCAGACTGCAAACGCGGGCGCGGGGCGGGCGCGGTGCGGCGAGTTCAAACAGAAGAACTTCATTTGAGTGTCCATAGTGGACACGCGGGCGCGGGAAGCGGCGCGGGCTACATGGCGCGGGGAGCGCGCGGGTAGCTCACGCCATAGGTCGTTCATACAAGTGGCCGCAGTGAGAGCGCGGGCGGCAAGCGACAACCCGCGCGGGAGCGGGGGATCTCAAACTAGTTCGAGCTGACCACGCGCGTTGTTGTGATGGCGTCTTCAAAATTAAATGTTGAAGAATTAATAAGTGCTATTCAAGCACGATCTGCGCTGTGGATGTCGAAACATCGTTTTTTAGTAAGAATTTTCCAGTAAAAATAAGTCTTCTTCATCCATATAATATTTTGACAAATACTGGACACGACAGCGCTCGGAACGAAGCCACGCTCCACTGCGGACAGGTAAATCGCGCGCGTTCCCGCACCCGCGCCGCTCCCCGCACCGCGCTGCCAGTCTGGCCAAACACTAACTATCGAGCGGTTCGCCGTATGCTACCGCGGTGCACCGTACACGGTGGCCGGTGCCGTACCGTAGACATGTGTCCACGCCATTAGCGTATTTCTATAGCGTTTTTTTTTAGGATAATTTCGTTTCAATTAGATTATTGATTGTACTGCCTCGTTGGTGTAGTGGTAGGAAGCGTGACTGCTGATCGTGAGGTCCTGCTGGGTTCGATCCCTAGGTCGGGCAAAGTTTAATTGAGATATTCAATATGGAATTCCTCAGTAAGTAGCAGCCAGAAGTTTTTGTGCCCGGTTGATGACAATATTCTCGCCCCTATTACATGGGACTTATACACAACGGTGAAATCGCTCAGGAGCAACTGGACAGATTCGCAACAGGACAAATTCTCAACTGGACAGATTCTTAACTGGACAGATTCTCAACTGGACGAATTCGCAACTGGACAGATTCGTAACTAGACAGATTCTCAGCTGGACAGATTAGCAACTGGACATAACGTGTACAGTCCATGACATCATTTTAAAGTGGATGAGTTGGGAATATGGACGTTATGAAAAAGTGGTCAAGATAGGAAAGTGGACGACTTGCTCCAGAGGGCAGGGGCTGACTCTTTTTAAGCCTCGATTTGAACAAGTAGGTAGGCCCATCTTTGCATACCCTAGACATAATTAAATTACTCACGGTTTATTTTTATTTAATTTGAAATTGATATAGACCATCAAATACTAATAAAATAAATTCTATACTTACATAATAATATATTGAAGGATTGTTCGCTTTGTAGGAACCTATTGTTTTGTGAAAAGGAAATATAAATGCAATCTATCTGCGTAATGCAACCTCTTTGATAACCACAAAATCTATGATTAACAGCTTCGACATTGAATGTCATAAATATAATTCATCATTTTATTTTGTAGCTTTTGAACGTTTCATTAATAATAAATTAATAATCGGTAAAATGAATATTGCTGGTCCGAGTTGGACAAAATCAAAGCTAGTCTTTGTAGATGGACAAAGAAAAAGAGGGAAGGACCCGCTATATGGGACTGTTCTGTTACATGCTGGACATCGATATAATTTCGCTAAGCGGAATAAATCGAATTGTACGAATTGGAGATGTAGCAACAAACGTGAGTGTAGTACGTCTATTACATTAAATACCGACAATGATATAATAAAAGAAGGCAAACACTTGTGTACTCCAAACTTTAAGCGGAATAGAAACGAGAAACTTTTAGATGAATGTAAAAAGGAAGTATGTAGTAATATGGAGCCAATGCAAAGAATATTTGAAAAACATTTTTTTCAAAAAAATGATTCTGATTCATCAAAATCATCAGATCACTCATTACCATCATTTAATACCAAAAAGGATACTTTATACAGACATCGCAAAAAATTCCTTTGTGTGGATAGGTGCAAAAGCGACAAGATCGAAGATATTAAAATACCTGAATGTCTAGTTAAAGACTTCTTTTTATATGATGATGGTCGTGCAGACAAAATAATTGTGTTTGGCAGTCAAACAGCAAGAGATTTAATTAAAAATACAGACATATTTTATGGGGACGGTACATTCAAAATTGCACCGAAACCGTTTTACCAGCTTTTCTCGCTACATGTTGACATAACCAAGGCTAGCGATTGTGTTAACTTTGTACCAGTACTGTTTATTCTTTTACCAAATAAGTCTCAGGAAACGTATACAAGAATGTTTAGAATTTTGAAAGAGCAATTGTCTGTTAAAATTAAACAGTTCAAGTGCGATTATGAATCAGCTATTGCACAAGCATTAAAATGTATCTATCCGGATGTTATTGTCAAAGGCTGCTTTTATCATTTTCTGCATGCGGTTTGGAAAAAATCTAAAGAATTGAAATTTTCATCTACTGTAAATGGTCTAAAATTGACACAATTGTGTACGCAATTAGCACTTTTACCAAACATATTAATACCTGAGGGCTTTTTGTCAATAAATGAAATGGCTACAGATGATGAAGAATGTAAAGCCTTTTTCAGTTATTTCACAAATTATTGGATGACGAAAATTACGACTGAACAGTTATCTTGTTATGGAGAAAAATTTAGGACTACTAACGCTATAGAAGGTTGGCACCGGCGGATTAATGCCAAAATACCAAAAAAACCATCCCTTTTTTGTTTCTACAGTTATTAAAAAATGAATCGAAAATCAGTGATACCAAAATAAATAGAAGTTCCTATCACTGTGAGGAAACAAAACGTCGGCCGAAGCAAATTTTGATTGACAAGCAGATACAAAATATATTATCGGACTGCGTTAGTGAAAAAATTTCAGTCATGGCATGCTTAGAACGCCTACGGTCGTTAAAATTATCTCAATATTAGTTTGCTCCCCGTAATCAGAAGTTACAAATTGAAGTTACCTACCTTAAAACAAATTCTCAATACAACACATTGTAAGACAGGTCTTATTCTATTGTCGTGCCTTTGTTATACATAGACTTTCCTTGAATAAACACTTTTTAAATTTAATACCTATGTTTCATAGTTTATAAACTTATTTTTTCATACAACTATACTCTGTCCAGTTGCTAATCTGTCCAGTTGCGAATCTGTCTAGTTACGAATCTGTCCAGTTGCGAATTCGTCCAGTTGAGAATCTGTCCAGTTGAGAATCCGTCCAGTTGAGAATCTGTCCTGTTGCGAATCTGTCCAGTTGCTCCTGAGCGGGTGAAATGAGGGTGTTACTATAAATGGTGTAAAAATACCCTTAACGAAGCCGAAAGGCACTTATTCTCCACTTCATTGCGATGATTTTTTTGTTCCGGACTATGCCTGGGAACCTTCTAGTTACGGCGATATTGGAGGTCAAAGTTCCAACTTTATCACAACTTTTTTTTTAAATACAAGTTTTGAAGGTTGCAAATGTACTTGAAATACCTCCATTACCCGTGTACTACTCATTGCATCTATCAGCACAGTGTTTTGAGTGCGTTACATTGAGCTTTACAGTAAAACGAAATTTTTCACCCAAAAAACAAGTCGTTTCCCAGCGACAATTTTTGCGTAGGGTTACTTAGTTTGATGTACTGAATGCATTGTTGACGGCTTAGTGAAGGGTCTTTTTACACCTTGTATGTACCGCTGCCCAACCCTTTGAGGAATACAGGCGTGCTGTTATGTTATGTGGGTTGTCGATGGATGGATTTTATAATGACCTTGTATGACGTCATAGTAAATAATCCCTTAAAAAATAAGTTAAACGGTTTTATCTTGCGGTAATCCTGCAGCATCAGAATTTTAGAATTGAAGGTTGAAATTATTATAATGTTGTATTGTCATGGGAATTGAATTTGTGGGCGAAGTTTCAGGAGAATCGGTTAAGCAGAAGTAGTTGAAAAATCTGTCGCAAGATTTGAATCAAACAAACAAATATACGAAGTGAAGTTAATTATTGTTCTCTTCTTTTCGTGTGGTTAGTGACTAACCTGGTCTCAGAGTTTATTCTGCCCATGGGCCTCTGACCTGGCTTCACATGCCGTCGAGAAATATCTCTCAGGCATGCCGGTTTCCTCACGATGTTTTCCTTCACCGTTTTTAAGCAAGTGATAATTATACAATACGCCTATGAATCCGAAAAGCCAGAGGTGCGTGCCTTGGGTTTGAACTCGAGACCTATGACTTGGCAGTCCGACGGTAACATCACTAGGCTATTACTGCTGTTTATCATAATTATTAAGATGAAATGCGATCGGCATTTAGTCCACACAAACGTATTCCTCAGTTTTCTCCTTGGATAATGTCACTAGAGCAAATATTTTTTACCATATGATATATATCTACCACAACTATGTCCGCATGTTCTTTTTTGTCAATAAATTAATTATTAAAGGAACTAGAAACGTTTAAATTTTACAAAAATCGACCTGTTTTACCACCGTTTTCAAACATCTGGCAAACAAATTTGACGAATATAAAAAGTAAAAGAAAAACATACAGACATAACCAAAGTCTTTCTTAAATTATTACAGAAAAAAATATATTAAAATCAGTCCAGATTTGAAAAAGGAAACAGGGAAATACCAAAGTATGATTTCACTAATATTGCACCGTAGAAATCAGTCCGAGATGCAGTTGTCTCTTTCGCGCTCAATTGGGAAGGTTTGCGTGAAGGGTGGGACGGAAATAGATCGCTTAAAAACCTATTCAAATTATTAATATTTTGCAGCCCGCGTTCCTCTTAAGTGGTAATAAAATACGTCACCACTCATATTAAAGCAGCATTTATGGATGTCAACCGTTGATACATATTTCCAGTGTAAAGGCTGAGGCCAAATTTTATGTGACCCTAGGGAAAGGAGGGTATAAAATGTTTTCAACTGTAAAACTATTATAATGAGCTTGTCTCAGGAATAGTATTCCATATTAAAGCACTCTTATTTGCAAAGTGTAAGAGCCCCCGCAAACTGCAGACTTTCTATCGGCCGATAGTTTAGTCGGTTTCTTAATCAGTATGAAGATATATGCAAGTGCGCATATTATAACGATCCGGTTTCCCTTAGATGTTGTTGTAGTAATAAGTATTTTTAAGAAATATTATATTTTTAATTTTAAGTATGCGTGTGGGTCTGCTTGGGCGAAAAAATTAATAGTTTTTCTTTCTTTCTTTTCTTTATAAAAAGATAATCGGCCAACTATCGGGCGATAGTTCAGTCTGCAGTCTGCGGGAGCTCTAAAGGTGATCTGTACAGTCATCACATTAAATAGTTGACCCACTTTTCTCCCTCGATTTAGCCGTATTTGTCTCCAAAAACTTTAATACATGTATTTCCTCCATTTTTTAAGGGACGAAACCCTCATTCCCTACTACTAACAGGTTAAATTGCACAAGTTGACTTCTGCAACCGATTTTCACAGTGGACACAACCGCGGCAAGTCGACTCCAGGAAGTTTTACCAATCAAGGGCTTGCCCTTGCTTAAATTACTTGCACAATTTAACTACCTAGTGGAATTCGTTCTGCCTAGCCTTTTCCCAATTATGTTGAGGTCAGCTTCCATTCTAGCCAGATAAGGCTGAATTTTACACGGAGCGACTGCCATCACACCTCCGTAACCCAGTTACTGGGCAATGCCGATATCCAAAAGTTGACTATTTGTCAGATTGTAGGGCATCTCCCCCGTAACGACTGTCATGGGTATTCGTATGACACCCGGGACCGACAGTTTAACATGCTCTCCGAGGCACGGAGGGGTCTCGATGTGTAACGAATGGTCACCCATCCATGGACTGACCGCGGCAAGCATTGCTTAACCTCGCAAATCGTGCGAGCCGTACGGTCGTTAATAAGCCACGTGCCCTTCTTTTAACTACCTAGTGGAGTACCTACCTAGCTTAATATTCTTCACGTCCAACACTCAGCAAAGTGACCACGGTGTATAATACACCCGTAACCATTTCAAATAAGTTGTAGTATTTCCACCTTCGTAAGAAGCAAGCTGATTTTCTGTTGCTATTGAATTAATTCCCTTGGGCATGGTATAATGCATAGGAGGCAGCGGTTTTAGAATTAACGAATGAAGGAAAATATGACTTGGACATTTCCAAAATAATATAAATTACATTCAATAATTCTGATAAAATGATTAGGTACATACAAATAAAATACTTCTTGGGAAAAAAAATATATATTGAAAGTTAACTTTTTTTTAAACTGTTTTTTTGCATGCTACATGGTAAAATGTGTCGGGATTATTATCTTTATATATATAATTCGACTGTACGTGTGTATGTCACTGAACTCCTAAACGGTTGGAGCGATTTGAATGTTTTTTTTTGTATGCGTTTGGGTGGCGCCCTGGATGGTTTAGATTCACAATTGGACCCGGTAGTTGGCGCCTGCTTTTCTGGGCAGGACGACGTCTGCCAGGTCCGCTAGTTTATGTATAATATCTTAAGTTTGTACCTACAAACGCGAATAATAATTTCTGATTCTGAACAGAATGTTGAGGGAAGGGAAGACTACGCTAATTTTAAGACACCGCTCACTTTCTTCAACCATATAGATTTTTTGATTTGTGATGATGCCAACTGGACAGGTATATGATGCTGCGTAATCGTTCTGGTATTTCTTATTGGGATTTAAAATAAAAGATCACTTAATTCGAGCCTCTTTTTTAAACGCTTTTAATTAGCTTCACTTCGTATATGTGTTTGATTCAAATCTTGCGACAGATTTTTCAACTACTTCTGCTTAACCGATTCTCCTGAAACATTGCACACAAATTCAATTTCCACGACAATACAACATTATGTAGGTAATTATTTCAACCTTCAATCCTTAAATGGTGATGCTGAAGGAGTACTGCAAGATAAAACCGTTTAACTTAAAAGTTTTTTTAAACGATTATGTTTTATTTCCTCACGCATAACATAACATCACGCTTGTATTCCCCAAATGGTTGGGCAGAGATGTATAATAACACCCTCATTTTGCCTTTATGTTTAACTCTCATGTAATAGGGGGCGAGCCTATTGTCATCAACCGGGCACAAATCCAAACTCCGGGCTGCTACTGAGGAATTCTACACGGAAAATCCCAATAACACTGCTCGACCTGGGGATCGAACCCAGGACCTTACTATCAGCTGTCACGCTTGCCACCACTAGACCAACAACGCTGTTTCTTATAATTTAGACCAACTGCTTGCTACTTACTTCACGAATGACACAATGCGAAAAGGAATCAAGACTTAATTAAAAAAAAACTTGCTTTTATTTACTTTCTAAGTTATGGATAGGGAAAAATAACTTCCAAGAGGCGAAATAGTACCAATCGCGCCATCAGCTATTCTTATATAGCTGCCGACATAAGAAGAAGTATCGTAAAATGGGGTGAATAGGGACGAAACTTTAAAAGGGATTTTAATATTGAAATAATAAACGGTGTAAAGAGACCCTTAACGAAGCCGAAAGGCACTTATTCTCCACGTCACTGCGATAATTTTTTTGTTCTGGACTATGCCTTTTTTTTTTTCTTTTTTTTTTTCGTTGGAAAATCCTCATGGATGTCCCTCGCCCGGTGAAGGCGAGGGGGTCTGCCGGACTCTTACCGGCTAAAAACCAACGGTGCTCCTTCTCCTGACCGTTCGGCCAGGGTCGCGGGATTCGCAAAGCATGCACCGCAACCCCGGCAGGTCCCGGTCCGCCAACCCTCGGCGGACCTCTCCTCCTGAGAAGCGCGCACGGTACACAGCGCGCCGCCTTCTCGGGCCTGTTACTGGTCGGGCGGCGGGTCCCCTAACCCACCGCCCGCAGGCCACACACTAGGGTGGCTGGAGATCGTCGCGTAAGCGCGCCCTCCGGCGCCCGGTGCGTCTGGCGCGGGAAGGGAGGAGAGCACACCGCTCCCTCTCCCTCTCCGCTTCCTCCTTAGTCGCCATCACCCCCTCGCAAAAGGAGGCGATGGCTTCCCACGTTCTGGACTATGCCTGGGAACCTTCTAGTTACGGAGATATTGGAGGTCAAAGCTCCAACTTTTTCACAACTTCTTTTTAAATACTAGTTTTGAAGGTTGCAAATGTACTTGAAATACCTCCATTACCCGTTTACTACTCATTGCATCTATCAGCACAGTGTTTTGAGTGCGTTACATTGAGCTTTACAGTAAAACGAAATTTTTCACCCAAAAAAAAAGTCGTTTCCCAGAGACAATTTTTGCGTAGGGTTACTTAATTTGATGTACTGAATGCATGGTTGACGGCTTAGTGAAGGGTCTTTTTACACTTTGTATAGTTTGTCGCCAAAAAGGACTCTAATGTGTTTACTGTATTATAATTAACGATTAAGTGTCCTCGTTGGCAACAAACTATATTATTTCAACGATAGAATCCATTTTAAAGTTTCGTCCTGATTCACCTCTGCATCCCTAGAAGGTTTGAGCTCCGCGATGACTGATCAGATGTGCCGTCAGTTAGGACAGGTCAACTCGAACCTCCTATGGCACTTTCCTCAAAAGGCCATTCCCGACGTTGCCCTACATCGTTTCACTCGCATAGTTCGTGTACTACAATGTCTGGACTTTAAAAGAGACATTGACCTCTGAGTTTGTTTCGGCTATTCTTCTCAGAGCTAGTCAGATAGGAAATGCCGGCGCCATCTAGTCTTGAAAAAAAACATTACATTGACTTGTAAAAGTGTCTGTAACAGATTTATTTACAGAAATAAAATCATTTATCATTTATCATCCCTATTCACCCAGTTATATGGTACCTATCAATCTTTTTCCAACAAGATTACTATGAAGTGAACTCGAATACACTCAGTTTCCAATCTGATTCGATTTCAATCGTATAGATATAAAATTGAACATAAAAAATATGAATCGAGTTATATTTCGCGCAAAATTTCATATTCACAGATAGTTTACAGTTGTGTCTGATTGAATCTGTTAGTATCTTGACAGCAGTTGACGTTTTCGGGCTGGTTAGATTGAGTTGTCTTCTTTTTACCCGACTGCGCGAAAACAAAGGCAGTGTTTTGTTAAAAAAAAAAAAAACTGGAATTTCACTCATAAACTCCTCCCCTCCAGCCATTTTTGTTATTGTGGCCTTTTTTCATCCTCCTTCGCTATCCATCTCATGTCTGTATCTTTAAATATTATAAAACAAAGTCGCTCCCGCTGTCTGTACGCTTAGATCTTTTAAACTACGCAACGGATTTTAATGCAGTTTTCAGCAATAGATAGAGTGGTTCAAGAGAAAGGTTTATTTGCCTCACATTAGTATCTACATTGCACCCGTGCGAAGTCGGGGCGGGTCGCTAGTACTTATATAAAAGGAGAAACTGACTGACAGACTGATCTATCAACGCACAGCCTAAACCATTGGGGTTGGAAACTTAAAATGTTGACAGTAGGTACCTTTTATAACGTAGGCATCCACTAAGGAAGAATTTTCCAAAAATCCTCTTAAAAGAGGGTAAAAAAAATATAATTACGCATCTGCGGGAAAAAGCTAGTTGAAAGTATATTGCTAAATAAATACCTTCATTCCCTCTTTGTAAAAGCCAGCAGTATTACATAACATAACATCACGCCTGTATTCCCCGAAAGGTTAGGTAGAGGTGTATAGTAACAACCTCATTTCGCCGTTATGTTTAAGTCCCACGTAATATGGGGCGAGTCTATTGCCATCAACCGGGTATAAATCCGAACTCCGGGCTGCTACTGAAGAATTTCACACGGAAAAACCCAATGACACTTTTCCCGACCTGGGGATCGAACCCAGGACTTCACGATCAGCAGTCGCGCTTGCCACCACAAGACCAATGAGGCAGCAGTATTAAATAAAAACATGTGCAACTCACAATTGACTGCGTGACATCTCTAATATTGTTGGGGACACTTTACAATGTAGTGTAACACTTGTAACGTGTTCTCGAGGCAAGATTTAATACCATTGATGTGTGTGTTTGTCATCATCAGCCCAGTCTGTTCCCAACATAGCCAGGATCAGCTTCCAGTATTACCGAATGCAGCTGAATATTTAGTCATCACCATCATCTTCCTGCCTTTATCCCACACTAGGTGGGGTCGGCACAACAATCATGTATCCTTCTTCCATTGTCCTGTTCCGGCTTCATATACATCTCGCCAGAGGGCGCGCGCGCAATTATTCATCGCGCCGTGCTCCATCCTATGCCGCGCAGCGTCCAACGGTTTGTCTAGTTGCCGTGCGCCTTGAACTCGCTCGCCACAGAACTTCAGAATATTCCAGAACAAAAAATTAATGTTAAATGTTAATGTTATTACACAGTTTTGTAAACAATCCATTATTATTATTACTACCGAAGCCTACACAGCCTTAACAGTCCTCTATCAGCAGTCATCTCAGTACTCACTCCTTCTTACCCATATCATTCTTCACACAATCCATGTAGTTGAATATTAGTATTTGCATAAAATGCCTTTATTATTAGCAAGCTATTAACTGTTTTCAACCCTAATTCCACCTTTTGTCCTACGAAATATAGTTCAAAATTCAATATACCACAGACTATCAGAATCTCCTACTAGACATACGTGTATCAATTGAACCAAAACTACCCAACTAGGTACTCAATTTGGTTTATAACGATCCTTCAAAAGAACAATATTACATTACAGTGTGATAGACCGCCACTTTATTGGAGTCGAGTGAATTGACACTTGAATTTTCTAAGGGAAAATTGCATTTTCTTATTCTCTTCCCTTCTTGTTCTTCCCTGTTGGTCTAGCGGTCGCAAGCGCGATTGCTGAGCATAGGGTCCTGGATTCGATCCCCAGGTCGGGCAAAGTGATATTGGGTTTTTCCATTAAGAATTGCTCAGTAGCAGTCCAGTGTCTGGCTTTGTGCCCGATTAATGGCAGTAGACTGGCCCCCTATTATATGGGACTTAAACATAGCTGGCGAAACGAGGGTGTTACTAAAACACCTCTGCCAAACTCTTCTGGGAATACAAGGTGTGATGTTATGTTATTACACTCTTCTCTCCTCTATATAAATGTTCACCCCACAACGTTTGAACTGAAACAAACAGATAAGAACAACAGTTTTAAGTGTATTGATGGACACTTAATTTTATGGAGTTTGGAGCCAATGTTGGTGATAGATATTGGAGCAAATATTGGCGTTAGTATTTGTGTTTTTTTTTTAATACATGGCCCCCCACACTAGGATTTCTTCTGTATCGTGGGTGCGTTTATAGACACAAATCTTCACATGCACGAACATCCAGACCCGGAACAACTATCTGTAGGCCATACAAATATATGTTCCGTGCGGGAATCGAACCCATGACCCGTAGCGCAGAAGCCGATTGCTCAGCCCCTGCACTTAACGTGTCGTCAAATTTGGTAATGCAGTTCTTGACAAAGAACGCCCATCTGTTGGTCTGTTGGTTGTCGTAAAACGCCACGAAAGTTACCGCGACCATATTTTTGTTCGAGATAGCCTGTTTAAAATAACGTTTTTCTTACAAAATTGGGGCGTGCCCTATCTGTCTATGGTGTTGTTATTCAGGGGCATAGCTACTGCTGTATCAGCCGTATCAATCATACGGGGCACTCGGCCTACATGGGCCCCAACGTGTGTAAGCAAAAAATCGTAAAATGTTATCCATAATCTCACTCAAGCTCTTACATCCATATTCTAAGACGTTCCTCCAAAACTTACTCGACTCGACTCCACCTCGACTCAGCCTTTTTCACTACCATCGGTAGTTATAGTTGACATAACCGTGATCGACTCGAAATTTTTCCTCAGTCGAGGTAAGGAATCATTTGTCAAACTCAAGGTACCTCGGAACCTACCTTAAGGAAGGAAGTGTCAAAGTTCGTATATAACAAAAATTAATTTTAAAGACTATCGAATATGCTTACGATAATCCTTACAAGTATTTATCGCGGCGTTATTTGCGTGATGCAGATAATTCAAATTATGACGTTATGACTCCGTCGAGGAACCTTAAAGTTCAATCGAAATTGCGACTAAGAATACAATTTTGAAGGTGTTTTCGAGGCCGTTCTGAATCGAGTATGAGTCGAGTAGGTTTTGGAGGAATGTCTTAGAATATGGGTGTTAGGCCGTATGCCAAACTCTAAACTCTTAAACGCTAAACTCAGAACACCCCAGATACTCCATACATCCATGGCCCATTGTTTTTGGTTTGGTTTGCACCATTTAGGCTCCGCCGCAGTCGGGTAGAAGAGCCCCCCGACATATTTTGATACAGGGCCCGTTTAGGGCAAGCTACGCCACTGTCATTATTGGTCTGAGTGTTCACGAAACATGTTTTGTTAGATTTTGTCGCAGAAGACCCGGCTTAAGGATTTTTGTAAGAAATATGCGGCAGCGTCCTTTTCAGTGCCAATAAGGGATGATTTCCACCAAACGGCTCGCATCGCATCGCATTGGATCGGAAAGGATACAAACGGATGCGGGGACAGCCGAATGCATTCGTCAATATGTCGATCGGCTCCGTACCGTTGCTTACGAACGTATCCGTTTCTGCACTTAGTCAAATAGTTTAATTCCTACCGTATTGACGTGTTCTGGTTATTGAAAGGATCTGATCGGATACGACGACATGCAAACGGAGCCGATCGCGCGTCGCAGCATACTTTCGGCTACGATCGCGTGTCGCGGAAAACGTCCGCGGTCAAGCTGCTGTGCGCGGCTTGGTACTATAGACTTTAAATACTGTGTACACGATTTAATATCGTTTAAAGATTGTTAAATCCGTTCCAATCCAATGCGATGCGTGCTATTTGGTGGAAATCATCCTTCTTCAAAAGAGACAAAAGAGAATCATCCTTAACAATCACCGATTTGTCTGCCAACAGTAATGAGTGCAATACCTCTATGGCCCCTCTTAAAACGTTCAGAGACTCATTTTTGGCAATGTACATTTACGGACTGATATGATGCATAAGCCCACTACTGACCCACTGCTGGGCACGGGCCTCTTCTCAGAATGAGAAGTGTTTAGGCCTTAGTACACCACGCTGGCCTAGTGCGGGTTGTCAGACTACACACACTATTGTGAACCTAATGGAGTCTTCTCAGGTGTGCAGGTTTGCGCACGATGTTTTCCTTCACCGTTAACGCAAGTGATAATCAAATTCTAATCCGCATATATACATACATACCTACCTACTTTTGTTTATGTTAGTATTTTTCATTTATTTTGTATTGTTTTTCTGTTCTGTTTTGCTGTACCTAATTGTCTTATCTGTGTCTTATTTGTGTTGTGTCCAAATAAATATTTTTCATTCATTCATTCATTCATTCATATGAATTCGAAAAGTCAGAGGCAAGCGTTCAGCCGCTATCACTACTATAATACAACTGATGTGATAATTACTACGTATTTTGATGCTTTTCTTTTTAACCCTAAGGTTGACTGGTAGAGAATGCCTTATGGCATTAAGTCCACCTTACTTACCACAATAGTGCATAGAAGTATAAATAAATAAATAATTACCTATGTGGCGACATCTATCACGCCACATGTGAACTACGCAGCACGACGATTGTGTAGCAGACTACAGCGACAATAATGACAACTCTCAAATATGACGTCACAAGAATGTGCATCGCGATATCAAGATTTGACACGCAGATAGTATAACGACCCTTAGCAGTGAAAACCTCGTAAATAAAATTTTCTTCAAAAGCGTTTCATTTGTTCTTTAGATTAATAAACTCCTTAAACACGTACTAGTTCAACAAACTTTCAATTCAAGTACTTCTAAGCTATCTATGACGTACGATGACAAACTTGTATTAACATTTGATCGGCCATATTTTTGCAGGAGACAGTTATTTCTATCGCTTTTAAAAAATTGTATTTTACTCATACGTGGTTTTCACTGCCGACCGACCATATACAACTTCCCAACATCAACCGTTGTGCAGTAGCCCGCCAGGCATGAGACCCGCCTTGTTGGAGGATCCTCCCTTTTCGTTGGAGGAACACCATACCTCGTTCCTCTACACCTATATTTTTTAAACATATAACATTAGTTGCCATTCCACCAATTCGCACTAAGCGCTTCCAAACATCCTTCATAATGCGCACTGCAAAAGAGTGGAACTCACTACCTGCGTCTGTGTTCCCGAACGCATTCAACCTGAATCTCTTCAAAGTTAGAGTTAACAGGCTTCTTCTGGGTAAGCTCACTCCATCGTAGACTTAGTCTCTGTCTCCTCTGACCTAAACTAGAGTCAAGAGCAAAACCATTTCATATAACAACAAAATATTTGTTCCAATGTTGGCTTTAACTTAGCTGTGACAATGAAATTAAGCTTCGTATACATAGAAACAAGTTGAAGCTATCAACTATAAAAAGGCAATAAAATGTTCGTATCTATAAGACCTAGGTCTTAAACCAGGAATTAACGATTGTTAGAAATTCTTTATTGGAGATTTTTAAATCGATGACTAATGTTAAAAGCTTTGAGCTTTGTTTGTATAGTAGGGGAATGAAAAACATTTTAACAAAAATAAAACCGACTTCAAAAAAACGATGAAAAGAATAAAATAATTACCATATTAGAAAATTAACAGTTTTAGAAGTCGGTGCTAATTTACGCTGAACCAAATTGAAGGCACCGACTTCTGAAACTGTTAATTTTATAATATGGTAACTATTTTATTCTTTTCATCGTTTTTTTGAAGTCGGTTTTATTTATGTTAATATGTTTTTCGTTTTAGTGACCTTAATTAAAATATGATTGGACCTACTAAAGACGCTGCTCGTAACATAATCACATCATCACATTATGCGTACTGTTCGTCATTGAGGAGTTCTATTGTCTATCTCCGATGTTCTTCATCAGATCTTCACCAAATTTAAATGGGACCAATCTGGAAGTATATCCTTTTAAATATTTTTTTTATCTAAATCGGTTTATAAATGGCGGAGTTATGAGGTAACAAACATTAAAAAAAAAACAAAAAGAACACATACAGACGAATTGAGAACCTCCTCCTTTTTTGGAAGTCGGTTAAAAATGTAATGCATCTTAAGGTCTTTTTTTGCTTGCACAGTGAAAAAAACGAAACTATATTGTCAACTGTTATCGGTAACTGGTAACACTGGACAATGTTGATAAAGGAGGGTAATCGTCAAGATTAGTCAACTTACCCGAAGTTATAAAAACACTGGTCATTGGACGGAGCAGAGGATTCCATGTCGAACAGCCGAAGAAGTCTGACTTTTTATATCTGATTAGCTTGTCCTTATTTTCTGATCTTGTGTAAATTATTAGGTATGTTGTGTTATATTGTGAACTAGCTTCTGTAACTAATCACTAACCCAATTAAAAGTACTCTCAGTGGTGGAGAGTCTATGTTGGTTTCATTTACTTTATTTACCATGCTTCCAATCCTGACATACCGATATTAGCTATAACTGTAATAATAGATTCACCCCTACAAGATTATGTTGTATGTATTTTACACGACTACGTATTGGTGCGTCCAGACGCGTGCATTTTATGTTCGTACGAAGCTCGCGTACCGTCCGCGCGCCGCTCGCGCGCTAGCTACGCGCCGTACGCGAGCGGCGCAGGTGGTGCGCCCGTGCCGCTCGTGGAACCTGCCACCAACGTCTTCTGTTTTTCCTTTTAGTTTTTGTCAGTAATAAAATAACCGATGCTGCAGCAATTATGCTAACAGCAGTCGTATGGTCCGACACCTTTGGAAGCAAATTCACAACTGAGGCTCATAGTTCAAACGCAAAAGAAACTATGTGCGCACGAGCGGCACGCGAGCCGCGCGCGCTCTACACGCGCGCCCCACTCGAGCCTTGCCGGAGCTGTACTAGAGCGGCGCACCAAACGTACGCTGTAACTGCACGCGAGCAGCACGCGCGCAGTTCGCAAGCCGCTCGCGAGCGGCGCATTCGGCAGGTTTGGACGCAGCATATTGCCAACATTATAGAAATGAAAATACAAGTATTTTTTGACAAGATGTTAATAATTATAATGGTGACATGATGACAACCACTAGTGATGTCAATTTATGTAATCATCGACTTGATTGATGTAATGGTTTTTACAACAAAACTCCTTAAATCAAATCAAAGACATTATATGGCACTACTGCGTTATATGGAGGCAAGAGGCAATTTTGATCTTTGCTACCAAATAATTAAACATAATTTTCAATGCATTGGTCTGTTCCGTTCAACAGTTTGAAAAGGTAACATGTGCCCGCGATGTGGGAAAGGAATGAATTTGAAAACTGACGAACCTATTTATTCCCCTATTGTACAACAAACTGCCTCGTTGGTCTAGTAGTGGCAAGTGCGACTGCTGATCGTGAAGTCCTGGGTTCGATCCTCAGGTCAGGCAAAGTGTTATTGGGTTTTTCCGTGTGGAATTCCTCAGTAGCAGCCCGGAGTTTGGATTTGTGCCCGATTGATGGCAATAGGCTCGCCCCCTATTTCATGGTACTTAAACGTAACGGCGAAATGAGGGTTTTACAATACACCTCTGCCCAACCCTTCGGGGAATACAGGCGTGATGCAACAAACTTTGTACGTAGTCTTAAGACCTCTTTTACGTTTTTTATTGTAGTTTATAATTTAAGGTGCAATTTTTAATATCACCTTAACAACCGCTTGCCCGGGCAATCCCCGGGGAAATTATGCCTTCTCAATGATATCAACGTTGTAATACAAAGGGGGATATAAACCAGTAGCCTTTTTGTTATTGTATCGAATTTTTCAGTTTGTTTTTATTATGTGGTTTAGGAAACAATGTTATACTTGAAGAAATGGTTTAAAAGAACTGCTTAGTACAGGGGTCAGCAACCTGCGGCTCGCGAGCCACGTGCGGCGCTTTCGATTTAAAGTGGCGGCTCTCTAGTACCAAACGCAAAAAATAATCCGCCAAACAGTGGAATGCGCTGCCTGAATGGGTGTTCCCGACAGTTACAATCTGGGTGTCTTCAAGTCACGAGTGAATCGGTTTCTTCTGGGCAAGCGTGCTCCATCGTAGACCGCATCATCGCTTAACATCAGGTGGGATGGCGGCCAAACGCAGGCCTAGTAACAAATAATAATAAAAAAAATGTTACTATGAAAACCCTTAAAATCGTGCAATCGATCCATGATTGAGTAACATAATATAGTATGACTGAAATATACTGTCTAAGACTGAGCGATAAATATAGTCACTATATTTAAATCTTTTTTTTGTTTATTTTTTTTGAAATATAGTTAGTTCTGCTAAACGCCATTTCAAGGTTATCCATTAATTACAGGACATACTGTATAAGCAAATACTATAATATTGCAAAACTGAAATTTAGTAAATTGCAACTTTTGGCTCTTGCATCTCAAAAGGTTGCCGACCCCTGGCCTAGTAGCAGTGATAGGCTAGTGGTGTGACCGTCGGACTGCCAAGTCATAGGTCTTGAGTTCGAACCCAAGGCACGCACCTCTGACTTCTCAGATTCATGTGCGTATTGTACAATATCACTTGCTTAAAAATGGTGGAGGAAAATATCATGAGGAAACTGCCTGAGAGATATTTCTCGACGGCATGTGAAGCCAAGTCAGAGGCCCATGGGCTGCATAAACTCTGACATCAGGTTAGTCACTAATCACAAGAAAAGAAGAAATGGAAGCCGCAGAGTCTGTCATATTCATCTCATAGCACAAGGATTTCACAAGCTCTGACCACAACACACAATATTAACTAAACAATCATCCATTATTACACAATCACAGACACCATTTTGAAATTCCCATTTATTGCGTAATTTTAGCAAATAAATTAAGTAGTCCATAATTGACAGCTGCATGCATAGATAACGAAAGTCTGCGTGAGCGACGATGTTGACGCCACGAAATGTTGCTATATTTTAATATTATATATCATACACTTTCACATGATTCTATTTAATGCGTATTTTATCTATTTTCATATATTGAGTTTATTTATATCTTTTTACTTGCTGCACCGGTGGACGTCAACATGTCTACGCCGGCTGTCGCTGAAAACCAGCGCTGTGGCTCTGTCTCGCACGTGAGACACAGCATTATGCTGAGCGATGGCCGTTTTACGCGGATGTGACGCATATTTTTCCCCAAGCTTATAGTCAGTTTTGTTACTTTTATTTTATTTTGTGCGTCATGTTGGCGCGAATAAATAACTTTTATTTATTTTTTTCTTAAATGCCTTGGTGACGTACTTTAATTTTGTCTAATGCTATTTATAAGTGCAGTATAGTTGCATCAAACTTAATCAGTCTTATTACAAAAAAAATGCATAAGTACTGGTTGAACCAGGACTAAAAGATTTTGGGTTGATACAGTATTAAAGTTAATACCAGGTTTAAAATGTGTTCTTATTATAAATCTACTATCGACCCGCCCCGATTTTGCATGTGTGCAATGTAGATACTATTGTGGGGCATATAAACCTTCCTGTTGAATCACTCTATCTATTAAAAAAAACCGCATTAATATCCGTTGCGTAGTTTTAAAGATCTAAGCATACATAGGGACAGACAGCGGGACCGACTTTGTTTTATACTATGTAAAGAAGATTCATGGTTTACAGATAAACTTCATTTTATAATAACATTTTATTTAGTCCATGGTTTACTTAAAACGTGTTTTGGAATAGGGCCGAATGTGTTTTTCCAAAACTCGCCAAAGTAATGTTTGATGTTGGACATAGCTGTATTTTGCAGTGATAGCCTAGCGGGTGAATGCTTTATGTGCAGGAGGGTTTGAGTTCGATCCTGGCCCGCACATCGGGGCCACACCTCTGGCTTTTCGAATTCGTATGCGGATCAGAATTTGATTATGAGGAAAATATCTTGAGGACACCTGCACATCTGGGAGGGCTCCAAAAAGTTCTGGATACGTGTACTTATCTCTTCAGATGTCTATATAGGCTTAAACATTGACGTTTGCCGATCCTAGTAAAAAAAAACAAACCGTCCCCACACACCATTAAAATATTTAATGCTACGCCGTAGACCTCGTAGCTTCGTAGCTGTCTACGCCGTAGTAAAACGTCGTAGCTTAAGTTGATCGTTAAGTTTATCACTGCGACTACTTTATGACAGTTTCAACAATGTGTTTATATGACGCACTATTATCCCTTTTGGGTAAGCAGAGGTGTAGGTTAAGGGATAAACCACATTGTTAGAACCCTTAAAACAACAACAACTCACACACTGACCTATTACTTTAAAATGTTTGGGAAAACGTATACTTTTGCAATGTTTGTAAATATGTGAGCACCATGTATCTATCACACAATTAATTTGTCATTGCTTCATTTTTAATTCTTTTTACCTATTTTGGTATAGTAATTTTATTCTAGGTGCATAGTCTTCACATATAATTGTAAAATTAATGTACCTATACAAAATATTGTAAGACATTTTAAAAGAGTAACGGTGGAGTTTCTTGCCCATTCTTCTCCATACGAAACTACCTATTGGAAGGGGCGACTAGAATCAATTCTATTTTTTTTTGTAAAGTTTATCGTTCAAAAGTGCTTTTTATGTGCCTAATTGAAATAAATACTTTGGCTTTGACAACGTGGGATCACAATATAAAATTAACGTGGCTAATATTTGGCCTAGAGCAAATATTAGATTAACATAACATCACGCCTGTATTCCCCGAAGGGTTGGGCAGAGGTGTATAGTAACACCCTCGTTTCGCCGTTATGTTTAAGTCCCATGTAACAGGGTCAGCCTATTGCCATCAACCAGGCACAAATCCAAACACCGAGCTACTACTGAGGAATTCCACATGAAAATACCCAATAATACTTTGCCCGACCTGGGGATCGAACCCAGGACCTCACGGTCAGCAGTCACGTTTGCCACCACTAGACCAACGAGGCAGCTGTCTAGATTAACTTAATGACAAATACACTATAGCACTATTTCTTTATGGAGACTAGCACTTTACCTGTGACGTCGTCCGAGTGAATTTCGTAACAATCTTCCATCACCTATTTTATCCTCTTCGAGGTAGAATTTCCAAAAATCCTTTCTAAGTGGATGCCTACGTCATAAAAGGAACCTACTGTCCAAATTTCATGTTTCCAGCTTCAGTGGTTTAGGCTCTGTGTTGATGAATCAGTCTGTCAGTCAGTAAGGACATTTTTCTTCATAAGTATAGATAGATGTTCTGCCAAGCCTTTTCCCAACTATGTTGGGGACAGCTCCCAGTCTAACCAGATGCGGCTGAATACCATTATTTTACAACGAGCGACTGTCATCAGCAAGAGCAGTGGTGGCCCAGTGGTAACGGCCCTGACTTACGAGTTGTATGTCGCGGGTTTGAAACCAGCCAGGCGCATTACTTTGTGTAATTTATTTCATCACCACTGCTCTCAAAACGGTGAAGGAAAACATCATGAGGAAACCGGCATGTCCTAGAACCAAAAATTCGAAGACATGTGACATCTACCAACCCCCACTGGGCCCGCGTGGTGGATTACGGCCCATTCCCTCTCACAGAGAGGAGGCCTGTGTCCCAGCAGTGGGAACATTATAGGCTGATGATGATGACTGCCATCAGACCACCGCAACCCAGTTACTGGGCAATGCCGATATCCTAAGTTTAAACCAGTTGTCAGACTTTCAGGCTTCTGACTGTCATAGGTATTCGTATGGCACCCGGGACCGACTGTTTAACATGCTCTCCGAGGCACGGAGGGGTCTCAATGTATAACAAACGGTCACCCATCCACAGACTGACCGCGGTAAGCGCAGCGTTATTAAGTATAGATAGATGTGTTAAAATAATTGAAAAATTAATATTAAACCTTAAAAGCTATAACTCTTAATAACCCAAAAACCGTTGACATAGTGACGTCATCATATAATTTATCAACACGTCACTCATACGCCGCGCCGCGTACGTCACATGACGTAACGGTTATTGCGTCACTGAAACAATAAAGACTGAAATTGTCGGAGGTACATGGTTTATATTTTAGCTATTGATAAGTGCTGATAAATGGAACTAGGATGTGTTGATATTTAGGTCAATATTTCTGGTGTGGTTGGTAGTTATTTTCTTGATACAAAACTTTTCTGCAAACAACTATTCGTGTTGTTCTTAAGGATGATTTCCACCAAACGGCTCGCATCGCATCGGATCGGAAAGGATACGAACGGATGCGGCGACAGCCGATCGCGTCCGGCAGGATGTCGACGCATACGATCGGCTCCGTACAGTCGCTTGCGAATGTACTGCACCTAGTCAAATAGTTTCATTCCTACCGTGTTGACATGTTCTAATTTTTTTTAATAGTTGATGTTGACGTAGTATTTCAGCCGAAAGGATCCGATCGGATACGACGACAGGCGAACAGAGCCGATAGCGCGTCGCAGCATACTTTCGGCTACGATCGCGTGTTGCGGAAGACGCCCGCGGTCAAGCTGCTGTGCGCGGCTTGGTAATATATACTTTAAATACTGTGTACACGATTTAATATCGTGTATGTGTGCCGTATGGTGGAAATCATCCCTTAGTCGACCTGTTTCTAAGGAGGCGGTAGCTGTATATGAGTTTGTGCGGTGTGCGTTTTTGAGAAGGTCGGCCCTTTTTTGATTCGCATAATCTGTGGATTTGTGAGCGGCTGTTAATTTCTTTGGAGAGGGTTGATTGGGAGTGTCATTGATTCCTCTGTTGTGGGAATCTGTGCCGGTGGAATTGTGGAGCGGTTCCCTGATGTCGACATTATTTTATTTATGTATTATTTTTATATTTAACTAGCTGTGTCCTCACGGCTCCGCTTGCGTTAGAAGTTTTATTCCATTAATAAATATAGCCTATGTTACTCAGTTATACTGTAGCTTTCTAACGGCAAATGATTTTTTGAAATCGGTCCATTAGTTTTTAGGCTTATTCGTTACATACAAAAATTCAAATTTTTCCTCTTTATAATATTAGTATAGATTTATTAATTAGAATGTTTTTTATAAAAAATTTTTTGGACAACATTATATTTAATTGGTTTTCTTGACAGAAAACCTTTTCTGGAAAGAACTATTCGTGTTGTTCTTAGTCGACCTGTTACTAGGGAGGCGGTAGCTGTATATCGTAGCTTAAGTTCTAACACCGCGTAACTCAAAATAGTTAACTTTTCAGGACAGAAAAAAATAGAAATTTTTCTACTTATCATATTATGTTTTTAATCTACAATATTGTATTTTATTTTGGTTTATTCGACGAAGCACTTTTGCGACATGATCCAGTATGGAACTCACCTGACTTACACGCTATTTTAGCTGTTTACATAGCTTGATGGTAAAAATATTACATACGCGGTGGAGTTTGTTTTTGAAATAACGCGTTGCTATTGGATCTAACCATTGATTGTAATTGATCGAACGATGCGTTTTTCGATTCCTTATCGAATGGCGTGCGTAACTCAAAACTACTATTTTTCGAGATACGCGGTGTTATAACTTAAGCGACGATATGAGTTTGTGCAATGTGCGTGTTTGAGAAGGTCGGCCCTTCTTTGATACGCATAATCTGTGGATTTGTGAGCGACTGTTGTTTTCTTTGGAGAGGGTTGATTGGGAGTGTTATTGATTCCTCTGTTGTGGGAATCCGTGCTGGTGGAACTGTGTAGCGGTTCCCTGGTGTCGATATTTTTTATATTTAATGTTATTTTTGACTGCCTTGTTGGTCTAGTGGACGTAAGCGTAACTGCTGAGCATGGGATCCTGGGTTCGATCCCCAGGTCGGGCAAAGTGATATTGGGTTTTTCCATTAGGGATTTCTCAGTAGCAGCCCGGAGTCTGGATTTGTGCCCGTTCAATGGCAATAGGTTTGCCCCGTATTACATGGGACTTAAACATAACTGGCGAAACGAGGGTGTTACTAAAGCACCTCTGCTGAACCCTTCAGGAAATATAAGGTAAGATGTTATGTTATGTTATTTTTAAGTAATAAAATAGGATGTACGTATAAAGCTTGCATAGTCGCGAAAAAGTGAACAAATGCCTTGAAAAAATTAAATACTTGAAAAAAAATGAACTGTTCATTCTTACCCAGTCTATTACTGTTAAACTGCCAGGCACTGGTCTCTTCTTACAATGAGAAGGGTTTAGGCCTTAGTCCACGACACTGGCCTGGTGCGGGTTGGCAGACTACACACACCAGCGAGAACTGTTTTAGAGCCATTTCTGGTGTTCAGGTTTCCTCACGACACGACGTTTACATTCACCGTTAACGCAAGTGATAATCAAATGCTGATCCGCATATGAATTTGGAAATACAGAGTTCCGCAAAGAATATCTACTCTACCATTATTCCCTTCGTAGCCATTTCCCAACTATGTTAGGCTCAGCTTCCAGTCTAACCAGATGCGGCTGAATACCAGTATTTAGCACGGAGCGACTGCCATCAGACCTCCGCAACCCAGTTACTGGGCAATGCCGATAACCTAAGGTTAGACCGGTTGTCAGATTTTCGGGCTTTTGACTATCCGTAATGACTGTCATTCGTATGATACCTGGGACCGACGGTTTAACGGTCACCCATCCACAAAGTGACCGCGACAAGTGCAGCTTAACCTCTCACGTCATATGATCGGTGCGGTTATTAATTATCCCAAGCCCCTCTATCACTCCCCCGCTGTATTATTATTAGTTATTAAATAATAATAACTGTCATGTTATTATTCATAAAACACTTCAAACTTCGAACAGTCATCACTTACTTCTGCTGTTGACTGTACTATTGGCTTAGGATAATGGTACTTACCGAGGTACCTCGCAGGGAAATTGAAAAAGTTTCATCTTCAGCTGAAGAGGGTTAGCCGACTGCGGTCGGTCTGGGTGGGTTCTGTGTTTACCTGGATGAAGTAAAGTCTACCGTAAAAACATTTTTTTTAAACTTTGCGCCACACTAAGATTTATCCTGTATCGTGGGTGCGTTTACAAACACAAATCTTTACACGCACAAACATCCAGACCCGGAACAACTATCTGTAGGCCATACAAATATTTGTTCCATGCGGGAATCTAACCCACGACCCGTAGCGCAGAAGCCGATCGCTTAGCCACTACACCAAACGTATCGTATTGAAAGTATTGATTTGCGTACTGCCGATGTTTGGACAAGGGCGGCTGCAGATCCTGAGGTCCACAGTTCTTCGATTAAATTGTTACTTAAATAGATATTTCTTTTAGGAAAATAATATGTGTTGGCGGATCCTTGCCTTGCATTGACTCCCTTTTTTGTCTGTGTGTCTGACTGCTTTCGTGCCAAATAAATTTCTTTCTTTCTTTCTTTCCTTATAGCCTAGTGGTCGAAAGCGCGACTGTTTAACATGTGGTTTTGGGTTCGATCCCCAGGTCAGGCAAAGTGCAATGTAGATACTAATGTGGGACATATAAACCTTCCTCTTGAATCACTCTATCTATTGCTGAAAACTGCATTAAAATCCGTTGCGTAGTTTAAAAGATCTAAGCGTACAGACAGCGGGAGCGACTTTGTTTTATACTATGTAAAGAAGATTAGGATTATCTAAAAATGATCCTAATATTATAACATCTTTCGTTCGCTGGGGACAGGTAGACGAGTACCTTAATTCTGCCCTAAAAAAAATGCTGTGGTCCACTCCACTGATCTAATCCCTTACTTATCTTTTAAGCCTAGCCTAGCCTAGAAAGTGAAGGGTTCGGAAGTCTTCCAGACATGTTGAAGGTTGTTTTACAAAAATCAGTTCGTGTGTTCAAGCCCTAACGAAGTTATCTCCTATCTCATGCTAGCGGTTTATCAATTCATCCGAAACACATTATAACAACTTTTCAATTTATCTTATATAAGGGTATTCGTGATAGGGTGACCATGCCTTTAGAATACATTGTCGGACATATGGCTAAATACTCAAACGATACTTTATTTTAAGTTGCCGTTATATCTCGTGCCGTCACTGTCACTCCTAAGACGAAGTGATAATGACAGCACAAAATTAACGGTGGTTTGAGTTTTTGGCTAATTTTAATAGTCAGATATTTTTGACATGATTCTTCATCTTCCTGGCCTTGTCCCACACCAGGTGGGGTCGGCACAACATGTATTTCATAAATCCATGTTGTTAGAGGTTTTGGCTTATTGTTTTATGACCGGCCGCCTGCCTGACATCAACCCTCCATGGGAATACTCGTTGCGCCGTCGCGTGGGTGACCCAATGTGCTTGCTGATATTATGCACTGGGTCCCACAATTATATGCTTGTCAATCTTATTGCCGAAAACTAAGAAGATTATGTTCTTCTTGGTGGAATGTACTTGAAGTTCCTCGACCAACTCATTTATTTTTTCTAGGGACTTTGGTTCTGACACATCGTAAACTAATATAGCACCGTGGGCTTCTCTGTAATAACTTGATGTCAATGTTCTGTATCGCTCCTGTCCCGCTGTATGGATATGGATATTTCTGGTTACTTATACGATTCGGTGAATCTTCTTTATGGGATCCCATCTGGCAGTAGTTCGTGATATTAAAAATCTATTCACACACATACGTTCCGAAAAAAAAACAGAGTTATTCAAAAATTATGTAGGAGCTCGTGGCTAATTAACAACCGCACGGATCATACGATTTGCGAAGTTAAGCTGCGCTTGCCACGGTCAGTATATTGATGGATGACCGTTCGTTACACATCGAGACCCCTCCGTGCCTCGGAGAGCACGTTAAACAGTCGGTCCCGGGTATCATACGAATACCTACGACAGTCGTTACAGTCGGAAGCCGGAAAGTCTGACAACTGATCTATCCTTAGGATATCGGCATTGCCCTGTAACTGGGTTGCGGAGGTTTGATGGCAGTCGCTCCGTGTAAAATACTGGTACTCAGCCGCATATACTTAGACTGGAAGCTGCCCCAACATAGTTGGAAAAAAGCTTGGCAGATCAAAACAGATATTGATATTATTTGACATGAAACAGTGCCAAATGTAGACACGTAGCAGTCCAAATACATGTTATTGAAAAATGAACTGTATTCATACATTTTCTAAGTTGCTTTCCGAATTATTTCATTGTTGTAATTGTTTGTCCCAGGTAAAATATACGAAAACACCAAAATTAAGGACACCCTACGACCTATTTATACGTCAACAGAATATAGTTAGGGCAACTTTTATTTTTTGCCAATAACCCCTAAGGGCGGAGCAAGTTATATTAGTTTTTGAGTTAACTGCGCAAGATTTACAAGCAGCGGGGTGTTGGAGCCAAATCGAAAATATTTTCAAGCTTACAGATGATGTGATTATGATAATTTTAGGGTTTTTTTTGTGTTTTCTGTAACAGGAAACATGGTCGTTCTGGGAATTACGAGGTTCGTCTTTTTTGTTTATCTTGTCTTCTTCTTTTCGTGTGGTTAGTGACTAACCTCGTGTCAGAGTTTATGCCGTCCATAGGCCTCTGACTTGGCTTCACATGCCGTCGAGAAATATCTCTCAGGCATGCCGGTTTCCTCACGATGTTTTCCTTCACCGTTTTTAAGCAAATGATAATTATACAATACGCACATAAATCCGAAAAGTCAGAGGTGCGTGCCTTGGGTTCGAACTTGAGACCTATGACTTGGCAGTCCGACGATCACACCAATAAGGCTATCACTGCTGTTAATAATAATTGTTTTACCTTGTGAATTTTATATACATACCTATACACAATCAGCCCATTACTGTCCCACTGGTGGGCACGGGCCTCTTTTCAGAATGAGAAGGGTTTAGGCCATGGAGTCCTGGATTCGATCCCCAGGTCGGGCAAAGTGTTATTGGGTTTTTCCATTAGGAATTTCTCAGTAGCAGCCCGGAGTCTGGATTTGTGCCCGGTTAATGTCAATAGGCTCGCCTCCTATTATATGGGACTTAAACGTAACTGGTGAAACGAGGGTGTACTAAAACACCTCTGCTGTACCCTTCGCGGAATACAAGACGTGATGTTATGTAAGGGTTTAGGCCTTAGTTCATCACGCTTGACTGGTGCGGGTTGGCGGACTACACACACCATCGAGAACTTTATGGAGCCCTCTCAGATGTGCAAGATTTTTTACGGCGTTTTCCTTCACCGTTTTTAAGCAAGTGATAATTATACAATACGCACATGAATCTGAAAAGTCAGAGGTGCGTGCCTTGGGTTCGAGCTCGAGACCTGTGACTTGGCAGTCCGACGGTCACACCACTAGGCTATCACTGTTGCTTGTTGTTCCCAGCTTGAAGCATTAGAGCCGACAATATTTTAGGGCATTTTGTTTAGTGTGTACCTAACATAACATCCCGCTTGTACTCCCCGAAGGGTTGGGCAGAGGTGTTTAGTAACACCCTCATTTCATCGTTATGTTTAAGTCCCACGTAATAGGGGGCGAGCCTGTTGCCATCAACCGGGCACAAATCCAAACCCCGGGCTGCTACTGAGGAATTCCACACGGAAAAAACCAACTACATACTTTTACTAAATAAGTATTCTTTGAAGATAAGGGACATTTAAAATTGACTGTAAATTTTCTATATTAAACGTTCGCAGATCGTCGTTCTATTATCTTTAATTAGGACTTAAATATAATAAGCTTAATTTCACTTTGTACTGCCAATATTCAAAATTCAACTCTAAAATTCTTCAAACATTTCGACTTCAGTAAAACCCTTCATTAAAATCGACTTACTGATCGATCTTCATTAACGAAGCTACTGTTAGAACAGCAACCACCGCACTCATAGATGTTCATTAATGTTAATGAGTCATTAACTAACAATTACTTAATTGTGGCTAGCATATCTTGGCACTGGACACAAACTTAAATATAGACAAAAAAAAAACAAAATTTAATAAAATTAAGTACCTAACATAACATCACGCTTTGTATTCCCCGAAGGGTGCGGCAGAGGTGTTTTTTAGTACACCCTCGTTTCGCCAATTATGTTTTTTTTCAGTCCCATGTAATAGGAGGCGAGCCTATTGCCATCAACCGGCCACAAATCCAGACTCCGGGCTGCTACTGAGAAATTCCTAATGGAAAAACCCAATAACACTTTACCCGACCTGGGGATCGAACCCAGGACCCCATGCTCAGCAGTCGCGCTTGCGACTAGAATAGAATAGAATATACTTTATTGTACACCAAAATTGTAACACAGCTCTTACTTCTACTACACCAACAAATTATATAATTCTCTATTTCGATGCTAGCAAAGATATTATTCTTCCACGTTACCGAACATCTCTGAGTGCGGCGTTGAGATGAATTAATAATGCATTCCCATTTATTAGCGACTCCGTTTGTGTCGACAACTGTCTTGATGTTTGTTCATTAACTGTACTCATTAGCAGGGGTGGCATAGAGTAGGTTGCGACAGAGAATACGAGATTATTTAAGAGAGGGTAAACTTTGTAGACTTATAGACTGACTATGGTAATCTTATGTTAAATGGATAGCGGCAATTGGGATGTTAATATGGGCTCTAATTGCTAGTCAGTTTTCAGTCATAACATAACATCACGACTGTATTCCCCGAAGGGTTAGGCAGAGGTGTATACTAACACCCTCATTTCGCCATTATATATAAGTCCCATGTAATAGGGGGCGAGCCTATTACCTTGCAACCAGGCACGGAAAAACCCAATAACACTTTGCCCGACCTGAGGATCGAACCCAGGAACTCACGATCAACAGTCGCGCTTACCACCACTAGAACAACGAGGCAGTCAATTTCCAGTTATGTACAAAACAAAGTTTAGAAGACTTCTATTAGTAGAACCCATGTTATAGTGGTAATGAACAGGCCAGTTTGAAGCTTGAATGAGTATTTTTTTAAGGTTTCGGTACCCAAAGGTGGACGGGACCCTATTACTAAATTTACGTTATCCCTGTCTATCACCTCTACCTTTGCAACCGTAATGGGTACTCGGTGGAATTTTTCACAGATTATTTGTTGTGGCATGCATTAATCTTGGCAAATTATAAATATATGAAAAACGGTCCAATTCCCATACAAAGTGTTCTTTAAAAATTACAAATTTTCAAGGTTTTTTTTTGCCTTGCGAGAATTACTCGTATACAGGGTGTAAACGAAAACATGTAATTCCTTCAAACCTCGTGATGTACTGCTGACATAGATTAAACCTGAACAGGATAATTTTGGATTCAATAAAAAAAATATTATAAGAAGTAAACATGTATGGCATTTTAGCGCCCCGAATGAATTGCGTGGCTATCGCTCGCCGCGCGATCGTTTAATTCGGGGCGCTAAAATACCTCACGTTAAGAACACATGTTTACTTCTTGTATTTTTTTAAAATTGAATCCAAACGTTTCCCGTTCAGGGTTAATCTATGTCAGCAGCAAATCAAGAGCTTTGAAGGAATTACATGTTTTCGTTTACACCCTGTATATTCTTGGCAGAAAATTACAGAGCACGTCATTTCTCAACACACTACAGCCTCTGACTCTATCTACTCTATACTCGTGAATTAATAAGAGATCTGCGTGAGTGTGTCCGTCAGAATAGTGAACTAGCTGAACCACCACTCACCTGTTTGCAGTTACACCCTGTATCATGCGCTACTTATCTAATGGACCAGGGATAATGTAGAGGATGAATCAAAGAGCATACGAAGGGTTTAATGGACTCCACACAGACTTGGACAGTGGACTCGGACGTCACTTGTCCCTTTGTATAATATTCCATGCAAATAGTGCCACGTATTTATACATGACATAATTAATATATTAAGTGACCTATGAAATCAGCGTTGTGTATGGAGAATTTTAAAGAAGTTGCATTTTTCATACTAACATTTTCTTAATTTATTTAACAACTATGAACACTAATGTTTTAAAACTTTTATACACTAATGTTTAAACACTAAGATAACGTATGCCACTTAGATTATGCGACAAAAATAAGTTTTGGTTGGGTTATAATAAAAAGTAGTGGTCATTATTGCTAACAAAAAGAGGAGTCATTTTTAAGGTATTTTTTATGTTTATATAGTACATTACTGCCGCGGTCTGTAATGACTGTGTTGCTGGCAGCACTGATGAAGGCCGAGAGCGTAGGTAAACTAAGCTCGAGGCCATCATAGCGTGGCCAGCAGCGCAGTCATTGCGGACCAAGGCTTGTATAGTGCTTTACTCAAACAATGCGAGTAATTTAAATTAAACCAGATTAGTATAGTAAGAATGTATTTAGAGTAACGATTTGTTTCTTCTCTGGTCCTTAGTTTTTTTTTAAATTTGTATTTAATGATTGTACTGCCTGTATCTATACAGCCAAATTCTGTATAAAAACTTTTTGCACCAGACTATTTTTGAAACAAAACTCGACAATAATGGATTTTCAAAGGAAATTGCTGGTGGCTAAAACTCACCAGCAATGAAATTCCATACAACTTTGCTGGCGCCTATTCAAGTAGTGCAGAACGGTCGTTTTTGCTCAAAGAAGGTTGTCAAAATAATGACCACATTACAAGCATTTTTGAGTAAAAACTATAAGTAAATAAAGTTTTTTTTACTATTGGTACTTGTCTATAATATAATATTTTAAATCATAGAAGTGACGAGGTTCTCTATTTGTGAGAAAAAGACGACAATTTCATAGGTGGGGACCTAATATAATAACATTAACTTATATATTATATACACATACAACATACATAAACTTACTGGGGGTTCGTGGCTTATTACCCACCGCGCGGATCATACGATTGGCGAGGTTAAGCTGGGCTGGCCGCGGTCAGTCCATGGATGGGTGACCGTTCGTTACACATTGAGACCCCTCCGTGTCTCGGAGAGCACGTTAAACAGTCGGTCCCTGGTGTCATTCAAATACCTATGACAGTCGTTACGGGAAGCCAGAAGTCCGAAAGTCTGACAACTGGTCTAATCTTAGGATATCGGCATTGCCTAGTAATTGGGTTGCGGAGGTCTGATGGCAGTCGCTCCGTGTAAAATACTGGTATTCAGCCGCACTTGGTTAGGCTGGAAGCTGACCCCAACATAGTCGGGAAAAAGGTTAGGCAGAATTAAAACATGAAGACCTTATTACGGCTGGTAGCAAATTTACTTTAATAGTATATTACTGCCGCGGTCTGTAATGACTGCGTTGCTGGCAGCACTGATGATGGCCGAGAGCGCAGCGTAGCGTAGCTCCAGGCCATCACAGCGCGGTCAGCATTGTAGCTCTTGATGGACAAGCTGGAATAAAGGCCGAGACCGAAGGCCGAGGCCTTTATAGCGCGGACAGCAAGGGCTGCAATGATGACCAAGCTTGAAGGCCGAGAGCGTGGCTAAACTAAGCTCGAGGCCATCATAGCGTGGCCAGCAGTGCAGTCATTGCGGACCAAGGCTTGTATAGTACTTTACTCAAACAATGCGAGTAATTTAAAAAAAAACCAGCTTAGTACCTATAGTAAGAATTTATTTAAAGTAACGGTTTGAGCCAAATTCTGAATAAAAACTATTTGCACCAGACTATTTTTCAAACAAAACTCGACGATAATGGATTTTCAAAGGAAATTGCTGGTGGCTAAAACTCACCAGCAATGAAATTCCATACAACTTTGCTGGCGCCTATTCAAGTAGCACGGAAAGGTCGTCTTTGCTCAAAGAAGGTTGTCAAAATAATGACAACATTACAAGCATTTTTGAGTAAAATACTTTATTATACCTATATTTGTATTTCTGGCTTATTTCATGGACTTCCTTTGAATTAAAACACAATGTTTATTACAGAGATTTGATCCTTATTATTGAACCTATGATTAAATATACGATGGTGCTTTTTGCATTTATGTCAATTTTTAGTAATTCCCGCCTCATGCAAGTAACTTTTTAACCGACTTCCAAAAAAGGAGGAGGTTCTCAATTCGACTGTGTTTTTTTATGTTTGTTCCGCTATATCTTTGCTAATTGTGAATCAACCGATTTTAATGATTATTTTTTTGTTTGAAAGAGTATTCTTTCGAAGTGGTCTCATTTAAATTTGGTGAAGATCTGATGAAGAACTTCGGAGATAGACCATTTGAAGTCGGTTTTATTTTTGTTAAAAAGTTTTTATTAAACGGTTTTAGTTAGCTTCACTTTATATATTTGTTTGTTTGATTCAAATCTTGCGACAGATTTTTCAACTACTTCTGCTTAACCGATTCTCCTGAAACTTCGCACACAAACTCAATTCCCATGACAATACAACATTAGGATAATTTGAACCTTCAATCCTCAAATACTGATGCTGCAGAGGTATTGCAAGATAAAACTGTTTATTTTATAAGTTTTTTTAAGAGATTATTTTGGTTTATGAGTGCAGATTTTCCCTTTAATATTTGGGAGAGTTTTCCTAGGAATTCTTGTAATTATAATGGGTAGGTTTACACCCATATTTTAAGATGTTCCTCCAAAACTTACTCGATTCAGGGCGGCCTCGAAAACACCTTCAAAATTGTATTCTTAGTCGCAATTTGGAGTGAACTTCGAGGTTCCTCGAGAAGTCATTACGTCATAATTTGAATTATCTGCATCACGCAAATAACGCCGCGATAAATAGTTGTAAGGATTATCGTAAGCATATTCGATAAAGTCTTCAATATTCATTTTTGTTACATACGAACTTTGACACTTCCTTCCTTTAGGTAGGTTTCGAGGTACCTTGAGTTTGACAGATGATTTCTTACCTCAACTGAGGAAAAATCTCGAGTCAAGGACGTTTATGTCAACTCGAGGTGGAAGCGAGTCGAGTAAGTTTTGGAGGAACGTCTTAGAATATGGGTGTTAGTTTCAATTACTCTTGCTACTATTAGAATGACGCGATCAGGTGGATTTGTAATCACCCTAAAATTATTTTAGTATACAAGGGTATTATTGTACAGTGACAAGAGGCGACTGTCACTATTATTTTGATAGATGGTCTGGATGCCAGACACTTCATAGACCAGTTGTATTACTCTGTACAAATAAACAAAATTGAAGTGTCTGTTTGTAATGTTAAAATAATAGCATTTTACTAAATGCATATGAAAGTACCTATATACAAGGTTAGTCGGAAAGGGGGTACTAAGCCGAAAGGGTGTTAAAGTACCCATAATAATGGATAACTTTTGTTCTACAACTTCCCCCAAACTCGATATTTTAAGAGAAATAGCTTTTCAAAGATTTCGTAAAAAATAAGCTAAAATCTATCTGTCCATAGCTATGATCAGCTGTTTTTACAATTTAGGTCATATTTGCGGTCATGGATTAGAAAATTAATTTTCTGAATTCATAACTAAAGCAGATATGTTTTTATTTTTATATAAATAAAAAATCTTTTTGCATGCAAATAAAAATTATCGAATTTCGTAATTTTAACACTTGCTTTAAAATAGTCGTCAGTGATACTTTAGGTGGCCCGCGGCTTAGTACCCCCTTTCCGACTAACCTTGTATACGGTACTTATAACAAAAAACATGTTTTGTCTCTGTTTGGGTTAATCTCCGAAACGGCTGGATCAATTTTTACGGGACTTCCACTGGCAGATAGCTGATGTTTTAAAGAGTGACTTAGACATTAGAAAAAGAAAAAGAATTAGGGTTCCGCGAAAAAATAAAAAACCCCATCCGACTTTACGCAGACGAAGACGCGGGCACAGATAGTATCAAAAAAATATAATAGAATATAGTTAGAATAAGTATCAAAGTAGTACAGCTTCTTGTGAAAGATCTCGTCTGGGGAATAGAATAGAATAGAATAGAATATACTTTATTGTACACCAAACATTGTAACACAGCTCTTATACAATATCAAACATTAAAGGGTACAATGGCGGTCTTATCGCTGATAGCGATATCTACCAGACAACCTTTGGATGAACAGGAAGTCAATGAATAAGATAGAGGTGGTGTACTGCTGCTAAATATATACTACACACCATACATAGACGTAATACTTACTGTTGCGGACAGCAAGCCTAATTTGTACATATTCATGTAAATAACATTTAAAGTAGCTATGTGGGTGTTGCTATATACCTCTGCTTATCCCTTCAAGAAATACAGGCGTAATGATAGATGAAGTAAACAAGGTAATAAAATACGTCATAGTATATAGCACAACATGACCACTAGCTACAGATATTAAACTCAGAAAAATATGTTGGTAGATAGCAAGTGTCGTGGGGCCATACTATCCACAACTTGCGCCCCCCTGAACGATACTTAATGAGGTGCATTTTATGCATTGTTACTGATCCTGGCAGCGGCAGTCACCGGCACTCATTTATCGAACATGAAGAACTGAATCCTGAATCCTGAAGCCTGAAGTGAAGCAAGAAGAACGTGTAGTCGCTTAGATTTTCTACCGAATGAGTGTCAATGTTTAAGTTTAAAGTTTAGAATTTCTATTGTAATGTAAATAGGTTTATACTGTGAAATAAATACGGCAAGTGCCTTTCAGTAAATTGTGTGTTTTGACTGGTTGTCCTCTAAACTTACATATATATATAAATATAGGGAAGTACTACCACCATACCTATTTCTGCCGCCAAGAAGCATTGCTGTATTTCGGTTTGAAGGCTATGTGTGCCCGTGAAATTACAGGTATATAAACTACTTTCCATTAGGTCGGCCGTCGATTTGGTTGACAACTTATTAAACAAAAAATACCATAAAACATAACATCACGCCTGTATTTCCCGAAGGGTGGGGAGAGGTATATAGTAACATCTTCATTTCGCCGTTATGTTTAAGTCTCATGTAATAGGGGGCGAGCCTATTGCCATTAAGTCCGGGCTGTTACTGAGGAATTCTACACGGAAAACCCCAATGACACCTTGCCTGATCTGGGGATCGAGAACCCAAGATCTCACGATCAGCAGTCTCGCTTGCGACCACTAGACCAACAAAGCAGTCAACAAGCTATTGTATTAATTAAATAAATGTTTGTATAATAGTAGTGATCCAATCCAACGGTTAAAATTAAACTACAATGACCGCTCAGGCATTCCAAAATGCCATTTTCGGAATAAAAGTCGTAACTACAACTTGAAAAAAAGTACAATTAATGACACAATACGAGTGTCAACACGGGTTGAGATTCGCCCCCGCCGAGCATGTGTGTTATGTCTGGCTTTACGCATCGTTACGTGCAGGGCTGTGGCTTATAGCACACACATAAACTGACGGAGATACAGCGCAGACGGTTGGGGATGCACCGGTTAGTATTGCGTCGAGCTGAACATAATGTTTATATTTAGATTTCAGATTTATTTATTCCACTAAAGGAATATATAAATTGTTAGATATATAAAATTGTTGACGGTAGCTGGCAGCACTGGACAATGTTGATAAAGGAGGGTAGTTGTCAAGATGAATCAATGTACCCGACATTATAAAAATAGTGGTCATTCGACGGAGCAGAGAATTCTATGTCGAACCGCCGAAGAAGTCTGACCTTTTATATCTGATGATTTGCTTGTCCTTATTTTCTGATTTCGTGTAAATTATTATAGCTTCTGTAACTAACCACTAACCCAAATATATGTTCTCTCAGTGGTGGAGAGTCTATGTTGGTTTCATTTACTTTATTTACCATGCTTCCAATCCTGACATACCGATATTAGCTATAACTGTAATGTAGATTCACCCCTACAAGATTCTGTTGTTTGTATTTTACAGAATATGGTTTATTGTACACCATAACAATACTAAGTTTTGAGTACGAATGTGGATGGTTATAGGAGCAGAAGAAGACCACAGAAACGATGGATGTGTAGTGTGAAAGAAGATATGGCTAGAAAGGGGGTGACTATTGAGATGACGGCTAATCTATGTATGGAAGCAGAAGACATACTGCGCCGACCACAAATAAGTTGGGATAACGGCAGGTGGATTATCATGATTATGATAACAATAGTAAGGAAAATGTAAATGGCGGTCTTATCGTTAATAGCGATATCTTCCATACAGCCTTTGGATGGACAAGGAAAACGTGAGAGATAGATCATGATAGTTCGGGGTACTACTGCAAAAAAAACATTTATATCAATATTTTAAATTTATATTGATTAAAATATATTTTGCAGCAGTACACCATGGACTACCCCCTCTATCTTAATCATTGACTTCCTGTTCATCCAAAGGTTGTCTGGTAGATATCGCTATCAGCGATAAGACCGCCATTGTACCCTTTAATGTTTGTTATTGTATAAGAGCTGTGTTACAATTTTGGTGTACAATAAAGTATATTCTATTCTATTCTAAAAATAAATGGAAATCAAAAATAGACCACACATTTAAGTATCTAGATCATAATAAATATTATATTAGGTTCTTGATGGTTTTAAATGGACTATACTATGAGAGCATACAATCTGTGAATAGAAATTGTTTGTCTTCAGTCTGCCGTTTCCATCGTGAGCTGAAAATAGGCTTTCTCAATTTTTCGTATGAAGGTCGTAAAAGGCGTCCAAAGAACTATTTTCATCAGCATTTGCTTGTTGTAGGACCATATCATCATTTACCTGCCCTTATCCCACACTAGGTGGGGTCGGCACAACATGTATTCCTCTTCCGTTCTTCTCTATCAGCCGTTATCTCAGTTCCTTTCTTACTAAGACCATAATCAAACGAAAATCTAACGAAAGTAGATGGGTACGGCTACATACCATACTAGACTCTCAATTTAAGATTGGGATCGTTTGCTCTGTAACAAAAGAGACCACTGGAACAGAGAGGCAACGCTAGAACAAAAAATAATTAAAGCGTGTCATAAAACTGAGATATACCATGCTCGACACACTACCACCCCGTATGTTTCAACAAAAGTAATGTAAATGCAGGCGGATCCTACTCGTAACGAAGAGTTTTTTTGTCAATTCTCTTCAAGAACATAAATCATTTGGGCTCACTCCCAATAAGACGACATTTGCGTACTTCTATGTACCTACATACAATACATGTATATTTTAACCTTGTATAAATCTTTCATATCCTATATTTTCATGTTCTATTAGCCTTTAGTTTATTAGCTACGATTTTATAGTATGCAGGGTGACTGGTAATTCGATATATTCCTTGAAAGGGGTTATACTAGAGATCATTGGCAAAAAAACTTTTTAACAAAAATAATATCGGCTTCAAAAAACCGAAAAAAGGTATAAATTAATTACCATTTACCATATTACAAATGAACAGTTCCAGAAATTGGTGCTAATCCACGCTGAACCAAATTGAAGGCACCGACTTCTGAAACTGTTAATATGTAATATGGTAATTAATTTATTCCTTTTTTCGGTTTTTTGAAGTCGGTTTTATTTATGTTAAAAAGTTGTTTATTTTTTTCATTTTAGTGGCCTTAATTAAAACATGGTTGGACCTACTAAAGACGCTGCTCGTAACATAATCACATCATCACATTATGCGTACTGTTCGTCATTGAGGAGTTTCATTGCCTATCTCCGAAGTCCTTCATTAGATGTTTACCAAATTTAAATGGGGCCAACTTCGGAGTATACCCTATCCATTAAAAACATTATTATCAAAATTGGTCCACTCTATAAAACGTTATGCGTGGTCTAACACAAAAAAAAATATACTTCAAATTATGTAACTCGGTGGAGAGTTACATAATTTGAAATATATTTTTTTCTTACTTTTTAGATAAAAATAAAACAGTGATGTAATAAAATTAATTGATTTTTATACAGGGAAACATCATCATGAACATGTGAAATTAGGTCTCTGAAGTTTAAAGTCCATTGCACTAGTTATATTTATACTAAAATATTGGTTTGAGTTCATTTAAATAATACGTGGCTAACTGAGTATTTTGTACGTTTACATATTTTTTTAAGAATTTCATTTCAATTTGACCAGATTATATGGCAAGGTGAATATAGCACTGGCATACAACTTACTAAATCTCGTTAGTGGGTGGAATACTGTTCTCCTAGATAGGTTACCAGGTAAGCTGTGTTTAGAAGAAACAGATCCGGTCCCCTGTCGTAAACTGATGGTTTATAGCATGTGTTAGACCCCTCGCCCACGGCGACTTTTTGTAGCGATGCTGTCGCACGTTTCGTAAACGCGCGACAGAATCGTTACTAATGCGCGTTAGTCGCATTTGCAACGCGCTACGGAAGCGATGCCAACGCGCTACTAACGCGCTACAGCATCGCGACTGTATCGTTGCAAACGCGCGACCGTGTCGGACGACATCGGGGAGAGTACGGAGGGAGGGTGGCGCGTGAGTGGAGAACCGAGCTTTGTGCCGTTACTGAATCGCGTTTGCATCGCGACAAAAGCGCGAAATTGTCGCGTTTGCATCGCAACTGAGAATCGTGGTGTGGGCGAGGGCAAACAGCTAGCGACCGCATCGTGACTGTATCGATGCGAACGCGCGACAGCATCACTATAAAAAGTCGTCGTGGGCGAGGGGCCTTATAATTCCAAGAAGTAACATCATTACATGCAACAAAAGATATCATGAATAAAAAAGTGGTAGATGTGTCTGTGGTACATGTGAAGATTACTTCTGAATTTTGCCGAAAAACACCTATTTATGGCGGTTACTGATTTCATGCATTGCATCGTTATTACAAGCCAAATAAATCCCTTTAAAGATACGCCAGAATATGTATAAAACTGATATAAAATGCTAACGTCCCACTCCGCAAGATTTGATGCATGTTGACGTACAGCCGGGGGCAGCATCTTGAACTGCATTTACTGCCATCTGTCGCGAATATCTTCTATCAAATACAGCTATAAAAATACGCTATCCAATTGTAATATTTTAATATGACACGCGTCTTTAAGAGGAAACGCGGGCTGCAAAATATTAATAATTTGAATAGGTTTTTGCGATCTATTTCCATCCCACCCCTCCCGCAAACCTTCCCATTGAGCAAGAAAGAGACACCTGCATCTCGGACTGATTTCTCCTGTGCAGTATTAGCGAAATCGTACTTTCGTATTTCCCTGTTTCCTTTTTCAAATCTAGACCGATTTTAATACTTTTTTCCGTAATAATTTAAGAAAGACTTTGGTTTGGTTTTTCTTTTATTTTTGATGGTTGTCAAATTTATTTGCCAGATATTTGAAAATGATGGTAAAACCGATCGATTTTTGTTAAATTTAAACGTTTCTAGTTCTTTTAATAATTAATTTATTGACAAAAACAAAACATAGGGACAAAGTGGTAGTAGATAATATCATATGGTAAAAAATATTTGCTCCAAGGAGGAAACTGAGGAATATGTTTGTATGGACTAAATGTTGAACGCATTTCCTCTTAATATCTATACTAATATTATAAAGTTGAAGAGTTTGTTTGTTTGAACGCGCTAATCACAGGAACTACTGGTTGGAATTGAAAAAATATTTTTGTGTTGGATAGTCCATTTATCGAGGAAGGTTATAGGCTATATAACATCACGCTACGACCAATAGAAGCAGAGCATAAATGAAAAATGTTGCAAAAACGGGAAAAATGTCCACCCGTGCGAAGCCGGGGCGGGCCGCTAGTAGTAAATATGAAGGATTATGAGAGGTTCTCCAACCGCGCGTATCATACGATTTGTGAGGTTAAGCTGCGCTTGCAGCAGTTAGTGCGTGGATGGGTGACCGTTCGTTAGACATCGAGACCCCTTTGTGCCTCGGAAAGCACGAAATATTAATTAAATATACTGGCCTGCAAAAATAAGTATCACACTTTTAAAATTGCAATAACTTTTTAGGTACACAAGATATATTTTCGAAACAAAAAGGACTCAAAAAAGAGTTTAACTTTGTTACTATAGTTTCAAAGAAAGCTGATAAAAATTGCTATAAAACGTTTTTCAGTTTAAATCTCTAACTTCTATAGTTTAGAAAAAATTTAAATTTTAAAAGTGTGATACTTATTTTTGCAGGCCAGTGTAGTCGGTTCCGGTGTCATACGAATACCTATGACGGTTATTAAGGGTAGTCAGAAGCCCGAAAGTCTGAGAGACATTAGGGTTAATTTAAATTGGGATAATCGATTTACCTACCAGGCGTCTGCCCGTCATAAACCATTTCCGAGATACTAAAAAATTGGCCTGGTGCGGTTTGGCGGACTACACACATTACCGAGAACTTTATGGAGCCCTCTCAGCTGTGCAGGTTTCCTCACGATGTTTTCCTTCACCGTTAACGCAAGTGATAATATTTTTTTTAAAGGTTCAATTCAATTATTTTATTTTGACTGTTTCAAACATGCAACAGATTATTCAACTACTTCTGCTTAACCGATTCTCCTGAAACTTCGCACACAAATTCAATTCCCATGACAATACAACATTATAATAATTTTAACCTTCAATCCTCAGATCCTGATGCTGCAGGGGTGCTCAAAGATAATACTATTTAACTTAAAAAAATAAAGAAAGAAAAGAAAGAAAGAAACAGTATTTATTTTATGCCCAAGCGGACGCACAAGCACAGGTAAAATTAAAAAAAAAAACTTAATTTTAAATACTTAAAACTTCAACAAAAAGAACTTAATTTTAAACATATAATTACCTGGTATGGTAACTTGAACACAAAATAAAAGTTAAAAAATAATAATATAAAAATACAGCAATCCACACAATCCATGGCTACTAATTAATATAGTCTATGGCATAGACTACCATTGCACCATAGAGAGCACAGAGTACTTTTATTAACCGACTTCCAAAAAAAGGAGGAGGTTCTCAATTCGCCTGTTTTTTTTTATATATTTGTTACTTCACTACGCGCTCATTTATGAACCGATTTGAAAAATTCTTCTTTTGTTTGAAAGAGTATTTTTTCGAAATGGTCCCATTTAAATTTGGTGAAGATCTGATAAAGAACTTCGGAGATAGACAAAGGAACTCCTCAATGACGAACAGTACGCATAATGTGATGATGTGATTATGTTACGAGCAGCGTCTTTAGTAGGTCCAACCATGTTTTAATTAAGGCCACTAAAATGAATGAAATAAAAAACATTTTAACAAAAATAAAACCGATTTCAACAAAACGAAAAAAGAATAAAATAATTACCATATCATAAAAGTATAGGATTCAGAAGTCGGTGCCTTCAATTTGGTTCAGCGTGGATTAGCACCGACTTCTGAATCTGTTACTTTACTATGGTAATTTTTTTTTTCGTTTTGTTGAAGTCGGTTTTATATAATAGAGAGTCTATGGTGCACGGGTTACCTAGGCATCCTAAATCTACTAACAAATTAACAATACAGACATTTAAACATGTTGAATTTGTGCGTCGCATGATGCGTAAAAATTTAGGTCGTTGCTCAGCATTATGCTGAGGCTAAAAGGGATTATTAATGTTTGACATACTTTTTTTGTGATCCCTCTCGTATTAAAATAGATGTAATCAAAACTACTATACGAGTCACCCCCGTTGAGCCATTACACGAGCGAATGGTGTTATAATGTAGCATCTGAAGTTAAATTAATATATCTATTATTAATAGTACCACCACAACTTCGAGATTGTTTACTCCCCGTAGTGTTTTGTGGTACAAGTTATAAGCGATTGAGTGGGAATGTTTAAATGATAAATGATTTTTATTTCTGTAAATAAATCGTCAGATACTTTTACAAGGCAATGTAATGTTTTTTTTAAGACTAGATGGTGCCGGCATTTATAGCTCTGAGAAGAAAAGCCGAAACAAGGTCGGAGATCAAGGTCTCTTTTAAAGTCCAGACACTGGTATAAAAATTAAATTTAAAATTTAAAAAACCTCCGACTCAAAAAGAACCGCTAACTAAAGAAATTAAAAAAAACAGAGTACAAAAAAAGAAGCTTGGTACCTAATGATAATTAACTTAGCGGTCCCTCGACGTGACGACGTTTGAATCAAAATATTACTAGGTACTTTTAATAAAGTTAAATGGCCAATAAACACATTTTATTTTTTACTTTTTAGGGGTTCTTTTATGAGTCCGGGGTTTTTTAAATTTTAACTTTAATTTTTATTTAATCTTTTTTAAATTACTAGTAGACACCATCATCCATCTAACATCTACTCATTGAGACCATTCTTATGAGCCCAAACATGCTATATCTGCTATAAGTTGCTGAGGGGTTGGGTATCCTGCAGACTACTTGATACTGCAGCATCAGTTCAAGGTTGCCATGTTTTGGAAATACCACCAAAGTAACAGTACACCAAATTTCAAATCAATCGGACCAGTAAAAGTTGGTAAGACCATTTTGTCAAGTAGGAAATGAGCTGATGATCTTCAAACGCCTGAACAGATCTTCATAAATTATAGCTAAGAACCATTTCGATTACATCAGCTTTCAAATAGAAAAAACTGCATCAAAATCGGTCCATTCGTTTGGGAGCTATGATGCCACAGACAGACACACACACAGACACACACACAGACACACACAGACACGTCAAACTTATAATACCCCGTCATTTTTGCGTCGGGGGTTAAAAACTATGCGAGTGTTACAACGTAGGGCAACGTCTGGAATGGCCTTTTGAGGAAAGTGCCATAGCAGGTTTGAGTTGACCTGTCGTAACTGACGGCACGTATGCATCAGCCATCGTGTATGTTAAACTTTATTTTATGGAGCTGAACAACTGCTACCAATAAGCTGGACATTTGTGCAGGTCACAAAAAAAACTCAAGACCGTCAACAGCTACAATATTCGTGTATAAAGCTAGCCTACATCTATACTACCTATACTAATATTATAAAGAGGAAAGATTCGTATTTTTGTATGTAACGAATAAACTTAAAAACTACTGGACCGATTTCAAAAAATCTTTTGCCGTTAGAAAGCTACATTATCACTGAGTAACATAGGCTACGGGCGGAGCCGTGAGGACACAGCTAATTCGTGTATAAAGATAGGTTGACGTCAAGCCAGCGTATACCACGCTTTCTCCTATAACTTGTATCTCTAGCAACGTTCTAGCTCACATGTTATTGTAACACTGTTGATGTAATTATTAATTTTAATGCCTCAGGCACATGCACAAAACTATAGTGACCCAATTAAAAGTTTTAATTATAGTTAAATTGTAGTGTTTTTGGTGAGTAGGAAGACCTAATTAATACAGGCTATTTTTCACGATGAAATGTACCCTCTACAACTTAATTATCCATCACTCACGGTGCTATATTAGTTTACGATGTGTCAGGACCAAAGTCCCTAGCAAAACTGAATGAGTGGGTCGAGGAACTTCAAGTATACTCCACCAAGAATAACATAGTCTGCTTAGTTGTCGGCAATAAGATTGACAAGCATATCATTTTGGGGCCCAGTGCATAATATCAGCAAGCACATTGGGTCACCCGCGCGACGGCGCAACGATTAGTCCCAAGGAGGGTTGATGTCAGGCAGGCGGCCGGTCATAAAACAATAAGCCAAAACCTCTAACAACATGGATTTATGTAATACATGTTGTGCCGACCCCACCTAGTGTGGGATAAGGGTAGGAAGAAGAAGATAACTCAATTATCCAACTTCATCTCTCATGTACGAGCAATATGAGAATAGCTCATGCCATTGTGAAAACATTACCCAGTCAGCAAGGTTGGTAGCGGAGCTGACTGCACAGGGTGCGGCGGACGTACTTAAGTATCGTCACTCGTGGAAGATCTTTTGATTCAATACTAAACATCTACACATCTGAACTATCGCATTTTTGATCTTCTTCTTTTCGTGTCAGAGTTTATGTCGCCCATGGGCCTCTGACTTGGTTTCACATGCCGTCGAGAAGTATCTCTCAGGCATCCCGGTTTCATCACGATATTTTCCTTCACCGTTTTTAAGCAGGTGATAATTATACAATACGCACATGAATCCGAAATGTCAGAGGTGCGTGCCTTCGGTTCGAACTCGAAACCTGTGACTTGGCAGTCCGAAGGTCACACCACTAGGCTATCACTGCTTTTTTTGAACTAGTAACTTTTAAAGTCACTAACCACACGAAAAGAAGGAGCATTTTTGATATAGTATAAGGATAATCAGCCAATTACTGTCCCACTGCTGGGCACGGGCCTCTTCTCAGAATGGTTTAGACATTAGTCCACCACGCTGGCCTGGTGCGTGTTGGCAGACTACACACACCATCGAGAACTTTATGGAGCCCTCTCAGATGTGCAGGTTTCCTCACAATAGTTTTCCTTTACCGCGTTAACGCAAGTGATAAACACATCAAAAACACATGAACTCAAAAATTCAGAGGTGTGACCGAGTTTGAACTCAAATCCTCCTACAACCGCTAGTCTAGTAGATTTTTAGTATAAGTAAGATTCTTCTCCACAAAGTTCTTGATGGTGTGTGTAATCTGCCAACCCGCACTATGCCAGCTCGGTGGAATAAGGCCTAAGCCCTTCTCGTTTTGAGAAGAGGCCCATGGCCTGTAGCGGGACAGTAATGGGCTGGATTGTGAGATTATATATTATATTATTATAGCTCCGTCGCTTCCAGGCTGGTCACTGATGCTAAATAACCAGCACTGAGTGACTGAGGTCTTGCTTCGGTACAAAGTATATGCGATGTTCATCTCCGGCCCGGTCCCGGCCCTGACAGGGCCCTGATATGTGTGGATAGACCTTAAATGATACCTAACCTATACCCACATAGATATACTTATAGTGTCTTTCAATAGAATCGCGCAATAATGTAAACAAGATAATATTTTGACAGTTGTCTATCAGTTGTATATGATTGTCTATGATCATAGTGTTGTACCTATACTGATGTCAAAGTGAGTGATTGATCATTGAGATAGAGTTCACTCACTGTTCATTGCTTCATCCTAAGTATTTTAATTAATCCAAAATAATTATGAAGCAATTCAAATCAAGGTAGAACTTATATTATTAATATTATACTAAACTTTTTGTGACTCGTTTGCTTGTGTCAGATTCATCAACACTTGATGTGTCACCGGTCATAGTTATTATAAAAGGCTTTGTTACAGCGGGTTTAACCATCATTATTAAAGTTATTTTTGATTTGATTAAATCTTTTTAAAATCAAGTATTGTGTAACAACGATGAACAACACTAACTTTCCAAAGACAAACAAGACTATGATGAGTAAAAAATTTATATGTCAGTTTGACAAATTATTAAAATTTATATGTCAGTTTGACAAATTATTGAAATTTATATGTCAGTTTGACAAATTATTGAAATTTATATGTCAATTTGACAAATTATTGAAATTTTCGTCGTCCGAGTATTTTTTATTAAAATAACTATCATAAAGAAGTTATTTGGTGTCGAAATGATTGTAAAAACAATGCATGGTTCCTTGAAATGTGAATATGATCAGGATGATATATTCAAATGTAAGTAATTACGGAGTAATCGTGTTTAAATTGGTTTGTTTACATTATTAGCGGATTCTACTGAAAGGCACTTATAGGTACCGATAGCGTTTAAACAAAGTGCCACAGAACTCATATCGACGGTCGGCTGTGAAAACCACGTATGTGTAAAATACATTTTTATATTGGAAAAAACTGTCTCCTGAAAAAAATGGCTTATACAAATTTGTCATCGTACGTCATAGATAGCTAAGAAGTATTTGAATTGAAAGTTTGTTGAACTAATACATGTATGACGAGTTTATCCATATAAAGAACAAATAAAACACTTTTGAAGAAAATTGGATTTACGAGGTTTTCACTGCTGAGCGTCGATATATACCCTGAAAAACAACCTCATTTACTCCTTTATATCTCTATGATAAAACAGTTACCATGTTTGTCACAAACAATACCCGCAAAACATCATAATTTCCCCAGCAAAACACCAAAAGGTAATTCTCACACAAACATTTCGAAAATAAGGGTCTAGATACGAAACGTGGGTATAAACTACCTCGTTGGTCTAGTGGTGGCAAGCGCGACTGCTGACCTTGAAGTTCTGATTTCGATCCCCAGGTCGAGCTAAGCGTTATTGGGTTTTTCCATGTGGAATTCCTCAGTAGCAGCCCGGAGTTTGGATTTGTGCCCGGTTGATGGCTATAGGCTCGCCCCCTATTACATGGGACTTAAACATAACGGCGAAATGAGGGTGTTACTGTACACCTCTTCCCAACCCTTTGGGGAATACAGGCGTGATGTTATGTTATATCTCCCGTTATAGGAGAAGACCTCTGCTTACCCCTTCGAGGATTATAGATTTGAGTATTATTTTATTGTGTATGTAATATGTACATTGTACACCTGCATGAGAGACTCGTGACTAATTAACTGGGAGTTAGGTGAGCTAGGTTAACCTGCACTTGTCGCGGTCAGTTTGTGGATGGGTGACCGTTCGTTACACATAGAGACCCCTCCGCTTTTCGGAGAACACGTTAAAAATTCGGTCCCGGGTGTCATACGAATACGTATGACAGTCGTTACGGGAAGTCAGAAGCCCGAAAAGTCTGACAACCGGTCTAACCTTAGGATATCTGTATTGCCCAATAACTGAGTTGCGGAGGTCTGATAGCAGTCGCTCCGTGTAAATACTGGTATTCAGCCGCATTTGGTTAGACTGGAAGCTGACTTCAACATTGTTGGGAAAAGTCTAGCCAGAACGTATGTACACGTGCACTCAACTTAAACTCATAATCTATACTAATATTATAAAGAGGAAAAATTTGTAATTTTGGATTTTTGTATGTAACGAATAAACTTAAAAAATAATGGACCAATTTCGAAAATTCTTTTGCTGTTAGAAAGCTACTTTACTGAGTAACATAGGCTACGGGTGGAGTCGTGAGGACACAGCTAGTGTAACCTATAACAACAGCCTCCATTTCAGCCAACCACAGCTTAAATCAAGTGCAGGCCTAGGGCTCCGCTCGAAAGTAAACTACTTTTAATTAATTACGGCAATGTTTGTTCCCCGCTCCGAGTATTACATCAATCATGCCATATTAATTCACTGACGACCAAGTTTCCCATACGCCGGGAGTTGGGACTACGAAATAGCGTATTGTACAAATAGTACGCCGTTTCGGGTTTGTGTTTGGCGTTGCTTTATTTTGTATATGAAACTTTGCATGCTGTTTCGTGTTTTATTTATTTTTAGCGGTATATTCAATTGGTTATAGTTGAAGCATATTGCTGTAGTTAAAGTTATATGTCCTATGCTCTATGTAGGTAGACATTAATTTACTGACGATCAATTTTCTTATACACCAGGAGCTGGGACTCTACGGAATTGCGTATTGTAGGAATGATGCGCCGTTTCGGAGTCGGGGTTTTACGTTGCATTTGTTTAAATAATTCATTTTATAAAGTGACTAGCACCTATCCCGCGATTTCGTCCGTGTGCATTTTCATACAAACTTCTATCCCCTAAGGGGGTAACCCCTTAGGCGTAGAATTTCTAAAAATATTTCTTAGTGGATGCCTACGTCATGAGAGGAATCTAGTGTCCAAATTTCATGTTTCCAGCTTCAGTGGTTTAGGCTCTGCGATGATGAATCAGTCAGTCAGTCAGGACAAGTAATTACCTATACCTATATACTACGTGTTACAAAAATACCCCTAAAGCCGAAAGGGGGTTAAAAGGTCCCTTGTAAAGAGTCTATTGGCAATATTTGAAAACCGTAATATGACCCGAAAAAAAAAGAATTTGGATAAAATATAAAATAATCATTATTGAAACGCAACCCTGAAAACATAAAACTAAAGAGTACCCGGAAAGTTATTTACATTCTTACCTAATTTCCTCTGAGAGGTAAATGACAACAACCATAAAAGACTAATTGATTACCTATTTACATTTTTCACGGGGAATTATGTAACACGTTGTGTATGTATATGTCGTGGCCAAATCATAGAATTGATCACTTCATGATGTGGCCAACCATTGGCCAATATCCGCTGTCCAGATCATGATATGGTCTGGCCAGATCAATGAATTAATCAGCGTTTAATGATATGAATAGCTAGCGCACGGCTACTTCATGATATGGTCAAACATTAGTGATCATATCGTAAAATAGTTACATTATCCACCGGTAGAGGCGCTGTAATTGTTTTGTTGTTGTTGTGCATCATGGCGGCGGACAAGTGTTCTGTAATAAAAATAAAAGAAAGTAGGGTGACCACGCAACGAAAATCAATGGCAATTCTATGATCTGGCCACGATATAATTATATACCTGCACCAAATCCCCTCTATTGTTAGTGAAGCATTTGGGTTAGGCTAGGTTAGTTTGTGACCATTAAAGCGCGAAGGCGAGCGAGCGAAGCGAGCATGCCGCGGCAGCGGCCGCCGAGCGACAGATCCTCTCTATTGTTGGTGAATCATTTGGGTTAGGTTAGAACATCATCAATCATGTGTTTATTTGTCTTGCTATTAAATTAATAGTTGTTATATAAGGAATTTTGAACCATTCGGAATTATGAAAATCATGGACACCCTACTTTAATGATATTGCCAAACGTGGATGGCCATATCATCAAACGTTGACGTTTCAACGGTATGGCCAGTTTTAGCTGGCCATTTCATGAAATGCAACCATTTCATGAAATGGTTGGCCACATCATGAAGTGATCAATTCTATGATATGGCTATGACATAATTATATATAGATATGCATTTCTTTAATTTGTAGCGGGATGTTGAATTACAAGAGGAGTTGTTCTCTGTTCGTGTATTGCATCAATCACGTCATATTAATTTACTGACGACTCCGTTTCCCATACGCCGGGAGCTGGGCTCCACGGAATTGCGTATCTAGTTATTACAGAATTGCGTTGGTATTTTAAGCCGATTCGGGAAGGGCTCGTGGCGGATTTCCAACAGTGCGGATCATACGATTGCTACGCTTGTCGCGGTCAGTCCGTGGATGGGTGACCGTTCGTACACATCGAGATCCCACCGTGCCTCAAAAAGCACGTTAAACAGTCGGTTCCGGGTGTCATATGAATACCTATGACAGTTGTTACGGGAAGTCAGAAGTCGGAAAACATGACAACTGGTCTAACCTAAGGATATCGGCATTGCCCAGTAACTGGGTTGCGGAGGTCTGATAGCAGTCGCTCCGTGTAAAATACTGGTATTCAGCCGCATCTGGTTAGACTGGAAGCTGACCCTAATATAGTTGGAAAAAAGCTAGGCAGAACAGTAAGCCGAGTTGGGTTGGTTATTTTGTTAAATCGTTTCAAGTACAATTTCTCATATACCTATATTTTATTTTAAAGCTTAATTAGTTTCACAGGTAACAAATTAATCAACAGAATGGTGTAAAAAGAATTGCGTATGGTATTTTTTAAGGGCACACATTTAATAATTTCACCAAATAATTATCTCATTAAGCTAGTGTTTGGTCTCTCTTAGCTTACATCAATCACGCTTAATTAATTTACTGTGACTAAGTTAACTATATTACAGGAGCTGGGACACTTTTTCTGGACGTTGTTTTGGATTTCGGTGTTCATCCAAATCTTGTTTCACTTTTCTGTTGCTTTCTTAATTTTTTGAATTTAATTAGTAGATTTACATGGCTTCTGTCATAATACATGGGAGTTTACTCATAACCGCATAAGTAAGAAAAGTTTGTCTCAACTTCTAAACTTTAAATTCGCTTGATTATATTTAATTATTTTACTTTATATGAATACTTAATAGTGCGATATTACTGTGAATTTGTACTCATTGCACAAAATTCCTTGATAATTGTAAAATTAAATACAAATAATTGTGTACTGTCTACTGTTATGTACCTACTGATGTTTAACTTTACCTAAGGGAGAGACGAGATTATTAAAATAATTTATTAAGTCCACACTCCTGGCCTACACCGGTTGTGCTCGCTTCTCGTCTCACAAACAGTGTCTCGTCGTATATCATTCATATTTGACTACACCTGCGTTGACTACCTACGATTTCAGATGCGTAATGTCAAACATTGGTAATTTAGTCGTATTATTTTAAGATTTTCCTTATGATGATGTGAATCCAATTGTAAGGAGTACACGAGACACTGTCCAACAATTAAATATTTTATCTTCTTTAATCCAGCATTTCTAGAATACATTGATATGTGCTTATTTTGGTGTTGTATAATTGGTCTGGTACTTGTGGAAACATTTAGAGCATTTAACGTTACAATGATTCAATGGTTGCATTTTTTCATAAGGGTTCTGCCATTATCAAGTATAGGAGACCTAGACACTCATAAAATATATTTAATAATAAGCAAAAACCTACATTTCTGGGGATAAGAAATCAGAACACAATTGTTTAATGTACCTCCTGTAAGTTATTATATTATCACATCTGTATATAAGGTCTAACCAAAATACCTGGACAAACTTTTACACAGTGTTCAATACGTTCAACTAATCACATCTATGTAAAAAAAAACAAGATCCAAGTGTTTTTTTCTAACAAAAAAATAATAATGTTTTAAATTGCCTGTACTCTCTAAGAATAAACTCATCCATTTCTTATGCATCGACCGCCATTGGGGTGCGTGCTAATTCCGTGCCGTGTTTTACCTAAACAGCGAAGTGAAAAATGTAAAAAAAAAAAATTAAAGTAAAATTAAAGTTGAAAAAAAAAATTTTGGTTAGAAAAAAAAACACTTGGATCTCGCTTTTTTTGCATAGATATATTCAGTTACACTTACTGAACACTGTGTAAAAGTTCGTCCAGGTATTTTGGTTGGACCTTATATAAACGGAGAAACTGACTGATTTATCCACGCACTTGAAACTTGAAATTTTGACAGTAGGTACTTTTAATAAAGCAGGCATCCAGTAAGAAAGGATTTTACAAAATTCCATTCTTAAGGGGGTGAAATAAACAAAAGATACTACTACATATATTATCACGCGTTATTAACAGTAAACTGGGCCAAACCTTGTTTTTTTAAGGTTGAATTTGAGGATGAATTTATTTTCAAGTACAATCCTTGCCTAAAACTGTACCTCATCTCAGCGTCCTACTCAAAACAGTGAAAAGCAATACGCGTCCCGCATCTGACTTACTTAGGAAAGTTTCGACCATTAATATATTGAGATAGTTTGTGCTCTGAGTGTTATTTACACCTAATAGAATTTGTTTGAAGGAGTTCTGTGTCAAGTGTTTCATATTTTAGACTTAATTTTATTAAGTTGTTAGAACTTTGAATCAGTGATAGCAGTGGCGTACCGAGTATTTCTTCCACCCGAGGCCTACCCTAAATTTGCCGCCCCTCAACCCTATTTTCGCAAGTATAGTCGGACCGTTAATTCGATGTAGTAACTTGACAGTTAGATGGATACCAGTTTATGACAAAAAAAAGGTAGTGAGGTGAAGAAAAGAATGTACTTATATGCATACTTTTTATTGAATTTAATAACTTGAGGATCAAAACACGATATATCACTATTAAAAATAGCCGTAACCACTAGCAACTACTGATATGACGTTTTTCAAGCGTCAAATAACTGAACACAAGGTTAATTATTTATTTATTTAATACTTCAATGAACAATTGTGGTACTTAATGTCATAAGTATTCTCTATCAGTTAATTTGGGTCTAAGAGAACAGCATCGTAAAGAGGTACAACGAATTTGTAGAGATTTGTTTAAATTGAACTATTTTTCGTATCCATTCTTTTCGTAAAATCGTTCACTACCCAACACTATTAGTTTTAGTATGGTATCATTATTTTGCTTTGAACTGTCAAGTTACTGCATCGAATTAACGGTCCGACTATAAAGAAGAAATCAGTGATAATTCTGTGATACCCTGTTGCTGTGTTGATTGCAAAAGGATTCAAAATAAAACATGACTTGAAATTTTGCGTAATAAGTACTGTGGAGGAACGAGCTACGGTGTTCCTCCAACGAAAAGGGAGGATCCTTCTACCAGGCGGGTCTTATGCCTGGCGGGCCACTGCCCTACGGTTGATGTTGGGAAGTTGTATATAATACTAATTCCGTGTCAAATCTTGATATCGCGATGCAGGATTTGTGACGTTTCATTTGACAGCTGTCATTGTGGTCGCTGTAGTCTGCTAGACATTCGTCGTGCTACGTAGTTCTCATGTGGGGTGATAGATGCCGCCACAGTACCTATGTGGCTATGTAGTACCGATGACAATACAGCCATCAGAACAAATGTTCTGATGGCTATGACCTGACGCTGCAGCTTACCACCACCCTCTATATCTGCGCCGCCCGGGGCAATGGCCACTTTGCCATAGCGCTTGAACTCTTGCCTTCCATGCAGGAGGATTTGACTTTAATCTTGGCCCACAACTCTGATTTTTTAGAGTTCAAATATGTGGATCAGAATTTGATTATCACATAACCATCGTGGTGGGAACTTGCATACAAGAGACAGCTCCAAAATGTTCTCGATGGTGTGTGTAGTCCGCCAACCCGCACCAGGCCAGCGTGGTGGACTAAGGCCTTAAACCCTTCTCATTCTGAAAAGAGGCTTGTGCCCAGCAGTGGGACAGTAATGGGCTGATTATGATCACGCTAGTACTTTGAAAGTTCGAATCAAGAGCTCATGGTTAAATGCGGGTAGATCGAACGATGTTCAAGTTGTTACTAGTATTTTCAGTTGCAAAAATTTTCAGCTATTGACCATGTCTACATTCGCGTGTTTGTTACTAGGTTACCACTGGGTAGAACACCTCTGCTTGCATTACTGTCCTCGGCCGTCTCAGTATGAGAAAGACTTAGTACCTTGATCTACTACGCTGGCCTGGTGCAGGTTAGCGGACTGCAGATACCATCAAGAACATTTGAAGCCCGCTTCGGTATGCTGGTTTCCTCACGTTGTTTTCCACCACCATTTACGCAAATGATAATCAAATTCTGAACCGTATATGCGAAAGGTCAGTGGTGCGGGCCGGTTTAGAAGAAAAAACCTCCTCCAAGGAAGTTAAAGGTCCAACCACTAGACTATCACTGAATCTGCTTGCACTACGGGCAAAACAGGAATGTATTGTTTTAAATTTCCATGGTTATTGACGTTAGTAGAATAAACTATGTCGGGATTTACACAAATAAAATTTAAATTTCAATCGTGAGGATGGGTTTAAATTGTCGAGTGTCTGGAACCCAGTAGCCCGGTTGTGTAACAACAACAAAAATAAAAAAAGTGCCGTTTCGCGTACAGATACAGTGAGTGTCACAGAATAGTGAGTTTGCAGACAGTGGTTCTGGTATCGAGTGTAATAAACGAACTAGACAGTCATTGTATAGTCTAGTTCGTTATTGTATAAGAGCTGTGTTATAATTTTGGTGTACAATAAAGTATATTCTATTCTATTCTATTCTAGACGGAGGGTAGACCGTTTCGTCTGCCAATAACATCTACCCGCACGTAATAATCGACAGTTCTTCCGTGATCATGGCGCATGCAACTGCGCCGCAATATCGGAGTCTCAAAAATAAACAGGTGCATGGTGTAAATCCCGACAGAGTTTATTCTACTAAAACAGTAGTGTTTTAAAATAATAGCACATTTTTTAACACAAAAACACACATCACACATCAATTTCTTTTTCCTATTCGACTGCTTGTAAGTGGTCTTGCGGACCGTTTCTACATGACCGAGCAGTTATTGGCGAGACCTGAAGGGTCTCCAACCAATGGGGACGAAAGTAAAATACTTAACCTAAGCTAACTAATATTACTACTACTAACATCATGACTAGCTAGCAACAACAGCGCTAAGGGCGACCCCTAATGGGACTCCGACCTTGGCTTAGGGTGTTGCTGGCGGGAGGATTGGGAGGGAGACAGCTTGATGAGGGCTGAATTAACGGTGTGACGGCGGAGTCAGAAAAGTCGCACCTCTAATTATGTGCTGATGTACTTTTGTACATCTACATTTCATTATTGACGGTATTCACTATTCAGACTACATCTTAATTACGGAACATTTTAAGCTTTAGCAAAATAGACAGCATACCTATCTTCTGTTGTTTTGTAAAATACATACAACAGAATCTTGTAGGGGTGAATCTAATCATTACATAACTGTAAAGCTATAAAGCTATCATTACAGTTATAGCTAATATCGGTATGTCAGGATTGAGAGGATGGTAAATAAAGTAAATGAAACCAACATAGACTCTCCACCACTGAGAGTACTTTTAATTGGGTTAGTGATTAGTTACAGAAGCTAGTTCACAATATAACACAACATAATAATTTACACAAGATCAGAAAACAAGGACAAGCAAATCAGATATAAAAGGTCAGACTTCTTCGACTGTTCGACATGGAATTCTTTTCTCTGTCGAATGACCATGATTTTTATAACTTCGGGTACGTTGATTCATCTTGACGATTACCCTCCTTTATCAACATTGTCCAGTGTTACCAGCTACCGATAACATATGACACCTCTTTATGCTACCCTCGCTTCAGAAACACGATCTACCATCGTATATTCACCTCTAGTTAGTTATTTACCCGTTATTTCGAGCTTAAAAACTAAATACAAGCAAAAACATTGACGTTTGAAACATCAGCATTGTTTGGAACAGTAACGAAAGCTGATGGTATGTCAATATTTACATGCCAGCCGAGGGATGGGCATAGTGTAGGCATTACAGTATGTCAAGGAGACGAATAAGGCTTATAGATGATATAGCAAGTATTACTGACTTTTAGAAGCTCGTAGTGTTGTCGGTGGCTGGTAATAAAGGAGGGTAATCGTCAAGATGAATCAATGTACCCGATGTTATAAAAACAGTGGTCATTCGACGGACCAGAGGATTCTATATCGAACCGTCGTAAAAGTCTAACTTTTTATATCGGATTAGCTCCTTCTTATTTTCTGATATTGTGTCAATTATTATATTGTGAACTAACTTCTGTAACTAAAAACTAACCCAAATACAAGTACTCTCAGTGGTGGAGAGTCTATGTTGGTTTCATTTACTTTATTTACCATGCTCGCAATCCTCACAGACCGATATTAGCTATAACTGTAATGATAGATTCACGCCTACAATATTCTGTTGTATGTATTTTACATAAATGCCATAGCAAGTATTACGTAATTGTCTTGTTAGTGTAGTGGCTGAACATGTCGTCCTGGGATGAATCCCCAGGTCGGGCAAAGTGTTATTGGATTTTTCCATTGGAAATTTCTCAGTAGTAGCTCGGAGTTTGGATTTGTGCCCGGTTGACATGGGACTTAAACATAACAGCGAAATAAGGGTGTTACTATACACGTCTGCCCAACCTTTCGGGGAATACAGGCTTCATGTTATGTTATGTGTTATGCAAGTATTACTGACTTTTAGAAGCTCGTAGACAAGAAATGGCTACTGCAATGTTGGATTAATCTGCGAGGTTAAGCAGCACTTGCTGGGGTCAGTCCATGGATAAGTGATCGTTCTACGTGCCTCGGAGAGTACAAAAGTAAAAATTAAGGAGGGGCTTGTGGCTACATACCAACCGCGCGGATCGCATAATTTGCGAGGTTGAGTTGCGCTTGCCGCGGTCAGTCTGTGGATGGGTGACCGTTCGTTACATACCAAGAACGCTCCGTGCCTCGACGAGCACATTAAACAGTCGGTCCCGGCGGTGTCATACGAATACCTATGACAGTCGTTACGGGAAGTCAGAAGCTCGAAAGTCTGACAACCGGTCTAATGGTCGAATATCGGCATTGCCCAGTAACTGGGTCACGGAGGTCTGATGGCAGTCGCCCCGTGTAAAATACTGGTATTCAGTCGCATTTGGTTAGACTGGAAGCTGACCCCAACATAGTTGAGAAAAAGCTAGGTAGACCAATTGCCATCATGTCCAGACTTTGGTTGCTGGATTGGTAGTGAACGTGGGTATGAAGTCAACAAAATGTGGGTCAATTCTGTTATTCCGAAGCCAGATGTAATCTTTAACCTCAGCAACACTTCTTCCTCTTAGCCTTTTCCCAATTATCTTGGGGTCAGCTTCCAGTCTAACCAGATGCGGCTGAATACCAGTATTTTACACGGAGCGACTGCCATCAGACCTCCGCAACCCAGTAACTGGGCAATGCCGATATCCTAAGGTTAAACTGTTTGTCAGACTTTCGGGCTTCTGACTACCCGTAACGACTGTCATAGGTATTCGTATGACACCCGGGACCGACGGCGTAACGTGCTCTCCGAGGCACGGAGGGGTCTCGATGTGTAACAAATGGTCACCCATCCACGGACTGACCGCGGCAAGCGCAGCTTAACCTCGCAAATCGTACGATCGGCGCGGTTGTTATTTAGCTACGAGCCCCTCTTAAGCTCAGCAACACTCATGGGAAGAAAAGGAGCGTCTACTTCCACAATGGCACTTAATGGAATAAATATATCACATACAAACATAACATCACGCCTGTATTCCCCGAAGGGTAAGGCAGAGGTGTATGTAACACCCTCATTTTGCCGTTATATTTTAAGCCCCATGAATAGTGGGCGAGCTTATTGCATCCACCGGGCTCACATTCAAACTCCGGGCTGCTACTGAAGAATTCCACATGGAAAACCCAATAACACTTTGTCGAACCTGGGGTTCGAACCCAGGACCTCACGATCAGCAGTTGTGCTTGCCACCACCAAACCAACGAGGCTGGGTATGAAAAAAAAACCACTTTTGTAAGTAAATGGTCTCTCTGGTATTTTTTATGCTGTGGTAGCGCGCTTCATTACATTGTAATCGATCGTACAATCGCCAATTTGGCAGTTTTTAGTTTTTATTTACCGGTTACCGTTTAACTGGATGACCTGATTATTTATGAGAAAAATACTTTCATCATTACGACAGTATTTTGGTCTGTTTTATATGTTTTTAGGCAGACGAGAGAACGGAGCCGGTCATCTCTTCAGACTCCGCAGTCACACCGTTAATTCAGCCCTCATCAAGCTGTCTCCTTCCCAGTCCCATCGCCAGCAACGCCTTAAGCCGAGGTCCGAGTCCCATTAGGGATCGCCCTTAGTGCTGTTGTTGCTAGTAGTCATGATGTTAGTAGTAGTAATAGTAGTAAGCTTAGGTTAAGTATTTTATTCTCGTCCCCATTGGTTGGAGACCCTTCAGGTCTCGCCAATAACTGCCCGGTTACGTAGAAACGGTTCGCAAAGACCATCTACAAAGAGTCGAATAGAAAAAAATAACTTAGCCTAAGTTCAGTCACAGTCGGGCAACACATAGGCGTGGTTGCATTGCCCGACATCAAAGGCGTTGCCTAACTATGAATTGTAAGGGATGATTTCCACCAAACGGCTCGTATTGCATCGGATCGGAAAGGATACCAACGGATGCGGCGACAGCCGATCGCGTCCGGCAGGATGTCGACGCATACGATGGGCTCCGTACAGTCGCTTGCGAACGTATCCGTTTCTGCGCCTAGTCAAATTATTTCATTCCTACCGTGTTGACAGCCGAAAGGATCCGATCGGATACGACGACAGGCGAACGGAGCCTATCGCGCGTCGCAGCATACTTTTGGCCACGATTGCGTGTCGCAGAAGACGCCCGTGGTCGAGCTGCTGTGCGCGGCTTGGTAATATAGACTTTAAATACTATGCACACGATTTAATATCGTTTAAAGATTGTAAAATCCGTACTGATCCGATGCGATGCGAGCCGTTTGGTGGAAATCATCCTTAAAACTGTGTTGCCTGCGCGGCCTTCGCCTTTGTATACGCCTACACTTACAAGCGTAGCATAGGAAGCATAACTTAATTTCGTCTCTAGAGCATTGAAAACTCTAATTACGATAATGTAAATCGAAAATTTAGAATAGAATATACTTTATTGTACACCAAAATTGTAACACAGCTCTTATACAATATACAAAATATAATAATTTCGTAATTCTTATATTTACCACTGCTATCAAAAAATAAAAGAAAGAAATATAATAAAGAAAACGCTTGGTGGTAGGATCTATACGGTCCGCCTGGCTAGCTACTATCCCCACATTAAAATCGAGTAACAAGCAGTTTACTGTGTTTCGTCGTATGTATGTGAGAGCCAATGGGTTATAGGGGAATCTCGCTAGCTACCACCTGAACATTAAAGTCCGGCGCCAAGCAGCCAAGTTCCGTCGTGTGTGAGAGCCAGAGGGGTAGAGGGGAATCCCTCTATATCTCTGTTCCTTGGATTCGTGTGCTCCATCTTAGACCCTGTCTGCGCTTACCATCAGGTGAGACTAGGGCCAAACGCGACCAAGTCAAGAATAAAAACATGAATATTAAATAATAATATGAAACTATTACAATGTTAATGACCAGAGATCGGATAATCGGATGCATATTTACCTAAAGTTAATTTTTCGCTACGAAAGTATGGAACCGGTCTCTGAAAATAATTTATTGGAAAAAAAACCGAGTAACACGGGATTGCATCTAATGGAATGCATATAATTACTAGACGTTAATTTGTAACCCCCGACAAAAATATATGTGTTACTTTAAAAAAGCTACTACTTTAGGTAGGTATGTAAATAAATAAATATGCATCTAATTATAAGTAAATATGATTCTATTCTACAGAACATTTAAAGATGATCCCGGAATCGCGGGATTTTTTTGATACAAAAGTGCATTCCATATTAGCCAACACCTGAACTTTAGATAAATATGCATCCGATTATCCGATCTCTGTTAATGACTGCCTTGTTGGTCTAGTAGTCGCAAGTGCGACTGCTGAGCATGGCGTCCTGGGTTCGATTCCCAAGTCGGACTAAGTGTTATTGGGTTTTTCCATTACGAATTTCTCAGTAGCAGCCCGGTGTCTGGATTTGTGCTCGATTAATTGGCAATAAGCTCGCCCCCTATTATATGGGACTTAAATATAACTGGCGAAACAAGGGTGTAATAAAAACACCTCTGCCGAACCCTTTGGCGAATACAAGGCTTGATGTTATTTATTTATTTCATAAATTAACAGTTTTAGAAATCGGTGCTAATCCACGCTGAACCAAATTGAAGGCACCGACTTCTGAAACTGTTAATTTTGTAATATGGTAATTATTTTATTCTTTTCATCGTTTTATGAAGTCGGTGTTATTTTTGTTAAAATGTTTTTTATTTTTTTCGTTTTAGTGGCCTTAATTAAAATATGCTTGGACCTACTAAAGACGCTGCTCGTAACATAATCACATCATCACATTATGCGTACTGTTCGTCATTGAGGAGTTCTATTGTCTATCTCCGAAGTTCTTCATCAGATCTTCACTAAATTTAAATGGGACCAATCTGGAAGTATATCCTTTCAAATAAAAATATTATCTAAATCGGTTTATAAATGGCGGAGTTATAACAAACATAAAAAAAACGTACAGACGAATTGAGAACCTCCTCCTTTTTTGGAAGTCGGTTAATTAAAATGTAACAAGTTCAATATGCAGAATACAGGAGTTCAATATAAAAGTATACAGAATGTTATGTTATGTTTTTTTCAATATTCACCCGTTATGATGCGAATCTGAGTGTATTGGTCTGTGAACCACGTTTGATAACCGTTATCATGTTATGACTAATTAGCATTCACTCGAGTGTAAGCTTCTGCCTGTCCAATAGATATAATGTTAAACTGTTCAGTGTGTATTGGATACAATAATATGGCTCACTAACTAACGTGCATGAGCCTAGTCCAGGGGTCGGCAACCTTTTGAGACGGAAGAGCCAAAAGTTGCAATTTACGAAATTTCACAGTTTTTAAAGAGCCACAAAAAAAACATTTCGATATTGTAGTATTTACTTATACAGGGTGTCCTGTAATTAATGGATAACCTTGAAATGGCGTTTAGCAAAAATATATAAAACGAAAATAAAGGACATGGACAAAAAAGTACATTCTATATACTTATACATAGTAAATAATATTGTAAAATAGAAATAGAAAAATGAATTAATACGTAGTTTTTAGCCTCTCTGAACTTGTCAGTTTTTATTACAAAATAATAAGTAATGCAAGATGAATTCAAAGTACCGTTTGTCAACGTCCGCCATAATGTACCATAGAGAAAGATAAAAAATAATAATGGACGTTCCAAACCACTCTTACTACTTGTAAACATGTGTGATATGGATGACAAATGCTCTTATTAGGAACATTTTACTCATACGAAACTATCTTCATTGGTAATTGTTGCATTTAATAAAATTATCTTATCATAATTTATGTTGATGCGTAAGATAATTTCTTTTTAATATTTCAGACAAAATAAAATACTTAAAACGGAACGCGTTTAGTTGTTTGACAGTGTGTTTTTGTCTATGTCAAATGTCAATGTAATGCCATATGTCATTTCATTGCAGATTCTTCATTGCGTTACTGTTTGAATTTTTGCGATTATTTTCTCAATTTGACCCCCGCTTATCTACTGACTGATACCTTCTACCACTCAATTATCTTGCTATTAACACTGGACTCTGATTTACATAGCGTTTCAGATTTGTTTTGTGGATCATTATGAAGTGCATGCATCAACTGCGGAATAGCCATGCAAAGGTTGCAGAGGCATCGCATATCCTCGCTTTCTGCACACCATCAAATATGACTTTCACGTTGGATAACCAATACTCAACCACAGGTATGAAGTTGGAGTAGAAAAAACTGAATCTGATTTATTTTTATCTGTTTTCTCTAATTAATAAATAATTATTTATACTTAATCTTGTTTTATTTTGTGTTTTCCTTGTTAATTGGTAATTAAACTATAAAAATATAGACAAGGATAACCTGTAAAAATGTATTACATGTTACATTATAATTCTATACACTTATTGCCAGCGATCTGATTAAAGGTTTAGTGAAACTATTTACGTCTAGTCTGTAGTAATGACGAGTTCTATGAGTTTTTTATTAATAGCAATTTAATGGGCCAATATTCACGAATATAAAACACAAAAAATCATTGGTGTACAATAAATTCGATAACTATGCCGACGCCCATACAGAAATTGGCCATGTCCTTTAGATATAGTTACTATATCTATCTCTCAGTCATAGTTAGTATATTTCAGTCATACTATATTATACTGCTCAATTATGGATCGATTGCACGATTTTAAGAGTCTTTATAGTAAAATAATTATTTTTTGCGTATGGAACTGGAGACCCGCAACTTTACATCGAAAGAGCCGCATGTGGCTCACGAGCCGCAGGTTGCCGACCCCTTTTTTTATGGTGGGAAAATCCTCATGGATGTCCCTCGCCCGGGGTTGGCGAGGGGGTCTGCCGGACTCTTACCGGCTAAAAATCCACGGTGTTCCTCCTTTTGACCGTCGGCCGGGGTTGCGGGATTCGCCTAAGCATGCACCGCAACCCCGGCAAGGTTGCCGACCCCTGGCCTAGTTGTATACGGACGCGTAGACTGCGCAGGCAACGTAGTTCAGTTACAGTTGTACAATCTATACAGTTGGGCGACGCTTTTGATGTCGGGCGATGTCACCGCCCGTGTAGACGTTGCCCAACTGTATGGATTGTAAAACACTGTGCTTTACCCAAACAAGACCTTGCCAAGTGTTTTTTTGTTGCTGGAAACATATTTTTTTTGCTTCTTATTTTCGTGTGTTTAGTGACTAACCTGGTGTCAGAGTTCATGCCGCCCATGGGCCTCTGACTTGGCTTCACATGCCGTCGAGAAATATCTCTCAGGCAGGTTCCTCACGAAGTTTTCCTTCACCGTTTTTAAGCAAGTGATAATTATACAATACGCAAATGAATCCGAAATGTCAGAGGTGCCTTGGGTTCGAACTCAAGACCTGACTTGGCAGTCCGATGGTCACACCACAAGGCAATTACTGCTGGTATATAAGATCCTTATTTGTGTGAAGTGATGGCCATGTACAATGTCAGACAACAACATACCATAACATCACATCACGCCTGTATTCCCTGAAGGGTTGGGCAGAGGGCTTTAGTACGTAACGCCGTTCGCCGTTCGTGTCCCGTGTAATAGAGGGCGAGTCTATTGCTATCAACCGGGCACGAATTCAAACTCCGAGCTGCTACTGAAGAATTCCATACGGAAAAACCCTATAACACTTTACCCTGGGTATTGAACCCAGGACGTCACAATCAGGAGTCGCGCTTACCACAACTAGATCAACGAGTCAGTTTTTTGCTAAAACCTCTAGAATATAGACCTAAGTGTTTTGATAAATGGTTCGTTGGACCATTCATCTTGATCTTAGTCACCGACGGTAGACATATGACATTATCACTTTTTACTTAGCTAGCTTATTTTTCTACTTTATTTTTTTCTTATCTAAAATAAACGAATGAATTATTTTTTGAATATGGAACTGATCCAAAAATAAAACTATTGTGGTAAGCAATCCTTTATCTATGGGTAAATCTCGCTTTTTTATGGAAGAAATTCTAGCTTATTGTTTATAGAATTTTTACCTTATTTTTTATTTTCTGAATTTGAAATAAATGAGTGATTTATTTTTAGAAAATAGAAATGTTAAAAAAAGAGCTATCCTTTATCTATGGGTAAATCTTGTTTTTTTTTTTGAAGGAAGATATTCTTAAGGATTCGCTGAAATAACCAAAATAAACTAAATTTATGTCTAACAACATGGATTTATAAAATACATGTTGTGCCGACCCCACCTAGTGTAGGATAAGGGCAGGGAGAAGAAGAAGAAGACTAAATTTATGTATCAATAAATATGCTCGGTTTATTAAAAGCTTACAATACAATACTCTTTATTGTACACAAAACAAACAAGAAACATTACTATAAAAATAGAGATGTACAATGGGCGGTCTTATCGCACTAGGCGATTTCTTCCAGACAACCTTTGGATGGACATGAAGTGCAAGAAAAAAAAGAGAGAGGTAGTTCTCAGTGTAACAATTAATTAGGAGACATTCAATTATGTACTTTAAATAAACCTAAAAACACAAATAAATAAATATTATATACAATAAATATGAAATAAATATATATGGTGTAATGTGTATGCAATAGATAATATAAACAGACAATAAATAACTATACTAAATATATTGATAGGTAACACTTAGGCTTACGTTCTATTCTTTTGAAATTATTTTTCTGCCTAGCCTTTTCCCAACTATATTGGGGTCAGCTTCCAGTCTAAGCAGATGCGGCTGAATTCCAGGATTTTACATGGAATCGAATGCCATCAGACCTCTTCAACCCAGTTACTATACTCTGACCATTAATTCGATGCAGTAACTTGACAGTTCGAGGGATACCAGTTTTTGACAAAAAAAAGGTAGTGAGGTGAAAAAAAAGAATGAATGAAATCGAATGAACTTAATAATGTACTTATATGCATACATTTTATTGAATTTTATAATTTGAGGATAATTAATTTATTTATTTCAAGTGTTTAAAGCTTACGTAAAAAAAACCTTAACAATAAACACTAATATATTACGTAAACATCACCAAGCACAAAAAATTCGGGAATTCGGCTTTGGATTAAATCATCTTATACCAACACTTATATAAATACTCGTCAATTATTTCATTTTATTATTATTAACATAAATACAGAGAGTATTTATGTTCCCCCTCCTTTTTATTCTTATATTGCAAACGAATTTGTAGATTTGTTTAAATTGAACTATTTTTCGTATTCGTTCTTTTCGTAAAATCGTTCACTAACCCAACACTATTTGTTTTAGTATGGTATCATTATTTTGCTTTGAACTGTAAAGTTACTGCATCGAATTAATGGTCAGAGTATAGGCAATACCGATATCCTAAGATTAGACTGGTTGACTGACTTTCGGATTTCTGTCTTCCCGTAACGACTGTCATAGGTATTCGTATGACACCCGGGACCGACTGTTTAACGTGCTCTCCTAGGCACTGAGGGATTTCGATGTGTAACGAATGGTCACCCATCCATAGACTGACCGTAGCAAGCGCAGCTTAACCTCGCAGATCGTATGATCCGCGTGGTTTACACAGCCACGGGCCCCTGTCAATGATAACGCTGATATCAGTAGAAAAATAGAAACAGTATGACAGATATAGCCCGCCGCGGATCCGGTCGTCTTTTCTGACTCCGCAGTTACACCGTTAATTCAGCCCTCATCAAGCTGTCTCCCTCCCAGTTCTCCCGCCAGTAACGCCCTAAGCCGATGTCCGAGTCCCATTAGGGAGCGCCCTTACTGCTATTGTTGCTAGTAGTAGTTAGCTTAGGTTAAGTATTTTACTCTCGTCCCCATTGGTTGAAGACCCTTCAGGTCTCGCCAATAACTGCCCGGTTACGTAGAAACGGTCCGCAAGACCATCTACAAGCAGTCGAATAGAAAAAAAGTTTAAAAAGACTTGTACAGCCCATTCTTCCAATTTCCTTCTTAATAAACCCTTTTTTATCCTTGAAAAGTCCTCATGGATACCCCTCGCCCGGGGAAGGCGAGGAGGTCTGCTCTCTTACCGGCTAAAAACCATCGGTGTTCCTCCTCCTGACCGTTCGGCTGGGGTCGCGGGATTCGCAAAAGCATGCACCGCAACCATGTTCTTAACAAACCCTAGGAAGTTAATTACTTAAATTCTAAAATGAAACCACACCTCACAAGAAAGTACAAATATGCAACGCTAATAACTTCAAACCTCGTACACCACAGAAGCAGAAACGATACCCACAACAGAACATATCTCTTTAATCAAAACAAAACAAACACGACATACGTCGAACTTGGCGGGGCGCACTGCCGAGCGCGCAGATAAACATGTTATCCAAGGTGTGTGCGCCAAAGTTAAATGCGTTCGGTTAAACTTTTGCCGACGCTCGGCAGATGTTGTAATTTTGTTAAAGACACGCAACTTTTATAATTAAGTATAAAGAACTTGGATATCGGTGACATTTTGAGAGATCCAATTATTCTTCTTCTTTTCGTGTGGTTAGTGATTAACCTAGTGTCAGAGTTTACGCCGCCCATGGGCCTCTGACTTGGCTTCACACGCCGCCGAGAAATAACTCTCAGACATGCCGATTTCCTCACGATGTTTTCCTTCACCGTTTTTAAGTAAGTGATAATTATACAATACGCACATGAATCCGAAAAGTCAGAGGTGCGTGCCTTGGGTTCGAACTCGAGACCTATGACTTAAATAAAATTCTATTAGTGGAAGTGTGTTATTGTTTTTTATTTCAATATCTGTGGTAGCCTTGCGGTTGAACGTTTGCCTTCAATGCATGTCCGAGTTCGAGCCCGATCCATCTCTGACTTTTCGAATTCATGTGCGGATCAGAATTTGATTATAACTCGCGTTCACGGCGAAGGAGAAACATTGTGAGGAAACCTGCACACCTGAGAGGGCTCCATAAAGTTCTCGATGGTGTATGTAGTCTGCCAACCCGCACCAGGCCAGCGTGGTGGACTAAGGCCTAAGCCCTTCTTATTCTAAGAAGTGGCCCGCACCCAGAAGATCCGATTACTGAAAGACTAGCTGGAAGAACTTGAGGGAGGCCTTAGTCCAGCACTGGGATGGGAAAGGCTAATAAAAAAAAGTGAGGATATAGAAACTGATCCCATTTCCTAAACGACAAGTACTAATAACAAGTACCTAATAAGCTCGTGTAAGCTATGTATAAGGTACACAATTTTGAATCAAGAATTTAAAAAAATTTGGTTTGAACGATCGATTCTCAATGAATTAATTACAAAATCAATTTAAGACAAAGTAATTAGTAGGTAACACGGCTCAAGTCCTTACAAAGGGTAAAACCGTCTTTCCATAGCTTCTTATTAATAAATAATTTTAAAAAAACACTATTAATTATTTCCATAAGAAATTAATCGAATTTGACGAACGGCACTATTGGTTACCTGCTAACATTTTTGCAACCCGATTTCCTAACTCCATTCTAAAATCATTGAAAAATAAACTCAATATTCTTAAACTGAAAGTTGAAAATGGAAAATGCTGTATAGTGACGTATGCCGTTCTGAAAATTTTGAACATGGAACAGAGGTGTTCCATCATTTTATCGCAGCCAGTTTTCGTCCGACGCTCAGCCCGATCGGACGCGTTAAAATAACGGAGGTGGGCGATTTTCGTTACGCGTATTCAGTAATGTTCGTATCGTTTTCGTGCTGAAATAAATACTGAAATCTATAAAAAAATTGGTTATTTAACTTTAGTGTTTTGAACGTGTTAGTTTTTGTTAAAAGAAGAAATACATTGAACTTTGCCTTTCTTAGATCGTCTAGAAAAAGGTAAGATTTTCTATTGAAGTATTTTCCCTTCCGTATCGCCTTACGTTTCCGAAGGGTCACGTTTTTCACGTTCATTTTAATGAAACGGTGTATTTTGTATTGAAATGGTTAATTAGACGGATTTTCCTTGAGGTAGAGGCTCGTAGAACGTAAATGGAAATCATTTATTCATTGAATTCTATATTTCTTCCTGTTTCTGCCATATTTTCGTAGCAACCACCATGATTTTAGATATGGATAATGATTGAGTGGAATTGAATAAAAAGGAAAAAAAAGTAAATATAAAAAATAATATTATTTATTTAATAAAATAACGTGTGAAAATTCCAGATGTCCATTTAAAAGTACAAACGCAAATTCAAAGTTGAACGAATGAAGTTTATTGCGAAATAAACTTCACTCATTCATTGAATTTAATTAAAACTATTTTGATCCAACGTTTTGTGGTTTATTCAACTTCCAGCAAAGCCCGAAATTTAGGGTATTTTCAGAGCTCTGTCGGACAGTCTATTTCGCTGAATATTCTCATTTACGTGAACAGATGTGATGAAAAGGATACTACAAATCAAAATAACTTACGAAACTACGGAACCACGTTCTGTGACAGTAAAACTACTGATGTAGGGATTTACTTTATATTGGGACGAATATATATTTTTCTCGCTTACGAGAAGCGTCGAATGTATCACTTATCATCCCGAAAATCGTAAAAGTCGACGAAAGGAAAAGATTACTATCTTTCGTTCTAGAAAAACGTTGGCATTCTAATATAAACAGTATTTTTGGCGTTATTTCTTTTTTCCTTTTTTTTCACACAAGTACCTTTTTGTGTTTTTTTTCCTTTATTTTTTTTTCAAAGTACCTACATATTTTAGTGTTCCGTATATTGGGGAAACGTGGATTTGCGAGGTAAAGCTGCGCTTGCCGCGGTCAGTCTGTAGATGGGTGACCGTTCGTTACACATCAAGACCCCTCCGTGCCTCGGAGAGCACGTTAAACAGTCGGTCCCGGTTGTCATACAAATACCTATGACAGTCGTTACCGGTAGTCAGGAACCTGAAAGTCTGACAAGCGGTCTAACCGTAAGGATATCGGTATTGCCCAGTAACTGGGTTGCGGAGGTCTGATGGCAGTCGCTCCGTGTAAATGGTATTCAGCCGCATCTGGTTAGGCTAGAAGCTGACCTCAACAAAGTTGGGAAAAGGCTAGGCAGAACATATTGGGGAAACTGAACACTTTTGTTGTGTGAATCACCTCTGTGTGTTCGTCCGTCAGTCACAGGTATTTTTTTAGGACACTGTTTGTGGTAGGTAGCACTGTTATAGAAATTACAGGCCCAAAAAAAGACGCGGACAAAAACAAAATGGGTTTTATTTTGAGAGGTAAATGAGAAGTCAATAATCGTGTAGGTTTTAAATGAAAGCTTATTAAAGCACACTTTCAAAAATTTATAATACTGTGTTATTTTCCCACTTGCTGGTGTCCCAAATGTCCATCCACCTGCACTTTCGATGATCTAAAAAGCGCCACTGAAGCTGCAATTAGTGTGGCCAGTGTGTTGTGAATTACCGTCGATGCGAAAAGAAGAAGAAGAATTTACTGAATATTTTAATCCTGTTTCGAAAAAGCGCTCCGTAAACCTACTAATCTCTAAACTAGCGACCCGCCCCGGCGTCGCACGGGTGCAATGTAGATACTAATGTGGGGCATATAAACCTTCCTCTTGAATCACTCTATCTATTGCTGAAAACTGCATTACAATCCGTTGCGTTGTTTAAAAGATCTAAGCGTACCGACAGCAGAAGCGACTTTGTTTTATAGTATGTAAAGAAGTATCGCTCAGAAAATACTGAAAAGAAATCATGAATTTCAGAAGTAAGGAGTAGATTAGGTTACTTTAGAGATTTTTTTTACATCAAAATAGCTAGTACGGAACACTCATTGCCCGAGTCCCGACTCGCACTTGGCCGGTTTTTTATTGGATGTCCACATATTTCATAAATAAATTAACAAAATTACCTATCTATTAAGTCTCTCTTAAAGCCCTCATGATTTGGTTAATGGGTAATTAACAAACGATTCATAAAGAGTGGCCGGTATATCTACACTGGAAACTGTTAAGCAAACGTTAGTTAATGTTTCATTAACGTCTTCGCTGGCAAATTGGAGCCGCCTTTATAAGCCCTTCATAATAATCTTTACGGTGAAGAATCATGAGTAGGATCGCTTCTAGTAGAACGATTTCTCAGTAAGTATTTATAGAAAGATATTACAAAATCTGTTCCCACAGTCTGAGAGTCTGTATTTTGTAATTTAAATAGTAGGAACAATTGAAATTATTCCAAAAGCCGACAGTCAATTTCTCGGAAAACAGCCATCTTGAATAAATCTGTGTTTAAATAGTCAACTATTCCAGATGTCTACGTAGTCTTATGAATATTAAGAAGAAATTGTTATTCTAATTATGATTATACAAGGTTAGTCGGAAAGGGGGTACTTAATGTATCACTGATGATTGTTTTAAAGAAAGTACTAAATTTGAAAATTCGATAAAAAACGTAGATGTAAAAGAACTATTATTTTAGTTTTTTCAAAAATTCTTCATCCCTGCTTTAGTTACGAATTATGAAAATGGTGCTTCTAATCCGCGAACGCAAATATTAGGTACCTAAAATGTAAACACAGCTGATTATAGCTAAGGATAGATAGAATTTAGCGTATTTTTTTATGAAATCTTTGAATGAACAGCTATTTCTCTCAAACTAATGACTTTTGGCAAAAGTTGTAGAACAAAAGTTATCCATTATTGTAGGTGCTTTTACACGTTTTCAGCTTAGTATCCTCTTTCCGACTAACCTTGTAATAAGTTCGAATTTAATTCGATGGTGTGTGAAGTCCGCTAACCTGCTACAGGCCAGCGTGATGGACACCCTAAACCCTTCTCATTTTGAGAAGAAACCAGGAAATCAGATGTGCGGGTCAATGACCCGCCTGCATGTAAAGCATGCATTCAACCGCTATCCTATCACTGCAAGCCTCCTAATAAACATTCAATATTCATAATATTATAATAAACTCTTTACATCCACTCGGGTCACTAAATTATTGGTAACAAGCCAACTTGTCAAATATAAGTCTGTATTTAATAACTTTGGGCTTAATCGCGCAGTCGTAGTAATAATTTATTGGGCATAATAATAGGGACGGTAATGCAAGAGGCGAACGCGAACGATTTTGGGGTAATTTTCATGTACGTAATACTATATTGCATGGGTATATCATTTGAAAAGCGGAACTTATAAAAGGCTGAAAAATTACACGAAAGGATTTTTAAAAGAAAATTTTAGTTGCCAATATTAGCAAGACCTACATTACAGACTGAGAAATTCGTTGCAAATTTTCAAACGGATCATACTATTTCCAAGGTTAAACTGTGCTTGATGCGGTCAGTCCTTGGATGGGTAACCATTCGTTACACATCGGGACCCCTCTCTTGGAGTACACGTTAAACTGCCGTTGCGAGGTGTCATAGGAATACCTATGATAGTCGTTACTAGTCAGAAGCCTGAAAATCTGACAGTCGGTCTAACCTTAGGGTATCGGGGTTGCCCAATAAGTGGGTTGCGGAGGTCTGATGGCAGTCGCTCCATGTAAAATCTGGTATTCAGCCGCATCTAGTTAGACTGAAAGTTGACTCCAAAATAATTGGGAAAAGTCTAGGAGGAAGATATTGTTAAGTTAGGTTTATAGGATAGAAAAGGACAATGCCAGAAATTCTATAGAGCTTTGCCCCACCAATAAAAGTCAGTTTACAAGCATACCAAATGTAGCATTTTATTGGTGATTTATTACTGATAACTAAAAATATGTCTAACTGCCTTTAGGACTTGCGGTTTCTGTTTAAATCAAAGGAAACTTATTATATTTAGGTTACCTTAAGTTTTTAAATAACATTAGGTTAGGTGCAGATACAGTTGTGAAAATAATAAATAAGCAGGGAAAGGACGGAAGGTACCTACTCAAACTACGATCCAGTGCTACCACCAACCTTAGTAATACTATGTTAATGCTGATCGGGAATAAGACATCTTATAATGATTTATGGTACAGTCAGAAGGAGTATAGTCAAAGACGATAGGCACACACAATGATAACAACAATAACACTTTGATAAACGAGGCGTCACATATTAGTTAATGCATTCATTAGTAACATTATTATATAATTCTATTTTGCTGGATTTTAGTGACTGTCATAGGTACCTACATGACAAGGAGCTGACGTTATTAATTCTTCTTTTTGTTCTGTCTTGCGGAAAAAAGAGTTCCTACTTCGTGTTAACTTACCACGTCAATGACGTTTCGTTACACCTAACGTGCAAATGCGAAAGAATGACTGTAATACAACAATATGTAATACAATATTCATAACAATTACATAAAATCAAGAACGTAAAACAAAATATTTATTAAAATCCATAAATATGATTTTATAATTATGACATTATTAATTAACAGATTTTTTAACGGCTTGTATGCGTACAAACTAACGCAATTGACGTTCGTTTTTCTCAAAGCGAGTTAAACAGGAAATGGGTTGAATAAATATATTTTTTCTTTAACTTCTTTTCGGCAACTTCTACAGAATAACAGTTTATTACCTAAGGGCCGTATTTTCATATAATAATTTTCATTAATTTACATTACCTATGTGTAAATTAATTTAAGTAGGTGGGGTACGATCTGGCATTGTCATTTACTGTGTAACTAGTGTTATAGGTATTAAGTAGTTTTTTACAGAGCGATCATTCACACTAGACTTACATGTCATGTCGTGACGCATCAGTAGATGCATCTAACGCTATAGGATTTACATACATATTTTGTATGAAAGTGTGCACACAATTCTGACGTGATGCGTAGGGCGCAACACGTGAGTCTACTATGAATTTGGCATTAGCTAATCAGCTTTTTAAACAAAGAATAAAAAAAAAACGTTTACGGAAATACATAAACTGCCTCGTTGGTCTAGTAGTGGCAAGCGCGACTGCTGATCGTGAGATTCTGGATTCGATCCTCAGGTCAGACAGTGTTATTGGATTTTTCCGTGTGGAATTCCTCAGTAGCAGTCCGGATTTTCGACTTGTGCCCGGTTGATGGCAATATGCTCGCCCCTATTACATGCGGGTTGTTAATGAGGGTTGTTACTATCCACCGCTGCCCTACCTTTGAAAATACAGGCGTGATGTTATGTGGAAATACACAAAAACAGCCAAATATTAACTTGAAGAACAACAAAAACACCTTAAATAAAATAAAACAGGATTGGTTCCCCCCAAACCCCCCTATTCTAAATATATTTGACGGAGTCCTTTTATATTTTGTTTCTTTGTATTCAAATAACGTTCACAATGACTTTAGCCTTTGATCGAGTTTTATTATTAGGTTATAGCATTTGCCTTGGCTTTGTCCTTGTCCAATTTATTTTAAGTAAACGAAGGGGCTTTGGCTCTGGTTCTGGTTAATTCTAAATGTTCCCTTGTTATTATCAAACTTCCGGGGTGCATTGGGAAATACTCTAAGGGTGATGATACTCAAATACGTCCTGCGCTGCCTGGGCAATCAGCCCCGCTATCAACCTTGCTGACTGGCGAATCTTTTCACCACCACATGAGCTATTCTGCTAGCTAAAAGAGAAGACCAAACTTCCAAAAAGAAAATTCACCTTAATGATTTCCACGGTTCTTGTTGTTGAGCCAATTTCGTCAATAGATCATATCGGCTTGTAAACATTCAGGGTGTTTTTAGAGTTATACGGATTTCGTCACGCACGCGGGTTTGACCCGCATAGGGTTACCAGATGAAAAAATCAAAAGTCCGGAGAAAAGCCCTAATTTCCATTGAAAAATCCTGAGATATTTTAGTTTGAAATTTTTCTCTCAAACTTATCTTAAAAAGGTATCTTAACATATTAAGTATGATAAAACTGATTAAGTACCTACTTGGATAAATAGGTATTGATTTTAATTGTGCAATTATTACCAAAGGAATATTATTTTTAATTTGTTTAATTTTTTATTAAAGAGATCTTTAAAAAGTAAGCTGCATTTTATTGAAAATTCTAAAAATCCTGAGATTTCATGAGTTTTGCAAAATCCAGCCGCAAGTGGCGTCCGAATTTCACTTTGACATGCATGTGTTTATTATGTTGCGTGATAGATACACATGCATGCATGCATGCATGCGGGTCAAACCCGCGTGCTTGACAAAATCTGCACGACTCTAAAACCGTATTTACCTTGTATCTGTTAATAGATGGCTACGAGAAAGGGCACCTGCATGGCCATTCGCCTTCTTTAAAATAATATTACTTATATTTTTCATTATTTTTTAAAGTAGTCATGTAATCATTATCAGATCTCTAGTGTTTCTCAAAGATTGTTACTGTCCACCATTCATCATCTCTCTTGGCATCGGATAATGTTGTCAGTGTACAACTGCATTGTGCTGTCTGGGTATAATCCGCTGGATGACAGCCTCTTTTGACACCAATATGAAGAGATGCAGTGGCTTGGATAAGGACCTGTTACACAAGCTTGCAACTTTGAGCAAATTGTATAAACTTTGATAAGAATATTTCTCGGCTTTTAGATTGTCACTGGAAACATTACTCAAAAGGCAAATATTTCGTGAAAAGGATATTTTTAAGGATATTTAAAAACTAAACTAGATTGCCTCAGAAATAGAAGTACATAACTGCGTTTTTAGATTTACATAACGTCACGCCTGTATTCCCCGAAAGGTTGGGCAGAGGTGTATAGTAACACCCTCATTTCGCAGCTATGTTCAGTTGCCTTCAACCAGGCACGAATTGAAACGCCGGGCTGCTACTTACGAATTCCACACGGAAAACCCCAAAAACACTTTGCCCGACCTGAAGATCGAACCCTCACGATCAGCAGTCGCACTTGCAACCAATAGACCAGCGAGGTAGTTTTTTTTATTTACTCCTGTATATTATAATTATGGAACCATAAGCAGCTTATGGACAGAATAACGCACCTGTCCGCACCGTACGCGCCGCAGTCGCCGCAGTCGTCGCTTTTGTTCACTTTTATGGACGGTACTGCGGCCAGCGCGGCTCGAATGGGGTGTGCGAGATTGCATAGAAATATAACTTCATACAAAGAATTCAAATGCGGCGACTGCGGCGCGTACGGTGTGGATAGGTACGCGTATTCTGTCCATATGGTTCTTAGGGTTTCATAATTATTATAATTCCAGGGGTAAATGTAAAAACCCAGTTATGTAATTCTATTTCTTAACATGTAAGGTTACATGTTTATGCTTTCATCACAAAACAAACAAAATATAAGTAAAGTAAGTAAAAGTAAATACATCTAAACTGATATTATAAAGAGGAAAGATTTGTATTTTTGTATGTAACGAATAAACTTAAAAACTACTGGACCGATTTCAAAAATTCTTTTGCCGTTAGAAAGCTACATTATCACTGAGTAATATATGCTAAGGGCGGAGCCGTGAGGACACAGCTAGTAAAATATAAGTAAAGAAAGTACCTGCCTCGTAGGTCTATTGGTGGCAAGTGCGACCGCTGATCGGGAGGTACTGGGTTCGATCTCCAGGTCGAGCAAAGTGTTATTGGGTTTTTCCGTGTGGAATTCTTCAGTAGCAGTCCGGAATTTGAATTTGTGGTCGATTGATGGCAATAGGCTTGCCCCGTATTACAAAGGAATTAAACATAACGGCGAAATGGTGGTGTTACAATACACCTCTGCCTTACCTTTCGAGGGATACTGGCGTTATGGTTATGTTATGTCTAAAACCACGGTTTGCTAGAATTTCAACTCTCAACGGAATAAATGTTTCTTCCCTCTTCGATTTGCAACTAAAACGGCTGTGACATACATACAGACAGATAACATGGCGAAACTATAACGTCTAATTTGACTACGGAACCCTTTTTTTTGCGTTGGGAAATCCTCATGGATGTCCCTCGCCCGGGGAAGGCGAGGGGGTCTGCCGGACTCTTACCGGCTAAAAACCAACGGTGTTCCTCCTTCTGACCGTAGGCCGGGGTCGCGGGATTCGCCTAAGCATGCACCGCAACCCCGGCAGGTCTTGGTCCACCAATTGCTGGTGGACCTCTCCACTGTAGGGCCCCACCCCACGACCTCTTGAGAGGCGCGGGGGGCACCCCACATCACCGGCGCACCATAACACATAGTACGCCGTGACCACCCCGGGGACCAAACAAGTACAGTCACGTGTAATAATATGTACACACATAGCGAAATTAAAAACCGATTTCCTTCTAAAATGTTTTTTAGAATTATGAAATATTCTACACATAGTTTCGACAATCACATACAAATTACAGTTTCGAATATTTCTTAAATACATTATATTCTCTAAAATAAATTCGTTTTCTAAGTGCGCTATGTGTATACATCTTATTACACGTGACTGTACATGGGCGCCAGACTTTGACTACGGAACATGACGTGCGTCATTTAGCTGTTATAAAGCGACTGACAAAGGCTATGTTTTGGCTAGTCATGATCATCCAATTACTAAATAGTTTTCCAAGGCACACGGTACCCCATGGATCAAAAGGGCCCATTATAATTTGCCTACAAAGGGGTGCGCGAAGGAATTGTGTGAAAATATACTGGCCTGCAAAAATAAGTATCACACTTTTAAAATTGCAATAACTTTTTAGGTACACAAGATATATTTTCGAAACAAAAAGGACTCAAAAGAGAGTTTAACTTTGTTACTATAGTTTCAAAGAAAGCTGATAAAAATTGCTATAAAAAGTTTTTTATTTTAAATCTCTAACTTCTATAGTATAGAAAAAAATTAAATTTTAAAAGTGTGATACTTATTTTTGCAGGCCAGTGTATATTAGACTGAATTCGCGAAGTTAGATAGTTTTTCCAGCAGTTTGTTTGTATATTCTTTAACATAACATTACTACTGTATTCTCCGAAAGGTAAGGCAGAGGTGTGTGGTAATCCCTTCATTTCGCCGTTATTTTTAAGTCCCATTTATTAGGTAGGTGTTGAGCCTATTGCCATCAACCGGGCACAAATACAAACTCCGGGCTGCTATTGAGGAATTGACGACACGTTTAGTGCAGTGGCTGAGCGATTAGCTTCTGCGCTACGGGTTGTGGGTTCGATTCCCGCACGGAACGAATATTTGTATGGCCTACAGATAGTTTTCCGGGTCTGGGCGTTTGTGCATGTGAAGATGTGTGTTTGTAAATGCAACCACGATACAGGAGAAATCATAGTGTGGGGCAACGTTTTATTTAAAAAAAAAGCCACACAAAAAAGCCCAATAACACTTTGCCTGACCAGGGGATCGAACCCAGGACCTCACGATCAGCAGTCGCGCTTGCCACCACTAGTCCAACGAGGCAGTTAGTTTTAGAAATAGAAATGTTTATTTGCTAGAAACACAGTACAGGGTTGTTAAATGGAGTTATATATACACTGGCCTGCAAAAATAAGTATCACACTTTTAAAATTTTAATTTTTTCTAAACTATAGAAGTTAGAGATTTAAAATAAAAAAACGTTTTATTGCAATTTTTATCAGCTTTCTTTGAAACTATAGTAACAAAGTTAAGTTAAGTAAAGTTAAGTAACAAAGTCCTTTTTGTTTCGAAAATATATCTTGTGTACTTAAAAAGTTATTGCAATTTTAAAAGTGTGATACTTATTTTTGCAGGCCAGTATAGTTCATCATGTTTCGCGGGCACAGCGGTATGCAAATTAACTTATTTAAGTAAAAAGGATGATTTCCACCAAACGGTTCGCATCGCATCTTATCGGAATGGATACGAATGGATGCGGTGACAGCCGATCGCGTCCAGCAGGATGTCGACGCATACAATAGGCTCCGTAAAGTCGCTTGCAAACGTATCCGTTTCTGCGCCTAGTCAAATAGTTTCATTCCTACCGTGTTGACAGCCTAAAGGATCAGATCGGATACGACGACAGGCGAACGGAGCTGATCGCGCGTCGCAGCATACTTTCAGCTACGATCGCGTGTCGCGGAAGACGCCCGCGGTCAAGCTGCTGTGCGCGGCTTGGTAATATAGACTTCAAAGACTGTGTACACGATTTAATATCGTTTAAAGATAGTAAAATCTGTTCCGATACGATGCGATGCGAGCTGTTTGGTGGAAATCATACTTAAGTGTTCTAAAAAAGCAAACTGGTTCTGCCTAGCCTTTTCCCAACTATGTTGGGTTCAGCTTCCAGTCTAACCAGATGCGGCTGAATACCAGTATTTTACATGGAGCGACTGCTATCACCTCAGCCAACCCAGTAACTGGGTAATGCCGATATCCTAAGGTTAGACCGGTTGTAGACTTTCTGGCTTCTGAATACTAGTAACGGCTGTCACAGGTATTCTTATGACACCCGGGACACGTTTTATCGTGCTTTCCGAAGCACGGAGGGGTCTCGGTGTGTAACGAACTGTCATCCATCTACAGACTGAACGCGGAATACGCAACTTAACCTCGTAAATCGTATGGTATGCGCGGTTGATAATAATTAGCCACGTGCCCCTCAAAAAGTCAAGTTAAAACTTAAAATTAAATGTTTATTAGTTCTTGCTCAGTAACTGGGTTGTGGAGGTCTGATGGCAGTCGCTCCGTGTAAAATACTGGTATTCAGCCGCATCTGGTTAGACTGGAAGCTGACGCCAACACAGTTGGGAAAAGGCTAGGCAGAGTTCTTATGAGAAGCAGCTGATTCTCAGTACCTACACGCTGTCGCCTTGACTACTCGTTGTCCCAGTATTTGTTGGAACTCCATAACCCACAATGGACATACACAAACTAACACCAAACCAACAAAATGCATTATCGCATGAACAGACATACATTACTGGCTCTGCCAACAGAACAAATTTGTCTGTCCCACAGAGCGTGAAATGAAATGTAAAGCTAATAATGTGTAGCACTGTATATCAAACAGATGACAAATAATATCTAGGTGTTGGTTGTATACAGGTGTTATTATTTATGGAAGCAACTGTAGATTTACGTATGACGAGTTATTGATGAGGAGTTTAATAAAACCGGCCAAGTGCGACTCGGACTCGCGCTCGAAGGGTTTCGTACCATTATCTATAAAAACGGCAAAAAGATCACGTTTGTTGTATGGGAGCCCCCTTAAATATTTATTTGTTGTTATAGCGGCAATAGAAATACATCATCTGTGAAAATTTCAACTGTCTAACTATCACGGTTCATGAGATACAGCCTGGTGACAGACGGACGGACGGACAGCGGAGTCTTAGTAATAGGGTCCCGTTTTACCCTTTGGGTACGGAACCCTAAAAAGTAGTCTTCTTTTCGTGTGGTTAGTGACTAACCTGGTGTCAGAGTTTATGCCGCCCATGGGCCTCTGACTTGGCTTCACGTGCCGTCGAGAAATATCTCTCAGGCATGCCCTTTTCCTCACGATGTTTTCCTTCACCGTCTTTAAGCAACTGAAATTGTAAGGATTAGCGTACGCATATTCGATAAAGTCTTCAAAATTCATTTTTATTACATACAAACTTTGACACTTCCTTCCTTAAGGTAGGTTCTAAGGTACCTTGAGTTTGACAGATGATTCCTTACCTCGACTGAGGAAAAATCTCGAGTCGAGGACGTTTATGTCAACTATAACTACCGATGGTAGTGAGAAAGACTGAGTCGAGGTGGAGTCGAGTCGAGTAAGTTTTGGAGGAACGTCTTAGAATATGGGTGTATGACTTGGCACTCCGACGGTCACACCACTAGGATATCACTTTAAAGCAGTAATAGCCTAACAGTCGAAGACTTGCTTACCACGCGGGTCTGAGTAAGACTGCGGTCCGCACTTTTGACTTTTCGAGTTAATGTGCGCATCGGAATTTGATTATCACTTCTTAATGGCGAAGGAAAACATCGTGAGGAAACCTGCATACCTGAGACGCCTCCAAAAAGTTCTCAATGTGTAGTCCGCCAACCCGCGACAGCCTAGCATGGTGGACTAAGGCCCTTCTATTTTGAGAAGAGGCTCGTGCCAAGCCATGTGATTCACCATTATAACATCAATCTTTACATATAATTACTAGCCTGACTGACTGATTCATCAACGCAGAGCCTTAACCACTGAAGCTAGAAACATGAAATTTGGACAGTAGGTTCCTTTTGTGACGTAGGCATCCACTAAGAAAGGATTTTTGGAAATTCTACCCCTAAGGGGGTAAAATAGAAGATGGCAGTTTGTATGACAATTCACGCGGACAAAGTCGCGGGCTAAGTGCTATTAATAAATAAATAAATCAAACCAATGTAACGATATCCAATGAAGTAAATTCCCGACGGAGTCACTAGCAACTAAGCTTTTGAATTTCATGAAATTTGAACTCAACGCCAACAAAATTAACAATAGCAAGCATAGTATGTATGTGAATTAAGTTACGAACATATTCGCCGACATAAGTCTCATTATGTACGTGTTTGCCTTCTGCATAACCAGCTACATGAAAGCGTCAACCGATTTCAGCGAATATGCTACGAACAGAAATCTCACTCCCAAACTACGTATTAGTTTAGGAGTCAGTCAAATACTTAGGCTGATTTTATACACTAACGGCCCGCGCAAATGTTAAGCGCGGCTAAAAAGCCCGCTGATGACCCGCGTGAAAGTGTAACAAGTTTAGTATGTATGTGCGCGCGGTCGGGAAGCGCTGGCGACACGTGCGCGGTTTGTTGACAGCGCGGGTCAAACGTGTAACGTGTTACGTGTAAGTAAGGGACAAACCACGTCTGACGGAAGATATGTCGCCGATCTTCCGTCGCGTAATTTACTCGAAGAATTTTAGTAACGCATCTTCGGTCAAATGTGTACGGCGTGAGGTGTTTATATGGAATTATGTGTACCGGCGGAAGATCGGCGACGTATCTTCCTTCAGTTGTGGCTTGGCCCTAAAAGGAGAGTAGCACTACACATATTTGCGCCCGCGCCGCTCATGTCACGCGCGGCTACAAGCGGAACTATAAAAATCAACCTTATTTATTCGTTTTTGAATTTGGTACTAAAAAAAGTATGCATTTTTAAACCCCCTGCGAAAAAAGGTTTCCTTGTAGAAGTATACAAAACTTTTTCTTTCTTTGGACCATTAACGTCACCTTCAAATACTCGAGTTTGAGTGATTACTGCCATAACACTTCATTGTTTTAATAAAGTGAGCGATGTTACGTTCAAGAAACAATAGAAGAATTTGTGAGATCAAATTCTTCGGGTGAAATTTTCGTTTTTGTAATTTTCTATATTTAGAATGCTTTGGAAAATTTTCTCTTGACTTCCTCCTGTGGGGAACATCAAAAAGTATTTATCGTTTGTCGTTTTTAGTGATTCATGCTTATAAAGCCTTTAGGTAGCGTTAGACCTAGGTTTTTAACAATAGCGACCTGGTACCATCATAGGCGGACAATAGGTCTCAAATATTATGTACTTATGTCCGGTTTCTATGGCCAAAAACGAATCGTTTTGCTCACCAATGGTAGCGTTTTCTATTGCCAAACTTAGCACAAAAATGGACTCCAAAGCTAATTTTTACCTGTGATAGCTACTCACGTATACTATGCAAACCTATGTCTTTGCTTCATTATTGGTAAAATTAGAAGTCTTAATTTTAATCAATAAATCATAGGAATCGGCCATTAGACCACTTTTAGGTCGTGTGTTCGCAAGCATGGCTCCGCATGGAGGGTCATGGACTTGGTTCTAAATTGTGTAGAGTGATTTTGGGTATTTTTGTTGGAAAAAAAATCAGTAACAATCATATGACGGCGGTTGAACACTTGCCTTTATGCAAGAAGGTCTGAGTTCAACCCTAGCCTGTCTTTTCGTAATTATGTGCAGATCATAATTTGATCATCGCTTGCGTTAACGTCGAAGGCAAACCTCTTGAGGAAACCTGCACATCTGAGAGGGCTCCAAAATGTTCTTGCCGGTGTGTGTAGTTCGCCAACCCGCACCAGGACTGCATAGTAGACTACGGCCTTAACCCTTCTCTTTCTGAGAAGAGGCCCGTGCCTAACAATGGAATAGTAATGAGCTAATTATACAATACCTATCTTAATATTATTTTCCGCTGAACTCCGACGCTTATCAACAAAATATAAAATCTGAAAACAGTTACCGGAGTAGTTAACTCGTTACGAAGCAGAAACAGCTTAACTTCGCTTAAAGTTTGGCTTTGTTTGAAAGAGTAGCGCTGCATTCAAGCTGGCTGAAGTGACTGAGCAGAAATAAGCGATTTCAGTGAAAGATGCGTTAGTTAAGGAACTATTATTTTCATGATTTATTAGGGAAGTGTTGGATTTAGGAGTTTTGGGTAGTTTTTCAGAATCGGGAAGTGTGTTACTTAATTGTTCTCCTAAAAGGTGTCATTTTTAGGGTCTTCTTCTTATCATGTGGTTAGTGATTATCCTGGTGTCAGAGTTTATGCCGCCCATGGGCCTCTGACTTGGCATAACATGCCGTCGAGAAATATCTCTCAGGCATGCCGGTTTCCTCACGATGTTTTCCTTCACCGTTTAAAGAAAGTGATAATTATACAATACGCCCATGAATCAGAAAAGTCAGAGATGCGTGCCTTGGGTTCGAACACGAGACCTATGACTTGGCAGTCCAACGAACATACCATAGGCTATCACTTAATAAGGTAATCATTTTTAGGGTTCCGTACCAAAATGGTAAAAAAAGAACCTTTATGGTGCGGCTTTATCGGTTTGTCTGTCTGTCACCACTGCTTATTTCAGAAACTAATAATATTACCGATTTTAATTTGGAATAGTTTTAAATAATGTTTAACCATCTATATTGCAAGTGAAAGAAATGAAAAAATATTTCATCTTCATTGCAATACGGGCCGAAATAGGGTGTTGAAATTTTAAAGTTGACTAATTCAAGTGAGGTATCATATAAGAAAGGGCTTCATTTTCACATTATAAAATATATTTTTGATTTCATTTATCCCCCATAGTTTTAGACTGATGAGGAAAAACGTCTGAAAAAATACCATTCTACCCCCCCTTATCTCCGAAGTTTGCAAAGCGAATAATCGGCAATAAATAGAGTTGATAGAAGTTTATGTAAATATTACAGGAAAAATAAAACGATTCTATAACTAGCACAGTTTTTTAGAAAACAACAAAAGTATTTTACAATCAAACTTAGTTGTGCGGTACCAAAAATATTTAAACTTCATTTTGAAAATACGATGAAATATTTCCTCCAACAGTACGGAACCCTCGGTGCGCGAGAACGACTCGCAATTGGCCGGATTTTTTTCTGTGTTTGCTTTTGCCTTCGACTTCAATCACGTGGTCTACGTAAAACTATGTACTAATCTAGGAAAATATGTTCCACCACATACAAGGACAACCAATTATTTGGTAAATAGTATCAAGAACTAAGAGGGGCTCGTGGCTAAATAACAACCGCGCCGATCCTACGATTTGCGAGGTTAAGCTGCGCTTGCCGAGGTCAGTCTGTGGATGGGTGATCATTTGTTACACATCGAGACCCCTCCGTGCCTCGGAGAGCACGTTACACCGTCGGTCCCGGGTGTCATACGAATACCTATGACAGTCGTTACGGGTAGTCAGAAGCCCGAAAGTCTGACAAACGGTTTAACCTTAGGATATCGGCATTGCCCAGTTAACTGGGTTGCGGAGGTCTGAAGGCAGTCGCTCCGTGTAAAATACTGGTATACAGCCGCATCTGGTTAGACTGGAAGCTGATCCCAAGATAATTGGGAAAAGGCTAAGAGGAAGTAAGTAAGTATCAATAACTAAATAAAAAGAAAAAGATATGTTTACATATAATATTATAAATGTATGGATGTGTTTGTGAGAGATACAGAATGTTTTTGAGCGATGTGAGAGTGTTTAGAGTCATGCGGGTTTTGCCACGCACGCGGGTACATGGCGCCCGCATCACCTTTTCATACATGTGTTTATTATAACGCGTGACCCACGCACGTAAAGGGTGAAATGCAGGCGCTACGCACGCGGGTCTGACCCGCGTACGTGCCGAAATCCGCAGAACTCTAAATACGTACTCAAAGCTTTTTGGTTCTAAGGTAGATGCAATAATACATTTCTGTCCAGAGATTTCGCGTTTACAACCGCGACAATCTCCTCCAGTATTTTACTGTCAAAACAGCGCGAAACTGAAGTCCCAACTCACCACATAAAGACTCCAGTACTACATCTCAAAGAGATTACAACTAGAACATAAAACTAACATTTAGGACCTCTAAAGCGACCACAGACATCTTAGGATGAAAGTCGGTACAGCGATAAATCTCGAGACTGCCGGAAATTAAAATTATGCTTTATTGCTTAAAGATAAGAGTCTAATTTAGATTGAAGAGCTCAGTAATTCGTTGATGTGTCTTGTGATAGGCGGGGTATTAGTGTTGGGGTAGATGAGATTGAATTGCGGTAAGTACCTTTTTTTTAACGTTTGGATTAAGGCAAAGACATCGTCTATATTCAGCCTAGCCTTTTCCCAACTATGTTGGGGTCAGCTTCCAGTCTAACCAGATGCGGCTGAATGCTAGTATTTTACACTGCAGTGTTGGTCTAGTGGTGGCAAGCGCGATTGCTGATCATGAGGTCCTGGGTTCGATCGCCAGGTCGGGCAAAGTGTTATTGGGTTTTTCCGTGTGGAATTTTTCAGTAGCAGCCCGGAGTTTGGATTTGTGCCCGGTTGATGGCAATAAGCTCGCCTCCTGCTACATGGGACTTAAACGTAACTGCGAAATGAGGGTGTTACTATGCACCTCTGCCCAAACCTTTGGAGAATATAGGTGTGATGTTATGTTATGCCATCAGACCACCGCAACCCACTTACTGGGCAATGCCGATATCCTAAAGTTAGACCGGTTGTCATAGTCTCAGGCTTCTGACTATCCGTAACGACTGTCATAATTATGTACTTGTATGATACACTGACCGGCGGTTTAACATGCCGAGACATGGGGTAACAAACGGTCACCCATCCACAGGCTGAGCGCGTCAACCACAGCTTAACCTCACAAAGACATCGAAGGGATAATTATGATATTTTCTTTCACCTGAGTGGTGTACGAGAGAGGCTACATAACATCACGCCTTTATTCTCCGAAGGGTTGAGCAGAGGTGTATAGTAACACCCTCATTTTACCGTTATGTTTAAGTCCCATGTAATAGGCCACTAATCCAAACTCCGGACTGCTTCTGAGGAATTCTTCAAGGAAAAACCCAATGACACTTTGCCCGACCAGGACCTCACGATCAGCAGTCGCGCCAACGAGGCTATCCACGAGAGAGGCTCTTAGCACTAAAACTCATAAGCTATTCTGTCCATAAAAAAAATACTGTTTATAACAAAACCCCATGAATATCGTAGCTGGGGTACAGCAATCCCTTATTATTTATTTACACTGACCTTTAAAATCCACACGTTGTTCTATGTAATGTACCTACATACATACTTTTATGTAATGGTGCTAACAGAAGTGCTTGTATATTATCGATTTGTTAGAACTTATTCTTTCGAGCTAAGCGCAGACAGGGTCTAACACCCATATTCTAAGACGTTCCTCCAAAACTTACTCGACTCATACTCGACTCAGAACGGCCTCGAAACTCCTTCAAAATTGTATTCTTAGTCGCAATTATGAGTGAACTTTGAGGCTCCTCGACGGAGTCATCACGTCATAATTTGAATTATCTGCATCGCGCAAATAACGCCGCGATAAATAATTGTAAGGATTATCGTAAGCATATTCGATAAAGTATTCAAAATATTTTTTATTACATACGAACTTTGACACTTCCTTCCTTAATGTAGGTTCCGAGGTACCTTGAGTTTGGCAGATGATTCCTAACCTCGACTCAGGAAAAATCTCGAGTCGAGGACGTTTATGTCAACTATAACTACCGATGGTAGTGAGAAAGACTATATATCAGCAAGCACATTGGGTCAACCGCGCGACGGGCGCAACGAGTATTCCCAAGGAGGGTTGATGTCAGGCAGGCGGCCGGTCATAAAACAATAAGCCAAAACCTCTAACAACATGGATTTATGAAATACATGTAGTGCCGACCCCACCTAGTGTGGGATAAGGGCAGGAAGAAGAAGAAGAAGGTAGTGAGAAAGACTGAGTCGAGTGGAGTCGAGTCGAGTAAGTTTTGGAGGAATGCCTTAGAATATGGGTGTAGGTCATGCTGTGGTGAAAAGATTACCCAGTCAGCAAGGTTGGTAGCAAAGCTGACTGCCCGGGGAGCACCGGGTATATTTATTAAGTATCGTCACTCGTGGAGACTATTTTTATTCACCTAGAAAGAGAGCTAAAAGCCGTAGTGCGGTTACACCTAGGTTTAGCCGGCCACACTAACCGGCTGCATTCGACCAAAACTAGGTCAAACCTTTATTTTTTATCACGTGAACAGTGATATCCTAACGGTTGAACGCTTGCCTTCCATGCAGGAGGGTCTGAGTTCGACCACGGCCCGCACCTCTGACTTTTCGAATTCATGTGCGGATCAGAATTTGATTATCACTTGCTTTATTGGTGAAGGAAAAACACCGTGAGGTAACCTGCACACCTGAGAGGGCTCCATAAAGTTCTCGATGGTGTGTGTAGTCTGCCAACCCGCACCAGGCCAGCGTGGTGGACTAAGGCCTAACCCTTCTCATTCAGTCCCACTGCTGGGCACGGGCCACTTCTCTCATCAGTTCAGTTCAGAGGTCAGTTTCCAGTCTAACTAGATGCGGCTCAATACCAGCATTTTACACGGAGCGACTGCCATCTGACCTCCACAACCCAGTTAAAGGGCAAAGCCGATATCCTAAGTTTAGTCAGGCTTATTTTAAATCTTTGCCCCCACACTAGGATTTCTTCTATATCGTGGGTGCGTTTACAAATCTTCACATGCACCAACGCTCAGACCCGTAAAAATTATTTGTAGGCCATACAAATATTTGATCCGTAGCCGGATCGTAGTGCAGAAGCCAATCGCACAGCCACTGTACCAAACGTGTCAGACTTTTGGGCTTCTGACATCTGACACCCCGTAACGAATCATCTTTAAAAGTCTTACTTTATTTTGCCGTACGCCTCTACCCCTGTTATATCGCTTAACAATACCAAACCTCAACGTTCCCTCCCACAAGACATTACCCCCCATCTAATCGATCACCCCGTGCGACCTATGAAAATAAAACCAGTCCGTAAGGGATGATGCATCGCCATCCCTGATTGCGGATATAAAAAAGAGGGATAATGTTAGCCAAATCATGATGGAATTATTTATCTTTGTTTATTGTGTTGGCGGTACCGGAGATTCGGTTTTGTGGGTTGGTAAGACTGTTTTGCATAAACATAATTTGTATAATTCTATAAAATCACATGATCTATTACTGGTAGGTATTAACCATGCAAGGAATTTGGATTGATTTAAAATAAAATAAAAAAAACAACATAACATCACGCCTATATTCCCCGAAGGGTTTCGCAGAGGTGTATAGTAACACCCTCATTTCGCCGTTATGTTTAAGTCCCATGTAATAGGTAGGGGGCGAGCCTATTGCCATCAACCGAGCACAAATCCAAACTGCGGGCTGCTACTGAAGAATTCCACACGGAAAAACCCAATAACACTTTGCCCGCGAACCCAGGATCTCACGATCGGAAGTTGCGCTTACCACCACTAAACCAACGAGGCAGTAAATTAAAAAAAATGTTTTGCCATAGTGGTATCACCCCACAGTCAGTTAACTCGGGGCGCTAAAATGTAGAGATCTGATTTTCAGACTCTGAAAAGAAACCCTGATATCTGTAGAACATTTTTTTTATTGATTCCTAACCAATGCCATGCAGGGTCAATCTGTATCACCATAGACCACGAGTTTTGAAGAAATTACACAAATTCTGATACACCATAATAGTATCCTATATTTTATTGGGGATCCCTTTTTTTCTCATAATGGTTTTTGGTCTAATTTAAATTGTCATAATAAGTTAGGCATAATTTTCTTTGTCATAATAATATTGTGCCATAATTGCTTTTAGCATATTGTGTTATTAAGTATAAATATTGTATATCCTATTGTTTATATTCATAACTTTGATATGCATAAAGTTGTAAAGCATATTGTTTATTTGTCTAATAGTTATTTGTGATAATGATCAAAAAGCATAAAGGAAACGTACTTTACGAATATTTATGTATTTATATTAGGTTAGGTTAGGTTTATGTTATTTTATGCTTATAATAGTTATGGTTATGCGTCGTTATGCTTAAGTAAACTTATGCTTTTGGATAGTATGCTTATTAAATATTATGCTTATAGTAAATAGGATTAAAAAATTATGATTAAAAAATTATGATAAATGAGTATTATGCGTAACTAATGTTAGGACAAGTAACATTATGCAATGTTAAATTATGACATAAAATCGTAGGAATTAAAATAAAGAACCATTTTATTGGGAATGCCTGTTGCGACAAAATCATAATATTACGAACTAGCTGTGTCCTCACTGCTCCGCCCGCGTAAGAAGTTTTATTCCAGTAATAAATTTAGCCTATGTTACTCAGTGATAATGTAGCTTTCTAACGGCAAAAGAATTTTTGAAATCGGTCCAGTAGTTTTTAAGTTTATTCGTTACATACAAAAATACATATCTTTCCTCTTTATAATATTAGTATAGATAACATACAGAACAAAAATGGCATAAACCGAATCCATCTTCCTACTTCCAAAATTCTTTACCAATTTTCATCGAGGAACCCCAAAACCGATTGATATTCAAGACGCCAAAAGAGCTATCACTCATCATTGTGGTTCCGCGTTCCCTGGGTTCCGTATTGAAGGTTTTGCTCACTAATCATTTTTACCTGCGCTAAAGTACGCACCCCCGACACGAAAAAGTGCTAAATCACATGTTTATGGAAGAATCATATTTAAAACGTATGCGTATGTTGTTATTTTATATATCTGTGAAGTTTTTTTGATTCATACGGACAACTTAGGAGCAACATCATCCTGAAAACGGCGACTGAGAATTTTTATGCTCCCATTTTAAGGTATTTTGTGAGGACGGTGATCAGTTAAGAAATTCATTTCTTGCTTGTGTCTCGTTCGCAAAGAATGCTGTAAATTGAAAATTAATTGTTGTAATGATATTTTAATTTGTACTTAATTGAGGTTTTTGTAGCTTTATTTTAATTTATGTGTATTAACTTTATTTCATTTATTCATTAAATACACATAATTATATAAATTAAATTTTTCAATATTTCTACAAAAAATGTAAAAAAGCAATTATAAATATAAAACAAAAGTTATTATTATATTCAATCAAGTCTTTACTAACATTAGCTATAAGGTATGTTTACTAACACAGTGGATTACTTGTTGTCCGAATAAATCACTTAAATAATAATATAAGTTTTTTAAGATATAAAAAAACACAACCTGTAGAGACGTTCAAATAATAATAGTAGGTATAAAATATAATCCCTTAAAACACATTTAAGTTAAACGGTTTCATCTTGCAGTACCCCTGCAGCATCAGGATTTGAGGAATAAAGGTCGAAATTACTATAATGTTGTATTGTCATGGGAATTGAATTTGTGTGAGAAGTTTTAAGAGAATCGGTTAAGCGGAAGTAGTTGAAAATCTGTCGCAAGATTTGAATCAAACAAACAAATATACGTGGTGAAGCTAATTAAAACATAACATAATATCACACCTTATATTCCCCGAAGAGTTTGGCAGAGGTGTATTTAGTACACCCTCTTTTCGCCAGTTATGTTTAAGTCCCATGTAATAGGGGGCGTGCCTATTGCCATCAATCGGGTACAAATCCAAACTCCGGGCTGCTACTGAGGAATTTCACACGAAAAAACCCAATAACACTTTGCCCGACCTGGGGATCGAACCCGGGACCTCACGATCAGCAGTCGCGCTTGCCACCACTAGACCACGAGGCAGTTAGCTAATTGAAAAACTGTTTATAATTCAATCAAAGTACGCCATTATGTGTGTAACGCGAGTTTTAAATCTATTAATAACAAATAAAGCAACAATACACTTGCAATGTTATGATGACCCATTAAACCCATTACAATAATTAAACAATTATTATAAAACCGGCCAAGTGCGATTCAGACTTGCGCACCGAGAGTTCCGTACATCATCATCATCAGCCTATAATGTTCCCACTGCTGGGACACATGCCTCCTCTCTGTAATCCACCACGCGGGCCCAGTGCGGGTTGGTAGATGTCACATGTCTTCGAATTTTTGGTTCTAGGACATGCCGGTTTCCTCACGATGTTTTCCTTCATAGTTTTGAGAGCAGTGGTGATGAAATAAATTACACAAAGTGTAATGTGCGCCTGGCTGGGTTCGAACCCACGACATACTCCGGGGCCGTTACCACTGGGTCACCACTTGTTCACCACGCACTACACTTGTTTACACCACTGTATGCCACTACACAACTATTAGGTTTTGAAATAAAACGTTCCCTACTTAAGCTGTCTACACACCGAAGCCGCCGGCCCGCCGGCACGAACCCGGCGGGTTAGTGCCGGCGGGTGGACCCGGCGGCTTTAGAAGTTGCGAGCCGGACAATTTCCCCGGCGGCACGACAGTCGCGGCATGCAGTGTTCGCAATTAGTAATTGCCAAGTGCGCGCGTGTCTTTCGAATTATTACGACGTTTCAGTATTAGACATGAACGAGGACGATGAAAGTGAGTTAATATTAGCCACTTGTGCAGTTATTATAGGTAGATCCCTCGAAACACGAAACTGTTAGATCAGGCCAAATTTAAAGAGTCGCAAGTTAAAAGCCGGCGGGCAACTGAAGAGCGGAGAGGGGCGTGCCGCGGGGTATACCGCGCGGGCGCAAGCCGCCGGCAACATCGTTAAAATCAGGCCGCCGGCCGGCCTTGCCCGCCGGGTCCTTGTCGGCGGGCCGGTGTGTAGACAGCTTTACGATATCCCGTGTAACGTAACCATATCGCGATCAAATTTGATCCCAACACCATCTATCGAGGTAAGGGTGAAACCTATATAATATATGTATCATTTTAGTTACAATAAATGGTTTACGTTTTAACACCACTGCTCTTACCACTGGGTCACCACTGCTCCGAGTTCTGTACAAATTATTGTTATTGTACCTAAATACAAATTTACGGTTTTCGGACTTTCCACTTTACTTGTGCCATAAGATATTGATTCTTTCCAAATTTCATGATTCTAGGTCAACGGGAAGTACACTATAGGTTTTGATTCCCTTGTGAGTGTCAAAATATGTGGTATAATCGGCCATATCTTTTGATTGCGTTGACTTAGAAGTTTGATGTTTTCACAGATCCAAGAGATTGCAGACATGAGTATTTGATATTAATTTCAACTTGATACCTTTACGCGTTCCTGAGACAAAGGGTTTTGACCAGGCCTGGACTGGCCATAGAGGCAAATCGGGCAAATGCCCGGTGGGCCGGATGCCCGATGAGCCAGTGTGGCTTGATGGGCCGGTCACACAGTCGGAGAAATCGAAAGAGCGAGGGGAACGTAAATAATCACTGTTAAACAAAAATAAAACCGACTTCAAATTGTCTATCTCCGAAGGTCTTCATCAGATCTTCACCAAATTTAAATGGGACCACTTCGAAAGAATACTCTTTCAAACAAAAAAATAATCATTAAAATCGGTTCACAATTAGCAAAGATAAAGTGGAACAAACATACAAAAAAAAACAATCGAATTGAGAACCTTCTCCTTTTTTGAAAGTCGGTTAAAAAAAAAGATCGTCGAACTATCGCCTATCGCTTGAGAAAGAAGCCGCAAAATTGTGTTTGTAAATGCACCCAAGATACAGGAGAAAGAGTGACGGGAGTGTCTAAAAACAAACATCGTCCATCTAATCATCGTCATCTAATAATTTGACAACACGTTTGGTGCAGTGGCTGAGCAATCAGCTTCTGCGCTACGGGTCGTGGGTTCGATTCCCGCACGGAACAAATATTTGTATGGCCTACAGATAGTTGTTCCGGGTCTGGATGTTTGTGCATGTGAAGATTTGTGTCTGTAAACGCAGTGGCGGGGCAAGACCTAAATTTGATGTGGGCGAGGTACATTTCGCGAGGCCCTCTTGTGGCGCAAGAAGGCGGATTTTATAAAATAAAAAACAGTTGAAACTGTCAAATTTTTATTACCCGACGACGGAGGGTAATGTGTTTATCAGCCTATGTATGTATGTTTGTTCTTTTGTGGCGCTCTAGAGACCAAACGCGTGGGCCGATTTTGACGATTCTTACGTGAATTGATTTGTTCTAATCTTGCAAGTGTCACTATCAACGTGACAGTATTCAAAATTCAATATGGCGACAACCACACGCCAAATTGTCAAGTCACCAAGTCGATGAACTATGTTAAATGGGGTATCGTATGGGTATCATTAAATCCTATTTGAAAATCATCTTTAGATTTCTCTTATCATTTTCATTTCGAATGATTATTTTAGATCGAACATAACATCATCACGCCTTGTATTCTCCGAAGGGATTCGGCAGAGGTGTTTTAGTACACTATCGTTTCGCCAGTTATGTTTAAGTCCCATGTAATAGGGGGCGAGCCTATTGCCATTAACCGGGCACAAATCCAGACTCCGGGCTGCTACTGAGAAATTCCTAATGGGAAAACCCAATAACATCTTTAGGATCTATAACGATTTAAAGTTGGTTAGCAATCATTCTCAATACTTATAATAAAGCTGTGATAAAGTTATATTGCGTTTACCATCTTATAATAGGTACTAGCTAAACAGAGTAAAAAATCAAAAAGCCCGACCGCTTGAAGAGTAACCTTTAAGTAAAAAATCATATGAACTTTAAATAAAAACTGAAATGAAAAAAAACAAGTCCAGTAGTCTAGAATTCTGTTAGGTATACATAAAATAAATAATAAATTCTAATGCGGAACATAAGTAATTAGCGACTTTTAACAGTTGGGAAGAATTGAGCTGGTCTAGATTTTGAATGGGTCTCGACTGTTGTCGCTATGTTCCGCATTAGAATTTATTATTTGTTTTATGTGTGGATCGATCATGAAACTAATTCAATGGTGTAGTTATTCAATTATTTAACACAATTCTAGACTACTGGACTTGTATTTTTCTTTTCAGTTTTTATTTAAAGTTAATTTGTTATTTTTTTAAAGTTTACTTTTTAAATAGTCGTTTTTTGATTTTTTTAATTAACTTTTCGTATTATTAATTTTAGTTCAACGTACCGGTCCGATCAATAGACACTATCTATTTATTTAACACCTATTAATCGTTTTCAAATAATGAACCACACTTATTCTCACCAGAAATACAAAATGACATCACATACGCACGGCGCAACACTGCGTGCGATACTTTGATTGGCTTTCTAGCCGTTGAGAAGCGTGAAAGTAACGTACATTAAACAGAATGGGAAATCCACAGATCTGGCCGGCGGGGATTCCCCGCGATAGCAACACAACGCCAGTAAATATTGCTAGACTAAATAAAAACGTCAATAGATATATTTATCGTTTTATGACGAGTAAAATTATTTTGTCGCGTTCACGGCTTTTAAGTAAAGCATAAACCTTCCAGGCGCGAGGCCCTTCGAGGCGCGAGGCCCTTCAAACCGCGAGGCCGTAGGCGGTGGCCCACGTCGCCCACGCCTTACGCCGCCTCTGTGTAAACGCAATCACGGTACAGGAGAAATCCTAGTGTGGGGCAACGTTTTTATTTAAAAAAAAAAAATCGCTGGGGAATGATTTTTTTTTACCAGCACTGGGCCGACCGTCTCTCAAATGCCCGGGCCGATTTCAGGTCCCGGTCCGGCCCTGTTCTTGACAGACAGACAGATAGACCGACTGACAGACAGACAGACGGTCAACGAAGTGATCCAATAAGGTTTTCTTTTTTTCCTTTTGAGGTAAAAAAATGAGGTAAATATCAATAAAAACGCATAAAAAAATTAACTGCCTCGTTGATCTAGTGGTGGCAAGCGCGACTGCTGATCATGAGGTCCTGGGTTCGATCCCCAGATCAGGCAAAGAGTAATTGAGGGTTTAACGTGTAAAATTCCTCAGTAGCAGCCCTATGTCCGGTTGATAGGCTCGCCCCCAATACATGGGACCTAAACATAACGGTGATATGAAGGTGTTATTATACATCTCTACCCAACCCTTCGGGGAATGTAGGCATGATGTTATGTTGTAAAAGTTATAAAGAATTGTTTATTATTCTGAAAAAGTTGTGAAAGTTACATAACGAAGAATGACTGATTGTGATCCCTATTTCTATTCATATATTAATTATAAAGTTTTTAAAGTGGTTGTGTACTAATAGAACTTTTTTTATAATCGTTAGGGTCATAAGAGGTTAACGTATCATAACAGCGGTGGATATAAAAAAACTAGCCGTGCGAGTCGGACTCGTACATGGGGTAGCCATGTGTGCGGTTTTAGCCGGACATGTCCGGCTTTTTCCACTCGTGTCCGGCCAAATATAAACAATTCTGGCCTATCCGGCTTTCTTTAGGCTTTTGGTCAACCCCGGCCCGCCGAAAGATGATTCATAATCTTTACATAGTATAAAACCAAGTCGCTCCCGCTCTCTGTACGCTTAGATCTTTTAAACTACGCAACGGATTTTAATGCAGTTTTCAGTAATAGATAGAGTGATTCAAGAGGAAGGTTTATATGCCCCACATTAGTATCTACATTGCACCCGTGCGAAGCCGGGGCGGGTCGCTAGTAACATATAATTAAGAAGTGAACATTAATTAATTAATAAGTCTGAAATAAATAACAGTAAAAATATACAAATAAAAGTATCAAATTTATTTTTCTTTTAATAACCAGTGTGTCCGGCTTTCAGGGCAAAATGTCTGGCATATGAATCTGTGTCCGGCTTTTCTATTTTTGGGCCTGGCAACCCTACTCGCGCACTAAGGGTTCCGTACCAACCTTTGGGTTTAGACTTTTTATTATCTATATCTATACTAATATTATAAAGAGGAAAGATTTGTATTTTTGTATGTACCAAATAAACTTAAAAACTACTGGACCGATTTCAAAAATTCTTTTGCCGTTAGAAAGCTACATTATCACTGAGTACCATAGGCTACGGGCGAAGCCGTGAGGACACAGCTAGTTTTTGATATTTGCCATGATAGCGGCCATAGTAACATATATTCTATGAAAATTTTAATTAGCTGCCTAATATCATCTGCCTATCCTTTTCCCAATTAATAATTAATAATAATAATAATAATTTTTGTTTTATTTTCTCGCCACAATACACATTAAGTACATAGTTTCAAAGGAATAAGTGGTTACAGTAAATATATTGTGGGAGACTGGTGCCTAAACTAAGCTTGGGGCCTGTATTTCAGGACACCAGGTCTCCACCCTTTAGGTTATATAACATTCCAAAGCAGACAATGGTCGCGAGTTACTAACAATTTATTATTAAGATGATTCTATATCTATATAGTGTTAGTATGGTTAGTGTTGTGTGTGTGTGGGGAAGTGTGATTTTGTGTAGTGAGTGAGGATGATGATGATGATAATGCACTATGGGATCTGTACCAACAAAACTACTAAAGTTTTCATCAAACAGAACATATCCATACATAAACAGCAGTGATAACCTTGTGGTGTGACCGTCAGACTGCCAAATCATATTTCTCGAGTTTAGACCCAAGGCACCTTTGACTTTTCGGGTTAATGTGCGTATTGTATAATTATCACTTGCTTAAAAACGGTGAAGGAAAACATTGTGAAAAAACCGGCATGTGAAGCCAAGTCAGAGGCCCATGGCTGGCATAAACTCTGACACCAGGTTAGTCACTAACCACACGAAAAGAAGAAGATAACATAAAATGAGTGACCGTTCGTTACACATCGAGACCCCTCCGTGCCTCGGAGAGCACGTTAAACAGTCGGTTCCGGGTGTCATACGAATACCTATGACAGTCGTTACGGGAAGTCAGAAACCCGAAAGCTTGAAAACTGGTCTAAGTTTAGAATATCAGCATTGCCCAGTAACTGGGTTGCGGAGGTCTGATGGCAGTCGCTCCGTGTAATATACTGGTATTCAGCCGCATCTGGTTAGACTGGAAGCTGACAAAAAGCTAGGCAAAATGAAAACATAACATAACATCATGACTGTATTCCCCGAAGGGTTCTGCAGAGGTGTTTTTAGTACTCCCTTGTTTCGCCAGTTATGTTTAAGTCCCATGGGGCCCGGCTATTAACCGGGACAAATCCAGACACCGGGCTGCTTCTAACAAATTCCTAATAGAAAAAGTTAATAACAAAAGCTCAGCAGTCGTGCTTGCGACCACTAGTCCAATAAGGCAGTCACCACAGCTTTCCTTTATTTTATTTTTTATTTAACTATACAGTATACAATTAAAGATAGAGCAGGAACAAAAACAAAATATTTTTTTCCAAAGTTTCTTGTATGGGGACCCCCTTTGGATTTATACTTTTAATTACTTGCCATGATAGAGGCCATAGTAACACATATTCGGGAACAACTGGCTACCTAGCATAACATCACGCCTGTATTCGCCGAAGGGTGTGCCAGAGGTGTATAGTAACACCCTCATTTCGCAGTTGTTTAAGTCTCATGTAATACGAGTCTATTGCCACCAATCGCTGCTACTGAGAAATTCCAGACGGAAAAACTAAATTATACTTTGCCCGACCGGAGGATCGAACCCAGAATCTCCCGATCAGCAGTCACGCTTGCCACCACCAGACCAACGAGGCAGTTGCAACTGGTTACCTATTACGGTTAAGAAGATACAGCCCTTATTTTTTTTTTCTCGTTGTAAAATCCTCATGGATGTCCCTCGCCCGGGGAAGGCGAGGGGGTCTGCCGGACTCTTACTGGCTAAAAACCAACGGTGTTCCTTCTCCTGACCGTACGGCCAGGGTCGCGGGATTCGCAAAAGCATGCACCGCAACCCCGGCAGGTCCCGGTCCGCCAACCCATGGCGGACCTCTCCTCTGTGGGGCCTTGCCCCACGTCCTCCTGAGAAGCGCGCACGGAACACGGCGCGCCGCCTTCTCGGGCCTGTTACTGGTCGGGCGGCGAGTCCCCAAACCCGCCGCCCGCAGGCCACACACTAGGGTGGCTGGAGATCATCGCGTAAAGAAGATACAGCCCTGTGACAGACAGACGGACGACGGTCCCGTTGGCACCCTTTCAGCACGGAACCCTCAAAACACCGATTTAAAGGCAAAATATTTCAGAGCAACTTTTATATTTCAAGCTTTCACTTCGAAAAAAAAAAGATATAAAAAAGCTCGGCATTCTCGTAAGCTCCTTACGTTACGGTGCAAATTGTAAAGTCAACAAGAGTTGAAAATAAAAGAGTACTTTCTATACCAAGTGGACATGATTGTGTAATAATAGTGGAACGAGAGCTTAATTAACTGATTTTTTGTAGTCCGTGGGACTAAGGGCCAAGCCACATCAAGATCAAAGCACACATATCAAATCGGAAAGGGATCGTCACCGTATCAACTCAAGCCGTTCAGTATTCTTTATATGAAACTCCCTACTGCAACGCACACTAATCGGAATCGTAACCTAATCGCCTCGCCTCGGGACAAGCTCACGAACCGCGGTGCGGTGTGTGGTCAACGTGGTTCCCGCGCTTACGGCTAGTCGTCCCCGCGCTTACGTCTCTCCGTACCCGAGCTTACGTCTATTCGTCCACCCTTGCCCCTCTCACCCCTCCCGCGGCTGCCTGCAATACACTACTGTTACTGCGAGCCGTAAGCGAGCCGTAAGCGCGGCGTCGCCTAGCCGTAGCCGAGTCGACGTATCGGAGCTGCTGATCCGCTTTGGTTACGTGCTTACGTTAGGTTGACGCCTGTTTGACGGCGAAGCGAAAGGCGATACGGTTACGATCCCTTTTCGAGTTGATATGTGTGCTTTGACCATCAGACGGAAAATACGTCGCCAGTCTTCATCATCATCATCATCATCATCCTCCTGCCCTTATCCCAACTTATTTATGGTCGGCGCAGTATGTCTTCTTCTTCCATACATCTCTATTAGCCGTCATTTCAGTAGTCACCCCCTTTCTAGCCATATCATCTTTCACACTATCCATCCATCGCTTCTTTGGTCTTCCTCTACTCTTATAACCATCCACATTCATACTCAATACTTTCCTCACGACATGTTCCTCGTTCCTCCGCATCACATGCCCAAATCATGACAACCAGTTTCCACCCAACTTCTCAGTCACCGGCGCCACTTTCAGGCTTCCTCTTACATACTTAATTCTAATTCTGTCCATTCGCGTAATACCACACATCCCTCTTAGCATTCTCATCTCAGCTGCATGCAATTGCCTTTCATTTATACTTTTTGTGGCCCAACATTCCGATCCATACAAGACAGCAGGTCTAACCATGGTTTTATAGATCTTCCCTTTTAAGGGGAATACGCGAGTTGCAGCTTGTTCCCGTAACCTGCCGTACGTCGCCAATCTTCCGTCGTGAAATTTACTCGAGGAATTTTAGTAACGTACCGTCGGTCAAATGTGTTAGATGTTTGTATGGAACTATGTATACCGGCCGAAGATCGGCGATGTATTTTCCGTTAGAGGTATCTCGGCCCTTAAGCCGGTTGTATTCGGAAATGATACACGGTTTTTAGGATGGTTGGAATTCGATCCCGGCTCGCACCTTTGACTTTTGCAATTCATGTGTGCTTAGAGCTACCAAGAAGATTGCTGACACATTGCCAACGTTAGAGGCAAAATTGTAAAGTCGCATGTGTCTCTAATTCCATCAGCGCCCATATCCTTCAAACCGGAAAACAGTGATACTGCTTGGCGGCAGAAATAGGTATAGGTAGTGGTAGTTTATGAGTTTATGTAGTACTTTCTCGGAAGAACTTTTTCACAAGAAGCTCTATTACTAGATAGTTACATACACACATACATACAATCACCCCTGTTCCCCGTTGGGGTAGGCAGAGACTATAGATTTCCACCTGCCACGATCCTGACACACCCCTTTCGCTTCATCTACATTAATTAACCTTTTCATGCATGCTCATCGGTTTAGGGTGCTACCAACCTGGCCTTTTCTGAGAACGCCCGCGATTTGTACGTGGTACGTTCGCCGAGGTCGGCCCCTTCCAAATCTTCCATCCACACTCACTTTCTCAATCCTTCTCACTACATCTTCTTTCACTCCACAACGTTCCCTTATCACGCTGTTCCATACTTTATCTTTCAAAGTTACATCGCACATACTAGATAGGTTCTGATTCAAAAAGTATTCTTATGTACTCTATATGGCCCACCCACGCTTGTTAATACACAAGTACCTAGAAATGAATAATTCTCTAATATTAATAATCACATTCAACCTAACAACTTAATATTACTCCGAGAATTTGAAATCAAAATTACACATAAAATATTATCATAATCAATTCCATTTACAATCTAACCCAAATGTAATTTTAGTTTGAATAATATCAGTTACGACTATATTAAATAGCGTTCAATTAAAATACAAAGCTTTAGTCCTACAGTCTGATTGCGCAACACACTCTCAATCGCAAAAACTTACATTCTGACAGTTCAAGGACATTGTTTGCGCAGATCTATACTCTATTTAATATAACTTTAGACAAATAAGATTCTTTTTAACAAGGAAATGTATAGCGATAAGTAACGTGTTTACTTCCAGCAGGGATTTAACAAAGTATACTAGGTTTATGAACGTTAACGGTCAATTAAGATGAGCTGAAACTGTACTTGAAGAAATGGTTCAAAAGATATTCGTGCCTTGGTGGGGTACTTTTGTCTAATCTTTACTAATCTATACTAATATTATAAAGCTGAAGAGTTTGTTTGTTTGAACGCGCTAATCGCAGGAACTACTGGTTGGAATTGAAATAATATTTTTGTGTTGGATAGTCCATTTATTGAGGAAGGCTATAGGCTATATACCATCACGCTATGACCAATAGGAGCGGAGCATAAATGAAAAATGTTGCATAAACGGGAATAATGTCCACCCGTGCGAAGCCAGGACGGGCCGCTAGTGTTAAATATAAAATGGAGAATAGTTAGGTATCGAGAACTCGGGTTTTTAACCATGAATATAATTTTGATTAACTTTAATTTAAATTAAAACATATTAGTGGTATTTCGTCCAATGTTAAAATTTTGACAACGATAGCTGCTTTATTATTAACTCAAATATTAAATTAAATGTTTTGTTTTATCTATACTAATTTATAAAGAGGAAAGATTTGTATTTTTGTATGTAACGAATAAACTTAAAAACTACTGGACTGATTTAAAAAAATCTTTTGCCGTTAGAAAGATACATTATCACTGAGTAACATAGGCTACGGGCGGAGCCGGACACAGCTAGTATCAAATATTTTTGGCCTAAATATTTACCTCAAAAGGACCGTCTTGAATAAAGTAAGACTTTATTCTCAAATCGACTCACATTGATAAAACATAGGGCATTCTTGGGTTATATTTAATTCATACGATATATTGAGAACGACCTTTCGATTGTCCCTACCGATTGTTTTAACCTCCCCAATACTGACTGGTAAATATTTAATGGTAAACCTTTGAAGGCGTTTAATCAAACTTGACTATTGTATTCTCGATAATAGGCAGCTTTTTCTGTAATATCTTTTGAGAATCTTTTATTCTCATGTAAGAAATGAGCCAATCCATTTCTTTCTTATAAGTTATATTAAACTATATGTACTGATATTACGATTGGACTAGAAGACAGTCTTGGCTATGAAAAATACGAAGTTAATGTCAGAAACTAACATTAGTATTGTAGTAAATTAGTTTTTGAACGTAAACTTTGGCACAGAATGACGTCGATGTTGTTCTATAATACGACATCTGATAAAAAAAGGGAATTCTTTTTCATACAGTCCGGTTACACGTAGCGACATGCATGCGCAAACTGTTTGTACAAACTTTGCGCAAACGACATTGTCGGTAACAACAATCGGTAAACGCAAACTTTTTGCCGTCTTAACGTACATGTTTACTTGTGCAAATTAGGATTTGCGCAAATAGTAAAGAGCGTTTAGCCGGACCATAACTTTGACACAGAATGACGTCCATGTTATCTCTATGACGTCTGATAAAAAAAAGGATTTCTTTTTCTTATGGACCGGCCATACGCAGCGACTTGCATGCGCAAACGGTTTATACAAATTTTGCGCAAACGAGTCAGTAATAATCGGCTTGCGCAAACTTTTTGCCGTCCTAACGTACATATTTACTTGTGCAAATTAGGATTTGCGCAAATAAAGACGAGCGTGTGCCAATGGCAACAAAATATAATGTTTTCATTGGGAATATGTGTGGCACATCTTAAACGCGTCCAGATTTTTTTTTAATGAAATTTTTGTCGGTAAACGATAAAAAAATCTACAAAACTGTCGCAGTCCCTCAACCCAGTGCGTTCATAAACTATGCAAATGTTAAAGTACACTTTGCGGCTAACAACAACGCCGGTTTAACGTGAAACATAATTTTGCAACTTTATAATAGAGGGAGCCGTAAATGACGTGAATTTCGACTACCCTCGACCCAACCGTGAAGTACATTGAAGCACATTATTTGTGGTAACTGTGAATATTGGGAGTTTGGCCACTTATTAATAATGAAGTGGTTTGTCAATAAGTTTTATTTATTAGTTGTGGTCTCGGGACGAGAATCAATAACAGTGATGATGGGAACGAAAAAAGAGAATAGAAGAGACTGTCCAGCGATCCGGGTATTTTCAAAGAGTTGCATAATATGCACGAACGTTAAGCTGGGTCTACGTTAGAAGAGCCGAGCACGAGCGAAACACAAGCGTAGCACGTTTTCGCGTAGCGTAGACGGACGAATTCGCGTAGCGTAGACGGCTCCCCTCGTGCTCGGCTCTCCTAGCGTAGACGGATTTGGGAGCCGTCTACGCTACGCGAATTCGTCCGTTTATACTACGCGAATTCGTGCTCCGCTTGTGCTTCGCTCGTAATCGGCTCTCCTAGCGTAGATAAAGCTTCATGCTGCTTGCAGATGATGTAAATTAGCCTGGGCAAGAACTAATCATTAGAACTTGTATTAACTTGGAATAAATCCAATAGTATTCAAGTAAAATAGCTGTGAAATACGGACATACGTACGGACGGATATGACGAATTCATAAGGGTTCCGTTTTTTGCCATTTGGGTACGGAACCTTAAAAATGGTTACCCATCCAACACCCGACCGCACTTAAGACTCGCAGATGGATCGATCCACGCCAAAGCTTTTTAGTCACGAAAATTTGAAAAAGAAATTAAATGTTTAGCCAACATTAATTATGCAGACAGTAAACTTAAAAGTTTAAGAGTTTACGACGTACAATACGAACACACAGAAACATACGGCAAGCTTATAAAAAAAACGGAAACTGTAGGTAATAAAAATCTTATTTGCCATTTTTAATTTAATTAGGTTCCTGCATTCATTTTAGTAATATAAATGGGAGCGGTAAATGCAGCCGAAAATTTATAACCAAATTACCATTAATTATTTAACAATAATAACTTAATGACTATTGTAATTAACTGTAATTTATGAGTGATCGCCTTGGGAGTTGCAACAAGGAATAATAAGTTGCAGAATTTCCATTTCTCCGCTGAAGCGAGCTAATAATGTAATATGTGGTGAATCATATAACATAACATCACGCTTTTATTCCCCGAAGGGTTGGGCAGAGGTGTATAGTAACACCCTCATTTCGCCGAAGTCCCATGTAATAGGGGGCGAATCTACTGCCATCAACCGAGCACAAATCTAAACTCTGAGCTGCTACTGCTACTGAGGAATCCACACGGAAAAACCTAATAACACTTTGCCCGACCTGATCGAACCCAGGATCTCACGATCAGCAGTCGCGCTTGAAACCTTAAAACCAACCCCGTCATTGTATTGTGGCTGTTGATCCTTGTTAGTGATTATCATTAATGCGATAAGAAAGTGCTTTCCATAACGAGTCATACGAGCTCAAACACGATGGCTCTGCAACTAGTCATTGCCGACTGCCGATCACCACCCTTTTTTTTTTTTTTTTCTCGTTGGAAAATCCTCATGGATGTCCCTCGCCCGGGGAAGGCGAGGGGATCTGCTGGACTCTTACCGGCTAAAAACCAACGGTGTTCCTTCTCCTGACCGTACGGCCAGGGTCGCGGGATTCGCAAAAGCATGCACCGCAACCCCGGCAGGTCTCGGTCCGCCAACCCATGGCGGACCTCTCCTCTGTGGGGCCTTGCCCCACGTCCTCCTGAGAAGCGCGCACGGAACACGGCGCGCCGCCTTCTCGGGCCTGTTACTGGTTGGGCGGCGAGTCCCCAAACCCGCCGCCCGCAGGCCACACACTAGGGTGGCTGGAGATCACCACCCTAACAGCTAGTTCACACGGAAACTGTTTACAGGACGCGTGTTAGCGGATCCGTTTTTATTTTGGCGATGGCGCCTGTAATTGTATGAGCGAGTTCACATGCACGACAGTATTCCGAATCCAGTAAAAAATACTGGATCCGTTATTTTTATCGTATCCTGCCTGCCAGATACGCAGCTGCCATTTGTTTAACTGATCTGTCGGTACAGATGTGAACAACACATCCAGTACCGACGGATCAGTTAAAGCGGATCCGTTAAAGTGAATCCACTATGTAAACGCGCGGTAACCCACCTTCCAAGTCCTTGTCCTTGCTTAACGAAACAACTTTGTTTTGTTTGACGAGAGACAGTTTTGTTCGACGAGGCAAAATCAATGGGTCTGCCTGATTATTAGCTATTTTGGAGAAGTGTTACCAAACTTCCGATCCATACCCTCAATCAGATCAGCTCCATGGTAACCTAATATTGTATTACCACTAAGTTTGCATACGTCAGAAATTTCAAGTAAATCGGACGAGCGGAATTGAAATAGAAAGAAAGAAATTTATTTGGCACGAAAGCAGTCAGACACACAGACAAAAAAAAATCATAAGAGAAAAAACAAAATAAAAAAATAAAGTAGCTGTGTGTCTAGCGGCTGCGCCAAATAGGTTCAGTTCAGCATAAATGTCAGACAACTAGTGTCTGACGCTGGTTTTCAACTGAACCCATTGTGACGTAATTGATGTAAACCAGTTCCAAATAGATAAATAGCGTGCTTAAATAAATAAACAAATAAAAAATAAATACTGTTGACCCGTAATTACGGATGTCTCATTGCTCATGCCAGTAAACAACAAACGTATATGAGCAGTGAATGTGTGTGTGAATATAGTTGTGTACTAGTTTAGAATAATTGCAGTTTAAGTAATAATAAATAAATACACATTGTATGGCAGAAATCTCTACACCGACTCTGAAAAGAGCTGATTATCTTGAAACAGCTGATTGGATTCCCATCAAACATAGCGTATAACCATAACATAACATCACGCCTTGTACTCCCCGAAGAGTTCAGCAGAGGTGTTTTTAGTACACCTTCGTTTCGCCAGTTATGTTTAAGTCCCATATAATAGGGGGCGAGTCAATTGCCATTAAGCGGGCACAAATCCAGAATCCGGGCGCTACTGAGAAATTCTTGATGGAAAAACCTAACAACCTAAGCCTTTGGCCAGACTGCAAACGCGGGCGCGGGGCGGGCGCGGTGCGGCGAGCTAAAACAGAAGAACTTCATTTGAGTGTCCATAGTGGGCACGCGGGCGCGGGAAGCGGCGCGGGCTACATGGCGCGGGGAGCGCGTGGGTAGCTCACGCCATAGCTCGTTCATACAAGTGGCCGCAGTGAGAGCGCGGGCGGCAAGCGACAACCCGGGCTGGAAACGGGGGATCTCAAACTAGTTCGAGCTGACCACGCGCGTTGTTGTGATGGCGTCTTCAAAATTAAATGTTGAAGAATTAATAAGTGCTATTCAAGCACGATCTGCACTATGGATGTCGAAACATCGTTTTTTAGTAAGAATTTTCCAGTAAAAATAAGTCTTCTTCATCCATATGATATTTTGACAAACACTGGACACGACAACGCTCAGAACGAAGCCACGCTCCACTGCGGACAGGTAAATCGCGCGCGTTCCCGCACCGGCGCCGCTCCCCGCACCGCGCTGCCAGTCTGGCCAAACACTAACACTTTGCCGACCTGAGGACCGACCCCAGGACTCCATCCTCAGCAGTCGCACTTGCAACCACTAGACCAAAAAGGCAGTTAGCGTATAGCCCACCAAATTATACTAGCTTTCAAACAAAAAAACTGCATTGAAATCGATTCATCCATTCGGGCGCTACAATGCCTCAGAAAAACACACAGACAGACAGGCTTCAAAGTTATAACACCCCTAATTTTTATCGATAGTTAAAAATTGCCTTCAAGTTGCATTTATTTGGCAGTTGCATAGTTTGCTGTTGCGACTAGATATGCAGTCCACTTGCAGTTCTGATCACTTTGACCATTAGACTGTCAAGTCATAGGTCTCGAGTCCGAACCCAAGGCACGCACCTCTGACTTTTGCGGATTAATGTGCGTATTGTATAATTATCGATTAAAAAACCGACCAAGTGCGAGTCGGACTCGCGCACGAAGAGTTCCGTACCATTATCTATAAAAACGAAAAAAAAATCACTTTTGTTGTATGGGAGCCCCCTTTAAATATTTATTTTATTTTTATTTATTTATTTTTATAGTGAATATATAATTAAATATTCTGTGAATATTTCAAGCGTCTACCTGTTGCCGTTATCAATATCGAGCAAAAAAATCACGTTTGTCGTATGGGAGCCCCCTTAAATATTTATTTTATTCTATTTTTTAGTATTTGCTGTTATAGCGGCAACAGAAATACATCATCTGTGAAAATTTCAACTGTCTAGCTATCACGGTTCATGAGATGCAGCCTGGTGACAGACGGGCGGACGGACGGACAGTGGAGTCCTAGTAATAGCGCCCCGTTTTACCCTTTGGGTACGGAACCCTAAAACCGGTGAAGGTAAACATCTTGAGGTAGGCATGCCTGAGAGATATTTCTCGATGGCAAGTCAGAGGCGAATGGGCGGCATAAACTCTAACACCAGGTCAGTCACTAAACACACGAAGAGAAGAAACCTTCCACATTTCTCAAACGGGGGATTGACACAAAAAAAAAGGTTCAGTAGAACAGTGATAGACTGCTGACGATGGACTGATCCCTCTGAACTTCCCATCTCTGTGTTCTCAAGTAAAGCTGCTAAATAGAGGAGTTTCGTCATTTAATAATATTATTTTTACACCTCCGGATTATATGAGGTTTAAGGACGTTTACATAGGACAGTAATGAAATAATGATAGACGAGGGCTAATCCCTTTTGAAAGGTACGAGTGTCTCGAGGGATGCCTGGCTTATTTAGAGACGATATTTTGATAAAGACAGTTTTTGACGCGAGGAATTAAATGATGAGTTTCGCCGCAGGGCACTTGAATTGTCAGTGGAATTGAGGTTTATTTCAATGTGGGTCAGAATTCATTTGTTCTTATTATTATTGTTTTTTTTTATCAATGCGGCGTTATTTCGTTGACAGTGCGCCCGCAAAGTGAATGCGTTCCTGACAGATTTTGTTTTATATTTTACGTCAACCTACAATACTGTTCGACCAACTTCGACACGTTTGGTGCAGTGGCTGAGCGATCGGCTTCTGCGCTACGGGTCGTGGGTTCCCGCACGGAACAAATATTTGTGCGGCTTACAGATAGTTGTTCCGGGTCTGGATGTTTGTGCGTGTAGATTTGTGGTTGTAAACGCACCCACGATACAGGACAAATCCTAGTGTGGGGTATTTGTTTTTTTTTTAAAAAGACAAGAAACTCATTTGTGAGTTAAGCTCGCCTTTGTGCATAAATTTACCAACAAAACTATATTGTATATTATTATTTTGTGTACAATAAAGAAATAAGAATAAGAAACTCCTCTGTGAAATGGCAAATTGACGAAACTTGTGACATTGACATTTTAATTTAGTTGCCAGGATAACAAAAATCTTTTTCATGTATTTATTAAATATTTAATAGGAAAGTGCCTTTACAATAATGCTCGAAAATGATATTTCAACAATCGGAAACATAAATGGCTCCAATGTGAGTACTCGGCCTTATCAATGCCCATCTTGTCAAAATGTTTCGTATCTGACAACAAATGATGATTTTGTTAAGACTTGCGAGTGCAGTGTACGGAAAGAGGTATCAGAGCTACCAAGTCATCTGTAAAGTGGCAGAAAATGGGACATATATAAAATATAGCGGCCCGTCCCGGCTTCGCACGGGTGGACATTTTTTCCGTTTTTGCAACATTTGTCATTTATGCTCCGCTTCTATTGGTCGTAATTTGATGTTATATAACCTATAACCTTCCTCGATAAATGGACTATCCAACACAAAAGTGATTTTTCAATTCCAACCAGTAGTTCCTGAGATTAGCGCGTTCAAACAAACAAACAAGCTCTTCAGCTTTATAATATTAGTATAGATAGTGTAGGGGAACGAGATACTGTGTTCCGCCTACGAAAAGGAGGATCCTCCTACCAGGCGGAGTCTTGTGCCTGGCGGGCCACTGCCCAACGGTTGATGTTGGAAACTTGTATATATACTATCTGCGTGTCAAACTCTGATATCGTGATGCAGGATAGTTCGTATGTGGCGTGATAGATGCCGCCACGATAGTATAGATATTTTATGTGTCATTTCAGATTGGATATCCGTCATAATGGATAGAATGACAACTCAGGACTCAGGAGCGAGCAGAGTGACTCTCTTCAATTCACATATAACTTAGTCCTAGTATATACTAAAATAGTTTAGCGCTAAATTTAATGGTGTCAGGAACGCATATTCTTGGCGGCCGACTGTCAACTATTTTGGTTTATTGTAAAATAAAAATCGGTCTGTCAGGATTGCGAGCATGGTAAATAAAATAAATGAAACCAACATAGACTCTCCACTACTGTGAGTACTTATAGGGTTAGTGGTTAGTTACAGAAGCTCGGGCTCGTGGCTAAATAACAACCGCGCCGATCGTACGATTTGCGAGGTTAAGCTGCGCTTGCCGCGGTCAGTCCGTGGATGGGTGACCATTTGTTACACATCGAGACCCCTCCGTGCCTCAGAGAGCACGTTAAGCCATCGGTCCCGGGTGTCATACGAATACCTATGACAGTCGTTACGGGTAGTCAGAAGCACGAAAGTTATTATTATTTAGTTATATATTCACTTTAAAAATAAATAATTAAATTAAAATAAAACAAATATTTAAGGGGTGCTCCCATACAACAGACATGATTTTTCTGCCGTTTTTATAGATAATGGTACGGAACCCTTCGTGCGCGAGTCCAACTCGCACTTGGCCGGTTTTTTTTTGCAACATGGGCAATTTGTAATGGTGCGTCCAGACCTGACGAACGCGCCGCGAATGCGCCGCTCGCGAGCTGCGCGCGTGCATTTCATGTTCGTACAAAAGCTCGCGCCCGCCCGCGCGCCGCTCGCGCGCATTTCGCGAGCGCCTCGCGAGCGGCCATAACGTTTACATTTTTCAATATCACCTAAAATCTCTTTAAATCTTTAAAAAATAGGCGTAAAGTTACAGCGAGATTGCTGAGAAACGGTGACAGCCTCTTAACACGTTCGTTGCATTACGAGATCTATCAGATCTCTTGCAGGACTTTTGTATTGTGCGTTGAACATAATCGTGTTGTTTCACTCCTTGCGGGAGGATCTAACGTGTAAAGTTCTTTAAGTATGATTAGGACAAATATACATATTTGCTTCCTACTTAAAGCTGAATTCAAGGACATTAAAAAAGAAATTAGAGATGGATTAGGTCCCTAACGCACAGTACTGTAATTATTTTCATTCCTTGCGTTAGGAGATATGTCGGTACTCGTGGAATCGTACGCCTCGTAGACGCAAGAGAGGGAGGGTGGGCGGTGCGGGCGCTGCGTGACTCGTTTTAGTGGTGTCCTAGCATCGACGTGGGAACGTTTTGGAAATAATACTCGCGTATATACCTACGTGTTGATAATTTTTGATAAATAATGAGTGCTTTTAAAAGAAAAAAGGAGGAGCTTACCGAGGGAAAATTCAAAACCCATATTAAACGTGTCCTCACTCAAAAAGCATACTACAAGACTAAGGATTACGTTGACGACAGGGATGTTTGGCATTAGTTCTTGCACATGTGGCTTCCCTGGAACCTCATTAACTACATATGTGTATGTCTATTAACTATCCTCAATTCTTTTTTATTTATTTTTATTTTGTATCATTACTCGAAGACACTCGAATAACTTTTCACTATTAGAAAAACTAATAAAATTAGATTCCATCTCATTTACTTCACTGACATAGTTGCATGCTGTTTATTTATATAATGCATTTTATTACATAATTCCCCGAAGGAAGATGTACTGATCATATTTTCCAACGTGGCGACAAAAAAAGACGTTGTGTGAGTTGTTACGAAAAATTACGACGCACATTAAACAGCACTGACGCTTCTAAAAAAACTAAACGAATTGTTACCATTTGCGCGCAATGCTAGCAATCAATGTGCTTACCTTGTTTTAATGAAAAACACTTTGCATAATTAATATAACTTTTTCAATCGACAGCTGAGATATTATTTTATTCCCATCACTACTTACTACACATATTGAACTATCTTCGGTTGCGGTACGAGATACAATCGATATCAATTTTTTTTTTGGTATTTGTAGTTTATTCAAATGTCATAACTGCGTGCGAACCTAGCAAAATATAAAGCAATAGGCTATCTTTCACCCACAAAAACTTCAAAATATATGTCATTGTTTTTTTGGAAGATATAAATTATTATCAAAACTGTATCTTTAGGAGACTGATTAGGTCTCAAACGCACCAAAGGGTAGGTTAGTTTCGAGATCTTTTAGGTCTCCAAAGCACCAGCTGAAAGTTCTTTAAAAATGATGGCGCAGGGAACGTGTTAAATACAGCTTTTGTGTCTCCACTTTGCTCGTTTTTTAATATCGCCACACAGAAAACAAAGACAGGTTTACCTAGCTCCTAAAACACTTTCATAATACCAGCACTCTCTACCACTAGCATCCATAATCCTCAATGCAGATTTACGTCGCAAACCTAAACAACGGTTGACGAACTTAAATTTTAATTATGGCGGCCATTGCAGAGCGGGTACCACTAAAGGACAGGAACAGACGAAATTAGCATTTTTTTCATATTTCTATATTAAAACCTGAGAGCTTGCAAACATTCTGTTGTTAATTAAGGAACTTTCTGGCTGGATTCTGGTTTATGGTGATCCGGGGGTTGTAAAAAGAGCAGTGGATAACTTTTTGTCTCATGAGGACGATGAGATTAGTACAGACAGTCTAAACGGTGTTTTTATTATTCCTATTATTTTTTCTAGAGACTACAATATCTTTTTTAAATATTTAAAAAAAAAATCGTTGCCCCGCACTAGGATTTCTCCTGTATCGTGGGTACATTTACAAACACAAATCTTCACACGCACAAACATCCAGACCCGGAACAACTATCTGTAGGCCATACAAATATTTGTTCCGCGCGGGAATCGAACCCACGACCCGTAGCGCAGAAGCCGATCGCTCAGCCACTGCACCAAACGTGTCGTCAAAATATAGCATCACGCCTGTATTCGCCGAAGGGTTGGACAGAGGTGTATAAGTAACACCATTGTGCATTCCCCGCTTCTCTACCCCCGCCTCACCCCGCGGTATGTCACAACAAGCACCGGAGTCCTTGTCATGCCGTTGCCTACCGCAATACGCCACGGCATCCCGCCGCGGGATGCCGTGGCGCGACTTTCAATGCCGTGCAATGAAATCCCTTTCGATGCCACGGCATCATTTTAAAGCATAGCACTTTATGTCGTATTTCTATATCGATACGTTTGAATGTCCATTAGTAAAAATTTAAAACCCTTGCCATGCCGTCCCGGTCTGCGTAGGCCTTAACAGATACGAACACAACAAAGTTATGTTTAAAATTTATTTTACTCTAAATAATGATAGTTACACTTATAATAATGGACGTGTTTTTAGTTTTCTTCTATAAAATTAAACGTACGGGGGAATTTGTCCGACTCATTGTTTAATTTATCTAATGGTGTAATACACTCGGGAGCAATGCATCCGGGTCACCAATATAACCTGGGGATCGAAACGAGAACCTCACGATCAGCAGTCGCGCTTGCCACCACTAGACCAAAGTTAAGGTTTCAGGACCGTATTCTAAAACAATGGTTAGCCATGAATCTCGATTTGAACTAGATTTAAGTAGAGATTTGATTCTAATCTAATTTACCTAGGTTCACCACTGTAGTTTAGTGGGTCGGATGCCGTGACCTTTTGGATAGAAGTAGGGGGCGATACTAGTGTTTAATTTCTTCAAAGCGTTTATTTATATCTTATTATTTAACTGCCTCGCTGATCTAGTGGTGGCAAGCGCGACTGCTGATCGTGAGGTCCTGGGTTCGATCCCCAGGTCAGGCAGTGTTATTGGGTTTTTCCGTGTGGAATTCCTCAGTAGCAGCCCGGGGTTTTGATTTGTGCCCGGTTGATAGGCTCGCCCCTTATTACATGGGACTTAAACATAACTGGCGAATCGAGGGTGTACTAAAAACACCTCTGCCGAACCCTTCGGGGAATACGAGACGGGATGTTATGTAGGCTCTTCTTGATTGGTCACGCAGATTGCACCCGAAATTGGGGCACCCATTGGTGATCTTCTAATAACCCTACCCTATCCACTACTGTCGAGTGACTTCAAAAGCCATTGGATACAGTCGGATCCTATCAGCGAAATGAAAAAAAAAAATGTACCATCCGCTCACTATTGCGAATGCACCTAACCACAAAACAGATAGGTACAGAAGTCAATCACATGTATATACTTCACTTTTCATACCTACTATGCGTGCCAAATAAGAATAGGATCGCGCTTGCTACAACTTCACACGATAGCTGTCAAATTGGTACTGCCAGCAAAAAAATACTATGAAAAAAAAAGGTTATATTTTTTTATTCATAGATTTCATTATTATTTACATTCATTTTTATAAAATGTTATTTATTGAATTCCATAAATAGATAATTTTGGATAATTTAATAATATTTGAAAACAGTATTCATTAAAGAAATGAACCAATATACCTATATAGTTCACTTCACGAAATGCTACTGGTCACCCTAATATGTCGCCATAATAATAATATAATTACTGTGTAATTAATTTGGCCTAAAATTGATAAGAAATACCAAAAAAGTGAACAAAAATAATTAAACTGAATATAATTTCTTTATTTACTTTTTTGCACACCTTACACTTTGGTAATGAAGTTCACGAGTATTGCGGAACAAAATGGCGTCTTGACAGTGCTATTCTTATTTGGCACGCATAGTACGCTCGGCGGTCGCTTTATCTATATATCTATCTCTCTCAAGCGCATGGCACTTGCGCTCGCACTCACTCACACTCTAGTCCCAAACGGTCCGAGATATCGTGTCCGTGAGCAGTGTCTATGTGTGCGTTGCTCCAGCGCACATGTATGTAGGTTGACTTCTGAACCTATCTGTTTTGTGACTTAACCCTACGCTGCGCCACGCCGAAATTACGCCAGTAGACCGCACGGGGCTAATTGGACCGCGCCATAACAGAGTTCATAAATACTGCGTTTTAGTGTTGACTTTGAATGCTCCCATGTTAGTTAGAATATGAAACTTTTATTTTTTATGTGTAGGAATTAACTAAAGCGGGTTTTAACTAAATTCCATATGTGTTTTTGAATAAATTATGTTTTTCCGTGGTGGTGGTAGTCGGATCTCGGTAAAAATCCGGATTACTAACACCTTGCAGAATATTTTTTTTTCTACAAACATTTATGGGTATGGCTTTATCGGTAATTTATGAAGTTTTTTTTTAAATCTATCAAGGATGCCAAGCAATATATAAACTGCCTCGTTGGTCTAGTGGTGGCAAGCGCGACTGCTGATCGTGAGGGTTCGAACCTCACGTTGGGCAAAGTGTTATTTGGTTTTTCCGTGTGGAATTCCTCAGTAGCGCCTGGAGTTTGGATTTGTGCTCGGTTTATGGCAATAGGCCCGCCCCCTATTACATGAGACATAAACATAACGGCGGAATGAGGGTGTTACTATACACCTCTGCCCAACCCTTCGGGGAATATAGGTGTGATGTTACGTTATGTTTTAAGGTATTTTTTAAACTAACAAGGATGTCAAATTATACTTTTTTGAAGGGCGATTTTACTAAATATGAATTTGGGCAGATAAAATAATACATGTCGGTAATTTATCAATGCTGTTTAGTATAATCCTAAAATTAATCAAATCGTAGCTAAACACCTGGAAACCTTTTTTTCAAGTTATGTTTTGTTTGTACTCATCATCCTCCTGCCCTTATCCCAACTTATTTGTGGTCGGCGCAGTATTTCTTCTTCCATACATCTCTATTAGCTGTCATTTCGGTAGTCACCCCCTTTCTAGCCATATCATCTTTCACACTATCCATCCATCGCTTCTTTGGTCTTCCTCTACTCTTATAACCATTCACATTCATACTCAATCCTTTCCTCACGACATGTTCCTCGTTCCTCCGCATCACATGCCCATACCATGACAGCCGATTTCCACACAACTTCTCAGTCACCGGCGCTACTTTCAGGCTTCCTCTTAGATACTCATTTCTAATTCTATCCATTCGCGTAATACCACACATCCCTCTTAGCATTCTCATCTCAGCTGCATGCAATTTGTTGTTTTTACTTCTCGTATAAAAATAAACAATGTTATTTTTTATTTTTTAAAAGACGTTGCCTAACACTAGGAATTCTCCCGTATCGTGGGTGCGTTTACAGACACAAATCTTCACATGCACAAACGCCCAGACCCGGAACAAATATCTGTAGGATAAACAAATATTTGACCCGTGCGGGAATCGAACCCACGACCCATAGCGCAGAATCCAATCGCTCAGCCACTGAACTAAACGTGTCGTCGTGTTGCTTGGATCGGTTGGCTGGCGGTGGCTATTCATCTTAGAACTAGTGACCCGTCTCGGCTTCGCACGGGTGGACATTTTTCCCGTTTTTGCAACATTTTTCATTTATGCTCCGCTCCTATTGGTTGTAGTAAGATGTTATATAACCTATAACCTTCCTCGATAAATGGACTATCTAACACAAAAATATTTTTTCAATTCCAATCAGTAGTTCTTGAGATTAGCGCGTTCAAACAAACAAACAAACTCTTCAGCTTTATAATATTAGTATAGATTAATTAGGTTAGCTGGTGCAGTAGCCAGTATTTATCTTATTTTGTTATATCCGCTTTAAACTGCAGGAAAAGTTATAAGCGTGATATCTTTTTCCTTCTGGCCTCTTCTCAACTATGGTCAGCTTCCAGTCTAACCAGATGCGGCTGAATACCACTATTTTACACGCAGCGACTGCCATCAGACCTTCGCAACCCATTTACCAAGTATTGCCGATATTCTAAGGCTAGACCGGTTGTCAGACTTTCAGGCTTCTGATTACCCGTAACGACTGTCACAGGTATTCTTATGACACCCGGGACCCGACGGTTTAACGTGCTCTCCGAGGCATGGAAGGGTCTCGATGTGTAACGAACGGTCACCCATCCACGGAAAGACAGTTTAACCTTGCAAATCCTACCTTAATCTTATCTTGAGATGTGTACCTAATATTGATTTAGATTATTTCTGTTTCTAATATACATTTTTCTATTTCTTTGCAGGTAAGTGATAGAAATAAGATATTGAGTGGCATAGAGATTGGTGAGTACCTACCTATTTAATATCTTTGGCGGCAAGTCGCCAGCAGTTTCGCACGTATGTAAATAATTAACAAAATCTTTAAAACAATACCAATATCACCATAATCTTTAACCTTATTATTACTTTATATAGAACCAGCGACCCGCCCCGGCTTCGCACGGGTGCAATGTAGATACTAATGTGGGGCATACAAACCTTCCTCTTGAGTCACTTATCTATTGCTGAAAACTGCATTAAAATCCGTTGCGTAGTTTAAAAGATCTAAGCGTACAGACAGCAGGAGGTACTATGTTTTATACTATGTAAAGATAACACTTAGCCCGCGTCTTTATCCGCGTGTATTTTCATACAAACTTCCATCCCCTATTTTACCCGCTTAAGGGTAAAATTCCCAAAAATCATTTCTTAATGGATGCCTACGTCACTAAAGGAATCTACTGTCCACTTGTTTCCAGCTGCAGTGGTTTAGGCTGCGTAGATGAATCAATTAGTCAGGAGAAATCATTATACAACGTGTTCCCCATTATTATTATAAATAATCAAGTACTTAGTCTTATATGGTTGTTGTCGTTTACCTCTTAGAGGAAATTAGGTAATAATGTAAATAACTTTCTGGGTAGTCTACTCTTTAGTTTTATATTTTCAGGGTTGCGTTTCAATGATGATTATTTTGTTTTATCCAAATTCTTTTTTTTCTTGGGTCATACTGCAGTTTTCAAACATTGTCAATAGACTCTTTACGAGGGACCTTTTAACCCCCTTTCGGCTTTAGGGATATTTTTGGAACACGTTCTATACTGGGTGTAAAAATAGCCTTAACGAAGCCGACGTCTACGCTTACTGTACCTAAAACTAGGTAACATACAGCAAAAATAATTGGTGGGTAACGACTTTTATTTTTTGGTATTAAAAAACAGCTATTAATTGTAGTGCGCAATGGAAGCGCGCACGCATTGGACTGTGCCTACATTTAAAAAAAAATGATAATGTTTGTATAGAAAAATGTTTAGTAATAACATTTAAACTTAGTTTTCGTGAAAAATTTACAAAAATATAGTGATTTTGACCTTCAATATCTTCGTATTCAGTCGGTTACCAGGCCCAATACCAAAAACTCTTAGTAATGATGGGAAGAATACGTGGTTCTCGGCTCGGTTAAGGCTATTTTTACACCCAGTATGTGTAGATAGAATACCTAGCCTTCGTCACAATAATATTTTAACTAACAGGAAGAAACATTTGATATTTCTATAAGTGACTCCTCAGTAATTTGACCAGCTCGCCAGTCGCTGACGCTTTCCGGCACAGCGTGATCAATCATCCACAATGTTGGCAACGCTGACGGACGGAGTGACCCGTTTTTGTGTAGGTGATACGGCAAAATATTTGGGCGTCATGGCGTTGGTATTGCTAAGTGGGTTTAAGTAGTTGTTGGAATCGAAAATGGCGCTGGGATTTTAATGATTGTGTTCGATGTTATGGCCACGATTCGTGAAATGGAGTGGTAGGTGGAAATGTGAAAGGATTTTAAAGGATCGTTAAACAAAACAAAAATGGTAAGTACCTGTCTACACGATTTATTCAGTGTGCTGTTAAGAGGAAATGCGGTCGGCATTTAGCCCATTCAAACGTATTCCTCAGTTTCCTTCTTGGATAATGTCACTAGAGCAAATATTTTTTACCATATGATATATATATCTACCACCACTATGTCCCTATGTTTTGTTTTTGTCGTTTAATTAATTATTGAAAGAACTAGAAACGTTTAAATTTTACAAAAATCGACCGGTTTTACCACCGTTTTTAAACATCTGGCAAACAAATTTGACGAATATAAAAAACAAAAAACAACATACAGGCATAACCAAAATCTTTCTTAAATTATTACAGAAAAAATATTAAAATCAATCCAGATTTGAAGAAGGACACTAGGAAATACAAAAGAACGATTTCGCTAATATTGCACAGGAGAAATCAGTCCGAGATGCAGGTGTCTCTTTCGCGCTCAATTGGGAAGGTTTGCGGGAGAAATAGAATCGCAATAACCTATTCTAATTTTCTTTTAATGAATCAAAGCCGCGTTTCCTTTTAATGAATGAATAAACATAAACATACAGAACAACAACAATAAACATATAGAACGTCACATGCCACATCCTTACATACCTACTCCTTTCGCTTCGTCCATATTCATAAATCTTGTCATACATGCACGCTTGTTGAGAGTACGACGCAACTGTCTTTTGTGAAGAACATCACCACTAACATCGATGTATGTCATACAAGGGCATCCTCTACCGGCGTTTCCATTGACATACAATTCATTGACGTACAAATAACATTCCACTGTACAAATTCCTTTTGTTAACACAAACACAAATATGATATAAGCATATATAGCATCAATATAAAACATAGGTGTATATTATTTTAAAATAGAATCGTTCTGCCTAGCCTTTTCCCAACTATATTGGGGTCAGCTTCCAGTCTAACCAGATGCGACTGAATACCAGTATTTTACACGGAGCGACTGCCATCAGACCTCCGCAAACTACTGGGCAATGCCGATATCCTAAGGTTAGACCGGTTGTCAGACTTTCGGGCTTCTGTTTACCCTTAACAACTGTCATAGGTATTCGTATGACACCTGAAACAACCGGCGGTTTAACGTGCTTGACGAGGCACAGAGGGATCTCGATGTGTAACGAACGGTCACCCATCAAAACATCGGCAAAACTTAATGTACTGTTAAAAAAATTCAAAACTATCATTTGAAATTCAATACAAAATAATATAAAACATAACATCACACCTTACATTCCCCGAAGGTTTTGGCAGACGTGTTTTAAAACACCCTCGTTTCGCCAGTTATGTTTAAGACCCATGTAATAGAGGGCGAGCCTATTGCCATTAACCGGACACTAATCGAGACTCCAGGCGGCTACTGAGAAATTCCTAATGGAAAAACCCAATAATACTTTGCCTGACCTGGGGATCGAACCCAGGACCCCATGCTCAGCGGTCGCGCTTGCGCCCACTAGACCAACAACGCAGTCGATACACAATATTTTCGAATATTCAGTATAATAAAAAACAAAACATTACAGTTCATATCTTCTTTCACACACATTATCCACAATACAACGGTCGCTGGCATACTTCCAAAATTCATAAATGATTCTCATAACATTTGACAAAATTATTCTGTTTTATTTCCATTTCCATATGACTGTCGCATCATAGTCTATAATTTTCCTGTAATTGTCTATGAATCTGTTTTATGGATAATTTTGTTGGCTTCATTATAGAAATTTGAGTTCGTGGTTGGATTGACCACAATCGGTGTTTTTGGGTTGGATGGTTTAATTTGAGTCGACGAGGTATTTTTATTAGGGATTAAAATAAATACTCTATATTTCTACAAAACTTAAACTAAATATTGTATATTTATTAACTGCCTCGTTGGTCTAATAGTGGCAAGCGCGACTGCTGATCGTGAGGTCCTGGGTTCGATCCCCAGGTAGGGCAGTGTTAGGTCATTGTCCGTTACGTAACTTGCACAACTTTTTCAGAATAATAAACAATTCTTTGTAAATGTTCAACATAACATATTTTCACGCCTATGTTCCCCGAAGAATTGGGCAGAGGTGTATAATAACACCCTCATTTCACCGTTATGTTTAAGTCCCATGTAATAGGGGGCGAGCCTATTGTCATCAACCGGGAACAAATCCAAACTCCGGGCTGCTACTGAGAAATTCCATACTTACAGAAAACCCAGTAAAACTGTCAGACCAGGGGATCGAACCCAGGACCTCACGATCAGCAGTCGCGCTTGCCAAGACAAAACCGACGAGGTAGTAAAAAAAAATAATATATATAATATGGAAGTGATGCTAAATTATTTTGTCTGTACTAATATTATAAAGTTGAAGTTTCTTTGTTTGTTTGAACGCGCTAATCTCAGGAACTACTGGTTGGAATTGGAAAATTATTTTTGTGTTGGATAGTCCATTTATCGAGGAAGGTTATAGGCTATATAAAATTACGGTACAACCAATAGGAGAGAAGCATACATGAAAAATGTTGCAAAAACGGGAAAAATGTCCACCCGTGCGAAGCCGGGACGGGCCGCTAGTTATATTATATGTCACAGACACCGTTTATAGAACTGGATAGAAATGAGTATAGCATTACTGTTATGACCAGTGTCTGCTTATCGGAAGCAAAGCGGGTATTTGGTAAATAAAACCAACACAGACTCTCCACCACTGAGAGTACTTGTATTTAGGTTAGTTGTTAGTTACATGAGCTAAGTCAGAATATAATTCACACAAGATCAACAGAATATAAAAATAACAATGTAGTCATAATAAAATAAATAAAAAAATAATAAAATAGAGTCCTGAGGATGGTGGGTGAGCGTCTTGATTCAGCCCTGGTGGGCAGGTTCACTGAGCTACACGTTGTAAAGGTTCGGTGAGCCTGCCTATTGGGGTTGGTACTTGTTATCATTACTAATATAGTCTATAAGTTATATTGTTACTAACACTCTATGGATCTGCTGGTCTGAGAATAAATGTTTCTTTTTTTTTTTATAATAAATATCAGACTTCTACGGCAGTTCGACAGAATCCCCTGCTCCGTCGAATGTCAACTGTTTTTATAATGTCGGGTACGTTGACTAACCTTGACGACTACCCTCCTTTATTTTCTAAATGACTTGTTCTCCGATATATCGGGTGTAAAAATACTCTTAACGAAGCCGAGAGCCACGTATTCTTCCCATCATTACGATGATTTTTCGGTATTGGGCCATACCTGGGAACCGACTGGTTATGGAGATATTGGAGATCGAAGTCACCATATTTTTGTACATTTATCACGAAAACTAAGTTTAAATGTTATTACTAAACATTCGTCTATACAAACATGATCAACATTTTTGAAAGGTAGGCACAGACTACTGTGCGCGCGCTTTCCTTGCGCGCTACAGTTAAAAGCTGTTTTTTAATTCTAAAAAATAAACAATGTTTCCCAGCAATTATTTTTACTGTATGTTACTTAGTTTTATGTACAGTATGCGTAGACTTCGGCATCGTTAAGGCTATTTTTACATCCAGTATCTTATATCTTACATATCTTATATATACTTATAAAAGGGGAAGCTGACTGACTGACTGACTGATCTATCAACGCACAGCCTAAACGGCTGGGGTTAGAAACTTGACATTTTGACAGTAGGTTCATTTTGTAACGTAAACATCCACTAAGAAGGGATTTCTCGAAATTCAACCCCTAAGGGGGTGAAATAGGGTTTTTAAGTTTGTATGTAAGTCCGTCATTTTTGAAGTAAGAAGCTTGAAATTAAATATTAAGGTTTTTGGTTAGAAATAAACGTACACATGTTTGAGCATTTTTGGAAATTCTACCCTTAAAGGGGTGAAATACGTGTTGAAAGTTTGTATGAGAAATCTGGTATTTTTGAAGTGAGAAACATGGAATTAAATATTTAGGCTTTTGGGAAGAAATAAACGTATAGGTGTTTGAGCGTTTTTGGAGATTCCACCCCTAAGAGGGTGAAATGGGGGGTTGAAGTTTGTATGTAAGTTTTGGATTTTAAAATGTCACTTTAAAATGGGCTTCAAGAGGATTTCAAACTTCACGCAAGCGAAGCTGCGGGCAAAAGCTAGTATAATTATATAAGAATTCTATTAGTACCTAAGCAAAAATAACTTACCTACCTGCAATTGCTCTTTTTTACGAAGATATGTATTACTAAAGGGGATGGCTTCCTTTAGAGTTTATTCATAGAGAATTTCCAGTGACTTATCCCTCGTTTCGCCCGGTTGTCGCTTATAATTTACTGGTATGACAACCAGGTGGAGCTTCGCTTTCTATTTCACATCAATATGGATATAAAATGAATGAAATATGAACGAGGACGGGGATCGGAGCCTGTAGTCTTATTTTATTTAATATACTAGCATTTGACGGCGGGTTTTCTCGCGTAGATACTTTTTTTTACACAGTGACGATCTAGACTTGTTTGCGGGGCTGGCGTGGTTAGAAACGGCACAAAATAGAAGGTAAAAAGGGACGCTTTTGCCCAGCAGTGGGACGCTTTTGCTCAACAGTGGGATACAAAAAAGTGTAGTAAAAAAAAGAAGCCGTCACGGGACGCCTGGCAAGTGAAACATCGAAACTCATATTGTAAAAAAAAAAACTGGCCTATCAAACCGAATAGAGCTGACAAGTTACGAAGGTCTGCCGTCGTGTCTGCCATCGTCACACAGTTAATTCAGCCCTCATTAAGCTGTCGCCCTCGCAGTCCTCTCGCCAGCAACGCCCTAAGCCGAGTTCCAAGTCCCATTAGGGGTCGCCCTTAGTGTTGTTGTTGCTAGTAGCCATGATGTTAGTAGTAGTAGTTAGCTTAGGTTAAGTATTTTACTCTCGTCCCCATTGGTTGGAGACCCTTCAGGTCTCGCCAATGACTGCCCGGTTACGTAGAAACGGTCCGCAAGGCCTTCTACAAGGATTCGAATAAAAAACAAGAACAAAAAATGGTCTGCCATCGCGAGTGTCGCCACGCAACAGGAAGTGAAAGTGTTCGTCCGGGGAAGTACTAACACGTTCAATACCGTAAACCGGGGTTACCTACTTTGATCAATTTCAAAATTGAAATGTATTTTTCTTTTGAAATATTATGAGAGCAAAAAAAATACAAATATCGATTTTGTTTATGATAACTACTTATACACTAATATTACAAAGAGGAGATTTGTATTTTTGTATGTAACGAATAAACTTAAAAACTACAGGACTGATTTCAAAAATTCTTTTGCCGTTATAAAGCTACATTATCACCGAGCAACATAAGCTATATTTATTACTGGAATAAAACTTCTTACGCGGGCGGAGCTGTGGGAACACAGCTAGTCTTGAATAAAATTATAATTTTTCTTATTACTTTTTGAGAAAAAACATTAAATGTTGGTAATAAATGTTAAACTATGATTGGGGTTTACTTTGATACCTCCCTTTTTTCTAAGGAATTCGAAAGTAACCCCAATAAGGAATAAATAATTACACAAAACTATTACTGACATATTTTTAAAAATTAGCATCAACCGACAAGGATCCACCCACTGCGACTAATCAAACGCTAACAGTGACGTTTAATGCTGCCAATTGTAAAAAAATAATCGGAAGAATGCGTTCAGAATTCGCACAATTTGAGTTTTATTATGAAACGATTTTTTTATCAAAGTTACCCCAGGATTCAAGTGGACATAGTGAACGTAGTGGACGTTTACGGACTGATATGATGAGAGGCTAATAAAAGCTCGCATCAAAGAGAAGTCTCGCATTACTATAATCGGTTAACGCGAGCGTGACAAAATAATTACCCGTCAGAAGCCAATGGAACCACAATCGCGACCTAATTAAAGTTAATTTACTATTAAATTAACGCTTCGTAGTTTCGAAGGATGGAAATGACTTTACGTCGATTTCATATGTTCAATTTGGATAGTTAAAGTTTACTAGTGAATTAGCAGCAGCAGTGTTTAGCAGTGATAGCCTAGTGGTGTGACCGTCGGACTGCCAAGTCATAGGTCTCGAGCTCGAACCCAAGGCACGCACCTCTGACTTTTCGAATTCATGTGTGGATCAGAATTTGATTATCACTTGTGTTAACGGTGAAGGAAAACATCGTGAGGAAACGTACACACATGAGAGGGCTCCATAAAGTTAGCGATGGTGTGTGTAGTCTGCCAACACCACGCTAGCGTGGTGGACTAAGGCCGAAACTATTCTTATTCCGAGAAGAGGCCCGGGCCCAACACTGGGACAGTAATGGATTAATTATATTATATACAGGGTTGAATTGTTTAACCGCATCTGGGGGGAAAGTACTCTAAATACTGGAGATAGCCAATTTTACTTAAAGGAAAGATTCCTTTTTTTTTAAAAGAGGCAAATCTGCATTAGAAGATTTTTGATAATCACTTTTTAACAAAAATAAAACCGACTTCAAATTGTCTATCTCCGAAATTCTTCATCAGATCTTCACCAAATTTAAATGGGACCACAATAAAAGAATACTCTTTCAAACAAAAAAAGAATCATTAAAATCGGTTCACAATTAGCAAAGATATCGCGGAACAAAGATACAAAAAAAAAAACACAATCACACTCGAATTGAGAACCTCCTCCTTTTTTGAAAGTCGGTTAAAAATACGCTTGCCACATCCGGTTATCGAACCGGCTAAAATCCGACATAATAACACCCTGTACTTTTATGGCATCTATCGATAGGGTCAATCATAGGGATCAAATCTCTCTAACAAACATGGTAAGTTAAATCAAAGCTATTTCAAAGAGATAAGATAAAGCACTTATTCTAAAGAGTCCATCGGATTACTTATCTTAGTAATTAACAATTATCTTTGACGTAATTTATTTATTAAAATGATCCTTTCCATCAATAATAATTGACACTGACAATTATCATTATGTCCCCATAAAAATTACTTTCATTTGAAATGAAAGCTATTAGCAATATGAAATTAAATATCCTAGATTAATAAATAAATAAAAGGCACAAAAACTGTAGAAGTTTCAGTTGAAAACTTTAAATAGGTATAAGGGTTTACAAAGTGGGACTTTCGAAACTTGGTGCAAGTTTCACCCGAAGATATTGTGTGAAGAGTGCGCTGTGGGTTAATTAATAAGATGAAGCGATTTTTTATACATAAATGCATACATAAATTCCCACGTGGGTATGCAGAAACTATAGAACGCCATATGCTACGACCCTTACATACTCCTTTCGCTTCATCCACATTCATACATCTTGTCATACACGTACCTGTCCATTGTGAAGAACATCACCAATAACGTCGATGTATGTCCTTCTAGGACGTCCTCTACCGGCGTTTCTATTGACATCCGCCTTATAAATTCCTTTTGTTAAACGCCGGTCACTCATTCTCTCAACATGACCAATGGTAAATACTTTTGCGTGTTATTTTTTATTTGTTCATGGTGTTTTTATATTCATTAATCTAGAGCTGTTCTTCGGCAAATTTTGCATGGTTAGAACTGGAATGTATAAGATCTCGGATAGGACATGAATTTGTCAGTCCATTTCGGATAAATATTTTGCCACCTGTCAATGTCATGGCTGCTGTGTAGAGAAAATGAGAACGGTGATCAGACTTTGGGAACTGTTAATATTAGAACTACATTTCATTTTCTAAGGCCGATTTGCGTAAGATCGTTTAGCGCAGAGCTAAAGGGATAATCCAGGGCAAACCAAATAAATCTCTATCAGCGGCCATACAAACTTCAGTTGTCCACGCTCACTTAACGAAACGTCAATGTTGCAAGTAGGCCTTAATCTTAGATTGATGGTACAAACATAGAATAATCTTAACTAGTAGACGTGTTTTACAAGATGCCTGAAACAGAAAAATCGAAAATATGTTGAGATAGTTTTTTTTTAATCGTTGCCCCACCCACACCTGGATTTCTTTGTATCGTGAGTGTATTTACAGACACAAATATTCACACGCACAAACACCCAGACCCGGAACAACTACCTGTAGGCCATACAAATATTTATACCGTGCGGGAGTCGCACCCACGATCCTTAGTGCAGAAGCCGATCGCTCAGCCACTGCACCAAACGTGTCTTCCAAAGTAGTACATGTTGTTAGATCCATGGGAAAATAGCATTACGTTCTTCAAGCGTATAATAGGATTTATTTCAGAAGAATCAAATCAACCCTTCGCTTATCGCTGACACCACGCCACAAGGAACTGTAAGACAAAGAGGTGCGCGTCTCGCGCGTGCGTTGCGTCCTGATTGCCGGGACAACGGACACTGATCATTTTAGTGTCACGCGCGGAACGGGAGGGTTGGCGTTATATGACACGATTGCTTTGATAAGAAGTTGTTTGTTTTTAAAAGGGGAGACACATCGTTGCGTATCTATTTTCTTAGATTAAAATAACTATATCTGAGGAAAAACATCGTGAGGAAACCTGCACAACTGAGAGGGCTCCATACATTTCTCGATGGTGTGTGTAGTTTGTTAAACCGCACCAGGCCCGCGTGGTGGACTAAGGCTTAAATCCTTCTCATTCTGAGAAGAGGCCCGTGCCCAGCAGTGGGAAAGTAATGGGCTAGTATATATATATATATATATATTATGTTATGTATGTATGAGAGGCTCGTGATTATTTACCAACCGCGCGGATCATACGATTTGCGAGGATAAGCTGCGCTTGCCGTGGTCAGTCCGTGGATGGGTGACTATTCGTTACACATCGACACCCCTCCATGCCTCGCAGAGCACGTTAAATAGTCTGTCCTGGATGTTATATGACTACCTATGACAGTCGTTACGCGTAGTCAGAAGCCCGAAAGTCTGACAACCGGTCTAACCTTAGGACATCGGCATTGCCCAGTAACTGGGTTGCGGAGGTCTGATGGCAGTCGCTCCGTGTAAAATACTGGTATTCAGCCACATCTGGTTAGACTGGAAGCTGACACTAACATAGTTGGGAAAAGGCTATGCAGAACTAGAATAACTATAACTCTCAACGCATGCGTGTATGACAAGATGTATGGATGTGGACGAAGCAAAGGAAATATGTAAGGATCCTAGGATGTTGCGCTCTATAGTTTCTGCCTACCCCCATGGGAAAAAGTCGTGAGTTTATGTATGTATGTAACATAATATAACATCACGGGTGTATTCTTTGAAGGGTTGGGCAGAGGTGTATCGTAACACCCTGATTTCGCCGTTATGTTTAAGTCCCATGTAATAGGAGGCGACCCTATTGCCATCAACCGGACACAAATCCCAGCTCCGGGTTGCTACTGAGGAATTCCACACGGAAAAACCCAATAATGTAAATAGCCAACCATGTAATGTGTTAATAATGTATGTATGCCTATACTATATACTATTACTATACTATAATTACTATAATATAATAATATACATATATTATATATCTATACTTCTATACTAATATTATAAGAAGGAAAGATTTGTATTTTTGGATTTTTGTATGTAACGAATAAACTTAAAAACTACTGGACCGATTTCAAAAATTCTTTTGCCGTTAGAAAGCTACATTATCACTGAGTAACATAGGCTACGGGAGGAGCCGTGAGGACACAGCTAGTATGTAAATATAACTATTAACTACACTCAGGTTTCCCCTGCGTTCGGAGACACAAATTTGGTCCAGATGTTTGTGCATGTGAATACTTTTATCCCAGTAATGCGTTCCCGTGGGATACTTTACTATGCATAAAACACTAGTTCTAAACTTTGTTAATAGATGGCGCTTTATTCAAATCTGAAGTCCACACAGACGACGTCGCGGGCACAACCTAATACCACCATAATAAAGAAACTTGCAAACGAGAAGTTGATCGCAAATTCAAAGTTAATGAACATAGGGTTCAAGGAAGGAGTTGAATATAAATGAGGAGAATATGTCTCAGAGGCGTGCGCTGAGTTCCTTATGAGCTGGATGCTGTTTGAGCTATCAACGTCTTGCATTTCATTGTCTCCTGGTACAGTGAGCGAAAGAGTTAGGTGTACAGGCAAACATCGGATCAAAACTACGCAGGCAATTGTTATTGTAATAGGGGTATTTGACTACTATTAAAAATGTATAACAATTTAGTATTATTTAAAGACAGTACAGGATGTAAATAAAATCATGTAATTCCTTCAAACCTCGTGATGTACTGTTGAAATAGATTTACCCTGAACGGGATACTTAAATTCAATAAAAAAAAATACAAGAAATAAACCTGTGTTCTTAACGTGAAGCATTTTAGCGCCCCGAGTTAAATGACCGCGCTGCGAGCGATAGCCGCGCAATTCTCTCAGGGCGTTAAAATGCCTCACGTTAAGAACATGTTTACTTCTTGTAATTTTTTTTTTATTGAATCCAGATGTTTCCCTTGCAGGGTTAATTCATATCAGTAGTACATCACGAGGTTTGAAGGAATTACATGACATTTTCGTTTACACCCTCTATAGATAGAACTCTATATCGTCACCGGAAAGCCAATACTACTTAAGCGCCATTTTTGGCTAAAATGAATTATATATATCGTTGGATTGGATTTTAAAAAACCCAATCTAACGATATATATAACTAATTTTGGCCAAAAATGGCGCTTAAGTAGTTTTGGCTTTCCGGTGACGATATACCTATTCTTCTTTTCGTGTGGTTAGGGACTAACGGCTAGTTCACATAGAAACTGTTTACAGGATCCGTTTTTATTTTAGTGTTGGCGTCTGTAGTTGTATAAGCGAGTTCACATACACAACAGTATTCCAAATCCAGTAAAAAATACTGGTCCGACATTTTTACAGACATAAACTGGATTCCGGAACAGTATAAAAAACGGATCCGCTATGTGAAGGCAGGGCTTTTATTTTTAAAGTATACATTTTTTTAAAACGTTTTCCCACACTAGCGTTTCTCCTGTATCGTGGGTGCGTTTACAGACACAAATCTTCACACGCACAAACATCTAGTCCCGGAACATCTGTAGGCCATACAAATATTTGTTCCGTGAGGGAATCGCACCCATGACCCGTAGCGCACAAACCAATCGCTCAGCCACTGCACCAAACGTGTCGTCAATCACTCCGCGTCTTTAATACGCAACCCTCATGCCTGCAAACTAAGTTGTTATGTCAAAGGTCCAAAACTAATTATAGCAATGAAAAGGAAGTGAAAAAAGTACGTGTGTCCAAGACGTGTGAGCGGCATCCCTAATTGTTGGGACGCTGTCGACGTGTCACGTCGAAGGTCGAAGATAGGCGCACTAAATTCTGGGCAGGGTTGGTACGAATTTAAATAGAAATTTTGTATTTCTATGTTTTGTTTCTGTATTGTTAGTGATTACGGGTTGGTAAGTAATGTGAGCAGAGTTAGTAATTGTAATGTTGTGTGGAGGAATAAAAATAATTCATTTAAAAAATCAAATACCCGACTGCAAAAAAACTAATTTAAAAGTAATGCACTAAAAACACGAAACAAGTTTGAGAATAGAATACAAAATTAAAATAAACTATAATCGAAGTAAACTCTACTTCGGTTTAACATACTATGTGTGCTGAAAGCCTAAGTTAAATACCCGCATCAAGTTTAGTAGCTAACGGAACCCATTAATTTTCTGTCGGTTTATAATTTGCAATTGGGTCCCGCCTGCTACTAAACTTGATAAATAGATTGTATATATGTTTATATCTAGAAAATTTTGAGTTGCACTGAAATGAGACGAAATGAGTCACTATATACCTACCTCTGCCCAACCCTTCGGGGAATATAGGATGCGAGTTGCACTTCGACAAGAATTGTCTCGCATGGGACGGTTCATCGGTAACTGCAATATTTAAAACAAAACTTCCAAATCGAATTGAATACAAAAATGAGGGATCAATGCTGGTTTGAAAGAGACGTGGAATACCGAGCAATCATTCCCTATCTGAATGAAGTTTGGAACATGCAATCAAAAAGAGAACAAAGAACTCCAAATTTGAATAATAACGCACAACTTCGAATTTGGAACGCACACTCAAAAGTAAAGCAGATTGCATTTGAAAAGGGAATGGAATAGCAAATGTCATACCCGTCGGCCATTTTTTTTGTCACGGTTGGTTTTGTGCCACCATGGCGCGAGAGGGTTGACGGTGTGCCGCTTGTATGCAATAAATTTATGGTACGATTCCCCTGCACAGGATTTTTAAAAAGCCTCACTTGTTAGTCTATGATTTATGTGGAGTACATGTGTCCACGCGTGAACATACGCGAAGGTGTCCGCGGGCTGAGGTGGCGGGAGGTGCACCGGCGCGGTGCGGCTGTACGGGCCCCCACCATATTTTTATAACCGAACCAACGCCATATCGGAACGACGCCTTTTTTTTTTACCTTTTTGTATTTTAATAGAATTATACTAGTTTATATTCAAGTGAAGTCGATTGTTTTAATTATCATCGCCTTCATTATGGCGACCGTCTAATAATAAAGAAAACTGCAACTTTGGATCAAGAATAACAATAATTGAAGCTATTTATAAAAAACAAGCGATACCGGCCGGCGACTGACCTTTGGACCGACAACGCCGACCGCATGTTTATCGTCATACATATTGAAGAAATTTGCTAATGACTTGGATGTTTTTGGATATGGATATCGAATGAGCTTACACTACCTATATAGGTATATTATCAAGACGATCTAGACGAAATCTGTGGAGTATGGATTGCCATTGAATCAGGAGGTTCGATCCGAGGGAAGTACGCTCGTTCCTTTCTTTGTTTCCAAAGTTCCGTTTATTTGAGTGAATGTGGTAATTTCTTCAATAGTGACTAATGACTAAAATAAAATAAAAAATAAGTGTTCGTGATCGGTTGGCATTTAATACAGATTGTAACAGATTGAAATTATTTTAATGAATGTTACATATTATATCATTTGAGCAATTATTTAGTTTAAAGGAAAGTTACGTTAACATAACATTGTTAATTGTATCTAAGCACTTCTTACGCTGCTAATTGCACCTGCTTCTTTGTCTGAAGCTTAATGATTATAACTTTCGCTTTCTAGGTTGTACCTCAACTGTGATTATGTAAATATATTACATTTTCAATCCTGTCTCTCTTCGCCGTCCTTTAAATTTATCTTAAGCTTTGCTTTGCTTCAAAAAATTTGCCGAACGTTTCCAGGTTATACCTACGGGGCACGGCTGTGAGAATCTCCAGTCCGTGTTGCATGAATAGTGCGCCTGCGCTGCAATATATTATTACGCCGCGCCAGGTTGTACACCCGGAACGATCAGCTGATACACAATAAGGCGGCCATCTTCGTGCTACGCGCTACGAGTGGAGTATAGGATTACAATTGGGTTCGGTGCACAATTTATTTACCTAGTTCATTTTCATTAAAACTTAAAGTTGGTGATTAAATTTAATGATGTCTACTTCTAAAGATGATTATGCTAAGTTGATTAGAATTCGTGGAAATATAAGAGGACGTTTAACAACAAATACACAATATATCAACACTTTGAAGTTAGTAGATATTAAAACATTAACGAGTGTTCAAATAATTGAAATTCAGTTACATTTAAATAAATGTGAGGCTTTATTCAAAGAGTTTGATATTGTGCAGAATAAAATTGAGTCCACTTGCGACGAAAAGGAGGTGCAGGAGCAGATTAACTTGAGAGCTTCGATAGAAACTCAGTTTATAAATGTTATTTCCACTTTGAAGGATGTGGTGCATAAATGTGAGTTCGAGAATCGTGTTGAGGGATGTCCTCATTCGCGCTCTGAGACTTTAAATTCAATTAAATTACCTATCATCAAACTGCCTACATTCGACGGCTCCTATTTAAAATGGCTCGAGTTTCGAGACATTTTTCAATCGTTAATTCATGCGAACAATTCAATACAAGACATCAATAAATTTCATTACCTTCGATCCTCGCTAGAGGGCAGTGCTAATGAGGTAATAAAGTCATTAGAGTTTACCTCAGAAAATTATGCCGTTGCGTGGGACTTACTGTGTAGTAGATTTGATAATAAGAAGATATTGATAAATAACCATTTAAAAGCATTATTTAATATCGAGTCCCTTAATAAGGAATCGCACAAATCTTTGCGGTATTTAGTAGACAATGTATCTAAAAACTTAAGAGCACTCAACACTCTTGGACAGCCCACTGACAAATGGGACGCTTTAATTATTTTCATGATTACAGCGAAGTTAGATACTACTACGAATATGAAGTGGGAGGAATATCGAAATAACTTGTCTGATATTCCTACCTTAGATGAGTTTACTATTTTTATCCGCAATCGGGCTGATATTTTGGAAACCACGGCGTCGATCGCCGCAAACCGAGATGATAAGGGAATATGTTCCAGCTCTAATATAAATAAAAATGTTTGGAATAAACATAATAATTCTACGTCTCATTCTAATAACATAAACAAAGATTATAAGAAATCAAATTCCTTTGTCACCTCGGCCGAGGACGTTTGCGATTATCTATGCGTATATTGTAGTAATCAAGGACATCGTATCTATGATTGTGCTAAATTCAAGCAATTAGATGTTGCTGAAAGAATAAAGGAGATTACGCGTTTGAAGCTTTGTGCTAACTGTTTGCGTGAAGGACACAATGCACAACGTTGTCGTCTGAAGGCCATGTGTCGTCTCTGTAAATATAATCATAATACATTATTGCACATGAATAAACATAAAATTAACAATAATAACAACGGAGAAAATATAAGTTTAACTGTTAACTCACAGTCGTCGGCCTCGGAGATTTTGCCTCCAGTCGCGCTGTCCGCTGTCTCCGTCAGCCAAGTGTTGTTGTGTACTGCTGTCGTAAAGGTTCGAAATGAAAGTAACAACGAAACTTACCTCGCTCGTGCGTTGTTGGATTCCGGCAGTCAGTCATCTTTCTTAACTAATAATCTGAAAAGAAAATTAAATTTACCTGTTCAAACTATTGAACCGCTCCGTATTTCGGGCATTAATAATTTATCATTCAACATTACTGAACGCTGTACTATAGGTATACAATCACGCAACAATTCATTCAATACTATGATAACATGTCTAGTAGTTCCTCATGTTACAGGAACTTTGCCCAGTTCTCCTGTTAATATCGTAGAGCTGGACTTACCTCACAATATTGAGCTTGCAGATCCAGAATTTCATCGTCCCTCTGAAGTTGACCTGTTGTTAGGTGCAGACATATTTTGGGACTTAATAGGGTCGAAACGCATAGTTTTAGGTGTAGGTAGACCAGTTCTTCAGGATTCACAGTTAGGCTGGCTGGTTAGTGGTCCCGTGGGCGATTTTAAACCCGGGCACCTGACTTGTAATTTTACTAGAGAAATAAATGATAATTTACAAAAATTCTGGGAAGTGGAAGAGTTTAATTCAAAATGTAATAACATTCTCACTCCTGAAGAAAAATTATGTGAGTCATATTTTCAAGAAAACGTAAAACGACTTCCCAATGGTAGATTTTCAATTAAAATGCCATTAAAGGAAAATCCTAAAGAAGCGCTTGGCGATTCTTATTACTTGGCTATGAAGCGTTTTTTAGCGCTAGAGAAAAAACTCAATAAAAACCCTAATTTAAAACAGAAATATATACATTTTATTAAAGAATACCATAACATGGGTCATTTAAGTGAAGTACAAAAACCCAGTTTTGGTTATTACTTACCGCACCATGCAGTTATAAGAGAAAAAAGTGAAACAACTAAGCTCAGAGTAGTTTTTGACGCCTCTGCCAAAACTACTTCTGGCAAGTCATTAAATGACATACAGCTGGTAGGTCCAATTCTGCAGGATGATTTAATTTCTATATTATTGCGCTTTAGATGTTATAAATATGTAATTACTGGAGATATCCAAAAAATGTACAGGCAGATAGAAATTGATCCCTGTCAGCGCCACCTGCAGCTTATTCTATGGAAGGATGATGAAACTGGATCTAAAGAAATTTCACTAAAAAATAACATGTCACAGAACAATTTATTTTCTTATTCAAAATCTCAGTTGAAGTCACTTAAGATTCTGCAGTTAAACACCGTCACTTATGGGACGGCATCTGCACCCTACTTGAGTACAAGATGTTTACTTCAATTAGCGCGTGATTGTTCTGATCCCATAATATCTAATATTTTAGAGCACGATATATATATTGACGATTTAACTACAGGATCACAATCTAAAGAATCAATTAGGAATATTTATGAGAACGTCAAGGATGTACTAAACAAGGCAGGTTTCCCACTACATAAGGTACGTACTAATTGTCCTGAAGTTCTTCAAAAGGAAACCACATCTACAATTTTAGAAATTAATAAAGAATCTTCTGTGCTGGGATTAAATTGGTCACCAGTTTCAGATACATTACATTTTAGTGTAGATATGAGTAGCAATAAAAAGATAACTAAGCGATCAATAATATCGCTAACTTGTAAAATATTTGACCCGTTGGGTCTGTTAAGTGCCTGTATAATTAAGGCCAAAATAATTTTACAATTATTATGGAACGAAAAGCTGGCCTGGGATGATCCAGTGCCATCGCACATTGTTAAGAAGTGGTTAGATATAGCTGAGAATCTTGAAATGTTGTCAAATATTAAAATGCCGCGATATGTGTTATGTGACACGTTCACTAATGTTGAATTACATTGTTTCGTAGATGCGTCACATGAAGCATACGGAGCTTGTGTTTACTTACGTTCCATTGATATGAGAAATAATGTTGTCGTCAGATTACTGTGCGCAAAAACGAGAGTTGCACCCTTAAAGGCCATGACCACCCCACGTTTAGAGTTGTGTGGTGCTTTGCTCGGCGCTCGACTGTCAGCAAAGGTAATTAAATCTATTCGCTTTCCTATTACCAAGAAAGTAATATGGACAGATTCCACTGTGGTATTAGGCTGGATTAAAGCCCAACCAAAAACATTGAAAATGTTTGTTGCCAATCGAGTTGTCGAGATTAATGATCTTACCCAAGGTTATTTTTGGAGACATGTTCCAACTAACCTTAATCCTGCTGATCTGGCCTCTAGGGGGGTAAATCCTCAACGCTTGCAAGTTGAATCGTTGTGGTGGGAAGGACCTTCCTTCTTAAAGGAAGGGTCTACGACCTGGCCGCAACAACCGCATGGCTCAATAGACTTACCTGAACTTAAGGCTTACGTACAAGTAGAGGAAAAGGAAGGCTCATTAATTGAATTTTCTAAATATTCAAGTTATAATAAATTAAAACGAGTATTTGCATATGTTTTGAGATTTGTGAGAAATTTAAATAATAAAAATAATAAATTAATTGGGAGTTTACAAACAGATGAAATTAATAAATCACTCAATTTTCTTATTAGATTTTGCCAAAGTGAATGTTATAAAAATGATTTAAAGGCTTTATCTAATGATAAGCAATTAAATAAAAAATCTAAATTATTACCTTTAAATCCATTTGTTGATGCGGAAGGCTTGCTGAGAGTTGGCGGTCGTATTGCGAATTCTTCATTCCATTATAATAAAAAACATCCCATTATTTTAGATGGAACCCATATGTTTACATGTTTGTTAATGCAACATGAACATCGCCGTCTCTTTCATGCTGGCCCACAACTGCTACTGTCTTCCATACGTGAAGACTACTGGCCAATAGGTGGAAGACAGTTGTCGCGCAAAGTTACAAAAACTTGCGTTATTTGTGCACGTTATCGCGGAAAGTCTATACAGCCCATAATGGGCAACTTACCATCAGTTAGGACTGATGCAACTTTTCCTTTCTATTCAAGTGGTACTGATTTCGCTGGTCCCTTCATGATTTCGAGTAGAAAGGGAAGGGGTAATCGAATTACCAAATCTTACCTTTGTTTATTTGTTTGTCTTAATACTAGAGCGGTGCATTTGGAACTGGTGAGCGATCTTAGTACCGATGCGTTTATTTTATGCTTACGTCGGTTTGTGTCGCGAAGAGGTAAACCTAATGTTCTTTATTGCGACAACGGTACTAATTTTGTCGGTGCGAATAATGAACTGGGTAAAATTCTACGCTCCAGTCGTGCGTCTATCAATAATTTTGCTAGCACTGAAGGTATTAATTTTAAATTTAGTCCGGCTTATTCACCTCATTTTGGAGGTATATGGGAAGCAGGTGTAAAGGCAGCAAAATTCCACTTAAAAAGAATAATGGGTAATAGTTCACTAACTTTTGAGGAATTAACTACACTATTTACTCAAATAGAAGCAATTCTAAATTCACGTCCTCTTTCTCCTATCTCTTCTGATCCTTTTGACTTGACTCCTTTAACCCCCGGGCACTTCCTTATTGGACGGCCACTGATGTCGGTGCCTTCTCTTCCAGCAGAAGACGGCAAGCCAAAATATCACCTGATCGAGAAGTTACGTCGAGACTTTTGGGAGAGATGGCGTAAAGAATTTATAGCTGAATTACAACAGCGCTCTAAATGGAAGGTTAACAATGTTAATCCAAGGATTGGAGACCTGGTAATTATCAAGGAAGATAATTTACCTCCTCAGCGTTGGCGTCTTGGGCGTATTACACGTCTGCATATGGGAGCAGATAATATGTGTCGAGTTGTAGATATCTACACAATAAAGGGAACGATACGCAGAGCTGTCCATAATATTGTACGACTGCCAATTGAAGAAGATTTGATTGAAAGCTAGCTCTTTCAAGGCTCGGAAGATGTCCACGCGTGAACATACGCGAAGGTGTCCGCGGGCTGAGGTGGCGGGAGGTGCACCGGCGCGGTGCGGCTGTACGGGCCCCCACCATATTTTTATAACCGAACCAACGCCATATCGGAACGACGCCTTTTTTTTTTACCTTTTTGTATTTTAATAGAATTATACTAGTTTATATTCAAGTGAAGTCGATTGTTTTAATTATCATCGCCTTCAACATGCTTTGCCGTCAAAGGGGAATAATCTCCATTTTCCTATGTTTTTGTTCAGACTGAAATTTTTTGAATGATTCAGTTTTGAAAACGAAAGGAAACGTTGAAGAAATTTTAGAGAAGAAATATACATGTCGCAGACACACATCGTTTATAGAGTTTGATAGAAGTGAGTATAGCATTACAGTTTAGACCAGTGTCTGCTTATCAGAAGGTAAAGCTAATATTTCGTAAATAAAACCAACATAGACTCTCCACCACTAAGAGTACTTGTATTTTGGTTAGTGGTTAGTTACAGAAGCTAGTTCACAATATATCACAATATAAAAAATTACACAAGATCAGAAAATAAGGACAAGCTAGTCAGATATAAAAGGTGAGACTTCTTCGGCTGTTCGATATGGAATCCCGCGCTCCGTCGAATGACCACTGTTTCTATAACGTCGGGTACGTAGATTCATCTTGACGACTACCCTCCTTTATTTTCTAAATTATTTATTCTCCGACATACATATGTACTAAGAAAAAAGTTAATAATGTAACTATGCATTATCATTTATCACTATTGTTACGTTGCATTTTTTTCGTTTCATAATTTCAATTCTAATTTATTTGAAGTCGCCGCAGCATATTTTTTCTTCCATACATCTCCGTCAGCGCGGATCATACGATTTGCGAGGTTAGGCAACGCTTGCTGCAGCAGTCCATGGATGTGTGATCATCGTATCGTTACACATTGAGACTCCTCCGCGCCTCAGAGAGCACGTTAAGTACCTATGACAGTCCTTACGGGTAGTCAGAAGCTCGAAAGTCTGTCAACTGGTTTAACTTTAGGATATCGGCATTGCCCAGTAACTGGGTTGCGGAGGTCTGATGACAGTTGCTCCGTGTTAAATACTGGTATTTAGTCGCATCTGGTAAGACTGGAAGCTGACCCTACCACAATTGGGAAAAAGTATCAGAACGAGCATCTCTGTCAGCCGTTATCTCAGTATTCAATTACTTCTTAGCCACATCATCCTTCACAAAATTCATCCATCTTTTCCTTGGCCTGCCCCTTTTCTTATAGCCATCCAAATTTTACCATAAGTAATTGCGAGTGTCCATCGATATTCATTAGACATCAACCCGGCCTTTAGCCAGATGCCGATGGAAATCATCGATCACCTGGAGATCCACTGACTAAAGATAAAGTCCCAAATAACATTACCATAAATTTCCTGATGAAAGATGAGGCATCACCGGTCTGGCCATAAATAATATTCCCACTCGTGACTAGCGCTGACTTTATGTGACATCCCTAATTTATTACTGTTAATTATGATTCAATGTTCAAAGCAGTTTAATTTAGATTGTGAATGGGACGAAAAATTAAGCTAATATTTGTGTCGTAGAATCAGCTAATTGCTAATTAATTGGTCTGTCAAGATTCAACGATTATGTGTTGTGAAATCTTTAGTGAACATAGAAGTTCGTTTTATGAATAACTAGCTGTGTCCTCACGGCTCCGCCCGTAGCCTATGTTACTAAGTGATAATGTAGCTTTCAAACAGCAAAAGAATTTTTGAAATCGGTCCAGTAATTTTTAAGTTTATTCGTTACATACAAACATACAAATCTTTCCTCTTTATAATATTAGTATAGAAGTATACCTATAAAGATCTACAAGGTGTATTTTTATGTTTTATTCTTGAATTAGTTAGAAACCAGTTTGGGAGTCTGAGGTTTTGCGCATTTCATAAACACGTTGCATATTTTGAGAAGCCAATTTTCGGCAGTGGACGTTTAGTGGTTATAGGTGGATGATTATATTCACACTAAGCTTTAGCTACACTATCAATTTGCTTATCAAATTACTGCAGCAGCGGGATTATCTTTTACCTAGGAAATAACAAGCTCTCAATAATAATGACCGCAGCACAATTCTGTATACAGCGTGGTCCAAAAGAAAAATCTGAATTCCTCATACCCCTGTATTTCAAAATACCCCATGTATACAAGGTTAGTCGGATAGTGGGAACTAAGCCGCGCGCCACTTAATGCATCACCGGATGACTGTTTTAAAGAAAGTGGCAAAATTTCTAAATTCGATAAAAAAAAATCATGAGAATTTATTTTTATTTTAGTTTTTTCAAAAATTCTTCATCCCTGCTTTAGTTGCGAATTCAGAAAATAGAGTTTCTAATCCGTGACCCCAAATATGACCTAAAATGTGAACACAGCTGATCCTAGTGGAGGAAAGAGAAATTAGCGTATTTTTTATAAAATCTTTGAACGGATATTTATCTTAAATTCATAATTTTTGGGGAAAGTTGTAGAACAAAAGTTATCCATTATTATGGGTACTTTAACACCCTTTCGGCTTAGTAACCCCTTTCCGACTAACCTAGTATACCGCGATCGTTTGTATTTTTTTTGAGGTTTCTGCCTGTGGCTTCAAAAATTCATACCTTTTATTGTAGTGGTATTTTTGAGATTTTTTTGTGACATGATCGTCGGTATGTAACTTTCATACGTAAAATAATAAACTTTCTAACATTCCTGCTAGCTACTTTAAAAAATATCTGTAGTAAGGATCTATGTTTTTAGTGGAATATTTAAAAACAAAAAAACTCGAAATCTACATATAATCGCGGAACATAAATGGGGTATTTTCGAATACCCCTGGGTATGAGGAATTCAGATATTTTTTTAGACGTCACAATTTGGACCACCCTGTATAATCAGACAAATACCAGCTAAACAGAACATTGCAACCACGACTCAATTAACTAGAACACAGGGTTTAACGTTTGCACCTGCTTTAGAAAAGGAAATTGTGATTTTTGCCTCGTTAGTGTAGTGGTGGCAAGCGCGACTGCTGATCGTGACAGGTTCGATCCCCAGGTCAGGCAAAGTGTTATTGGGTATTTCCGTGAGGAATTTCTCAGTTGCAGCCCGGAGTTTGGATTTGTGCCTGGTTGATAGTAATTGGCCCGCCCCTTATTATATGGGACTTAAAACACAACGGCGAAATGAGGGTGTTACTATACACCTCTATAAATATACAATAAAATATTTAGTGTTAATTCCGCGAAAACATTTGATCAAGCCTGAATGCAGTATGCATGCGTCGACCGCTTGGACGCGAATAATATATTATTCTTATTAATATTATTCGTGTCCAAGCGGTCGACGAGTCAACATCACCTGAGGATGCCCCGTGGAGGGGCGAAACACGTGTCGTATCGGTTTGTTTTGCTTGTGTGTTGCATGTTATTAATCGCACCTTCTGCATTTGCATATATTTGCGGGCGGGAGGGCGGTGCTGCATACTGCATTCAGGCTTGATCAACTGTTTTCGCGGAATTAACACTAAATATTTTATTGTATATTTATAGATCATGGATTTCCGCAAATTAACGACTGATTCCATCATTTATACACCTCTGCCCAACCCTTCGGGGAATACAGGCGTGATGTTATGTTATTGGGATTTTTATTACATTTTCATTTCTAACAACGGATATTTCTAAACTGAAACTGGATTTAATTACAAGGTTGTTAAAATATATTTTTTATCGCACTGTTTTTTATTGTTTACTCTCAATATCAATTTGTTATTCAAAATTGTTTTGATAATGTTTACATTCGTAATTTTATTTTATTACTAAAAGTTTTTACAGAAATACTGATATTTGCCATTAATTAGATTTAGTTTTCATTGGTTGTGTGTACTTGGCAAAGCAGAAAGGAGCGATAGTTTAGCGGTTGAACGCTTACCTCCCATGCAGGGAGGTCTGAGTTCAACCCCGGCCAGTACCTCTGACTTACCAAATTCATGTGCGTATCATAATTTGAATATCACTTGCGTTAACGGTGAAGGAAGACATCGTGAGGTACCTACACACCTGAGAGGGCTCCATAAAGTTATCGATTGTAGTCCCGAACCAGGCCAGCATGGTGGAGTAAGACCGAAACCCTTCTCGTTCTGAGAAGAGGCCCATGTCCTGCAGTGAGGTTGCAATGGAATGATTATGTTATGCTATGAGTGCGCTTAGCACATAATAATAGTACTATGTACAAAAATATCACTCCTTAACTAATACGACAAATGCTCTTAGTCATTCTGGACGTAGGTATAATGGAATAAGTGACGGTAGCCTCTTCTCTGCATTCAGCCTCGTATCTACTAGGCAACATTTGGCGCACGACATGTTGCTCAACGTGTTTAAAGTCTGCGCGGAACTTTTGTTTAGCAACGTTGTCTGTCTACACATGATTTCGCTCGCATCAGTCGTCGACAACATGTCGTCAGAGGAACTAGTGTTGATTTCAGCGGCGGTAGTTATAATTTTATCGAAAAATGCATCAAAAAGAAAAAGCCACGTTGGTGGGTTAGACATTACTTACAAAATAAAGAAAATGTATTCAGTGTATTCATTACACCACACGGACATTTCTGCGCATCACGTCTCCACTCGACAACATTTGATGCTCAACTGCATGTTGCACCGAAACAAACAATAAGCCGTGCATCATGTTGCGCACCAGCTGGCAACGGCGCGCGATGTTGTGCATCGCTGCCGATCATGGTGAGCGTCACGTGTTGCGCATCAATTGTTGTCTAGTGGATACGACTCTATAAAGAGTTAATCAAAGTTGCAATCAATGTTGAAACACGGCTTGAAACAATGTTTCTCTTAATGTATGTATGTAATGTTTCCTTAGGGGGTTGTAAAAGACGTCTTAAGTATTCCATCAAGTGAATGGATCAACATTGTACTTTAACGTGATAGTCGTAAAAAGTGTCTACGGCAAAGTGTAAAGGCTCAAAATCATCGAAGAGTGTCATCGGCCTTCATACAAGGCGTACATTCTTTTTCCTCTCTTAGGGCCAAGTTACATCTGCTGGAAGACACGTCACCGATCTTCCGCTGGTACACATAATTCTGTATATAAACATCTCATATCGTACACATTTGACCGAAGATGCGTTACTAAAATTCCTCGAGTAAATTACGCGACGGAAGATCGGTGACGTATCTTCCACCAGATGTTGCTTGGCCCTTATGGTCAAATACTCAAACGATACTCAATTGTAAGTTGCCGTTAAGTCTCGTTAAGGAAAGTGACAGTGACAGCAGTCACTGTCACTTTCCTTTGAAATGACAGCGACAGCATCAGACTTTTTTGACACTCCATACAAATACCATCAACTGATCGGGTCACTTCGTACATCATAATCATCATCATCATCAGCCTGAAGACGTCCACTGCTGAACAAAGGCCTCCCCCTTAGACCGCCACATCGAACGACAATCCGCCATTTGCATCCATCGGTTGCCCGCGACTTTCACAATGTCGTCGGTCCATCTAGTCCACCTAGTCCGGTCCACTTCGTACGGAGAGAAGAAACATTTTTGGCAGTTTTTTTTATTTCACCTGTCAAATGTTGCTCTGAATAAGATTTCAATCAATCCCCTTAAATATGATAACACATTTCTGTTACACTTTGTATATTCATAAAACTTCAAGTACCATGGTACATTACAAGACTGCCGGGGTTGCGGTGCATGCTTTTGCGAATCCCGCGACCCCGGCCTAACGGTCAGGAGAAGGAACACCGTTGGTTTTTAGCCGGTAAGAGTCCGGCAGACCCCGTCGCCTTCCCCGGGCGTGGGACAAAGATGAGGATTTTCTAACGAGAAAACAAAAGGTGTACCTACATTACACGAGCCTCCAACGACACTAGGGCGGTATCCAATTTGATACAGCTATAGCAGATACGGCGGTATCCAATTTGGCCCTAGTCTCACCTGATGGTAAGCGCAGACAGGGTCTAAGATGGACCACACGAATACAAGGAACAGAGATATGGAGGGATTCCCCTATATGCCTCTGGCTCTCACATACGCACGATGGAACACAGTAAACGGCTAGCGTGAGGGAGGAAGCTAGCCAGACGTATTGGATAGATCCTACCACCAAGAGTGTTAGATCTTGTTGAATCTTACAACACGCGTCTATTCGCAGCGTGCGGTGAGGAAGTTTTATAATATTCTAGCTTGCCGCCGCATTGGATATTAATACTAGATACATAGCTCATTACTGTCCCACTGCTGGGCAAATACCTCTTCTCAGAATGAGAAGGGTTAAGGCCCTAGTTCACTACGTTGGCCTGGTCCGGGTTGGCATACAACTCACACCATCGAGAACTTTATGGAGCTCTCTCAGGTGAGCAGATTTCCTCACGATGTTTTTCCTTCACCGCTAACGCAAGTGGTAATCAAATTCTGATCCCCATATGAATTCGAAAAGATAGAGGTACGGGCCGGGATCGAACTCAAACCCTCCTGCATGGAAGGCAAGGGTTCAACCGTTAGGCTAGCACTGCTATCTATACTGTAAAATACATACAACAGAATCTTGCAGGGGTAAATCTATCATTACAGTTATAGCTAATATCGGTATGTCAGGATTGAGAGGATGGTAAGTAAAGTAAATGAAACCAACATAGACTCTCCACCACTAAGAGTACTTATATTTGATTAAGTGTTTAGTTACAGAAGCTAGTTCACAATATAATAATTTACACAAGATCAGAAAATAAGGACAAGCAAATCAGATATAAACGGTCAGAATTCTTCAGCTGTTCGACATAGAATCTTCTGCTCCGTCGAATGACCAAAGTTTTTATAACGTCGGGTACGTTGATTCATCTTGACGACTAACCCTCCTTTATCAACATTGTCTAGTGTTTCCGGCTACCGACAACAATACTATACTAGATAGTCAGCATAATAATTGCTATTTACTACAATGTTCATTATTTTCAATTCCCTAGGTGGCCCACAATGTTCCAATGTTGCATGAGTATTTAAATGGTATAAAGTCTGTATTTCTAAATGAAGTGGAACGGGGCAATATTTAGCGTTACTGTGAACGCTTGCATTCGCCTGATTAAGCTCACGATACTGTTATGTGGGAATATTTAGACATTTAGAAGCTTTTAAACAATAATCTCAATTTCTGTATCTGTTATAATAATAATATACATATTATAATACATTTTTAAATATTTCAATAAAAGTATATTTCTACAAAAACATTTAAAAATATAGAAAATAGTAGCCCACCGGCATCGGGAACAGGGTCCAAGCTACCGGTGGTTAGGGCCTCAAGAGAGGAACCTCCTGACAATGCGCGCCGTGTCCAGAAGTACCGCTTTCTGTATCAGACCCTTGACCCAGCTGCCCAACGTGAGTTTTATAAGATGTTGGTCGAGGCTCTTGGCTATTAAGCCATTGGCCGTAACGACTATCGGCACAATGACTGCCGAGTCAACCTCCCACATGTCGACAACCTCGTGTGCCAAGTCTTGATACTTGATTTAAGGTGAATAAACGCATAATAATAATCACCATTTATTTCAGACAAGAATCTTTTCCATGTTATGTTTTAGTAGTAACAATTTGTTTATGTAAAATCAGTGTGGAGTTGCATCCATCTCCGCATCATGGGTGTCTCCCAACGATCCACGAACTCATTCAGAATACTGTCGGTGCTACCGCGAACACGAGCTAATAAAGAGGCGCACCTTTTTCGCATGATGGCAGCAAAATCATCTATATGTGTCTCCGCAAACATCCCAGAAGCACTACATTGCCACGGTAGCCCCAGCAGCACCCTGAGTGCATTATTGAACACGTAGATCACTTGCCCGCTGAGTATACCTAACCAATTTTAGATAAGAAAATATACATGCTACTAGAAGGAACGAGGTATGGTGTTCCTCCAATGAACAGGGAAGATCCTCGAACCAGGCGGGTCTTATGCCTGGCGAGCTATTGCCCAAGGAAAGATTTTTTATTTTTTATTTATCGACTGCTTGTAGATGGTCTTGCGGACTGTTTCTACGTAACCGGGCAGTTATTGGCGAGACCTGAGGGTCTCCAACCCATAGGGGCGAGAGTAAAATACTTAAAATCTAAGCTAACTACTATTACTACTACTAACATCATGACTAGCTAGCAACAACAGCACTATGGGCGATCCCTAATGGGAATCGGACCGCGACTTAGGGCGTTGCTTGCGAGCGGACTGGAAGGGAGACTGCTTGATGAGGGCTGAATTAACGGTGTGACTGCTGAGTCAGAAAAGACGACCGGCTCCGCGGCTGCGGCGGGTGAGCACGGTGGATCAGGGAGCCCCCAAATAATGATGTTGGGAAGTTGTATATATACTATTTGCGTGTCAAATCTTGATATCGCGATGCAGGATTGGTGACGTCATTTTTGAGAGTTGTCATTTTGTTGTCGCTGTAGTCTGCTACACAGTCTTCGTGCTGCGTAGTTCGCATGTGGCGTGATAGATGCCGCCGCAATATATAGTAATTATCATTTTAAACGTTCTGCCTAGCCTTTTCCCAATTACGTTAGGGTCAGCTTCCAGTCTAACCAGATACGGCTGAATACCAGTATTTTACACGGAGCGACTGCCATCAGACCTCCGCAACCCAGTTAATGGGCAATGCCGAAATTCTAAGGTTAGACCAGTTGTCAGAATTTTGAGCTTCTGACTGCCCGTAACGACTGTTATAAGTATTCGTATATCACCCGGGACCGACGGTTTAACGCGCTCTCCGAGGCACGGAGGAGTCTCGATGTGGAACGAACGGTCATCCATCCGGACTGATCGCGGCAAGCGCAGCTTGACCTTGCAAATCATATGATCTGCACGGTTGTTAATTAGCCACGAGCTTCTCTAGTAATTATCATTCTCATCTTCATCCACTTAGGACTTAGCAGTTAGGATTTAATTACTGAAAAATGATGAAGATGGATCTCGCATGTACAGACTACGAATCACCACGAAGATGATATAACAGTGATAGCCTAGTGGTGTGACAGTCGGACTGCCAAGTCATAGGTCTGGAGTTTGAACCCAAGGCACGTACCTCTGGCTTTTCGGATTCATGTGCGTAATGTATAATTATCACTCGCTTAAAAACGGTGAAGGAAAACATCGTGAGGAAACCGGCATGCCTGAGAGATATTTCTCGACGGCATGTGAAGCCAAGTCAGAGGCCCATGGGCGGCGTAAACTCTGACACCAGGTTAGTCACTAACCACACGAAAAGAAGAAGACCACGAAGATGGTAATCAGCCCAGTATAACAACCAGTCATCTTGATTGATGATAGTCATCAAGACACAGCGAGATGATTCTGCCTTTTCGCCTGATAGAATCTCATGGGACCCGAGACACATGGTAAATCTTGGCTATGTGTGGTTATGCCGTTATTCCCGACGTTGGCCTACATCGTTTTACTCGCATAGTTTTTATACTGCAACGTCTGGACTTTAAAAGAGACCTTGATCTCTGAGTTTCGGCTTTTCTTCTCGGAGCTAGTCAGATAGAAAATACCGGCGCCATCTAGTCTTAAAAAAACCATTACATTGTCTTGTAAATGTGTCTGTAACAGATTTATTTACAGAAATAAAAATTATTTATCTTTATGCGATATCAGTACCTTTCGATTTAGTATCTTTACCGACCAAAAAGAGAAAACGATACCGCACCGATATACGGGCGTACTCCGAAAATAGTACTACGAAATTCTGGCTGACGGACCGCGCGTTTTCCAATCACAAAAGTGTTTCGGATTCGATTTTAACGATTTGACATTTTGTCTCTCATTCACCCTACTCCCAAATGCTAATTGACATCTAGTAATTCATTGTTTGGACAATACTTTGATCGTCTATTTATAAGTTCGATGTTCGTTGTTCTTTCGTTTTGAACCGAAACTTCATAACATCACGCCTTATATTCCCCGAAGGGTTCAGCAGAGGCGTATTTTAGTACACCCTCGTTTCGCCAATTATGTTTAAGTCCCATGTAATAGGGGGTAAGCCTATTGCCTTTAACCGGGCACAGATCCAGACTCCAGGCTGCTATTGAAAAATTCCTAATGAAAAAACTCAATAACACTGCCCGACCTGGGGATCGAACCCAGGACCCCATGCTCAGCAGTCGTGCTTGCAACCACTAGACTAACAAGGTAGTCGCAAGGACCGAAACTTCGACGTTCGTTTTTCGGAGTAATCCCCAGGTACCTAACCTAACCGTGTGTTCACACAGCGGATCCGTTTGAACGGATCCGTCGGTACTGGATGTGTTGTTCACATCTGTACCGACGGATCAGTAAAACAAATGGCAGCTGCCTCGCATCTGGCAGGCAGGGTACGATAAAAATAACGGAACCAGTATTTTTTACTGGATTCGGAATACTGTCGTGTATGTGAACGCGCTCATACAACTACAGGCGCCATCACCAAAATAAAAACGTATCCTGAAAACAGTTGCTGTGTGATCTAGCCTAACAATTTTGTAAAATCTCTCTATCGAAACGGGCTTGTTTAGCATCGCAGACGAGCAGCATGCATTCATATTAGAAGTGCAATACTATCCTTTGAATATTGCTGTATATTTTAATTTAGAACCAGTGCATATTGCAGAATTTTCGTTGGCTTTTCTGATTCTGTATAATTTTTGCAGTTGATTATGAAACGACTATGCCAAGTGACCGTGCTATGTGGAAGTGTGGCGGCATCTATCACGGCACCTGCGAACTACGCAGCAAGACTATTATCTAGCAAACTAGTGTTAACAATGTCAACAATGACAGCTGTCAAAATGAAACGTCACAAATCCTGCATCGCGATATTAAGATTTGACACGCAGATAGTACCTATATATACAGGGTTATTGGTAACTTGACGTATTCCTTGCAGGACATTATAGTAGGGTTGAAATGCAACAAATTAAGCCACCGAATGTTCTACCGAAGTTCAGTAGTTTTTGAGATATTACTTATTTTAGGTTTTTATTTAAAAAATCCAGATTCTGGTTGAATTTGCAGATGTTTTTGGAATTTTTGAACTTTAAATTACTAACGTAGATCTGCTATACGTACCGTATATTATTTTTAAATAGGCTTCCAATGGTTGAAAATGGAATATTTCAAAAAATATAAAAAACTCAAAAACTACTGAATTTCGGTAGAACATTTGGTGGCTTAATTTGTTGCATTTTAACCCCACTATGACGTCCTGCAAGGAATACGTCGAGTTACCAGTAACCCTGTATACAACTTCCCAACATCAATCGTCGGGCAGTAGCCCGCCAAGCATAAGACCCACCTGGTTGGAGGATCCTCCCGCCTCGTTGCCGTTGCGTCGCCTCCATAAAGTTCTCGATGGTGTGAGTTGTCTGCCAACCCGGACCAGGCCAACGTAGTGAACTAGGGCCTTAACCCTTCTCATTCTGAGAAGAGGTCTTTGCCCAGCAGTGGGACAGTAATGAGCTATGTATCTAGTATTAATATCCAATGCGGCGGCAAGCTAGAATATTATAAAACTTCCTCACCGCATGCTGGGAATAGACGCGTGTTGTAAGATTCAACAAAACCCAGCACCCTTGGTGATAGAATCTATACGGTTCGTCTGGCTATCTTCCACCTTCACATCAAGCAGTTTACTGTGTTCCGTCGTGTGTATGTGAGAGCCAGAGGGGTATAGGGGAATCCTTCTATATCTTTGTTACTTGGATTCGTGTGCTCCATCTTAGATGCCTGTGCCCAGCAGTCAGACAATAATGGGTTGATTATTCTAAAGAATTACTGAATTTTGACAGGTTTAATCAAAAAACATTGAGCTAGATCACGTATTATACTAAAATAAATATTAGAAGAATAACTGCCTCGTTGATCTAGTGGTGGCAAGCGCGACTGCTGATCGTGAGGTCCTGGGTTTGATCCCCAGGCCTTAGGATTTCCCGCGTGGAATTCCTCAGTAGCAGCCCGGAGTTTGGAGGTGGCAATAGGCTTGCCCCCTATTACATGGGACTTAAACATAACGGCGACATGAGGGTGTTACTATACACCTCTGCCCAACCCTTCGGGGAATACAGGCGTGATGTTATGTTATAAGAATAATTAAAAGAAAATGTTAAATCGTAACCGGTAAAGAAAACAGAATAATATCCAGCCAGTAATAAGGTGAACGCAAGCGAACGTTTTATCGCTGAATATTCAAACCCGGCTTAATTAACACACTGTAGTAAAATTTCACATTTTCATTTCTGAGCTTATTATGAAATTAAAGAAACATGACGTGGTACTGCACATATTTTTCATACTAAAATTTTACAAGCTTCGGTAAGAGTTACGCTCGTAGTTTTCTATGAAACGGAATCAGGAATGAGGAAGCTCATAGGAGCACCAAGGTCACTGACATAGCTAGCATTATCCAAGCAGTTTATTGTGTTCTGTCGTGTGTATGTGAGAGCCAGAGGAGTATAGGGGAGTCACTCTACAAGGTTAGTCGGAAAGGGGGTACTAAGCCGAAAGGGTGTTAAAGTACCTATAATAAGGGATAACTGTTGTTCTACAACTTTCCCCAAAATTCCATAGTTTAAGAGAAATAGCTTTTCAAAGATTTCGTAAAAATATGCTAAAATCTATCTGTCCATAGCTATGATCAGCTGTGTTTACTATTTAGGTCATATTTGGGGTCACGGATTTGAAACATAATTTTCTGAATTCATAACTAAAGCAGGTATGTTTTTTCCAAATAAAAATAATCGAATTTTGAAATTTTAACACTTGCTTTAGTATAGTCATCAGTGATACTTTAAGTGGCCCGCGGCTTAGTACCCTCTTTCCGACTAACCTTGTATATCTTTATTACTTGGATTCGTCCATTTGTCGGATCTTAGACCCTGTCTGCGCTAACCATCAAGTGCGACTAGGGTCAAACGCGACGAAGATAATGTTTTGTCAGCCTATTCTTTCTCAATACTGGCCAAAGACCTCCCCCAAGTTCTTACATCTTGTCCAGCGCCACCTCAAACCAGCCCTCACGGTACGCGTCCAGGTCATCTCGCCACCTCTTTCTGGGCTGACCTCAGCGGCGCCGTCCAACTCGACACCGATTGCGTGGAGACTTGCCCAGCGGTCGTTATGCATGTGGCTGACGCGATCTGCCCAAAAAGAATCCTTTCTTCCTTACTTAATATTATAAACGCGAAAATTTGTATGTATGGATGTTTGTTACTCTTTCACGCAAAAACGACTGAACGGATTTAGATGAAAGGAGAATAAATAAAGGCAATAATAATAATTTATTCAAATAAAAACGTTCATAAAAAGTGTACATTTAGCCAACAGTAAAAGATTTTCCATACAATTATAATGCCTAAAAAATAAACTAAAACTAAGATATCTTATACCTTTAAACGAGCAATTCTTGTATATATATATAATCTGAATCTCGGAAACGGCTCCAACGATTTTCATGAAATTTAGTATGCAGGGGGTTTCGGGGGCGATAAATCGATCTAGCTAGGTTTCATTAAAAAAAAATGTCGTTTTATTCGTGTTTTTAGGCAATGAAAAGCTGCTACAATATCATTAGAATACGAAAGTAAATTTCGCCACCGTTTACAATGTTATAATAGCTCAGGTGGGAAATCGGGCGGTCACGAAAACCTCAAAACCCTGGTTCGAGTCCTTCTGATTATTTTTTTCCCTTTTTTTTAAGTTCCTTCTTTTTTTTTACAAGCTTTTATAATTTATTTTTCTTTTTATACGCTTTTACAATGTTTGTATGTATGTATGTTCGGTTGAAATCTTGCAACTGAATTTTGAATCACTTCCTCTTATCCTAAGAAGTTGAATTTAAAAATGGTGGTTCATTTCCGATGACAATACATTTTTTTGGTAAGCATGACCTTAATCGACATCCACGATTAGCTTCAGATAAAGGAACTCTTCAACGCTCAACAGCACAGACACGAAATGTTGTGTACGCATTGTATTATGATAGCCAGTTTTAAGTTTTACCGTGACATGGTTGCTGCACTCAGGGTTTGGTCCTGACTAGGGAACTCTTCAATGGTTAGCAGCACAGACACGAATTTTGGGTACGCATTTTATTGTGCTATCTAGTTTTAAGTTTTACCGTGACATGGTTGCTGCACTCAGGGTTGAGTCCTGACTAGGGAACTCCTCAATGTTTAGCAGCACAGACACGAAATTTTGTGTACGCGTTTTATTATGATAGCCGGTTTTACGTTTTACCGTGACATGGTTGCTGCTCTCAGGGTTGGGTCCTGACTAGGAAACTCCTCAATGTTTAGCAGCACAGACACGAAATTTTGTGTACGCGTTTTATTATGATAGCCGGTTTTAAGTTTTACCGTGACATGGTTGCTGCACTCAGGATTGGGTCCTGACTAGAGAACTCCTCAATGGTTAGCAGTACAGACATGAAATGTTGTATACGCGTTCAATTATGAAAGACCGTTCTAAATTTCAACATGATATACCGACTAAAAAATAAATAAATGAATAGTACAAAAAACATTTTTAAAAACAAGCTTTTATTTAAATGGTCTAAAAAGAAGAAAATAAACTTTAAATTAAATCTATCCCATCAATTTATTACATTATACAACTAATTTATTTAAATATTATAAAAGCTTGTCGGGAGATACTAAATAAACAAGAATGCAATATGTATGTACAATAACTAATAAATGTAAAGTGTAGTAATTCTAAGAAAAAATGTACCTATGTACTTCATAAAATTGTATTTCTCGCGACAAACTTTTATATTGTTTTAATAAATTAGTTGTATAATGTAATAAATTGATGGGATCGATTTAATTTAAAGTTTATTTTCTTCTTTTTAGACCATTTAATTCCTTTTTTTTCTAACCAAAAAACAAGATTTACCAAAAAAAAACCGAGCTAAGCTCGGTCATCCAGGTACTTATTATTATAGGTGGAAGTAATGGTGGTTCGGAATTGCAATGTTAGATAACGACCAGCCCGATCTAGGTTAATTTAAACCTGTGTTTCAGGCCATCACTTTATACTGCAATTACTTTGGGACAGTAAAATTTAAGGTTAAACTATAACTACGAGAAAAAGCTTAGTGGTACATTAATACCTAAAACTAAGCCTATGTAATTATACAAAAGTAAACACTTACGAGGGGATTAAATATCATTATTTGGTTTTAGCCAATAACTTTTTTCTCCCAGGATAGATTTTTTTGCACCTATACAAGAAAACTATCCTTTTATCATGAGCTTTTAAATAAAGTAAGTCTCATCATCCGACGCCACTTGGACCGCCCCCCTCCGATCTCCTTTGGCACACAGATAGACCATATCCTGAATTAAAACATAGTTCCCCTAGGATGCGGGTGAAACCGCGGGTAATAGTTTAGTATGTTATAAATACATACAATTAGTTATTTCACTTTGAAGTTCCACATCAAAGCATCGCAATTACGATTCGATTTCCAATAGAAAAACTAAATTACGTACAACATAACCTAGATTCAACCATCAGTAAATAATAGAGTCGATGGTCTTCATGGTAGGCAGTTACCATGGATCGATGGTGTGGTCAATAACTAATGAGGTTTGAAGTCTAGGTAGACTGTAGATATTGCTGGAAATTGTCCTAAGCATTTATTATGAAGACTGGTTGAAATAGAAATGATTGGTTTGGTATTTCTAAAACTCTAACCACAATTAATGTAAATTGAACCTATTTTAACTGCCTCGTTGGTTTAGTGGTGGCAAGCGCGACTACTGATCGGGAGGTTCTGGGTTCGATCCCCAGGTCAAGCAAAGTGTTATTGGGTTTTTCCGTGTGGAATTTCTCAGTAGCAGCCTGGAGTTTGGATTTGTGCACGGTTGATGGCAATAGGATTGCTTCCTATTACATGGGACTTAAACACAACGGCAAAATGAGGGTGATACTATACACCTCTGCGCAACTCTCAGGGGAATACAGACGTGATGATAAGTAATGTGTTGTTATAATATCAAGCTTGTATTTAACGAATCGATAGCCTGAGCGTACTATAATTAAACTATCACGTTTATATAGTTTATTATACACAATAGGAGTAGTAAAGTTATTATAACAATATACTCACCTCCGCACTCAAACACATTAATGAAATATTAACTAACGTTTGCTTAAAAATTCCCAGTATAGATATTATACTAGCCACTGTTAAGTAATCGTTAGTTAATGACCCATTAACCTTCACGAGTGTGGCTGATAGTGATGTAATTAAAGGTGCAATGACGGTCTATCTTCCAGATAACATTTGGGCTAGACAGGAAAAAGGGTTTTTATTTAATGGTGGTAGTCCGTAAATTTATATATAAAAATATTTATAAATATATATGTCCAAGAATAAGTAATTTAGAAGACAAAGGAGGGTAGTCGACAAGATGAATCAACGTACCCGACATTATAAAAGCAGCGGGGATTCAATGTCGAACCGCCTGTATTCCTCGAAGGGTTGAGCAGAGGTATATAGTAACACCCTCATTTCGCCGTTATAAAGTCGTATGTAATAGGGGGCGAGCCTATTGCCATCAACCGGGCACAAATCCAAACTCCGGGCAGTTACTGAGGAATTCCACACGGAAAAACCTATTAATGGGTACTTCGCCCGACCTGGGAATCGAACCCAAGATCTCACAATCAGCAGTCGCTCTTGCGACCACAAATAATAATTTTGCAGTATATTCAAGGAACAGTTGGTTTTTGCAGTCCGTCTACGGGTTATAATCTCTAAATCGCCTCTTAAAACACCCTCATTTTAATTATTCATCATAATTTTACTGCTATTCCATTAAATTTCATTAAATAATTATTATATTCTCCTAAAATATTGTTTTACTGAAGTTTAAAGCCGAACTTACGATAGCCGGAACGTCTTGGAGTGAATTATATATAATAACATTATTTCAGGATAAAGTCGACGCACTGGCCTGATAAAAGGGCCTGTTCTATATTCGGATGACATACATAATTCGGTGTACACGATTTTTACATCTTTTGACTGGTACTGATGGAGGTTCAAATCCCAGGTAAGGTTTAAAAAGGGAACGCAAAACTGAAACAGATGGCAGCACGTGTCTGTTAGTACTCTTCTTCTTCTTCTTCCTGCCCTTACCCCACACTAGGTGGGGTCGGCACAACATGTATTTCATAAATCCATGTTGTTAGAGGTTTTGGCTAATTGTTTTATGACCGGCCGCCTGCCTGACATCAACCCTCCTTGGAAATACTTATTTGGAATACTGGGTGACCCAATGGCTGTTGGTACTCATAACAACTAATTAGAACGTGTTTTAATTGACACTAGCTGTGTCCTCACGGCTCCGCCCGTAGCCTATGTTACTCAGTGATAATGTAGGTTTCTAATGGCAAAAGAATTTTTGAAATCGGTCCAGTAGTTTTTAGGTTTATTCGTTACTTACAAAAATACAAATCTTTCCTCTTTATAATATTAGTATAGATTAGCAATAACGTCAAATATAATTTAAAAGCATCAAATACAAGGTGTAATCGAAATCATATAATTCCTTCAAACCTCGTGATGTACTGCTGACATAGATTAACCCTGCACGGGATACATTCAGATTAAATAAAATAAAAAATACAAAAAGTAAACATGTGTTCTTAACGTGAGGCATTTTAGCGCCCCGAGTTAAATGACCGCGTGACTAGTGATAGCCGCGCAATTCACTCGGGATTGAGATAATATTAGGTCCCCACCTATGAAATCAGCGTTTTGTATGGAGAATTTTAAAGAAGTTGCATTTTTCATACTAACATTTTCTTAATTTATTTAACAACTATGAACACTGATGTTTTAAAACTTTTATGCACTAATGTTTAAAAACTAAGATAACGTATGCCACTTAGATTATGCGACAAAAATCAGTTTTGGCTAAGTTAAAACAAAAATAGTGTTCATTTCTGCTAACAAAAAGAGGAGGCATTTTTAAGTTATTTTTTATGTTTAGAAAACTATAAATAATAAGGTTTTTTTACTATTGGTAGTTGTCTATGATGGTCATTATTCGATATAATATCAAGCAATTGATTAATATTTTAAATCATAGAAGTGACGAGGTTCTCTATTTGTGAGAAAAAAACGCCAATTTCATAGGTAAGGACCTAATACATTTTTGAGCATTATTGTTTACATAAATTCCCTATTAAATATTTAATAAAGGCATGGAAAAGATTTTTGTCATCCTGGCAACTAAATTAAACTGCCATTGTCACAAGTTTCGTCAATTTGGCATTCCATGATTCCACAGGAGAGTTAGTCGAACAGTAATAAAATTCACATTTTCTGAAGTCCAGAGCATCTTTAGTGTTTAAAATTCAAACAAGAATCACGTAGATAAATGTGCCCAGAAATCCTTGAATATTAAATTTAAAAAACTTTAACCCCTCCTTTTTTGAAGTTTGTTAAAAACCATGACATTTCTTAAGTAAACAAAAACCGGCCAAGTGCGATTCGGACTCCCGCACGAAGGGTTCCGTACCATTATCTATATAAACGGCAAAAAAAAAACACCTTTGTTGTATGGGGGCCCCCCTTAAATATTTGTTTTATTTTAATTTAATTATTTATTTTTAAAGTGAATAGATAATTAAATATTCTGTGAATATTTCAAGCGTCTAACTGTTGCCGTTATCAATATCGAGCAAAAAAATCACGTTTGTTGTACGGGAGCCCCCTTAAATATTTATTTTTTAGTATTTGTTGTTATAGCGGCAACAGAAATACAACATTTGTGAAAATTTCAACTGTCTAACTATCACGGTTCCTGAGATACAGCCTGGTGACAGACGGACGGACGGACGGACAGCGGAGTCTTAGTGATAGGGTCCCGTTTTACCCTTTGGGTACAGAACCCTAAAAATTGACGATGAAACAATCAGACCATAATACTCTTTTCCAAAATATGGTATCTCTAGACAACTACGCAACTGGTCCCAAAATTAAAAGTAATTGCCCGTTCTTGCCCGTTCACACAGCGGATCCGTTTTAACGGATCCGTCGGTACTGGATGTGTTGTTCACATCTGTACCGACGAATCCGTTAAAACAGTCCGATGAAAACGTATCCGAGGTCACACAGCGGATAGATAGATATACTTTATTACACACTAAAAGAAATAAAACAGAAGGAATACACATAATTAGGAACAGTACAAATGGCGGTCTTATCGCTTAAAGCAATTTCTTCCAGACAACCATTGGATGGAAAGAATTGTTAAGAAAAATATAAAGGGCAGTTTGCAGCGTACAATTATGTAACCTACTAAAAACCGGGAATCAACTAAATAATAGGTATAAATACATATAATAACACAAATAATTATATAATTACAATACATATTTTAAATATATATATACATATGCATACTCAAATAGGGTGCATACATAATTAATTATACATAGGTACAGATAATTAATAATTAGCGGATCCGCTTTAACGTATCTGCTAAAACAGATTGACAGTTTTCCCGGGATCGGGAATTCGGGATAAAAACCCTAGAAGGCACCCATACTTCTCCATACATCTTCATGTACGGATCCGTTTATTATACTGTTCCGGCATCCAGTTTTTGATTACCAAAACGGAATATGTAAAAATGTCGGACCAGTATTTTTTTACTGGATTCGGAATACTGTCGTGTATGTGAACTCGCTCATACAACTACAGGCGCCATCACCAAAATAAAAACGGATCCGCTAAAACGGATCCTGTAAACAGTTTCTGTGTGAACTAGCTGTAACTTGAACCACCAGATATTAATGAAGATTAGCCGGAATTAGGCTGAACTGTGTCAGCAGAGTTAAAGTCTAAGTGCTACTTAGCGAACGCCATAAAATTATGCTTATTAAGTTATATTAGGTCAGATCTGGCACACTGACCTAAGAATGGTGATAGGCCGGAGTTAGGGGTTGAGAATAACATTGAACGTATTGATTTTGAGGTTAGGCATGTATTTACGGTTATTTCGCTCATCAGAATATTATGATCAGAATTATTGTCTTGTATGGATCGGAATGTTGGCCCACAGAAGGGATAAATGAAAGGCAATGTGTGGTGTAACGCGAATGGATAGAATTAGAAATGAGTATGTAAGAGGAAGTCTGAAATTTGCGCCGGTGACTGAGAAGTTGTGTGGTAACCGGTTGTCATGGTATATGATGAGGAAGAATGAGGAACATGTTGTGAGGAAAGTTTTGAGTATGAATGTGGATGGTTATAAGATTAGAGGAATACTAAAGAAACTATGGATGGATGGTGTGAAAAATTATATGGGTAGAAAGGAGGTAACTACTGAGATGACGGCTAATGGAGATGTAGGTATGGAAGAAGAAGACATACTGTATTACTACTGTATTCCCCGAAGAGTTGGGTAGAGGTGTATAGTAACACTCTCATTTCGCCGTTATGTTTAAGTCCCTTGTAGAGAGCGAGTCAATTGCCATCAACCGGGCATAAATCCAAACTCCAGGCTGCTACTGAGGAATTCCACACAGAAAAACCCAATAACACTTTGCCCGACCTGGGGATCGAACCCAGGACCTCACGATCAGCAGTCGCGCTTGACCAACGAGGCAAATATTATTTGATTTTAATCTACAATACCTACTTATGTCAAACGTAACAACGAGCTTTCCCTCTAAAGGATGATTTCCACCAAACGGCTCGCATCGCATCGGATCGGAACGGATTTTACAATCTTTAAACGATATTAAATCGTGTACACAGTATTTAAAGTCTATATTACCAAGCCGCGCACAGCAGCTTAACCGCAGGCGTCGCCGAAAGTATGCTGCGCCGCACGATCGGCTCCGTTCGCCTGTCGTCGTATCCAACACGGTAGGAATAAAACTATTTGACTAGGCGCAGAAACGGATACGTTCGCAAGCGACGGTATGGAGCCGATCGTATGCGTCGAAATCCTGCAGGACGCCATCGGCTGTCGCCGCATCCGTTCGTATCCTTTCGATCCGATACGATGCGAGCCGTTTGGTCGAAATCATCCTTTAACTCTACCTACCATTTTCCCCTGGAAACCTCCAACCTGTTTTTATAGGTACCACGCAGCCGAACACGTCCCGACAAAAGCAATATTTCAAACAAAGTCGAGGGTAAACACTAGTTAAAAAGTTGCCAACACTTGGCCAATTTAACTTGGCTAACTGCCCCACTTTGGACGGTTGTTTCGAGTGTTGCTCAAGGAAGTTTGTCACACCGTAGTGTAACGTGAGGGTAAATAAGTGGGTGAATTATTTACTGTTCGGTGTGAGGTGAGTTTTAAGTAGTACTCGGAAGAGGCACCGTGTCTCTTGCTGTGGGTGTTGCAATAGGTCACAGCCGACTATCCAAGGAGGCGTCACATAATGCAACATCACGGCTTTTACTTCCCAAAGGGTTCGACAGAGGCGTTTTAGTGCACCCTCGTTTCGCCAGTTATGTTTAAGTCCCATATAATAGGAGGCGAGCCCATTGCAGTTAACCGGGCACAAATCCAAACTCCGGGCCGCTACTGAGAAATTCTTAATGGAAAAACCCAATAACATTGCCCGACCTGGAAATCGAAACCAAGACCATATGCTCAGCAGTCGCACTTGCCACTACTAGACCAACGAGACACGTCACTAATATAGCCAAATATTCAAACGCTACTGAATTTTAAGTTGCTTTTAAGTCTCGTGCTGTCACTGTCACTTTAAGGCGAAGTGACAGAGACAGCACGAGATTAATGGCAACTTTTAACTGAGTAGTGTTTTAGTATTTAGCCATAAGGCCCGTATTAAATACAACTCTCGTTTGAAAGTGTGTATGACATGACTTGAGAGGAGGATAAAAAAAATAAAGTTGTTAAATGTATGAAACTACTCTATCTTCCTTTCGTGTGGTTAGTGACTAACCTGGTGTCAGAGTTTATGCCGCTCATGGGCCTGAAACTTGCACCCATATTCTAAGATTCTATTTCTCCAAAACTTACTCGACTCAGAACGGCCTCGAGAACACCTTTAAAATTGTATTCTTAGTCGCAATTTCGAGTGAACTTTGAGGTTCCTCGACGGAGTCATTACGTCATAATTTAAATTATCTGCATCGCGCAAATAACGATGTGATAAATAGTTGTAAGGATTATCGTAAGCATATTCAAATACAAATTAAACCCAAAAGCGGGCCTGCCTTTCAGCGTCGATAGGGAAACGGACTCTACGCGGATCGCAAATGTTTTTAAAGATCACTTCAGGGTTCGGTCTCAAATATCGCCCGGGCGCAGTGTGTCTGACGCTGGGTCCTGTATGTGTATGTCGGAGACTCCTCTTCGTTTTACAGCTAAGGAAATCACTAAAGTCATCAAGAGTCTTTCCCGAGGCAAGTCTCCCGGACATGACGGACTAGGCGTCGAACATCTTTTGCATGCAGGGCCACACATCTCCCGAGTGTTGGCAATGTTGTATACTTTCTGTATACGGCATTCATATTTACCGACGGAGTTAATGGAGACTGTTGTGGTCCCTGTTGTCAAAAACAAGACTGGTGATATTTCAGAAAAACAGAATTACAGGCCAATTTCGTTGGCCACGATTATCGGTAAGGTGCTTGATGGTCTGCTTGAACTTCAACTCAGTAAATACATAAAACTGAATGATGCGCAGTTCGGTTTCAGAACCGGACTCTCAACTGAAAGCGCTATACTGGCGCTCAAGCAGACGGTTAGGTACTATACAGACAGAAAGACTATCTATGCGGTCTTTCTTGACCTCTCTAAAGCTTTTGACCTTGTCTGCTACGATAACCTGTGGGCCAAGCTAGCGAAGTTAAATGCACCTAGTGAGCTAATTGGCCTATTCCAATTTTGGTACAATAATCAGATTAACCGGGTTAGGTGGACGGACAGCTTTTATGACCCATATAAACTGGAATGTGGTGTTAGGCAGGGTGGACTGACATCGCCTATATTGTTTAATTTGTATGTTAATCAGTTGATTGAGGAGCTCAGCAGCGCAAATATCGGTTGCTCCATTGATGGTCTGACGGTCAATAACCTGAGCTATGCGGACGACATGGTGCTGCTGGGTCCAACAATTAACGCGATAAGAAAACTGATATCGATTTGCGAATCATACGCAACCTCGCACGGCCTTGCTTATAACATAAAAAAAAAGTGAGTTCATCGTATTCAAAGGGAGAAACAGATTACCGTCAGAGGTTCCTCCTATTACACTTAATGGAATGCCTTTAAATCAAGTCTCTCGTTTCAGGTACCTAGAACATGTGGTAACGGAGGATCTCTCTGAGGACGCAGACATGGAGAGGGAGCGCAGGGCGTTGGCGGTCCGTTGTAATATGATAGCCCGCAGGTTCGCACGCTGTACAAATGATGTGAAGATCACTTTGTTTAGGGCCTACTGCCAATGTTTTTACACCTGCAGCCTATGGGTGAAATATGCGCGGCGGACCTACAACGCCTTGCGTGTCCAGTACAATAATGCCTTCAGGGTAATGTTGGGTTTGCCTCGCTACTGTAGTGCGTCTGATATGTTTGCACGTGCGCGAACAGACGATTTCTATGCTATATTGCGTAAAAGAGTCGCCTCAGTAATGAGCAGAGTGAGGGAGGGCCCCAACATTATCTTGAAGACATTGAGTGGCAAAGTCGACAGTCCCTTCCTTGGACATTGGGTGGATACTCATTTGTCTACGCGGTGTCCGTTTGTAGGGGTGCGGTCGGGGTGAAGTTGTGGTCGGTGGATGTAGCTCTGACCTACTTTAGTTTTAATTATTTATGTTTTTCCATTGGCCACAGCCTTACCACAGTTGTGGGCAACTCCAACAGATTCTCAACACGTCATTGTACTGAATGCGCTGGGCGTTGTGGGCCTGCTGCGTATACCTGACCCACGGGCTGCACGAGTAAAATGACTGGCAGTATGCCCTGAACAGAGTCAGCTTTACTTCTGTAGTACATTGTGCAAACCTGCGAGCAAGCATGTTGCCTCTGGTTGCCGGTGCCCTACGTTCCCTGTCAATGTCCTGGTCATCTGTGAGACTATCTGTGACCACGTGTCCGGGGTATTTGAAACGAGTGACGACTTGGAGCGGTATCCCTCGTAGCGTTAAAGGTGGAATATTCGCGGGAGTCTTATTGCGCGCTTTGAATACCATTACTTCGCTTTTGGTAACATTATACCTCAGCCCGTGAGTCTCCGCATACCCCTCACAGACCGCCATAAGTTTTCTCAAACCACAGATTGACGGGCTGAGCAGCGCCATGTCGTCGGCGTAGCTTATATTGTTTATCGTTTGTCCATCGACGAAGCAGCCAACCCTAGTGCAGCTCAGCTCACCAATCAAACTGTTTATATACGGGTTGAATGGACTGGGCGGGATCGGTCCACTCTGTCTTACACCACAGTTCAGTCCGTAAGAAACGGATTTAGAACCTGCCCACTGAACATAATTCTTTTGGTTTGAGTACCAATTTTTCAGAATAGGTACTAATGAGTTCAGCGGGTAAGTCCGTTTCATTATTATTAAGATATTTTTGTAAGTACTTATATTATAATTTACCAACATATGGATGTACCTTGTCCGAAATAAATTTGATTGATTGATTGATTGATATTTGATAAAGTCTTCAAAATTAATTTTTGTTACATACGAACTTTGACACTTCCTTCCTTAAGGTAGGTTCCGAGGTATCTTGAGGTTGACAGATGATTCCTTATCTCGACTGAGGAAAAATCTCGAGTCGAGGACGTTTATGTCAACTATAACTACCGACGGTAGTGAGAAAAACTGAGTCGAGGTGGAGTCGCAAAATATCTCTCAGGCATGCCGGTTTCCTTACGTTGTTTTCCTTCACCGTTTGTAAGCAAGTGATAATTATGCAACACGCACATGAATCCGAAAAGTCAGGGGTGCATGCCTTGGGTTCGGGCTCGAGACCCATCAGTTGGTAGTCCGACGGTCACACCACTAGGCTATCACTGCTATACTACTCCATAACAGCGCCAGGAGCCAACTCCTAGGCCGCCATCTTGATTTTTTTATTAACACGGTCTTTAAGGAACATAGCGTTGTCTTGTCTGTTACAAGAAACTGTGACCATCAACCAATTATAGTCCGCGCGCAAGTGCTAGTCTCCTCCTGAGGTATGTGAGCGGCAGGAGGGGGGTGCGCGTGGTAGACAAGACAAAGCAAACTGACAGAGCGCGTCTATTGTTTCGCACCCCCCCCCCTGCCGCTCTCATACCTCAGGCGGCGACTAACACTTGCGCGCTGGCTATAAAATAAAAAACTCATATGACCGAAACTCGAGGGGTTTACTAGAGTAGCCACTGAAGAGTTCCACTATCCACCTCCTGGCTCCATCATCATATCAGTTCCAAGATACCAAATTATAGTATTGTCATCCGAACTACATAAATATACAAAGTTTCATTTCGATACGATAATTAGAAGTAGGTTAAAGTTGACTTCCAAGATTTTTCTACATTGTTAGTTAGTTACAACTGAAGCTAATTCAATTCAATTTATTTATTGCAGATAATAAAAATCCATAATTTTACATAAAAGCAAAATAAAAACATACCTAAAGAAGAATTTAAAAAAAAAAATACAAAATTTCAAAACATTATAAAGCGTGTAAAAATCTCATAAGGCAGTCATATAAACCGCTGTACACTGAAGTTTGTTTTTCTTAATTGAGAATTTTACGCGACTGCCGAGTTTATTAACAGTACTAAGATATCATAAAGTTGAAGTATGTATAACATTTTATATAGCTACAGCCATTATTGACCCGGCTTTGTCGTTTTCTGTGCAAGAGATTGGTTCAACTTTATATCACTAGCGACCCGCCCCGGCTTCGCACGGGTGCAATGTAGATACTAATGTGGGGCATATAAACCTTCCTCTTGAATCACTCTATCTATTGCTGAAAACTGCATTAAAATCTGTTGCGTAGTTTAAAAGATCTAAGCGTACAGACAGCGGGAGCGATTTTGTTTTATACTATGTAAAGATAACATAACATAATTAGCCCATTACAGTCATATTGCCTGGTACAGGCTTCTTCTCAGAATGACCTGGTGCGGGTTGGCAGACTACACACACCATCGAGAACTTTATGGAGCCCTCTCAGGTGTGCAGGTTTCCTCACCATTAACGCACATGAATTTGAAAAGTCAGAGGTGCTGGCCGGGATCGAACTCAAACCCTCCTGCATGGAAGGCTTGCGTTCAATCGCTAGGCTATCACTGCTGTAATATATACAAAGAAAAAATAATTTAGATAACTTGGATAAAAAAAACATTAAAAAAAATAGTTATGAATTACTAATTTAGTAACAGGTGGTGGTAGCCTAGTGGTGTGACCGTCGGACTGGCAAGTCATAGGTCTCGAGTTCGAACCCAAGGCACGCACTTCTGACTTTTCGGAGTCATGTGCGTATTGTATAATTATCACTTGCTTAAAAATGGTGAAGGAAAACATCGTGAGGAAACCGGCATGCCTGAGATATATTTCTCGACGGCATGTGAAGCCAAGTCAGAGGCCCATGGGCGGCATAAACTCTGACACCAGGTTAGTCACTAACCACACGAAAATATGAAGATAGGATACGTGGTGTCATTTAATGTCTTGATGTCATCCCCACTTTGTATACCAACAGCTTTTAAGATTGTAAGCTTTAATATTCCATTAAAATTGCCTCAGTTTTATTTGTGGGCAATGAGAACATAATATTTGCTGAGTGGCCTACAAATAGGCCCACGTCAACCCGTGCGTGTCATAAAAATCGAATAAAGAATTATGTCTACTTAACCCTTCAAGGATCATGAATGAGAAGCTTTAATATGGGTACCTAATTATTTATTTTTACCCTTTTTCGGCGTCATTTCTGAAATCGTCGCTGCGCCTGCAAAATCCGCTGTTTCTTTTTTATCCGTTTTTGATGTTATTTTATAACAGTTCTCAAGCCACGTGCACCTGTAAAATCTGTTTTTTAATAATTTATTTGGTTAAGAAGATAGCAAAATAAATTATTAGAAAACGTATTTTACAGTGGCAGGCGCAGCGACGAAATGACTCTGTGTATAGTTAGTATCAAAATTAGATGATGTTTTTACGAAGTTTAAAAAAAATTGTAAATGAAAATCATAATATACTACCGACCCGCCCTTGCTTCGCACGGGTGCAATGTAGATACTAATGTGGGGCATATAAACCTTCCTCTTGAATCACTCTATCTATTGCTGAAAATTGCATTAAAACCCGTTGGGTAGTTTAAAAGATCTAAGCGTACAGACAGCGGGAGTGACTTTGTTTTATACTATGTAAAGAAGATTATGATGTAAGAATATTAAGACTAGTATTATGTTAAATCTATATACATCTTTATATATATATATATAATTCGACTGTACGTGTATATGTCACTGAACTCCTCCTAAACGACTGGACCGATTTGAATGATTTTTTTTGTATGCGTTTGGGTGGCGCCCTGGATGGTTTAGATTCACAATTGGACCCGGTAGGTCGCGCTGCTGTCGGTATGTCACCAAATTCTCCGGGCAGGACGACGTCTGTTGGGTCCGCTAGTATTATATAAAATGAATCCCTATTTTCCTTTGTCACGCCATAACTTGAGAACGACTTTACCGATTGAGGTCATATTTAAACAATTTTTTTTTTGTCGAGATGATGGTTCGTAGCTATGCTGGGATCCGATATGTGGCGCTGTAGTCAAATTTTTTACGCGGCCATAGCTGAGGGAGAATACCTAGTTAATAATTAAAATTGGTTATTATAATTCGGCTCATAATTACAAAACCTGAATTTACTTGTTTTGTGTTTGTTTTTGACTTAATTCTCAAAAACAATTAAAAACTTTTGCATCATCAAAACATTTTTTTAATTCGAAAATAATGCAAGCGATTTAAAAATGTAACCCTCATTTTGTCGCGGTGTAATTAAGGTTGAACTTTTAGAAAAAAGTTTTTAATGGTTTTTTGATACTTTTAGCTTGTTATGAGTTTGTTAACGAAATAGTTTGTGACGGCCGAGCTAGATAGAGGGTGTTATGAAAATATTTGGCTAACTTAGAAATAAAAATTAATAAACATATTGGGTGTAAAAATACTCTTAACGAAACCGAGAGCCACGTATTCTTCCCATCATTAGGACATTTTTTTGGTATTGGGCCATACCTGGGAACCGACTGGTTATGGAGATATTGAAGGTCAAAGTCACTATATTTTTGTACGTTTTTCATGAAAACTAAGTTTAAATGTTATTATTAAACATTCTTCTATACAAACATTATCAACATTTTTTAAATGTAGGCACAGACCGCTGCGTGCGCGCTTCTATTGCGTGCTACAATTAAAAACTGTTTTTTTAATACCAAAAAATAAAAGTAGTTTACCAGCAATTATTTTTGCTGAATGTTACATAGTTTTATGTACAGTATGCGTACATTTCGGCTTCGTTAAGGCTATTTTGCACCCTGTGTATTTTGTTTAAGATTTCTTATCAATATACTGCCTCGTTGGTCTAGTAGTAACAAGCGCGACTGCTGATCGTGAGAATACAGGCGTGATGTAATGTTAATTAAATAAATAAAATGTTTTGTTTAAGATTTCTTATCAATATACTGCCTCGTTGGTCTAGTAGTAACAAGCGCGACTGCTGATCGTGAGAATACAGGCGTGATGTAATGTTAATTAAATAAATAAAATGTTTTGTTTAAGATTTCTTATCAATATACTGCCTCGTTGGTCTAGTAGTAACAAGCGCGACTGCTGATCGTGAGGATACAGGCGTGATGTAATGTTAATTAAATAAATAAAATGTTTTGTTTAAGATTTCTTATCAATATACTGCCTCGTTGGTCTAGTAGTAACAAGCGCGACTGCTGATCGTGAGAATACAGGCGTGATGTAATGTTAATTAAATAAATAAAATGTTTTGTTTAAGATTTCTTATCAATATACTGCCTCGTTGGTCTAGTAGTAACAAGCGCGACTGCTGATCGTGAGGATACAGGCGTGATGTAATGTTAATTAAATAAATAAAATGTTTTGTTTAAGATTTTTTATCAACTTAAAATTGAGTTGGTTTTTAATATTTTGCCAATAATCTGTTAAAATGTTAACTGGTTAACAGTTCCCGAGATATAAGCTTGTGACAAACGGACGGACAGAAAAGAAAGAAAGAAAAAATAATACTTGTTACAGAGACGCAAATCATTAATGTAAAAAATAATAATAATCCTTACTATCAATACTTCCTTATCTTTACTTTTACTAATATTATAAACGCGAAAGTTTGTATGTATGGATTGGATGTTTGTTACTCTTTCACGCAAAAACGGCTGAACGGATTTAGATGAGATTTGGTACACAGATACACTATACCCTGGATTAACACATATGATATTATTTATCCGGGTACATCAAGTAGTTCCCCTAGGATGCGGGTGAAACCGCGGGTAATAGTCTAGTATTAAAATAAAAAAGTCAACTGCGACAAAAAGGTGACCACTCAGCATAATGCTGTGCTTTGCCAGCATATGTTTAGTAATAGGGTCCCGTTGGCACCCTTTGGATAAGGAACTCTAGAAAAAGCAATCGTGTCTGCGGTTCTTCGGCTCCTAAGTTTAATTTCCACTTCAAGCAAAGTGCAATTGAGTCTTGAAGTCGGAAACGTTTCGTTCGTATTAGACTTGATTATTAATATTCTAGCAAGCCTTTAACCAACTATGTTGAGGTCAGCTTCCAGTCTAACCAGATGCGGCTGGATACCAGTATTTTACACGGAACGACTGCCATCAGACCTCTGCAACCCAGTTAGTAGGCAATGCCGATATCCTAAAGATAGACCGGTTGTCAGACTTTCGTGCTTCTGACTTCCCGTAACGACTGTCATTGGAATTCGTATGACAACCGGGACCGACTGTTTAACGTGCTGTCCGAGGCACGGAGGGGTCTCGACGTGATAACGAACGATCACCCATCCACAGACTGACCGCTACAAGCGCAGCTTAACCTTGCAAATCGTATGATCTGCGCAATTAGACTTGATGATTGATAATGAGAAACTTGACAAATAATTAAATCGAATCGAGATCTTATCGATTCCAAACATCGATACTGGAACGAATCGATTCCAATAACACTAGTGCCGAATATATGTGACTATTTCGTTCGTACGTGTTACTAGCAGAATGTGAGGGTCCGATTCCGATCGAAACAATTGTGCGGACCCTACTCTCGTTTTATTTATTTTTGCTGACTGTACTATGAAGGAAGGGTTTTCAATTTAATTAATTACGTTATTTTTAAGTAGTTTTTATTTGTTGCTGACCACGCCCACTCGTGGGATTAGGAATGGACTCACTGAATACAAGAGACGAAACGTGGATGTACAGATTCCTGTAACAGAACACCTCTGCTTCCCCCTTTGGGGATTATAGGCGTGATTATATGTATGTATGTAAGTACAGGATGACTAGAGGAAGAGCATTTTCCTTTCCTCAAACGATTCTTAAGCTTTGAATGCACTCGCAAGTTAAATTGTGCAAGTCGACTTCTAGAAGTATTACCGACTTGCCACAAGATGTTGTGAAGTTTTTTTTATTTTTATTCTTGACTTGGTCGCGTTTGGCCCTAGTCTCACCTGATGGTACGTACAAACAGGATCTTAGATGGAGCACACGAATCCTAAGAACAGAGATATAGAGGAATCTCCTTATATCTCTCTGGAAGATTTCTCGAGGTATTCTTTCCTAGTTCACTTTGCGTGATTATGGAAGCCTCATAGGCACCTCCTATTTTTAACCGACTTCCAAAAAAGAGGAGGTTCTATGTTCGTCTGTATGTATTTGTTTTGTGTATGTTCATCGATATTTTCGCCAATTGTGAACCGATTTAAAAATATATTTTATGACTTACTAGCAGCCCGTCCCGACTTCGCACGGGTGGACATTTTTGCCGTTTTTGCAACATTTTTCATTTATGCTCCGCTCCTATATGCTGATGATGTTATATAGCCTATAATCTTCCTCGATAAATGGACTATCCAACACAAAAATAATTCTTCAATTCCAACCAGTAGTTCCTGAGATTAGCGCGTTTAAACAAACAAACTCTTCAGCTTTATAATATTAGTATAGAGAAATAACATTAGGTACGTAGGCATATAAATAAAATTACATACATATGTACCTATTTGGTTTACCAAACTAAACTAAATTATTTGTTGGATTTTCTATAAAAAAATCTCAGTCAATAATAGATTCGCATCTTATTATATGGGACTTTAAACCGTCATCGGCAAAATGAAGGTGTCCAAACAGTACACCCCTGCCTAACCCTTCGGAAAATACGTACAGTATAATCTTCCTCCTAGCCTTTCCTCAACTATGTTGGGGTCAGCTTCCAGTCTAACCAGATGCGGCTGAATACCAGTATTTTACACGGAGCGACTGCCATCAGACCTCCGCAACCCAGTTACTGGGTAATACCGATATCCTAAGGTTAGACCCGTTGTCAGATTTCCGGGCTTCTGACTACCAGCTTCGGTCAGGTATTCTTATGACACTCCGGATCGACGGTTTAACGTGGTCTCCGTGGCGGTTACCCATCCACAGACTGACCGCGGCAAGCGCAGTTTGGTTATTAGCCACGACCCCTCTCGGAGAAGATACCTATTTATCATGCTCCTGCCCTTATCCCAACTTATTTGGGGTCGGCGCAGTATGTCTCATATCATACTGCACAAATGTTTCGGCTATATTTTATGACCGGCCGCCTACCTGACGTCAACCCTCCTTGGGAATGCTTTTGCTGGTGGCAAGCACCACCTACGATCTTATTCCATCTCGGGCTTGCGGGTGCTGCATGCTTGTCAATCTTATTGCCGACAACTAAGCAGACTATGTCCTTCTTGGTGGAGTATACTTGATGTCAATATTCTGTATCGCTCCTGTCCCGCTCGTAATCTGTATTCGACATCGTTTACAATAATTCACAATAGTTCACAATTAAACAAATTAAAATTAAAAATACGCGAAAATAAATTATATAAATGTCATCTTGATATTTATATTTGGAGAAGATACCTATTATTGTACATAATTTTATCTAGGTATTTGTTATATAGTTTATATTTATTTGAAGAAGGTTATATGGTTTTCTGATATTAGTTAGACTGGTCATAAATGATTAAAAGGGAATGAAGGTTTCTCAAATAAAACGTCAGTCTGCTACCAGCTATCTGTCTTTTAATTCGGGATAATATTGTAACAATTAATTATATGTTCGCATATTTATCAGTGGCGACGAGAACCAGCGACTAAGAAAAAAAAATGGCTCACTTTGGGATTTTGTCAAGTTTTGACCATAATATTCATACTTGGCAAAACTTCAAGCAAAGAATTTTGCAATGGTACATTGCAAACGACGTTGACAATATCAAAGATCCACAGGGCGTGAAAAGACGGGCAATATTGCTGAGCACACTCACCGACAGCACCTATCAACTGGCGGCCGATTTAGCGTTACCAAAAGAACTAACGCAATATAGTTTATATTAATTTGAAGAAGGTTATATGGTTTTCTGATATTAGTTAGACTGGTTATAAATGATTAAAAGGGAATGAAGGCTTGTCAAATAAAACGTCAGTCTGCTACCAGCTATCTGTCTTTTAATTCGGGATAATATTGTAACAATTAATTATATGTTCGCATATTTATCAATATTACTGTTCGTTAGCCAATATTTTCTAATAAGTATCTCTTAATAAGAATAGGGAAAATACTGCTAATATTAATATCAGAGTATTATTTTTACCTGAAGATCACAAAGCAAGAATGGCAAAAAATATTAAATACTTACCTTTGAACCATTAAAAATCTCATCTGAGACAGAAAATATCTTACAAAAAGGACTTTTAATTTTTCGCCGACGCAATATCTTGTTAATTCTGTAAGATCTCATTACAGAGGTTAATTTGTTTTCTTACGATTCGCAGTGATACGTACCAGATCTAATTAAGAGAATAATATTTTGTGGCAAAAGAAATGTTGGCAAACCCGCGCGGGGTTAGCAACATTTTGCGAGTTCAAAATGTTTAATAAAATGTTTTGTTGTACTATGCGTACTGGAGGGGTTCACGGCTAAATACTATACTTGAAATGTTCGTTATCTTATGTTTATTTAACCTTGGGAGCAACCAAAACCAAACAACCTATATTGTTTTTTTTTTCTTTTAATTTGTTGCCCCACACTAGGATTCCTCCTGTATCGTGGGGTGCGTTTACAGACAAATAATATATCTTCACATGCACAAACACCCAGACCCGGAACAACTATCTGTAGGTCATACAAATATTTGTTCCGTGCGGGAATCGAATCCACAACCTGCAGCGCAGAAGCCAATCGCTCAACCACTGTACCAAACGTGTCGTCAATATACCTATTATATATGATTACTAGCTGTGTCCTCACGGCTCAGCCCGTAGCCTATGTTACTCAGTGATAATGGAGCTTTCTAACGGCAAAAGATTTTTTGAAATCGGTCCAGTAGTTTTAAAGTTTATTCGTTACATACAAAATTACAAAAATACAAATCTTTCCTCTTTATAATATTAGTATAGATGATAATATATCTATACTAATAAAGCTGAAGAGTTTGTTTGTTTGTTTGAACGCGCCATTCTCAGGAACTCCTGGTTGGAATTGAAAATTTATTTTTGATATGGATAGTCCATTTATCGAGGAAGGTTATAGGCTATATAACATCAAGCTACGACCAATAGGAGCGGAGCACAAATGAAAAATGTTGCAAAAACGGGAAAAATTATTCCTTTTGACAGCTTCCGTTGAGAGATTATCTTTAACTATCCCAAAATGTTAAAAAAAAAACCATCCAACCATGCGAAGCTGGGACGGGCCGCTAGTAATAATATACCTGAAGAACAGTAAGCAGATAAATAGCTGATTTAGTGATGTCCATACAGAAATAGTGTCGGAATTTTCCGTACCACTCCAATCGATACCGTTTTTACGATGCCTGCAAGGAAAATTATATGGGTTCCTGGTATTTTATTGTGTTGCAAACCTATGTGTTTGAAGTTCTTGTGATTTATAGTGTATATTGGCAAGAGTTTAGAGAAGTCTGTAGGTATTATTAGCGTTATTATGAACTAGGTACTTTTGAGTTATTGTGCATTTTAATAGTTGGTTGTGTAGTTTCTTTTGCTAAAAGATATTTACACGGATGCCGTGACTTTTACGATATTATAATATATAATACATACATACATAAACTCACGCCTTTTTCCCATGGAGGTAGGCAGAAACTATAGAACGCCACATGCTACGACCCTTACATACCCCTTTCGCTTTATCCACATTCATACATCTTGTCATACACGCACGCCGGTTGAGAGTACTACGCACCTGACCTTTGTGAAGAACATCACCAATAAAATCGATGTATGTCCTTCTAGGACGTCCTCTACCGGCGTTTACATTGACATCCGCCTTATAAATTCCTTTTGTTAGTCGCCGTTCACTCATTCTCTCAACATGACCAAGCCACCTAAGCATACTCCTTTCAATTTTTGTCACTACATCGTCGTTTAAACCGCAACTTTGTCTAATCTCATCATTCCTCAATCTATCATCCAAAGTTACACCGCACATACTTCGCAAGGAACGCATTTCCACGGCGTTTATTCTACTTTCATGCCTCTTCTACCACGACCATATAATATTATACTATAATATTGAGTATATATCGTTGGTCTAATGGTGGCAAGCGCGACTGCTGATTGTGAGGTCCTCGATTCGATCCCCAGGTCGGGCAAAGTGTTATTGGGTTTTTCCGACTGGAATTCCTCAGTAGCAGCCCGGAGTTTGGATTTGTGCCCGGTTAATGGCGAAAGGTTGACCCCTATTACATGGGACTTAAACATAACTGGTGAAACAAGGGTGTATTAAAAACACCTCTGCCGAACCCTTCGGGGAATATAAGGCGTGATGTTATGTTATATTGACCTAATAAAGAGACAATAATGATATGATGTGATTAGACAAAGTTGCGGTTTAATAGATGATGTAGTGACAAAAATTTAAAGGACTATGCTTAAGAGTAGTTTGGTCATGTTGAGAGAATGAGTGAACGGCGAATAACGAAAGGAATTTATAAGGCATAGCGACACGTCCCGGCTTCGCATGGGTGGACATTTTTCCCGTGTTTGCAACATTTTTCATTTATGCTCCGCTTCTATTGGTCGTAGCGTGATGTTATATTATAGCCTATAACCTTTCTCGATAAATGGACTATCCAACACAAAAATATTTTTTCAATTCCAACCAGTAGTTCCTGAGATTAGCGCGTTCAAACAAACAAACTCTTCAGCTTTATAATATTAGTATAGATAATATGTCAGTGTAGAGGACGCCTTAGAAGGACATAGTATCGATGTTGTTAGTGATGTTCTTCACAAAAGACAGGCGTAATACTCTCAACCGACGTGCGTGTATGACAAGATGTATGAACGTGGTCGAAGCGAAAGAAGTATGTAAGGATCGTAGCGTGTGGCGTTCTATAGTTTCTGCCTATCCCTATGGGAAAAAGGCGTGAGTTTATGTATGTATGTAAAGATACTAATGAAAGTCTACTTTCTTAGGTAATTGCTTCAAGTATTGCATGCCGCTATTGTTATGTAGACCTATCAATGTCAAATTACTCAATCAAAGTGTCAATGTCTAATACATTAGTCAGTAATTTATGGTATGTTATAACATAATATAACATCACTCCTGTATTTCCCGAAGGATTGGGCAAAGGTGTATAATAACACCCTCATTTCGCCGTTACGTAATAGGGAGTGAGCCTATTGCCATCAGCCAGCCACAAATCTAAACTCCGGTCTGAGGAATTCTACACGGAAAAACCTAATGACACTTTGCCCGACCTGGGGATCGAACCCAGTGATGTATTCGCGGTCGAATGGAAGACGATCTTGTCAGTATGTTTGGGAGTATTGAGCGTGTGAATGTCGTTAAATGGTTTAAATACATATACAATGTATTACATAATTCCCCATGAAAAATGTAAATAATCAAGTAGTCTTTTATGGTTGTTGTCATTTAACTCTCAGAGGAAATTAAGTAAGAATGTAAATAACTTTCTGGGTAGTCTACTCTTTAGTTTTAAGTTTTCAGGGTTTCGTTTCAATGATGGTTATTTTATGTTTTATCCAAATTATTATTTTTTGGGTCATACAACGGTTTTTTAAATATTGCCAATAGAATATTTACAAGGGATCTTTTAACCCCCTAAGCTAGGTAACACGTTGTATATCTTTAACTAATGTAATTGGCCAATGGCCGTTTTATTTTAAAGTAAAATAAATAAATAAATAAAACCCAGGACCTCACGATCAGCAGTCGCGCTAACCACCACAAGACCAACGGGGCAGTTGTATGTTGGTATGATTTAAAGCTAATTAAATCACAATATACCTAATGTTGTAATTTAATTGTGTACATTCAGTGACTCCTGTTGCTAAATGTACAAAGTTTTGACAGGTCTACATTCGCTGTGGCGCCACCTGGTGTCGATTTAAGAACTACTCAAAAAATGCTGTCATAACTTCGTTCATACTACGAAGTTCATCTTGGAGGTTTTAACTCATTAAAAATTTACTATTAAGGATGACTTCCACCAAACGGCTCGCATCGCATCGGATCGGAATGGATTTTACAATCTTTAAACGATATTAAATCGTGTACACAGTATTTAAAGTCTATATTACCAAGCCGCGCACAGCAGCTTGACCGCGGGCGTCTTCCATGACACGCGATCGTAGCCAAGTATGCTGCGACGCGCGGTCGGCTCCTTTCGCCTGTCGTCGTATCCGATCAGATCCTTTCGGCTGTCAACACGGTAGGAATAATACTATTTGACTAGGCGTAGAAACACATACGTTCGCAAGCGACGGTACGGAGCCGATCGTATGCGTCGACATCCTGACGGATGCGATCGGCTGTCGCCGCATCCGTTGGTATCCTTTCCGATGCAATGCAACGCGAGCCGTTTGGTGGAAATCCTCCTTCACTGACCATTAAAAACAGGGATCATAAACATTTTACTGACGACAAAATATTTTCTTTTATAAATATGTCAACAAACAAGATGTTGCCACTCTAAGCGCGTACCACTTATTTTTCACGGTTCCACAACTGTCGGAAACTTTTTAAGTATTTTTACTCTGGTAACATTGTTATAACTCCGCTTAGAAGAATAAGAAGTACAGTGGAGGACAGAAAAAAATGCCAAATAAAATTTTATTTGTTTTTATGTGAATTTTTATGATTGTGAGTTTTATTTCCCGGTTAAACAGAATAACACTTCGGCAAATTATAGTGGCGGACAGAAAAACAGCTGAATAGATATTTTTCTTTTTATGTTCTTTAGATCATCATCGTGATGTACTTACCGTTTCTATTTTATTACTGTATTAGCTGAACCCGACTGCCTCGTTGGTTTAGTGGTGGTAAGCGCGATTGCTTGCTGATCGGTGAGGTCCTGGGTTCGATCCCCAAATCGGGCATTTTTCGTGTGGGATTCCTCAGAGCAGCTCGGAGTTTGGATTTGTGCCCGGTTGATGAGAATAGGCTCGCCTCTTATTACATGGGACTTAAACATAACGGCGAAATGAGGGTGTTACTATACACCTCTGCCTAACCCTTCGGGGAATACAGGCGTGTTATGTTATGTGTAATTGAACCCATGTCTCGCAAGTTCTAACACTTTAGGGTGGCTAGTCAACCCTCAACTAGCATGTGCACATAAAATTTAGCAGGCGTGTACTTACGGGAGGATAAAGAATAACACTTGTAACCGTACACTATATATATTTAATAAAGAATTTACAAAGAGTACAAAGAGAAGAACAGGGCGTGGTTCATACAATGCGAGGAGTCCAGGGTCTTCTTGAGCAGGTGTGTCACTTAACTGGGCAACTGCAGCGGCGCGAGAGGGCGATCTGCAGTGTGCCCGACCTTTTATAGACCCGGACCCACGCCAGTCAGCCACCACCCGTCACAAAGTTCACAGAAAAATCTTAAATAATTCTTTAGTTGGTTTATACAAGGTTAGTCAGAAAGGGGGTACTAAGCCGAAAGGGTGTCAAAGTACCCATAATAAGGGATAACTTTTGTTCTACAATTTCCCCCAAAACTCGATAGTTTAAGAGAAATAACTTTTCAAAGATTTCGTATAAAATATGCTAAAATCTATCTGTCCATAGCTATAATCAGCTGTTTTTACAATTTAGGTCACATTTGGGGTCACGGATTAGAAACTTAATTTTCTGAATTCATAACTAAAGCATGTATGTTTTTTTTTTTAAAAAAAACTAAAATAAAAATATTTTTGCATGATAATAAAAATGATCGAGTTTTGAAATTTTAAAATTTGCTTTAAAATAGTCATCAGTGATACTTTAAGTGGCCCGCAGCTTAGTACCCCCTTTCCACCTAAGCTTGTATATCACCCAAAGCCAAGATAAAGTAACCATTCAATTGAGGTAACACCCAACGTTCCAAACGGAATGCCCAACCATCAGTCACTCTGTGGCTGGATTCTAACACAAATCAATCAATCAACTTGGACCGACGCTGTTCACTACCGGGCAAAGATTGGTCTAAAACAAAGATATTATTTCCATAGTCACTATGCTGAGAGAGTGGCCAGCCACAGAACAAGCCAGCCATTATGCACCGTGCTTATCTTTTCGTGTGGTTAGTGACTAAACTGGTGTCAGAGTTTATGCCGCCCATGGGCCTGTGGCTTGGCTTCACATGCCGTCGAGAAATATCTCTCAGGCATGCCGGTTTCCTCACGCTGTTTTCCTTCACCGTTTTTAAGCAAGTGATAATTATACAATACGCACATGAATCCGAAAAGTCAGAGGTGTATGCCTTGGGTTTGAATTGGAGACCTATGACTTGGCAGTCCGATGGTTACACCACTAGGCTAACATATATGCACGGGTTTAGCTTGTGTATTACCGAACTTGGATTTTTTGCTTTGTTGACACTGTGTTTTCTGTGAAAGATAATTAATTTTATTTTACACTAGCTGTGCCCGCGACTTCGCCTGCGTAGAATTCGGATGGGTTTTAAATTTTTGCGCGGAACCCTAATTATATTTCTTTATCTAAAATACTAGCTGTGTCCGCCCGTAGCCTATGTTACTCAGTGATAATGTAGCTTCCAAACGGCAAAATAATTTTTGAAATCGGTCCTGTAGTTTATTCATTACATACAAAAATCCAAAAATACAAATCTTTCCTCTTTATAATATTATTAGTATTAGTATAGATAAAAGTAGATTAATTTACTCCTTATAACATTAGTTACCTATCCGCCATTAAAAGTTCCGTCAAAATCGGTCCAGCCCTTTCGGAGATTAGCCGAAACAAAGAAACAGATAAAATTTTTAAAATTGTTATTTTCTTGTAAGTACCATACTGTACTTTCATGTGCATTTAGCACAGATTACCCTCTGTGGCATTTAGTGAAAACCTGTTATTTTGATATTACAAACATTCACTTGAATTTTATTTATTTGTATAGATAAATCATTACAGGCGCTTACAAAATGTCAAATTGCTCGGTTCCAATTTTTCGTTACCTATGGAAAAGAGCCGGCAAGAAACTCCATGGTAACTCTTTTAAAATAAATATATTTAACAATAAGGGGCGAGTCTATCAACCGGGCACAAATCCAAACTCCGGGCTACTACTGAGGAATTCCACACAGAAAAGCAATAACACTGCCCGACCTGGGGATCGAACCCAAGACCTCACGATCAGCACTCGCGCTTGCCACAGACCAACGAGGCAGTCGAGGCGTTACTATACACCTCTGCCCAAACCCTCGGGGAATACAGGCGTGATGTTATGTTATCTTTAGAAATTTGATTGTGTTATGAAGATATCATGAAGATAATTATAATTAGAAGAGACTAGCTGTGTCCTCACGGCTCCGCTCGAGTAAGAAGTTTTATTCCAGTAATAAATATAGCCTATGTTACTCAGTGATAATATAGAGCTTTCTAACAGCAAAATAATTTTTGAAATCGGTCCAGTAGTTTTTAAGTTTATTCGTTACATACAAAAATACATATCTTTCCTCTTTATAATATTAGTATAGATTGGCTTAACCACACACCCCGTTAATGAGGTTCCTGGGAAGTCACTTGTGCAGAAGGAATTAATGATAAACACCCTTATCGTCAACGTAGTCTTTAGTCTTATAATAAGCTTTTTAATAAGAACACGTTTTATATGGGTTTGGAACTTTCCCTCGGCAAGATCTGTTACAGACTCTGCCAGGTATTATAATTACGTGTACCGCTTCCTAGAAATTATTGTTCATCTAAATTTTGGTTCAGGTATACCGGGTTGTGTTATGAAAATACATCTATCTATACTAATATTATAAAGCTGAAGAGTTTGTTTGTTTGTTTGAACGCACTAATCTCAGGAACTACTGGTTAGATTTGAAAATTTATTTTTGTGTTGGATAGTCCATTTATCGAGGAAGGTTATACACCATATAACATCACGCTACGACCAATAGGAGCGGAGCATAAATGAAAAATGTTGCAAAAACGAGAAAAATGTCCACCCGTGCGAAGCCGGGACGGGCCGCCAGTACCTACATAATATGTGGGGTACATACCTACACCATACCATTTATTTATTCATGTTATAAATTTACACAACACATTTATATACAAACTACATAGCCAAGGTTAACACGAAGTAGGAACTCTTTCCTCCGCAAGACAGAACAAAAAGAAGAATTAATAACGTCAGCTCCTTGTCGTGTACCATTAATCTGTGATACACCTATGACCGTCACTAATATCGAGCAAAATATAATTATATAATAACTAGCGGCCTGTCCCGGCTACGCACGGGTGTACATTTTCCACGTTTTTGCAACATTTTTCATTTATGCTCCGCTCCTATTGGTCGTAGCGTGATGTTATATAGCCTATAACCTTCCTCGATAAATGGACTATACAACACAAAAATATTTTTTAAATTCCAACCAGTAGTTCCTGAGATTAGCGCGTTCAAACAAACAAACTCTTCAGCTTTATAATATTAGTATAGATGTTACTTATGTGACGCCTTGTTTACCAAATTGTTATTGTTGTTATCATTGTGTGTGCCTATCGTATTTGACTGTACTATACAAACATAAACTCACGCCTTTTTGCCATGGGAAGAAACTATAGAACGCCACATGCTACGATGCGTGCATACTCCTTTGGCTTCATCCACATTCATACATCTTGGCTGATTGAGAGTACTACGCACCTTTACTTTGTGAAGAACATCACCAATAACATCGATGTATGTCCTTCTAGGGCGTCCTCTACCGTTTCCACTGACATCCGCCTTATAAATTCCTTTTATTAATCGCCGTTCACTCATTCTCTCAACATGACCAAATCACAAGCATACTCCTTTAAATTTTTGTCACTACATCATCTTTTAAACCGCAACTTTGAAAATGTTATGAAAATCGCTCCTAATGTTAAACTTTTTCAGTTCCCATGGCAGGTACATTTCATAATTCAAGTGGGATTATCAGAAATTACTTTAAAGCCAATCTTCTTATTCTTCTTTTCGTGTGGTTAGTGACTAACCTGGTGTCAGAGTTTATGCCGCCCATAGGCCTCTGATTTGGCTTCACATGCCGTCGAGAAATATCTCTCAGGCATGTCGGTTTCCTCACGATGTTTTCCTTCACCGTTTTTAAGCAAGTGATAATTATACACTACGCACATGAACCCGAAAAGTCAGAGGTGCGTGCCTTGGGTTCGAACTCGAGACCTATGACTTGGCAGTCCGACGGTCACACCACTAGGCTATTAGTGCTTAAAGCCAATAAAACCGGTATACTAAACGTGTGGTGCGAGCATTTTAATGATAAACCAGTTTCAACCTACAATTTTCTTCCATAAATATTCACATTTATATTTTTAAATAAACACGCCATGTTCTACGATATTTAACGTTTCTTCTATCGACGGTCGGCAGTGAAAACCTCGTAAATCCTATTTTCTTCAAAAGCGTTTTATTTGTTCTTTAGATTGATAAAAAAATGGCAAATGGCCACATTGACTGTCCTGTCGTTGCTAATCTGTCAGTACGCACAAATCTGATGAGATTACCAATATTAAATGTACCTTTTGCAATGACTAATAGGCGGAATGTTTTCTCAATAAGAAGTGCACTTAGTTTCAATAGGCTTCCTAGGGACCTTAATGTCGACTTGTTCTGCACCAGTGCGGCGTCCTTAAGACGACTTTTAGCACTTTTTTTTTTCTTTTTTTAGTAGACAAGTTTGTCTACTACTCTCTTAACTAATTATATTAACTTGTATGTACTTCTTTTATCGACTTTTTCCTTAACTATATGTGGAGGCTTGTTATTAGCAATTTTTTTATCTATTGTTTATTTCATTGGTTTGTTAGTCTGTAAGCCTTCTTTAAAATATATAAAAAGAAAAAAAAAACTCTTTATGCATGTATTAGTTCAACAAAATTTCAATTCAAATACTTCTAAGCTATCTATGACGTACGATGACAAACTTGTATTAACATTTGATCGGCCATTTTTTTCAGGAGACAGTTTTTTCTATCACTTGTAATAAAATGTATTTTACACATACGTGGTTTTCACTGCCGACCGTCGCTATGGTCTTTAATTCATGCGTTGTTTTTTTAATGCGCCGCTTACCAACCGTGCGGATCATACGATTTGCGAGGTTAAGCTGCGCTTGCCACGGTCACACCGTGGATGGTTGACCATTCGTTACCCATCAGACCCCTCCATGTCTCGGAGAGCACGTTAAACAGCCGGTCCCGGGTGTCATACAAATACCTTTGACAGTCGTTACGGGAAGTCAAGTCCGAAAGTCTGTCAACTGGTCTAAGCTTAGAATATCGACATTGTGCCCAGTAACTGGGTTGCGGAAGTCTGATGGCAGTCGCTCCGTGTAAAATACTGGTATTCAGCTGCATCTGCTTAGACTGGAAGCTGACCCCAATATACTTGGGAAAAGGTTAGGCAAAACTTAATTCTTAGTCTGCCTAGCGGTTGAATGATTGCCTTCTACGCGCAAGGGTCTGAGTTGGATCCCGGTCCGCACCTCTGACTTTTCTGAATTTGATTGTCAATTCTATATGAGCCGCTTACGAGTAGGTGTTACTAGGTAGTTTGATCTTTTTAAAGCGCAGGCCACACCGCGAGCTGGCGGGCCGGCGGGCGAGCCTTTTCATACTTCGGTTCATATCGTTCACATCGTTTGAGTCGCCGAAGTACCTACACCCATATTCTAAGACATTCCTCCAAAACTTACTCAACTCAGGACGGCCTCGAAAATACCTTCAAAATTGTATTCTTAGTCGCAATTTCGAGTGAACTTTGAGGTTCCTCGACTGAGGGGTCCTCAAATGAGTCGAGGTAGAGTGGAGTCATTACGTCATAATTTGAATTATCTGCATCGCGCAAATAACGCCGCGATAAATAGTTGTAAGGATTATCGTAAGCATATTTACGATAAAGTCTTCAAAATTCATTTTTGTTACATACAAACTTTGACACTTCCTTCCTTAAGGTAGGTTCCGAAGTACCTTGAGTTTGCCAGATGATCACTACCTCGACTGGGGAAAAATCTCGAGTCGAGGACGTTTATGTCAACTATAACTACCGATGGTAGTGAGAAAGGCTGAGTCAAGGTGGAGTCGAGTCGAGTAAGTTTTGGGGGAACGTCTTAGAATATGAGTGCTAGGCTCGGTGAAACGTTGTTCGCTCGTCCGCCCGCCAGCTCGCGATGTGGCCTGCGCTTAAGGATATCTCCAAAGAGGTCAGTTACCTTATTCTCAGTTGTCCCCCCCGGCATTCTCTCACAATAAATCCTTTTCGTTAATCGCTTCTATAAATCTGTCATTTCAGTTTTACAATGAGAATAAAATGTCCGCTATCTTTCGCTTTGATTCATATCTTTTATTGCAAAATATTAAATATTGAATCTGTCTAATCATTTCGCTGAAATTGACAATTTTAATAGAATTACGACTCGAAATTTTAATGCGAAATGTTAAAGTAAGAGACTGATTTCTTATAAGATTGTATTTTAGGTAGAAATGTTGTTAAGATTGTTATTTCCTTTCATAATTAAGCTCGTTCTCCCTAGCCTTTTCTCAACTATATTGGGGTCAGCTTCCAGTCTAACCAGGTGCGGCTGACTACCAGTATTTTACACGGAGCGACTGCCATCAGACCTCCGCAACCCAGTTACTGGGCAATGCCGATATGCTAAAGTTAGACCAGTTGTCGACTTTTCGGGCTTCTGACTTCCCGTAACGACTGGTATGACACCCGGGACCGACTGTTTAACCTGCTCTTCGAGGCACAGAGGGGTCTCGATGTGTAACTAACGAACGGTCACCCATCCACTGATTGACCGCGACAAATGCAGCTTAACCTCGCAAATCGTATGATCCGCGCGGTTGGTAATAAGCCACGAACTCATAATTTCATAATTAAGTATACTAATTATTGTACGTATGTTTGACTGAAACTAATAACCCACTTCCAAGTCAACGGTTGAAAGGCACCCAGCTATGATCAATATTGAAATGTAACCGAGAATTGAGTCGAACATTGTGAGAGAGTCGTTACGGGAAGTCAGTAGCCCGAAAGTCTGACAACCGGTCTAACCTTAGGATATCGGTATTGCCCTGTAACTGGGTTGCGGAGGTCTGATGGCAGTCGCTCCGTGTAAAATACTGGTATTCTGCCGCATCTGGTTAGAATGGAAGCTGACCCCAAGATAGTTGGGAAAAGACTAGGTAGAACATTCGCTTGTGAGAGATAGAATTGTTTTTATTTTTTGGAGATACCTACTAAACACGTATTGGTTTTCTATGAAGAGACACGCTGACCTCAGCAGTAATTAGAAAAACTACATAGCTTTTTTATCTTTCTACAGGTGATTACTTTTTTCCAATAAGAAACTTATACAATATGTAACATAATTAATGCACATCCTGAAAGTAGTTTGTTCAGAATCGTTTACTGAATCGATTTCGATGGATTGTACTGTATCCACTGAAATTGTTAAAGCTACCCATTATTTTTAAAAGCACCATGGAGTTTCTTGCCGGCTCTTCTCCATGGGAAACGACTAATTGGAACCGTGCATCTAAATTCGACTTTTCATAAGCACCTGTATTGGTTTATGTGAAATAAAAAAAAAATGATTTTGATTTCTATCATTTTTAATGTAGGTAATTTTTTATCCCAAAAATAATTAAAACTACGGAAATTAGTCACATTACCCCTGTACAGTCAAAACAAACTGAAATGAACCGTAAATCAAGGCAAAAAGACTTTTAAAAGTGTATTTTTATTTGTATTAATATAAATTCCATCATTCAATACAAAATAAAGAAAAATAAACCTTCTTTCAAGAACGTTAATTTAGTAAATAACAATGCATATACATGTTAAACTAAAATTTCAGTGTATGTATTATGATTATAACATAATATTCAAATTGGGGTGTTTTTTTTTTTATTTCAAATATTTTTCCGAGGCATTAGTTCGCCCTTCAGCGACTATGCAAGCCTCATTGTGTACGTCTTATATTATTAGATACTAAAAACATTAAATATAAAAAATCACATACATAAAAAAACAAGAAAAATATAATATCGACATCAGGGAACACAATTTCACCGACACGGACTCCCACAACAGAGGAATCAGCGACACTCCCAATCAACCACCTCCAAAGAAAGCAACAGCTGCTAACAAACCCACTGATTATGCGTGTCAAAGAAGGGCCGACCTTCTCAAAAACGCAAATTGGAGTGTTTGAGGGTGTGCGTTAATTACGTTACATGTCGCATAATCTTCAAAACTGCCTTTTATTATAACTACAATATCCGCCTAGAACTTCCTCGTTGGTCTAGTGGTGGCAAGCGCGACTGCTGATCATGAGGATCTGGGTTCGATCCCCAGGTCGAGCAAAGTGATATTGGGTTTTTCCGTGTGGAAATCCTCAGTTGCTACTGAGAAATAAGTTGTAATATGCCCGGTTGATGGCAATAGGCTCGCCACCTAAAACATGGGAGTTAAATGTAGCGGCGAAATGAGGGTGTTACTATAAAAATAAAGATAAAATTTTCAATCACTCTCAACATTTGTTATTATATCAAATTATGTTTGTAGCACTAAACATGACATAAAACTCGCAACACGTACTCGAACTATCTACTTCAAGTCAAACTCCTAGGTCTTAAAATGAGGTTTAGCTTCAGTAAAAACCATCTAGACTTTTAATAGTGTTCTTAAAACTACCTTCGAAGTTAATGTAGCACTAAAATTAAACGACTGACTTTGTTGAACTTTTCCAAATTAAGTTCTTATAATTATTTCCAAAATCTTGGGTGGGTGAATAATGGAAGAAAATAAAGTTTGTTCTTTAGTATAATATTGTGGTGTAGTTTTAACTTAAATAGACTATTATTTTTGCAATAGTCTGAAAGATACATGGATGTTATTGGTGATGTTCTTCATAAAGGTCAGGTGCGTAGTACTCTCCGTCATCTACCCGGGTCGGGAAGGATGGGGTCGGCGAGAGATTTCGTGCGGTGTCCCACAGGGTTCGGTCCTAGGGCCGCTCCTGTGGAACATCGGTTACGACTGGGTGCTGCGCGGTGCGTTCCTCTCCGGTGTCGGCGTGACCTGCTACGCCGACGACACGCTGGTTACAGCGCGGGGAGGGACACACCGGTAGGCGGCCATTTTGGCCACAGCTGGGGTTGCGCAAGTCGTCGATAGCATCCGACGATTGGGTCTCGAGGTGGCTCTGCGGAAGTCCGAGGCCCTGTGTTTCCACGGGCCCCGGAAGGGACCACCCTCGGGATCCCACATTGTCATGGGAGGCGTCCGCATCGGTGTCGAGTCGACGATGAAGTACCTGGGACTCGTCCTCGACAGCTGATGGGACTTTAGGCCGCATTTTCGGCAGTTGACCCCCAAACTAATGGGAGCAGCGGCTGCGCTTTCGCGGCTGCTGCCCAATTTGGGGGGGCCCAATGCCTCCTGCCGGAGACTCTACTCGAGGATCGTACGGTCCATGGCCCTCTACGGGTTGCCGATATGGGCGGACACCCTGACGGCCCGCAACGTCGCTATCCTGCGGAGACCGCAGCGGGCGATGGCCGTCAGGGTGATAAGGGGGTACCGTACGATCTCCTTCGAGGCGGCGAGTCTTTTGGCCGGATCCGTGCCCTGGGATCTGGAGGCGAGAGCCCTCGCGCTGAGATATCGTCAGCGCGAGGAGGCGCCTGAGCGGAACGAGCTCCGCCAGATCCTGGTGGCCGAGTGGAGGGCACGACTTGCGCAACCCAGCGCGGGGCACGCCGCAATAGCGGCGGTAAGACCCGTGATGGAGGAGTGGCTGGAGAGGCGTCACGGCGCCCTCAGCTTCCGGCTGACGCAGGTACTCTCGGGACACGGCTGTTTCGGGAAGTACCTGTGTCGTATAGGCCGGGAGCAGACGCCTGGTTGTCACCACTGCGACTGCCCCGAAGACACGGCGCTGCACACTTTGCAGGCGTGTCCAGCATGGGGGTCGCAGCGCCGCGAGCTAGTCGCGGCGATCGGCGGTGACCTTTCGCTTCCGGCCGTGGTTCTGTCCATGGTCGGGAGCGAGACTGCGTGGGAAGCCATCGCCTCCTTTTGCGAGGGGGTGATGGCGACCAAGGAGGTAGCGGAGAGGGAGAGGGAGGCCGCTTCTTCTCTCCCTTCTCGCGCTAGACGCACCGGGCGCCGGAGGGCGCGTGACGATCTCCCGCCACCCTAGTGAGTGGCCTGCGGGCGGCGGGTTGGGGAACCCGTCGCCCGACCAGTAACAGGCCCAGGGAGGATGGCGCGTTGTATCCTGCGCGCGCCTCTCGGAAGGATGTGGGGCAGGGGAGCAACTGCCCCACCATAGGAGAAGTCCACCAGAAGAAGCTGGTGGACCGAGACCTGCCGGGGTCGCGGTGCATGCAATAGCGAATCCCGTGACTCCGGCCTTAGGTCAGAAGGAGGGACACTGTGGTGGTTTTAGCCAGTAAGAGTCTGGCACACTCTCCCGTCTTCCCCAGACGGGGGATAGTCAATGAGGATTTCCCCACGCTAAAAAAAAAAAAAAGGTGCGTAGTACTCTTAACCGGCGTGCTTGTATGACAAGATGTATAAATGTGGATGAAGCGAAAGGGGTATGTAAGGGTCGTAGCATGTGGCGTTCTATAGTTTCTGTCTACCCGCATGGGAAAAAGGCGTGTGTTTATGTATGTAGTTTGAAGGCGGAGGGGGTGATTTCGATTGCGTTGTGAAAATAATCAATTTTTTTCTATCATAATATAACATATAAACTACAAATAAATAAACATCAGACCTGTATTCCCGAAAGGGTAAGGCAGAGCTGTATAGTAACACCCTCATTTCGCTGTTATGTTTAAGAACCATGTAGGGGGCGAGCCTATTGCCATCAACCGGGCACAAATTCAAACTTCGGACCGCTACTGAGGAATTCCACACGGAAAAACCCAATAACACTTTGCCCGACCTGGGGATCGAACCCAGGATCTCACGATCAGCAGTCGCGCTTGCCACCACTAGACCAACGAGGCAGTTTTATCAATGGAACAAAAATTAAAGGCTTTACAACTTACTTACTTTTTTCATTATATTTTCACTTCAAGAGGGCAACATAATAGATGATATTATTCCCTCCTTAAGCAACATGAAAATCCCAGAACACAAAAAAAAACTTAAAATACTTGATATAAGCTTCTTCTTTTCGTGTGGTTAGTGACTAACCTGATGTCAGAGGTTATGCCGTCCATGGGCCTCTGACTTGGCTTCACATGCCGTCGAGAAATATCTCTCAGGCATGCCGGTTTCTTAACGATGTTTTCCTTCACCGTTTTTAGACAAGTGATAATTATAAAATACACACATGAATCCGAAAAGTCAGAGGTGCGAGCCTTGGGTTCGAACTCGAGACCTATGACTTGGCCGTCCGACGTTCACTCCACTAGGCTATCACTGCTGACGTAAGCTGTGGACAGCTCACGTGATATGTAAAAGTCATTCATACACATTTTATTATTATTATTTCTAAGGACAGGTAGATTAAACAACTGCCCGGGTTGCAGTGCATGCTTTTGCGAATCCCGCGACCCCGGCCGAACAGTCACGAGGAGGAACACCGTTGGTCTTTAGCCGGTAAGAGTCCGGCCGACCCCCTCGCCTTCCCCGGGCGAGGGAAACCCACGAGGATTTTCCAAAGATAAAAAAAGGTATATTAAACAAATTCGCAGTGAAAATACGATACCGTCTTCCGAAAACTTTGTTCTTTAAAAAAAACTCCTTACTTCTAAGGTAACTTTAAACTTTACCAGTAGGTACCTATTTTTCTGGCCGACAGTGTATGAAATGAAATAAAGAATGCCGTCAGAATTTTTAGTAGGTGACTTACAGCCATCTCAGATTACTTTAAAAACATTGGTGGGTGTTTTAAAATGTCATCCAGTGTTATGGATGCTTTTGAAAATGGAGAAAGAATTTTGAAAGAGTATCTATTGATAGAAATATGACAAAGGTATTGGGGCGCGTGGCCGCGCGGATCATACGATTTGCGGGGTTAAGCTACGTTTAACGCGGTCAGTCTGTGGATGGGTGACCGTTCGTTACACATCAAGACCCCTCCGTGCCTCGGTGAGTACGTTAAACAGTCGGTCCCGGGTGTCATACGAATAACTATGACAGTCGTTACGGGAAGTCAGAAGCCTGAAAGTCTGACAGCCGTCTAACCTAAGGATATTGGCATTGCCCTGTAACTGGGTTGCGGAGGTTTGATGGCAGTCGCTCCGTGTAAAATACTGGTATTCAGCCGCATTTAGTTAGACTGGCAGCTGACCCCAACATAGTTGGGAAAAGGCTAGGTAGAACGAACTCTGAAGATAAACAAAAAATCACTTGTTTCATTTGTTGATACGGGACCCTGTATATACGAGTACTCACATTTGATCGGTTTTTTTGTTGCTTTACTTGTAAACACATAACACTCAAAAAATCTCACCTGCAACGATCACCACTGCCTAGATTTTTACCTAAATCTAAAATTCCTTTTGCACAAAATTCAAGGCATAAGACTCTCCCGTTATGAAGCATAATTTCCGCCTTCTGAGTAAAAATGGCTCCCTTAGAGGCACTCCGGCACCTCCGAGGCTATTACTTAGATAGCTCGATGTATCTCGAAGGTTCCAGAAAGTTCTATAGGCTATAGATAAGCTGGAATGTTCCAGAATAGCGTTATTTGTGCGTTTCGAATTCTGGGTGATATGATTTTTTGGTTGCGAGAATAGTGTTGAGATTTCGATCGCTATTGTAAAAGATATGGAATAAGGTACCTACACTTTGTTATGTCGCGTGAATTGATAAGATGAGGAAGAAATAGGTTATATACTTATCTATTTTGTGATATCGGTAGCTGGTAACACTGGACAATGTTGATAAACGAGGGAAGTCAAGATGAATCAACGCACCCGAAGTTATAAAAACAGTGGTCATTCGACGGAGCAGAGGATTCTATGACGAACAGCCGAGGAAGTCTGACCTTTTATATATGATTAGCTTGTCCTTATTTTCTGATTTTGTGTAAACTATATTGTGAACTAGCTTCTGTAACTAATCACTAACCCAAATATAAGTACTCTCAGTGGTGGAGAGTCTATGTTGGTTTCATTAACTTTATTTACCATGCTCGCAATCCTGACATACCGATATTAGCTATAACTGTAATGATAGATTCACCCCTACATGAATCTGTTGTATATATTTTATATTTGTGAAAAGCGATGGTTAAAAGAATGGTAAAGAATAAACCTATTTTCTCGTGGGTATCTTGAAAGTACTATACGACGCTGTACCTAGGAAAGTATAGGTAAAAATTGAACTATATTTGGGTCAGCTTCTAGCCTAACCAGATGCGGCTGAATACCAGTCTGACGACACGTTTGGTGCAGTGGTTGAGCGATTGGCTTCTGCGCTACGGGTCGCGGGTTCGATCCTCGCACGAGATAAATATTTGTATGACCTACAGATAGTTGTTCCGGGTCTGGGCGTTTGTGCATGTGAAGATATGAGTATGTAAACGCACCCACGATACAGAAGAAATCCTAGTGTGGGTTAAAGTTTTTAATAAAAAAGAAAAAAACTTAGACCGGTTGTCAGACTCTCGGGCTTCTGACTGGTAACGACTGTCAAAGGTATTCGTATGACACCCAGGACTGACGGTTTAACGTGCTCTCCGAGACTCGGAGGGGTCTCGATGTGTTACGAACGGTCGCCCAGCCACGGACTGGCCGCGGCAAGCGCAGCTTAGCCACGAGCCACTTCCCTCGTAAGATGGATTCTAGGTACCTACTTTAAACCTCGGTAAAATTAATTCCTGTCGCGCGAGCTCGACTGGAAGCACTGCTATTTTTTAATAAACTGTGACTTTTAAAGTTATTGTTTTCTAAGCTGAGAGTTTCCAGCGCTATTTTTCAAGAAGCTTGTTTAAGTGTATAAGTTTGTACATAGTGGGCATCGCGAGCTTTTTAATGAGTACACGAATATTTTATTACTTTTTACACATAAGAAAGAGCGTATCATCTGTACTAATATTATAAAGCTGAAGAGTTTGTTTGTTTGAATGTGCTAATCTCAGGAACTACTGGTTGGAATTGAAAAAAATTTATTGTGTTGGATAGTCCATTTATCGAGGAAGGTTATAGGCTATATAACATTACGCTACGACCAATAGGAGTGAAGCATAAATGAAAAATGTTGCAAACACGGGAAAAATTACCACCCGTGCGAAGCCGGGACGGGCCGCCGGTAAAAAATAAAGACGTAAAAATGAAGACCACACTACGAACACCTACTGTAAGTCAAAACATTTGGACTTGAATATTTACTTTGGAATTATATCTTTTCCTAAATACCTTATTTAGAAAGAGACGGAAGTCTTTTTAGATACTGTAACAAACGAATTGAAACACTCAGGGAGTTGATTATACACTATTTATTTACGACAATAATTTGACAGAGTTTTGGCTTATACTCTAGTGTACAGACAGAATCACATAAAATGAGCTGCCCAGACTATATAATCATAATTTCCCACCCTAAATCAGGTGACATGGCGATGGTAAGCCGGTTGTGACATCACCACCAGTCAACTGCAGGCTCGACGTAATAAGTTCGACGCATCTTCCTTCATCTTCATGTCGTAGCTCGGCTGGCATATGACGAGGCGTTACAATACCTTATTTAGAAAGAGACGGAAGTCTTTTTAAATACCTTATTTAGAAAGAGACAGAAGTCTTTTTACAAGCTTTTATTTAACTTGCAATGTTTGTATGTATGTATGTTCGGTTAGAATCTTGCAACTGAATTATGAATCACTTCCTCTTATCCTACGGAGTTGAATTTTAAAATGTTGGTTCATTTCCGATGACAATACATTTTTTTGGTAAGCATGACCTGAATCGACATCCAGGATTAGCTCCAGATAAAAGAACTCTTCAACGCTCGACAGGACAGACACGAAATGTTGTGTACGCATTTTATTATGATAGCCGGTTTTAAGTTTTACCATGACATGGTTGACATAACATAACGCCTTCTATTCCTCGAAGGGTTCGGCAGAGGTTTTTTTTAATTACAGTACGTTTCGCCAATTATGTTTAACTCACATGTATTATGGGGCGAGTCTATTGCCATTAACCGGCCACAAATCCGGACTCCGGGCTGCTACTCGGAAATTCTTAATAGAAAAACCCACACTTTTCCCGACCTGGGGATCGAACACAGGACCCCAAGCTCAGTGTTTGCGACCACTAGAGCAACAAGACAGTTAAAAACCAACATTCGTTCTGCCTAGCCTTAGTCCCAACTATGTTGGGGTCAGCTTCGTCTAAGCAGATACGGCTGAATACCAGTATTTTACACGGAGCGACTGCCATCAGACCTCCGCAACCCAGTTACTGGGCAATGCCGATATCCTAAGGTTAGAACGGTTGTCAGACTTTCGGGCTTCTGACTACCCGTAACGACTGTCATTGGTATTCGTATGACACCCGGATAAAATTCAACATGAATCTATATATTTTGAATTGAGATCAGTTATTATCGGCCGAGTGAACAACACCCAAGTTTTTAATACAAAAAACTCCCCATACAGTGTACAATGAATAACCCTGCATATACAAATAAGGGCCAGTCAACACTTGTCCGCCTCACTTATTCATAAGCCCATACCCGGCTCTCTATCGCGACATAACTCTACAACATACAAGTACATATTAAATCACACGGGTCCGCTCTGAGTTGTAAATCTGACCTTTCGTTGGCTTCCGGATAGTTTTATTATATTGTTCCCCTTTTTGGGTTGCGAAGTGTACGGATATTGTAAGGGAAACTTTGTAAATATTTTGCCGTGGACTGAGAAGTGATAGCTTGGCGGTTGAACGGTAGCCTTCCATGCAGGACGGTCTGAGTTCGATTGGTCCGTACCGATACGATACCTATGGTGACTTATTCTGTCGGCGAGACGGGAATTTATAATATTAATAATTATAATTTATTAAAATGTGATATTTATTAATAATTAATAATGCAACTTCCTGTTATGTAAATTATGTATTATGTATGCTTATTATTCCGTTTATTCATTGTATATAGGTACATATTTCATTACATTTTTAAATATTTCTATAAAAATATAAAAAAAAACATTTAAAAATATAAAAAAATAGTAGCTCACCGGCAACGGGAACAGAGTCCAAGCTACCGGTGGTCAGGGCCTCAGAGAGAGGAACTTCCTAACAATACGCACCGTGTCCAGAAGTACCGCTTTCTGTATCAGGCCCTTGACCCAGCCGCCCAACGAGAGCCTCATCAGATGTTGGTCGAAGCTCTTGGCTATTAAGCCATTGGCCGTCACGACTAACGGCACAACGACTTCTGAGTCAACCTCCCACATGTCCACAATCTCGTGTGCCAAGTCTTGATAAGTATGCTTTATTATTATTGTGATTGTTTATGATACATTTTGTAATACCTACCTACTTTCATATTATAATGACGAATTGTGTAGGCTCATTGCGCAGGTTTGAACAACACGCCATTAGTATTAAGATCTTTGTACCACCAAGAACCACACAAATAAATGATTTGATTTGGTACGTGGGCGACCAGTCAAAAAATGAATATCAATTATCGATACGCGTATGTCTCTTGGCTAATTACTAACCGTGCGTACCATACGATTTGCGAGGTTACCTCAGACTTTTCGAATTAATGTGTGGATCAGAATTTGATTATCACTTGCGTTAACGGTGAAGGAAAAACATCGTGAGGAAACCTGCACACCTGAGAGGGATCCATAAAGTTCTCGATGGTGTATAGTCTGTCAACCCGCACCAGGCCAGCGTGGTGAATTAAAGCCTAAACCCTTCTCAGCAGTGGGACAGAAATGTGCTTAATATGTTATTTTGTTTTTCAGTGAAGTTAGTTTTGCCAAATATCAGAATTATTAGATACAATAAAAGAAATTTATTTCAATGAGTTGATGTAACTTTCAAATATAATACATAATATAACATCACGCCTGTATTTCCCGAAGGGTTGGGCAGAGATGTATACTAACACCTTAATTTCGCCGTCATGTTAAGGTCCCATATAATAGGGGGCGAGCCTATTGCCAAATAAATGTTTCTTTATCTTTTATCTTTATCTTTTGATCGATCGATCAAGATTGCTGATGCGACTTCTTAGTTGTGTCGTACTGTACTGACTGTTCGAAGCGCTCGAAATTTTGATTTCGAGCAAACAATCACGAGCCGAACGGGCAGTGCTCGTAACTTAGCCAGCCAACTAATATTTCAGGCAAATATTGAGCCACAGATTTAATTAAACTGTTTGTCTGTTTGTGTGTAATAACTATGTAACTGCGGCTTGCCGTGGCGAGTTATTCTACAATAATGGTTTTGGGTTAAGGCACTGTATATTTATTATAGTCTTGTGTTATTGTGAGAGTATTTCGTTTGAATTGTAGAATGGGGTTACTTTGATCTATTTCAAAATTGAAATGAATTTTTGTCTTGATATATGAAAGGAAAAAAAATAAAATAAAAGGCCAATTATCGATTTTGTTTATTTCGTCTATTTCTTGAATAAAATTATAATTTTTCATATTACTTTTTGAGAAATAAAATAAAATGTTCGTGATAAATGTTAAACTTTGATTGGGGTTACTCTGATTCAAATGTAAAGTCATGGACGTGAACGGTGTTAAAGTCAAGCTTGGTATTTGGGATACAGCGGGACAGGAGCGATACAGAACATTAACAGCAAGTTTTACAGAGAAGCTAACGGTGCTATGATTTACGATGTGTCAGAACCGAAGTCCCTAGCAAAACTGAATGAGTGGGCCAAGGAACTGCAAGTACTCCACCAACTATTCCACCAAGAAGATACCATTGTTGGACCCAGTGCATAAAATCAGCAAGCACATTGGGTCAACCGCGCGATGGGCGCAACGAGTATTCCCAAGGAGGGTTAATGTCAGGCAGGCGGCCGGGCATAAAACAATAAGCCAAAACCTCTAACAACATGGATTTATGAAATACATGTTGTGCCGACCCCACCTAGTGTAGGACAAGGGCAGAGAAATGATGATGATGATTGGGGTTACTTTGATACCTCCCTTTTTTCTAAAGAATTTGAAAGTGACCCCAATAAGGAATAAATAATTACACAAAACTATTTTTAATATTTTACATCAGTCGGCAAGGATCCACCCACGACGACAATGACGTTCAATGCTGCCAACCGTAACGAAATAATCGGAAGAATGGGTACAACTTGAGTTTAATTACTAAACGAAGTTTTGATCAAAGTAGCCCCCAAGAATCAAAGTCACCCCATTGTACAGTACTCATTTTGGGTATCTTTATTTAGGTACGTATTTGGAAGCTTAATCTATTCTTGTGGAATAAGAAGATTTGAAAGTTATATCAATTCGTCGAAATAAGTTTTCTTTACCTGCCTCGTTGTTCTAGTGGTGCGCGACTGCTGATCGTGAGGTCCTGCGTTCAATCCCCAGGTCGGGTAAAGTGTTATTAGATTTTTCCGTGTGCAATTCCTCAGTAGCAGTCTAGAGTTTGGTTTTGTGCGCGGTTGATGGCAACAGGCTCGCCCCTATAATATGGGACTTAAACGGAGAAGTGAGGGAGTTACTAATTACTATACACCTCTGCTAGACCCTTCGGGGAATACAGGCGTGATGTTAGGTATGTTATTTCTGTGAACTCTTGCTGTCGAATGCTCGTTAACGAATGATCGTGATTTGAACGCACGTTCAGGCTATACGTGAATCTTTCTCTTCTTTTCGTGTGGTTAGTGACTTACCTGATGTCTGAGTTTATGCCGCCCACGGGCCTCTGACTTGGCTTCACATGCCGTCGAGAAATATCTCTCAGGCATGCCGGTTTCCTCACGATGTTTTTCTTCACCGTTTTTAAGCACGTGATAATTATACAATACGCACATGAATCCGAAACGTCAGAGATGCGTGCCTTGGGTTCTAACTCGAGACCTATGATTTGGCAGTTTGACGGTCACACAGTCATTATTTATTTATTTATACTTCTATGCACTATTGTGGTACATAAGGCGGACTTAATGCCATAAGGCATTCTCTACCAGTCAACCTTTGGGTCAAAGAGAACAGCATCGAAAAGAGAGGCACAAAAAAAATAAATTATGGATATTTGCGACTTAATTAACTATATGGATAACTAAACAACTATAAATATAGGACATAGGTTATAAATACATATATAAATATATTATATATATTATATTATGTGAATGCTCTAGCCATACTTATATCGGGTGTAAAAATACCCTTAACGAAGCCGAGAGCCACGTATTCTTCCCATCATTACGAAGATTTTTCGTTATTGGGTCATACCTGGGAACCGACTGGTTACGGAGATATTGAAGGTCAAAGTCACCATATTTTTGAACGTTTTTCACGAAAACTAAGTTTAAATGTTATTACTAAACATTCTTCTATAAACATTATCAAGATTTTAGAAATGTAGGCACAGTCTGATGCGCGCGCGCGTCCATTGCGCGCTACAATTAAAAGCTGTTTTTTAATACCAAAAAATAAAAGTCGTTTCCAGGAATTATTTTTGCTGTATGTTACTTAGTTTGATGTACAGTATGCGTAGACTTCGGCTTCGTTAAGGCTATTTTTACATCCAGTATATAAACATTCAATACCATTCCAACAATACTGAAAAGCCGATAACACTTCAAACATTCTTGATATTCAAACCCTTTTAATCTGAAATGACAAAAATAACTCATTTTAAGGAACTTCAAAGCGAATTGTTGACATAATTATTAGCTACCAAATAAAATTAACGTGCTCGGGTTAGACCCTTAATACTAAGGTGTCTCACAGTTATACAGTTTTATAGCTATTTACGCACAGATAAAATATGCTGGTATGGTTTAATTAAATCTCTGTGTGAAATATTTGTATAGTGGCCGCTCGGTGGTTAAATATTATATATTATATTTAGTACGGTTTATTTTTGTTACGGTTAAAATTAATTGGTTATATGGACACATTAATATTTTATGAGAAGTAATTAAATAATTTGCGCTATCTATACATATAATAAAATTGTGACTGATCGCTCTGTCTGTACATGGAAGATATTTGAAAAACTATTATTGGGAGTCTTTATTAATGCAATTGAACCCAAAACGATGATTTTTTGTTTTTTTGTCTATTTATCTGTGAGTTTGTGCGCGCTAATCTCAGAAACGGCTTAACCGATTTGGGTGAGGTTTTCACTTATATGTTATGGTAAGCTTCCGTTAACATATAGTGTTTGTTTTATATCAATTGGTTCATAAATTAGAAAGATATGTCAATTTAAAGAATCACGCCAAACGTTTATTGCAAAAAATGGAAAACAAATGCTATAATTATACCGATCCTCACTGTAGAGCCTAAACCACTGAAGCTAGAAACATGAAATTTGGACAGTAGGTTCCTTTTGTGAACTTACTGTCTAATTAGTCTAAAATGCCTTATGTCTAATTTCATGTTTCTAGCTTCAGTGGTCTAGGCTTTGCATTGAGAATCGGGACATTTCTCGTTAACAGTATTTGGACAGTAGGTTCCTTTTGTGACGTACGAATCCACTATGATTTTTTTTTTGAAAATTCTATATCTAAGGGGGTAAAATAGGCGGTTGAAGTTTGTTACGATATTCATGCAGACGAAGCCGCGGGCCATGTGCTATACCTACATAATGTTTGGTCAGCAAATAAAAACTGCTCTTAAATAGTCTGAGCACCTCGACTAAGTTAGGTTAGGTTAGGTTAGAAGTGTGGTTATTTCTTTTTGACTACTCAGAAAAGATTATTGTTGAAAATCTGACAGTTTTCTCCGTTGATCATGCATCTCTGATCAATTATACATTTTCGCTGACCATAACCTCAATATTTATCTAACCGTTTAAATGACACCCTTATTTTGTGTAGATGTATTTTTAATAGTTCAATTAAACGTCAAGAAAAAATGGAATCGAGTAATTAACACTTTTTTATCTTTTACAGGTATGATTTCATTGGATATTCATCCAACTACAGTGCGAATGCATTAAAGGTAAAAATGAATAAAACTTGTGACTAATGGCTGATTCCTATAATTTACGGAGCGTTATTGGTTAAAATTGAGCCTTGTATCTTTACCAATAATGAAGAAAAGACCTCATAGCTTTGCATAGTAGACCCTCCCATAGAAGTCGCTATCACAGGTAAACTTAGCTTACGATTCTATTTATATGCCCAGTTGACCAATTTTTTTTACCATGGGTAAGCAAAACTGTTCGTTTTAGTTTATAGGAACCTACATTAAGTGAATTCTACATCTATACTAATACTCGTATTATAAAGCTGAAGAGTTTGTTTGTTTGTTTGAACGCGCTAATCTTAGGAAGTCTACTGGTTGGAATTGAAAAATTATTTTTGTGTTGGATAGTCCATTTATCGAGTAAGATTATAGGCTATACAACATCACGCTACGACCAATAGGAGCGAAGCATAAATGAAAAATGTTACAAAAACGGGAAAAATGTCCACCCGTGCGAAGCCGGGACGGGCCGCTAGTTAATAGTAATCTCCCTGAAGGTATATTTTATCTCTTGAGTTCAGAATCAAGTCCTTATAATCTTAAATCACACTATAATTATTATAAACGTGCAACTTTATGAAGATGGGTGCAAGTTTGTAACTCAATTACGCATAAATGGCTGAACGGATTTAGATGAAACTTTGCACACAGATAGACCATATCCTACTTTAATATATACGATACTTTTTATCCGGGTACACTACGTAGTTTCCCTAGAATGCGAGTAAAACTGCGACCACGGGCAGCAGCTAGTATTCTATATATATAAAAGGAGAAGCTGACTGACTGACTGATCTATCAACGCACAGCCTAAACGGCTGGGGTTAGAAACTTGAAATTTTGACAGTAGGTTCATTTTGTGACGTAAACATCCACTAAGAAGGGATTTCTCGAAATTCAACCTCTAAGGGGGTGAAAAAAAATCACGCAAGCGAAGCTGCGGGCAAAAGCTAGTAACTTATAAAATTTGCTCATTATCTTCCAAAACATAGAATCCGGCGCCATCTCATTTGCTTACAACGGTCCTTTATCATAATAATAAGGTTGCAAATAATTTTATAACTGTAGTTAAACTGTAATCAGTCGCCATCTTGCTTGAACTTTAGTTACGTTTCAAGCATTTTGACGCCACCTCTATTCGGCTCCATATGTAGTTAAAATTTAGTGACTCTTGTAAGAAAATTGCACTTTCGGTCGTTTTATGATTATATAATAGGGTTGGTGGATTTTCTGAACTAAATATCAAAGAAAAATCATTCTGGATAAAAAAAACACATCATAGGGTGTGTTCTGCCTAATCTTTTTCCAACTACATATGTTGAGGGTCAGCTTCCAGTCTAACCAGATGCGGATGATTACCAGTATTGTACACGGAGCGACTGCCATCAGATTTCCGCAACCCAGTTACTGAGTAATACCGATATCCAAGGGTTAGACCGGTTATCAGACTTTCGGGCTTCTGACTACCCGTAACGACTGTTATAGGTATTCGTGACACCCGGGACAGACTGCTTAACGTGCTCTCTGAGGCACGGAGGTGCTTATTAATTATTTCACATCAAATTATATATTTTACTGTGCTTTGCTGTACTTTGGTTTAAAAAACAACTACCTTATACAGGGTGTAAACGAAATCATGTAATTCCTTCAAACCTCATGATGACTACTGAAATAGATTGACCTTGCACGGGATACTAGTGGATACAATAAAAAACAAATTACAAGAAGTAAACATGTGTACTTAACGTGAGGCATTTTAGCGCCCCGAGCAAAGTGCGCGGTATCGCTCGCTGCGCGGACATTTAACTCGGGGCGCTAAAATGCCTCACGTTAAGAACACATGTTTACTTCTTGTAGTTTTTTTTTATTGAATCCAAATCTATCCCGTTCAAGGTTAATCTATGTTAGCAGCACATCACGATGTTTAAAGGAATTACATGATATCGCAACCCTGTATGTTAAGAAAATTGGAGGTGGTCTATTCGTAACTGATACTAAAAGTTGCAGATTACTAACCAACTAATAAGCTTCTATGTTATTCTCGTGGCTTATTACCAACCGCGCGGGTCATACGATTTGCGAGGTTAAGCTGCGCTTGCCGCGGTCAGTCCGTGGATGGGTGACCGTTCGTTACACATCGAGATCCCTGCGTGCCTCGGAGAGCACGTTAAACATTTGGCCCCGGGTGTCATACGAATACCTATGGCAGTCGTTACGGAAAGTCAGAAGCCCGAAAGTCTGACAGGCGGTCTAATTTTAGGATATAGGCATTGTCCAGTAACTGGTTGCGGAGGTCCGATGGTGCAGTCGCTCCGTGTAAAACATTGGTATTTAGCTGCATTTGGTTAGACTGGAAGCTGACAACAACATAGTTGGGAAAAGACTAGGCAGAACAAGCTTCTGTGTTTTAGTAACATCTATGTTGTGAACTGGCCCTCGTAGAAACTATTAGTTTCTGTGTTTAAGGGGAAAAAGGTCGACATGAAATTTATTTTGCAGGACAAAACGCCATGTAAATTACTAAAAACTTTTCCAATGTTTGTGTCCAATTTCAGACTTCTTCATTTTAATATTCATAAACAAAATACTTTAAAATTCCGAGCGATTCGTCCCAAAATCGAGACACTCCTCCGGGACGTAAGGCATTTTTAAACCGAAATTCGGCAAACTCGAATGCGGCATCCCTAACGGTAGTTTAAACAGAAAATTACTTTTTTCGCGAGATTACGTAGCGAATTGAGTCGTAACAGTTTTCTCCACCAAAAATGATTACTGGAACAAGAGGCTAAGCGAATTGCATGAATAAAAAAAATATTTAGCGGCAAAAATGGTGGCGATAAAAATTTCAAAATATTTATCGTTCGACGAAGTTTACGTAAAATATTGGAGGTTAACGAAATAAGAATAAATCGGTTTCGTTATATTATATTATGAGGGAAGCGAAATTCGTTTTTTTTGGGGGAAACTTACTACGCAATTTATTTTTGTGATTATTTAGTATGAAGGAAAATGTTTGTCAAATTATTTTTCAATGTTGATTGATGTTTTCTTGATTGCTTTTTATTGGAGTCTGTTAAATTAAAGTAACAGTTTAATATAGTTTTTTTCCAATTAAATCTTCTTCTTCATGCCCATAACCCACACTAGTTGGGGTCGGCACAACATGTATTTCATAAATCCATGTTGTTAGAGGTTTTGGCTTATTGTTTTATGACCGGCCGCCTGCCTGACGTCAACCCTCCTTGGGGTACTCGTTGCGCCGTCGCGCGGATGATCCAATGTGCTTGCTGATATTATGCACTGGGTCCCAAAATGATATGCTTGTCAGTTTTATTGCCGACAACTAAGCTGGCTGTGTTCTTCTTGGTGGAGTATTTTTTTTTCCAACTAAGCACCTGTTTATAATTGTAGTTGCTCACAAAATGGAGAGTAAATTATAAAATTCAAAGAAAAAAAAAATTTACTACCGTGCCTACGTAAATAGTTTTTTTTTCATTATGACCCTGAGCAGACGACAGACTTTTAACCACCAACCACGTGCCGAATGTCACGACGGGTAACAACTAACTAATCACTGTCATTCTTACCCGCGGCAGTTCACCGGACAAAAACTCCGTCGTCTGCTCAGGGCCTTAAACTTTACCATGCCTTTTCACCCCTATAGGGGTTGATTTTCGAAAAGCCCTAAATCATTTTATTTATAACTAGCTGTGTCCTCACGGCTCCGCCCGTAGCCTATGTTACTCAGTGATAATGTAGCTTTCTAACGGCAGAAGAATTATCGAAATCGCTCCAGTTGTTTTTAAGTTTATTCGTTACATACAAAAATACAAATCTTTCCTCTTTATAATATTAGTATACACTGGCCTGCAAAAATAAGTATCACACTTTTAAAATTTAATTTTTTTCTAAACTATAGAAGTTAGAGATTTAAAATAAAAAACGTTTTATAGCAATTTTTATCAGCTTTCTTTGAAACTATAGTAACAAAGTTAAACTCTTTTTTGAGTCCTTTTTGTTTCGAATATATATCTTGTGTACCTAAAAAGTTATTGCAATTTTAAAAGTGTGATACTTGTTTTTGCAGGCCAGTATAGATTGCTTTAAAGATTATTTAAACCAAATTTCGATTCAATCGGGCCATGCAGTAAGATCCTCCCATACTAACATTGACACCCCATTTTAACCCTTTACGGGTTAGATATCCAAATTCCGTTTTAAATCTGTGCCTACATCACATATAGAATCTCTGTACAAAATTTTAAGTTTCTAGACACAGCGGTTTGGGCTGTACGTTAATAATGTCAGTCAGTCAGGATATGTTTTTTTTATAAATAGACTAGCTTTTGCCCGCAGCTCCGCTTGCGTAATTTTTTCACCCCCTTAGTGGAGGAATTTTGAAAAATCCTTCATAATGGATGTTCTCAAAAAATGCTGTCGTTGTTATAGGCACAATGTAAGGCTACGTCTGGAACATCCAACCAGAGTCATATTATCAGTGTAGCGATAAATACTGCCCCTCTCTGATATAAAGCCTGATTAATTGCATCTTACACAACCCACCTGTGACGCCCTCGTGTTGAAACGAGAAGACCTATTATTAATCCAAGCCCACACAGTATCAGCAAAATATTGAAGTAACTAAAGTGCAATGGGTCATCTGGTCGATAGTTTTTTTTTAAATCTATTTATAAAAGGCCCCTGCTCGTGGCTAATTACCAACCGCTCGGATCATACGATTTGCGAGGTTATGCTGCGCTTACCGCGGTTAGTCTATGGATGGGTAACCGTTCGTTACACATCGAAACCCCTCCGTGCCTCGGAGTGCACGTTAAACAGTCGGTTCCGGGTGTCATTCGAACACCTATGACAGTCGTTACGGGAAGTCAGAGGCCCGAAACTCTGACAACCTGTCTAACTTTACGATATCGACATTGCCCGGTAACTGGGTTGCGGAGGTCTGATGGCAGTCGTTACGTGTAAAATACTGGTATTCAGCCAAATCTGGTTAGACTGGAAACTGACCCTAACATAATTAGGAAAAGGCTAAGCAGATCACATTGCATTAAGAGGAAATGCGGTCGGCATTTAGTCCATACAAACGTATTCCTCAGTTTCCTCCTTGGATAATGACACTAGAGCAAATATTTTTTACCATATGATATATATCTACCACAACTATGTCCCTATCTTTTGTTTTTGTCAATTAATTAATTATTAAAAGAACTAGAAACGTTTAAAATTTATTAAAATCGACCGATTTTACCACCGTTTTCACACATCTGGCAAACAAATTTGACGAATATAAAAAATAAAAGAAAAACATACAGACATAACCAAAGTCTTTCTTAAATTATTACAGAAAAAAATATTAAAATCGGTCCAGATTGGAAAAAGGAAACAGAGGAATACGAAAGTACGATTTCGCTAATATTACACAGGAGAAATCAGTCCGAAATGCAGGTGTCTCTTTCGCGCTCAATTGCGAAGGTTTGCGGGAGGGGTGGGACGGAAATAGATCGCAAAAACCTATTCAAATTATTAATATTTTGCAGCCCGCGTTTCCTCTTAAACAGACAATTTTTTCTATAACTTAAATTCTTAATTACCTTTTCGTTCGTATTCGGCCATATTCAACTATTAACCCAATTTACGAAACAGATAAACGGCGAAGCAAGAACTCACCAGAGCCGACTAGAAAAGGAAATATTATCCGTCGACCGCGGTAACAGCCCACACGAGAACTTGGCGGATATCCGGGATTACATCTGTAAACTAGTTGTGTGTACTTTAAAATGTAAACCAAACATTAGTTAATTAGCTTTTAGGCTTGATATGGAGTTGAGAAGGGTTAAGGGTAATATTAAGCTATATTTTTAGCGCTTAAGTTATTTAGTCCTCTGTTGTGGGAATCTGTGTCGGTGGAATTGTGTTCCCTGATGTAGATATTATATTATACAAGGTTAGTTGGAAAGGGGGTACTAAGCCGCGGGCCATCTAAAGTATCATTGGTGACTATTTTAAAGCAAGCGTTTATATTTCATAATTCGATAATTTCTATTTGCATGCAAAAAATAAATTATTTTAGTTTTTCCAAAAAGAAACATGCTTTAGTTATGAATTCAGAAAATTAATTTTCTAATTTGGGACCCCAAATATGACCTAAATTGTATAAACAGCTGATCTTAGCTATGGACAGATTTTAGCATAATTTTTACGAAATCTTTGAAAGCTATTTCTCTTAAACTATCGAGTTTTGGGGAAAGTTGTAGAACAAAAGTTATCCCTTATTATGGGTACTTTAACACCCTTTCGGCTTAGTACCCCCTTTCCGACTAACCTTGTATTTTTTTTATGTAGGTATATTATTTTTTATATTTAATTTTATTCTTAAGCACCTAATAATGAATATAAGACGTACATAATGAGGCTTGCATAGTAGCCGAAAAGCGAAATAATGCCTCGAAAAAAATTTAAAGAAAAAAAAAAACCTACCTAGGCTATTTTGAGAAAGGTATTACTAATTATAATACCCAGGAGTGACATTATCCTTTTTTTTTTGGGAAATCCTCATGGATATCCCTCGCCCGGGGAAGGCGAGGGGGTCTGCCGGACTCTTACCGGCTAAAAACCAACGATGTCCCTCCTTCTGACCTAAGGCCGGGGTCACAGGATTCGCAAAAGCATGCACCGCAACCCCGGAGTAACATTATCCTCAGATTTCGCCTGTAGACTTAGCACGAATATTGTAAACGTAACGTTAGTGTGAGTTTGTTTTGAATTGGAAATACTCGTTTCGCACATACTGTTCTGCCCAGCCTTTTCCCAACTATGTTGGGGTCAGCTTCCAGACTAACCAGATGCCTATGAATACCAGTATTTTACACGGACTGCCATCAGACCTCCGCAACCCAGTTACTGGGCAATGCCGAAATCCTAAGGTTAGACAAGTTGTTAGACTTTCGTGTTTGTGACTACGTAACGACTGTCATAGTCATATGACACCCGGGACCGACTGTTTAACGTGCTCTCCGAGGCACGGAGGGGTCTTGATGTGTAACGAACGATCACCCTTCGACAGATTGACCGCGGCAAGTTCGTTCTGCCTAGCCGTTTCCCAACTATGTTGGGGTCAGCTTCCAGTCTAACCAGATGCAGCTGAATATCAGTATTTTACACGGAGCGACTGCCATCAGACCTCCGCAACCCAGTTACTGGGTAATGCCGATACCCTAAGATTAGACCGATGGTCAGACTTTCGTGCTTGTGACCACGTAACGACCTGTCGGACTTCTGACTACCCGTAACGACTGTCATAGGTATATGGCACCCGGGACCGACTGTTTAACGTGCTCTCCGAGGCACGGAGGGGTCTCGATGTGTAACGTACGGTCACCCATCTACAGATTGACCGCAGCAACCTTAAGCTCAGAAATCGTATGATCCACGATTTATTCATTTATTTATGGTATTACCTAACCTAACCTAACTAAAAAAATATAAGACTATAAACACAACCTCTCATATTTACGTCAACCTTATATCAGTCAAGTACCAAGATATTTTTTCAGAATTTTTCACACAATACCCTAGTTTGTCGGTCACGCGAAAAAAAGGTATTGTGTCGGAACATTTAAAAGGCAATTTCGGTATCATTATGACAGGATTCGGTTACAATAGTGTATGCCCGTTGCCCGGGCACAATGGTGCTGTGTAGTCATATCCGACCCATCCGGGCAAAATGGCTAAGAACATGTGATTAAAAAGGGAGTGATTTTGGGTTATCTTTTTATTACTTGTGTAGGTAAAAAAAAAACATGTTATCTATGATTTTGTATTGGTATCATAAAGTTGATTATTCTGTTTTGTTCTTGGGTCTGTATTTTTTGTTATAATAATCTCGAGTTTATTCCAATAAAAATGGCGCCTATCGTATCCGACCGTGTTGGATAATGCGACTGACACAGTCGACATGGAATTTAAAAAAAGGTACTTGTGTTATCTTTTAAGATTTTATTACGGTAAGCATAATATGGGTAGATATTGCAATCCGAACATTAACATTTTGTTACCGCCTTTTTGGTTTAGTGGTCGCAAGCGCGACTGCTGATTGTGAGGTCCTGGGTTCGATCCCCAGGTCGGACAGTGCTGTTGTGTTTTTCCATTACGAATTTCTCAGTAGTAGCCCGGAGTTTGGATTTGTGCCCGTCAATGGCAATAGGCTCGCCCCCTATTACATGGGACTTAAACATAACTGGCGAATCCTTCGGGGAATACAAAGCGTGATGTTATGTTGTTCGGGAAAAGGGTGTACCGCCGTGCCGGGTAGACGTCGGCGGGGGCACTACCATGCCCCCTGAAAGAACGTAAACAAATCTTGGATCGTGAAATATTCATTTAGTTGCAAATAAAACTTGGTTATGATGCATGAAACAGCCTCTACGAGTGACTTCTTCTTTTCGTGCAGGTAATAACTAACCTGGTGTCACAGTTTATGCCGCCCATGGGCCTCTGACTTGGCTTCACATGCCGTCGAGAAATATCTCTCAGGCATGCCGGTTTCCTCACGATGTTTTCCTTCACCGTTTTTAAGCACGTGATAATTATACAATACGCACATGAATCCGAAAAGTCAGAGGTGCGTGCCTTGGGTTCGGACTCGAGATCTATGACTTGGCAGTCCGACGGTCACACCACTAGGCTATCACTGCTGTTTTAAACGAGAGGTGATACTTAAAGTACGTCCGTCGCACCCTGTGCTGTCAGCTCCGCTACCAATCTTGCTGACTGGATAATCTCTTCATCACGACATAAGCTATTCTCATATACCTCGTGCCGATACTAGAGAGAGGTCATCATCTTCCTGCCCTGGTCCCAAGTTACTTGTGGTCGGCGCAATATGTTATCCTCTTCCACTCTTCCTTGTCAGCAGTCTCATTATCATTTACTCCCTTATCTTTCATATCCTCCCTCATACAATCCATCCATCTTTTCTTTGGTCTCCCTCTCCCCCTCCATCCATCAACATTCATATTCATCACTCTCATAGTCACATGTGTTTCATCCCTCCTCATCGCATGCCCATACCAAGACAAACGATTTCCTTTCAACTTTTCTGTGACTAGTGCTACTTTCAAACTCCCTCTAATATACTTATTTCTTACTTTATCCATTCGCGTCACTCCACACATCCATCTCTACATAATGTGAGAGAAGTATAAAATTTAAATGGCCGCGGTATAATAATGTTCATATTTAAATGAGTGGAATAATCTCATTACAATCATGCACCCAGCTTAATTGCATTAAAACTATTTCTACATTAATGAGGGCAGCAAGTATAATTGTGAGTTTTTTATGTTGGTTTACTGCCTCGTTGGTTTAGTGGTGGCAAGCGCGACTGCTGATCGTGAGGTCCTAGGTTGGAACCCCAGGTTGGGCAAAGTGTTATTGGGTTTTTCCGTGTGGAATTTGTTATCCGTAGCTGGTAACACTGGACAATGTAGACATAGGAGGGTAACCGTTAAGATTAATGAACGTACCCGAAGTTATAAAAACAGTGGTCATTCCACGGAGCAGAGGATTCCATGTCGAACAGCTGAAGAAGTCTGACCTTGTATATCTGATTAGCTTGTCCTTATTTTCTGATATTGTGTAAATTATTATGTTGGGTTATATTGTGAACTAGCTTCTGTAACTAATCACTAACCCATTTAAAAGTACTTTCAGTGGTGGAGAGTCTATGTTCGTTTCATTTTATTTTTTATTTTTTTTATTTGTTACTTGGCCTGCGATTGTCTTTTATAAATTCCTCAAGCAGCCCGGAGTTATAGGCTGGTATTATTTGAAAATGTTTTAGATCTGTCCCAGATAAATTGAGAACCGAAAACATGTTACCAATCACCAGCACTTCTAGTGTAAGATAGTCTGTCTAATTCCATGACGGCCATATGCGTGACGAGTCCGCAAAATTGAGAAAAGCAGTTACGCGATAGTATCTATACTAATATTATAAAGCTGAAGAGTTTGTTTGTTTGAACGCGCTAATCTCAGGAACTACTGGTTTGAATTGAAAAATTATTTTCGTGTTGGATAGTCCACTTAACTTATCGAGGAAGATTATAGGTTATATAACATCACCCTACGACCAATAGGAGCGGAGTACAAATGAAAAATGTTGCAAAAACTGGAAAAAATTCCACCCGTGCGAAGCCGGGACGGGCCGCTAGTTGAGAAATAACTTAGGAAAACAGGGAGGAGCGAGAGAGCGAGTCTCGGTAGCGCGGACATATTTGTCGCTCAATTAATTTTAAGTGTTACCTACCCTTTACATAAATTATTCTGATTACCTTCATATACAAGGTTAGTCGGAAAGGGGATACTAAGCCACGGGCCACTAAATGTGTCACTGATGATTGTTTTAAAGAAAGTATTAAAATTTAAAAAATTCAATAAGAAAAAACCAGACAAAAAGATTTTCAAAAAGTCTTCATCCGTGCTTTACTTACGAATCCAGAAAATGGAGCTTCTAATCCGTGACCCCAAATCTGACCTAAAATGTAAACAGCTGATCATAGCTGAGGATAGATAGAATCTAAAATGTTTTGTTTAAAAAAAACCTTTGATATTTTGTATGCTTTTTGGCGGGACACAGCTCGGAGCTTATCTTTATATATATAATTCGACTGTTCGTGTGTATGTCAATGAACTCCTCCTAAACGGCTCGACCGATTTGAATGATTTTTTTTGTATGCGTTTGGGTGATGACCTGGATGGTTTAAATTCACAATTGGACCCGGTAGGTGGCGCTACTTCTCCAGGCAGGACGGCGTCTGCTGGGTCCGCTAGTTTATTATAACATCTACTACATGTACCCTGTGTTCACGAAATAGATGAATTTGATTAGATTTGAATTTAGCGTATTTTTTATGAAATCTTTGAACAGCTATTTCTCTTTAACTAATGACTTTTGGTGAAAGTTGTAGAACAAAAGTTATCCATTTTTATGGGTACTTTAACACCCTTTCGGCTTAGTACCCCCTTTGCGACTATACTTGTATATACTATCTCCGTGTCAAATCTTGATATCGCGATGCAGGATTTGTGACATTTCATTTGACAGCTGTCATTGTTGTCGCTGTAGTCTGCTAGACAATCGTCGTGCTGCGTAATTCTTATGTGGCGTGATAGATGCCGCCACAATACTAACAAATGACGTAACGCAAGTGGGTTTTAATATTATTTCATCATTTATAATAATTATTAAATAATAAATCATTTTGCCAATTATTCCGGTGAACGGGCCCAAGATCGATTGACGTCGATTACCCAATTAAGCGTGAAAATAAAATTATGATATTGTGTTTGAGTATTCGCAATTTATTTTATTTTCGTTTGTACTTTCATGTAGCGGTGAAAGAGAGAAATAAGACTTATTTTTTTATTATATCTATGCAAATACATTCGTCATTTTTTTGTTTGTCAAATATAATTTGAACCATACATAATTGTTTGATGTCGCGAATACCTTTCTTTGAAGAAAACATATTTAATTTCACCTTTAGAAGAAACCGATAACAATGTTTTGAAAATAACATAACATCACGCCTTATATTCCCCAAAGGGTTCGGCAGAGGTGTTTTTAGTACACCCTCGTTTTGCCAGTTATGTTTAAGTCCATTGTGATCGGGGCAAGCCTATTGTCACTAATCGGGCACAAATCGGCTGCTAATAAGAAATTCCTAATAAAAAAACCCAATAAAACTTTGCCAGACCTGGGGTTCGTACCCAGGACCCCATGCTCAGCAGTCGCACTTGCGACCACTAGACCAACAAGACAGTTTAGAAAATATATTTAATTTAAGTAATTACCGTAAAACGGGGTGAATAGCAATGATTTTCAACTTTGTCCTAAGAATTTGATGTCTATAACTTTTTATTTTTAATTACAGGTTATTTTATATCATGTCCGGCACCATAAAGAAAGAGCTCTAACAATTTTTTTTAACTATAAGCATAGGTTTTCCATATTTAAAAAAAAAAATGTACTATTTCTATTCACCCAACGACTGGGGTCAATAGAAACGCGTAAAGGGGTGAATAGAAAAACTGCTAGGGCTGCCAAAAATGACTTATCCAACATGCAAAAAAAAGGTTGTGTTGTGGTTCGGGTTTATATGTACGCGGCATGTTGAATGTAACGCTGCGGTATGTACCTGTAAATGAAAATGATCACTTTAAAAAGATTATTTATTTATCAATCACTAAATCTACAGCTCTCAGATACTCCTATACATATAGTATGGACCTACCGTTCATTAATACAGAAACTATGAAAGTTAAGTATTTAGTTCTGTTAACAGTTTTTGACAACCCTATTTATTTATCTCTATTGACCCCTCATTGGTTGCTATTCACACATTAAGCGTTTCTATTATTCCCGACTACGTTGCCATTAAACCCATACTACAGTTCTATTCAGCCTTTAATAGATTCTATTGACCCCTTTTATACAATAAATTTACACGTACTGTGGTTTTAACAAATTATTGAAGTTTAATAACGGATTCTCACTTACCTTCACTGTATTTTTATAATTGATCACACACCTAATGAGATAAATACAATAAAAATCGTATTACACTATTTTAACTCACCTAAAATTCAAAGTTTCGGCAGTTGATATAAACGCGTTCACAGAGGGTAGACTTTGAAGTAAATTATGAAGGGTAAATGTCGATTTTTACATTTTAAAATTGACACCAACGCAAAGAAAAAATGTTGATGTGTAATAATTTAAAATTCTACCAAAATTCTTCAACGAAAAATAGTCAAATATTAGCCTTGAAAACTTTCTTGATTTTTTTTCTATTCACCCCGCAATTTCTATACACCCCGTTTTACGGTATTTGATGTTGACTAAATAAATAATGTTTGCAATTTATGAACGCCCGTGTTGTCTTTCACTTGTATTCTAGGGAAACTAGCTCATGTACCCGGATAAAAAGTATCCTATGTCCTAATCCAGGTCACGGTCTACCTGTGTGCCAAATTTCACCCAAATCCGTTTAGCCGTTAAGCCGTGATTGATCAATAAACATACAACGTCACAACTCACAAACATGCAAGCTTCCACGTTTATCTTCTTTACATAGTATAAAACAAAGTCGCTCCCGCTGTCTGTACGCTTAGATCTTTTAAACTACGCAACGGATTTTAATGCAGTTTTAAGCAATAGATAGAGTGATTCAAGAGGAAGGTTTATATGCCCCACATTAGTATCAAAGTCAAAGTCAAAGTATTTATTTCAATTAGGCACATAAAAAGCACTTTTGAACGTTAAAGTTACAAAGAAAATAGAATTGATTCTAGTTGCCCCTTTCAAAAGGTAGTTTCGTATGGAGAAGAATGGGAAAGAAACTCCACCGTTACTCTTTTAAAATGTCTTACAATATTTTGTATAGGTACATTAATTATACAATTATATGTGAAGACGATGCACCTATTATTTTATTATTATTATTTTCCTTTATTCGTTAACTTACATACTAATTACATTTTTAAATATTTCTATAAAAATTATAACAAAAACATTTAAAAATATAAAAAATAGTAGCCCACCGGCATCGGCAACAGGGTCCAAGCTACCGGTGGTCAAGGCCTCAGAGAGAGGAACTTCCTGACAATACGCGCCGTGTCCAGAAGTACCGCTTTCTGTATCAGGCCCTTGACCCAGCTGCCCAACGAGAGCCTCGTCAGATGGTGGTCGAGGCTCTTGGCTATTAAGCCATTGGCCGTAACGACTATCGGCACAATGACTGCTGAGTCAACCTCCCACATGTCGACAACCTCGTGTGCCAAGTCTTGATACTTAATTTCTTTATCTTTCTCGGCTTTCACCAGGTTCTCGTCATGTGGGACAGTGATATCAACAATCATTGTGAGACGCTCTGTTCGATCTATCACCACTATGTCAGGCTTATTGGCAACAATAGTCCTGTCGGTGATGATAGATCGGTCCCAGTACAATGTGATATGACCATTCTCGAGAACTGGGTCGGGCACATACTTGTAGTATGGTACTTCTGCGTCCACAAGGTTGTATTTCAGAGCAAGTTGCTGGTGGATAATCCTAGCTACTAGGTTGTGTCTGTGTAAATACCCGCCGTTAGCAAGACGAGAATAAAAGGAAATAATATGTCGAATGGATTCACCGGGACAGTGACATGCCCAACAGATAGCAACCGTGCCGTCCTTCACAATATATTTCCGGTAGTTGTTCGTCATCATAACTTCGTCCATAATTGCACAGCAAAACCTTCGGTTTCCCCAAGGAGATCACCGAAACGTAGCCAGGCTACGGACGCTAGGAAGTCTACATCGGGCCCATGAAGGGCCCGGTAAAAGCGTCCGTGAAGCTCCTTGCTCTGCCATACCTCCTTGTGGCCATTAGTATCCAGTACTACAAGCTTGCGCCAGTTCTCTTTAGCCAAGGAGAGCGGGGTGAATCCTTTGTCCACTGCGACTACATCTCGATGCATCCCCACGTCGGCTTGGAAAAAGTACTCCCTGAGGCTGCACACCTCGCGGTTGTGGAGGGTCTTTGCATTTAAAAAGCCTCGACCCCCACACTTCCTCGGAATGTACAGCCTCATCACCGATGAACGTGGGTGATGCATTCGGTATGCAGTCAGCAGCGTACGGACCCTCCTATCCAGGGCGTCAAGTTCAGTCTGAGTCCACTTGAGTATGCCGAAGGAGTACATCAAGACCGGCATGACCCAACCGTTAAAGGCGCGCACCTTATTTCCGCCTGATAAAAGACTTTTAAGTACCTTTTTCAGGTGGCCATAGAAGCGCTCCCGTAACGATTGCTTCATGTCGGTCTCATTGATGCCTAATGCCTCCGACATGCCCAAGTATTTGTAGGTTTCGGTTGAGGAGAGGGATCTGAGGTGTATGGAATCCGAGAGTTGTGTTCCCACGGATTCCATAATCCCTCCTCGCTTTACATGCATGACTGCACATTTGTCCACACCAAATTCCATCCTGATGGAATTACTGAAAGTTTCAGTTACTTTCAGTAACTTCATCAGTTGCAAGTTGTTGGGGGCAAAGAGTTTCAGATCGTCCATGTAAAGGAGGTGGGATATTACCTGACCACCTTTTCTCAACCGGTAGCCTAGCCCTGAACCCTCAAGCAATGTGCTCAGAGGGTTCAAGGCTAAACAAACCCACAGCGGGCTCAGACTATCGCCCTGGAATATACCTCGCTCAATCCTTATTGTTTCTCCTCTCCCTTGAATTTGCCGACATCCTGGATAGTGAAGGACTGTCCTCCATTGCCCCATACATGACGTCAGGAAGGCGCATAGAGTTGTATTTACTTTATACAACTCCAGCACCCTCATGAGCCATGTATGTGGTACCGAGTCGTAGGCCTTCTTATAATCTATCCAACATGTCGACAGATCCTTTCGGGATCGGGGAACTTGTTGGCTAATGGCCATATCAATGAGGAGTAGCTCCTTAGTACCGCGGGACCCATTCTTACATCCATTTTGAGAAGCAGACATGATAGTATTATTTATAATGCGAGTATTAATTTTGGCTCTCAAAATGGACGTAAGAAGCTTATAGACGGTCGGTAAGCATGTAATGGGTCTATACTTTTTTGGTTCCGCAGCACTACCTGATTTATGGAGCAGGTGGGTAATTCCAGTCGTTAAAAACGGTGGAAGCGACCCAGATTCCAAAGACGACTGGAATTGTGAGGCCAAACGAGCATGTGAACTGCGTAACCATTTTAGCCAGAAGTTGTGCAGTCCGTCTGGGCCAGGGGATTTCCAAGACCTCCTGCATCCAGTCACCTTCAGTGTGAGTGACAGGCATCGATGTATTCATGGCATCATTATCCGGTAGATGCGTGTCACTCACATCGTGATCAGGTCGCTCCCAGGTTCTGTATACCCACCTTTCATCGCTATGAAACATGCGATTCTGGGTATATCGCTCCACTCGTCGCTTATACCTCCGAATACGGTTTGCCCATGCATAAACCTTCTGCTTCAGGAAGTCGATGCGCTCTGTGACACGGGACATGTACTCTCGGGAATTGATATCAGTCCCCGAGAACGCCCGCCTCACAAAGCGCATCACTCTAGGACGAGTATTGCCCTCCCTGAAGCAGATTAGTTTGCCAATGAGCGCTCTAGCCTCGTTAATACGACGTTCAATCCTGCACTGCCAGGCTGGTACGGCGGATTTTGGTCGTGTAGCTCTGTCATTATTATCAAATTTGACGTGAGCTACATGACATGCCGCAACAGCCGCGCAGTACAGGATTGAATGAGTATCCTCGAGGCCTTCGCTGTTATCAAAATAATTTGATAACAGCGAATCTAGAGCACACATTAGCGCCCTATTTTGTCTGTTCATGGGCAAACGAGGTATGCGTGGTCTAAGGTTTGGCGGAGTGAATCGATACTCTCGAATCGCAAGCGCAAGAGGAGTCCGGCGGCTGCGAGGCGGAGCTGAGCGACGCGACCGAAGGTCTTGGGCGTGTGTTCTGGGCAGTGGCTTTCGCCCGGCTTCTTGTCAACATGTTAAGTAGGTATTTACAATTTTATCGGATGAACATTAGAAGTTTGCGTATTTCTTTTTTCTTTTTTTCATTTTTGGTTGCTATTGTTGTATATTATTGTTCTACAGGTCTTGATAAATATTTTCAAAAATATTTTATTTCAAAAATATTTTATTTCAAAAATTATTTTCCAAATAAAATTTGACGTTGTGTCAGTCAGGCGTACCATAGATTTATCTATAATAAAATTACTATACCACAAAAGGTAAAAAATAAATAAAAAATGAAACAATGACATATTAATTATGTGATAGGTACATGGTGCTCACATATTTACAAACATTGCAAAAGTATACGTTTTCCCAAAAATTTAAAATACATTATAATTACATTAATATCTACATTGTACCCGTGCGAAGCCGGGGCGGGTCGCTAGTAATTTTAATATATTAGGAAGTATGATTGGGTAGCTGAATACGATGAATGTGACTTCCATCACCAACTATCCTCTCTTTCTCAATATTTTAAGGCACAGATTGCGCCCAAGTTTTGTCTGACAACCGGACTAACAACAGGATATCGTTATTGCCCAGTTACTGAATTGCGGAGGTCTGATGGCAGTCGCTCCGTGTAAAATACTGGTATTCAACTGCATCTGATTGAACTGGAAGCTGACCCCCATATATTTAGGAATAGGCTAGAAAGAAGAGAAATAGTTTAAAAAATATGTCGAATATTATATGCCATATTCATACCAATTAGCGCCGTGGTTTCCAAAGAGCCACATTTCACGTACCACCGTGGTTAAAATCCTGTACCAAAAGCACAACCCTAGAACAAACAATTACTTACAACATACAACGCAAACACTAATCAATTCCCCAACTTTACCGATTCCTCTGAAATTTGGTACGTACCGAATTAACACGTGCGCTGCTGAACGCCTTAGTTCGGTACCAGAATACAAATTACTTTTACCGTTATACCCGGGACGGTAGGGGTGTCCGTACGGTTGATTTATAACCGGACCGAACTGGTATATTTCATTGTTATAACCGTTCAACCCTATTGTAAGAAATTTGCAAGTGTGAATAGAATATCTTGGCAGATTTGAATGTGTACCTATTATGATTTTTGTAGTGTGGAAATAAAGATAAGAATATTTTTGTTCTTTTTTAGGGTTCCGTACTCAAAGGGTAAAACGGGACCCTATTACTAAGACTCCGCTGTCCGTCCGTCCGTCCGTCCGTCTGTCACCAGGCTGTATCTCATGAACCGTGATAGTTAAACAGTTGAAGTTTTCACAGATGATGTATTTCTGTTGTCGCTATAACAGCAAATACTAAAAAGAGAATAAAATAAATATTTAAAGGGGCTCCCATACAACAAACGTGATTTTTTTGCTCGTTTTTATAGATAATGGTACGGAACCCTTCGTGCGCGAGTCCGACTCGCACTTGGCCGGTTTTTTTTATTTTATTTAATATCTTTTGTGATTGAAATTCATGTATTCATTTATATTTTACTAGCGACCCGCCCCGGCTTCGCACGGATGCAATGTAAATAATAACTAATGTGGGACATATAAAGCTTCCTCTTGAATCACTCTATCTATTGCTGAAAACTGCATTAAAATCCGTTGCGTAGTTTAAAAGATCTAAGCGTACAGTACAGCGGGAGCGACTTTGTTTTATACTATGTAAAGAAGATTCATTTATATAAATTGTTCTGCCTAGCCTTTTCCCAACTACATATGTTGGAGTCAACTTCCAGTCTAACCAGATGCGGCTGAATACCAGTATTTTACACGGGGCGACTGTGAGTATGGCCACAGATATAGATAGACTATATCTGTGAGTCTGACCTTTTATAATTATCTGACTAGCTTGTCTTTCTTATATTCTGATCTTGCTTGAATTATACTGTGACTTAGCTCATGTAACTAACAACTAACCCAAATACAAGTCCTCTCAGTGGTAGGGAGTCTATGTTGGTTTTATTTACCAAATACCCGCTTTGCTTCTGATAAGCAGACACTGATGTTAACTGTAATGCTATACTTACTTTTATCCAATTCTATAACCATCTCTGCGACATACAGGATGATTTTTAAATACCATCCAATTTTTTCCTAGGCATTGGATACAACAAAGATTCCAACTTTGAAAAAAACAAATTGCCTCGTTTGTCTAGTGGTGGCAAACGCGACTGCTCTGATCGTGAGGGCCTGAGTTCGATCCCTAGGTCGGGCAAAGTGTTATTGGGTTTTTTCTTGTGAAATTCCTCAGTAGCAGCTCGGAGGTTGGATTTGTGCCCGGTTGATGGCAATAGGCTCGCCCCCTATTACACGGGACTTAAACATAACAGCGAAACGAGGGTGTTTCTATACACCTCTGCCCAACCCTTCGGGGAATACAGGCGTGATGTTATGTTGTGTAGTTGAAAAAGTCGTGCGCTCATTTTTAAAGAAAACTAAAATAGTTGTTTTAGATTTTTGAAAAAGTGTCTGATGTAGCCGGAAATTAACAACCGCGTGGATCATATGATTAGCAAGGTTAAGCTGCGCTTGCCACGGTCAGTCCGTGGATTGGCGACCATTCGTTTCACATCGAGACCCCTCCGTGCCTCGGGGAGCACGTTAAATCGTCGGTCCCGGGTGTTATATAGGTATATGTCGGAGAAGTGAAGTAAATGGCGTGTTTACGTACTAGTGACGCCATCTATTGGTGTTTGAAATGCTTAAGTCGATTAATCAAATCGATAGCAGCTGTCATTGAGTCAGTAGTTCTAGCCGAGGCTGTCAAATGAACTGTCACATGTGACGTTTGACATCTGTCAGATGTCGAGATGAGACCAGAGTGTTAGTGACACGACACATTTGACATCCAGAGCTCGACCGCACCGGGTGTGTGCACTGATTCTACCCGACCACGTGCAACATGGCGGACACCGATGATATTTCGGATAAAAATCCCTCTGCATCTCCGACATATAGTTAGGTCCACTCACTCTGATGCAGGACCGGCTCTTTCATAGGATGAACGGGAGCGAATCGGGTGGTCAGTTTATTTAACCATAGTTAACGGCGATTTAAATGGTAAAAGAGCCACTCTCTTTCATTCAGTGCATGTGCGACAGGCGTAGTACACTTGACTAAGAAACCACGCAGTATTGATAATTCTTTCAGGAAAATTATAACATAACATCACACCTGTATTCCCCGAAGGGTTGGGCAGAGGTGTAAAGTAGCACCCTCATTTCGCCGTTATTCTTAAATCCCATGTAATAGGGGCGAGCCTATTGCCATCAACCGGGCACAAATTCAGGCTCCGGACTGCTGTTGACAAATTCCTAATGGAAAAACCAAATAACACTGCTCGACCTGGGGATAGAACCCAGGACCTCACGATCAGTCGCGCTTGCCACCACTAAACCAACAAGGCAGTGAAATTTTCTTTCCATTTACCTTAGTCTTTTCAAAAGTTTTATATCCCTGCTTTAGTTACGAATTCAGAAAATAGAGCTTCCAATCCGTAACCCCAAATATGGTCTAAAATGTAAACACTGAGCATAGCTGAGGATAGATAGATTTTAGTGTCTTTTTTATGAAAAGCTATTTCTCTTAAACTATTGAATTTTGGCGAAAGTTGTAGAACAAAAGTTATTCATTATAGATACGCCTTATATTGGCACTTAAGTTACTTAGAAATCTTCATAAACAACAATAGCTTCAAAGATAAATAAATAACCCATACTTACAAATCTCCTTAACTTGGGAAAACTCAAAAGGTTTTAATACAAAGTTTTAAATAAATAAACTTTGATATTTTAACACAAAACGTCGGAAGATATTAATTTTCGTATGTTCAAGGGCGGGTTCGATCTCCGGGTCGTGAATTTGCTTTGTAACAGCGTTTGGATATTGTTTTAAGTCAGAGGTTCCCAAACTTTTCTGTCTCGTAGACCCCCTTGCACTTTATTTTAAACGTTGCCCCACACTAGGATTGCTCCTCTATCGTGGGAGCGTTTACAAATACAAATCTTCACACGCACAAGCATCCAGACCCGGAACAACTATCTGTAGGCCATACAAATATTTGTTCCATGCGGGAATCGAACCCACGACCCGTAGCGCAGAAGCCGATCGCTCAGCCACTGCACCAAACGTGTCGTACTGGGTAGACCCATGCTTAGCTAATATTGCATTTTTGCTAATTCATCGACTTCAAATGTGTTTTTGACTGATTTCTAACAGTAGTGAGGTGTAGAGCGGAAAAACAAAAAAAAAAAACACGTTACGCTTTCTTACGTTTAATACATTTATTAATGAAATTCAAATTAAAATGAACCAAAATAATATTTAGTAGGTATCTTACCTATTGATACCATGCGATGACTGATGCATGCGTGCCGTCAGTTAGGACAGGTCAACTCAAACCTGCTATGGCACTTTCCTAAATATACCATTCCAGACGTTGCCCTACATTGTTACACTCACATCGTTTTATACCACAATGTCTGGACTTTAAAAGAGACCTTGATCTCTGTGTTTGTTTCGGCTTTTCTTCTCAGAGCTAGTCAGACAGGAAATACCGGTGCCATATATATAGTCTTAAAAAAACATCACATTGACTTGTAAAAGTGTCTGTAGCAGATTTATTTACAGAAATAAAAATCATTTATCATGCCTAAGAAAAAATAAATGCCTTTTTGGGTTATTCCATTAATGGAAAGTCAAAATTAGAGTCACGACCTGCCTAAATGAGATCCTCTATCGTGGACACCCGTTTACATCTCACAGACCCCCAATTATTGTTTTCGCTCACGTGGACCCCTTGTAGGTCGTCGTCGACCCCTGGGTCGTAGAGCACTTTGGGTATCACTGGTATAAGTGATGAACGATGAGCGAGGTACTAAGAGCTTTAAAGCCCTGCACGCTCTGTCTGGCAATACCGTTTAAGCTCTTACCTTGTGGAGGAAAGAGGTATGGTGTTGCTCTAACAAAAAGGGAATATTCTCCAACCAGACGAGTCTTATGCCTTTTTTTTTTTCTTCTCGTTGGAAAATCCTCATGGATGTCCCTCGCCCGGGGGAGGCGAGGGGGTCTGCCGGACTCTTACCGGCTAAAAACCAACGGTTTTCCTCCTCCTGACAGTTCGGCCGGGGTCGCGGAATTCGCAAAAGCATGCACCGCAACTCCGGCAGGTCCCGGTCCGCCAACCCATGGCGGACCTCTCCTATGTGGGCGGGTCTTACGCCTGGCGGGCTACTGCCCAACGGTTGATGTTGAGAAGTTGTATACAGGGTGTAAACAAAATCATGTAATTCCTTCAAACCTCGTGATGTACTGCTGATATAGATTAACCCTGCACGGGATACATTAGGATTCAATAACAAAAAAATACTAATAGTAAACATGTGTTCTTAACGTGAGGCATTTTAGCGCTCCGAGCGAATTGCGCGGCTATCGCTCGCCGCGCAGTCATTTAACCCGGGGCGCTAAAATGCCTCACGTTAAGAACACATGTTTATTATTTGTATTATTTTTTTATTGAATTCTAATGTATTCCATGCAAATATTTGTGTATTAAGCTTTGTGTATTATGTAATAAGCTAATATTTATGTCGTAGAATCAGCTAATTGCTAGTTAATTGGTCACTCAAGATTTAACGATTTTGTGTTAATTTTTATTCGTGATTTGGTCGCGTTTGGCCCTAGTCTCACCTAAGAGTAAGCGCAGACAGTTTTAAGATGGAGCACACGAATCCAAGGAACAGAGATATAGAGGGATTCCCCTATACCCCTCTGGCTCTCACATACACACGACGGAACACAGTAAACTGCTTGACTTGACTTTAATGTTCAGGTGGTAGCTAGCCAGGCGGACTGTATAGATCCTACCACCAAGCATGCTGGGTTTTGTTGAATCTTACAACACGCGTCTATTCCCAGCGTGCGGTGAGGAATTTTTATTATTCTAACCCGTCCCCACACGGGGTAAACTACGCCAACCCTTGACTGTTCAATAATAATTGACTACACTTGAATTTTTATCATTTATTTTTCAGCCTACTAGCTCTTTTAAAGCTTTCAGAGAACTTTACGCTTCAGTTGTCATCAAATTAAATTATTTTCAGTCCGATTGCCTTTATTTTTTTAGAGTTCCGTAAGCAGTGATAGCCTTATGGTGTGACCGTCGAACTGCCAAGTTATAGGTCTCGAGTTCGAACCCAAGGCACCCACCTCTGATTTCGGATTCATGTGAGTATTGTGTAATTATCACTTGCTTAAAAACGGTGAAGGAAAACATCGTGAGGAAATCGGCATGACTGAGAGATATTTCTCGACGGCATGTGAAGCCAAGTTAGAGGCCCATGGGCGGCATAAACTCTGACACCAGGTTAGTCACTAACCACACGAAAAGAAGAAGAAGAGTTTCGTAGTACAATAAAGACCCCTTATTGTTTCGTTTGTCACAGCAATGGGTCCCTGTAACTTTCTAACCGTATCCATATACGAACCAGAAACTACCTTATTGCTATTAGATTAGAATTACTGTCAATCAAAATTGGAACTAACTTTTATAAACAAGTTAACGATTAGCATACCAAGTTGCAGACTAAGGCCTAAGGGTTGATCCACATCAGCACAGTCAGCACAGAATGGCCTTATTTATGCTTTATTCTTTTTTGTCGCTTAGTAACAACATTTAATAGAGCGAGACACACACAACACACGCGATACCACGAGACCGCACGCAATAGCACAAGACCGCACGCGATAGCACGAGACCGCACGTGATAGCACTCACGCTGTCTTTCTCGCTCTATTAAATGCCGGTACTGAGCGACAGAAAAGGATAGAGCATGAAAAAACGCGATTCCGTGTTGACAGATATGGGTCAACCGTAAACCCTTCTCATTCTGAGAAGAGATCCGTGATTCTGATTTTGTACCAAGTTATAGAGTACTACTTAGTTCAAAATGTTTCTGTACAAATAAGTTTGTCGAAAATCTTTTTAGCAGTTTGTTTTTTTAGTGCATTCTAAAAATAATAACGATAACGGAACCCTACCCTATGCGTCGACACGCACTTTTTCATTAAAAAAAATAAACTCGTAAATTCAACCCTCGGATATTGAGTTCATAGCTAATATTGATATTCTCAAAGCCAATTGATTGGATTACGAGGGTAACAGGTTTTCATCCTTATTTATATACCTATTCAACCTATACTTACCCTCTGAGTGTAGACGTGCTTCGTTTTATAGCTTAGAAAAGTTAGAAATACGTAGAAGTTGTATTTATGTGAGTACACGTCACGCAGCCGCATCTGGTTTGATTGGAAGAATCCACCTGTGTAAAAGACAAGTAACAAAAACGTGTAGGGGGTGAATCTATCATTACAGTTATAGCTAATATCAGTCTATCAGGATTGCGAGCATGGTAAATAAAGTAAATGAAACCAACATAGATTCTCCACCACTGGGAGTACTTATATTTGGGTTAGTAGTTAGCTACAGAAGCTAGTTCACAATCTATCACAATATAATAATTTACACAAGATCAAAAAATAAGCACAAGCAAATCAGATATAAAAGGTCAGACGTCTTCAGCTGTTCGACATGGAATCCTTTGCTTCGTCGAATGACCAGTGTTTTTATAACTTTGGGTACGTTGATTCATCTTGACGACTTCCCTCCTTTGTCAACATTGTCCAGTGTTACCAGCTACCGATAACACTAACAAATTAAATTTGATTTCTCGTGCAAGCAGTGCAACCGACTTTCACTGTGAACACACCCGCACCAAGTCGACATCTGGAGGCGTAGTATGAACATTTAAAAAAGCGCTGATTATGATTTTAAAAAGTGCTAATTATGATTTAAAAAGTGCTGATTATGATTTACTTATAATCATTTATGCTAGTACTAGGAATCTTTATTGAAAACAATAAAATTGTTTTTTTATTTTAAATATCTTATTAATCATTCATAACATAAACAGCCCATTACTATCCCACTGCTGGGCACGGGCCTCTTCTCAAAATGAGAAGAGTTTAAGCCGTAGTCCACCACGCTGGCCTAGTGCGGGTTGGCAGACTACACGCACCATCGAGAACTTTATGGAACCCTCTCAGGTGTGCAGGTTTCCTCACGATGTTTTTCCTTCACCGTTAACGCAAGTGATAATCAAATTCTGATCCGCACATAATTCGAAAAGTCAGAGGTACGGGCCGGGATCGAGCTCAGACCCTCCTGCATGGAAGGCAAGCGTTCAACCGCTAGGCTATCACTATTATCACTATTTATCTTAATTTCTTTTTTCGCGTTTTTCTTTCTTTCTCTCTTTCTTTTATTATTTCAGAATCCTGAAATATTCCTTGACTTATGCTGACAATACCTCCAATTACGATGGACGTCTAATGGTTGACCATTAGGCCATTATTATTGTTTGGTTGACCAAACAATCCTCTTAATGGCTGGAACTGTTACGTCGATCATTAAAAAATATTTGGACCGAAAATCGATCGCTTGCCGCAGGGGACGTCAATCGTTGATTGTCGGGTGACTCCACAATTTCTTTTGTTCCTTACTTTTTTACCCCTGATAGATACGTTTGAAGATTTTTTTGTGTGACAACATTAAAAGGGATTGATTTATAACGTAGAAATAAAGTGGAAGATGGAAAGGGAAGCCTTTGACATACAATAGGAAATACAAGGGTAAAAATTATAAACTGTAAGAAGAAAGAAAGAAATAAAGGAAAATGAAAGAAAGAAAAACCATTTATGAAGCATGTAAATCGACACATTCGATTTATAAACTGTAAGAAGAAAGAAAGAATGGAAGTGAGGCAAAAAGAAAGAAAGAAAGAAAATCAATCTATTCAGCATATAAATAGACACATATACAAGGTTAGTCGGAAAGGGGGTACTAAGCCGCGGGCCACCTAATGTACAAAAAATGTACTAATGTATCTCTGATAACTGTTTTAAAGAAAGTGTTAAAATTTAAAAATTCGATAATTATTTTATTTATGCAAAATGATTTTTATTTTAGTTTTTTCCAAAAATCCCTGCTTTAGTTATGAATTTTGAAAATTATGTTTCTAATTTGTGAAAATATGACCTGAATTGTAAATACAGCTGATCATAGCTATGGACAGATAGATTTTAGCACATTTTTTACGAAATATTTGAAAAGCTATTTCTCTTAAACTATCGCGTTTTAGGGAAAGTTGTAGAACAAAAGTTATCCCTTATTATGGATATTTTAACACCTTTTCAGCTTAGTACCCCTTTCCGACTAACCTTGTATATTTAAATGGAGGTGTTCACATATAAGACGACACGATTAACTGTCGTTCACGACTTGTTTTTGCAGTGACGACAGATTGTCAAGTCAATGGGAACGGCTAGCACGACAGTCGTAAAACGTTACGACATCGTGACGGCAAGTCTGTCGTTGTTACGACTATCTATCGAGGCCACGATAAAAATATCGTCTCGTCGTAGCTTGCTACTGATGTGTAAACGACAAAGCGACTGCCGTGAAACGATAAAATGTCATCGCGATCCAATAGGAACAGCTAGATACAATAGTCGCTAAACGATATTTTTTTTCTTTTTTTTCTATTCGACTCTTGTAGATGGTCTTGCGGACCTTTTCTACGTAACCAGGCTATTATTGGCGAGACCAGAAGGGTCTCTGAACCAATATCTACACTAACTACCTAGCTAACTACGCTAACTACTGTAACATCATGACTGACTATTATAGCAGCAACACCTCTAAGGGTGTACCCAAGGGGGGACTCGAACCTCTTAGGGTGAATGCGAGAGGACTGGGAGGGATACGACAGCTTGATGAGGGCTGTATTAATCGCGGTGTGACTGCGCGGAGTCAGAAGGGACGACCGGCTCCGCGGCTGCGGCGGGTGAGCACGGTGGATCGGGGGCGGCGGCGGTGGGACGTCGCGAGTGGCCTCGTCGGCGAGGGCGATACGTCGGTCGGCGGCGGCGGTGTATATGTATAGTGCTAGTCGATTTATTCGCCTCCTGGAGGAGGGTGATATCGTCATCGGGCTCTAGTAGCGCATGCCTGGGACGGTGTACTATACTGATTTGGGAGGGTTTTTAATCGGACGCGTAAAAAAAATTGACGACAAACATTCGTTATAATGGGAACTGCTAGAGACGACAGTCGTCCAACGATAAATTAATCGTCACGACATAGTGGGAACGCGCCCTAACAGTTCCCTAAAAGACACTTATCATGCATAGCACACTTTATATGATAAAAAAGAGTAAGAATAAAAAAACAGAAATGCGTCGCATTCACATGTGAATGGGTCATCACTCAGTGCCGTGTGTAAGCATTATTAATGAAGTAAATAATTGGTTTCTTTGCTAATTTTCTATGCAATCTAAATTGCTGAACAAAGGGTTATTCTTGTTTTACCCAACCATCTGGCACTCCATCTTCGGATTAATACTTCAAAAAGTATTATAAAGTTAATTTTTGATGTGAAACATCTAATGCAGCGGTATGGGTGTGAGAGCGGCTGTTGGGTGGCGACGCTCGCGATGGCAGACACACGACGGCAGACTTTCGTAGCTCGTCGGCTCTCCTCAGTTTGATTCGGCCACCTTTTTTTACAAAATGAGTTGGTGTTTCACATCTGCCAAGTGTTCCGCGATGTATTTAGTTTTATATATTATAAATATTTTTTCAGAGGCGACTCTTCCAACACTCAAAGGAGATACAATGTATTCTTTAGGTGCGTGTATGTTATCATAATCATTAATAGGATAGGACTTTTTGGAACTACGTTACGCGGCAGTGATTACGAATGTCACAAAACAATCGGGTGAATTGAATCAGAAAATGTTTATAAAATATTTTTATCAATCGTGCCGATCATACGATTTGCTAGGTTAAGCTACGCTTGTCGTGGTCAGTCTGTGGATAGGTGACCGTTCATTACACATTGAGACCCTTCCGTGCCTCGGAGAGCACTTTAAAACGACCTCGGGCGCTAAATTGCCTCACGTTAAGAACACATGTTTACTTCTTGTATTATTTTTTATTGAATCTGAATGTATCCCGTGCAGGGTTAATCTATGTCAGCAGTACATCACGAGGTTTGAAGGAATTACATGATTTTGTTTACACGCTGTATAAGTTTCCTTACCTATTCCATCTATTTCTCTCTTGTACGTTCTTGCATTAACCAAATTCACTTTACCAAGAAAAATAACACACAAATAATCCCAATCATCAAGTTTCACCGACAAAGGTAATGTAATAGATACCATCAAGCAATACTGACATTATTTGCTGATTCGACCATCCATCAAACCGTCTTGATGACGTCACGTACTGCCAAAATTCTCTCCATTCAAGCTATCTATCATCTTGGGTTGAGTCTTCAGTGAAGTTTTTATTTGTAGAGGGTAAATACACCCTACGGAGGTTTTAGTGAAAGGAAATTTGTGAATTATAGATGGAGAGTGTTCGAACTAGGCTGTAGTTTGAACCCATTTTTATTTCAGGCCGAAATAATTTAATTTGACTGCCTTGTTGGGGTCCTGGGTTCGATCCTCAGGTCGGACAGTGTTATTGGGTTTTTCTATTAGGAATTTCTCAGTAGCAACCCGGAGATTGGATTTGTGCCTCGTTGATGGCAATAGGTTCGCCCCCTATTACATGGTGCTTAAACATAACTGGCGAATCGAAGGTGTACTTAAAACACCTCTGCTGTACCCTTCGGGGTGTAAAGGTGTGATGTTATGTTATAATTTAATTTTTTAAAAACGTTGGTTAGTTTAAGATTTCTTTTGTACCGTGGGTGCGTGGCAAAGGATTTTTTAAGCTCAAATAGTTTTAGACCTTATTGTAATACTCTTAAAGTCTCGTATTTACCGTACCGCGGGATGTTTCGGCATGCCATGACATCCATGAGGATTTTCAAACGATCCAACGATAAAAGGAAAGGATATTGGCATTACCCAGTAACTGGGTTGCGGAGGTCTGATGGCAGTCGCTCCGTGTAAAATACTGGTATTCAGCCGCATCTGGTTAGACTGGAAGATGACCCCAACATAGTTGGGAAAAGGCAGGACACCTGTCTTCAAAAAAAAAACAAGCTTCCTTATCAATTCTTGACTGTATAAGCTGAAAAATACGAATAAACCCGTGGGGCGTGTATATGTATTGATATTGTACATGTTGATTCACTTCGCTGTGCGATCTTCCGATTACAATGTAACGTTGGGGAAAATATCCCAAACTAGAGGTACTCGATTGAAAGTCACTTTGTATGATTATGTTTTTTGGTGAGATTATATTAGGGAACTATTTAATTGATCAGCGAAATTTATATTTGGTCAGTAATATTAATATTTGATCAGTGCAACTAATATTTGATCAGTGCTATTAATATTCTGTCAGCGTAATCAATATTTGGTCAGCAGAATCAATACAAAAAATGGTCAGCGACAAAAATCAGGAGCCTAGTTAGAAGGATATTTTGCACGTCGTGGTTATTTATTTTAACCACAGGACAACTTGTGTTGAAAATCTCTGCGCTAAAATTATTGTTTTTTCGTTGATCAGCTAAATGGTATCCGATATACACTAGCTGTGTCCTCCTGGCTCCGCCCGTAGCCTATGTTACTCAGTGATAATGTAGCTTACTAACGGCAAAATATTTTTTGAAATCGGTCCAGTAGTTTTTAAGTTTATTCGTTACATACAAAAATACAAATCTTTCCTCTTTATAATATTAGTATAGATTGAGCCGTGTATGAAGCTATAATTATACCTTATTCAGCTGCAAAATTAACCAGCGATGATGATGATAACAATTATTTTTTAAATATTTTGGTTTATTGGTAATATTAAAAATGCTTTTATATCTTTACAGGTATGGCGATTTGAGTACTTAACGAACTTTACTACATCGAAGGTAAAAAACTCTTAATAGTAAAATTATGTTCTTGCGGTTATTAATAACATTTATGCGTTTTATTAATAACTAGCTGTGTCCTCACGGCTCCGCCCCATAGCCTCTGTTACTCTTTTTTTTTTTTTTTTTTTCCTATTCGACTATTGTAGATGGTCTTGCGGACCTTTTCTACGTAACCTGACTATTATTGGCGAGACCAGAAGGGTCTCCGAACCAATACCTACAATTCTAACTACCTAGCTAACTACGCAAAGCTAACTACTGTAACATCATGGCTATGACTATAGCAGCGACACCTCTGAGAGTGTCCCCAAGGGGGGACTCGAACTCTTAGGGTGTCGAATGCAAGAGGACTGGGAGGGATACGACAGCTTGATGAGGGCTGTATTCTCGCGTCATGGTGACTGCGCGGAGTCAGAAGGGACGACCGGCTCCGCGGCTGCGGCGGGTGAGCACGGTGGATCGGGGCCTCTGTTACTCAGTGATAATGTAACTTTTTAACGGCAAAAGAATTTTTGGAATCGGTTTAGTAGTTTTTAAATTTATTCGTTACATACAAAAATACAAATCTTTCCTCTTTATAATATTAGTATCACATTAGTATAGATACATCTACCTGTTTAAAATTTCGCAAAATCATATCATAGATTCCGTTTTCAAACCAGAGGCTGGATGCAACCATTTGAAAGAAACACCTGTAGTACGGAAAAGATTGCCGATGCGTTACGGACCTTTGTGAAAGTTTAAATACCTATCAAATAATTTATAACATAACATCACGCCTTTATTCCCCGAAGGCTTGGGCAGAGGTGCATAGTAATACCCTCATTTCGCCGTTACGTTTAAGTCCCATGTAATAGCGGGCGAGCCTATTGTCATCAAGCGGACACAAATCCAAACTCCAGGCTGCTACTAAGCATTTCCACAAGAAAAAACCTTATAACACTTTGCCCGAGTTGCGGCTCGAACCCAGAACCTCACGATCAGCAGTCGCGCTTGCTACCACTAGACCAACGAGATTTATCGCGTTTATAATTAGTTATTACATTAGTAAGAGCTCTCGAGGACAGATGACAAAAGAGTTCTTCTCTGTCAGATGAGACACAGGCGTATATAGAAACGTTGGGGATAGAGGAGGATTCCCCTTCTCCGCCTAACTCCCAATATATTTGTTTAGAAAAAGATAAGTTCTTTTGTTGCCAAAGATATTGTGAATGGGACAAGATGGGGAGACGATATTTTTGTAGCTTTTCAATGATATCTTGATTCTTGGTGAAGGCTTTTGATGGTAAAGGTTGCAGGTTCGATGGAAAAGTATTTACGTAACACAACGAAGCGCAAACATTGTAATTGGTTGATGGGTAGGTAAAGTATAGCACAATTATAAACATTGTGTCACTAACCACGCTTTTGACTAAAAAACGCTTTAGATTAAGCAGTGATAGCCTAGTGGTGTGACCGTCGGACTGCCAAGTCATAGGTCTCAAGTTCGAACCCAAGGCACGCACCTCTGACTTTTCGGATTCATGTGCGTAGTTTATAATTATCACTTGCTTAAAAACGGTAAAGGAAAACATCGTGAGGAAACCGGCATGCCTGAGAGATATTTCTCGACGGCATGTGAAACCAAGTCAGAGGACTATGGATAACCATAGGAAAAGAAGAAGCGTTGTTCACAATTTTTTATTTTACTTGTTTTTCATAACCTCTTTCAGTTTTGTAGTCGGTTAACATAACTAACATGATCCTACAAGATCAGCTGCAGAATGTAAACAAGAGGGAAATCAACAATTTCTCATAATCCTGAATATCATAGCTTGAAGTATGCCCGCGTTTTCACACTGTGTGATAAGTGAATAGCGTGAATAGTGACAAAAAGTGTACGATTTATATTACACTTAACCTACCACGCCTGTATTCTCCGGAGGGTTGGGCAGAAGTGTATAGTAACACCCTCATTTCACCGTTATGTTTAGTCCCATGTAATAGGGGGCGAGCTTATTACCATCAACCGGGCACGACATCAAACTCAGGGTTGCTGAGGAATTCCACACGGAAAAACCCAATAACACTATGCCCGACCTGGGGATCGAACCCAGTACCTCACGATCAGCAATCGCGCTTGTCACCACTAGACCGATGAGGTAGTTGCTGTTATTACTTCCTGCTTTTTTTAAGGTCCGTCTCTTAATCATTATCAGCCTATTACTGACCCACTGCTGGGCACGGGCCTCTTCTCAGAATGAGAAGGGTTTAGGCCTTAGTCCACCTCGCTGACCTGGTGCGTGTTGGCAGACTACATACACCATCGAGAACTTTATGGAGCCCTCTCAGGTGTGCAGGTTTCCTCACGTTGTTTTTCCTTCACCGTTAACGCAAGTGATAATCAAATTCTGACCCGCACATGAATTCAAAAAAATGTTGCGAAAAATAATATTGTAATATTGTTACACGCGTTCACAGAACAGTGGTAACGCCTTGGATTGAACTCACGCCATCATGATACCGTTTCAGTCTAATGCCCGAAGCCATCGCCGAGCGAGAACGAACATATTTTCCAATAGCTATAACGACCATTGGAAAACGCTTTAGATTGGAAAATTATTCAATTGTCATCCAATAGGAATGGTTTACATTTATCATAGTCATTATGTTTTGAGGGATTTTGTGAATTAACATGTAGGTACAATCAGCAGCTGTTGTAGTAGTACGTGCTACTGATTTTGGGGTCGTGGGTTCGATCCCCAGGTAGGGCAAAGTGTTATTGGGTTTTTCTGTGTGGAATTCCTCAGTAGCAGCCTGGAGTTTGGATTTGTGCCCGGTTGATGGCAATAGGCTCGCCCCGTATTACATATGACTTAAACATAACGGCGAAATGAGGGTGTTACTGTACATCTCTGCCTCACCGTTCGGGGAATACAGGCGTGATGTTATGTTATGTAACAGGAATAACGCAAACACTTCTTCTTTTCGTGTGGTTAGTGACTAACCTGGTGTCAGAGTTTATGCCATGGGGATCTGACTTGGTTTCACATGCCGTCGAGAAATATCTCTCAGGCATGCCTGTTTCCTCACGATGTTTTCCTTCACCGTTTTTAAGCAAGTGATAATTATACAATACGCACATGAATCCGAAAAGTCAGAGGTGCGTGCCTTGGGTTCGAACTTGAGACCTATGACTTGGCAGTCCGACGGTCACACCACTAGGCTATCACTGACGCAAACACTCAAACACCTCAATTAGAATATTTAGTTATAATCATAATACAATCGCCTAGTGCGATAAGACCGCCCATTGTACATCTCTATTTTTATAGTAATGTTTCTTGTTTGTTTTGTGTACAATAAAGAGTATTGTATTGTATTGTATTGTATTGTATACATACATTGAAATTTTACTTTTATTTGCTTAAATATTATTTATTTCACCCTACGGAAGCCTACGCGGGCGGTGGTATCGCCAGACATCAAAGGCGTTGCCCGACTGTATGGATTGTAAAACTGTGACTGAATTGTGTCGCCTAGGAGACTCGTGGCTAATAACCAACCGCACGAGGTTAAGCTGCGCTTGCCGCGGTCAGTCTGTGGATGGGTGAACGTTAGTTAAACATCGAGACCCATCCGAGCCTTGGAGAACACGTTAAACTGTCTGTCTTGGGTTATATACGAATATCTATGACAATCGTTACGGGAAGTCAGAAGCCCGAAAGTCTGACAACTGGTCTAACTTTAGAATATCGGCATTGTCCTGTGACTGGGTTGCGGAGGTCTGATGGCAGTCGCTCCGTGTAAAATACTGGTGTTCAGCCGCATCTGGTTAGAATGGAAGCTGATACCAACATAGTTGGGAAAAGGTTAGGGAGAACGAAATGAACTGTATTGCCTGCGCGGCCTGGGCTTCCGTATACGCCTAAGCTTACAGGCGGTTTTAAATTTGTCGGTAGGTAGGTGTGAGTGCTTCTGACTGTACATGAATGAACATCTATTAATATTAATTCGTCATCACACACGGGTTGGTTGGCATGACAAAGAGGAGGTTTAATCACTCTAATTAGTCAACAAAACAAACGTTCTATGTAGCCTTTTCCCAACTATGTTGGGGTCAGCTTCCAATCGCGTCGTGCATCGGGTTACTGAGCTGATTAAAATAAGGTTTGAGCTACACCATGGCTGATGCGTGCGTGCCGTCAGTTAGGACAGGTCAACTCAAACCAGCTATGGCAGTTTCCTTTAAAGGCCTTTCCAGACGTTGCCCTACATTATTACACCCGCATAGATTTTATACCACAATGTCTGGACTTTAAAAAGAGATCTTGATCTCTGAGTTTGTTTTGGCTTTCCTTCTCAGAGCTAGAGAGATAGGAAAAGCCGGCGCCAACCAGTCTTAAAAATGCCATCAGACCTCTGCAACCCAGTTACTGGGCAATGACGATGTACTAAGGTTAGACCGTTACAGCTAGTTTATACAGAAACTGTTTACAGGACCGGTTTTAGCGGAACCATTTTTATTTTGGTGATGGCGCCTGTAGTTGTATGAGCGAGCTCACATACACGACAATATTCTGAATCCATAAAAAAATACTGAATCCGTTATTTTTGTCGTAGCCTACCTGTCAGATGTAATGCAGCTGCCATTTGTTTAACTGATCCGTCGGTACTGATGTGAACAACACATCCAGTATCGACGGATCTGTTAAAACGGATCCGCTGTGTGAACGGGCTCTTAGACTGCGTTCATACAGCACGCCACGCGCGTCAACACCCGCGTCTAACTCGCTTTGATTTTTTTTGTATAGTATAATTTGAGTCTTATGACACATCAATAGATCTCAAATTGCATTTATCTAAGCATGGCATGAGTCGGGCGCGAGGCGGACGCGAGGCGGGTGATAGGCGGGCGCCAGGCGATCGCGAGGCGGGCGCGAAGCGGGCACTTGGTGTGTGCGGTTGGACTTCGATAAATGCAAATTGAAATCTATTGATGTGTCATAAGACTCAAATTATATACAAAACATTTCAAAGCGAGTTAGATGCGGGTGTTGACGCGCGTGGCGTGCGCTTAACGGGCGCGTGTCGTCTGTACGCAGCCTTAGACTTTCAGGCAGTTAACAAAACAATAATACACTAAATTACGAAACTCCTTCAAGTTCACAATGAAACAATATATCGCCAATCCTGAAATAATTCCGCGATCAAAATTGACGTCATAATTATTATTCTGTCGGAACAATTACGCAACTCCGGAAATACCGTCGGTACGACGTCGCGTATTACCCCATTTGGCGTATTTAGGCCGCGTTCCCACTTTGTCGTGACGATAGATAATCGTGTAGTTTTAAGTGTCGTGGCTTATATATTTAAATGGAGGTGTTCACATAGAAGACGACACGATTAACTGTCGTTCACGACTTGTTTTTGCAGTGACGACAGATTGTTAAGTCAATGGGAACGGCTAGCACGACAGTCGTAAAACGATAAAAAAACGTCACGACATCGTGACGGCAAATCATGTGTCGTTGTTACGACTAGCTGTCGTAGCCACGATAAAAATATCGTCTCGTCTTGTAGCTTGCCACTGATGTGCAAACGACAAAGCGACTGTCGTAAAACGATAAAATGTCGCCGCGATCCAATGAGAACAGCTAGATACGATAGTGGCTAAACGATAAAAAAAAATTGACGACAAACAGTCGTTATAATGGGAACAGCTAGAGACGACAGTCGTCCAACGATAAATTTATCGTCACGACATAGTGGGAACGCGCCTTTAGCGTATTTGGCGTATCAGTCCCGCGTCTGCGTTTCATTATGAAAGCCTATGGACGTAATAATTACTTTCCAATTGGAGGGTTGATGAGTTCTCTTGAAAATTAGAATGTTGTTTTTGGATTATTTTGAGCTGACTGCTTCATTAGATTAACAATGAATGAATCCTCTTCTTTCGATTGTGGCTGTCTTATTCTTTTCGTGTATTTAGTGACTACCCTGGTGTCAGAGCTTATGCCGCCCATGGGGCTCTGACTTGGCTTCACATGCCGTCGAGAAATATCTCTCAGGCATGCCGGTTTCCTCACGATGTTTTCCTTCACCTTGGGTTCGAACTGAGATCTATGACTTGGCAGTCCGACGGTCACACCACTAGGCTATCACTGCTGTCAAATATGACTGTGGCTATGATCCTTGGCATATTAAAAATGACTGCAGGTTTTTTTTATACAATTTCAGTTAGACAGGTCGTAGAAGATTTGACGTTCAACTTTAGACTCTTCGGAGGACAATATAAAGGTACTAGGTACATTAGTGACGCTGCCAATTTAGCCATTAATTATTTAAGGCCAGAAGACACAAACAGTATTATGAACAAAAATCCCTTAAAAAACTTTTAAGTTAAACGGTTTCATCTTGCTGTACCCCTGCAACATCAGGATTTGAGGATAGAAAGTTGAAATTATATTAATGTTGTACTGTCAAGGCAATAGAATTTGTGTGCAAAGTTTCAGGAGAATCGGTTCAGCAGAAGTACTTGAAAAATCTGTTGCAAGATTTGAATCAAACAAACAAATATACGCAGTGATAATCCTTATCCTTACTAATATATGTATGGATGTATGAATGTTTGTTACTCTTTCACGCAAAAACGGCTAAACGGATTTGGATGAGATTTCCACACAGATAGACTATGCACTGGATTAATACATAGGGTACTTTTTATCCGGGTGCATTAAGTGGTTCCCCTAGGATGCGGGTGAAACCGCGGGTAATAGTCTAGTAGTTAATAAAAACAATGAAAAAACAATCTAAAATCTTTAGAAACTCCCAAACAGACTCGTCATCACTATATCAGGGAAGTATTCCAAAAAATTCCATACACAGGAAATGAAAAAGCTAACTTGTTGACATACAGAACAGCAGTAAATAACCGTATCTTTGAACCATCGGTTTGATTGCTCCCTGAATTATGGACAAAATGGCCGCCCCGAGTGCGCTATTGAAAATTAATTTTCAATATGGAGAGTGGGCCACAATACGTTTGAAAAGCGTAGTCGTTATCGGAGTAGGGAATACCAGTTAGTTGTAGTGGTCAATTATGTCCAACAGTGGACGTTTACGGACAGATATAGTTTTTTTTTTATTTTAATCATGACTTGGTCGCCGGTCTAATCTTAGGATATCGACATTGCCCAGTAATTGAGTTGCGGAGGTCTGATGGCAGTCGCTCCGTGTAAAATACTGGTATTCAGCCGCATCTGGTTAGACTGGAAGCTGGCGCCAACATAGTTGGGAAAAAGGCTAGCCCGAACGATTCTTGACTTGGTCGCTTTTGGCCTTATTCTCACCTAATGTTAAGCGCAAATAGGGTCTAAGATTGCGCTCACGAATCCAAGGAACTGAGATATAGAGGGATTCCCCTATACCCCTCTGGCTATCACATACACACGATGGAACACAGTAAATTGCTTGACTTTAGTGTGAATACGCACATGAATCCGAATAGTCAGAGGTGCGTTCCTTGGGTTCAAACTTGAGACCTATGACTTGGCAGTCCGATGGTCACACCACTAAGCTATCACTGCTATAAAATTGAGTATTTATAATAGAAAAAAAATATGCTTACTTTATTTTTTTTTGGTATGACATGAGAATAATACCTATATGGTAGATAGTTAGTACCTAATATGTCAGGATTATGGTGAACCCCCCGGTTGGGTTCCCGCATTGTCGTTGCGGGGGGGCTTAGTAGCCGTGGCATTGAACCCCACGGTGAAGCGAAGAGGAACCCAAGGAGGGGCCGCTCGTCGGGGCTTGGGTCTGGTAGCCCTCGATGTAGCGGCCAAGTAGGTTGCGGTGTCGCTTCGGCGACATCGCAACTGAGGCGGGCCGCGATGTTGTTTGGAACGCATCGCGGCTGAGTGCGGGAGGCCGCGGCGGGAGAGGAGTGCCGGTATTACGGTGCGCCGTTCTCCCTACCTTCCGCGGCCTTGACGGGGCCGCCACCGTCAGATGGCGGACGCGGTGGGGCCGCAGGGGAAGAGGAGTGGCGGTGTGTACCTGGCCGCCCTTTCTATCATCTGCGGCCGAAAAGTGGTAGGCGGCGGGGCCACTAATCTTACCCATCGCAGGGGGACCAGGGGTGCCCAGACACGGGGTAGTCTGGCACCCATGTACTTGTTTGGTCCCCGGGGTGGTCACGCCGTACCATGTAAAAAAAAAAAGGATTATGGTGAAGTCAATAGCGAATCCTGTGACCCCACTTCAGGTTATCGGAGGAACACCGTGGTGGCTTCGGCCTTCCCCAGGGTGGACGGTACCCAAGAAGACAGCAATAAAAAAAAGTTTGACTATAAAATCAGTAGAGATACGACAGTTACGTCTCTCTCTAATCCTGAGAAATCACGATTCTGCTATTATACCATAAATATCTCCTTCAAAAGAAAATAATGAAAAAGAAAACCTATAATTCTCTGTCATTGACGACAAATTGCAAAATCCACAATATCCAACTTAAAATTGCTCGAGACTATAGTCCATCCATTTTAATTACGTATAAAAGGTAAACAAATCTTTCATTGTGAAATATACCTACATTTTGCTTTTTAGAATCATAACATAACATCACGCCTTTAATCCCCGTAGGGTTGGGCAGAGGTGTATAGTAACACCCTCATTTCGCTGTTATGTGAAGTCCCATATAATAGGGGACAAGTCTATTGCCATCAACTGGGCACAAATTCAAACTCCGGGCTGCTACTGCGGAATTCCATACGGAAAAACCCAATAACACATTGCCCGACCTGGGGATCGAACCCAGGACCTCACGATCAGCCGTCGCGCTTGCCACAACTAGACCAACGACGCTTTTTAGAATCCATTAAACATAAGTACTTAAAAATTTTAGAAAACCTTAACATTGATAGACGACACGTTTGGTGCAGTGGCTGAGCGATTGGCTACCGCGCTACGAGTTGAGGGTTCGATTCCCGCACGGAAAAAATATTTGTATAGCCTACAGATAGTTGTTCCGGGTCTGGGCATTTGTGCATGTGAAGATTTGTGTCTGTAAACGCACCCACGATACAGAAGAAATCCTAGCTAGTGTGGGGCGCCGTTTTTCGTAAAAAAAAATTCAATTGTTTTCAAAAATGTGTATTGTCAATGGATTTTTAAAGCAAAACGTTTCACGTTTGAATTTTTGTTTACCTTTTATACAAAAATAAAATGGCTGGACTATAGATATATAATCATACAATACGTACATAAAACTCGTATTTAAGCAGATGACATAAATACACTAATATCTTCTTAACGCTACCATTAAACTAATCTCTGTGAAAACTTTCCTTAGCCAGGGCTGTCACACTTTAGTAAAATGTGTTTGATTTTTGTTAAAGTTCAGTGATTATATAGTCACGTAACAATATAGGTATATCCATCAAAAATCTATCTTAGAATCCAAATGTCTGGTATTTTACAATCGTCCTAGGATTATCGCAAAGATTCGATTTTTCCGATAATCCTACAACATACATAGCAAGCCAACGACCGCCAATAAAGACCAACGAACGCTTGTTACTACTTACATCAAAATGTACAATGTTTGATAAAATTAATATAATAAGACAAAAGTTTGTTGACTTGATGCGTATATACCATTATCAAAAGCTGCATTGCCATTCAACCCTTACCTAGATACAATAAATATAACATTTTATTATGTTATAGGTATTACTGCCTCGTTGGTCTAGTGGTGGCAAGCGCGACTGCTGAACGTGACGTCCTAGATCCGATACCCAGATCAGGCAAAGTGTTATTAGGTCTTTCCATGAGGAATTCCTGAGTAGCAGCCTGCAGTTTGGATTTGTACCCGATTGATAGCAATAGGCTCGCCTCTATTACATGGGGCTTAAACATAACGGTGAAATGAGGGTGTTATCATACACCTCTGCCCAACCCTTCGGGGAATACAGGTGTGATGCTATTTATGTGGGTATTATATCCATCAGTGGGAAGGTAGGGTAAAATGTGTGCTTAAACATAATTTTTGACAATAAAAGTTTTTATAATTGCCAACCCTGGCTCAAACATACATCTCTACTTACGTATTTATGTATTTAAATGCCGACATTAATTACGAAGTTAATCAAGATTTATTTGAATTAAAATAACATTTGTGTCTCATTGGTTTTATTTAGTGGTAAGCTTTGTCCTAGTTAGACGGCGCAGCGCGAGCGATGCGTTGATAACAAATGCTCAATGTGGAGACGTAGCACTAAATCACTTTTTAACAAAAATAAAACCGACTTCAAATGGTCTATCTCCGAAGTTCTTCATCAAATCTTCACCAAATTCAAATGGGACCACTTCGAAAGAATACTCTTTCAAACAAAAAAAGAATCATTAAAATCGGTTCACAATTAGCAAAGATATGGCGGAACAAACATACAAAAAAAAAAACACATACAATGGAATTGAGAACCTCCTCCTTTTTGGAAGTCGGTTAAAAAATAAAACCGACTTGTAAAAAACGAAAAAATCTATACTAATATTATAAAGCTGAAGAGTTTAATTGTTTGTTTGAACGCGCTAATCTCAGGAACTACTGGTTGCAATTGAGAAATTATTTTTGTGTTGGATAGTCCATTTATCGAGGAAGATTTATAGGCTATATAACATCAAGCTACGACCAATAGGAGCGGAGCATAAATGAAAAATGTTGCAAAAACGGGAAAAATGTCCACCCGTGCGAAGCCGGGACGGGCCGCTAGTAAGGAATAAAATAATTACCACATTATAGAATTAATAGTTTCAGAAGTCGGTGCTCATTCACGCTGAACTAAATTGTTGGCACCGACTTCTGAAATTGTTAATTTTATAATATGGTAATTATTTTATTCTTTTTTTTCGTTTAGACGTATTTAAAAAATCTAAGCCGTCGCGGAGCTCCTGGAAGATGTGAAAGATCGGATCTTATTTTGTAAAAAAAAAACTTGCCGAAGAGAGCCGATGAGTTATAAAGGTGTGCCGTCGTGTGTCTGCCATCGCAAGCGTCGCCACGCAACAGTCGCCCTCACACCCGTACCGCCGCATTAGATGTTTTACATAAAAAAAAATTGTTAAATGTATGAAATTCTAATTTATGGTAGCTGCTGTTGGAAGATCCCTCAAAATGAGAGCTGTTTTTTAATATGAACCTTGATGTCCTACATAGGCGTTGAGTGGTAATGCCGCTTTTGGGGCTCGACGTGTCCGCCCAGCTACAATGGTGGTCCGAAGGGTGGGGGTCGTAGGGGATCATGACCCCCCCCCCTAAATTGTACAAGTGAAATTGACAAACCTAAAAATATGATGTATGATGATACGTATATGACGCCGTACAAGGTGATCAACAAAAGGAATTTTAAAGGCGGATGTCAATGGAAACGCCGGTAGAGGACGCCCTAGAAGGACATACATCGATGTTACTGGTGATGTTCTCCACAAAGTTCAGGTGCGTAGTACTCTCAACCGGCGTGCGTGTATGATAAGATGTATGAATGTGGATGAAGCGAAAGGGGTGTGTAAGGGTCGTAGCATGTCGCGTTCTATAGTTTCTGCCTACCCCCATGGGAAATAGATAATTTACAAAAAACTATTTTTCTGTTAATATGATCGCTCACAAAATCTTTAGCTGCGCTCGCGCCCGCTCAGGTAGGACAAGAGGTTACAAATAACGCGGATGCACCAAAAAATTGGAATGTGACCAAAAAACAGCGATTGACCTGAGCTTCAGAAATAGACGATGCATTGTAATGTTTAGTTTATTTACAAACAGTACGCTATTGCTTGGAATTGTTCCATGATTTGAGTATCATAGAGACATATCTTTTCCTACAGTTAATCCTGGTACATTTCCGGCTTTATTATCCACGATGAGTTATTTAACAAGTGAAACGAAATGAAGAAAGATTTTTTAACCGACTTCCAAAAAGGAGGAGGTTACTATGTTCGTCTGTATGTTTTTTTTTTTGTTATGATCATCGATATTTTCGCCAATTGTGAACCGATTTTGATGATTCTTTTTTAATGGATAGGATATACTTTGAAGTTGGTCCCATTTAAATTTGGTGAAGATCTGATGAAGAAATTCGGAGATAGACAATGGAACTCCTCAATGACGAACAGTACCTACGCATATTGTGATGATGTGATTATGTTACGAGCAGCGTCTTTAGTAGGTCCAACCAAGTTTTAATTAAGGCCACTAAAATGGTAAAAATAAAAACATTTTTTACAAAAAATTTAAACCGACTTCAAAAAAGAATAAAATAATTACCATATAAAATTAACAGTTTCAGAAGTCGGTGCCTTCAATTTGGTTCAGCGTAGATCAGCATCGACTTCTAAAACTGTTAATTTTATATGGTAATTATTTTATTCTTTTTTGAAGTCGGTTTAAATTTTTTGTAAAAAATGTTTTTTTATTAACAACTTTTTCTCGACTTCATAGTTCATACTCAATACTCAATACTTTATTGCATTATCATAGGAAAGCGTAAGTAAAATAATTGTTCATTGTTCACTTTGCGTTACTATGGAAGCCATATGGCTTCCATAGTAACAAGTCAGTTCCATAGTAACAAGCATAGTAAGTTTGGAAGTCGGTTAAAAATAGAAGGTACCTATAATAGGTACCTTCTATTTTTAACCGACTTCCAAAAAAGGGGAGGTTCTCAATTCAGCTGTATTTTGTTTTTTTTTATGTATGATACCGCACAACACCGTCATTTTATAAACCGATTTGGAATATTCATTTTTTTTGTATGAAAGAGTATTATTTCGAGGTGGTCCCATTTAATTTGGTGAAGATCTCATGAAGATCTTCGGAGATAGACAATGGAACTCCTCAATGACGAACAGTACGCATAATGTGATGATGTGATTAGGTTACGAGCAGCGTCTTTAGTAGGTCCAATCATGTTTTAATGAAGGCCACTAAACGGAAAAAAATAACAAAAATAAAATCGAAAAATAGAATAAAATAATAACCATATTATAAGATTAACAGTTTCAGAAGTCGGTGCCTTCAATTTGGTTCAGCGTGGCTTAGCACCGACTTCTGAAACTGTTAATTTTATAATATGGTAATTATTTTATTCTTTTTTCGGTTTTTTGAAGTCGGTTTTAGTTTTGTTAAAATGTTTTTTTATAACTTAAATAGAACATTATATCAAAACAAATTACATACATAATTATGTAAGGTTGTGAGTTAATAGCAGATATACAGTCATGAACACAAACATAATACACTCAGTGAAATTGAAAGTGAATTATGAGAAGCACTTGTTGAAACTCATTTTAATTTCGGTACTTGTATAGGTCAACCAGAATCTCATGGCATTAAAAATTAATAACAAACAGTGGTTTTCATATGGCAATGTCAACATATCACTTGTCAAAACGAGTATGACTGTAGTTGATACATTTTCCAGTTCTGATTAATGTTTTCTTGTTCAAACATTTTTAATAAACATACTTATTTTAACAAGGTTTACTTTTCCATTACAATAAAATTGCAAAAAATCATAATTCAGCATATCATTTTGGGACCCAGTGCATAATATCAGCAAGCACATTGGGTCACATAAAACAATAAGCCAAAACCTCTAACAACATGGATTTATGAAATACATGTTGTGCCGACCCCATCTAGTGTGGGATAAGGGCAGGAAGAAGATCGAGAAGAAATTAAAGAAAAAAAATTACAAGTATCAAGACTTTTTATTCAAATTACCCTTGTGTTACCCACAAAAACATTTAATTTCCCTATTTGCCATCAGATTCTGGTAGACCTATACGTGTGTACATTATTTGTGCTCATGACTGTACTATTAAGGTTAACCAGAAAGAGGGACTACTTATTTATATTAGTCAGAAGCCTAAAAGTCTGACACCCGGATTAACCTTAGAGTATCGGCATTGCCCAGTAACTGGGTTGCGGAGGTCTGATAGCAGTCGCTCCGTGTAAAATATTCAGCCGCATCTGGGTAGACTGGGGAAGTTGACCTCAACATAATTGGGAAAAGGTTAGGCAGAACGAAACACACTTGGCAGATGAAGTGGTAATTGCAATATACGTACATTGAGCATACAGCAGGATGCCATTTAGGGGGTCATGCCACAATCACCACACATGGAAAACGGATTGGTGATTACCGTATCTTGTATTTTTTTAAATATAAAACGTTGCTCTACACTAGGATTTCTCTTGTATAGTGGGTGCGTTTACAGATACAAATCTCACACGCACAAACGCCCAGACCCGGAACAACTATCTGTATGCCATACAAACATTTGTTCCGCGTGGGAATCGAACCCGCGACGCGTAGCGCAAAAGCCAATTACTCAGCCACTGCACCATACGTGCCGTCAAACCGAGGACCCTGTTTTCCATATCTTGGTAGGTATACCTAGTCATATTTTAACGGTATCACGAGTACGAAGTGGGCGCCCAAGTTTTTGGCGGAACATGCATTGTAATTTTCTGTAGAAAAGTATTATTTTTTTACAAAAACATTCCTTGCATAAACTCTTAAGTGACTTTGACAAAACGCTCTCAGACTTCTGATTAATAGTAGCTGCGGCAAAATGTTAGGAATTGTTCGTGTTTATTTCACAATTTGAAAGTATTTTTGTCTATAACAAATGGGTTACAGCGATGTGTAATTAAAGACGTATGCTTTCATTTTGTGTTTTATTAACTGAAAAAGAAAACATTTATTTTCTTTGTTTTATTTATAAGCCTGAGAATGTCTCAAATACTTGAATTGTTCTGCCTAGCTTTTTCCAAATTGTATTGGGGTCAGCTTCCAGTCTAATCAGATGCGGCTTCTTCTTCTTCTTTTCGTGTGGTTAGTGACTAACCTGGTGTCAGAGTTTATGCCGCCGATGGGCCTCGGACTTGGCTTCACATACCGTCGAGAAATATCTCTCAGGCATGCCGGTTTCGTCACGATGTTTTCCTTCACCGTTTTTAAGCAAGTGATAATTATACAATACACACATGAATCTGAAAAGTCAGAGGTGCATGCTTTGGGTTCGACTCGAGACCTATAACTTGACAGCCCGACGTTCGCACCACAAAGCTATCACTGCTATAGATGCGGCTGAATACCGGTATTTTAGATGGTTTTGTCCGTGTGGTTCCGGGCAGCAGAATTGAACCTCCCCATCTCTTCCCGTGAGTGTCGTAGGAGCCAACTAAGGGAATAAAGCCGGGGTCTGTAAAAATCCCTCTGTGCTATAAGAACAGCTCATCCCCAAGCTAAGGTTGCCGTGCCCAGAGCTGCATGACTAGGGGCGAGCCGAGTCAGAAGTTTGCCTGTTGTCTGGAATTAGGCGCCTCCAGGCACTAAGTAGCCTTACCTCTACACGCGGAACTCTGTAGAGGTGGACAAATAGTTCCCTATCTATTCGTGGGAACAAAACGAGTTCAGATTTTAAAAAACTCGGTGTCAGCTGTGATTCTCGCCACACACCTCGTCAAATGTTCTCACGGGGCGAAAAGCGAGCTGCAGAATGTCTCTTCGCTACGTTGAATGTTCAGGGAGGTATAAAAGAAAAAACCCAATAACTCTTTGCCTGACATGGGGATCAATCCACGATCTCACGATCAGCAGTCGCGCTTGCCACCAGTAGACCAATGAGGAAGGCAACATTTTAAAAGCAAAACATTATATTTTCACTAGCCGCCCGTCCCGGCTTCGCACGGGTAGACATTTTTCCATTTATGCAACATTTTTCATTTATGCTCCGCTCCTATTGGTCGTAGCGTGATGTTATATAGCCTATAACCTTCCTAGATAAATGGACTATCCAACACAAAAATATTTTTTCAATTCCAATCAGTAGTTCCTGAGATTAGCGCGTTCAAACAAACAAACTCTTCAGCTTTATAACATTAGTATAGATAAAACTCACACCAATACCTCTGCTTACCTATCATGAACAAAAGAAGATAGAACTACTAAGTACATCAAACGCCCTACCCACTAGAAAAACTTTCTTTGCGCAAACATAAAAAATAAATGTTAACTTCTTTGTGGGCGGGCGCAATTGGGCGTGAAAAGCTGCTTTGAACTCGACGTCGACTGTACCAAGACTACCAAGGTTTGTATAAAGTTTTTTATTTATTTCCGTTGAAGGAAAATGGTGTCTGTTTCATGAGTTAGAAAAAAAATAAGGAAACGAAAATTGAAAACTGCTTCGTTGGTCTGGTGGTGGCAAGCGTGACTACTAATCGTGGTCTTGAGTTTGATCCAGGCCGGAAAAAGTGTTATTGGGTTTTTCCGTGTGGGATTCCTCAGTAGCAGCCCGGAGTTTGGATTTGTGCCCGGTTGATGGCAAGAGGCTCGCCCCCCTTTCGGGTCTACCCGTACCAACTGTCATAGGTATTCGTATGACACAGGTTTAACGTGCTTTCTGACGCACGGAGGGGTCTCGGTGTGCACCGAATGGTCACCCATCTATGAACTGACAAGCAAGCGCAGCTTAACCATGCAAATCATATGATCCACACGGTTCTTAATTAGACACAAGCCCCTTCTTAATTTAATATTTTTTAAACACTAAACAATAAAAGACAGTCCCCAAAAACGCCCGCCATTTACCTCGGCCTTTAAGCTGCAAGTGGTGCACACAGCAATACACGTAATTGCCTAACTAGTTCATAAATGAGTTATAACCTCGGTCATGTTCCAAAATCCTGTCTTTCGCGACAACCACAACTGCACTCAGTGCGTACGTCTACTGATCAACAAGCTCTCGATCAAATGGAAGTACCGTTGTATCCACTTACCCAGATCGACGATGGGCAATAACTAGTGCTTACAATGAGAACGCCTTGTTGATCAAGTGGTGGTAAGCGCGACTGCTGAACGTGAGGTCCTCGGTTCGATCCCCTGGTTAGAGAGAGTTATTGGGTTTTTCCGTTTGAAATTCGTCAGTAGCAGCTCGGAGTTTAGATTTGTGCCCGGTTGATGGCAATAGGCTCGCCCCGTATTACATGACTTAAACATAACGGCGAAATGAGGGTGTTACTATACACCTCTGCTCAACCCTTCGGTGAATATAGGCGTGATGTTATGTAATGATGAGAAAGGTCTGGCTGAACGGCCATTAGATACAGATTAGTGACCACATACAGGCATTACCTCCTTTTTTGGTGCATTATTAGAACCTACTAAAGTAAATTATAAATGATTTTCATTTCTGTAAATAAATCTGTTACAGACACTTTTACAAGTCAATGTAATGTTTTTTCTTAAAGACTAGATAGCGCCAGCCTTTTCTGTCTGACTAGCTCTGAGTATAAAAGCCGAAACATACTCAGAGATCAAGGTTAGAAGGACATAGATCGATGTTATTGTTCTTCACAAAGGACAAGTGCGCAGTACTCTCAACCGGCGTGCGTGTATGACAAGATGTATGAATGTGGATGAAGCTAAAGGAGTATGTAAGGATCGTAGCATGTGGCGTTCTATAGTTCCTGCCTACCAACATGGGAAAAGGGCGTGATTTTATGTATGTATGTATGCTGTTCCTCCTAGCCTTTTCCCAACTATATTGGGGTCAGCTTCCAGTCTAGCCAGATACGGCTGAATACCAGTATTTTACACCGAGCGACTGCAATAAGACCTCCGCAACCTAGTTACTGGTTAATGCCGATATCCTAAGGGTAGACCGGTTGTCAGACTTTTGGGCTTCAAATATTAAATTGACATGTGTCTGTAACAGATTTATTTACAGAAATAAAAATCATTTATCTAGAGCGTCCTCTACCGTTTCCACTGACATCCGCCTTATAAATTCCTTTTGTTTGTTTTTACAGAGAAGCTCATGATGCTATATTAGTTTACGATGTTTTTGAACCAAAGTCCCTAACAAAACTGAATGAGTGGGTCGAGAAACTTCAAGTATACTACAACAAGAAGAACATAGCCTGCTTAGTTGTCGGCAATAAGATTGACAAGCATATCATTTTGGGACCCAGTGAATAATATCAGCAAGCATATTGGGTTACCCGCGCGACGGCGCAACGAGTATTCCCAAGGAGGGTTGATGTCAGGCAGGCGGCCGGTCATAAAAAAATAAGCCAAAACCTCTAACAACATGGATTTATGAAATACATGTTGTGCCGACCCCACCTAGTGTAGGATAGGGGCAGGGAGAAGAAGAAGAAGAATCGCCGTTCACTCATTCCCTCAACATGACTAAACCACCTAAGCATAAATACTTCTTTCAATTTTTGTCTCTACATTATCTTCACATAATCATATTATTTGACCTATTTTCAGCTCCGACTACACAGATCAGTATCTAAACAGACTATAAACTCCTTGACACGGATCTTCCGACCTATTTCACCCATCATATTTGTTAGTAATACGGAATGTGTTTGGTACGCGCCTACTGTGTGCAATCAACCGGACGTCCGGATTCTACCGCCTCTCCAACGGATATCATTGGGACTATATCTAGGCAAAGTTTGCTGGAACATTCATGATACTATTATTATTCGTAGATTGAAGTAGAATAAATGCCGTGGAAATGCGTTCCTTGCGAAGTATGTATGATATAACTTAGAATGATAGATTGAAAATTGATGTGATCAAAATTCAAAGGAGCATGCTTAGGTGGTTTGACTGCCTTTTTGGTCTAGTGGTTGTAAGCGCGACTGCTGAGCATGGGGTCTTGTGTTCGATCCCCAGGTCGGGTTAAGTGTTATTGGGTTTTTCCATTAGGAATTTCTCAGTAGCAGTCCGCTGTCTGGATTTGTGCCCGGTTAATGGCAATAGGCTCGCCCCCTATTACATGGGACTTAAACATAACTGGCGAAACGAGGGTGTTACTAAAACACCTCTGCCGAACCCTCCAAGGAATACAAGGCGTGATGTTATGAGTTATGCTTAGGTGGTTTGGTCATATTTAGAGAATGGATGGCGATTAACAAAAGGAATTTATAAGGCGTATGTCAGTGGAAACGGTAGAGGACGCCCTATAAGGACATACATCGATGTTATTGGTGACGTTCTTCATAAAGGACAGGTGCGTACTCTCAACCGGCGTGCATGTACGACAAGATGTATGAATGTGGATGAAGAGATAGGAGTAGGTATGTAAGGGTCGAAGCATGTGGCGTTCTATAATTTCTGCATGGGAAAAAGGCGAGAGTTTATGTATGTGTGTGTATGTATTTCTAGATTAGTTATTTTTCTAGTAACTAAGAGTAGTTTGTTGTAAAAGAAAAGAAATTTATTTGGCACGAAAGCAGTCATACACACAGACAAAAAAATCATAAAAGACAAAACAGAAGAAAAAAAAATGTAGCTGTGTGTCTAGCGGCTGCGCCAAATAGGTTCAGTTCAGCATAAATGTCAGACAACTAGTGTCTGACGCTGGTTTTCAACTGAACCCAAATTGTTGTAGATTTTCTGTCTTCCGAGATTAATAAGTAAACCTCGGGTAGTCTAACACGCAATGCTCTGACAAGATATACATAATATTATGTCACGGATGTGGTCGAATCTCCCAAACTCGACAAAGTTTGTGATACAAGTCTTGTCCTTGCACTTCAAAACTATTCACGAGAAAATATTTTAGCTTCTAGATTTTGGATAGTATAGAATTTTGAAAAAAAAATGTCATTGCAGTCCGTAGACGCAAAAACAAATACAGGACTCCGAGAGAGAATGTAAAACCGATTACTTTAGGCTAAGTGACACTTACAATGGGTTAAAAAACTGCCAAAACAAAAATAAAATTAGAAACCCTTTTAATAAACCATTAGCAAAAACCCTTCAATCCCAAGAAACTACCATTTAAAATCAAATCCTCGAAGATCCCAAACACATTATAATGAAATAAAAAAACTATTCATCAAAATGCCATTTGGACCCCGAAAATACTTCGCATTCGGACCGAGGATCAACTGGGGTGTATTTTATACCCTTTAAGGTCCATTACGGTCGTTGCTACCCCACATAAAATATTCTCTACAGAAATAATTTGGGGTCTAAATGAAATTAATTTTGGTCTAAATATAGATGCAGAATGCTGCTTCAATATTGTACATTTTTGAGATACAAAACCGTAATTACGAGGAATAGAGGAACCTAGTTGAAGGAGTCGTGAGCTCAATTTTGTAGAAAACTAAAATAATTGTTTTAGATTTTTGAAAAAGCATCTGTTATATCCGGACATCGAAAATAAAGTTTATGTAAAATAATATAACAAAACATCACGTCCTGTATTCCCCACAGGGTTGGGCAGAGGTGTATAGTAACACCCTCGTTTCGCCAGTAGGGGCGAGGGCACAAATCCAGACTCCAGGCTGCTACTGAGAAATTCCTAATGGAAAAACCTAAGAACACGTTGCCTAACCTTTGTCTTTTTTTTCTCGTTGGAAAATCCTCATGGATGTCTCTCGCCTGGGGAAGGCGAGGGGGTCTGCCGGACTCTTACCGGCTAAAAACCAACGGTGTTCCTCTTCCTGACCGCACCACCGCAACCACTTTGCCTGACCTGGGGATCGAACCCAGGATCCCATGCTCAGCATTCAAAATAATCCCTTAAAAAAACTTTTAAATTAAACGGTTTTATATTGCAGTACCTGTATTGTCATGGGAATTGAATGTGTGTGCGAAGTTTCAGAAGAATCGGTTAAGCAGAAGTAGTTGAAAAATCTGTCGCAAGATTTGAACTAAACAAATATACGAAGGGAAGCTAATTAAAACCACTAACTGTATTATTACACCAATCGATAATGTTATCGATAAGGATCATTCTGTAAAGGAATGCTATGTGATAAAACAAAGAAAATAGAAAATTTTGAGTTCATTTAAAGCAATTTTTACAATGTGGATGAACGAGGTATAGTGTTTCTCCAACGTAAAGAAAGAAAGAAAATTAATTTATTCAGCCAAGAACACAATGACAGCATAAAAATAATATAACTTTTTAACAAAAATAAAACCGACTTCAAGTTGTCTCTCTCCGAAGTTCTTCATCAGATCTTCACCAAATTTAATCACCTCGAAAGAATATTCTTTCAAACAAAAAAAAATCATTAAAATCGGTTCACAATTAGCAAAGACATCACGGAACAAACATACAAAAAAAAAAGCATACAGTTGAATTGAGAACCTCCTCTTTTTTAACCGACTTCCAAAAAGGAGGAGGTTCTCAATTCGACTGTGTTCTTTTTTCTTTTTTTTTTGTATGATGTTCCGCTATATCTTTGTTAATTGTGAACCGATTTTAATAATTCGTTTTTTGTCTGAAAGAGTATTCTTTCGAAATGGTCTCATTTAAATTTGGTGAAGATCTGATGAAGAACTTCGGAGATAGACCGTTTGAAGTCGGTTTTATTTTTGTTAAAAAGTGATTATTTGGAAGTCAGTTAAAAGTAAAAATAAAGAAAGAAAGAACAATATAAAAAGAATTAAACATACACAATTTATGCTGTCGAGCATGTCCATGCCGAAAAGGTCACCAACTCAGCATATGCTAGGCGTCAAACACCCAGCGCTGATTTTCAGCTGGTACCCCCGCAGTGACACACGGATGGAGGTAGTTAATTTTAAATATATATTCTATTATACTTACTGGATAAAAAATAAAATAATAAATATAAATGGAGGATCCTCCTACCAGGTGGCTCTTATGCCTGGCGTGCCACAGCACAACGGTTGATTTTTTTCCTATTCGACTGCTTGTAGATGGTCTTGCGGGCCGTTTCTACGTAACCGGGCAGTTATTGGTGAGACCTGAAGGGTCTCCAACCAATCCCGACGAAAGTAAAATACTTAACCTATGCTAACTACTATTACTACGTCTACTACTAACATCATGACTAGATAGCAACAACTAAGGGCGTCCCTTAGGGGGGACTCGAACCTTGGCTTAGGGTGTTGCTTGCGAGAGGACTGGGAGGAAGACAGCTTGATGAGGGCTGAATTAACGGTATGACTGCGGAGGATGACCGGCTCCGCGGCTGCGGTGTGTGAGCACGGTGGAAAGGGACGGCGCACACCGGTTGATGTTGGGAAGTTGTATATATACTATCTGCGTGTCAAATCTTGATATCGCGATGCAGAATTTGTGACGTTTCATTTGACAGCTGTCATTGTTGTCGTTGTAGTCTGCTAGACAATCGTAGTGCTGCGTAATAATCATATGGCGTGATGGATGCCGCCACACATACCTACATATACTCAAGCCTGCAATCCCTGAAGGGGTAAGCAGAGATGGTCTCCTATTACAGGAGTCAGTACACCTACGTTTTGTCTCTAGTACTAAGTCCCATGTAATAGGTGATGATCCTAATGCCATTGTTCGGGCACAATAATAATTACGGTGCCAGGTTCTTCGCCTCTTACGGCTGTTGTAAAAACTATAAGCTCTTAAAAACCATTAACTTTTTCAACATAACCATCCGTATTGACTTAAAAGATGGCATTAAGAATTCATTTCGTTTCAAATCGCTACAATCCGTAGCGTCTCGTATTAATGAGATTCTTTGATTAACAAAATTGAATCTTTTCACTACGGTGTTACGGTCTGATTTTCTTTGAGCTGTATAAGAACATTAAGGCCTTAAATATGTATTGATTTTATCTTTGGTAGGTAATAGACAGTCGCCAGGCGATGTTATCCCTGGTTATCTTGATCTCCTTCGGGATACTTAATACTTTCTAAGCTTGTGACTTTTCACGTTCGGTTTTTCTAAAGAGACTAGCGGCCGTCCCGGCTTCGCACGGGTGGACATTTTTCCCGTTCTTATTTTTCATTTATGCTCCACTCCTATTGTTCGTAGCGTAATGTTATATAGTCTATAATCTATCTCGATAAATGGACTATCCAACACAAAAATAATTTTTCAATTCCAACCAGTAGTTCCTGAGATTAGCGCGTTCAAACAAACAAACAAACTCTTCAGCTTTATAATATTAGATAGATTCCAAGGTTATATCAAGATAGAGTACGGATAACCTTTTCATTAAACAGTTTTAATGAGCTTCACTTCATATGTTTGTTCATTTGTTTAAAATCTTGCGACAGATTTTTCAACTACTTCTGCTTAACCGATTCTCCTGAAACTTTGCACAAAAATTCTATTCCTATGACAATACAATCTTTACATATTATAAAAGAAAGTCGCTCCCGCTGTCTGTACGCTTAGATCTTTTAAACTACGCAACGGATTTTAATGCAGTTTTCAGCAATAGATAAGAGTGATTCAAGAGGAAGGTTTATATGCCCCACATTAGTATCTACATTGTACCCGTGCGAAACCCCGGTTTCGCACGGGTACAATGTATTATAATAAATCCAACCTTCAATCCTCAAATCCTGATGCTTCTTCTTTTCGTGTGGTTAGTGACTAACCTGGTGTCAGAGTTTATGCCGCCCATGCGCTTCTGACTTGGTTCACATGCCGCAGAGAAATATCTCTCAGGCATGCCGGTTTCCTCACGATGTTTTCCTTCACCGTTTTTAAGCAAGTGATAATTATACAATACGCACATGAATCTGAAAAGTCCGATGTGCGTGTCTTGGGATCGAACTCGAGACCTATAACTCGGCAGTCCGAGGGTCACACCACTAGACTATCACTGCTGTATCCTGATGCTGCGTAAAATTAAACAGTTTAACATTTTTAAAAATGGAATTATTATTTTCTTTACTTGCATTCGGTTTACCATCTAAGATGGAACTAATCCAACTAACAAAGATATAGAGGGATTCCCTAAACAGTTGCAGTTGGCAACGTATCAGCAATACTCTTGGGATTGTAGGTGGATAGAGCCGGCGGTAACCAATTACCATCTGGTACGCCGTGGGACTGTTTACCATCCTGTTATACAAACAACACGTTTCTAAGATTTTAAACATAATGTGGGGGAACGAGGTATGGTGTTCCTCCAACGAAAAGGAAGAATCCTCCTACTAGGCGGAGTCTTATGCTTGGCGGGCTACTGCCCGACGGTTAATGCTGGGAACTTGTATAATTGAGGCATGGAATTTACAAATGGGCTAAGTGCCCAAAAAGCCGAGGTCAATATTTTTAATGCCAAAGGATCTACATTGGGCAGCCAATCCATTTTTATTAAAATTGTTGATCCATTTTTTTTGGCACTTAGCTCATTTGTAAATTCCACGCCTCAATTATACAAGGTTAGTCGGAAAAGGGGTACTAAGCTGAAAGGGTGTTAAAGTACCCATAATAAGGGATAACTGTTGTTCTACAACTTTCCCCAAAACTCGATTATCAAAGATTTCGTAAAAAATATGCTAAAATCTATCTGTCCATAGCTATGATCAGCTGTGTTTACTATTTAGGTCATATTTGGGGTCACGGATTAGAAACCTTATTTTCTGAATTCATAACTAAAGCAGGTACGATTTTTTTTTGAAAAAACTAAAATAAAAATCTTTTTGCATGCAAATAAAAATATTATCGAATATTGAAATTTTAACACTTGTTTTAAAATAGTCATCAGTGATACATTAACTGGCTCGCAGCGTAGTACCCCCTTTCCGACTAACATTATATACTATCTGCGTGTCAAACTTTGATATCGCGATGCAGGATAGATGACATTTCATTATTTTGACACCTGTGATTGTTGTCGCTGTAGTCTGTTGGACCATCGTCATGCTGCGTAGTTCGCATGTGGCGCGATAGATGCCGCCACAGCAAGATAAGACACAGCACAAAGAGACACAACACAAAAAGTGTGATATAAAAAAATAAAAATAAAAGTTTTAGGTATGTGTCTCACGGCTGGACCAAAAAGGTGTCCAGATCAGCTTAGTAACATAAACATAACATCATGCCTTTAATTCCCCAAAGGGTAAGGCAGAGGTGTTTTTAGTACACCCTCGTTTCGCCAGTTTAAGTCCTATGTAATAGGGGGCGAGCCTATTGCCATCAACCGGGCCCAAATCCAGACACCGGGCTGCTACTGAGAAATTCCTAATGGAAAAACCCAATAACACTTTGCCCGACCTGGGGATCGAACCCAGGATCCCAAGCTCAGCAGTCGCGCTTGCGACTACTAAACCAACAAGGCAAGCTTAATGTCACGCACTATAAGTACTTGATGATGGTTTTCGTCTGGAACCTTTGTGCTCCACGGATGTCAGTCAGTGGTCATGCCCACCATTCCATTTTCGTCCACAACCGGACCCATGACATCGTATAACTTTTACAAATACTATTTAATTTTAGTTTCTGCCCATAGATTATCATCAGGAATAATGGACGGTCATCAAGGACAGTAAAATGGATGTGGACATCGATTTGTCCGAAGATACGTTCACCCTAAAACTATTTAATCGGGACATGTCCGCCATATTGACTATTCAAACTTTTTATGAGTATACTAGCGGCCCGTCCCGGTTTCGCACGGGTGGACATTTTTCCCGTTTTTGCAACATATTTCATTTAAGCTCCGCTCCTATTGGTCTTAGCGCGATGTTATATAGCCTATAACCTTCCTCGATAAATGGACTATCCAACACAAAAAATATTTTTCAATTCAATTCCAACCAGTAGTTCCTGAGATTAGCGCGTTCAAACAAATAAACAAACTCTTCAGCTTTATAATATTAGTATAGATATAGCCTTGGTCTTTCGAGTTTATTTGAAGTAAAAAAAATTGCCTGTAAAATGTCCAATTCCTATAATTAGCGAGCGTTCTTGGTTAAAATTGAGACTCTTGTATCTCTACCAATAGTGAAGCAAAGACCTCATTGTAGAGTTGGTCCTCCCATATGGAAGTAGCTATCACAGGTAAAATTAGGTTACGAGTCTATTTATATGCCCAGTTTGATAATAAAAACCATTGGTAAGCAAAACGATTCGTCCTTGTTTATAAGAACTGGGACTAACTGTATTTCTAATCTATCCCAAGCCTGTGATGATTGTTATTTTTTTTTTAAATAACATATCACAACATCATTTTGTATATTCCCCGAAGGGTTCGGCAACGGCTAGCTCTGTCCGCCACTTCGTCTGCGTAGAAGTCGGATGGGTTTTAATTTTTTTTGCGCGGTACCCTAATTCTTTTTATAAAACAAAAGTAACCTAAGTTACTCCTTATAAGATCAGCTATCTGACAGTGAAAGTCCCGTCAAATTCGGTCCACTCGTTTCGGATATTAGCCGGAACAAACAGACCGACAGACAGACAAAAAAATTAAAAATTGTTTTTTTTTTGTTATATGTGCCCTATTATACTCTCATATGCATTTAGTGAAAAGCTGTTATTTTGACATAACAAATAGACATATAACTGTAGGTAGGTAGTTTGTCCTTTTTTGTTTTTTTATGTATAATTATAATTTTATTGACTATTTCACACACACACGTAACACTAAGTTTATAATAAACTATTTATTGCTTTTATTTAGTAGTATTCTAATTTAATATTGTACGTAACATGTTTATTTATTTATTTGTGTCGTTATTGCCCGTGGCATCACTATGGTCCTATCTGAAAACCAGCGTTGCGACATTTTGTTTTTTTTTTTAAATGTCGCAGCATTATGCTGAGATAGGAGCCCTTTTTGGCCTCGTGCAGGCAGTATAAATTCTTATCCTTTCTTTTTTTTTTGTAAATATTGTTTTTGTTTTTGTAACTGCCTGTGTGAGTCCAAAATAAATCATTTTCTTTCTTTCTTTCTTTCAGAGCAAAACGATGTATTTCAAGTTTTCTTTCAGCCCCAAACTACTCCAAAAAGACAGCAAAATGTAAACAAACAAAAAAACACCCCTTTTCCTTATAGAATATTAAAAATAACGTCGAAATCATTTCGGAAATGCTGCTAATACGCAATATTCGAGGGTGGAAGGGTTGCTCAACATTTTTACAAGTTCATTTCCTTTTGGGGCGGCCCTTTTGCCTGCTTGATGAAGTTACAAACAAGTTAAGGGTTGATGTTTTAGGGAGGTAACAAAATGTTTTTATCACCTGGCCTTCAATGTCAAGAAGATAGGTAGGTGCATCTATTAGGTTATTACCTATGAAATCAGCGTTTTGTATGGAGAATTTTAAAGAAGTTGCATTTTTCATACTAACATTTTCTTAATTTATTCAACAACTATGAACACTAATGTTTTAAAACTTTTATGCGCTAATGTTTAAAAACTAAGATAACGTATGCCACTTAGATTATGCGACAAAAATAAGTTTTGGCAAAGTTAAAACAAAAATAGTGGTCATTTCTGCTAACAAAAAGAGGAGTCATTTTTAAGGTATTTTTTATGTTTAGAAAACTATAAGTAATAAGGCTTTTTTACTATTGGTAGTTGTCTATGATGGTCATTATTCGATATAATATCAAGCAATTGATATATATTTTAAATCATAGAAGTGACGAGGTTCTCTATTTGTGAGAAAAAAACGCCAATTTCATAGGTAAGGACCTGATATAATTATGAAAATCTTTTTTTATTTAAATACTAGCGACCCGCCCCGGCTTCCGACGGGTGCAATGTAGATACTAATGTGGAGCATATAAACCTTCCTCTTGAATCACTCTATCTATTGCTGAAAACTGCATTAAAATCCGTTGCGTAGTTTAAAAGATCTAAGCGTACAGACAGCGGGAGCGACTTTGTTTTATACTATGTAAAGATAAAAGCCCATTACTGTCCCACTGCTAGGCATGGGCCTCTTTTCAGAATAAGAACGGTTTAGATCTTAGTCCACTACGCTGGCCTGGTGTGGGTTGACAGACTACACACACCATCGATAACTTTATGGAGCCCTCTCAGGTGTGCAGGTTTCCTCACGTTGTTTTTCCTTCACCGTTAACACAAGTGATAATCAAATTCTGATCCGCACATGAATTCGAAAAGTCAGAGGTACGGGCCGGGATCGAACTCAGACCCTCCTGCATGGGAGGCAAGCGTTCAGCCGCTGGGCTACCACTGCTTTTTACTTTGTTTTATTTAGTCTTAAAAATGTTTGTTATATAAAATATAAATAATATCTACTGTAATATAGAGAGTATAATAATAGACAGTCTTTTCCCAATTTGACAACATTATATTTTCGTATTGTCAAAATAATCATTACAGCATTAGGTTTTTCCGTGTGGAATTCCTCAGTGGCAGCCCCGTGTATGGATATGTTCCCGGTTGATGACATTAGGCTCGCCCCCTATTACATGAAACTTATACATAACGGCGAAATGAGGGTGTTACTATACACCTCTGCCCAACCGTTTGGGAAATACAGGCGTGATGTATGTTATGTCCTACAAAAAATATTAAACAAAACAGAAAACACGTCAGACATATCTCTTTTTAATATTTACAAATCTGAATTTATATTACTTGTTTAACTTTAAAATTAAATCCTTTACCCAGAGGTGAGGATCCAATATTGCATATGAAAATGTTCACCTTTGGTGTGTACTGAGGTCAGAAATCGTAAGGTCATCCAACTATTCAGATGCTAAAGCCGAAAGGTTAAGTCGTTGACTGAAAATTGAGAGTTCGTGGGTTCAAATATGTTGTTATTAGCTTGTCAAGTATTGTTTAGTCAAATTGCTAGTAAAAGTTAATTTAGATTAGTACATTGATACGTTATCTTAATTATAACATAACGCCTATATTCACCGAAGGGTTAGGCAGAGGTGTATAGTAACACCCTCATTTCGCCAGTTATGTTTAAGTCCTATGCAATAGGGAGCGAGCCTATTGCCATCAACCAGGCACAAATCCAAACTCCGGGCTGTTACTGAGGAATTCAACACGGAAAAACTCAATAACACTTTGCCCGACCCGGGGATCGAACCCAGGACCTCACGATCAGCAGTCGCGCTTGCCAACGCTAGACCAACGTGGCAGTTAAATGTATTGGGCATTTTTTTGGGGCTTACTAAAAAAAGCATTGATCCGAAACTAACCGAAACCGGACCGTTCATTCAGACAAACTGTCAAATTGTTTGACAAAACAATATTTTGACAGTTTGTCAAACTGACTGAAGGTTTTGTTGATTGATTCGATTGTAGTTTGGCAACAGTCTTTTTGTAGAATTGTCCTGCATTTCTATTTAAATATTAAATAAATCATAAAAGAAAAAAGCTATAAAAATGTACTGACTACTAAAAAATTCGTACACAAAGAATACCTCATATATATTTTGTTATTTATAACCTCTCTGTATACATAATCTGAGTTGCAAACTTCTTTTTTAAGCAATGTGTTCTTGTTTGCTCACATTCCAAGTTATACCTAGTCTATGTTTAAATGTGAAGACTCGTTATTGGCTTTGCGTGTCTATTATATACTTTTGTTAATTCAGTTATTTCTGTAGCTGTAAGTCTTCCATGTTTTAAATCTATATAAATAAAAATGAATCGCCAAATGTGTTGCTAAGCGCAAAACTAGAGAACGGCACGAATAATTCGGCTATTTTTTTTTTATATATTCCTTACGGCACAAGGAAGGTTCTTATGGAGAGAAAAAACATAAAAATTGCGTGGAAAATAGTAAAAACAACACTTTTCTTTCCCCACTACAGGCCAATAACTTTTGAAAGAACGAATACTGTCCGGGCAGCTAGTAAATAAATAAAATCTTATAAAATTCACTTAAAATAATCAGGGAAAAAGACCGTCATTTACTCACAAACTCGTATATCACAGCTGGTTAATTTCCAAACTTTGGAAAAACTCGCATCTTTCCTTGCCACATATCTCTAACTTCTACCTACGTTCCTTTTGATCTTTATTAAAAAAAAACTTTAAATCTAGTTGGAACAAACAAAAGCATTACTCAGTCGCGTCTCCACTCGGCACCTAATTAGCGACTGTCGTTACGTTAACTGGTTCACTATACTAACTATAGTTAGTGTGTTACGAAACTATTTGTAAATGTAGAAATGAAAATACTTAGAAGCGTTTGTCTTGGATTTATTTAAGTATTTTTATTTCGAGAGATAGCAGTGATAGCCTAGTGATGTGACCGTCGGACTGCAAGTCATAGGTTTCGACTTCGAACCCAAGGCACGCACCTCTACCCGTCGCCCGACCAGTAACAGGCCCGGGAGCATGGCGCGCCGTGTTCCGTGCGCTCCTCTCATAAGGAAGTGGCGCAGGGGAAAAATTGCCCCACCGCTGGAGAGGTTAACCAGAAGAAGCTGGTGGGCCAAGACCTGCCGGGGTTGCGGTGCATGCAATAGCGAAATCCGTGACCCCGGCCTTAGGTCAGAAGGAGAGACACCGTTGGTTTTTAACCAGTAAGAGTCCGGCAGACCCCCTCGCCTTCCCCGGGCGAGAGACATTCATGAGGATTTTCCAAAGATAAAAAAAAGGCACGCACCTCTGTCTTTTCGGATTCATGTGCGTATTGTATAATTATCACTTGCTTAAAAACGGTGAAGGAAAACATCGTGAGGAAACCGGCATGCCTGAGAGATATTTCTCGACGGCATGTAAAGCCAAGTCAGAGGCCCACGGGCGGCATAAACTCTGACACCAGGTTAGTCACTAACCACACGAAAAGTAGAAGATTTCGAAAGAAGACTAACTTTTTCAGTAGGTAACACGAATGCTGACGAGTTACTAACGTTAACGTAAACATAATGTACCTAAGTTTGAATCGAAAATACTCGTTTTGCATATACTATTTATTTAAATTGAAAACTTTATTCATATCTATGTACGATACAAATTGTATGTCGCAAAAAAATAAACCAAAATGACATAGGACAGTTGTATTATCGATTCAAAATTCGCTTACACTATCGATATTTTTACGATACTGTAATTCAAACGTTCGTGCATCTGACGAAAGATACGTCGCCGATCTTCCGTCGCGTAATTTACTCGAGGAATTTTAGTAACGCATCTTCGGTCAAATGTGTACGGTGTGAGATGTTTATATGGAATTATGTGTACCGGCGGAAGATCGGCGACATGTTTTTCGTCAGATGTCGCTTGGCCCTTAATCACAAAAAGATAGGTACAGAAGTCAATCACATCTCTGTACTTCACTTTTCATACCTACGCTCGCCGGTCGCTCTATCTATATATCTATCTCTCTCAAGCGCATGGCACTCGCGCTCGCACTCTAGTCCCAAACAGTCCGAGATATCGTGTCCGTGAGCAGTGACTATGTGTGCGTTGCTCGAGCGCACTTGTATGTACACTGACGGACTCATAAACTGCATCAAAGTTCAGGATTACTTTCGAATTAATGTTTTTGATAAGTATGCAATTTTATTAGATTAAACGGAATGAAAATGTCGAGACTATCCATTAATCATTTAAAAAAAACAAAAATTAAAAATAGAGCTGTAGTAAAAGATAAAATTAGGTTCTCTATTTTAATTCCTACGATTTTATGTCATAATTTAACATTGCATAATGTTACTTGTCCTAACATTAGTTACGCATAATACTCATTTGCCATAACTTTTTAATCACAATTTTTTAATCCTATTTACTATAAGCATAATATTTAATAAGCATACTATCCAAAAGCATAAGTTTACTTAAGCATAACGACGCATAACCATAACTATTATAAGCATAAAATAACATAAACCTAACCTAACCTAATATAAATACATAAATATTCGTAAAGTACGTTTCCTTTATGCTTTTTGATCATTATCACAAATAACTATTAGACAAATAAACAATATGCTTTACAACTTTATGCATATCAAAGTTATGAATATAAACAATAGGATATACAATATTTATACTTAATAACACAATATGCTAAAAGCAATTATGGCACACTATTATTATGACAAAGAAAATTATGCCTAACTTATTATGACAATTTAAATTAGAACAAAAACCATTATGAGAAAAAAAGGGATCCCTAAAATTATAGCCGGGAACATAAAATTTATGCATACTCTCAAATTCGTGTGTTATTAGAATAAAGTTTGAAATTAATTATTTTTGTTTTTTATTTCATTTGCGATTTAAATTATTGTTACCAATAGTATTGATTATTAGTCTTTTTAATTGAACAAAAGTTTCGTAACCATAAATTTGGGTACTTCGACCGAACAAGCCGCTCAAATTGTGGCATTGTTGTGGGAAGGCTTGGATTAACGAACGATTGCTAGAAATTTAAATTTAAACCAGTCTACGGTTTCTAGAGTATACCAAAGGTTTGTAGAGACAGGTTCTTATAAAAGGAGACCCGGTACCGGCAGAACTCGAGCAATTACCCGTCGTGACGACCGATTTATTGTTTCAACTTTCCTACGAAATCGTTTCCTCACGTCAGTAAACATCAAAGCAGAGCTGAATGAAGTGCGTGGAGTAAACGTGAGTGCACGAACAATAAGAAGGAGGCTTAAGGAAGCGGCAATCACCTCTTTTAGATCAACAAATGGTCCAAAGCTGTTTGCAGCTCACAGACAAGCTCGTTTAAGATTTGCGCGTGAATATCTTAATTAGACTGAAGAGCAATGGGCCTCCGTATTGCTCACCGATGAGTGTAGGACATGTTTAAATGGTGTAGACGGTCGCAGAAGAGTCTGTCGTCGACGTGGGGAGAGATATACTCAAAGTTGCATTCCTTTTGGAGGCGGTTCGTATATGGTGTGGGGTGGCATTTCGATGATCGGGCGAACGGAACTTTGGTCATCGACATGGTTCGTCAAAACGGTAGAAGAGGAGGTTTGACGGCACGAAGCTATATAACAGAGGTTTACGAAGCTCACGTGGTACCTTACATGGGATTAATAGGCAAAAAATTTACTCTAATGCAAGATAATGCCCGACCCCACGCCACTGCACAAGTTCGACAATATTGCGAAGAGGTTAGGATACGTACCGTGAATTGGCCAGCACGCAGCCCGGATCTTAATCCCATTGAACATGTTTGGGACAGTTTAAAAAAAGCTGTATATGCGAGAAACCCTGTGTCCACAACAGTGGCAGCACTAAGAACAGCGATTTCACAAGAATGGAACAATATTCCGCAAGACGGTTTAATAACCCTAATCAGATCTATGCGGAACTGATTAGAATCTGTTATAAGGACACGTGGAGGCAATACACCTTATTAAAAGAAAAAAAACCCTGTGCTTCAACTTTTTTTTTAATTGTAAAAACCAATTTTTCAAGAATTTTTGTTACATTTAACGTTTTTGTTCAAAAAAATTGAATAGTCCTTTCCAGTATACAAACATACACTTAAGGATATGATACTACGCTGTTATGAAGTTAACGAACCAAACTATAGGTTTCAATTTAAATTTGTATAAAAAGTTTGAATACTTGGTTAAACGTTTATTTCAAAGGCGTCTTGAACATTGATGCAGTATAAGAGTCCGTCAGTGTAGATTGACTTCTGTACCTATCTATTTTGTGCCTTAATGTAGAAATTAAAATTCTTAGAAACCATTGCTTTGGATTTTTTTAAACACCTATTTTTATTTCGAAAGAAAACTGGTATTTTCAGAAGGTCTGACGTGACTGAAGTATTGAACTAGACATACAAAGTTAAGATAGCGTAATGACATTCAAATTAGGTAAATGATACACTCTTCGATCAAGAATAGTTATTGATCGAAGGATACACTAAACTTATTCTATTATGCGTTCTACAACCGTACCGACGCGAAGTGCATTCAATTGTTTATTCACAGGAAATTTCTTACGATTTAATAATTTTACACATAAGTATCAACATCTCTTTGCGAACTTATAATAAAATGTCCAAGTTATAAATGTTTCTAAATTGTTGACTAGACAGAGACAACACTACTACCACAATGACGTCATACCTTAAAAACTTCATAGTATAGTACGTTCCATCCACGAAGACGCGCCCCATTCTTCGTCTAAATCGCGTGTTTTCTCTCTCTTCATCTTAGAGTGAGAAAGAACACGCGATTTAGACAAAGAGTGGCGAACGTCTCCGTGGATGGAACGTACTTGACATCAAATTGTACGATATCCATTTCGCGTGACAGGGACAGAAAATGCCTCCTCCACAAACTTCCAAATTTTTTCAACCTTTTTTTTTCACATACCGTGTTCTTTCTATACTTTCTCTAAAATAATAATAAATTGTTGTACATTTTTAATAGTAGTCAAATACCCCATTGAAAAAACCCTTGAAAACAAGAGTTTTAAATTTTTATTCGCGTCTTTTTGTCAATTTTTCGCGACTACGCAAGCCTCATACGTGCGTCATATTTTATTACCTATAAGTAAGATTAAACATAAAATATTACAATCATACATAAAAAAAATATATCGACATCAGGGAACCGCTACACAATACCACCGACACGGATTCCCACAACAGAGGAATCAATAACACTCCCAATCAACCCACACCAAAGAAAGTAGCAGCCGCTCACAAATCCACAGATTATGCGTATCAAAGAAGGGCCGACCTTCTCAAAAACGCACACTGCACAAACTCTTTGTGCCCTAAAACGTATCATACAATAAGAAACATTTTAGGGAACGTACCCGTACTACGTAACCCATTTTTTTTACAACTTCTACCCCCCCCCCCTCCCCCTCTAGTTTTCACGTAGTAATTCATAAATATGGTTTTAAATATTTTTTTTGCAAAAAGAAAATTATTTGGCTCTATGTGCGTCAATGTTGCCACCTGTGAGTTTAAAAAGCGCTAAACGCTGCGGGCCATATTTGAATATAGCTCGAAAAAGCGCGAGATTTCCCTAGAAAATATTGACCACGTGACAAAACCTAAGCTCCCCCTCGCCCCTGTGACCAAGCGTGGTATTTTGAAGACCCCCCTCCCCCCCTGAACGGGTCACGTAGTGTGGGTACGTTCCCTTAATATCATAATATTTTTTTGACACCATTACCTACTGTCATAACATAATCTTTGAAAATCCGCTCAGGTGGATACACCTGTCATCTTTGATCTGCAATCATCTGTCGTTAGATCTCTTACGACCTCGGAGTTACTGGCTTTTTTATTTAATTTAATATAGGACGGAAGCACGCTTGTCTGAAATAGACTTTAAATATATGTTCTAAAGTATGTCGCACAGTTGATGCTATTGCAAAGCTACGTTCAAGCGATGTTGTAAAAAAATAAATAAGGAAAGTGACTGTCCAATCTACTGGAAGCAAGTGCGGCTGCTAGACCTTGTCTTGGGTTCGGTTATTAGGTTGAGCAAGGTATGATTATTCTGTTAGGAATTTTTCGGATACAAAAAAATAGAAACACTATATTTATTATATATTTATATATGTATTTATAACCTATGTCCTATATTTATAGTTGTCTAGTTAACCATATAGTTAATTAAGTCACAAATATCCTTTTTTTTGTACCTCTCTTTTCGATGCTGTTCTCTTTGACCCAAAGGTTGACTGGTAGAGAATGCCTTGTGGCATTAAGTCCGCCTTATGTACCACCATTGTGCATTGAAGTATTAAATAAATAAATCACTCTATTCAATGGTAAATGTTAAAATGATTTATATTTCTGTAAATAAATCTGTTAAAGACGGTTTTACAAGTCAATGTAATGTTTTTTTTAAAACTAGATGGCGCCGGCATTTCCTATCTGACTAGCTCTGAGAAGAAAAGACGAAACAAACTCAGAGATCAAGGTCTCTTTTAAAATCCAGACATTGTGGTATAAAAACTATGCAAGTGTAACAATGTAGGGCAACGTCTGGAATGGCCTTTTTAGGAAAGTGCCGTAGCAGGTTTCAGTTGACCTGTCCTAACCGACGGCGCGCATGCATTGCGACATGGAACTTTATACCTTCATCGGCGTAATATCTGTACTGCAGTAAGCTCTGCCTACCCCTTCAGGTAATACAAGTGTCAGTAGTAAGCGTCGGTAGTCCACAAGTGTGTCTAAGCAACGTTTGAGGACCGTTTGAACGTAAACCTTACAATTCACTCACTCTGTTCTCGTTGACACTTGAACAGAGCAATAACGCGTAAGCCTCGTTTACACTGATATGCAAAGGCAGCATAGAGTATCTCTGTGTGTCACCTGAGAACATGTTAAATGCTCGTTTATCTAGAGTTTTGTGTAAGTTCCACTGTTGTTGTTTAGTGCTGTGAACGCTCTGCTGTTTGTTGTTTTGAAACCAAGGGCTTCACCTTTGAAGATACCTAACAGTTGAGCTGCCTACTTTGGCTTTGTTATTGTAGGGACACATGTAAGCATATATGGCAGAGTGCAAGGGTAGCAAAAACGTATGTGAGCGTGACGTATGCATTGAACGGACAGCTACTGCGCACTGGTCCAAGCGAACGGTTCTCGTAGGGTTCGCGTGAAATATATTCGGTTATCCAATCTCCGACTTTCAATCATCCCGAGATACCTACCTGGCGGAGCAGTACTCAAAATAGGGTCTTCTTCTTCTTCCTGCCCTTATCCCACACTAGGTGGAGTCGGCACAAACACGTAATTCATAAATCCACGTTGTTAGAGGTTTTGGCTTATTGTTTTATGACCGGCCGCCTGCCTGACATCAACCCTTCTTGGGAAAACTCGTTGCGCTCGTCGCGCGGGTGAGCCAATGTGCTTGCTGATATTATGCACTGGTTACCATAATGATATGCATGTCAATCTTATTGCCGTGTCAATCTTATTGCCGACAACTAAGCAGACTATGTTCTTCTTGGTAGAGTATACTTGCAGTTCCTTGACCCACCCGTAAGCCGCACTATACTTTGAAATTAAATAGATTACTTAACGCTAATCGTAAAATAATTTTCAGGATATTATTATCATGTTCCTTTTGGTATAGTTATTTCACTCTTCGATATCATGATTAAAATTAATGTCAATTTAGTCCCATTCATAGTGAAACAACTCAAAATAGGGACTATGAACACAAACTAAGCGCTGTATCCTAGTCCCTAAATTATTATTATCAGGCTGCACTATTTTGCTTCTGTGAGAAAGCCATCATTATTCTCGCAATCCCGCAAAAAAAAATTGACTTTTTAATCTAACAAATTAATGTTAAATTAATGTTGTGGTTGCTAGATCTGGCTAGTTTCCAGAACGGGAAAGAATTAGTATAGTTTTTTATAGGTACCACAGTACCTCACAAAAATATCTTTATTTTACGTAAAGGTAAATCAGTTCATTCTAAAATACATAGTATATCACATAACATCACGCCTGAATTCCCCAAAGGGTTAAGCAGAGGTGTATAGTAACACCCTCATTTCACCGTTATGTTTAAGTCCCATGTAATAGTGGCGAGCCTATTGCCATTAACCAGGCACAAATACAAACTCCGGGCTACTACTGAAAATTCCAATAACACTTTGCTCGACCTGGCGATCGAACCCAGAACCTCACGATCAGCAGTCGTGCTTGCCACCACTAAACCGACGAGGCAGTTTAATACATCGCGTATATTTAGTAGTGTGTCACAAGCCTCTGCGAACATTTTTTCTATTTAGTTATAATTCATTAGTAAAATGTCACGACAATCATTCCGCGCTGACAAGCGGATTTACTGACAATTTATAAACGTAGTAAGGATTGGTTCCAATTATCGCGATGTAGATTTTTTTATATTATTATTAGCGGCCCGTCCCGGCTTCGCACGGGTGGACATTTTTCCCGTTTTTGCAACATTTTTCATTTATCCTCCGCTCCTATTGGTCGTATGTTATATAACCTGTAACCTTCCTCGATAAATGGACTATCCAACACAAAAAAAAATTTTCAATTCCAACCAGTAGTTCCTGAGATTAGTGCGTTCAAACAAACAAACAAACAAACTCTTCAGCTTTATAATATTAGTACAGATTATATACCGTTTCCACCGAAATGTCTCGTTATCCTCTGATTGAAATTCATAGATTTTTTACCAAATGGCTCCATTATGATATTATTATTATTTATTACAGATCATGACAATAACAGGCACAGTTTCTTTATTTTAATAAAATAAATCTATACTAATATTATAAAGCTGAAGAGTTTGTTTGTTTGTTTGAACGCGCTAATCTCAGGAACTACTGGTTGGAATTGAAAAATTATTTCTGTGTTGGATAGTCCATTTATCAAGAAAGGTTATAGGCTATATAACATCACGCTACGACCAATAGGAGCGGAGCATAAATGAAAAATGTTGCAAAAACGGGAAAAATGTCCACCTGTGCAAAGCCGGGACGGACCGCTAGTTTATTAGACACAGGAAACCAACATGCAGTATTGGATGATAATATTATTTTCATGACATAACTGACATAAATATTGATATCTTTATATATATATATATAATTCGACTGTACGTGTGTATGTCACTGAACTCCTCCTAAACGGCTGGACCGATATGAATGTTTTTTTTTGTATGCGTTTGGGTGGCGCCCTGCATGGTTTAGATTCACAATTGGACCCGGTAGGTGGCGCTGCTGTCGACATGTCACCAAATTTTTAGGGCAGCACGACGTCTGCCAGGTCCGCTAGTAATGTGTAGTTTTTGAGAATGAAATTAATGATATATGAATGAAAATCAATGACGGATATACAGAGTAAAGTTTGTTCAAAAAGTTTTTTAACTATTACATCACGCCTGTATTCCCCGAAGGGTTAGGCAGAGGTGTATAATAACACCCTCATTTCGCCGTTATGTTTAAGTCCCATGTAATAGGGGGCGAGTCTATTGCCATAAAGCGGGCACAAATTTAGACGCCGGGTTGCTACTGAGAAATTTTACATAGAATATGGGACTAAGACATAAATGGTGAAACGAAGGTGTACTAAAACACCTCTGCCGACCCCCTTCCGGGAATAAAAGGCGTGATGTTATGTTATAAACCAATATTTCCTGGTTATGTTCCGGCATCCAGTTTTTGATGACAAAACAGAACGTGTAAAAATGTCGGACCAATATTTTTTACTGGATTCGCAATCTAGCCTATGCTCGCCACCTATTACATGGGATTAAAACATAACTGGCGAAACGAGGGTGTGAGTCCTTCGGGAATACAAGACGTGGTCTTATGTATGTTATATGTAATAATTACTCCTTCCACGAACTCATTGATACTGATATCCTAAAATTAATTCAAAGCTATACAATATTCAAAGCAATTAGTATCAATCGCAATACAACGTAAACCCTAGTTTACATCAGTCGAGTTATGAGAGATCGCTTACTATTCCATTATTATTGTAATGAGCTAGTGGAGAGTACTAAAGATAGTAGACGTTCGAGTAGGATGAAAACGAGTAGGATCGTGGAATAAGAAGAAACTGTATGTGTAACTAGCCGTTGCCCGCGGTTTCACTCGCATCCTAGGAGAACTACTTCATATATCCGGATGAAAAGTATCTTATGTGTTAATCCAGGACATAGTCTATCTGTGTGCCAAGTTTTATTCAAATACGTTTAGCCGTTTATGCGTGAAAGAGTAACAAACATCCATACATACATAATTTCGCGTTTATAATATTGTAGTTGATTATGTTCTTACCAAAGGCAACGAATACATCATCTGCTGGGCGTTGTTTTTTTTTTTATTCTTGACTTGGTCTAACCTGATGGTAAGCGCAGACAGGGTCTAAGATGGAGCACACGAATCCAAGAAACAAAGACATAGAGGGATTCCCCTATACCCCTCTGGTTCTCACATATACACGACGGAACACAGTAAACTGCTTGGACTTTAATGTTCAGTTGGTAGCTAGCCAGGCGGACCGTATAGATCCTACCACCAAGCGTGCTGGATTTTGTTGAATCTTACAACACGCATCTATTCCCAGCGTGCGATGAGGTAGTTTTATATTCTTACCCGTTCCATCCTAACATGGGATAAAAGCGTGCGTTACCTTGCGCGTGGAAATAAATACTTTTTTTCTCTGAACCTGTAAGTCCTGTAACATGGTAAAAGGTAACTTAAGGGTTGTAACTACGATCAGCATACTACGATCACTAATATGTCTTCCAAAAGTGTTGATTAGGGCAAAATTGAAAAAAAAAACTTTTTAGATTTGAATTGATTTAAACGTATGGATAAATGATTTTTATTTCTGTAAATAAATCTGTTACAGACACTTTTACAAGTCAATGTAATGTCTTTTTTTTAAGACTAGATGGCGCCGGCATTTGCTATCTGACTAGCTCTGAGAAGAAAAGCCGAAACAAACTCGGAGATCTAGGTCTCTTTTAAAATACAGACATTGTAGTATAAAATCTATGCTTTGTAGTATACATATGCTTCTGTCTCCTAATATAAAAATATACTGATACCAAAATATATCAGTGATAGCGGTTGATCGCTTGCCTACCATGCAGGAGGGTTTGAGTTCGATCCCAGTCAGCACCTTTGATTTTTCGAATTAATGTGTGATTCAATTTGATGATCACTTGCGTTAACGGTGAAGGAAAACATCGTGAAGAAACCGGAACACAGAAGAGGGCTTAAAATTGGGTTCTCGATGGTATGTTTAGTCTGTCAACTCGCACCAGGCCAGCGTGGTAGACTATGACCTATACCCTTCTTATTCTGAAAAGCGGTCCACGCCCAGCAGTGGGACAGTACTCTAATTATGATTAGGGGCGCGTCGAAATGTTGCCACTTAATTTAATTTAATTAACTAATTATTATGTCTGTATTTTTCATTGCTCTATATAACTTTTTGATACTTATTTTTTTTATTTTTTTTATATCTAACTATTTATTGCCGACAGCGTCCTTTTGTGTCCACAGCGACCGCAGAACAGTGCTACTGTCTGTGCCTCGGAACTTTATGTGATGTTTTTTAATTAGTAGTTCCGAGACAGCGACACGCCGGCTTACGCTGAAAACCAGCGCCGTGGTTCCGTGCCTTCGTGCACGGGCCACGGCATTATGCTGAGCGTCGGCCGTTTCGCGCGGTAGTGGCGCATAATATATTTCTGTGCCAGTTATTTTATTTTTATAAAAAGCTATGTTATGTGCGTCACTCTCACGTGAATAAACGGTTTTTCTTTCTTTCTTCTTTCTTTCATTACTTATAACCGTCGAAGAGCTAATTTTCAGCCGTAGACATTTATGAGCTGATACCTTCGAGATACGACTTACATATCTGCTGACCCACAAACTCGCGCCCAGTGCGGCCGGCCCTACTGGAAAGGTGCCAACACTAATTTACACAACAGACAGTGGGTTCATGTCCCGTCCGTACATTTAGAGCGATAATAAAAAAAAAAAGAATCCTGAGAGCATATTGTGATTTTTATGATGACACTAGTTTGTTTTGGTATGGGCATGTGCTGAGGAGGGATGAAACACTTGTGACTAAGAGAGTGATGAATATGAATGTTGATGGATGGAGGGGGAGAGGGAGACCTAAGAAAAGATGGATGGATTGTGTGAGGGAGGATATGAAAGATAAGAAAGAAAGAAAGAAAAAGTATTTATTTTCCGCCCACGCGGACGCATACGGATACTTAAAATTAAAAATATAATGTTTCTTAAAAATTAACACTTAAATTTAAACCTAGTATATTAAACAACACGGTAACCCAAACACAAAAAAAATAAAATAATCTATGGTTACTATTATTTAGTCTATGGTGCACGGGCTACCATAACCATAAATCCTCATGCATCATAAAACTAAGTGACACTATACAAATACAAACAATACAAACATTTAAACATGTTGAATTTGTGCGTCGCATGATAAGGGAGTAAATGATAATGAGACGGCTGACAGGGAAGAGTGGAAGAGAAAAACATATTGCGCCGACCCCAAGTAACTTGGGACCAGGGCAGGAAGATGATGATGATGACACTAGTTGAATATACGGTGATGCTTGAAATTTTAAATTAGAAAGTACGTTTTACGATGGGTGACCGTTCGTTACACATCGAGACCCCTCCGTGCCTCGGAAAGCAGGTTAAACAGTCGGTCCCGGGTTTCACACGAATACCTATGACAGTCGTTACGGGGAGTCAGAAGCCCGAAAGTCTGACAACTGGTCTAACCTTAGGATATCGGAATTACCCAGTAACTGGGTTGCGGAGGTCTGATGGCCGTCGCTCCGTGCAAAAAACTGGTATTCAGCCGCATCTGGTTAGACTGGAAGCTGACCCCATCATAGTTGAGAAAAAGCTGGGCAGAATAAGTTCGTTTTACGACAGCAGCATGATTATACAGAGTGTCCCATGTGAGCGGTAGTTTACGACGCGAAGCGAGAATTTTTATTGTTGATTTGAAAGCACGCTTCAATTAGGCTGTCTGCTTCACAATTTTTTAGGGAACTTTTTTGTGAGGTAAAGAATTCTTACGTTAAGCTGGAAACAAACTATCGGACGTGGCTGATGGACGCGACTGATAGCCGTGACTTAATATGTATCTGGATAATGAATGTACACTAAACTGTGCAAACTATCGGACGTCAATCGCGGACGTAACCTTGGGCCATTCTTAAACGTCCGGACGTCCGATAGTCATCTGGACAGTCGCGTCCCAAACGACTGTGCACACTTATAAGTCGTGGCTGTCAGCCGCGTCCGCCATCACACCGTTAATTCAGCCCTCATCAAGCTGGCTCCCTCCCAGTCCTCTCGCCAGCAACGCCCTAAGCCGAGGTCCGAGTCCCATTAGGGGTCGCCCTTAGTGCTTTTGTTGCTAGCTAGTCATGATGTTAGTAGTAGTAATAGTCGTTAGCTTAAGTTAAGTATTTTACTCTCGTCCCCATTGGTTGGAGACCCTTCAGGTATCACCAATAACTGCCGGGTTATGTAGAAACGGTCCGCAAGACAAGCAGCCGAAAGAAAAAAAAACACGTCCGTCAGCCGCCTCCGAAAGTTTGTTTCAGCTTGACAGAACAAAAAAAAATATTTTTGCCTAGTTATATCTATTTTTAATACACTTTCTAGTCTAGACGAAACATAGCCAAAACTATTATAATAGTTTACGTTAAATAGCAGATGGTGATGTCACCTGGCGGTGACTAATCAAAGATAATAATCGCTCACTGGCGGACAGTCTCGACAAAGGTTAAAGCTGTGGCGTGATAATGCTTCCCTACCCATCCCATTTGTGCTATCGGTAGCTGGTAACACTTGACAATGTTGACATAGCAGGGTAACCGTCAAGATGAATCAACGTACCCGAAGTTTTAAAAAAAGTGGTCATTCGACGGAGCAGAGGATTCCATGTCGAACCGCTGAAGAAGTCTGACCTTTTATATCTGATTAGCTTGTCCTTATTTTCCGATCTTGTGTAAATTATTATATTGTGAACTAGCTTCTATAACTAATCACTAACCCAATTAAAAGTACTTTCAGTGGTGGAGAGTCTATGTTGGTTTCATTTACTTTATTTACCTTGCTCTCAATCCTTTTTTTTCTCGTTGGAAAATCCTCATGGATGTCCCTCGCCCGGGGAAGGCGAGGGGGTCTGCCGGATTCATACCGGCTAAAAACCAACGGTGTTCCTTCTCCTGACCGTACGGCCGGGGTCGCGGGATTCGCTAAAGCATGCACCGCAACCCCTCCTGACATACCGATATTAGCTATAACTGTAATGATAGATTCACCCTCTACACGTTTCTGTTGTATGTATATATTTTATATTTGCCTCACCTGCTGAAAATCTTCCACCTGGACATGAGTTGCCTTGGTTAACCTGGAAGTCTTTAAACAGACTCCGGACCCAGGTTGGTCGAAGCAAGGAAAACCTGCTCAGGTGGAGATTCATAGACGATTCCAGCTTGGAGTGTAAATGTGGTGCTGTTCCACAAACGATGGGACACCTGACATCATGCCCTGCGTGCCCTGATACCTGCACGTTACAGGAACTAATGGACGGTAAAAAGCTAAACATAATCTTCTAGCCTTGTTATTTCATCTTTATGTAAATGGTGAAGGTTTTCAACAGTGAGATCATAAAATGGAAGTATGTATGTAGTTATATGAAATACAGGGTGTAAACGAAATCATGTAATTCCTCCAAACCTCGTGATGTACTGCTGAGATAGATTAACCTTGCACGGGAACTTTTGGACTCAATAAAAAAAATACAAGAAGTAAACATGTGTTCTTAAAGTGAGACATTTTAGCACCCCGAGTTAAATGATCGCGTGGCAAGAGATAGCCGCGCAATTCGTTCGGAACGCTAAAATTCCTTATGTCAAGAACACATGTTTACTTCTTCTAATTATGTTTTTATTGATTCTTAATGTATCCCTTGCGGGGTTAATTTACGTCAGCAGTACATCACGAGGTTTGAAGGAGTTACATGATTTCGTTTACATCCTGTATAATATAGTATAGGTTGCCAATGTGTATTTTACAAATTTTTAATTAATCTCTTTTAATTTTGTATTTGAAGTTCAAGTCTAGTCGTTGGTTAACCCTATCGTCATACACCTTCATATTTTCAACTGTTTACAGTTTATTCACGTGAATTTTCCGGGATTACCCATCAAACCCAAAAGGTGAGTCATCCATAAACAATCAAAAGAATCTCATATAATATCACGCCTGTATTTCCCGAAGAGTTGGGCAGAGATGTATAGTAACCCTCATTTCACCATTATGTTTAAGTGCCTATTGCCATCAACCGGGCACAAATCCAAACTCCGAGCTGCTACTGAGAAATTCCACACGGAAAAACCCAATAAAACTTTGCCTGACCTAGGAATCGAACTCATTACCTCATTATCAGCAGTCGCACTTGCCACCACTAGACCAACGAGGCAGTGTAATGCAATTGTTTTTAGAACGTTGCAAGAAAGAATATACAAAAATATTTTAGAATATTTTATAAAATCAACTAGCGACCCGCCCCGGCTTCGCACGGGTGCAATGTAGATACTAATGTGGGGTATATAAACCTTCCTCTTTAATCACTATCTATAGCTGAAAACTGCATTAAAATCCGTTGCGTAGTTTAAAAGATTTAAACGTACAGACAGCGGGAGCGACTTTGTTTTATACCTAAAGATTCACAAGTATAGCCAAATAAACCTAGTGAAATAAAGACAATAATAAATACAGTTGTACCTACTTTAATAAAACCTTCCAGTAGTCCAGTATGTAACCGCTAACTGAACACTAATAAAGACTAACGACCATCAATACAGCTAGGTCTAATACTCATTCTTTATAATATCGTAGTGATGGTACACACTGATGTGTATATTAGACCCAAAGACTAAAAACGTAAGAACTATTTTGATGGGAAACATGTAATGCGGCAGTACGGGTGTACAAGAAAACAAGAAAGAAAAAATATTTATATTTTCGCCCAAGCGGAAGCACACGCATACTTAAAATTAAAAATATAATATTTCTTAAAATTAAATACTTATTACTACAACAAAATGAACTTAAATTTAAACATATAACAACCTGGTAAGTAACCCAAACAAAAAAAGTTAAAAAAATATAAAAATAAAAATAGAGATGGGAGAAAATAGTAATAGTATTATAGTAAATGTGAGAGCGGCTCTTGCGTGGCGACGCTCGCGATGGCAGACCTTCGTAAGTCGTCGGCTCACTTCGGGTTGATTCGGCCGGTTTTTTTTACAATATTAATTTCGTGGTTTCACATCTTCAGCCAGGTGACCCACGACGGCTTCATTTTTTTAATCAAAATTTACGCCTTTTTTCAATGCATCTACTCCCAGGTCAATCAAGGCCCAGATTATTGGGACATTTAATAAAAAATCACAGTCTTGATTAGAAAAATCTTTCGATGTGTGATTTTTTTAACCAAAGCTGTTGTATGGGAAGATGTTTTTTTTTAACTATATCCGTCTTTTTTTTTATATTCTCGACTTGGTCGCTTTCGGCCTTGGTCTCACCCGATAGTAAGCGCAAACAGGGTCTAAGATGGAGCACACGAATCCAAGGAACAGAGATATAGAGAGATTCCCCTATACCCCTTTGGCTGGTCTCCATGTTTACCTATACCTTCATGGTGTTCACAGGCTTGACAGCAACGTCATTATCCAATTAAAATCATTAATAGAAATTAAAAGGTTCATTTCGCACTTATAAAATATCCACATTTCTTTTAAAATTCGCGTCCTTCCTGACTCCGCAGTCACACCGTTAATTCAGCCCTCATTAAGCTGTCTGCCTCCCAGTTCTCCCGCCAGCAACACCCTAAGCCGAGGTCCGAGTCCCATTAGGGGTCGTCCTTAGTGCTGTTGTTGCTAGTGACATGATGTTAGTAGTAGTAGTTAGCTTAGGTTAAGTATTTTACTCTCGTCCCCATTGGTTGGAGACCCTTCAGGTCTTGTCAATAACTGCCCGGTTACGTAGAAATGGTCCGGAAGACCATCTACAAGCAGTGGAATAGGAAAAAATATATTTTAAAATTTTGTATAGTGTACTCTTATCTTAAGAGCGCGCTATATTTGTTGGAGTTACGCCAAATCGTTTGATACTGGGATTGAAAATAAATTATTTAGCATTTAATAATACACCGAATGTTTGGTTAATATGAACAGCTATGATGATGGGATGAAGATAGGAGAATTTGTAATTGACCAGAAATATGTTGATGGGTGAAATACTGAACGCATCTGGTTGGACTGGAAGCTCCAACTGGCTTGGGCAATTATTTGAATTTTGGTGAAGGATGTAGTATAACCAGCCGCGTGGATCATATGAATTGCAAGGTAAAGCTGCGCTTGCAGCGGTCAGTCTGTGGATGGGTGACTGTTCGTTACACATCAAGACTCCTCCTTGCCTCGGAGAGCACGTTAAACCGTCAGTCCCGGGTGTCATATGAATACTTATGACAGTCGTTACGGTAGTCAGAAGCCCGAAAGTCTGACAACTGGTCTAACTTTAGGATATCGGCATTGCCCAGTCACTGAGTTGCGGAGGTCTGATGGCAGTCGCTCCGTGTTAAATACTGGTATTCAGCCTCATCTGGTTAGACTGGAAGCTAACGAACGAACTGACTCACTGCTGAGCACGGGCCTCTTCTCAGAATGAGAAAGGTTTAGGCCTTAGTCCACTACGCTGGCCTGTGCGGTTTAGCGGACTACACACACCATCAAAAACTTTTTGTAATAGTCCGCTCAGTGTGCAGATTTCTTCACGATGTTTTCCTTCACTGTTAACGCAAGTGATAATTTTGTAAATGTGAATGAGTATTGAATGAAATCATGTCCTATTACATTTAGTTTTTTTTTTTGCGACACACACAATTTGTATCATACATAGACATGAATAAAGTTTACAATTTAATTAAATAGTATGTGCGGAACGAGTATTTCTGATTCAAAATTCACCTACGTTAACGTTACGTTTGCGTAAGTAACTCGACAGCACTCGTGCTAGATCTGCTGATCGCTAACGCAGCCGCCACCGTGAACGCAGATTGACCGCCTTGGCTTGATCATACCTTTATAGATGTGAAACATCTAACGCGGCGGTTCGTCCATGATCCACCGTGCTCACCCGCCGCAGCCGCGGAGCTGGTCGTCTCTTCTGACTCCGCAGTCACACCGTTAATTCTGTCTCCCTCCAAGTCCTCTCGCCAGCAACGCCCTGAGCTGAGGTCGGAGTCCCATTAGGGGTCGCCCTTAGCCGTATTTCAGAGTGGAGGCGGGCGCGGATGCGAGCGCGGGCGCGTGTAAATCAAATATTTGTAGACGCCAGTTGCATTCACAGTGCTCCCGCGAGCTGCGCGTCTGCATGAGGCGGGCGCGGGTGGCGCGGGTGTTCCTAATGGCTCAGTCCGCTCGTAACGTTCACAGTAATGTAGCATCTGTTAGGTGACTGCGCATTACTGTGAACACGCAGACGCCAAGACTCGAGCGCCCGCACCAGCCCCCGCACCAGCCCCCGCACCCGCTAGTGCACTCTGATTGACCACTTAGTGTTGTTGTTACTAGCTAGTCATGATGTTAGTAGTAGTGATAGTAGTTAGCTTAGGTTAAGTATTATACTCTCGTCCCCATTGGTTGGAGACCCTTCAGGTCGCGCCAATAACTGCCCGGTTACGTAGAAACAAGTAAGACCATCTACAAGCAGTAAAATAGAAAAAAAAACGCGGCGGTTCGGGTTTGAGAGCGGCTGTTGCGTGGTGACGCTCGCGATGGCAGACACACGACGGCAGACCTTCGTAACTTTTCGGCTCTCTTCGGTTTGATTCGGAAAGTCCGCCAGGCGTCGACAGCCATTTTTTTTTCTCTTGTACCCACGCTCTCCGTTCATGAATGAACCAAGATGCCCAAGGTCGGTGTGACATTTCGCCATCAAACACCAACAGATATTTCTGTTTCTATGCCAACAACTCGCTACATTAACAACGACTATTGAGTAAAATATGTTTTAAAATGTTGCTGTCAAAAATATGATATTGAGTGAAATGTAGCGTGAAATGCAATTGTCGGCGAAATTATGCAAAACGGTGAGTTTGACCTGCATGAGTGTTATAAGAAAAAGAAATAGAGTACACAGAATTAACAAATATACACACATAACATAACATCACGCCTGTATTCCCCAAAGGGTTGGGCAGAGGTGTATAGTAACACCCTCATTTCGCCGTTTTGTTTGTCTTATGTAATAGGGGGCGATCATATTGCCATCAACTAGGCACGAATCCAAACTCGGGGCTGCTACTGAGGAATTCCACACGGAAAAACCCAATAAAACTTTGCCCGACCTGGGGATCGAACTCAGGACCTCACGATCAACAGCCGCGCTTGCCACCACTAGACCAACGAGGCAGTAAAGAAGATCCGTGATGCAAAAACTGAAGAACAAAATTTTCATCTCAGTTTATAATCTATTTCTTTCATTTCACTTCTTTTATGGCCGATGGTTATAATTTACGGGGCGTTATTGGTTAAAATTACCAATAATGAAACAAAGACCTCATCAAGACTGCATAGTAGACCCTCCGATATGGAAGTAGCTATCACAGGTAAACTTGAATTACAAGTCGTTTTATATAAGAGAATGAGTGAACGGCGATTAACAAAAGGAATTTAAGGACGCACTGGAAGGACATCAACGATGTTATTAGTGAAGTTCTTCATAAAGGACAGGTGCGTAGTACTCTCAACTGGCGTGCGTGTATGACAAGATGTATGAATGCGGATGAAGCGAAAGGAGTATGTAAGGATCGTAGCATGTGGCGTTCTATAGTTTCTGCCTACCTTCAAGGGAAAAAGGCGTCAGTTTATGTATGTATGTATGTTTATATGCCCAGTTTGACACTATAAGATACTACCATTAGTAAAACCATTCGTTATTGTTTATAGGAACCGGGTAATAATAATGCAACTGTTACTACTATTTGAAAACTACTCACACTTTAATAGAGAACTAGCATGAACATCATACTAGAGTACACAGTCTGTACAGTGGGGAAATGAAAAGGTTGTACACCTTAAGCTCCATTTTTGCTTGCACAGCGCAAGAAACAAATTATTTTACCGAACTACGTATTGCCAACATTATAGAAATGAAAATACAAGGTTTTTTTTCATAAAATTAAAAATAGTAATGACGTGACAACAGACACTTGTAATGTCAAATTATTTAATCATCGAATTGATTGATGTCATGGTTTTTACAACAAAGCTCCTTAAATCAAAGCAAAGACATTACATGGCACTACTAAGACGTATAGAGGCAAAAGCCAATTTTGATCTTTGCTACCAAATAATTAAACATAATTTTCCATGCATTGGTCTGTTCTGTTCAAAAGTTTAAAAAGGCAACATGTGCCTGTTGTCTGCAGCTGGTAACACTGGACAGTGTTGATAAAGGACCCAGTCGTCAATATGAATCAACGTGCCCGACGTTATAAAAACAGTGGTCATTCAATGCAGAGGATTCTATGTCGAACAGCCGAAAAAGTCTGACCTTTTATATCTGATTAGCTTGTCCTTATTTACTGATCTTGTGTAAATTATTATACTGTGATATATTGTGAATTAGCTTCTGTAACTAACCACTAACCTAAATATAAGTACTCTCAGTGGTAGAGAGTCTATGTTGATTTCATTTACTTTATTTACCATGCTCTCAATCCTGACAGACCGATATTAGATATAACTGTCATGATAGATTCACCCCTACAAGAATCTGTTGTTATCTTTTACATGCCCACGATGTGGGAATGGAATCAATTTGAAAACTGACGAATCTATTCATTCACCTACTGTACATAGTGTACACAGGTTTGTCTGAAAGCTAATGTACTGCTAACATAAATATCTGAATGTTTGTCTTACAAATTGTGTTCAAGTCTTGAAATAATAGAAATCTTGTGAGTTTGTGGAGCATTTCTTAGATTAATACTACATTGTATGTTTATGTTCTTATTCCTACAGTAACAACTATCAACATATTGTTTTTATGTTGTTACTATTGGAATAGGAATTTAGATTTACAGTTTATTTATGTTACAAAGTAGGTGAATCAGATTTACTCGTAAAATTCAGTTTTTAGTAATCGTTTTTTCGGTCTAGGACTTACTAGTTAGTCTAGTCCGGTGAGGTCCTTGGTACGATCCCAGGTCGGACGAAGTGTTATTGGGTTTTTTCATGTGGAATTCCTCAGTAGCCCGGAATATGGATTCGTGCCCAGTTGATGGCAATAGTTTCGCCCCCTATTACATAGGACTTAAACATAATGGCGTAATGAGGGTGTTACTATACACCTCTGCCCAACCCTTCGGGAATTACAGGCGTGATGTTATGTTATGTTTATGTGTTTTTTTAGGTTGATTGATCGCTATAGTGACTCGAATTCTGGATTTAATTCCGATTCAGTTTCTTCTTTACATAGTATAAAACAAAGTCGCTCCCGCTGTCTGCACGCTTAGATCTTTTAAACTACGCAACGGATTTTAATGCAGTTTTCAGCAACAGATAGAGTGATTCAAGAGGAAGGTTTATAATTATGCCCCACATTAGTATCTACATTGCACCCGTGCGAAGCCGGGGCGGGTCGCTAGTAAGTAATATATATAATTCTTCTGTACGTGTGTTTGTCACCTAACTCCTCCTAAACGGCAGGACCGATTTGGATGAAATTTTGTATGTTTATTTCAATGGATTCCTGGATGGTTTGAACCCGGCAGGTGTCGCTGCTTTTCCGTGAAGAACGACGACTGCCGGGTTTTCTAGTCTGTTAATAAATTGAATGATTTAGAGTAAACCAGCTGATGCCCGCGGTTTCACTCGCATCCTAGGGAACTCCTTCATGTACCCGGATATATTATACCATATCCTAATCTTTGGTTACTGTTTTGATAATGATTAATTCTTTTAATTCTTAATTCTATAATTTAGTGTAAAATTTCGTTACGATGTTAAAATTGTTGCTGAAATAAATGAAATGAGTGAATATTGAGTATAGACATTTTCCACGCTGTGGAAAGTGGAGGTATGCCTGAGATATCAACTAATTTAATCTAGCCATTAGTCTGTCGCCACCGGAATACAAACAGACAGATGAAATTATCTTATTAGTTCTACTAGCTGATTCCTGCGAAAAACAGTTTATTACTATTAATTTGTACGTCAGCACGGGAAGTTATAAAATGTATACTGTAATTTATTTATTTATAACACACTAGCTGTGTCCTCACGGCTTCGCCCGTAGCCTATGTTACTTAGTGATAATGTAGCTTTCTAACGGCAAAAGATTTTTTGAAATCGGTCCAGTAGTTTTTAAGTTTATTTGTTACATACAAAAATACAAATCTTTCCTCTTTATAATATTAGTATAGATATAGATAACATCACGCCTGTATTTCCTGAAGGGATAGGCAGAGGTGTATAGTAACACCCTCATTTCGCCGTTACGTTTAAGTCCCATGTAATAGAGGGCGAGACTATTGCCATCAACCGGAAACAAATCTAAACTCCGGGCTGCTACTGAGGAATTCGACACAGAAAAAACGAATAATACTTTGCCCGTCCTGGGGATTGAACCCAGGACCTCACGATCAGCAGTCGCGCTTGCCACCATTAGACCAAAACGAGGCAATTTACTTATTAATTAACTAGCTGCGTCCTCACGGCTCCACCCGTAGCCTTTGTTACTCAGTGATAATGTAGCTTTCTAACAGCAAAAGAATTTCTGAAATCAGTCCAGTAGTTTTTAAGTTTATTCGTTACATACAAAAATACAAATCTTTCCTCTTTATAATATTAGTATAGATTAGTATTAGTATAGATTTATTTAATTAAGTACTGCCATATCACATACATTTAACAAAAGTTAATAAAAAAGGTTTGGTAAACAAGCATTTGTTTGATGTATGGTCACATACATCAATTGTTGAGTCACCTTCACTATTCTTAATTTTGTCGGGTTATACAATTCGATACCGGTGCTGCCTCGTTGGTCTAGTGGTGGCAAGCACGACTGCTGATTGTGAGGTCCTGGATTCGATCTCCAGGCCGTCAAAGTGTTATTGGGTTTTTCCGTGTGGAATTCCTCAGTAGCAGCCCGGAGTTTGGATTTGTGCCCGATAAATGACAATAGGCTCGACCCCTATTACATGGGACTTAAACATAACGGCGAAGTGAGGGTGTTACTATACACCTCTGCCCAACCTTTCGGGGAATACAGGCGTGATGTTTATACTAATCGAGCGCAATCAGTTTTACTCGTACTCCTGGCTAGATGAAAGTCTGATTGGCTTTACAGTTGTCAATATAGCTGTCACTAGCGGCCCGTCCCGGCTTCGCATGGGTGGACATTTTCCCCGTTTTTGCAACATTTTTCATTTATGCTCTGCTCCTATTGGTCGTAGCGTGATGTTATATAGCCTATAACCTTCCTCGTTAAATGGACTATCCAACACAGAAATATTTTTTTCAATTCCAACCAGTAGTTCCTGAGATTAGCGCGTTCAAACAAACAAACTCTTCAGCTTTATAATATTAGTATAAATACCTATATAGGTACTTCAGGCCAACAAAAAAGGCATCAGCCAGAATAATATTCTTTTTTTATTTTTTAACGTTATTTTTTTTATTTCATAGACTTGTAAAATACTCCTGCATAAGTCTAGATTTCTTTTTAACCGACTTTCAAAAAAGGAGGGAGGTTCTCAATTCGACTGTATGTTTTGTTTTTTTTTGTATGTTTATTCCGGGATATCTTTGCTAATTGTGAACCGATTTTAATGATTCTTTTTTTGTTTGAAAGAGTATTCTTTCGAAATGGTCCCATTCAAATTTGGTGAAGATCTGATGAAGAACTTCGGAGATAGACAATTTGAAGTCGGTTTTATTTTTGTTAAAAGTGATTATTGCTAATTATTGTTCCTTTGGGTTTCTGCTAAAAAACATTTTTTTATGTATATTTTCATGATTTATGCCCATCGCGTTATTTAAGTACCTATTCTTAAATATTTTGTTTTACTTATCTACATGGCTAGAAAGTGAATTTTACCACGTAAATATAGGTATAACACAGACATGAATAGGGTTATTATATAAACAAACATCAAATTGATCAACGCGTAGGTATTTGCGGTGCGCTCAGCCAACGATGAAGTGTTTACACTGCATCTTGATGTACACTTCGAGCCAACGGGAGTGGTAATCGGGAGTTGGCAGTGAATATGTTTGATGTGATATTATCTGTTTGACGGCATGATATTTATTCGACATTTGCAATTCTTTTTCCGTACGAGTCACTTAGAAACCAAAAGTGTTAACCAAAGAAATTTAAGATGTAATGAAAAGCTATACTTAGTAATATAAAATGATCAGCATTTCTCCAAGTAGTTCTCGATGGTTGTATAGTTCGCCAACCTGCACCAGGCCAGCGTGGTAGACTACGGCCTAAACCCTTCTCGTTATGAGGGGAGGCCTGAGCCCAGCATTGAAACACTTAATGGACTGATTATAGATGAATAGTAAGAAGTCGGCGTATGGATAGTACTTAATAGATATTCTGTATTAGATGAGAAAGAGTAAGAATAAAACTAATAAAAAACATTTTAACAAAAATAAAACCGACTTCAACAAAACGAACAAGTAATAAAATAATTACCATATCATAAAAGTAACAGATTCAAAAGCCGGTGCTAATCCACGCTGAACCAAATTAAAGGCACCGACTTCTGAATCTGTTACTTTTATGATATGGTAATTATCTATTACTTTTTCGTTTTGTTGAAGTCGGTTTTATTTTTGTTAAAATGTTTTTTATTTCATTCATTTTAGTGGCCCTAATTAAAACATGGTTGGACCTGCTAAAGACGCTGCTCGTACACATAATCACATCATCACATTATGCGTACTGTTCGTCATTGAGGAGTTCCATTGTCTATCTCCGAAGTTCTTCATCAGATCTTCACCAAATTTAAATGGGACCATTTCGAAAGAATACTCTTTCAAACAAAAGAAGAATTTTTCAAATCGGTTCATAAATGAGGGTGTACTGCGGTAACAAACATTAAAAAAAAAAAAAAAAACATACAGACGAATTGAGAACCTCGTCCTTTTTTTGGAAGTCGGTTAAAAAAGAATTATGACACGTGCCGTTCCGAAGATACTGTTTAACGCCCGGTTCCTATAAACAAAAATGAATTGTTTTGCTTACCAATGGTAGCATTTTTTATTGCCAAACTATACTAAACTACTACTAACTACAAGGTTAGTCGGAAAGGGGGTACTAAGCCGAAAGGGTGTTAAAGTACCCATGATAATAGATAAATTTTCTTCTACAACTTTCCCCAAAAGTCAAGACTTCAAGAAAAATACCTGTTCGAAGATTTCATAAAAAATGCGCTAAATTCTATATATCCTCAGCTATGATCAGACGTGTTTACATTTTACGTCATAGTTGGAGTCACGGATTAGAAACTCCATTTTTTGAATTCACAACTAAAGCAGGGATGAAGAATTATTGGAAAAACTAAAACAAAAATATGTTTTCATGGAAAAAAAAAACGAATTTTTAAATTTTAATATTTTCTTTAAAACAATCATCGACATCAATCGATACATTAAGTGGCCCGCGGCTTAGTCCACCCTTTCCGACTAACTTTGTATATAAAAAGACTAGTAAGCTCATTTTACTTGTGATAGCTTTTCTGTATGGGAAGGTATCCTATGCATAGCTATGGGGTCTTTGCTTCATTATTGGTAAAAATACAAGTCTCAATTATAACCATTAACGCTCCGTAAAATACAGGAATCGGTCACAACTCCACGGGAGCTAGGCATGGCAAAGATGAAGACCGTTGTTCCGTTTAGCTAAAGCAGCGAAAAAAACCTGTGAACATAATGCCTACATTGAATGCGAGAGCAAAACAGAGAATTCAATAAAAACCTTAACATGAAAAATACAGGTAACTTAATCTATCCCGACGTGTAAATTAACATAAAATAATGTGTATGTACATTAAGTTTATCTTCATTAAAATTTATGTTTTCCATAATTATAATGTTTTGCTTCCATAATATATACTTTGTGTGTTATTCGCAGAGGTAAAGAAAACACAATGTTAGCAGAAAAGATAATTATTTATCTTATCTTTACAGAAATGGTTTCCTATATTCATAGCTCGTTACGATGGCTTTTTAGCTGTAATAGCCTAGTGGTGTGACCGTTGTACTGCCAAGTCATAGATCTCGAGTTCGAAACCAAGGCACGCACCTCTGACTTTTCGGATTCATGTGCGTATTGTATAATTATCACTCGCTTAAAAACGGTGAAGGAAAACATCGTGAGGAAACCGGCATGCCTGATAGATATTTTTCGACGGCATGTGAAGCCAAGTCAGAGGCCCATGGGCAGCATAAACTCTGACACCAGGTTAGTCACTAACCACACAAAAAGAAGAAGAAGACGATGGCTTTTTAGAACCATATTGTTTTATTTTTGTAACGGTTTTAATTAGCTACACTTCGTTTATTTGTTGTTTCATCTTCCTACCCTTATCCCAACTTATTTGTAGTTGGCGCAGTGTCTTCTTCCATACATATCTATTAGCCGTCATCTCAGTAGTCACCCCCTTTCTAGCCATATCATCTTTCACACTATCCATCCATCGTTTCTTATAACTATTCACATTCATATTCAAAACTTTCCTCACGACATGTTCCTCATTCCTTCGCATCACATGCACATACCATGACAGCCGGTTACCACACAACTTCTCAGTCACCGGCGCCACTTTCAGACTTCCTCTTACATACTCATTTCTAATTCTATCCATTCGTGTAACACCACACATCCCTCTTAACATTCTCATCTCAGCTGCATGCAGTTGCCTTTCATTCATCCTTTTTGTGGCCCAATATTCCGATCCATACAAGACAACAGGTTTTATAGATCTTTCCCTTAAGTTTAAGGGGAATGCAGGAGATTGTTTCCGTAACCTGCCGCCATTTCATTTGTTTGTTTGATTCAAATCTTGGGACAGATTTTTCACCTACTTCTGCTATACCGATTCTCCTGAAACATTGCACACAAATTCAATTCCCAAGACAGTACAACATTATAATAATTTCAACCTTCAATCTTAAATCCTGATTATGCAGGTACTGCAAGATAAAACCGTTTAACTTAAAAGATTTTTTAAGGTTTTACATAACATCACGCCTGTATTCCCCGAAGGGTTGGGCAGAAGTATATAGTAACACCCTCATTTCGCCGTTATGTTTAAGTCCCATGTAATAGGGGGCGAGCATATTGCCATCAACTGGGCACAAATCCAAACTCCGGGTTGCTACAGAAAAATTCCACACAGAAAACCCAATAACACTTTACCTGACCTGGTAACCCAGGACGTCACGATCAGCAGTCGCGCTTGCCACCACTAAAACAACGAGGCAGTTACGGAGATAAATAATTCTTCTAAATTCATTCCCAAATAACCAACCCAATTTAATATCTATACTAATATTATAAAGCTGAAGTGTTTGTTTGTTTGTTTGAACGCGCTAATCTCAGGAACTACTGGTTGGAATTGAAAAAATCTTATTTATGTTGGATAGTCCATTTATCGAGGAAGGTTATAGGCTATATAACATCACGCTACGACCAATAGGAGCAGAGCATAAATGAAAAATGTTGCAAAAACGGGGAAAATGTCCACCCGTGCGAAGCCGGGACGGGCCGCTAGTAAATGATATAACACCCACACAAACATGTTAAGGATATAACTCTGCGGTTGTTCCGCATGGCTGGCTGCATACATCATGCATTTCATCCGTGCATGTCAGTCACGTGTGTCAGCTGGCGGGATGTTCACACAAAGGCTTCACCAAATGTCTGGTTTTATATATCTGTGTTAATTTTATAAAGAGAATTTGTAACTTTGTTCAACTAGTTGACTGTGTTAAGCTGCGCTTACCGCGTTCAGTCCGTGGATGGGTGACCGTTTGTTACACATCGAGACCCCTCCGTGCCTCGGAGAGCACGTTAACAGTCGGTCCTGGGTGTTATATGAATACCTATGACAGTCGTTACGGGAAGTCAGAAGCCCGAAAGTCTGACAACCGGTCTAACCTTAGGATATCGGCATTACTCAGTTGGTTGCGGAGGTCTGATGACTGTTGCTCCGTGTAAAATACTGGTATTCAGCCGAGCATGCTGAGCTTGGGGTCCTGGGTTCGACCCCCGGTCGGGCAAAGTGTTATTGGGTTTTTCCATTAGGAATTTCTCTTTAGCAGCCCGGAGTCTGGATTTGTGCCCGGTTAATGGCAATAGGCTCGCCCCCTATTATATGAGAATTAAATATAATTGGCGAAACGAGGGTGTACTAAAAAAATCATCTCTGCCGAACCCTTCGGGGTATATAAGGCGTGATGATATTATGCTAGAGACCACTTCCGTTCTAATCGTGGTTGTCGTAAAAAGGCAATTTAATATAGGTAGCATCGTGTTTCACCTCATTTGACGGCCACCAACGACAGATATAAAATACTAGCTGTGTCCTCACGGCTCCGCTCGTAGCCTATGTTACTCAGTGATAATGTAGGTTTCTAATGGCAAAAGAATTTTTGAAATTGGTCCAGTAGTTTTTAAGTTTATTCGTTACATACAAAAATACAAATCTTTCCTCTTTATAATATTAGTATAGATAGATATAGAAATACTTAACAAAATAAATAATAAATTTTCAAAATCACCACTACGGCTGGTGTTTATCGACATTAATTTTCTGCTTAATCAAACGTTTACTCGAAATATGTACTAGAATATTATGTAAACGGTCGTTTACTAGAGAGTTACCTAATGTTGGTGAACAACAGCCTAAAAACAAGTTAGTTCTAAGTCAAACAACGTTAATATCTAAACTTTTAAACGCGTGGACGAAGTCGCAGGCAAAAGCTAGTCAAAAAATATTTATTATTTACACATTCAATACCCAGAGTACAGTTACAGAGTAAAGTGCTACGTAAAATAAATATTAATTTTGGATAACATTTTAAAATTGTGAAGTGGAATAGAAGGTTTCACTGAACGTGTTAAAAATATAAAAATACATGATATGAGAGTATCGTTTGAATTATTAGAGTACCACTAGACTACATACCGACAGGGTTTTAAACTTTTAAATTCGTATACCTATACTTAGGTATACAGGGTGTAAACAAAATCATGTAATTCCTTCGCACCTCGTGATGTACTGCTGACATAGATTAACCTTGCACGGGATACATATAAAATCAATAAAAAAGAATTAGAAGAATTAAACATGTGTTCTTAACGTGAGGCATTTTAGCGTCCAGAGTTAAATGGCCGCGCGGCGCGGGCGAGCGATAGCCGCGCAATTCGCTCGGGGCGCTAGGTTCCTCACGTTAAGAACACGTTTTAAAACTTGCATTTTTTTGTATTGAATCCATAAGTATCCCGTGCAGGGTTAATCTATGTCAGCAGTACATCACGAAGTTTGAAAGTATTACAAGATTTCGTTTACACCCTGTATAAAGTCAATTTCCTCAGGGGTTCAAATGTGTATTGAACGCCACATGCTACCATCTTAACATACCTTTTTAGTTCTTCCACGTCCATATTTCTTTTAATGATTTCGCGTTACTGGTACTGCGACCTGTCTTATTGAAAACATTGAGTTTTCAAAAAAATACTAATTACGGTCTAATTGGAGTATCGGTATTGCCCAGTAACTGGGTTGCGGAGGTCTGATGGTAGTTGCTCCGTGTAAAATACTGATATTCAGCCGCATCTGGTTAAACTGGAAGCTGACCATAACATAGTAGGGAAAAGGCTAGGCAGATAGATAGATAGACTTACTGCAGTTTTCTTGTACCACCGATGTTTTAGAAATGAACTATTGAAACTGTTCTAATTTTGAATATTTTAAAGATATTCAGATTTCTGAGTAGTCTACCTGAATCTCATGCGCTCCGAAATGAAGAATTCAATATGGGACTAAAAAAAATGAAGTGATTCACTAGTAAACTAAACATAACATAAATCACGCCTTACATTCCCCGAAGGATTCGGCAGAGGTGTTTTCGATACACTCTCGTTTCACCAGTTATGTTAAAGTCCCATGTAATAGGGGGGTGCCTATTGCCACTAACCGGTCACAAATCCAGACTTCGGGCTGCTACTGAGAAATTCCTAATGGAAAAACCCAATAACACTGCCCAACCTGGGGATTGAACCCAGGACCTCACGATCAGCAGTCGCGCTTGCCACCATTAGACCAACTAAACTAAACTATACTGGCCTGCCAAATAAGTGCTACACTTTTAATGATATTCACTTTTAAAGTGTGATACTTAGTTTTGCAGGCCAGTGTAGTTAGAAAATTAATTTCCAGACCCACACAGAAATACCCTTTACATTTAATTCGTCAAAATGTCCTTTAATTATCCGAATTGCGATCCTCTCAGGGTCGCGGCGGCGCCATGAATTCGGTAATGGTTGTGAGCCGTCGATCTGACAGCGTGCACGTCATTAATTTGCGTGCAAATTTAAATTGCGAACCACTTGTGCAGCGGAGTGTACTTCGACAAGTTGTCACTTTATTTTCTGTTTAATTTATACGCGTATGTTTTTTACGGTATGCTAATTGCTGTGGGATTTTTGCGTTTTCGTGTGGTGACATTAAAATAATAATATTTTTTGATTCCAATTATATGGAGGGGTTCGTGGCTAATTAACAACCGCGCGGATCATAATATGATTTGCAAGGTTAAGCTGCGCTTGCTGCGGTCAATCCGTGGATGGGTGACCATCCGTTGCACACCGAGACTCCTCTGTGCCTCAGAGAGCACGTTAAACAGTCGGTCCCGGATGTCATACGAATACCTATGACAGTCGTTACGGAAAGTCAGAAGTCCGAAAGTCTGACAAATGGTCTAACCTTAGGATATCGGCATTACCCTGTAACTGGGTTGCGGAGGTCTGATGGCAGTCGCTCCGTGTAAAATACTGGTACTCAGCCGCATCTGGTTAGACTGGAAGTTGACCCCAATATAGTTGGGACAAAGCTAGACAAAACAGAACATTTATTTATTCCAAAATATTTATCTTCATCGCAGCCGCTTCTGGGTTAGAAAAATCAATGAGTTTCTTGCATCTCTGACTTGGAGTCATCATACGAAAAAAAAAACTCGTCCTCTATCCATTTTTAAAAGAAATAAAGCTTAATCAAATCATTCAAACACATTAAAATATAAAAAAAAAACAACTAAACAGTACAATCGCGTGCAAAACACAAACCAATTGAAATTTAATAAAAAAATAAATTACGCCGTTTATCCTATCAACAAAACCGTTGATAAATTATAAAACAAAATGTGGCATAAAATTAAGAAACAATATAGACACTCGCGACAAAAAACAATATTAATGATAAAAAAAATATCTTGGTGGAGTAATAAATTCTTTTGAACAGGAAAGAGGACAATAATAACTTGTATTTCTAGTTCTAAATGGGGACCAAAAGATGATATACGTTTGTTAATAAAAGCATTAGGAAAAATAGCACTTCTTTTTTCTAGCCGTCAAAATTGTCGCGGGAAGCATGCCAAGATTGTGTGCTCGGGAGCTGGGACGTTAAAAATGAGTTTTATTTAATAAAGTTTCGGAATGTGCTGAGATTGGGAACTGCTCTCGGTTTTATTTTGCTATTCCAGGAGTTTTTTGAGTAACATTTGTGATATATTAAATTTATGCGTCTCTGCTTGGTTATAATTTAGAACATTTTTGTAGGTCAGTTAGAATAATCGTAAAATATATTATGTTTACTGCTTTTTATTTTAAAACAAGTACATCATTGGTAGGTATATAATGAGTGATATAAAAAAGTATAAAATTAAAAATCACTGTAATTCAAAAAACTGGCCAAGTGCGAGTCGGACTCGCGCACTAAGGCTTCCGTACCATTATCTATAAAAACGGCAAAAAAATCATGTCTGTTGTATCGGAGGCCCCTTAAATATTTATTTTCTTCTGTTTTTTAGTATTTGTTGTTATAGTGGCAACAGAAATACATCATCTGTGAAAATTTCAACTGTCTAACTGTCACGGTTCATGAGATACAGCCTGGTGATAGACGGACGGACGAACGGACGGACGGACGGCGGAGTCTTAGTAATAGTCCCGTTTTACCCTTTGGGTACGCAACCCTAAAAAAGTCATAAAGTTGTTGTACATTGAACCATGTTAGACACATATATTCACGTCCACTGGTGAATTACAACCGACTTATTAGTCCTGTCTATTCTCAGAAAATTGTATACAGGGTCTTATAAAGCCCAAAGATAATTTATTGTGTTCGTGTACTAAGAAATTGCCAAGCCAGTGCACAGCGTCCGTACTTAATCTATTTCCCCACTGACTCTTATGTAAGCCTCTTATATTTGCATACAAATGTTTTGTCCTAGATTCAAAGCTAATTTACCGCCTCATTGGACTAGAGGCACGCGGTTCTAGACACTGAGGTTCTAGATTTGATCCTGGTTCATTTTTTTTTTCTGTCAGTTTTTATATAACTCTTATGAGTGCTGTTCATGTTTGTAGTTGTATGTATACTCACTATAATAGTTCAGCTCGCGACATTATTTTCTGCATGAAAAACTCATGAATAAGGCACTCGATTCAATCCAAAATTATTCAAGCATGCCCAATGTATGCATATAAGTTGAAATCATGATGAAAATATATTTTTGTTGTAGCTGAGAAAGCCATGACCAAAAGGGAGAAAGCTTTAGCCTTTAGGAGGCTTGCCAAAGACATTAACGACGATGACGAGAGTGATGAAAGGGATAAGATTTCTTTATAAAATAGTGATAGATCGAAAGGGTCACCTCTTATTTATGAATCATATTTTTAATAAAGTTTTGGCAAACTAAAAGTATGCAACAAGACACCTTTATCTAACATTTATTTGTCTTCAAGGAACTCGAGCGTGCAGTAATGAATCTTACATAACCTCCTTAAATTAGCATATAAACGCTTCGTCCTAGATTTCAGTCTGATTTATCTGGCGTAACATAAAGCTGCCAAAATAGCAACTCCTTAAATTTTATGATGTGCAGACAATTGCTAGCAGAACCGGAGTAATAAACCTCACAGCACATGTTACTGATTGCAAAACACAAATTTGAATCTAGGATATCGGTTAATTGTGTCGAAATGTGCTATCTGTAATTGGAATCTAATATATTCATAGGCTGTGGTTCCACAGCCTAATGATTACGGTTTTAAATCCAAGCGGTAGGTAGCTACCAATTTAACTCATTAGAGGCTGGATAGCAGTGATAGCCTAGTGGTGTGACCGTCGAACTGCCTAATCATAGGTCTCGAGTTGGAACCCAAGGCACGCACCACTGACTTTTCGAATTCATGTGCGTGTTGTATAATTATCACTTGCTTAAAAACGGTGAAGGAAAACATCGTGAGGAAACCGGCATGCCTGAGAGATATTTCTCGACGGCATGTGAAGCCAAGTCAGAGGCCCATGGACGGCATACACTCTGACACTAGGTTAGTCACTAACCACACAAAAAGAAGAAGAAGAGGCTGGATGTACGGATCTAAATTAAAGGCAAAATACAAAATTCAGGCCATAACTGTTAATTGTGCTTTAAAGTCTTTACAGTTTGAGGACTGAACCTATACTTTGTAAAATATAGATTAAATTTAAAAAAAAAAAAGAAAAACGAAACGATTAAAAAGAAATTTATAAGGCGGATGTTAATGGGAACGCCGGTAGAGGACGTCCTAGAAGGACATACATCGATGTTATTGGTGATGTTCTTCACAAAGGTCAGGTGCGTAGTACTCTCAACCGGCGTGCGTGTATGACAAGATGTATGAATGTGGATGAAGCGAAAGGGGTATGTAAGAGTCGTAGCATGTGGCGTTCTATAGTTTCTGCCTACCCCCATGGGAAAAAGGCGTGAGTTTATGTATGTATGTATATAGATTAAAGCGTGACAGTTGTCAGAGTGAAATGCTATCTAAGGCAAAATGTACATACTTTTTATTTACAACTAGCTGTTCTCCCGCGGCTGTATCCGCGTAAATAATTTGACTACAGCGCCACCCATCGGATCTCAGCATAGCTACGAATCATTGTCTTAACAAAACTAAGATATTGTGTAAATATGATCTCAATCGGTAAAGTTGTTCTCAAGTTATGACGTGACCAAGGGAAATAGAGATTCATTTTTATATTTATAGATAAATAGATATTGGGCACCATCATACTGAATGATATTTTTTTTCTGTTAAAAAGGACATTATTATCGAGATGCTTGTTCAAAGTTATGTTGTGGGATGAGACGACAGCTATCACAGCTATACTATACTAGCGGCCCGTCCCAGCTTCGCACGGGTGGACATTTTCCCCGTTTTTGCAACATTTTTCATTTATGCTCCGCTCCTATTGGTCATAGCGTGATGTTATATAGCCTATAACCTTCCTCGATAAATGGACTATCCAACACAAAAATAACTTTTCAATTCCAACCAGTAATTCCTGAGATTAGTGCGTTCAAACAAACAAAGTCTTCAGCTTTATAATATTAGTATAGATTTTAAAAAAGTATAGACGTTGACTAACTATACACTCTATCTATCATTACATTATAAGACTAGTAATTATCAACGTATTAAAATAAATCGCACTCAAAGGAAAAAACCTAAACAATTTTCAAGAAACTCCTTACAAAGAAGCATCAAGATCAGAATGCATCAGCAAAGTTCTATGTAGTCTCTAAGTTGAATGTAGTAAGTACAAACTTGTTCAATTAACAGGACTTCAAAGAGTATAAAGTGGGAACTTAATTAATATACTGGAAGAAACGCTATAAAATAAGTTATGTCTGAGTAATTTAGACTTAAAATGTTATTACTTAGTTTCTCTGTTTTTGGCACTATTTGTATTTAGATTAGTTGTCGCAAGCACGACTTAGTAATTTAAATTTTGTCTCATTCCCAGGTTTGGGATAAAAGTGATATTTGTTAATTGGGTACAAAATATAAGGTTTATCTTATTTTTTTTCTTTTAATTAGAATGGGTTTGACTCTAGTCTAGGTCAGAGGTGACAGAGACAAAGTCTACGACGGAGTGAGCTTACCCAGAAGAAGCCTGTTCACTCTAATTTTGAAGGGAGTCGGGTTGCATGCGTATCTGTCATAAAATATCTAATAGAATTATTAACAATAATTTATTCACATAGTTCTATGTGAATAATTATAAAATCGCCAGCGTTGTGCAATAGTAAAATTCTGCTAAACCTTTTGCGGAATGCTGATGTTATGACTATCCCATATGTACCCAGATTAAATACGTATTTACAGCTTTTTATTTCAATCAACATCACCTATAAAATCATTTTACGAGCAATAAAATTAAAATAAAAATAAACAAAAAAAGTCCAACTCCCGTTCTATTCGTACACATCTGTAAAAATAGTGGCGACTCGAAGCAAACGCAACATCAGTTTATTGCAAGCCACGGGCGAAAAGCAACCGACTTTTCCGCCGTTTACTTATTCCAAATTTGAATAGTCAGTTACGGAATTCGAAATTGTGAAGTGTATTTTTTTTTTTGGTGTTACTTTTGTCGAGAGCTTTGTTCTAAGGAGGTTTTGAGTTATTGTGTTTTTTTACGGACTAACTTTTTTTTGGGTGCTTTTTAGTGTTTTTTCGAAGACTGAGTTATTTGTGATTTACATCAATCTTTTGTGTTACTGAGTTGAATTAGAAGTGAAAGAAAAAATTGTGTTACGGTTGTAAGAAGCTTCTAAAAGATACAAGGTAATTCAGATTATAGTAGATTTAAGTTTAGTACTTTTTGCAAGAGTTTCTCTCGTTGGAAATAAAATATTAACTAATTTTTAACTACCAACCAGCATTAAATACACATAATAGGTATTTCCAACTGCCTCGTCCGTTTAGTGGTGTTAACCGCGACTGCTGATCGTGAGGCCCTGGGTTCAATCCCCAGGTCGGGCAAAGTGTTATTGGGTTTTTCCGTATGGAATTTCTCGGTAACAGCCCGGAGTTTGGATATGTTCCCGGTTGATGACAATAGGCTCGCCCCCTATTCCCCTATTTTAGTATTCGTAATCACCATAGTACTGTGATTAGGAATATATATTTAACTCATTTTTGACCAAAATGTTACTTACTGCGTTTATGAATCGCGCGGCAGTATTACAAGGGACTTAAACACAACGGTGAAATGAGGGTGTTACTGTACACCTCTGCCCAACCCTTCGGGGAATACAGGCGTGATGTTATGTTATGTATTTCGTATCACGTGGCTCTCAAGGCGCGTCTCTCAGTAGTTTCAACAAACAGCTCGCTCAAGAGGTACTAACAAGTAAATCGTAATCTCATTTGTGTTCCGAGAATGCCTCTCAAGTTGCCTGGCAGGTCAAGTAGAGCTTAGTGCTAATAGTTTACTTGAAACTAGGGTTTAAGTGAATAAATACAGCTTAGAAATTCTTTAGATGTGATTATATTTATTATTAGCAGTCCGTCCCGGCTTCGCACGGATGGACATTTTTTACGTTTTTGCAACTATTTTCATTTATGCTCCGCTCCTATTGGTCTTAGCGTGAAGTTATAATAGCCTATAACCTTCCTCGATAAATGGACTATCCAACTCAAAAATATTTTTTCAATTCCAACCAGTAGTCTCTGAGATTAGCGCGTTCAAACAAACAAACGCTTCAGCTTTATAATATTAGTATAGATACCAGACTTTCAATTACGTTTTAAAAAAAATGTTATGTGTAAACGAATTCCAACGAAATCCTTTATTTGAATTGTTAAAATGAAAAATAAAACCTTTGTACATACAAACTTTTATCTTCTTATCTTCTGGGTCCATCATCAGACCATCTCCATGGTATCATATTATTGTATTGTCACCGCAGTTACATAGGTATGCTAAATTTTAGCTCAATCAGCCAGCAAGTGCTTGGAAAATGCATAACAAATTTTGAACCGGAAACATTATACGAACGAAGCGAGTTAAATAAAAGCTTGTAAGAATTCTAAACGTGTACTTTCAACTATTATAATTTACTGATATTTAACCATAACAATACAAATATTAACAATTAAATACTTATATTAATTACATGTACTTACTTATCTTAACAATACTTATCTTAAATACAAGTATGTATAGTACGACACATCTAAGAAGTCGCATCGGCAAACTTCGTAAAACCGATCAGTTTCGAACTAAGTGCGACTTCTCCTTCTTCTTCCTGCCCTTACCCCACTCTAAGAGGGGTCGGCACTACATGTATTTCATAAATCCATGTTGTTAGAGGTTTTGGCTTATTGTTTTATGACCAGCCGCCTGTCTGACATCAACCCTCCTTGGGAATACTCATTACGCCGTCGCGCGGGTGACCTAATGTGCTTACCTACTGGTATTATGCACTAGGTCCCAAAATGATATGCTTGTCAATCTTATTGGTGACAACTAAGCAGAATAACTTCTTCTTGGTGGAGTAGGTACACGTGAAGTTCCTCGACCCACTCATTCATTTTTGGTAGGGACTTTGGTTTTGACACATCGTAAACTAATTATAGCACCGTGAGCTTCTCTGTAAAAATCTGTATCCCAAATACCAAGGTTGACTTTAACATCATTCACTTCCAGAACTTTACATTTATTGTAGTCAACTCCAATTGTAGCTGGGAATGATGAATTGTAGTCTCCCGTTGTGAACGCTAGAATTATGCCGGATTTACCCACACCGCAACCACACTTCACAATTTCTCAATGTAAAAAAATACGTGAAAAATAAATTTTATAAAATACGATAAGTGCGATAACTAAGTGCGACTTCGAGACCCCAAATATTTATTAGTACTGGAGTAAAAAAATATCTTTACGCTGACGCAATAAGCGTTCGTCGCGCGAAAATTATCGACTGCCATTGCTTGTTCGATCAAGTTTGCCGATGCGACTTCCTAGTTGTGTCGTACTGTACTTACTTATCTTAATAATACTTATCTTAACAATTTTTATCTCAAGCCACATCTAGTCAGCTATGACCATTGTTAAAAAAGCTGCTCAAAGTTGATTTTAAATTAATTATTTTACTGTCAAATCAACGCTGCAGGTGATTTGTACGACGCGTCTCTTGTTCTTTCTCAGAAATTTCATGAATGATGTTCTTGACATACTAATTTTAATAGAATTCTTAGAAGTTCCCATACCTATTCGTTTCGTTTTTCATTTCAAAATGATTGTTTGTGTGTGATTGTTTGTGACATCTTCTTTTAATTTGATGAAATATTTCACGATTTCAACTCGAAATTTAAATCTGAATTTCGTTTGATCCGGAACATAAAAGGTATGAGTTAATTTTATTAAACTACTAGCGACCCGCCCCGGCTCCGCACGGGTGCAATGTAAACACTATAATGTGGGGCCTACAAACCTTCCTCTTGAATCACTCTATCTTTTGCTGAAAACTGCATTAAAATCCGTTGCGTAGTTTAAAAGATCTAAGCGTACAGACAGCGGGAGCGACTTTGTTTTATACTATGTAAAGATTTAAGCTGTTCTTCGTTGAGACTCTTGGCTATTAAGCCATTGGCAGTTACGACTATCGGCACAGTGATTGCCGATTCCTAGGCCCCTAATTTGACAACCTCGTGTGCCAAGTCTTGATAGTACATAATATTAAGTATTCGTTTATTCGTTTTCTATACATATTATTTAAATATTTATATAAAAAATAGTGCCGGTGGTCAGGGCCTCAGAGAGAAGAACTTCCTAACAATACGCGCCGTATCCAGAAGTATCGCTTTCTGTATCAGGCCCTTCATCCAGCCGTTTAACGAGAGCCTCATCAGATATTGGTTGACGCTCTTGACTAATAAGCCATTGGCCGTAACGACTATCGGCACAACAACTGCTGAGTCAACCTCTCACATGTCGACAGCCTCATGTGCCAAGTCTTGATAACACATAATATTAAGTACCTTCTTCTTCTCGTGTGCTTAGTTACTAACCTGGTGTCAGAGTTTATGCCGCCCATGAGGCTTGGCTTCACATGCCGTCGAGAAATATTTCTCAGGCATGCCGGTTTCCTCACCGTTTTTAAGCAAGTGATAATTATACATTACCCACATGAATCCGAAAAGTCAGAGGTGCGAGCCTTGGGTATGAAATCGAGACCTATGGCTTGGCAGTCCAACAGTCACACCACAAGGCTATCACTGCTGTTATATCAAGTATTATTATTATGATTGCCATTTAATACAAAAATTACCACCTACTTTCACGCCAGTTAAGTGGGTACATCTTATAAAGCGATATCCCCGAGGTAAATACCATCAAAAAAGGTTCTTCCGTAAATTAGGGTAAATTTTCTTAGCTGAAGATGGGATGCTGCAAATATTTCCTTATTCCGCATGTCTCATTAAGGGGAGGACCAGTCGAAATGAAGAGCGAAACGTTTTTATAGGCTGTGCTATATAGAAAGATGTGCTACACATGAGCTACAAAGCTATAAAATAATCATAGAAAACTTAATAGTACACTGCCTTGTTGGTCTAGTGGTCGCAAGCGTGACTGCTGAGCATAGTGTCTTGGATTCGATGTCCAGGTTGGGCAAAGTGTTATTGGGTTTTTCCATTTGGATTTTTTCAGTAGCAGCCTGGAGTCTGGACTTGTGCCCGGTTAATAGTAATAGGCTCGCCCTCTATTACATGGGACTTAAACATAACTGGCGAAACGAGAGTGTAAGTACTAAAAACATGTCTGCCGAATCCTTAGGGAGATACAAGGCGTGATGTTATGTTAGTAGTACACAAACTTGGAGATCGAGCCCAGGACCACGCATTTGAATTGCAGTTTAGCAAGTATTGCACGGTGAAGGAAAAACATAGTGAGGAAACCTGCACACCTGAGAGGGCTCCATAAAGTTCTCGATGGTGTGTGTAGTCTGCCAACCCGCACCAGACCAGCGTGGTGGACTAAGGCCTAAAACCTTCGAATTCTGTGAAAAGGCCCGTGCCCAGCGGTGGGACAGTAATGGGCTGATTGTGTTATATTTTGTTTAATATAATATTATTAGCTACCCGCCCCGGCTTCGCACGGGTGCAATTCAGATACTAATATGGGGCATATAAACCTTCCTCTTTAATCACACTATCTATTAAAAAAAACTGCATAAAAATCCGTTGCGTAGTTTTAAAGATCTAAACATACATCGGGACAGACAGACAGCGGGAGCGACTTTGTTTTATTATCTATACTAATATTATAAAGAGGAAAGATTTGTATTTTTGGATTTTCGTATGTAAAGAATAAACTTAAAAACTACTGGACCGATTTCAAAAATTCTTTTGCCGTTAGAAAGCTACATTGTCACTGAGTAACATACACTATATTTATTACTGGAATAAAACTTCTTACGCGGGCGGAGCCGTGAAGACACAGCTAGTGTTTAATATTTTCCCATTCCAAGTCATTGAATATCCTACACAAGGTAAACTGAGATGTTTTAAGAAAATGTCTTTTACCATCGAGCACTTGGCTTCGTATCATGTGTCTATGTCATTCATTACTTGCCCGACGTGACACGACAGCGCTCTCTGTTGCTGTCCGACAACAAATGATTGTCTCTTATTATGAATGGGTGCCGGGTGCGGCTGGATATCGGGCCAACGAAGACTAACAAATTAGGTTCGTAATTGCACGTTGGTATTGGCCACAGCCAAGTATCTGTTGGTTCAATCCACAGAACACGAGATACTTTTCTTATGGTTTGAAAGAACTTTGTATTTCAAATTTTAATTGTATTGATATTAATTATATTGTATTGATATTAATTGTATTATATTATTATTAATTGTATTGTATTCATATTAATTGTATTATATTCTTATTAATTGTATTGTATTCATATTAATTGTATCCCTACCAACCTACTCCACCAAACATGTCGTCGTAACAACAATAGTTCACCATTTTGAATGGCCGCAACTGTAATATATTTAAACGTATTAAATGTCCAAGCGTCGCTCGTAAACTATACGCCTGACATCATACATACACGTCGTGCCAAGTGTTACTGACTGACATTTCCTATTATTATTTGTTTTCTTGTAACACTTTGAGGTACAGTCGCGGAACGAAAATGTTATACACCTTAAGGTCTATTTTAACCGACTTTCAAAAAAGGAGGAGGTTCTCAGTTCGACTGTATGCTTTTTTTTGTATTTTTGTTCCGCGATATCTTTGCTAATTGTGAACTGATCTTAATGTTTTTTTTTGACGTTTTTTAGGTTTATTGAGATAAGGCCCTTCCCTTTTTTGTTTGAAAGAGTATTCTTTCGAAGTGGTCCCATTCAAATTTGGTGAAGATCTGATGAAAAACTTCGGAGATAGACAATTTGAAGTCGGTTTTATTTTTGTTAAAAAGTGATTATTGCTTGCACAGTGCAAGAAATGAACTATTTTACCGACTACGTATTGCCAACACTATATAAAAGAAAATACTAGTATTTTTTGACAAGATATTATGGTGACATGGTGACAGACAAGTAATGCCAATCTATTTAATCATCGATTTGATTGATGTCATGGTTTTTACAACAAAACTCCTTAAACCAAATCAAAGACATTACATGGCACTAATACGTCATAATGGAGGCAAAAGGCAATTTTGATCTTTGCTACCCAATAATTAAACATAATTCTACATGCATTGGTCTTTTCCGTTCAACAGTTTGAAAAGGTTACATGTGCCCGCGAAGTGGGAATGGAATGAATTTGAAAATTGACAAATCTTATCATTCCCCTACTGTACTTTGCTCTAGTTGTACGTAGACGTCAGAAAAAAGTGTGAATGAAAAGTGTATAATACGCTTTTCATTAAACGTCTACTACGCCTGCATGAGGTTCAGTCTATCGAACTGACAGAATTATAGGATAACCCATGGCAGTATAAAATTACTGAGCCAAGTATCTTCCAGAGCCTAAGACGTCATATCATCGTTGTTTTGTTGATGGAATAATATTCTTCTTATTTTCGTGTGGTTAGTGACTAATCTGGTGTCAGAGTTTATGCCGCCCATGGGCATCTGACTTGGCTTCACATGCCGTCGAGAAATATCTCTCAAGCATGCGTTCCCATCACGATGTTCTCCTTCACCGTTTTTAAGCACGTGATAATTATACAATACGCACATGAATAGATAGATAGATAGATATACTTTATTGCACACTAAAAGAAATAAAACAAGGAATACACTTATTTAACAGTACAAATGGCGGTCTTATCGCTTAAAGCAATTGAATGAATCCGATAAGTCAGAAATGCGTCTCTTGAGTTCGAATTCGAGACCTATGACTTAGTGAGACGGTCACACCACTAGGCTGTCATTGCTGTTTTCAGCTGTTATTATTTATCTGTATCTATGAAATTACAACTGGTCACTGATTAGCAATAATTAGAGCTTATATTAAGTAGTGAATAAGGAGGGTTGATGTCAGGCAGGCGGCCGGTCATAAAACAATAAGTCAAAACCTTTAACAACATGGATTTATGATATACATGTTGTGCCGACCCCACCTTGTGTGGGATAAGGGCAGGAAGAAGAAGAAGATTAAGTAGTGAATTGTGATATTGGTTTATAAGACCCTCGTTTATATTTATCAAACCTTGATCTTGGCAAAACAAACTACAATACAGAGACATTTTGAAACAATGACAATAAATATTTAACTACCGTTTGGCACAATGTATCCGTTGTTACAACTAAAGTTTATGGCGATAGCGACACGTGCTCCTTCCACCATTGTAGGAAGACATTCTAAAAAGATATATTTATTTAAACACTTCTTCTTAACGCGTCAATGGCAATCTAAATTGAGTTGGCCCAGAACTTAGATACGAGTTTAGCGTTATCAGTAGCGTCCATTAGTTCCTGTAACGTGCAGGTATCAGGGCACGCAGGGCATGATGTCAGGTGTCCCATTGTTTGTGGAACAGCACCACATTTACACTTCAAGCTGTTACGATATCTTAATGTTAACTGCTTCGTGGTCTAGTAGTGGCAAGCTCGACTGCTGATCATGAGATCTTGGGTTCGATCCCCAGAAGGGTTTTTCCGTGTGGAATTCCTCAGTAGCAGCTCGGAATTTGAATTTGTGCCTTGACGACAATAGGCTCGCCCCCTATAACATAGGACTTAAACATAACGGCGAAGCGAGGGAGTTACTATACATCTCTGCCCAACCCCTCGGGGAATACAGGCGTGATGTTATGATACTAGTATTTTCATACACAAATCCCACTTTATTTAATATCATAGTCGCCTCTTAAAGCACCCACAGAAAGAGTTGGAGTGGCCTATTCTTATCCAAAAGCAAAAAATGTCGCTCCAGAATAGGTTTTATTTGTTTATTTATTTATCACGGATCTTCAACAAGGAATACACAATATATTCAACTTATAAAGTAACAGTAAACTAGCTCTGTGTTTCCTCAATTATAGAACACCACAGCATGCATTATAAAATCTATATATATAAAAGGAGAAGCCGACTGACTGACTGACTCATCTATCAACGCACAGCCTAAACGGCTGGGGTTAGAAACTTGAAATTTTGACAGTAGGTTCATTTTGTGACGTAAACATCCACTAAGAAGGGATTTCTTGAAATTCAACCCCTAAGGGGGTGAAATAGGGTTTTTAAGTTTGTATGTAAGTCCGTCATTTTTGAAGGAAGAAGCTTGAAATTAAATATTAAGGTTTTTGGTTAGAAATAAACGTACACCTGTTTGAGCATTTTTGGAAATTCAACCCTTAAAGGGGTGAAATAAGTGTTGAAAGTATGAGAAATCTGGTACTTTTGAAGCATGGCGAGAAACTGACCGATTGGCTGACTAATCTAGCAACGCACAGCCTAAACCGCTGGAGGTGATAAAAGACGGACGTTTTGGATTTTAAAATGTCACTTTAAAATGGGCTTAACGAGGATTTCAAACTTCACGCAAGCGAAGCTGCGGGCAAAAGCTAGTAAAATTATAAACATGTATTATTCAAATTAACAAAATGGACTACAGTTTGGTTAAAAGTTTATACACCATTTCGAAATTTAGAGGTAGAGGAATTTTAGGTTTTAATTATTTTACAATAAATATCCAAAGATAGTAAAGCGAATTTTGTTAGCTTTCACTGTAAACGCAGCTTTAAGCCCAGTCCCTTCTGGCTCGCACTTAATTTGATAATTTAATAGAAAAATATTTTCGTCTTAAAATGTTTTCGTTGCGACCTTACTTTGAGAAATCTTTTGATAATCCATACTTATACCGTGGATACAATGGATTAAAATTGTTTTATTGGACTCATAAACGTATAGATAGAGATAGAAGGACATATTCATGTTTAGTCACGGAAATGGGACGATTTTGAACTGGAGGGGCCTGGCTGGGCACCTGGTTAAAAATAGGTCCATAGAAGGAATGGGTTTTTAACCAGTAATCTCTACCAATATTATAAAGTTGAAGAGTTTGTTTGTTTGTTTATTTTAACGCGCTAATCTCAGGAACTACTGGTTGGAATTGAAAAAATATTTTTGTGTTGGATAGTCCTTTTATCGAGGAAGGTTATAGGCTATATAACATTACGCTACGACCAAAAGGAGCGGAGCATAAATGAAAAATGTTGCAAAAACGAGAAAAATGTCCACCCGTGCGAAGCCGGGACGGGCCGGTAGTAGTCTGATATAACTCTTCGCTTTCCCTGGCCGGATAGTAAACATGAGGGTTTTCCTAAGATAAAAAAATGAAAAAATGTATGACTCCACAACCTAAGTTATAATAAGAGGCGATCAAGGAATCAGGTAAACTGATAGCATTATCAGTGAACTAATGATCGCCTATTGTAAAAAAAAGGTTTTCATCACAAAACATTAAATAGTGTTTATATTTATTTTTAGGGGCATTTATTAGGATGTAGATGCTGCCATGTCAATAATATTTAGTTAAACTTTTTAACAAAAAAAAAACCGACTTCAAAGTATCTATCCCCGAAGTTCTTCATCAGATCTTCACCAAATTGAAATTAGACCATTTCGAAAGAATACTCTTTCAAACAAAAAAAAAAATCATTAAAATCGGTTCACAATTAGCAAAGATATCGCGGAACAAACATACAAAAAAATAAAACATACAGTCGAATTGAGAACCTCCTCCTTTTTTGAAAGACGGTTAAAAACAGTTTTCTTTTTAAATAGACTTAATTTTCTAATCAGCCGTTTTTTTCTTTCTTTTCAGGTACAGTGTAAGTGTAAAAGTGATGAGTGCACAAAAGTGAGTGAGTGCGTGTTGTGATGGAGGCGACCCCGCTGCCACTGGAGGTGGACGAAGAGGGCCGTCCTCAACAAGGCTCTTCCACCGGGAGTGGATCCTCTTCAGGAACAGGATACTATGCGCATAAGAACGGTGAGTTTTAATTTTAGTTTCTAGTTTAAAGATAACAAATATAAAATGTTCTTAGCAATACAAAAATATCACAAAGGAAGATGACAGGCATATGCACACACACAATGTTTACCACACAATCATCACATTATCTTATAAACACTTTATATTCTGTCTTCGTAATGTATAATCCGTGGGGGGACGAATTTTTACATAGTATATAACAAAGTCGCTCCTGCTGTCTGTACGCTTAGATCTTTTAAACTACGCAACGGATTTTAATGCAGTTTTCATCAATAGATAGAGTGATTCAAGAGGAAGGTTTATATGCCCCACATTAGTATCTACATTGCACCCGTGCGAAGCCGGGCCGGGTCGCTAGTATAGTATAAAACAAAGTCGCTCCCGCTGTCTGTACGCTTAGATCTTTTAAACTACGCAACGGATTTTAATGCAGTTTTCATCAATAGATAGAGTGATTCAAGAGGAAAGTTTATATGCCCCACATTAGTATCTACATTGCACCCGTGCGAAGCCGGGCCGGGTCGCTAGTTAAGAATATAGTTCCCCTCCGGCGCCGGGCAAGCGACTCGTAACAGGCGACGACCCATGCACTTTTGTTTAAACTCTGAATTGGTCATGCTGGATCCTAGTCGCATCTGGTGGTAGGTGCAGACACGGTCTAAGATGGAGTTGAACACATCATGAATCTACGTAACAAAGATATAGAGAAATTCCCCTATACCCCTCTGGCTCTCACATACACACGACGGAACACAGTAAATTGCTTGGCGCCGGATTTTAGTATGAGGTAGCTAGCCAGCCGGACCGTATAGATCCTACCACCAAGCATGCTGTGTTTTTTTGAATCCAGCTTGCGTTGAAGATGTTTTATATTCTAACTCGTCCCACATAGGATAAATCAGATAAATCACTGGAACAATACATCAGAAATAAAAGCAATTTTTACAACGCCACGCACTACGATTCAACGACATTTTGCGACGAAATTTGACCTGAAAACCAATCTTGAGATCTAGCATTATTTCATAGCATTAGATTCGGTCACAGAACTCGTAAAATAAAACTGAATCTGATAAGACTTGACTTTGTGTTGACTTTCACGTAATTTACGGCGAAAGTCGCCACAGAGTCTGTCATTATGTTAGTTTTACGTTTTCAGTGAGCAAAATAAAGGGTTTTCATAATTATTAGTAGGTGTAATCATACTTACGAGTGTATAATGACTTGGATAATCATACTTATGCGTCTACGCTTGCTGTTACGAGGAAATCAGTCATAGCGTAGCTACTTACAAATTAATTTGTCTTGTAGTCTGAAATATACAATGTGTCCCAGTATGTAGTAATAACACTTCAAGGGCGGTATATACAATCAATTTTATCGACAAAAGCACCTTTTTATTTTATCGTTGGAGAATTCCCATGGAGGTCCTTCGCCCGGGGAAAGCGAGGGACTCTGCCGGAATCTTACCGGCTAAAAACCTACGGTGTTCCGCCTCCTGACCGATCGGCCGGGGTTGCAGGATTCGCATAAGCATGCACCGCAATTCGGGCATCAACAAAAGCACCTGACACATAGGGTCGAAATCCCACTTACAAATTAACCCCCCCCCCCCCCCTCCCACCCCGATAGAAAAATGTTAGTATTTGGATCAAATATTAGTAGTTCTGCCTAGCTTTATCCCAACTATGTTAGGGTCAGCTTCCAGTCTAACCACAAGCGGCAGAATACCAGTATTTTACACGGAGCGACTGCCATCAGACCTCCGCAACCCACTTACTAGGCAATGCCGATATCCTAAGGTTAGACCGGTTGTCAGACTTTCGGGCTTCTGTTTATCCGTAACGACTGCCATAGGTATTCATATGACACCCGGGACCGACGGTTTAACATGCTCTCCGAGGCACGGAGGGGTCTCGATGTGTAGCGAATGGTCACCCATCCACAGACAGACCGCGGCAAGCGCAGCTTAATTATGCAAATCATATGATCCGCGCGGTTGTCAATTAGCCACGAACCCCTCTCAATTGGCTCAGATATTAGTATAAACTTTATTTTTATGTTTTTGCCATTAATGTTTTATTATTACTACAATTATACTTGGACACATTGTAACATTGTATAGGTTATGGTTTGCCTTAACTAAAATGACGCGCTCATCCACCGAATTCGAAAAATCTCTACCTATTTAACTCTGGTTATTATGAAGGCTCATTTACATTTTGTCTTAAAAACATGTTTTATTTACTTGTAAACAATGTTTCGGCATCAAATTGCCAGCAGTTTCTGAGCTTTTGCCGTCTACATCAGTTAGCTGTGGCTGTCTCATTGAGTTCTTTTGAAAATCATTTCAATGTGAGACTATCTCGATGTTTATAAACAAGTGCAACACACGTCCACACTCGAAAACATTTGTTGCGAAACTGATGTTACAGGTTGCTTCCAAGGAGCATCGCAACAAACCGCGTAACAAAATGCAACACGTAGTATTTTCCGCAACATGTGTCAATGTTTCAGAAACACTGTTTCGCTTCAACGATAAATAAAGCGATATAAGGGAATCCCTCTATATCTCTGTTCCTTGGATTCGTGTGCTCCATCTAAGACCCTGTCTGCGCTTACCATATCAGGTGAAAATTGAGACTAAGATCAAACGCAACTAATTCAAGAATAAAAAAAACGGCCAAGTGCAAGTCTGACTCGCGCACGAAGGGTTCTGTACCATTATTTATAAAAACGGCAAAAAAATCACGTTTGTTATATGGGAGCCCCCTTAAATATTTGTTTTATTTCAATTTAATTATTTATTTTTAAAGTGAATATATAACTAAATATTCTATGAATATTTCAAGCGTCTACCTGTTGCCGTTATCAATATCACGCAAAAACGAACAAAAAAATCACGTTTGTTGTATGGGAGCCCCCTTAAATATTTATTTTATACTGTTTTTTAGTATTTATTGTTATAACGGCAACAGAAATACATCATCTGTGAAAATTTTAACTGCCTAACTATCACGGTTCATGAGATATAGCCTGGTGACAGATGGACGGACGGATGGACAGCAGTCTTAGTAATAGGGTCCCGTTTTACCCTTTGGGTACGGAGCCCTAAAAAGAAAATAAAGTTTCTCATTAGCAACAAAAGCCGAAGTAACTTACACTCGTCATTACGTATTCCATAACGACATTATGATGACCACGGGTTCACAGAAATGACGGGTTATTTACAAATACCTACTGGCTAGATTGATTCAGGTTGTAATCAATTCTGAAGTCAATATAAACCAGTTGTTTTTTTTTTACTGCTTCGTTGGTCTAGTTGTGTTAAGCGCGACTGCTGATCGTGAGGTCCTGGGTCGGATCCCCTTTTTTTGGTTACTATGCTATGATTGGTTGGTTACTATGTTCGTCTGAATGTATGTTTTTTTTTTTTTTTTTGTATGTGTTCATCGATATTTTCGCCAATTGTGAACCGATTTTGATGATTCTTTTTTTAATGGATAGGGTATACTTCGAAGTTGGTCCCATTTAAATTTGGTGAAGATCTGATGAAGAACTTCGGAGATAGACAATGGAACTCCTCAATGACGAATAGTACGCATATTGTGATGATGTGATTATGTTACGAGCAGCGTCTTTAGTAGGTCCAACCAAGTTTTAATTAAGGCCACTAAAATGAAAAAAATATAAACATTTTTTACAAAAAATTTAAACGGACTTCAAAAAAGAATAAAATAATTACCATATAAAATTAACAATTTCCGAAGTCGGTGCCTTCAATTTGGTTCAGCGTGGATCAGCACCGACTTCTGAAACTGTTAATTTTATATGGTAATTATTTTATTCTTTTTTGAAGTCGGTTTAATTTTTTTTCAGTGTGTAATTCATTAGCAGCCCGGTGCTTGGATTTGTGCCCGGTTGATGGCAATAGGCTCGCCCCTTATTACATGGGATTTAAATGTAACGGCGAAATTGGGGTGTTACTATACACCTCTGCCCCACCCTTCGAGGAATATAGGTGTGATGTATTTTTTTAATAGTTACCTTACTCATAGTCTTCTTACTAATAGTCTTCTTCCTGTATCCTGCTTTCGTTTACAGACATAAATCTCATACACATAAACACTCAGACATAACGACTATATGTAGACTATACAAATATTGATGATGTAGTGACAAAAATTGAAAGGAGTATCTTAGGTGGTTTGGTAATGTTGAGAGAATGAGTGAACGGCGATTAACAAAAGGAATTTATAAGGCGGATGTTAATGGGAACGCCGGTAGAGGACGTCCTAGAAGGACATACATCGATGTTATTGGTGAAGTTCTTCACAAAGGTCAGGTGTGTAGTACTCTCAACCGGCGTGCGTGTATGACAAGATGTATGAATGTGGATGAAGCGAAAGGGGTATGTAAGAGTCGTAGCATGTGGCGTTCTATAGTTTCTGCCTACCCCTATGGGAAAAAGGCGTGAGTTTATGTATGTATGTACAAATATTTGTTACGTGCGGGAATTGAACCCATGATAGCGCAGCGGCCAACGCTCAACAACTGCGTCATCACTGCCATAGAAAAAAAAAAATGAAATGTCATTGTTCGGGTGGTCGTGATCGCCTTAGTCACAGCCTTTATTTTTCTATTCGACTGCTTATACGTAACCGGGCAGTTATTGGCGAGACCTGAAGGGTCTCCAACCAATAAACTTGAGTCCTAACCACCTAGGCTTGTATTAATAAACAGCTCTCATTTGAGAGATCTTCCAACAGCAGTTAACGTAACGTTTGTTTATTGCAACAATGACGTAATTAAGTTTTTTTTTAAACAAGTTAAAAGTTCGTCTCTAACTGGACGCCTGAAGGAGGACACCGTAGTCGAGGTCGGCCGCGGCGTAGGTGGCGTGACGATCTCGACGCTTTTACGGGGCTCACATGGTTAGAAACGGCACAAAATAGAGAGGTTTGGAAGACAAAAGGGGAGGCCTTTGCTCAGCAGTGAGACATTCCATAGGCAACTAAAAAAAAAAAGTTAATGTGTCATAATGTGCGGAAATACTATGTATTTACACAAGGAGAAACATCCCCTGTAAAATTTCTAAAAGTGTAATTATGCCATTGTTGCACCAAAAGAGCGATAAAGAAAAATTCCATAGGTACATTTAACAATTTCCTTTTTTTTTAAACGTAACACCACGCCTATATTCTCCGAAGGGTTGGGCAGGAGTGTATACCTATAGTAACACCCTCATTTCACCGATATTTTTAGGTCCCATGTAATAGGGTCGGACTGCCTCGTTGGTCTAGTGGTGGCAAGCGCGACTGCTGATCGTGAGGTCCTGAGTTCGGTCCTCAGGTCGGGCAAAGTGCTATCGGTTTTCGGTGTTTCCTCAGTGGCAGCCCGTTGCTTGTATCCGATTGATGGCAATAGGCTCGCCCCGTATTACATGGGACTTAAACATAACGGCGAAATGAGAGTGTAACTATACACCTCTGCCGAACCCTTCGGGGAATACAGGCTTGTTGTTATGTTATGTAATAGGGGATTCTTATTTTAAATACCTCTCAATTCATTTATACCTACACTTAAGAGGATCTTTCAAATGAGAGCTGTTTATTAATATGAGTCTTAGTAGCCCAAGTGCGGTTAGCTTTAGCTATGAAAAACTACACCTGGCTATTTTATTTCTTTTCCACCTAGCCAAATGGTGCCAAACATTACACCATTTCTTGTTCCATCTGAAGCAACGATCTGTAAATAAAAAGCCTCAATAGACTCCTAATTGATATGACGCTAACAAAGAGATTAATGTACTGTGAGTGACTGACGCTGTTCCAACACCTGGACTTAATGGCTTTCGGATCTGCTTGGCAAATGATTTGGGTGTGCTAGGGGGTTTCCTCATGGTGACGCAAGTCGGAGCGATACGCGTCAGAACGATTTTAAGGTCTGGTCAAATAGAGAGGTGGCTGGGTGTGATATTCACGTCGCGTGTTGATCGCGTGCTCTTGTCGTGCGAATTACTGTGACAATGTATGGAAGACGCCACACAGAAAATGCCACGCGAAGCTTGGCGTGGTGTAGCAGTTTCTGTGTGGCGTCTTCCATACATTGTCATAGTAATTCGCACGCCAAGAGCACACGACCAACACGCGACGTGAATATCAGACCCAGCCACGCTCTCGGTCTGACCAGGCCTCGCATTGTATGGAGTCGCACACAGCTATCGCATAGGCATACGTCTCTGTAGTACGCACGCGGTTGTTGTCGCTTCGACTTGCGTTATCGTGGGGCGTCACCGTGAGAACCGCCTTATAATTATGTATTTTGAAATAAAAGATATCATGGTTCACTGCCTTGTTGGTCTAGTGGTTGTAAGGTCGACTGCTTAGCATAAGGTTCTGGGTTCGATCCCCAGTTTTTCCATTAGGAATTTCTCAGTAGCAGCCCGGAGGCTGGATTTGTGCCCGGTTAATGGCAATAGGCTCGCCCCCTATTACTTGGGACTTAAACATAACGGCGAAGTGGGGGTGTTACTATACACCTCTCCCCACCCGTTTGGGAAATACAGGCGTGATGTTATGTAAAAACAGTTATATGTTACAGCATTTATAAATAGTAGTAGTATAAAAATAGTTTATTGTCATCAATTGAATTATTTATCATCATCATCATTTAAAATGGGTGTTTGTATGAACGAAGGTAGGTACGCATATAACTTCCATTCGACTTCCGCATACGTAAGCTATAATATCGACGGTTAAAAGGAAATAGGGGATAAGCGACAAAAGATGAAATGTTCAGGAGAGCCGTTCAAAGTTTTAAATTTTAGAAAAACTGACGTTTTTTTGTCATTTATTAAGATATTGTGAATAGTGAAACAGTTATAAAATCATCGTAGAGCCATGGGAGTAAGCGCATTCGAAAGAGCAGAAAATTTCAAGTCCAATGGCATATATAACTCATTTTTGACCAAAATGTCGCCCTATTTCCTTTTAATCGTCGATATAATATTATAAAAAACACATTAATATTGAAAAACAAGGGAAATAATCATTTACACGTGTAACAAAACTAAACCATTTATTTTATTGTTAGCGACAAATAATAGCTTTTAGAAGACACAACAAAAAAGCTGTAATTTATAATTTTATAATCACAACAAATCGTTACAAAAACATAATAAAAGTGTCACAAAATTGTATTATTAAAAAAAGTAGAAAACTTTTTTTCACAAAAATGTTTGTTACAAAAACGTTGTTTTCTCAAATTATTCGATATTACTTTTAACATTAACGTTATTTTTGTACAAAACAGAACAAAAGAGACATTATACTTATTTAAATCAAATTTATTCGACTATTATGTCGTTTTTACGTTGAATTTGTTGAAAATACGATTTCAATGGGTGTCCTATCCTATCCCGTGTGTCATCATTATAAATGGGCGATAAAAATCGAAGAATTTCCTACAATTTAGTAGACCCATGATATATATTTATTGTCTTCAGATACCTTGTTGAAATATTAAGAAAGATTAACATTGTGTATTTCATTCATTCCACTTTTAACCTTATTTTTGTTGAACCAAAGTCGAAAATCAATTTTCATTTGTTTTAACCATGTATTAAGAATATAAATATTATAACATCCTAATCATTGCACTTTCAACCTTATTTTCTTTTAGTTAAAGTAGGAAATATATTTTTGTCTGTTTTAGCTAATGGGAGGTGTTTCAGGACTATTTGCAAGTAATTAATGTTTGTTTGTTCCGAAAATTTGTTCCATCGAGTTGTCTGGTTGATATGGAGGAGAATTATTAGTTTGTTTGTATGATCGTTATTCAATCAAACATGTAGGTTTTAATTAGTAAATGTCAGAATTTGTATGAAAAAAATAATGGTCGACTCATTCCTACTGTAATCAATTGGGGGAGTGATTTAGTAGCTAAATACGTGTGGACAAAGAAATATTACTTGACTATATTTTCCTTGCTCGCAGATCTGACAACCGAATACGAAATTGCTTTTTCTGGCAGTCTATTCAACTATTTAGGTCTTTTACACCATCATTATTTTTCTGCGTACACTTCTGAATGAGCTTTTGTAGCCAATCTGACAATGGCAATGCTGCAATGAACCTAAAAACACGAAAGTATAAAGCGTGTCCATTATAAGTAACAAATTCGAATCGCCCCTTTTTTTTTCTAGTAGGCAAGCGCGACTGCTGATCGTGAGGTACTGGGTTCGATCCCCAGGTCGGGCAAAGTGTTATTGGGTTTTTCCGTGTGGAATTCCTTAGTAGCAGCCCGGAGGCTTGATTTGTACCCGGTTGATGGCAATAGGCTCGCCCCCTATTACATGGGACTTAAAAATAACGGCGAAATGAGGGTGTTAGTATACACCTCTGCCCAACCCTCCGGGGAATACAGGCGTGATGTTATGTGTCTTACAGTACTCCTGTAGCATCAGGATTTAAGGTTTGAAGGTTGAAATTATTATAATGTTGTATTGTCATGGGAATTGAATTTGTGTGTAAAGTTTTAGGAAAATCGTTTAAGCAGAAGTAGTTGAAAAATCTGTCGCAAGATTTGAATCAAACAAAAAAATATACGAAGTGAAGCTAATTATATTTATTACTAGCGGCCCGTCCCGGCTTCGCACGGGTGGACATTTTTCCCGTTTTTGTAACATTTTCATTTATGCTCCGCTCCTATTGGTCGTAGCGTGATTTTATATAGCCTATAACCTTCCTTGACAAATGTACTATCCAACACAAAAATATTTTTTCAATACCAACCAGTAGTTTATGATATTAGCGCGTTCAAACAAACAAACTCTTCAGCTTTATAATATTAGTATAGATAAAACCGTGTAAAAACACGACATTTAATACGTGTCCGATATAAGTAACAAATTCGAATCGATCTCCTTCAAAAAAGACACAAAAACAGAGACAGAGACATCTACTAGTCTATACTAATATTATAAAGCTGAAGAGTTTGTTTGTTTGAACGCGCTTATCTGAGGAACTACTGGTTGGAATTGAAAAAATATTTTTGTGTTGGATAGTCAATTTATTGAGGAAGGTTATAGGCTATATAAAATCACGCTACGACCAATAGGAGTGGAGCATAAATTAAAAATGTTACAAAACGGGAAAAATTACCACTCGTGCGAAGCGGGACGGCCCGCTATCTACAAATAATAGGGTTACAAGAAATTCCTCGTTGACGAATTGTTATGTCTAGCGAACGAGGTCTAATAAAAAAGGTTTATTGGTATTTAAGACCCTTTGGTAGTTCAAGGGATTATTGGATACGCATCAGTGGTAGTAATCTTGTTATATTGCCTATTAATTCTTTTGCTTTAGACGGAAAACATAAAATGTTGTCAGAAGTAAAACAGCTGAAAGACATTCATGGTGACATGGCGAAAAAAAATTTAAAATAGGTACTTATTTCTGACCCAAGCTACTACAGTAAATATGTGACCATGGATAGTTCGGATATCCATTTTAAACATAATGTTGTCCAAACTACCCTTTTCACAACTATATTGGGGTCAGCTTCCAGTCTAACCAGATGCGCCTGAATACCAATATTTTACACGGAGACCTCCGCAACCCAGTTACAGGGCAATGCCGATATCCTAAGGTTAGATAGGTTGTCAGACTTTCGGGCTTCTGTCTTCTGGTAACGACTGTCATAGGTATTCGTATTACACCCGGGACCGACTGTTTAACGTGCTCTCCGAGGCACGGAGTGGTCTTGATGTGTAAAGAACGGTAACCCATCCACAGACCAACCTCGGCAAGCGCAGCTTAACCTAGCAAATCGTATCTGCGCGGTTAGTAATGAGCTATTTTAAACATAACAGTTCTATCTATAATTAGATAGGTGTTATTGACGGTTTTAAATCCATCGGTAGATAGGTATTATTGCTTCGGACTGTACTATCATCAGCAAACTGTACACAGAATACAGAGGCGTATCCCTTCAGAGAACACAGTAGTACATTAGGCCCCTCACCCACGGTGACTTTTTATAGCGATGCCGTCGCACGTTTCGCAAACGCGCGACAGCATCGCTACTAACGCGCGTTATTCGCATTTGCATCGCGCTATAGAAGCGATGCCAACGCGCTAATAACGCGCTACAGCATCGCGACTGTATCGATGCAAACTGGGACAACGTGACTAATGTTGCCTCAACAGAGTCCATCTTGCAACTGTGGCATTTTTGTGCCGTTACTGAATCGCGTTTACATCGCGACATAAACGCGACAGTATCGCGTTTGCATCGCAACTGAGAATCGTGGTGTGGGCGAGGGCAAACAGCTAGCGACCACATCGTGACTGTATCGATGCGAACGCGCGACAGCATCCCTACAAAAAGTCGCCGTGGGCGAGGGGCCTTATTGACATTTATTTAATAAACCATTATTTCCTTAAAATTGAACCAAAACAAATAGTATTATAATCCCTCGTTTGCCAATTGGTGCGCAGTTGTGTCCACAATAATTATGTGAGCCTCCCCCTCCCTCCACTGAATGTGGGTCAATCGTAACCCTTTAATCAGACCGACTGCGAATCATGGACGTCAATGCAGATTGTATAGAGTTGTTAAATTTTGAATTAAAAAGAAAATTATGAAATTGTTTAATTTTTGTTTGTGACGTTACCTAGGTGTTGGTGTAATGGTCCCAAGCGCAGTTGCAACGCGTGGGGTTCTGAATTCAATTTCCAGGTCAAGCTAAGTAGTACCTATTTTACTGAGTTTTGAGAGCTTTGAGTTTGAAATCATGCGAATAAATCGCAAATAACTTACCCTCTGATAGATGGAACTACCTATATAAACTGTCATCGGCGAAAGGGTGCTACTGCATATTATAATATTCGTTATTAATCCTTCTACTACACCCATGGCAAGAGATGTAGTGGTCTATTTGTTGCTGTACACCAATTATTTTCTTACTATCTACCAACAATAAAAACCAGTTTTAATAGCTCTAATCTCAATGCGGTAGTGCTCAGTCCCGCGGTGGGTGCCATCACCGTTCATATAGCAGTTACGACCACAGTACCCAACGTTCACTTATTATATTATTGCTTGTAGTTTACTAATATTAAATTATCGCACACAAATAATATGATATTTATCAGCTCCATTCAATCTTAGTGCAGAATTGCTTGGTCCCGCGGTGGTTGCCATCACCGTATACACACACACAGACTTTTACGACCGCAGTAGCTCACGTTTACTTATTGCTGTTTGTGGTGTACTAACATTAAAGTTAATGTACACAAATAATATAATAATATTATATTTAACAACTCTATTAATTCTCAGTGCAGTAGTGCTTGGTCCCGCGGTGGGCGCCATCACCGTTCACATACTCAGTTACGACCGCAGTAGCCAACGTTTACTTATTATATAATTGCTTGCATTTCACTAACATATTGTATATAAATATGATATTATAACGACTCCATTCAATCTTAGAGTAGTTGAACGAGCCCCACGTTGGGCGCCAACTACGACCGCAGTACAAAGTTACCTAATGTTACTTAATGTTAGTTGTGGTCCTAGCTACATACGTAAATATACTCAATATAATGTGGATTACGGTTTAGAATAGTCCAGTTAAGGCAAATTTCACCTTCTCAGGGGTGCCAGCAACGAGATATTGCGTTTTTCACACATCGAGACCCCTTCATGCATTGACTTCATGAGTGACTAATTTAAGGTGTCTATTTTGATGAACTTGATGTTATTTATGACAGTATTACGAGCAGTTAGAAACTTAAAAATCTGATAACCGGTCTCGTCTTACGTCATCGGGATATCCCAGAAGCTGAGATGCAAAGGTCATAGCGGTCACACTGTGTCTTTTATCTGCCCGCAAACGTCTGTTGCTCTAAATGGACCTCACAGTGATCGCTACAATAAACGGTTATAGATATTGCAGTAATAACCACGCTTGCCAGAAGGTCACTCCGAATAAAAGACTAACATTCAGTCGAATCTGATTAGAATGGAATACAACCCTAAGATTGAGGCTATACTTAGCAGCGACAAGAAATGTGATACTACACGAGAAAGATTTGTGGTGTATAGTGTAGCCAAACACATGTCAGAAGCCCGAAAGTCTGACAATCGGTCCAACCTTAGGATATCGGCATTGCCCAGTAACTGGGTTGCGGAGGTCTGATGGCAGGCGCTCCGTGTAAAATACTGATACTCAGCCGTAACTGATTGGACCTGGAAGCTGAGCCCAAAATAGTTGGGAAAAGGCTAGGCAGAACAGAACAGAACAGTGTAGCCGAACACATATTAATACCTACATTTGTTTCAACCACTTATGTATCGCAGTTCGCGTCGCTGCTAAGTGTAGGCTTAAGGCCCCTCGCCCACGGTGACTTTTTGTAGCGATGCAATAGCGATGCTGTCGCGCGTTCGCATCGATACAGTCGCGATGCGGTCGCTAGCTGTTTGCCCTCGCCCACACCACGATTCTCAGTCGCGATGCAAATGCGATACTGTCGCGATGCAAACGCGATTCACTAACGGCACAAAAATGCCACAGTTGCAAGATGGACTCCGTTGAGGCAACATTTGTCACGTTGTCTTGGTTCTCCACTCACGCGCCACCCTCCCTCCGTTCTCTCCCCGATGTCGTCCGACACGGTCGTGCGTTTGCATCGCTACAAAAAGTGGCCGTGGGCGAGGGGCCTAACTTAACTGTCTAGAGAAGGTTAATCTTTGGGTAAATATCCGGATAATACTCTTTTCAATCCAAATATTAATATGGAAATAATCAGTATCGATAAGTATGAAAAAGTACCGTATGTATAAATAACGATGTTATCCTGAATAACAAAGATGATCGATGGTTGTTTTGATGCAATAAATAAATTGTGTAAGTAATGATTACTGAATAGGAAATTAGAACTGTTGCTTTCTGTGTAGTCATCCATTCTTCATAGTTAGCGATAATGTGGGCAAAAAATATAAATATAATAATTTGCACTCATACATACACATGAGACCGTGAATGTCCACTATTGTCATAATCCTATGGTGGCTGACAAGGACTTACTTCGCGTCTGTACTGAAAAATCCTATAATTCTCTAGTCTTTATATTAAATGAAGAAGGAAGAATGATGACTCTCGTTTTCTCAAGAAGAACGAGAAAAACTCCCAAACAAATTCTGGTTCGTGGTCTTATAGTTATTTTATGTGTTGTAATAAGTATGTGTTCTAACTTTAAAAACCTTATCTGATCAGTGACTAAGTAAATTAAAATTGATATGAAAAAAGCTTGATCAACGGAGTGATTTTATACAATAAGTAATAGCGTGTCTAAAAAATATTACCTGTGCCAAATCATCGCGGTGCGATCATTTTGAACTTCTAACCAAAACCTAACCGAGTCAGCTCCTGTTTTTTGTCACTGAACAAATATTGATTCCGCTGACCAAATGTTAAGTTCGCTGACCAAATATTAATTCCGCTGAGCAAATATTAATTTTGCTGAACAATTAATTAGGTCCTCTTTAAAATAAACTTATTTATTTATGTATACTGCACTAACAGTGGTAAGACACCAAACATACAAGTTATAGGCTAATTGAAACATGGAATTAAAATAAGACAAAACTAAATATAGACGCAATAATACAAAACTAAATGGAATTATACAAAATTAAATAGGATTATACAAATAAAATAGAATTATACAAAATTAAATAGGATTATACAAATAAAATAGAATTATACAAAATTAAATAAAATGATAGTAGAATTATTAATAGTATTCAATTAAAATTAGTATACAAATACCAATATCAACAAATATCAATATACCTATATAGCAGCTTTGGTTATAAATGCAACGAAGTCATTTCCCATAGGGATTACATAACATTACAGTTTGTTCCACCCTTCAGATTTTATAAGCGTACTTGTATATGTATGAATGCGTGTTACGAATTCTTTTTACAAACTAATAAATAATAATTTAACAACGTTTGAATGGTCACGCGAGCGCGTTACGTCATGAACAACGTAACCGGTCATTTCTCATAGTTACAGGTCAAGATATTAATAGTTTTAATTGGTGGTTTAAGTTATTGTTTTGTTAAATTAAGGAAATATTAAACAGCGTTTTGTTATTAAGAGTTCTGCTTGTACAGTGTATCCAGTATATTACGGCAAGTGGCGAAATGGAAGACCAATTTCAATGTACCGAATTTGACTTATTATATTTACTTTATTCATTAAATATACATATAAGTTAAATTTTTTATTATGTCTATACTCATAATACTTAAAAAATATATTTAATAAATATTAAAAAATAGTAGCCCACCGGCATCGGGAACAGGGTCCAAGTCACCGGTGATCAGAGCCTCAGAGAGAGAAACCTCCTAACGATACATGCCGTGTCCAGAAGTACCGCTTTCTGTATCAGGCCCTTGATCCAGCTGCCCAATGAGAGCCTCATCAGATGTTGCTTGAGGCTCTTAGCTATTAAGCCATTGGCCGTAACAACTGTCAGCACTACGACTGCTGAGTCAACCTCCCATATGTCAAGAACCTCGTGTGCCAAGGAATTTAACATATTATTTTGCAAGCAGCAAAGTTATGAATGCCTACGCTCCATGTCATATAACATAAGACAAAAGTAGCCCACCAATACTGAGCAATACCGATATCTAAGGTTAGACCAGTTGTCAGAGTTCTGAGCTTCCGACTACTTGCAACGACTGTCATAGGTATTCATATGACACCCGGGACCGACGGTTTAACGTGCTCTTTTAGGCGCTGAGGGATCTTTTTGTGTAACAAACGGTCACTAATCTATGGACTGACCGCCGCAAGTGCAGCTTAACCTCGCAAATCGTATGATCCGCGGATATTTTTCTACAATAACAATTATATAACTCAATCTATACTAATATTATAAAGCTGAAGAGCTTGTTTGTTTGAACGCGCTAATCTCAGGAACTACTGGTTGGAATTGAAAAATTCTTTTTGTGTTGGATAGTCCATTTATTGAGGAAGGTTATAGGCTATATAACATCACGCTACAACCAATAGGAGCGGAGCATAAATGAAAAATGTTGCAAAAAATTGAAAAATGTCCATCCGTCCGAAGCCGGGACGGGCGCTACTCATCAATAAAATTCCAATCGTACATATTACAGTATTTTGGCCGACCTACCGATCTATTTGGCGGCCCAGCAGTGAACATAATATATCACCACCAGTTAGTAAAACTATAAAATAAAACAATGTTACACTATTTTAAAAGCAGAAACTGTTATTTCACAATGTTATTTCGTAACAGTCGTCACGGCGGATATAAATACTTACTGTGACTAATTAGTACAATTAGTTATGTTAACCCCGCGGTTCTAATAACGTTGTTTTGTTTTTGACACAATGTTTGTAACTACTGCCTGCCTACTGACTGCCTTGTTGGTCTAGTGGTCGCAAGCGTGACTGCTGATCATGAGGTCCTGGGTTCGATCCCCAGGTCGGGCAGTGTTATTGGGTTTTTCCATTAGGATTTTCTCAGTAGCAGCCCGGAGTTTGGATTTGTGCCCGGTTGATGGTAATAGGCTCGCCCCCTGTTATATGGGACTTTAACATAACGGCGAAATGAGGGTGTTACTATACACCTCTGCGTAACCCTTCAGGGAATACAGACATTTTTTTTCTATTCGACAGCTTGTAGATGGGCTTGCGGACCGTTTCTACGTAACCGGGCAGTTATTGGTGAGACTTGAAGGGTCTCCAACCAATGGAGACGAGAGTAAAATACTTAACCTAAGCTAACCACTATTACGACTACTAACATCATGATTAGCTAGCAACAACAGCAGTAAGGGCGACCCCTAATGGGACTCGGACCTCGGCTTAGGGCGTTGCTGGCGAGAGGACTGGGAGGGAGACAGCTTGATGGGGGCTGAATTAACGGTGTGAAAATACAGGCGTGATGTTGTTATGTTTATGTTGACCTTTAGAACTCGGCTGCATGCGAGAAGAACTCACTTTTATTTTTGACGTATAATTGAGAAAAGGCTAGGGAAAACAAGTAATTTTCCGGGCTCTGTTCTTAATCTATACTAATACTAGCGGACCAGCAGACGTCGTCCTGCCCGGAAAAGCAGCGCCACCTACCGGGTCTACTTGTGAATCTAAACCATCCAGGGCGCCACCCAAACGCGTACAAAAAACTTCATTCAAATCGGTCCAGCCGTTTAGGAGGAGTTCAATGACATACACACGTACAGTCGTATTAAGATTATAAAGCTGAAAAGTTTGTTTGTTTGTTTGAACACGCTAATCTCAGGAACAGGTTAGAATTGAAAAATTATTTTTGTGTTGGATAGTCCATTTATCGAGGAAGGTTATAGGCTATATAACATCACGCTACGACCAATAGGAGCGGAGCATAAATGAAAAATGTTGCAAAAACGGGAAGAATGTCCACCCGTGCGAAGCCGGGACGGGCCGCTAGTATCAGATAGTAGGTACCTTCAAATCTAAAAACCCCACGCTATATTTCCTAGTAAACATTTACGAGTATTTTTATTAATACACCCATAACGTTGTGCGTGTTTCGACCCATTTTAGTGTTCCGTGTGTTAGTATGCAAAAGTGCTAGTATGATTGATTGGTTAAATATTGCAGTGTTGGACACGCTGTTTTAACAATTTATTGTTATTCTTATGAAATACATACAACAGAATCTTGCAGGGGTGAATCTATCATTACAGTTATAGCTCATATCGGTATGTCAGGATTGCGAGCATGGTAAATAAAGTAAATGAAACCAACATAGACTCTCCACCACTGAGAGTGCTTTTAATTAGGTTAGTGATTAGTTACAGAAGCCAGTTTACAATATAATAATTTACAAAAGATCAGAAAATAAGGACAAGCTACTCAGATATAAAAGGTCAGACGTCTTCAGCTGTTCAACATGGAATCCTCTGCTCCGTCGAATGACCACTGTTTTTATAACTTCGGGTACGTTGATTCATCTTGACGATTACCCTCCTTTGTCAACATTGTCCAGTGTTATTAGCTACCGATAACATTCTCAAAAATCTTTATATTTCTTAACGTGGTGTCGGTAAAGGCGAGTGGAGGTACAATCAAAGACTGGTTGTCGGTAGCTGGTAACACTTGACCATGTTGATAAAGGAGGGTAGTCGTAAAGATGAATCAACGTACCCGACGTTATAAAAACAGGTCTGACCTTTTATAACTGATTAGCTTGTCCTTATTTTCTGATCTTGTGTAAATTATTATATTGTGATATACTGTGAACTATCTTCTGTAAATAACCACTAACCCAAATATAAGTACTCTCAGTGGTGGAGAGTCTATGTTGGTTTCATTTACTTTATTTACCATGCTCGCAATCCTGACAGACTGATATTAGCTATAACTGTAATGATAGATTCACCCCTTCAATAATCTGTTGTTGTCTTTTTGAGCCACTTGCCACCATTCATAATTTGGCCGTGTTTTACAACTTGATTGACACATTATAACAAATGACATGACGTAATGTCGAAATAACAGAACTTTGTATAACCCGACCAAATTAAGAATACTGAAGATGGCTCAATAGTCAATGTCTGTGACTGTAGGTACATTACCCACATTCTCCTGCAAGCTGAAGAAATTATGATATGAAAACGTGATTTCCCTGAGGATCCGAGAAGGTAAAGCGCCAATTACTCTACGTAAAATATTAATTTCGCCATTAATAAATAAAAAAAATATTGATGTAGTGACAAAAATTTAAAGGAGTATGCTTAGGCGGTTTGGTCATGTTGAGAGAATGAGTGAACGGCGATTAACAAAAGGAATTTATAAGGCGGATGTCAGTGGGAACGCTGGTAGAGGACGTCCTAGAAGGACATACATCGATGTTATTGGTGAAGTTCTTCACAACACGACGACACGTTTGGTGCAGTGGCTAAGCGATTGACTTCTGCGCTGTGGGTTGTGGGTTCGATTCCCGCACGGAACAAATATTTGTATGGCCTACAGATAGTTGTTCCGGGTCTGGGTGTTTGTGCATATGAAGATTTGTGTCTGTAAACGCACCCACGATACAGGAGAAATCCTAGTGTGGGGCAACGTTTTTGGTGTGTAGTACTCTCAACCGGCGTGAGAGTATGACAAGATGTATGTATGTGGATGAAGCGAAATGGGTATGTAACGGTCGTAACATGTGGCGTTTTATAGTTTCTGCCTACCCCCATGCGAAAAAGGCGTGAGTTTATGTATGTATTATAAATAAAAGATCTGATCTCGATAATTAACGCACAAACAGAATGGCGGCCGACCAGAAAACCGCTTAAATAAATAAAAAAACCAACTTAAAGTAAATACTGCTTGAAATTCCATTCACCATCATGTAAACGCGACAACTTAAACTCAAAAGAAAATAATTTAGCAAAACATCCGAATTAATATCAAACGAGCCGCATAATACTCCACTTTGGCGCCAAAAGGCGGCCATATTGAAAACGCTGTCGTGACACAAGTAAATTAACATAAACCACTCTGATTGTATGAATATTTACAAACCCTCGATCTTACGCTTTATTATATTCAAATAAGACAAAATGTTCCAGTAATCTGCATCGCACTGCGTTCCCCTAGAGAATTCTTAAACGACCAAATGACTTGACCTCTTCTTGCTTAAATAATTCAAAATAAAAGAGCTCAGGTTAATATGGATACCGAACATGCCTTTTATAACCGTCGTTGGCATAAATATAATCCGTAATGTTTTCTAATATTATTTTTATGTTACGCGTAACAAATGCGCGCTAAGAATATGGCGTAAGCGGTTATATTATTTTGCGTAAAATTAAAATGTCTAAAATAAATTGGGACATTTGCGTAATTTCAGAATGGATTAGACTTTCAAGGAGGGCGATAAAAATGTGACATGATGTATATTCTCATTTGGACAGAATTAATTTTGAAAAATTAAGACACGGCTCTGTAATAAAAAGTTTAGAATAGATATTATTTTTAGTATAATTTCAGTAATATACCTATTTTATGTTTTTAGTCGTTATAAAAACCGTGTTTGTTATAATGAGCATTATCAACCCTGAAAATGTTCCCGTCTAAGAGCACGGTGTATTATTTTATTGACGACACGTTTGGTGCAGTGGCCGAGCGATCGGCTTCTGCACTACGGGTCGTGGGTTTGATTCCCGCACGGAACAAATATTTGTATGGCCTACAGATAGTTGTTCCGGGTCGGGATGTTTGTGCGTGTGAAGATTTGTGTCTGTAAACGCACCCACGATACAGGAGAAATACAAGTGTGGGGCAACGTTTAAAAAAAAAAAGAAAAATGTGTAATTTTATACATTTGAGTTCTCAACATAACATCACGCCTGTATTCCCCGTAGGGTTGGTCAGAGATGTATAGTAACCCTCATTTCACCATTATGTTTAAGTGCCTATTGCCATCAACCGGGCACAAATCCAAACTCCGGGCTGCTACTGAGGAATTCCACTCGGAAAAACCCAATAACACTTTGCCCGACCTGGGGATTGAACCGACGACCTCACGATAAGCAGTCGCGCTTGCCACCACTAGACCAACGAGGCAGTTTAAGTAAATATGTACCCATTTTATGTTTTTAGTCGTCAGACAAAGCTTGTTTGTCATAATGAGCATTATCAATGCTAAAAGTGTTCTTGCCAAAGAGCACCATGTATTATTTTATTAATTAAATTTTATACATTTGATTTATTTTACTTTTCATTAATTTACACAATTGGTTTTCTTGATAATCTGAGGTGCTCGTACTTAAAAAACCACCGAGCAGATCTTACGATATTTTTTTTTTTTTTTTTTTTTAAAAAAAAAAAACGTTGCCCCACACTAGGATTTCTCCTGTATCGTGGGTGCGTTTACAGACACAAATCTTCACACGCACAAACATCCAGACCCGGAACAACTATCTGTAGGCCATACAAATATTTGTTCCGTGCGGGAATTGAACCCACGACCCGTAGCGCAGAAGCAGATCACTCAGCCACTGCACCAAACGTGTCGTCAAATATATGCAAGGTTAAGCTGCGCTTGCCGAGGTTGTCCATGGATGGATGACCGTCCGTTACACATCGGGACCCCTCTGTGGTTTAGACGTTTAATCGTCAGTCCCGGGTGACGTAAGAATACTTATGACAGTAGTTAGGGGTAGTCAAACGCTCGAAAGTCTGACAACCGATTTAGCCTCAGAAAAGTCAACCGGTCTAACCTTAGGATATCGGCATTGCCCTGTAACTGGGTTGCGGAGGTCTGATGTCAGTCGCTCCGTGTAAAATACTGGTATGCAGCCGCATCTGATTAGACTGGAAGCTGACCCCAACATAGTTGGGAAAAGGCTAAGAGGATTTTTTTCCTGATAATCTTTGCATAGTCAGCAAGTAGAAGCATTAATTTTAAGACAAAGATAAAAGATTGCCTGCTTCTTTTATATATACATGCAGGTCGCATATACATGCAGTTTGATTACGTATTCCAACTTTTTTTGCATTTTCAATACTCTCAACATCCAACTGCCTCATTGGTCTACCGGTGGCAAGCACGACTACTGATCATGAGATCCTGGGTTCGATCCTTGGGTCGGATAAAGTATTATTGGGATTTTCCCGTGTGAAATTCCTCAGTAACAGCCCGGAGCTTGGATTTGTGCCCGGTTGATGGCAATAGGCTCGCCCCCTATTACATGGGACTTAAACATAACGGCGAAATGAGGGGGTTGTTATGCACCTCTGACCAACCCTTCGAGGAATATAGGCGTGATGTTTTATTATGTTATGTTAAAATATCCAAATGTTTGATTTCGATACAAAACACCCATAAAATTACATTTTAAAAGTACTTATTTACAACAACGAACCGCTTTAAATAAACACAACAAAATATATTTATACAAAATAATTCGGTTAAATAGATAATTCTGTTTAAATATGAAATTCCCGTAATTTACCCTGAGTTAACCAATATCATACTAATTATCATGCAATCAAGGACCGGCAAATAAAATTATTGGCGTTCGAATTAAACAGGAGGCATATTTGCATAATACCGTCCACCCGTGTAATGACGTCGACGGCACGGCGCATTGTGATTGGTGGATATTCAAGTGCCCGGTGTTATGCAAGAGCTTTCCAGCTTAATTCGATTTTGTATTTCGTTATTAATTTTGAATGCAAATTAAATGATTTATAAACTTTAATTAGTGGTGTGGTTAATACAACTTATTTATGTTGATTAGACATTGGATTTAATTTGTTAATTTTTATTTGATCTGTAGTTTGTTTGTGCTGGATTTTTTAACTAGTCAAGTCTTAATCGTGGTAAAGCATTAAAATACGTTTGATGCGAAAGTTAAATCGAAGCAATAAGGTGAACGAACGCGTACGCATTTCTATACAAAATGGCCAGATTCTATGAGTAAATCCGATTTCATTCGGATGTAAGCTGATTCGAACCCCATTCGTTGTCCTTCCTTGGCGTTCACTCCAATATCTTGCTACCACATACATACATACACCGACGAATTTTTCCCATGGAGGTAGGCAGAAACTATAGAACGCCACATGCTACGATCCTTACATACTCCTTTCGCTTCATCCGCATTCGTACATCTTGTCATATACGCACGCCGGTTGAGAGTACTACGCACATGACCTTTATGAAAAACATCATCAATAACATCGATGTATGTTCTTCTTTTTTCTTTTTTGTTACCACTTAACCATTTTTTTTATCGTTGGAAAATCCTCATTGATGTCCGTCGCCCGAGGAAGGCGAGGGTGTCTGCTGGATTCTTACCGGCTAAAAAAAACGGTGTTCCTCGACCTAACCGTTCGGCCGCGGTCGCGGTATTCGCAAAAGCATGCACCGCAACCCCGGCAGGTCCCGGTCCGCCATTCCATGGTGGATCTCTCCTCTGTGGGGCCGTGCCCCACATCCTCCTGAGAAACGCGCACGGAATACAGCGCGCCGACCGTTCACTCCACCATTTACCAACCCATCAACAACCAAATTTAACCAATGAAAATTAAACCTGTACATTTAATTTGAACACCACAAAATAAAGGAATTATTAATTAATATTGAGTTCAATTGAAATCCATTGAAATGTATTAATTGATTACTTCGCCCGCTTTGATTGGCGACAAATGACGCTAATTGGACAATTAGTCCATAGAATATTTTATATATAAGGCTTCTATTAATTAATTTTAATAGAAATTTGGTTTCGAGTGATTTGGCTAATTGGACTTCGAAATAGTGGTTAAGCGGTCAAAGCTGGTACATGAAGGAAGAAAGAAAGAAATAAATTTATTTTCTGTTTATTTTTGCTTTTACTGCCTTGTTGGTGTAGTGCTCGCAAGTGTCACGGCTTCCATTAGGAATTTCACTGTAGCAGCCCGGAGTCTAAAGGACATGGACAAAAAAGTACATTCTATATAGTTATACATAGTAAATAATATTGTAAAATAGAAATAGAAAAATGAATTAATACGTAGTTTTTAGCCTCTCTGAACTTGTCAGTTTTTATTACAAAATAATAAGTAATACAAGATGAATTCAAAGTTCCGTATATTAACGTCCGCCATAATGGATCATAGAGAAAGTTATAAAATAATAATGGACGGTCCAAACCACGCTTAGTACTTGTAAACATGTGTGATATGGATGACAAATGCTCTTATTAGGAACATTTTACTCATACGATACTATCTTCATTGGTAATTGTTGCATTTAATAAAATTATCTTATCATAATTTATGTTGATGCGTAAGATAGTTTCTTTTTAATATTTCAGACAAAAAAAAATACTTAAAACGGAACGCGTTTACTTGTTTGACAGTGTGTTTTTGTCTATGTCAAATGTCAATGTAATATCATATGTCATTTCATTGCGGATTCTTCATTGTGTTACTGTTTGAATTTTTGCGATTATTTTCTCAATTTGACCCCCGCTTATCTACTGATCGATACCTTCTACCACTCAATTACCTTTCTATTAACACTGGACTCTGATTTGCATAGTGTTTCGGATTTGTTTTGTGAATCATTATGAAGTGCATGCATCAACTGCGGAATAGCCATACAAAGGTTGCAGAGGCATCGCATATCCTCGCTTTCTGCACACCATCAAACAACACTTTCGCGTTGGATAACCAATGCTCAACCCCAGGTATGAAGTTGGAGTAGAAAAAACTGAATCTGATTTATGATGAGCCTAATCGTCTTGGACAGTTTATTAATGATTATAATATGAACAGAAGACTAACTCTGCATCGCTGTAATGTATATTGAGTTATCTAGGTGATTAAAAGCTAACAAAATATTATTATTTGTTTTCTCTAATAAATAAATAATTATTTATACCTACTCTGTGTTTTATTTTGTGTTTTCCTTGTTAATTGGTAATTAAACTACAAAAATATAGATAAGGATAACCTGTAAAAATGTATTACATGTTACATTATAATTCTATACACTTATTGCCAGCGATCTGATTAAAGGTTTAGTGAAACTATTTACGTCTAGTCTGTAGTAATGACAAGTTCTATGAGTTTTTTATTTATAGCAATTTAATGTGCCAATATTCACGAATATAAAACACAAAAAATCATTGGTGTACAATAAATTCGATAACTATGCCGACGCCCATACAGAAATTGGCCATGTCCTTTGTGCTCGGTTTATGACAATAGGCTTGCCCCCTATTACATGGGACTTAAACATAACTGGCGAAACGAGGGTGTACTAAATACCTCTGCCGAACCCTTCGGGGAATACAAGGCGTGATGTTATGTTAAATTTATTCGGCACGAAAGCAGTCAGACACACAGACAAAATTCTTAAGAGAGAAAACAAAAAAACAAAAAAGAAATTAAAGTAGCTGTGTGTCTAGCTGCTGCGACAAATAGGTTCAGTTCAGCATAAATGTCAGACCACTAGTGCCTGACGCTATAGCGTCTGGTTTTCAACTGAACCTATTGTGACGTAACTGATGTAAACCAGTTCCAAATGAGTTGTGGTATACAATAATGTGTCAACCCACAAAACTATGTATACTGCATTAACGTCATCTATACTGGCCTGCAAAAATAAGTATCACACTTTTAAAATTGCAATAACTTTTTAAGTACACAAGATATATTTTCGAAGCAAAAAGGACTCGAAAAAGAGTTTATCTTTGTTACTATAGTTTCAAAGAAAGCTGATAAAATTTGCTATAAAACGTTTTTTATTTTAAATCTCTAACTTCTATAGTTTAGAAAAAATTAAAATTTTAAAAGTGTGATACTTATTTTTGCAGGCCAGTGTAGTTTTTGTAGTAGGTCTACTCAATGCTTGAAATTCAAACTGCATTAAGATTTTTTTGATAGACTGCGCTCTATTAAATTTGCTACAGTTCCGGGCATTTTTTCAAGCGTTCAAGAGACCTACCACAAGAACAAGATGACGTTAACAAAAAAATAAAATTTTTGTGGGTTGACACATTATTGCATAACACGGCCCAAATAAATAAATAGCGTGCTTAAATAAATAAAAAAATACCATTGACCTTTAATTACGGATGTCAGTCTGTGGTCATGCCCGTTCACTTAAACCAACATGTGTGTGTATATGAGTAGTGCATGTGTGTGTTCAAATATCCGAGAATGTTTTCCATTTTTCCATAAACAAATGGAACGTGTCTGGAAGCTTCAATTTCCAGAACTCATCCAAATTCCTACAGTACATCGTATAACAAAAGTTGGTCTAGGTACTGGGAGCTCATGAACAACGGGATGGATGCGAAGTGCGAACTGTATCCACGAACTAACTCTATGGATACCTTATAAAACTAGAGGAAACTTGGAGCGTGTACATCGCGGAATACTGAACCGTGCTTTACATAACCTTGTATTCATATTGATAGTTGTTATGTAATATGTTGGCAAACAAGCCGGCGGTTAACGAAAAGTGGTAACCGCCATCTATATAAAATAAAACAACGGTCTATAAAAAATGAAGCCGTCGTGGGACGCCTGGTAGATGTGACACATCATAATTCATTTTGTAAAAAAAAAGCGGCCGTAACAAACCGAAGATTGCCGACAAGTTACGAAGGTCTGCTGTCATGTATCTGCCACCGCGAGCATCGCCACGCAACAGCCGCTCTCACACGCGTACCGTACAGCCCCATTAGATGTTTCACATCAAAATTAAATTTCTCGTAATGTACTGACTTTCGGCTAGGGTACATGGGGCAATTTTTTTGCATGTAGAACACAATATCACCCCTTAAAGGGAATACGTTGAATTCGAGTTCACATTGTATACATCACACCGAGAAGATTGCAGATACGTTGCCAATCTTAAAGACAAAGTTGGAAAATCTCATTTGTCTGTAATTTCACCGGCACCCATACCCTTCAAATCGGAACACAGCAATGGTACTTGGCGGCGGAATTAGGTATGATGGTAGTACTTTCCTGGACGAGCTCTTGCACAAAGTGCTCCAATATTACTTATGGCCGTGGCGTGGCCTATCAAAAAGGCTCTGCCACTTTTTAACATTTTTTGGACCTAACTCTAGTTGGGTACGATCAGAACAATAATATATACCTACCGAAATATTTTGAACAACCAATAATAACTATCTGGTATGTGACGCTGTGAAGGATGATATTGGCAAGAAAGGAGTGAGTACTGAGATGACGGCTGATAGAGGAGAATTGAAGAGGAATACGAGTTGTGCCGACCCCACCTAGTGTAGAATAAGGGCAAGGAGATGATGATGACCTGACCCAAGCCACACAAATAAGCCCGGCCGCATATAATCAGAATTTTTTGTTAGAAAACTTGTGACGCGTGCCCGAAGTCCCTCTGCATACATTTTGTACTAGAGTCGAAAGGTTGCTGGATCCAGCAAATTCTAACAGCGTGCGGGGTCTTGTATAAAATGTTTGCGAAGAGTCCATTCCGACGCGATCCCTGAGCCGGCCGTTTTTTCTGACTCCGCAGTCACACCGATAATTCAGCCCCCATCAAGCTGTCTCCTCCCCAGTCCTCCCGTCAGCAACGCCCTAAGCCGAGGTCCGAGTCCCAATGGGGGTCGCCCTTAGTACTGATATTGCTAGTAGTCATGATTTTAGTAGTAGTAGTTAGCTTAAGTTAAGTATTTTACTCTTCCCTATTGGTTGAAGACCCTTCAGGTCTCTCCAATAACTGCCCAGTTAAAAAAAGCATTTCTGCGCGCGTCAAAATTTTTCTGACACACGAAATCTTACAATTTGCGGCAGTACCTATATTTGTATGTCAATAAAGATAGTACGACCATTCGTTCTATACATAGGTACCTTCGTTCTATCTGTAATAAGCTATTGTTGGCCATATTAACCTTTTGGACGTCATTGTCACACATATGTGACAAACGAAAGTTTACCCTGTATGCCAACGTCACAAATATGTGACAAAAACGATGGGATTACAGTTACCTTGGCGTGAGGGGTACGACGATGCATTTATGCTCTGGCGTTCAAAAGGTTAAAACCGTGGACAGGTAGACTGTACACATATCCTCGCAGGAATATTTCTAACGACCCCAAAGTTACTTCGCAAACCTTGCGTAAGTATTCTTGAAAAATAACTAAGGACCCTAACTTGAAGCCACACTTACCAAACTACAGTCAAACGAGCTGCGAAACATTTGTTGGAAAGTTAAAAGTTAAAAATAATTTAATATTTTAACCCGGTCTCGAAGTTGGCGGCATCTGTTTCTAACGCCTTCTCCCGACCTTCCAAAACTTTGATTAATTTTAGCACAATGCCTTCTTTTAGGCTCGTAAAATTTTGTTAGCTTGCTTTTGTTAATGATTGAGAAATGTAGGCACTCTATTGTAAATTTGCTTCGTTTAAATTAGAAACACAATGAAAGTGAAACGTTTTCTATATCTATACTAATATTATAAAGAGGAAAGATTTGTATTTTTGTATGTAACGAATAAATTTAAAAACTACTGGACCGATTTCAAAAATTATTTTGCCGTTAGAAAGCTACATTATCACTCAGTTACATAGGCTACACTTATTACTGGAATAAAACTCCTTACGCGGGCGGAGCCGTGAGGACACAGCTAGTTATTTATACTTTCCTATACATAACATTACGCCTGTATTTCCTGAAGGGTAGGGCAGAGGTGTATAGTAACACCCTCATTTCGCCGTGATGTTTAAGTCCCATATAGTAGGGGCTATTACCATCACCCGGGCACAAATCCAAACTCCGGGTTGCTATTGGGGAATTTCACATGGAAAAACTCAATAACACTGCCCGACCTGAGGATCGAACCCAAGACTTCATGATCAGCAGTCGCGCTTGGCACTATTAAACCAACGCGGTACAAAATAATATTATGTAAAAAAAAAAATACTGCCAAAATGAGCGTGGTTTATGTGTAGATGCATTTTTTGCTAGACACATCTATGGACTCTGTCAAGTTTGATTGGGTGATTATTATTTTCTTTGACTTTTTCGCTTTTGGTCCTTGTAGCATACATACATAAACTCACTCCTTTTTCCCATGGGGATAGGCAGAAACTATAGAACGCCACATGCTACGACCCTTATATACTCTTGTCAAACACGCACGCCGGTTGAGAGTACTACGCACCTGACCTTTGTGAAAAACATCACCAATAACATCGATGTATGTCCTTCTAGGATGTCCTCTACCGGCGTTTCCAATGACATCCGCCTTATAAATTGCTTTTGTTAATCGCTGTTCACTCATTCTCTCAACATGACCAAACCACCTAAACATACTTCTTTCAATTTTTGTCACTACATCATCTTTTAAACCGCAACTTTGTCTAATCTCATCATTTCTTAATCAATCATTCAAAGTTACACCGCACATACTTCCATCCTTGTAGCACTTAATGGTTAACCCAGAAGGGTCTAAGATGCGACATTATAATAATTTCAATTTTCAATCCTCAAATCCTGACGCTGCCGCTGCAGGTACTGCAAAATAAAACCGTTTAACATAAAAGTTTTCTTAAGGTATTTCAACTAATGTAGTTGATATTTTATAAAATGTATTATTCGCGAGACAGTGAGTGCGGTGTGGGCAAATTCGGCATAATCCTAGAGTTCATAAAGGGAGACTACAATTCATAATTCCCAGCTACAATTGAAGTTGACTACAAATGTAAAGTCATGGACGTGAACGGTGTTAAAGTCAAGCTTGGTATTTAGGATACAGCGGGACAAGAGCGATACAGAACATTGAGATCAAGTTTTCATAGAGAAGCCCACGGTGCTATATTAGTTAACGATGTGTCAGAACCAAAGTCCCTAGCAAAGCTGAATGAGTGGGTCGAGGAACTTCAAGTAGGCTCCACCAAGAAGAACATAGTCTGCTTAGTTGTCGGCAATAAGATTGATAGGCATATCATTTTGGAACCCTGTGCATAATATCAGCACAATATAAGCACATTGGGTCACCCGTGCGACGGCGCAACGAGTATTCCCAAGGAGGGTTAATGTCAGGCAGGCGGCCGGTCATAAAACAATAAGCCAAAACCTCTAACAACATGGATTTATGAAATACATATTGTGCCGACTCTACCTAGTGTGGGATAAGGGCGAGAAGAAGAAGCTTAACCAATAAAGTTTGATAAATCATATAAATTGGCCATATTAAGTTGTGCCCTCATACAATCCATGAATTGACCCCGACGTAATTGTCACAGACAGTGCTTCCACAATATCATAAAGTTTCTTGCTCCTTTTATATGTACCTAAACTACCTACACAAAGTACCAGATTTGCTAGTCATCCCACTTTAACTGCGAGACCAGCTTTGCCCTCTTTTATTTACTTACATTGGAAGACACAATACATCAATTTGGCTCTAATTCCGACTGTATCTTGGTATTGGACAGAGGCAAGCCGTAAACCTTTTTATTGTCGTCCCGGGCCTCGGTTTATGCCTCGCGAGTAGGTTTGGTGTGAATAATAAAAACTGAAAGGTATTCCGAAGTAAACTTGAAAGTTTTTCTCGCGATAGAGTAGAATTCCATGCATTTTAAGTGTATCATCTAAGTAAAAGCTGCTCGGAAGATCAAAAGTTAAACAAATTCTTATACCAAAATTTTCTGGTAAGAAAACCTCATGGTTACCTCATGATGTTTTCCTTCACCGTTAACGCCAGCTCTGCCTAGCTATTTTCCAACTATGTTGGGGTCAGCATCCAGTCTAACCAGATGCGGCTGAATACCAGTATTGTACACGGAGCGACTGCCATCAGACCTCTGCAACCCAGTTTCTGGGCAATGCCGATAGACTAAGGTTAGACCGGTTGTCAGATTTTCGAGCTTCTGACTACCCGTGACGAATGTCTAAGTTATTCGTATGACATTCGGGACCAACTGTTTAACGTGCTCTCCGAGGCACGGAGGGGTCTCGATGTGTAACGAACGGACACCCATCCACGGACAGACCGCGGAAAGCGCAGCTTAACCTCGCAAATCGTATGATCCGTGCCGTTGGTAATAAGCCATGAGCCCCTCAATACTCAAACTGTCAGACTTTTGTTTTCTATTCGACTGCTAGTAGATGGTCTTGCGGACCGATTCTACGTAACCGGGCAGTTATTGGCGAGACCTGAAGGGTCTTCAACCAATGGGGACGAGAGTAAAATACTTAGCCTAAGATAACTACTACCACTACTAACATCAAGACTACTAGCAACAACAGCACTAAGGGCGACTCTTAAAGGGACTCGGACCTCGCCTTAGGGCGTTGCTTACGAGAGGACTGGGAGGAAGGCAGCTTGATGGGGGCTGATTTAACGGCGTGGCAAACTGTCTGATTAAAATATCTTACCATTAATACTATATGTCCTTCTAGGACGTCCTCTACCGGCGTTTCCATTGACATCCGCCTTATAAATTCCTTTTGTTAATCGCCGTTCACTCATTCTCTCAACATGACCAAACCACCTAACCATACTCCTTTAAATTTTTGTCACTACATCATCTTCATCATCATACATCGATGTCATTGGTGATTCTTCACAAAGGTCAGGTGCGTAGTACTCTCAACCGGCGGGCGTGTATGACAAGATGTATGAATGTGGATGAAGCGAAAGGGTTGTGTAAGGGTCGTAGCATGTGGCGTTCTATAGTTTCTGCCCACCCCCATGGGAAAAAGGCGCGAGTTTATGTATGTAATACTATATCTTGACAAATGTTTTTTGACAAAAGTAATGCGAGACGGGATTGTTTTCTGTGTGTCAGGAAATAAATGGACATCGGGAGACATTTAATATCTTCATAGCGATGAGTTTCTGTTGTGTAGGAAATGGTTTTAGTTTGTCTTCGAGGTATTTTTTGGGGTTCTGTATTGAAATTGACAAAATAAAAATACCTACTGACTGCCTTTCTAGAGGTCGCAAACGCGGCTGCTGAGCGTGGCGTTCTGGGTTCGATCTCCAGGTCGGGCAAAGTGCCCGTCTTAGTCTGGATGTATGCTCGATTAATGGCAATAAGCTCGCCTCCTATTACATGGGACTTAATCATAACTGGTGAAACGAGGATGTACTAAAACATTTCTGCCGAACCCTTCGGGGAATACAGGCATGATAATATATTATTACAAAAATTTTTGAAAATCTGGTAGAGGTCAAGTTTCTTAAGGCATTGATTAAACAAAAATTATCCAAATCATAAGACCATTTCAATTAGCCTATTACTGTCCCACTGCTGAGCAGAATGAAAACGGTTTAGCCGTTATTCCACCAAAAGACGTAGAATAATCTATATTTCGGGTGTAAAAATACCCTAAACGAAGTTATGAGCCACGTATTCTTCCATCATTACGAAGTTTTTTTTTGTAATGGGTCATACCTGGGAACCGACTGGTTATGGTATAACTTTGATGTGCAGTATACGGAACACTAATCATGCGAAACCCCGCTCTCGAAGCCTCAGGACTTAGTTTCTCGTTGTGAGAATTCCCAAGTGTTGTCAACGCTAATGCCGTGTGGTCCCCAGTTTAGAAACTTCGCCTGTTCATTCATTCATATCAGCCTGAACTAAGGCTTAAATACTGGGTTTAATTAACGCTTGTAGAGGAACATTTCTATGAGAGGCTCGTGGCTAAAAGATCGCGCGGTTAAGCAACGCTTGCAGCGGTCAGTCCGTGGATACACATCGAGACCCCTCCGTGCATCGGAGAGCACGTTCAACCGACAGTCCCGGGTGTTATACGAATACCTATGACAGTCGTTACGTTAAGCGATCTATTTCCGTCCCACTCCTCACGCAAACCTTCCCAATTGAGCGCGAAAGAGACAACTGCAGCTCGGACTGATTTCTCCTGTGCAATATTAGCGAAATCGTACTTCCGTATTTCCCTGTTTCCTTTTTAAAATGGGGAACAATTTTAATATTTTTTTCTGTAATAATTAAGAAAGACTTTGGTTATGTCTGTATGTTTTTCTTTTATATTCGTCAAATTTGTTTGCCAGATGTCTGAAAGCGGTGGTAAATCCGGTCGATTTTTGTAAAATTTAAACGTTTCTAGTTCTTTTAATAATTAATTTATTGACAAAAACAAAAGATAGGGACATAGTGGTGGTAGATATATATCATATGGTAAAAAATATTGGCTCTAGTGACATTATCCAAGGAAGAAACTAAGGAATACGTTTGTATGGACTAAATGCCGAACGCATTTCTTCTTAACCTCGAAAATTGATCGGTTACTATTTAGCAAACCCCTCACCGCGTTCACACAACTATTAAATTCAAATAATCGCAAACACTTAATCTGTAAATCTTTCAAGATCTGATGATAATCATAGTCACAGGTGTGTTGGCACTGTTGCCGTCCTGCCAGACGGCCTGGCAACGCGTGACTGCACGTGGCGTCTTGCCAGCCGTAATGGCCCGTTAAGTAAATGTTATATCAGTATAAAATCTTAAACGTTCCAGCGAATGAACGAACATGTGCGTGGTTAAGGAGAAGGTTATATGATTTAGATTTGGACTTGATTTTCTGCTTTTAATGAGACCTAGCTAGAGAACATAACACCATGCCTTACATTCCCCGAAGGGTTGAGCAGAGGTGTTTTAAAACACCGTCGTTTCGCCAGTTATGTTTTAAGTCCCATGTAATAGGGGGCGAGTCTAACCGGGTACAAATCCAGACTCCAGGCTACTACTGAGAAATTTCTAATGGAAAAACCCAATAACGCTTTGCCCGACCTGGGGATCGAACCCAGGACCCCACTAGACCAACAAGGCAGTTAGGCAAGTAGCTAGAGAATAGACCTTATTTCTTCGTCCTAGTGTTTTTTAGTCCCATTCAAATACAATAGTCTTCATCTTCTTTTCGTGTGGTTAGTGACTAACCTGGTGTCAGAGTCCATGCCGCCCATGGGCCTCTGACTTGGCTTCACATGCCGTCGAGAAATATCTCTCAGGCATGCCGATTTCTGCACGATGTTTTCCTTCACCATTTTTAAGCAAGTGATAATTATAGGTATGCGCGTGCGCGAATTCATGCGCGGATCAGAAAATCATTTACGTCAATGGCGAAGGAAAAACATTGTAAGAAAACCTGCACACCTGAGAGGGCTCCATAAAGTTCTCGATGGTGTGTATAGTCCGCCAACTTGCACCAGGTCAGCGTGGTGGACTAAGGTCTAAATCCTTGTCGTTCTGAGAAGAGGCCCGTTTTGTCTCTATACCTTTTTTGATATAATAAAAATTCAATTAACATAACATCACGCCTGTATTATCCGAAGGGTTAACCAGAGGTGTATAGTAACACCCTCATTTCGCCGTTATGTTTAAGTCCCATGCAATACGGTGAGCCTATTGCCATCAACCGGGCTCAAATTCAAACTCCGGGCTGCTACTGGAATTTCACAAGGAAGAACCCAATAACACTTTGTCCGACCTGGGGATCGAACCCAGGAGCTCACGATCAGCAGTCGCGCTTACCACCACTAGACCAACGAGGTAGTTCAAATTCTATTAAATTCTTCTTAATTTCTTCTTCCTCTTAGCCTTTTCCCAATTATCTTGGGGTCAGCTTCCAGTCTAACCAGATGCGGCTGAATACCAGTATTTTACACGGAGCGACTGCCATCAGACCTCCGCAACCCAATAACTGGGCAATGCCGGTATCCTAAGGTTAAACCGTTTGTCAGACTTTCGGGCTTCTGACTACCCGTAACGACTGTCAAAGGTATGCGTATGACACCCGGGACCGACGGCTTAACGTGCTCTCCGAGGCACGGAGGGGTCTCGATGTGTAACAAATGGTCACCCATCCACGGACTGACCGCGGCAAGCGCAGCTTAACCTTGCAAATCGTACGATCGGCGCGGTTGTCATTTAGCCACGAGCCCCTCCATTCTTCTTAATTTCTTAAAGTACTCAAATACCGAATGGCCTCTTATCACCTCAATGAAAGTAGTTTCGACCTATTTCGGCCCAGCAAACGACCTATTTAGTACTTTTAGTAAATCGTACTGAAAAAATAAAGCTAAAACACGTTCACAACTAAAATGTAGGTCATTTCGTTCAGAAACATATTGAATTTAACACACGTTTTTGAATACTGAAAAAATGTTATGGAAATAATTTCTGTATGGCTTTTCAGCGAATGTGTTCAACCTTTTTCAATGTTTATTTGAAGTAAAGCAATATTTTTGTATGCGAATGATGTTTTGTTTTATAATATTATGTTTCAAACAATTGTTTTTTTTTTGTTCCTTTTTTAGAGATGAGAATTATCTATAGTAGATGTTTTTAATGTGATGGGGGCATTCAAGTATTACGTAAGCACCAAACAGGTTAGGGGGTCTTTGCTTAGCTTATTTTTGATGACGTGGGAGACGGGGGGGGTTATCTATTTACCTATTTTTCTAGTCTTGATAATTCATGAATAACAATAAAGAAACGTCAAATGACCAATTTTCGACTTAGGCGGTATTGTTACCTAAGCGACGATTTTAAAAAAAATCCAATGTTTACGTAAGCTTAGGAGGAGGGGTAAGAGCTTTGCTTATTTTTGCTGACAAGAGGGAGGGGAGGGTCAAAAATTAGTAAAACTCTGCTTACGTAATACTTGCATGGCCCCCCATACATCTAATGCGATACTCGAATTCGATGTACCGTATTCCCTTTAAGGCATGATAGTGTCCCATATTCAACAAATTAGCACCCCATGTACCCTAGCCGAAAGTCAGTAGATTTCGAAAAATTTAATTTTGATGTGAAACATCTAATGCGGCGGTACGGGTGTGAGAGTGGCTGTTGCGTGGCGACGCTCGCGATGGCAGACACACGACGGCAGTCCTTCGTAAATTTTCGGCTCTTTTCAGTTTGATTCGGCCAGTTTTTGTTTTAACAAAGTGATTTTCGATGTTGGACATCTGCCAGATGTCCTGCGAAATTCTCATTTTTTTTTGCTGATGACTGTCCTAGGTCTTAAGTGATAGGTGAAAAGTGTAGTATATCAATGCTCAAGGTAATAGGCTCTTCCTTGCCCATACAATACATAATCAGGCCATTTACTATCTCACTGCTGGGCACGGGCCTCTTCTCAGAATGAAAGAAAGAAAGAAAAAGTATTTATTTTTTCACCCAAGCAGACGCAAAGGGTTACCTACTTAAAATTAAAAATATAATATTTCTTAAAATTAAATACTTATTATTACTACCGCAAAATTTTGCACTTAAATTTAAACATAAATATAATAATCTGGTAACCCAACCACAAAAAAAGTAAAAAAAAAAAACAAAATAGAACAATTCACAGAATCTATGGCTACTATTTATAGTCTATGGTACAGTGGTTATTTAGGCATCATAAATCTACTAACAGTACAAACATTTAAACATGTTGAACTTGCGAATGAGTAGGGTTTAGGCCATGGTCCACCACGCTCAGCCGGCCGACTACACACACCATTGAGAACTTTTTGGAGACCTCTCAGGTGTGCAGATTTGCTGACAGTGTTTTGTTTGACTGACATGATGATTGTGGTTCGTCAACAATTTTATAAGTAGAACTAGCGGCCCGTCCCGGCTTCACACGGGTAGACTTTTCCCGTTTTTGCAACATATTTCATTTATGCTCCGCTCCTATTGGTCGTAGCGTGATGTTATATAGCCTGTAACCTTCCTCGATAAATGGACTATCCAACACAAAAAGTTATTTTCAATTCCAACCAGTAGTTCCTGAGATAAGCGCGTTCATACAAACAAACAAACTCTTCAGCTAGATTGGCCCACCGATGTCTTCCTCTCAAAGAAAAACCATTGAATCTACATAACATTACATAACATCATGCCTGTATTCCCCGAAGAGTTGGGCAGAGGTGTATAGAAACACGCTCATTTCGCCGTTATGTTTTAATAGCAGGCGACCCTATTGCCATCAACCGGGCACAAATCCAAGCTCCGGGCAGCTACTGAGGATTTCCTCACGGAAATACCCAATAACACTTTGCCTGATCTGGTTCGAACCCAAGACCTCACGAACAGCAATTGCGCTTGCCACCACTAGATCAACTAGGCGGTTAAATTGAACCTAGAAAAAACAGTTACCTTTATAGAAATCACAATATCAGAATAAAAACTCCTAAAATTCTACAGAAAAACACTCAGTACGGCACCTATTAAACTACAAGAACACCGCTTTACGATTATAGTCTATGCTATAATAATGTCTATGGTTATAGTAATGGCCGCTGTCTCGCGACTCGCGACGAAATGATTTTCGCGGCAAAGCAACCGCGATATTTGCAATTTGTTTCTGAGAACACATTTGAAGGTACTTGTTGTGTGCTGTGACATACGGATGACATTTTTGTACTGCAGGAAGTGTGAACACGAAATCTCAATTCGTATTTAACGAAGTAATAGTATAAATATACAATAAAATATTTAGTGTTAATTCCGCGAAAAAACAGTTGATCAAGCCTGAATGCAGTATGCAGCACCGCCCTCCCGCCCGCAAATACATGCAAATGCAGAAGGTGCGATTAATAACATGCAACACACAAGCAAAACAAACCGATACGACACGTGTTTCGCCCCTCCACGGGGCATCCTCAGGTGATGTTGACTCGTCGACCGCTTGGACGCGAATGGCACGACTGCGTAGCGCGCGCCCCTTATACATCGCCTCGACCTGTTGTTTGTGTCGAACTACCCACACAAATACGTAATAATGGGGATGAAACTAAATTAGTTTGGTCATTCAACAGTGTATATATATCTGTATTATGTTTTAATATTTCCAACTGTTTCAACACACACAACCGGAAACTTTTATCACATACATGCAAAATACTATAACTATTATTGTCGCTTAAGGAATGGCCGGTGTCAAGTAAATGTTTGGCAAAATGAGATCTTTCTGGATGGCCATTCCTATATGCGGCAATATGTTCCTTATGTCTAACATCGAAATTACGGCCCGTCTGACCTACATAGACTCAGTTACAGTCGTTACAAACTAATAAGAAGTAATAGTTAAGTTAGAAGTAATAGTACATAATTATAGCAGTTCATTGAAAATGGCTGCATTGAATGGCGCTATTGTTATGTAACCCTATCAATGTCAAATACTCAATCAAAATGTCAATGTTTAATACATTAGCCAGTTAATGCGTATAGTGCTTTAGGGCATAATTACGAACATGGAAATATTCCGAAAATTACGAATTACTACTAAACCACGCAATATTTTTGCTCTGGCAACATTACATTACACATTCTAGCATTATTACGTTGCCAGAGTAAAAAATGTCTGGTTTAGTAGAAATTCGTAATTTTCGGAATGTTCCTATGTTCGTAATTACCGTAAAGCACTATATTGTAATTTATCTGAGTTGATTCAGGGACGCCTGTTGCTGACTGTACAAATCATCGTGTTTTGTACAGTTTTAACAGGTCTACATTCGCAGTAGCGCCAACTGGTGTCTATTTAAGAACTATTAAAAAAATGCTGCTGTTATAATGGTTTCTAAACGGTCAGCTCTTTCTCCAATAGATTAATTAAGTTTTTCTTTTACTTTTGTGCAGAACATTATTCTTCTGAACATAAAAAAAATACCGAAAACATGAATTGACATGTCATTATTTAAAAATGTTTGAATAAACTATAAATTCCGCGTTTAACATTTTTAATCAGTAAAAATTTACAGAATAACTCGAAGGTACATACTTAACTTTTTGACAGGGTTATAACTGTCAGGGATTAACAGTGATGAACGAGTGAGGGAACGAGTGCCAAACATTCTGTGAGAATAGGTACCTAGTCGAACTCAATTAAATAATCTGTTAGATCTTTATGGTCGTCTGAGCCAAATGGCTAAAAATAGACTACCTCTTTCTCGCAAATTTCGTAAGAGAAACTACAATAGGTACATTGGCATCATCTCCCTTTGTTCACCCTTCCCATCACAGCAGTTAACCTAGTTTTTTTTAATATTTGAAATGGGTTTGCTCTTGACTCTATTCTAGGTCAGAGACAAAGTCTACGATAGAGTGAGCTTACCCAGAAGAAGCCTGTTAACTCTAACTTTGAAGAGATTCAGGTTGAATGCGTTCGGGAACACAGACGCAGCTAGTGAGTTCCATTCTTTTGAAGTGCGCATTATGAAGGATGTTTGGAAGCGCTTAGTGCGAATTGGTGGAATGGCAACTAAGTATGGATGTTAACTTACAGTGCGTCTAGATGTCCGATGGTAGAAGGGGGCCGGTGGGATGAGGTTGTGTTGTTCTTGAGCACACTCTGCGAAGTACAGTCTATAGAACACCAACAAGCAGGCAACCTTGCGGCGATGAGCCAAGCTGTGAAGCTTGGCATCCACCAGTTTTTCATCGCCAATGAGCCTCTTAGCTCTGCGTTCCACTGAGTCAAGCGCGGCAAGTTGATATTTTGCTGAGCCATTCCAAAGGTGGCTGCAATACTCCATGCAGGATCGGACTTGCGCTTACCGGTCGGTGCCTGCGCCGGATCCGCGTCCCTTCATTGGCATTGGTTATAAACTAACCATAGACAAATGATGTAGAAGGGCCGAGCGGCTGGCTCGTCCGGAAATGCTTAAGTTTATTATATATTTATTTTTCTGGTTTGGCTTTAATTTATTTAATAACTATTTATATTATAATTTTATTGACTATTCCACACACACACGTAACACATAAGTTTATATTAATCTATTTATTGCTTTTATTTAGTAGGTAGTATTCAAATTTAATATTGTATGTACGTAACATGTTTATTTATTTATTTGTGTCGTTATTGCCCGTGGCATCACTATGGTCCTATCTGAAAACCAGCGCTGCGACATTTTGTTTTTTTTCTAAATGTCGCAACATTATGCTGAGATAGAAGCCCTTTTTGGCCTCGTGCAGGTAGTCTAAATTCTTATTCTTTCTTTTTTTTAATATTGTTTTTGTTACTGTAACTGCCTGTGTGAGTTCAAAATAAATAATTTTCTTTCTTTCTTTCTTTCTTTATAAAGAGTCACAAGCTGTCCAGGCGTAAAGTGTCGCTTCACTCTATTTTTGCGACATGCACAGTTTGTATCATACGTAGATAAGAATAAAGTTTTAAATTACATTAAATAGTATGTGCGAAACGAGTATTTCCGATTCAAAATTCACTTACATTAACGTTTCGTTTACCTTAATAATAACTCGATAGTATTCACATACATATCGACAGCATATATTTTTTTTGTGTTCGGGTTTCCACCTTGTTATATGTTTAAAGGAGATGTTTCATTTTTGTATGGGACTCCGGCCATAAGGTGTACCTTTTAGAAAAGCTGGGAAACTAAACCCTGAATAGCTTACAGTAACATTTTTTTCATAATATCAAATGTTTTTTATGCACAAAATAAAAGTTAAAAATGTTTGACGTTTGTCGTGAGAGTTATGACAGCCGTGAGAGGTTGTAAAGATGACGTTTACCTAACCTAGAAATTGATATTTGTTAATTACTGACTGACTGTGACCTGACATTATGAATTTTTCGTTCAGAAGTACACGTCAAAAAAGAAGAATAAATATTTTTCTAACGATGAAATCGTCACACTAGCTTAGAATTAGTCGAAAAAAATGGCTAAGAGAATAATAATTATTATTAATTGTACAAGAACACATACCTTTCATATTTAACGTCTACGTGAATTATGTTTTGATTTGACATGATTTCAGAACGAAAGCAGGCTATGTAAACTATAGGACGCCATGTTGAATAGAATATGGCAATAATTGAAAACTTATTATATTTTGTGCACATCAAATCAGGTTTAAATTCACGAAAGAATATTTTTCCTCAATTCTTGGATTTTTTTCTCCTTTTTCGATAAATGTACATCTTATGGCCGAAAATGAAACATCTCCTTTAAGTGTAAGCTAATTTTAAGAAATATTATATTTTTAAATTTAAGTATGCGTGTGCGGAAAATAAATACTTTTTCTTTCTTTCTTTCATTCGTACCTACATTCGTACCTACTAGGCCCTTTTGTTGTTTTTTTATCCTTTGAAAATCCTCATGTATGTCTCTCGCTCCGGGAAGACGAGGGAGTCCACCGGACTCTTACCGGCTAAAAACCAACGGTGTCCCTCCTTCAAACCTAAGGCCAGGGTCACGGGATTCGCTATTGCGTGCACCGCAACCCCGGCAGGTCTTGGGCCACCAGCTCTGGTGGACCTCTCCATTGGTGGGGCCATTTTCACCCTGCCCTACTTCCGCGCGGTACACGGCGCGCCATCTTCCCGGCACTGTTACTGGTCGGGCGACGAGTCCCCTAACCCGCTGCCCGCAGGCCACTCACTAGCCTCGAACACTGCCTAGAACACGAATTTATTCTATAGTCTGTGACACTTTAAAGCCACCCACTTTAAGAGACAATCCTCAACAAGCATGTGCACATAAAATTTAGCAGGCGTGTACTTATGGGAGGATAAAGAATAACACTTGTAACCGTACACTATAATTATATATTTTAATAAGAATTACAAATAGATTAAAACAAGGCATGGTTCGTAGCAATGCGAGGAGTCTAGGGTCTTCTTGAGCAGGTGTAGCACTTAACTTGGCAACTGCAGCGGCGCGAGAGGGGCGATCTTTTTTTTTTTTTTTTTCCTATTCGACTTTTGTAGATGGTCTTGCGGACCTTTTCTACGTAACCGGGCTATTATTGGCGAGACCAGAAGGGTCTCCGAACCAATTTGAACTATTCTAACTACCTAGCTAACTACAAAGCTAACTACTGTAACATCATGACTATGACTATAGCAGCAACACCTCTAAGGGTGTCCCCAAGGGGGGACTCGACCTCTTAGGGTGTTGAATGCAAGAGGACTGGGAGGGATACGACAGCTTGATGAGGGCTGTATTCTCGCGTCATGGTGACTGCGCGGAGTCAGAAGGGACGACCGGCTCCGCGGCTGCGGCGGGTGAGCACGGTGGATCGGGGGCGGAGGGGCGATCTGCAGCGTGCCCGACGTTTTATAGGCTCGGACTCCCGCCGGTCCGCCACCACCCGTCAGTCTCAAATAGTTGAACAGCGTCCGGGATGCTGACCAAAAACAATGACGACATGAATTCTTACGCCAAACCTAGGACCAACGTCAAAATTTACATGTTTTTTTTATAATTTCCAACTATTTCGCTACTTGAATTCATAGCGTCATGCTGCCCATTTTCCACGCTCGTGTGTCACCTACAAAAGCGTCACGTCAAGATAGCTCCACTGACATACGCCCACAGAGTGCTCAGCCGTCAGCGATACCATGTAATACTCCAGACATTTTTATAGGAAACCATATCTTATTGTAAAGTACTTTGTGCTTGAAGGCTATGACAGATCTGAAGAACTTTTATACGAAGACTAGCGGCCCGTCCCGGCTTCGCACGGGTGGACATTTTTCCCGTTTTTGCAACATTTTTCATTTATGCTCCGCTTCTATTGGTTGTAGCGTGATGTTATATAGCCTATAACCTTCCTCGATAAATGGACTATTCAACACAAAAATATTTTTTCAATTCCAACTAGTAGTTCTTGAGATTAGCGCGTTCAAACAAACAAACAAACTCTTCAGCTTTATAATATTAGTATAGATATAAAGATTATATCAGCATGTATTCCCGAAGACGGGGCTCGTGACTACAACCGCGCGAACCACATGATTTGCAAGGTTAAGCTGCGCTTGCCGCAGTCAGTTTATGGATGGGTGACCATTCGTCACACATCGAGAACCCTCCGTGCTTCGGAAAGCACGTTAAATTGTCTCTCCCGGGTGTCATACGAAAACCTATGACACTCGTTACGGGTAGTCAGAAGCCCGAAAGTCTGACTACTGATCTAACGTTAGGGTATCGGCGTTGCCCATGTAAATGGGTTGCGGAGGTCTGATGGCAGTCGCTCCGTGTAAAATACTGGTATCCAGCCGCATCTGGTCAGACTGGAAGCTGACCCCAACATAGTTGAGAAAAGGCTAGGTAGAACAAACGTATTTCCGAAGATGTATAATCGTTCTCTTATCATCATCAGGATAGTGATATCCGTCCATAGCCATCCACCGAACAAATAATATCTAAATTAATATAACATAACATCACGCCTGTATTCCCTGAAGGGTTGGGCAGAGGTGTATAGTAACCTCATTTCGCCGTTAGGTTTCAGTCGAATGAAATAGGGGGCGAGCCTATTGCCATCAAAAATTCAAACTCCGGGCTGCTACTGAGGAATTGCTCACGGAAAAACCAAATAACACTTTGCCCGTCCTGGGGATCGAAATCAGGACCACACGATCAGCAGTCGCGCTAGCCACCACTAGACCAGCGAGGCAGTTATATAATACTACATAAATCTTTTCATAGTATAAAAGAAAGTCGCTCCCGCTGTCTGTAGGCTTAGATCTTTTAAACTACGCAACGAATTTTAATGCAGTTTTCAGCAATAGATAGAGTGATTCAAGAGGAAGGTTTATACAAGGTTAGTCGGAAAGGGGGTATTAAGCCGAAAGGGTGTTAAAGCACCTGTAATAAGAGATAACTTTAGTTCTACAACTTTCCCCAAAACTCGATAGTTTAAGAGAAATAGCTTTTCAAAGATTTCGTAAAAAATATGCTAAAATCTATCTGCCCATAGCTATGATCAGCTGTGTTTATATTTAGGTCATATTTGGGGTCACGAATTAGAAACTTGATTTTCTGAATTCATAACTAAAGCAGATATGGTTTTTTTTTTTGACAAAACTAAAATAAATATATTTTTTCATGCAAATAAAAATTATCTCATTTTTAAATTTTAACACTTGCTTTAAAATAGTCATCAGTGATACTTTAAGTGGCCCGCGGCTTAGTACCCCCTTTCGGACTAACCTTGTATATACCACCCATCTTTAGTATCTACATTGCAACCGTGCGAAGCCGGGGCGGGTCGCTAGTAAACTAATAACTTGCGAAAAGAAAATGCGTTACGCCACAAACTCGTAATTGATATACCGTCAAAGTCTATTTGCACAAAAATACTGTGAAGATTGATGAATGTAACTCAATCTGAAGGGTCCAGAGGGAGGAAAGGTTATCAACACCTCGGGGAGTGACGTCATGATCGATTGATTACGCGGATTCCCCTATGGAGGAATGAGGTATGGTGTTCCTCCAACGAAAAGGGAGGATCCTCCATGCCTGGCGGGCCACTGCACAACGGTAGCTTTTTATTTTAAATTTTCTTCTATTCGACTGCTTGTAGGTGGTCTTGCGGACCATTTCTACGTAATCGGGCACTTATTGGTGAGACCTGAAGTGTCTCCAATCAATGGGGACGAGAGTAAAATACTTAACCTAAGTTAACTACTATTACTACTACTAACATCATGTCTACTAGCAACAACAGCACTAAGTGCGACCCCTAATGGGACTCGGACCTCGGCTTAGGGTGTTGTTGGCGAGAGGAGTGGGAGAGAGATAGCTTGATGAGGGCTGAATTATAGGTGTAAGCCCAACAGTTGATTTTGCGAAATTGTGTATACCTATATACTATCTGCGTGTCAAATCTTGATATCGCGATGCAGGATTCTGTGACGTCATATTTGGGAGTTGTCATTATTGTCGCTGTAGTCTGCTACACAATTTAACGTTTAACACGTTAAACAGTCGGTCCCGGGTGTCACACGAAAACCTATGACAGTCGTTACGGGAAGTCAGAAGTCTGAAATCTGACAACCAGTCTAACCTTAAGATATCGGCATTACCCTGTAACTGGGTTGCGGAGGTCTGATGGCAGTCGCTCTGTGTAAAATACTGGTATTCAGCCGCATCTAGTTAGACTGGAAGCTGACCCCAACATAGTTGGGAAAAGGGTAGGAAGAAAGAAAGATAGGCGTCACCACTTTCGTAGCACATAAACAAAAACATTGTTACATTGTTTTGAAACAAACGAGTAAACATGTTGCGTGCCATTTACGGCCGAAAACGTTTTGACTTTCATAGACAAAAAGAAACAATTGAAAAATTCACCAACATTGTAATTATTTTAATTCCTACAAACTTTTAAAACGTACACCGAACTGCACTGAACAAAAATATCTTCCGAAACTTTATTCCACGCGTAGTTACCGAAATTCCTTCAACCACATTTTCGGCTTATAATTTTTAAAACAAACCCATATTAACTACAAAGTTTTGAGCTTTTGACGAAACCACTGCTACAATATACACTTTTGTTTGTTAAGCGTAGTGTAGACAGTCAGATTCCGACCGATATGAACGCTGAAGCCGGCCATAATTATTGCTGCGTTTACCATAACAGCGTCGACTGTCCAGTGTTAACTTGCTTTAACATAACAATACATCACGCCTGTATTCCCCGAAGGGTTGGGCAGAGGTGTATAGTAACACCCTCATTTCATCGTAATGTTTAAGTCACATGCGATAGGGGGCGAGGCTATTGCCATCAACTGGGCACAAATCAAATCTCCGGACTGCTACTGAGGAATTCCACACGGAAAAACCCAACAACACTTTGCCTAACCTGGGGATCGAACCCAGGATCTCACGGTCAGAGGTCGCGCTTACCACTACTATGCCAACGAAGTTAGTTAGTAAGTTGCTTTATTTTTTTTCAATATCTGCAGCAAGTCAGCGGGTGTGAAGGGTTTTTTCTTATTCATGTCATTTTAATTTAATTTTGTCTTATGAATGCTGAGCAGGGGGTCCTGGGTTTGACCTGCTACGCCGACGACACGCTGGTCACAGCGCGGGGAGGGACGCACCGGCAGGCGGCCATTTTGGCCACAGCTGGGGTTGCGCAAGTCGTCGATAGGATCCGACGATTGGGTCTCGAGGTGGCCCTGCGGAAGTCCGAGGCCCTGTGTTTCCACGGGCCCCGGAAGGGACCACCCTCGGGATCCCACATTGTCGTGGGAGGCGTCCGCATCGGTGTCGAGTCGACGATGAAGTACCTGGGACTCGTCCTCGACAGCCGATGGGACTTTGGGCCGCATTTTCGGCAGTTGACCCCCAAACTAATGGGAGCAGCGGCTGCACTTTCGCGGCTGCTGCCCAATTTGGGGGGGCCCAATGCCTCCTGCCGGAGACTCTACTCGGGGATCGTACGATCCATGGCCCTCTACGGGTCGCCGATTTGGGCGGACACCCTGACGGCCCGCAACGTCGCTATCCTGCGGAGACCGCAGCGGGCGATGGCCGTCAGGGTGATAAGGGGGTATCGTACGATCTCCTTCGAGGCGGCGAGTCTTTTGGCCGGATCCGTGCCCTGGGATCTGGAGGCGAGAGCCCTCGCGCTGAGATATCGTCAGCGCGAGGAGGCGCCTGAGCGGAGCGAGCTCCGCCAGATCCTGGTGGCCGAGTGGAGGGAACGACTTGCGCAACCCAGCGCGGGGCACGCCGCTATAGCGGCGGTAAGACCCGTGATGGAGGAGTGGCTGGAGAGGCGTCACGGCGCCCTCAGCTTCCGGCTGACGCAGGTACTCTCGGGACACGGCTGTTTCGGGAAGTACCTGTGTCGTATAGGCCGGGAGCAGACGCCCGGTTGTCACCACTGCGACTGCCCCGAGGACACGGCGCTGCACACTTTGCAGGCGTGTCCAGCATGGGGGTCGCAGCGCCGCGAGCTAGTCGCGGCGATCGGCGGTGACCTCTCGCTTCCGGCCGTGGTTCTGTCCATGGTCGGGAGCGAGACTGCGTGGGAAGCCATCGCCTCCTTTTGCGAGGGGGTGATGGCGACCAAGGAGGTAGCGGAGAGGGAGAGGGAGGCCGCTTCTTCTCTCCCTTCTCGCGCTAGACGCACCGGGCGCCGGAGGGCGCGTGATGATCTCCGGCCACCCTAGTGAGTGGCCTGCGGGCGGCGGGTTGGGGAACCCGTCGCCCGACCAGTAACGGGCCCAGGGAGGATGGCGCGTCTTGTCCTGCGCGCGCCTCTCGGACGGATGTGGGGCAGGGGAGCAACTGCCCCACCACAGGAGGGGTCCACCAGAAGAAGCTGGTGGACCGAGACCTGTCGGGGTCGCGGTGCATGCAACAGCGAATCCCGTGACCCCGGCCTTAGGTCAGAAGGAGGGACACCGTGGGGTTTTAGCCAGTAAGAGTCTGGCACACCCCCCCGTCTTCCCCAGACGGGGGATAGTCCATGAGGATTTCCCCACGTGAGAAAAAAAAAAAAAAAAAGGGGGTCCTGGGTTTGATCCCGGACAAAGTGTTATTGGCTTTTTCCATTACGAATTTCACAGCAGCAGCCCGGAGTCTGGATTTGTGCCCGGTTAATAGCAATAGGCTCGCAATCTATAACATGGGAATTAAACATAACTGGCGAAACGAAGATGTACTAAAACACCTCTGCTGAACCCTATGGTGAATACAAGGCGTGATCTTATAATATATTTATGTAGGAGTCGCATTAGGGGCTCGAGGCTAATTAACAACCGCGCGGACCATATTATTTGCAAGGTTAAACTGCGCTTACCGCGGTCATACCATGGATGGGTGACCATTCGTTACACATCGAGACCCCTTTGGAAAGCACTTTTCTACCTCATTAATAATAATTACTAAAAAGTATCGACAGCCACATTATAATGAAGGGGATATCTTCTTTCATAAACAAAGTCGCTCCCGCTGTCTGTACGCTTAGATCTTTTAAACTACGCAACGGATTTTAATGCAGTTTTCAGCAATAGATAGAGTGATTCAAGAGGAAGGTTTATATGGCCCACATTAGTATCTACATTGCACCCGTGCGAAGCTGGGGCGGGTCGCTAGTATTATATAAAAATTAATTGCCGTGCGTTTGTCTCCAAAAAACTCGAAAATGGCTCGTCCGATTTGAATATATTTTTTCGCTTCAATACTAGGGTTTTTCAGAAAAAAATTAGGAAAAATAAAAATAATAATTTGGTGGTACGAACTTCACCAAGTTCGTCTAGTATGAAAAATAACTAAGCCAGAACTTTAACTCACGGCAAATAAAAAAGGCCTCTAAAGGATGATTTCCACCAAACGGCTCGCATCGCATCGAATTGGAACAGATTTCACATTCTTTAAATTATATTAAATCGTGTACACAGTATTTAAAGTCTATATTACCAAGCCGCGCACAGCAGCTTGACCGTTGGCGTCTTCCGCGACACGCGATCGTAGCCGAAAGTATGCTGCGACGCGCGATCGGCTCCGTTCGCCTGTCGTCGTATCCAATCGGATCCTTTCGGCTGTCAACACGGTAGGTATGAAACTATTTGACTAGGCGCACAAACGCAAACGTTCGCAAGCGACGTTTCAGAGCCGATCGTATGCGTCGACATCTTGCCGGACGCCATCGGCTGTCGCCGCATCCGTACGTATCCTTTCTGATCCGATGCGATGCGAGCCGTTTGGTGGAAATCATCCCTAACTCAAAATTTTCATAACATTTTCGTGGAACAACACTTGGCTAACAAAATCAGTTTGTGTAAACTTAGCCTAACAACGGTCTCTACAAATAATTCAGAGGTCGAAACGCGGCTTTAAGAAACAAAGCTGTAGTAAATTTTGTACTAGCTTTAAATATACGTCACTTTAGGACCAAAATAATGCTGAAAGTGAAAGTTTAGTAGATAATTGGTATTGATTTGAATGAATGAATCGACTTGTAGAATTGGCACGCTGACTCAAAATTAACTTTCAAATTTTTTAGATAAAGAGAGACAAAGCAATGAACATAAAAGGCATACAACAGAATCTTGCAGGGGTGAATCTAACATTACAGTTATAGCTAATATCGGTATGTCAGGATTGGGAACATGGTAAATAAAGTAAAGGAAACACACACAGAATAACACATACATAAGCTAGTTCACGATATAATAATTAAATCAAGATCAGAAAATGAGGACAATCAAATCAGATATAAAAGGTCAGACTTCTTCAGCTGTTCGACATGGAATCCTTTGCTCCGTCGAATGACCAGTTTTTCTATAACTTCGGGTACGTTGATTCATCTTGACGATTACCCTCCTATATCAACATTTTCTAGTGTTACCAGCTACCGATAACATGAAAGCTTATCAAAAGCATACTCTATCAGGACCAAAACATTAAACACACCATCCATAAAAACGTACCTCTCACAACACAATCACTACACACAAAAACCAATAAATCCCACAGATAATAAAGGCCTTCCACACGACCCATCAAACGAGCATCACGGTAACAGGTGACGAGGCCCATTCGAAATACATTACGGTCCACGTGCCATATGAAAGGGCATAAAAATCCGGTTTTGTTCATACGGTTTGTACGTGAGGTGCTTACAAGTATTTTGCGTGGATGTAGGGTAGAATTATGTGGCATGGAGTTGACTGATAGCTTTTTTTCATCGTTGGAAAATCCTCATGGATGTCCCTCGCCCGGGAAAGGCAAGGGGCTCTGCCGAACTCTTACTGGCTAAAAACCAACGGTGTTCCTCCTCCTGACCGTTCGGCCGGGGTCGCGGGATTCGCAAAAGCATGCACCGCAACCCCGGCAGGTCCCGGTCCGCCAACCCTCGGCGGACCTCTCCTCTGTGGGGCCTAGCCTCACATCCTTCCAAGAAGCGCGCACGGAACACTGCGCGCCGCCTTCTAGGTCCTGTAACTATTCGGGCGGCTGCCCGTACTACTGACTTTTTGAATTCATGTGCGGATCAGTATTTGATTATCGCTTGCGTTAACGGTGAAGGAAAAATGTCGTGAGGAGAACTCCAAAAAGTTCTCAATGGTGTATGTAGTCCGCCAACCAGCAACAGATCAGTGTGGTGACCTGGTGATGTACTGCTAACATAGATTAACCCTAAACGGGATACTACTGGATTTAATAAAAAAAAATACAAGATGTAAACATGTGTTCTTAACGTGAGGCATTTTAGCGTCCCGAGCGAATTGCACATCTATCGCTCGCCGCGCGTTCTTTTAACTCGAGGCGCTAAAATGCCTCAATATCTAATATCCCGTGCCGGGTTAATCTATGTCAGCAGTACATAATGAGGTTTGAAGGAATTACAAATGATTTCGCTTACACCCTGTATGTAAATATAGATGTATGAAATTTGTTCTTAACTTCACAAAGACAGTTACATTTGATTGATCAATATTATATTTCAGTGACATGTTGTATTGTATTTCATTCCTACAATTGAATTCTTGATTGATTGGATCCTTCGATTATTCCTTTGTGTGGATGACAGTAGAAACGTCTACATCTGATATTTTACATGAATACAGTCGTGAATTTCAATTTATTTGTATATTGTGTTCTACATAGTAATTTTGTTCTTTCATCTTGATGGGAGAACGTTTTATTATAGAGTGTTAGGGCCCGATCCCACTGGCGTCTGTCGGGCATGCGCGTTCCTCTAACGTTTGACCAGCGCTCGCGTCACAGAGACGCGGCGTTTTTTGTCTACTCAAGTGGTTTCGCCGCGTCTCCGTGATGCGAGCGTTGCGTGCGGGCAACGTCGACGCTGGTCAAACGTTAGAGGAACGCGCACGCCCGACAGATGCCAGTGGGATCGGGCCCTAGGGACAGTTTTTTTTATTAGTTCTAAAATCGACACCAGTTGTCGCCACTGCAAGTGTAGACCTCTTAAAACTTTATTTTGTACAGATAGCAACAAGAGTCGCTGAATGAACACAATTAAATTACAATATTAGGTATACATACATAAACTCACGCCTTTTTCCCATAAGGGTAGGCAGAAACTATAGAACGCCACATACTACGATCCTTACATACTCCTTTCGCTTCATCCACATTCATACATCTTGTCAGGTATGGATGTCAATCTATACTAATATTATAAAGCTGAAGACTTTGTTTGTTTGAACGCGCTAATCTCAGGAACTACTGGTTGGAATTGAAAAAGTCTTTTTGTGTTGGATAGTCCATTTATCGAGGAAGGTTATAGGCTATATAACATCACGCTACGACCAATAGGAGCGGAGCATAAATGAAAAATGTTGCAAAAACGGGAAAAATGTCCACCCGTGCGAAGCCGGGACGGGCCGCTAGTATTAGATATCTAGTAATTTTATATTTTTTAATTTGACTGCCTTATCGGTCTAGTGGTCGCAAGCGCGACTGCTGAGCATTGGGTCCTGGGTTCGATCCCCAGGTCGGGCAAAGTATTATTAGCTTTTTCCATTAGGAATTTCTCAGTAGCAGCCTGTAGTCTTGATTTGTGCCCGATTAATGCCAATAGGCTCGCCCCCTATTACATGGGCCTTAAACATAACTGGCGCAACGAGGGTGTACTAAATACACCTCTGCCGAACCCTTCGGGGAATACAACGCGTGATGTTATATTATGTTATTATTTAATTAGCTTTACAACATATGTACCATATATTACTGACATTGACATTTTAATTGAGTATTTGACATTGATAGGTCTACATAACAACAGCGGCATTCAATACTGCAATTGACAGGTTGATAGGCGAAGGTAATATTAATTATTATTAAGGTCACATTAGCAAATAGACGATAAGAGCTAATTTCCCAGAACGGAAGCAAATGAATAGTATTCTTTCATCTTTTCGTATGGTTAGTGACTAACCTGGTGTCAGAGTTTATGCCGCTCATGGGCCTCTGACTTGGCTTCACATGCCGTCGAGAAATATCTCTCAGGCATGCCGGTTTCCTCACGATGTTTTCCTTCACCGTTTTTACGCAAGTGATAATTATACAATACGCACATGAATCCGAAAAGTCAGAAGTGCGTGCCTTGGGTTGGAACTCTAGACCTATGACTTGGCAGTCGAACGAAAAAACTACACATAAAATAAAATATTAAGTAATATTTTTAGTCATATCCAGTATAATTGTATATCTTTAAACAGACCCAGTTGTCTGTGATATTGAAATGTTAACGTTGAGTCACAAAACAGATAGGTACAGAAGTCAATCACATGTATGTACTTCACTTTTCATACACGCTCGGGGGTTGCTCTATCTATAGGTATATATCTCTCGCTCAAGCGCATGGTACTCGCGCTCGCACTCACTCGCACTTTGGTCCCAAACGGTCCGGGATATCGTGTCCGTGAGCAGTGTCTATGTGTGCGTTGCTCGAGCGCACTTGTATGTAGATTGACTTCTGTACCTATCTGTTTTGTGGTTGAGTCGTCGACGCGCGTAATATATTCTGTTTCGTAACACATGTAAGTACTGAGTGTCAGAATTTTAGAACTAACTGGGCTGACATAGAGCTACAGGTTGTAAGAGGCTACATATATACATAAACTCACGCCTTTTTCCCATGGGGGTGGGCAGAAACTAGAACGCCACATGCTACGATCCTTACATACTCCTTTCGCTTCGTGCAGATTCATACATCTTGTCAAACACGCACGCTGGTTGCGAATACTACGCACCTGTCCTTTGTGAAGAACATCACCATCGATGTATGTCCTCCTAGGGCGTCCTCTACCGGCGTTTCCATTGACATCCGCCTTATAAATTCCTTCTGTTAATCGCCGTTCACTCATTCTCTCAACATGATCAAACCATCTAAGCATACTCCTTTAAATTTTTGTCACTACATCATCTTTTGAACCATAACTAAATTGGTCGCATAATTTGCACAAATTCCAACAAATATTATAGTACATAGATACTTAGCACTGTAGTAAACACATAACTCAACTTCTAACTTACCACAGTCGGTTAAAAAACCATTTATAGCACGTTGCTTTTATATTTCTACAACATATTTTTTTTTCACGACTCTCTTCCTGCCATTACGGTAATTTGTATAATAAAGTATAATAACACTCGTTAATGGTTAAAATAACCTTATTTGAGAGCGTGGTGATTTAAAAAATGAATCCTTAATGTATTATATTATGCTTCAAATTAATTATAATTAATCGGTGTAATGTACCTTGGGCGTGTGTTACACGCTCAGTTTTTGTCAGTCGCATTAAAGTCAAATCATGACTGAGGCTTTTTTGAAGTGCATTAAAAGAGCCTCTATTTGTGACGATACTTCGCTACAATACGGCCAATTTATCTTAGCCGCTCTGAACATCGTGCAGGTTCCGGAATAGATTTTGTAGCAACAAAATAGCTTTTAGTTTACATTTAATTACTACGATCTTAGGATTGGCAATTAGTTCAGTATGTTTATTTAATAGATTTAACAGTAACGGTTTTCTTCACGAGTGTATACAAGGTGTAAACGAAATCATGTAATTCCTTCAAACCTCGTGATGTAGGTAGGTACTGCTGACATAGATTAACACTGCAAGGGGTAACTTTGTATTCAATAAAAAAAAATTACAAGAAGTAAACGTGTGTTCTTAACGTTAGGCATTTTAGCGTCGCGAGCGAATCGTGCGGCTGTCGCTCGCAGCGCGGTCATTTAACTTGGGGCGCTAAAATGCCTCACGTTAAGAACACATGTATACGTTTTGTATTTTTTTTTATTGAATCTAAAACTATCCCATGCAGGGTTAATCTATGTCAGCAGCACATCACGAGGTTTGAAGGAATTACATGATTTCGTTTACACCGTGTATACGCGACAGTTCGCAACACCTATGTTCCGAGTGACCACGACTCGTCGCCCGAACTGTAGTCCGGCCACCATGGACAGTCGGCCACACTACCAATCTTGCTGACTGGCCTATCTTTCCACCACGGCTGCATTACGGCATGTTCTCTTTTTGTCCCGTGCTGCAAGAGAAGAAGAATATAACTGACAAATAACACAGACACAAAAAAAAACTTCTCTGACTCCGAATTTAAATCAGCAGTGAGAATATTTGATTCAATGTACGTAGGAGAACAGTCATGGTATCAGTTAGACTTCAGTCGGAACTCAGTCATGGAATGAACTGATGCAAAACTGAACTTGTAACATACGCCTTACAAGTCGCTAATAATAATTAGTTATAAATATTATGTATAAAGAGGCCGTAAAAATACTTTTAGTTTATTAAATATTTGCATACATATCTCATGCAATTTTGTACTTATGGTCTGGCTACAGCACAAAAGTTACTTACATGCGCAAACGGTAATGTCGGTATTAAACGCATTGCGCAGTTTTCAGTTCAATTCAGTTTGCGCAAATTAATCGATTGTGCAAGCCGTTTGAGCGGTATACCGTAGGTAAATGCTTACTTGTGCAAATTAGAATTTGCGCAAACAAGATTGAGCGCGTAGTTGGACCATTAGATGGACTGACAAAGTTCTAAAGTTAAAGTTTTCCTAAGGGAACTGCATTAATTAGTAAGCTAGACTAGTTTACATACTGGGCAAGATTCAGAATATAATTTCACGCCACCTAAACTTAATGAAAATGTGTAGAACTTATAATTAGTTAGCCTTCACAGAATAAATAATAGCCTTCAGTTATTTACCTAATTATAATGTAACTAACTACCTTGAAAAAAATCTCATTATAAGTGTGGCGGCATCTATCACGCCACATGAGAACTACGCAGCACGACGAATGTCTAGCAGACTACAGCGACAACAATGACAGCTGTCAGATGAAATGTCACAAATCCTGCATCGCGGTATCAAGATTTGACACGGAGTTAGTATATGTACAACTTCCCAACATCAACCGTTAGACAGTAGCCCGCCAAGCATAAGACCCGCCTAGTAGGAGGATCCTCCCTTTTCGTAGGAGGAACACCATACCTTGTTCCCCTACATGGTGACCCCGACGTGATCGTCATAGGCAGTGTTTCCGCACTGGTGATAATTACCAAAGCAACCTTCGTAGCCTATGAAGACGGCAGTAACATTAACATTCCCTCATCACTCCCTCTGCTCAATATTCATGCAAGCAGCAGTCACACAGCCAGCCAGCATCCTCGGCTTCATCGTGTCACCATTAGTCTGCAGCGCAAGCGCTACAATAAGCACTATAACCAGAACCTTTTTACAGTTCTGTAGTTAAACGAGGAACCCTTACCCTTCTCCGGCCACCCTAGGGAGTGGCCCGCGGGTGGCGGGTTACCCATCGCCCGACCAGTAACCGTGTACCGCGCGCGCCTTCCAGAAGGTTTGCCCCACCAATGGAGCGGTCCACCAGCTTCTGGAAAATCCTCATGGATGTCCCTCGCCCGGAGAAGGCGAGGGTGTCTGCCGGACTCTTACCGGCTAAAAACCAACGGTGTTCCTCCTCCAGACCGTTCGGCCATGGTCGCGGGATGCGAAAAAGCAGGCATCGCAACCCCGGCAGGTACCGGTCCGCCAGCCTATGGCGGACCTCTCCTTTGGGAAGTACCCCTCATCACCGGCGCACTAGAACACATGGCATGTCGTGACCACCCCGGGGACCAAACAAGCACATGGGCGCCAGACAACAACTGCGGTACCCTACTGGGTGTGGTCCGACACGCACTTGATCGGTTTCAAGGTATACAAGATCACATACTTGCGTGTTTTTCTAAAACCTAGTAAGCGCTTATGGTCGTCAAAGTTAATTGTCCGGTCGTTCGTAACTTAAGAGCTTAAGTTTAAGCACCCAAGTTGTAGGGCTTGGACCGAAACCCAGTTTATGGCCCGCTGGGAGAAGTATACACCCATATTCTAAGACGTTGATCCAAAACTTACTCGACTCGACTCTACCTCGACTCAGCCTTTTTCACTGCCATCGGTAATTATAGTTGACATAAACGTCCCCGACTCGAGATATTTCCTCAGTCGAGGTAAGGAATCATCTGTCAAACTCAAGGTACCTTGGAACTTACCTTAAGGAAGGAAGTGTCAAAGTTCATATGTAACAAAAATGAATTTTGAAGACTATCGAATATGCTTACGATAATCGTTACAACTATTTATGGTGGTGTTATTTGCGCGATCCAGATAAACATAATTATGACGTAATGACTCCACTCTGCCTCGACTCATTTGAGGACCCCTCAGTCGAGGAACCTCAAAGTTCACTCGAAATTGCGACTAAGAATACAATTTTGAAGGTGTTTTCGAGGCCGTCCTGAGTCGAGCAAGTTTTGGAGGAACGTCTTAGAATATGGGTGATAGTGTCTCAGAGTTTGGAAACAACACCGAGAAACAATTGATGTGTTGTCAACCTTACTATCTTCCTCATAGTCTGTTCCCTGCTACGTTGGGGTCGGCTTCCAGTCTAACCAGATGCGGCTGAATACCAGTGGCGTGCATTGCATTTAGGCAATTAAGCAGAGCTTACCTCATAAGATTTAATTAACTACTCCATCTTTAACTATCACTATAGATAAAATAAGCGTGTATGGCTATGATTTCTTTTGGTCAGGATCGTATTGAAATGGGCTTAAGCGTACAATTGAAAGGCGACATCGCTAGTGTCTGCCTACCTATTCCGAAAACCAATGCACGCCACTGCGGAATACCAGTATTTTACACGGAGCGACTGCCATCAGACCTTCGCAACCCAGTAACTGGGCAATGCCGATATCCTCCTGTTGTCAGACTTTCAGGCTTCTGACTACCCGTAACTACTGTCATAGGTATTCGTATGACACCTGGGACCGACTGTTTAACGTGCTCTGTGAGGCACAGAGGGGTGTCACCGTGTAACGAACGGTCACCCATCCACGGACTAACCGCGGCAAGCGTTGCTTAACCTCGCAAATCGTAAGAAGCCACGAGCCCCTCTAACACCTGGTCTACAATAAAGTCACAAATAAGTAAATGTACGGTTCACATTAATCAATGGTAGGTACTTATAACAAGTAGCTATCCGTAACTTAGGACCCCATGATACAAAAGAAAAACCTTTCTAATACCCTTACCTTATAAGTAAATTAAATACCTTCAACCAGACAAAGGTACCGAACCCTCCCAAATCAAGTACAAATATACACCTCAATTTACCCACATTCACATAAGATACTTACTTATCCTTACCCTCAGTATACAGGGTGAAAACGAAATCATGTAATTCCTTCAAACCTCGTGATGAATTGCTGACATAGATTAACCCTGAACGCAGTCGCTCCGTGTAAAATACTGGTATTCAGCCGCATCTGGTTAGACTGGTAGCTGACCCCGACATAGTTGGGAAAAAAGGCAGGACATTGTTGACTAGCTGTTGCGGTTTCACTCGCATCCTAGTGGAACTACTTCACGTACCTGGATAAAAAGTATCCTATGTCCTAATCCAGGTCATGGCGTGATTGATTAACAAACATACAATAACAGTATTTAGTGTTAATTCCGCCAAACAGTTGATCAAGCCTGAATGCAGTATGCACCACCCCGCCCGCCCGCAAATATAATTATGCAAATGCAGAAGGTGCGATTAATAACATGCAACACACAAGCAAATCAAACCGATACGACACGTGTTTCGCCCCTCCACGGGGCATCCTCAGGAGATGTTGACTCGTTAACCGCTTGGACGCGATCATCCATATTCACAAACTCACAAACATCCAAACTTTTACGTTTATAATATTAGTAGGAAATAGGATAGGCAGAGTCGCTGGCAACGCCGATATCCTAAAGTTGACCGGTTGTCAGACTTTCGGGCTTCTATCTACCCGTAACGACTGTCATAGGTACCGGGACCGACCGGTTTATTGTGTTCTCCGAGGCACGGAGCGGTCTCGAACTACAAGTAACGGCTACCCATCCACGGGCGACCGCGGCAAGCGCAGCTTAACCTCGCAGGGCGTACGATCCCCGCAGTTGTTAATTTTAGACACGGGCCCCTCTTATAATATCATATTTTAAATGAATAAACTACCTCGTTGGTCTAGTAGTGGCAAGCGCGACTGCTGATCGTGAGGTCCTGGGTTCGATCCCCAGGTCGGGCAAAGTGTTATTGAGTTTTTCCGTGTGGAATTCCTCAGTAGCAGCCCGGAGTTTGGATTTGTGTCCGGTTGATGGCAATAGACTCGCCCCCTATTACATGGGACTTGAACATAACTGGCAAAATGAGGGTGTTACTTTACACCTCTGCCCAAACCTTCGAGGAATACAGGCGTGATGTTATGTAATGTTAATTTTAATAAAAAAATATTACTAAAAAACCACCATAAGTCTACAGTAACGATGCTGTATGTTCGTATGTCACCGCCGCCATCCTAAACAAACATGGCCGAAGTCAAAACATAATATAGGGGTCACAATGATAAATAAGTCCCGGTTTTCTTCGGTACGGTCGGCAAAAAAAATACGAGGCATCGTGAATTATGTTAGCACTTTGTATTTGTTGGGTTCGGGGACTTTTTGCCACAATTATGCGAAGTCGGGGCCCGGTTTTTTCTGACCGTACATTGTAAGGACCCGTTATTGTATTTTTTAAATTTAGTGTATTACAGTCCACTGCTGGCCATAAATATAACCCTAGACCCGAGACCCGAGTGTAACCCGCGTACACACGTTGAAGCATGCCTCACCAAAAACAAGTGCGGAGCGCAAGCGGGTCATGTCGACGGCAAAACCGCGCTCGTATTCAGTGCGACATGCTTCATAGTAATCACCCTTGAATACAAATCACGCGGGTCTGCCGATGACACGCCCCGCGTTTGGTACAGCGAACCCGGGCAATCAGGTTCGTGATTGCAGAGTTAATTTATTCTCACAAATTTGGTCACGCTGAAAAGGCAGTACTCCGCCACGTTTGACCCGTCATTAGTCAGTTGTCAGTGTCGCATCACTCAGCGGCAGCGGCAGAGGTACCGTAGAGCAGATGAGTTTGACTTTCGCTAAATCTGAATACCTATTTGTATTGTGTCCTTGATCTCTCCGAGGGGCTCGTGGGTAATTACCAACCATGTGAATTATACGGTTTGCAAAGTTAAGCTGCACTTGCCGTGGTCAGTCTGTGGATGGGTGACCATTCGTTACACATCGAGACCCCTCCGTGGCTTGGAGAGCACGTTAAATAATCAGTCTCGGATGTCATACGAATACCTATGACAGTCGTTACGGGTAGTTTGAAGCTCGAAAGTCTGATAACTTGTTAGGATATCGGCATTGCCCAGCAACTGGGTTGCGGAGGTCTGATGGCTCCGTGTAAAATCCCGTAACGACTGTCATAGATATTCGTATGACACCAGAGACCGACTATTAAACGTGCTCTCTGAGGCGCGGAGGGGTCTCGATGTGTAACGAACGGTCACCTATCCACAGACTGACCGCGGCAAGCGCGGCTTAATATCGCAAACCTTATGATCCGCGCGGTTGGTACAAAAACCTCCCTTAAGCGCCCTTCACACAGCAGATCCGTTTTAACGGATCCGTCGGTACTGGATGTGTTGTTCACATCTGTACCGACGGATCAGTTAAACAAATGGCAGCTGCGTCCTATTTGGTAGACAGGATACGATAAACATAATGGATCCAGTATTTTTTACTGGATTCGGAATACTGTCGTGTATGTGAAATCGCTCATTCAACTACAGGCGCCATCACCAAAATAAAAACGGATACGCTAAAACGGATTTTGTAAATAGTTTCTGTGTGTACCAGCTGTAAGGGGGTGAAATGATCCGCGGGGGTGAAAAAAAGCAAAAGACAGTTACTATATACTTCAGGTCCAGTTGAAAACCAGCGTCAGGCACTAGTTCAGCATTTTTGCTGAACTGGGCCTTTTTGGCGCAGCCGTGAGGCACACTTTCCTACAATTTTTTTTTCTACTTTATGTTGCGTGTGCCTTTTAGTCTGTACTAAATAAATGTATTTTCTTTCTTTTCTTTCTATATAGTTAAGTAAACAAAGGATCCATAGTTGTAGCAAGTCATCAGTTAAAGCCTAACGGCAGTATATTTGAGGCTACGACAATGTCTACCGTTATCTTAACGATAGTTAGGAAGATGGATGGTGTTAACACATTAATGTTACTCACATAGCCCGCTATATATCTTTCAATCTATTATCATGAGTTTGGAGTCAACACATAACTTGCTACATTGTCGCAGTAAGCGCGACTGCTGATCGTGAGGTCCTGGGTACGATCCCCAGGTCGGGCAAAGTGTTATTGGGTTTTTCCATATGGAATTCCTCAATAGCTGCCTGGAGTTTGGATTTGTACCCGGTTGATAGGCTCACTCCCTTTTACATGGGACTTAACCATAACGGCGAAATGAGGGTGTTACTATACATCTCTGCCCAACCCTTCGGAGAATACAGATTTGATGTTATGTTATTGTCACCGTGTCGTTATGTTTTTTATTACCTTGAACTGTTAGTGTACTGCAGTCGAAACATGATAGCCTAGCGGTTGAACGGTTTCCATCCATGTAGGAGTATCTGAGTTCGCCAGACTTTTCGAATTCATGTGCAGATCAGAATTTGATTAAAAATTGCGTGGTAAAGAACAACATCGTGAGGAAACCTGCACACCTGAAAAGCTCCAAAAGTCCTCGATAGTGTGTGTAGTCCGTCAACTCGCAGTAGGTCAGCATGGTGGACTACTGACCGGTTCCTATAAACAAAAATGAATCGTTTTGCTTACCAAGGCTAGCCTTTTTTATTGCAAACTGGGCATATAAATATAAAATACATGCAACAGAATCTTGTAGGGGTGAATCTATCATTACAGTTATAGCTAATATCAGTATGTCAGGATTGGAAGCATGGTAAATAAAGTAAATTAAACCAACATAGACTCTCCACCACTGAGAGTACTTTTAATTGGGTTAGTGATTAGTTACAGAAGTTAGTTCACTATATAACACAGCATAATCATTTACACAAGATCAGAAAATAAGGACAAGCTAGTCAGATATAAAAAGTCAGACTTCTTCGGCTGTTCGACATGGAATCCTTTGCTCCGCCAAATGATCACTGTTTTTATAACTTCGGGTACGTTGATTCATCTTGACGGTTACCCTCCTATGTCCACATTGTTCAGTGTTACCAGCTACCGATAACATAAATAGACTCATAAGCTAATTGTACCTGTGATAGCTACTTCCATATGGGAGGGTCTACTATGCAAAGCTACGAATTATGAAAAACTGTTTCTGTTATGTAAAATACTTCCTGTTCATGAAACGGTTAAGTACTTGGTGGTTCTTGGACAATTTTACAATGATAAATATAAAATAAAAAATACTTACAATACAAGATGTGTTATGGTGCGTCCAGACCTGACGAACGCGCCGCGAACGCGCCGCTCGCGGGCCGCTCGCGAGCTGTGCGCGTGCATTTCATGTTCGTACAAAAGGTCGCGCGCCGTACGCACGCCGCTCGCGCGCAGCTCGCGAGCGGCTCGTGAGCGGCTCGCGAGCGGCTCGCGAGCGGCGCATTCGCGGTGCGTTCGTCAGGTCTGGACGCACCATTAGGGAACAGAAAGTGGTCCGTCAACCAATTAATAATTATTATGGTAAAAGAACCAACAAGTATTTGATCCCCTACGTTATATAATAATAATGACTGGCTTAGACAAATAAATAATAAAACAAGTAAACAAACATTAAAATATAACTTAAACAATATGTTACTTACCGGGTATGGCATGTATATTTAATAATTATATTAAAAAGTACAGATATTCACTGCATTATAAATGATATTAGATTCGATAAACTGCATTATATACATATAGCTAATAAGTAAAACCTTCCATGTAACTGATACCAAATGTTGATTGAGCGCTATTCCCACCGACAATCTGTCACACAGTTTGGTGGGTTTAATTTCCTTGTAAAATGTGTTTATATCAATAAATGTTTTAATTATTATATTATAACATTATTGGTAAAGGTATAAGAGTCAATTTTGACCTATACCGCTCCGTAAATTATAGGAATCGGCCACTTAAACCCTGTGTCATTCATATGTGATAATAGTCACTATCCAGGCTATTCATCTTATATTAAAATATCCTATATTGTCTTATACAAGGTTAGTCGGAAAGGGGGTACTAAGCCGAAAGGGTGTTAAAGTACCTATAATAATGGATAACTTTTGTTCTACAACTTTCCCCAAAAGTCAATAGTTCAAGAGAAATAGCTGTTCAAAGATTTCATAAAAAATACGCTAAATTCTATCTATCCTCAGCTATGATCAGATGTGTTTATATTTTACGTCATATTTGGGGTCACGGATTAGAAACTCCATTTTTGGAATTCATAACTAAAGCAGGGATGAAGAATTTTTGAAAAAACGAATTTCCAATGGATTTTTTTTTATCGAATTTTGAAATTTTAACACTTTCTTTAAAACAATCATGAGTAACATTATGTGGCCCGCGGCTTAGTACCCCCTTTTCGACTAACCTTGTATTTGACCCGCAGCTAAAACTATTTTTACCTAAATATATTTTCTTCTAAATTCGTCTATAGATTCGTCTCATCGTTTCGCAGTAGAATAAGTACATTATTCCTCGAAGACTTTTTTAGTGAGAGCCATTATTTATCCAATGTATTTGCCGACGCTACGTGTAAGTGGTTGCCTCTAACATAAACATGTTTATTTATTGACTGTACCGAATTGTAGTGGTGTCTCACTACTGGTTAGTTTTTATTTTATTTTACTTTCTTTTGGGTTTTGCGATTAAATAAATAAGTGACTAGTTTTATTAATAGTAGCGATAGTTGATCGTTTAGTCTATGGTGTTAGAATAGTTTTTAAAGTTTTGATGTCTGGATAGTTGATCGTTTAGTTTAGGGCAGGGGTGACCAACCAGTCTGCCGGGGTTGCAGTGCATGCTTTTGCGAATCCCGCGACCCCAGCCGATCGGTCAGGAGAAGGAACACCGTTGGTTTTTAGCCGGTAAGAGTCCGGCAGACCCCCTCGCCTTCCCCGGGCGAGGGACATCCATGAGGATTTTCTAACGAAAAAAAAAGGGGTTGCCAACCAGTCGATCGCGGCTCTTCATCCAGTCGATCATGGCAAGGCAAAGAAAAATATAAGTTGAATGAAGAGGTACTGATTATGGAATTGGTAGATCGCACAGAGTCTACTCAATAAACAGTAGATCTTGGGTCGAATCAAGTTGACCACCCCTGGTCTAGGGTGTTTGAATAGTTCTTACAATATTTATTTATTTAAATAAATGGGTAAAAAGCAGTGATAGCCTAGTGGTGTGACCGCCGGACTGCCAAGTCATAGGTCTCGAGTCAAACCCAAGGCACGCACCTCTAACTTTTCGGATTCATGTGCGTATTGTATAATTATCACTTGCTTAAAAACGGTGAAGGAAAACATCGTGAGGAAACGGGCATGCCTGAGAGATATTTCTCGACGGCATGTGAAGCCAAGTCAGAGGCCCATGGGCGGCATAAACTCTGACACCAGGTTAGTCACTAACCACACGAAAAGAAAAAGAAGAATAAATGGGTACCGATAATTACCTACTCTCAAATTACGGTAAACTGCATTTCTGCATAGACGTGTTTCGTCGTTGGAGAAATTATCAAGTGGGTTCCACAGAATTCTAAATACTTAATAAGAGAATATCTAGATATATAGTTGTTCCGGGTCTCGGCGTTTTTGCGTGTGAAGATTTGTGTCTGTAAATGCACCCACTATACAGGAGAAATCCTAGTGTGGGGCAAAGCTTATATTAACAAAAAAAAAAGAACTATGATTGGATTTTATTGTCTTCTTCCTCCTAGCTTTTCCCCAATTATTTTGGGATCAGCTTCCAGTTTAATCAGATGCGGACGAATACCAGTATTTGACACTGGGCCTGCCATCAGACCTTTGCAACCCAGTAACTGGGGAAAGCCGATATCCTAAGGTTAGACCGATTGTCATGACGGGCTTCTGACTACCCGTAACGACTGCCATAGGTATTCGTATGACACCCGGGACCGACGGTTTAACGACTGTCGTAAAAAGCTACAATAATGTTCTAACTCAATGTCCTAAACATGTCCTCCAAATAGTAGAAGGACAACCAAACCCATAAAAGACATTCTTATTTACTTATTATGTCGACAGTTATTTATAAGAATAACCCTAATTTGCTATACATAAAATATTTTATGGGGCTAGTTCAACTTTTGTGAGAGCTTGCCAATTTTTTACAATATAATCTGACCTTCACAAGAATTGTTGGAAGTTTTATGCTATAAAACCTATTTACTTGTGACCTCTGTAAAACATGGGTGACTTTGTCATTTAATGGAGATAAACTTAGATAAGTTATGTTTTTTAACCGACTTCCAAAAAGGAGGAGGTTATTAACCGACTTCCAAAGAGGAGGAGGTTACTAAGTTCGTCTGTATGTATGTTTTTTTTTTGTGTATGTTCATCGATATTTTCGCCAATTGTGAACCGATTTTAATGATTATTTTTTTAATGGATAGGGTATACTTCGAAGTTGGTCCCATTTAAATTTGGTGAAGATCTGATGAAGAACTTCGGAGATAAACAATGGAACTCTTCAATGACGAACAGTACGCATATTGTGATGATGTGATTATGTTACGAGCAGCGTCTTTAGTAGGTCCAACCAAGTTTTAATTAAGGCCACTAAAATTATTTTTGTATAATTTCCTAATGCTTTGTTGAAATTAGATAGGCAACTAACTGCTCGTTGATACAGCGGATCCGTTTTAATGAATCCGTTTTTAATGGATCCGTCGGTACTGTATGTGTTGTTGACATCTGTACCGACGGATCAGTTAAACAAATGGCAGCTGCGTCGCATCTGGCAGGTAGGATACGATAAAAATAACGGATCGTGTGTAAACGCGCCCATACTTCTTCATACATCTTCATGTACGGATCCGTTTTTAATACTGTTCCGTCATCCAGTTTTTGATAACAAAACGGAACATGTAAAAATGTCGGACCAGTAATTTTTACTGGATTCGGAATACTGTCGTGTATGTGAACTCCTTCATAAAACTACAGGCGCCATCACCAAAATAAAAACGGGTCCGCTAAAACATGTCCTGTAAACAGTTTTTGTGTGAAATAGCAGTAACACTTCAATACTATATAATAACTCAAATCAGGAACTTCTTGTTATAAATCAAATAATATTGATTAATTGGTCCCGGTTATATGTAGTACCTATGACAGTCGTTACGGGTATTCAGAAGCCCGAAAGTTTGACAACCGGTCTAACCTTAGGATATCGACATTGCCCAGCTGGGTTGCGGAGTTCTGATGGTAGTCGCTCCGTGTAAAATACTGATATTCAGCCGCATCTGTTTAGACTGGAAGCTGACCCCAACATAGTTGGGAAAAGGCTAGGCAGAACACACACATTACTGTAGCTTTTTTCTATCCAAATCCACCCTAAGCTGAGCCTCTGTATAGGCTCAACTCAATACAGCCTATCGCAGTCCAGTGCCGAACCTAGGCCTCTCCAAAGTTCCGCCAAAACACACGGTCCTCCTTCTTCCGCACCCAGGCAATCGGCAATACCGATATCCTAAGGTTAGACCGGTCGTCAGACTTTCAGGCTTCTGACTACCCGTAACGACTGTCATAGGTATTCGTATGACATCCGGGGCCGATTATTTAACGTACTCTCCGAGGCACGGAAGGGTCTCACTTTCACTTCTCACTTTGCCCGACCTGGGGATCGAACCCAGGACCCCATTCTCAGCAGTCGCGCTTGCAACTACTAAACCAACATCACTTATTTTAATAACTCAGAAATACGTTGGAAGTCGTAGAAAATATTTATACCTACGTTACCCAAACAAGGTCATCTAATTAAGGGGCCAGTCACTCGACCCAAAGAGGTCTTAATTAAAAAACATTAATAATAGCGTTGTTCTGCTGACCGTGTGACGTATAATACGTATGGTGTATGTAAAACCTCTTTATTTTGTAGGGGTCATTAGACAGCTTGGCGATTGAATAAGGAGCAGAATAAAAAATAAAAATAAAAATTTAACTTCAACTGCCTCATTGGTCTAGCGGGGGCAAGTGCGACTGCTGATCGTGAGGTCCAGGGTCGAGCAAAGTTTTATTCAGTTTTTCCGTGTAGAATTCCTCAGTAGTAGCCCTGAGTTTTGGATTTGTGACGGCATGTGTTCAACCGCTAGTCTATCACTGTTTTTTTAACCAATTGCATCTAAATAAAGTTAACACAAAAAAAACAAGATAAAATAATATTAAAATAAACATTATTCAATTGCGTCTGGATAAAGTTAATATTATTCAATAATGGTTGGATAATGTTCGAACTTTGTAATAATAACGAACAACATCCAAAGGCCTTGGATATAACTAGGTTTAATGTCGTAGGGTAATCGGAAAAATCGGATCTTTGCGATAATCCTAAGACGATTGCAAAGGACCGGATATTTGGAATCTAAGGGAGTGTATACAAAACTACGAATCGGCGCGATGCGAATTCGCAACGCAGAAAACTGCGACGCAAATTGCTGCGATGCGATTTCGTGCGGCAAGGCGTCTTCCTTCAAAGGTTCGGATGACCAATATCCGACGATTGTCGACTGTATTTAACGTATTTTATACTAGGTAGAATAAATTTGCGTAAAAAGATTAGCGCACTGCTCAATATAATAAAATAAAATAAATAATTCTCTCTATTTACAGGATCATTGTCAAAATCCCAGTTTGTTTAGGAGGATTAGAAACATGAACGCTGATTGACTAATCTAAGAGTCGATTTATATCATCTTTATTCTGGTTGGTCAGAACATGGCTCTTCACGAAGATCTTTAGACATAGAAAAGTGATAACGATCATATCAATCAGCGCTCATAACGTGAGCGGTATTCTCAACTTACATTATGTCGCTTAAGTTTTAACACCGCATAACTCAAAATAGTTAACTTTTTAGGACACCAAAAAATAGTTGTTTTTCTACTTATCATATAATTGTTTTTAATCTACAATATTCTATTTTATTTTGGTTTTTTCGACAGAGCACTTTCGCGACACGATCTAGTATGGAACTCACCTGACTTACATGCTGTTTTAGCCGTTTACATAGCTTGATAGAAAAAATATTAAATACGCGGTGGATTTTGTTTTTGAAATAACGCGTTGCTATTGGATCTAACCATTGATTGTGATTGGTCAAACGACGCGTTTTTCGATTCCCTATCGAATGACGTGCATAACTCAAAATACTATTTTTCGAGTTACGCGGTGTTAGCGACGATAAGATAAGCCGGATTTTTGAAATAATCGTGAAAATTGGTCGGATGATTACGAAAATCTATCTTAGATTCCAAATATCCGGTCCTTTGCAATCGTCTTAGGATTATCGCAAAGATCCGATTTTTTCGATTATCCTGCGACATATACAAGGTTAGCCAGTAAGGGGGTACAGTCACGTGTAATAATATATATACACATAGCGAACTTAAAAAGGTAATTTCTTTAAGAGAATAGATTGTAATTAAGAACAATTCGAAACCATAATTCGTATGTATTTGTAGAAACTAATATGTGTGTAATATTTCGTAATTCTAATAGATATTTTAGAAGGAATTCGCTTTTGAATTTCTCTATGTGTATACATATTATTACACGTGACTGTACTAAGCCGAAAGGGTGTTAAAGTACCCATAATAATGGATAACTTTTGTTCTGCAACTTTCCCCAAAAGTCATTAGTTTATGAGAAATAGCTGTTCAAAGATTTCATAAAAAATACACTAAATTCTATCTATCCTCAGCTATGATCAGCTGTGTTTACATTTTAGGTCATATTTGGAGTCAAGAATTAGAAGCTCCATTTTCTGAATTCGTAACTAAAGCAGGGATGAAGAATTTTTGAAGAACCTAAAATAAAAATCATTTTGCATGTCTTTTTTGTCAAATTTTTAAATTTTAACACTTTCTTTAAAACAATCATCAGTGATACATTAAGTGGCGCGCGGCTTAGTACCCCCTTTCCAACTAACCTTGTATACAGTAACAGGGTGTCCTGCGTAAGCGACGAATACGACAAACGCGATCAAGACAACGGCATTCCCTACTAGCGGCCTACGTAGCGAGACGCGACGTAACGCATATTTGTTCCACGACGTGTCGCGTCGCGTCGCACCGCGTCGCGTATGTCGCTTACGCAGGACACCCCGTTAGGGAACGTACCCATACTACGTGACCCGTTTTTTACAATTGTTTACCCCCCTCCCCCCCTTGGTGACCATCCGTAGTGTATGCCAATACCCCCCCCCCCCCCCTACCCTCTAGTTTTCACGTAGTAATTCATAAATATGGTTTTAAATCATATTTTGCAAACAAAAAGCTTAAAAAAATTATTTGACTCGTATGTGCGACAGTGTTGCCACCTGTGAGTTCAAAAAGCGCTAAACTCTGCGCGCCATATGTGAATATAGCTCGAAAAAACTCGAGATTTCCCTAGAGGATATTGACTACGTGACGAAAACCTAAGACCCCCCCGCCCCTGTGACCAAGCGTGGTATTTTGAAGACCCCCCCTCCCCCCCTGAACGGGTCACGTAGTATGGGTACGTTCCCTTATCTTTGTTCATCTACCTAGCATTAACCGTAACATATTATACACTTATTACCATACCGTTGTTATGAATAATTAACGTTATTTCATTAAGTACGCAAAAAGTTGTTCGTGACAAATTGCTTAACTTTCTAAGAAATTTAATTAATTCTCGACTGAGCATTTCGTTCATAAACGCAACTTTTAAAGTAAATAACGTTTGTTTAAGTTATTTTATGATAGAATGCAACATAACATAACGTCACGCCTGTATTCCCCGAAGGGTTGGGCAGAGGTGTATAGTAACACCCTCATTTCGCCATTATGTTTAAGTCCCATGTAATAGGGGGCGAGCGTATTGGCATCAACCGGGCACAAATCCAAAGTCTGCTACTGAGAAATTCCTAATGGAAAAACTCAGTAACACTTTGCCCAAACTGGGGATGGAACCCAAGACCTCACGATCAGCAGTCGCGTTTGCCACCACCAGACCAACGAGGCAATCTTCAGATAGACTATAATCCTGCGTTTAAATTGTTTCAAACGCTTCTTCTTCTTCCTGCCCTTATCCCACACTAGGTGGGGTCGGCACAACATGTAATTCGTAAATCCACGTTGTTAAAGGTTTTGGCTTATTGTTTTATGACCGGCCGCCTGCCTGACATCAACCCTCCTTGGGAATACTCGTTGCGCTATCGCGCGGATGACCCAATAGACTTGCTGATATTACGCACTGGGTCCCAAAATGACATGCTTGTCAGTCTTATTGCCGACAACTAAGCAGACTATGTTCTTCTTGGTGGAGTATACTTGAAGTTCCTCGACCCACTCATTCAGTTTTGCTTGGGACTTTGGTTCTGACACATCGTAAACTAATATAGCACCGTGAGCGTCTCTGTAAAAACTTGATGTCAATGTTCTGTATCTATGTGTATATGTTTGTGAATGTTGTACTTAATTCAACAACTGTGACAACTATTATATAACCTTCCTTTGTTTAATTTACAGGTAAGCAGACGTTGGAGTAATGACTGTTAACTTCAGGTAAATTAGATTAGATTAAGCGCGTTAACTGTCTATTAAGAAAATTAATGCAAATTGTGAAACGAGAAGTCACTTAACCGTTAAGGCTATGACTGGCGATTGATCTTGGTAGAGGTAGATTTAACTAAATTAAGAGTGGTTAACAATAATCTATAGGTACTAATATTATAAAGCTGAAGAGTTTGTTTGTTTGTTTGTTTGAACGCGCTAATCTCAGGAACTACTGGTTGGAATTGAAAAATTATTTTTGTGTTGGATAGTCCATTTATCGAGAAAAATTATAGGCTATATAACATCACGCTACAACCAATAGGAGCGGAGCATAAATGAAAAATGTTGCAAAAACGGGAAAAATGTCCACCCGTGCGAAGCCGGGACGGGCCGCTAGTAATTTATACGGGGTGTAAACGAAATTATGTAATTCCTTCAAACCTCGTGATGTACTGCTGACATAGATTTACTCTGCACGGGATACATTTGGATTCAATAAAAAAAATCATAACATTCTTAACGTGAGGCATTTTAGCGCCCCGAGTTAAATGAACGCGCGGCGAGCGATAGCCGCGCAATTTGCTCGGGGCGTTAAAATGCCTCACTTTAAGAACACATGTTTACTTTTTGTAATTTCTTTTTTATTTAATCCAAACGTAACCCTTGTAGGGTCAATCTATGTCAGCAGTACATCAGGAAGTTTGAAGGAATTATATTATATTACATGGTTTTGTTTTCACCCTGTATCAATTATTAATAAAATTAATTATGTCATAATATCAGCAAGCACATTGGGTCACCCGCGCGACGGAGCAACGAGTATTCCTAATAAGGGTTGATGTCAGGCAGGCGGCCGGTCATAAAACAATAAGCCAAAACCTCTAACAACATGGATTTACGAAATACATGTTGTGCCGACCCCACCTAGTGTGGGATAAGGGCAGGAAGAAGAAGACATAAAGCCAGCCTCGTAGATAACAATCCTGGTACAAGAAACGACCCATATACTGGCCAGCGGATCAGCATAATCCAATCAGTGTATTGGTCAACGCTGTTGTTGGTAACCATGGTAACGTATAAGCCCGGCTTAAAAGCAAGCCTTACCCAAGAAGCCCGACAAAGTTCTCTCCCTTAAAGAATAAAGCTTAATTATAATTATTTATTAAAGGACTCATGTACACCTGTCCCTTAAAACTTGGGACAGAAAGGGGCCAACTCATTAACAGTGTCGTTTGACTTTTAGAGTTTTTAAGGAAAAAAATATATAATTCGCACAAAAACACTCCGATGGAGCAGAATTGTTTTTCAACAAACTTTTGTTGAAAAATGGGTTTAGGGAGACTTTTAGGGTTCAGTAATGAAGCGAAAACATCTTTAATTGAAAGAATATTATATTTCAAGGCATCCCTTTGTCTTCTTCTTCTTTTCGTGTGGTTAGTGACTAACCTGTTGCTAGAGTTTATGCCGCCCTCTGACCTTGGCTTCACATGCCGTCGAGAAATATCTCTCAGGCATGCCGGTTTCCTCTCCACCGTTTTCAAGCAAGTGATAATTATACAATACGCACATGAATCTGAAAAGTCAGAGGTGCGTGCCTTGGGTTCGCACTTGAGATCTATGACTTGGCAGTCCGACGGTCACACCACTAGGCTATCACTGCTATAATCCGTGTGGGTAAATCCGGCGTAAACCTAGCTTTAACAACGAAAGACTACAATTCGTCATTCCCAGCTACAATCAGAGTTATACACTAATGTAAAGTCATGGACGTGAACAGTGTTAAAGTCAAGCTTGGTATTTGGGATACAGTGGGACAAGAGCGATACAGAACATTGACATCAAGTTTTTACAGAGACGCTCACGGTGCTATATTAGTTAACGATGTGTCAGAACCAAAGTCCCTAGCAAAACTGAATGAGTGGGTCGAGGAACTTCAAGTATACTCCACGAAGTAGAACATAGTCTGCTTAGTTGTCGGCAATAAGATTGACAAGCATATCATTTTGGGACCTAGTGCATAATATCGGCAAGCACATTGGGTCGACGAGTATTCTCAAGGAGGGTTGACGTCAGGCAGGCGGCCGGTCATAAAACAATAAGTCAAAACCTTTTTCAAGCAAGTGATAATTATACAATGCGCACATGAATCCGAAAAGTCAGACGTGCGTGCTTTGGGTTCGAACTCGAGACCTATAACTTGGCAGTGCGACGGTCACACCACTAGGCTATCACTGCTACTTTATCCCCTTGTTTGACTGTATAAGATGCAAATAAAAAAAGAGCTAATAACAACCATATTTGGTGAATCATATTTCATTTCATACCTATTCCTTAACATTCCGTACCTCGGAGAGCACGTTAAACAGTCGGTCCCGGGTGTCATACGAATACCTATGACAGTCGTTACGGGAAATCAGAAGCCCGAAAGTATGATAACCGGTCTGACCTTAAGATATCGGCATTGACCTATAAGTGTGCTGCGCAGGTCTGATGGCAGTCGCTCCGTGTAAAATACCAGTATTCAGCCACACCTGGTTAGACTGGAAGCTGACCACGACATAGTTGGGAAAACGCTAGGACGAACAATTTCAAGTAGACTGCATATCTAGTCATAACTGTAAACTATGCAACTGCCAGTTTTTTTTTTTATTTGGAATGGGTTTGCTCTTGACTCTAGTCTAGGTCAGAGGAGACAGAGACAAAGTCTACGATGGAGTGAGCTTACCCAGAAGAACCCTGTTAAGTCTAAATTTGAAGAGATTCAGGTTGAATGCGTTCGGGAACATAGACGCAGGTAGTGAGTTCCACTCTTTTGCAGTGCGCATTAAATGCAACTAGAGGCAGTTAAGATGCTGTCAGTATAACTACGAGACAACTGCGGACTGGATCTGAAGTCCATTTGCAGTTATGATTATGAGACGAAATATGATTCACCAAATATGACGGTCTCTAAGCTGTGCAACAGGTATGGATAATTCTCATTCCAGATATTGGAACCGTGCCCAAAAAATTGCAATATGTTCGCCCTCTAATAACCCGACACCAATGTTGGAACTGTTCTGCCTAGCTTTTTCCAACTATGTTCGGGTCAGCTTCCAGTCTAACCAGATCATCATCATTTTTCTGTCCTTATCCCACACTAGGTGGGGTCGGCACAACATGTATTTCGTAAATCCATGTTGTTAGAGGTTTTGGGTTATTGTTTTATGACCGGCCGCCTGCCTGACGTCAACCCTCCTTCCTCAGTCTAACCAGATGTGGCTGATCAATTTATTTATCCTCATATTATCCAAAAGACTGCCTTGTTGTTCTAGTGGTCGCAAGCGAGACTGCCGAGCATAGGGTCCTGGGTTCGATGCCCAGGTCGGACAAAGTGATATTGGGTTTTTCCATTAGGAATATTTCAGTAGCAGCCCGGAGTCTGGATTTGTGCCCGGTTAATGGCAATAGGCTCGCCCCCTATTACATGGGACGTAAACATAACTGGCGGAACGAGGGTGTTACTAAAACACCTCTGCCTAACCCTTCGGGGAAGACAAGGTGTGATGATATATTATCCAAAACGTATCCTACACATACAAGGGATGGTGGCTGGTTCATTTCAAGCCAGACACAAAACACATTTAAAATGTAATTTTCTATTTCTATTTTATTTTACAAACAATTCAAATCAAATCTGAATCAAAAAAAAATATTTCACATAGACCAATACAAGTGCTTATGAAAAGTCGAATCTAGATGCACGGTTCCAATTAGTCGTTTCCTTTGGAGAAGAGCCGGCAAGAAACTCCATGGTTACTCTTTTAAAAATAATATCTTTAACAATTTCAGTGGGTAGTACAATGATTTAGGATAGTGAGAGAACAATGAAGTCCTGACCACAGACCAATGAGTAATGAAATACTAAAAGACTTGAGTACAAAAAAATTACAAAAATAAATAAAAAAACAATATGAATAATAGTAATTTACAAATTTATAATTAACTAGCTGTGCCCGCAACTTCGTATGCGTAGAAGTCGTAGAACAACATTACTTGCTTAACTGAAATTATTATTATGTAGGTATAGATTAGGTGGGTTTCTTAAAATCTTTCTTTATTCTAACAACTATGAAAAAATACATAAAAAAACGGAAACCTCACATAGCTTCGGGTGCTCTATGTTTTTACCAACGGTTTAGGCTGAGTAGATGTTTAGTTGTTAGATTTGAAAATTAGGATTTTTACTAAACGAAATATGTTGTATTTCTATCAGTAGTCAGGTCCATTATAATAAGGTTTCCCTGTGAACAATGTTAGCAGTAGAAACACCAGGGATGTATGCATGTGGCTGGAGAGGCGTCATGGCGCCCTCAGCTTCCGGCTGAAACAATTAACCCTCATCTATGACGCTTTAAACGAAAAAGCTAAAAACTTAAAAGCTAAATGGGGCAACAGGTTTTTGCACACCCAACTCGCACTTGCCTGTTTCAAAAAACTCGAGACACAAACGAAAACAGAAAGATGCACAGATAAAAGTTTTTCAAAGCTATACACTCCCATTGGTCGTTTATTCGTAGAGTTGTGCTGATCCAGGGAATTTATAAAGGGACAAACACTTGAATGGTAGACTGCGCGGCGGACTGAATAATTACCGACTGTTGCTGAAATTGGGGCTTTAGGCGTATTAGGGTACGAGCACACTACGGGCCGCGTATTCGCGTAGTCAGCCTTTTGTTTCTGATAACAAGTACTGATTTTATTTGATAAATATAACATGAAGCCTGTATTCCCCGAAGGGTAGGGCAGAGGTATAAGTAACACCATCTTTTCGCCGTTATTTTTAGTTCCATGTAATAGGGGGCGCACCTATTGCCATGTACCAGGCACAAATACAAACTCCGTGCTGCTACTGAGGAATTCCACATGGAAAAACACAATAAGACTGCCCAACCTGGGAATTGAACCCAGGACCTCACGGTGGCAAGCGCGACTGCTGGCGCTTGCCACCACTAGACCATCAAGGCAGTTCAGTTTATTTGATAAAATAATCTTAAGCTTGGATTTTATTTGTTCGTTTCATCATTTGTGATTATTTTTTCTTCATTTCTGACGGCATGAACTGTATTTTCCATGACTGACTGTCTTCTGATTTGCTTATATGAAGTCATTCCATGACCGAGTATGCGAGACAAGTGTGATAAGGTGTAACTGTTTTTGGTAGGAAGTACACTAATGGATATTCATATTCACGCCTGGGTTAGTAATTTCTTCAAGAATATTCAATCAAAAACTAAAAGTAAATGGTAAACTCCAAGAATAGGATACCTACAGCTTGAAACTCGATTGTAGTGAATGTCTTTTAAAAGCATAATTAAACATAATTAGGCCATTACTGTCCCACTGCTGGGCACGGGCCTCTTCACAGAATGATAAAAAAAAGTTTAAAAATCTAACGATCTAATAAGCATTCACACAATATAATGCATTGTATAATGTAATTCCTCTATCATCCAACACAACATTAATTACACAGAAATGACAATTCCATTATTCAAAACTTTTGCGTACCGTTTCAAATAGTGTGATCGGACCTTTATACAGTCTACAATTTAGCAAACGACATCATTGTAACCACGGTTATTTACTGTCAAAACGCTACGAAGCCATTTGGGAATTCTAAAATTGAATTAAACTGTCATTTTAGACAAAATGGCGTCCGTACAACGATTATGGGAACGATTTTGACCGTTATTGTGTGGGTTGGAATCTTCTTCTTTTCGTGCGGTTAGTGACTAACCTGGTGTTAGAGTTTATGCCGCCTATGGGCCTCTGACTTGGCTTCACATCGTCGAGAAATATCTCTCAGGCATGCCGGTTTCCTCACAATGTTTTCTTTCACCGTTTTTAAGCAAGTGATAATTATACAATACGCACATGAATCTGAAAAGTCAGAGGTGCGTGCCTTGGGTTCGAACTCGAGACCTATGAATTGGCAGTCCGACGGTCACACCACTAGGTAATCACTGCTATACTTACATACTAGACGCGCTGTTTAGAAGAACAACATGGTATTAATGAGTTGTGGTTCCGGAACCACAGTGTCATGGAACTTGACATCTGTCTAGCGGTAGTTTGAACCTTATTGCGTCAATGCATTTGGCACATGTTGCCTATACGAGATAGCGCGTCTATTTATTTAAACGTCGCTGTTTCAACATAAGCAGTGATAGCCTTAGCGGTTGAACGCTTGCCTTTCAGGAGGGTCTGAGTTCGATCCCGGCCCGTACCTCAAAATTTTCAAATTCATTTGCGGATCAAATTTGATTACTTATCACTTGCGTTAACGGTAAAGGAGAAACATCGTAAGGAAACCTGCACACCTGAGAGGGCTTCATAAAGTGCTTGGTGGTGTGTGTAGTTTACAAACCCGCACCAGGCCAGCGTGGTGGACTGAGGCCTAAACCCTTCTCATTCTGAGAAGAGACCCGTGGCTTATGTATGTTTCAACATAAACTATGTGTACAAAAATTTTCTATTAATTATTAATAGCAAATTTTAGCCACAACTAACTATTAATTAATCTGAATCCAAAACATTATTTAACAGATTGTAGTCCAAATCAACTTAAAAGCAAAAACTTAACCTCAAAATGAATAAAAACATCGGAGCCCATTCATAACCCGACCTAAAGATAAATAGTGGTCATTGCGAGCTTGTCGGAGACAAAGTCTTGGAGTCCACAGGCTTCGATGGCTTAGTATCTCGGCCTCAGGCCCTTTTTGGGCTTATCACCGTCGCTCTAATATGAATGGATGGTAAGTAATAGTTTTGAGACATATGGGCGGTTTGTTTGGGTAGCAAATTGTTATGTGTGGGTTGTATTGTGTTTGTAAATGTGGGTGTCTTGGGAGAGTTCAATAAATACATGTTTGCACCGGGAGGATAAACAGTTGTGTATTCTGGTCCACCGTTAATTATTTTAATACGTAAGATGACTTTGATAACGTATGTATTAAAATTAAAAGAGTTTTTAATGAAGTTACGTTTAAAAAAATAAGTAGTAGGTAATATTTTATTACAGTAGAAAACTTTAAAAAATACTGTTATTCATTTTGATCCCGTGATTATAAGTTCTTTTTTTAAATATATCAGTATAATAAAAAAGAAACACTATTAAAAATATTTATTTCTAGAGTCACATTTGACATAAAAACGTTGGGATGAACAGTTGAAGATAGATGAGATGGTCTTATGAAGTGGCAGGTTATAAACCCAGGGGGTGAATATTCGAAATTTTTTAACATTATTTTAACAAATCATTCTTCTCCCGGGTTGTTAACGTTATAGTATTGTCAGATTGTTTTTATTCTTGTCTTATTGCTTGACGGCAGCGGTATAGTTTGAGTTTTCATTATCATAATTATACCTAGTATTAAACATCTGCATTCTTAACTTTGGGATGATGCTAATGACATTCTCAATTTTTGTTAATATTTTTCGAAGAATGGCCCCAGGGCTTATTTTTTGAGAGTAATTACTATAGCGTGTGATTCAAAGCAGAGTTTATTAATTAACTAGCGACCCGCCCCGGCTTCGCTCGGGTGCAATGTAGATACTAATGTGGGGCATATAAACATTCCTCTTGAATCACTCTATCTATTAAAAAAACCGCATCAAAATCCGTTGCGTAGTTTTAAAGATCTAAGCATACATAGGGACAGACAGACAGCGGGACCGACTTTGTTTTATACTATATAAAGATACCAAACGTCTGCCTTGAAGGGTAAACTGTGGGTAGTGCACCCTTATTTCGCTGATGTAAGTGTTAATTCCTATGTTAGAAAGGACCAGTATTGCCATTTACACAATCCTGAATTCCAAGCTGTTACTTACTCGTAAAATTTCCTCACAGAAAAACCCATAACCCTGACCAAACAACGAAGTGAACCTAGGACCTCAGGCTCTGCAGCCACACCTACCATCACTAGACCAATAAGTTAGATCTCATCTATTTTTTTAAACAGATCTCAAACGGCAGTTTTTTTTTCTTTTCTAGACACTCTTCAGATCTCGCCAATAACTGCCCAGTTACGTAGAAATGGTTCGCATGGTGTAAAAAACAACAAAAAATAAAAAAAACTTAAAAATAATGAGTTTTTTTAAGTCAAAACACACACTGTTTTTTAGGTTCAGTCAATATTGGAAAACTTGATATTTTTTCTTGATAATTATCTGTCATCGCCGTGGCAACCGAATATCAGTTTGATATTTAATTTTTTTTTTATTTCTTATTATAAATCGCCGTTTATTTCTATTGTAAACGATGTCGAATAGTGTGTAGTATCGAGTACGAAAAGTTTCAAGTTTTCAAGATAAGCATATCATTTTGGGACCCAGTGCGTGCAAGCACATTGGGTCACCCGCGCGACAGCGCAACGAGTATTCCCAAGGAGGGTTGATGTCAGGCAGGCGGCCGGTCATAAAACAATAAGCCAAAACCTCTAACTACATGGATTTATGAAATACATGTTGTGCCGACCCCACCTAGTGTGGGGTAAGGGCAGGAGGAAGAAGAAGAGTCAATATTGGAAAACCTTTACGAACAAAACGCCAGAAAAAGCTTAAGATAAAACTACCCACCGCAGTCATTTATATTCGATTCAATAATATTTTCACAACTTATCTTTGCTATCTTATTTTTTCATTACAATGCTCGACGAATTATGTGGCAGTGTGTATCGCAAGTATTAATTTACGGACACGAATTTCAACTTTGTTTGTTAGACAGATAGAGTTGATTTTCCTTTGGTAAGAAAACAAAATGTTACTCGTAGAAGACATTCGTTTTTATTTACTTTATTTTCGAGGATAATCTAGTTGGTGATCATTTTGTTTGCCTCTACTGGGATAGTTTCTATTGGTTAACGCTATTTGTTGGATATTCTGTGATTCTGTGTGGAACCTTTATAAGTGTTTTTTAGGGTTCCGTACCCAAAGGGTAAAACGGGACCCTATTACTAAGACTCCGCTCTCCGTCCGCCCGTCCGTCCGTCTGTCACCAGGCTGTATCTCGTGAACCGTGATAGTTAGATAGTTGAAATGTTCACAGATGATGTATTTCTATTACCGCTATAACAACAAATACTAAAAAACAGAATAAAATAAATATTTAAGGGGGCTCCAATACAACAGACATGATTTTTTTGCCGTTTTTGTAGATAATGGTTCGGAACCCTTCGTGCGCGAGTCCAACTCGCACTTGGCCGGTTTTTTTCTTTCATCTTGGTTTGTCTTCTCTGTCTGTAAAGGTAAAGGAAGACGAGGGAATTAATAATAATAAGCGAACATCTTATTTTTATTTTTTGTTTTTTGTCGCTCCACGTGAAAACTCCGTCGTTGGTCTAGTGGTGGCAAGCGTGACTGCTGATCATGATGTCTTGGGTTCGATCGCTAGGTCGGGCAAAGTGGTATTTGGTTTTTCCGTGGGGAATTCCTCAGTTGCGGCCCAGAGTTTGGATTTGTGCCCGATTGATGGCAATAGGGTCGCTCCCTGTTACATGGTATTTAAACTTAAGGGTGGTACTATACACTTTGCTACTCTCTATATCTTTACGTTGACGCAATAAACACAAAACAGATAGGTACAGAAGTCAATCACATGTATGTACTTCACTTTTCATACCTACGCTCGGCGATCGCTCTATCTATATATCTATCTCTCTCAAGCGCATGGCACTCGCGCTCGCACTCTAGTCCCAAACAGTCCGAAATATCGTGTCCGTGAGCAGTGTCTATGTGTGCGTTGCTTGAGCGCACTTGTATGTAGATTGACTTCTGTACCTATCTATTTTGTGGAATAAGTGCGAGAGGCGCCAAAATAAGCGACTTCCATTGATTGTTTCACGCTTGGAACGCCAGGCTATACACGTTATGAGCACAACCCTCAACTCCACGCTAATAATTCATCATACTTTTATGACGGCTATTGGCGTTGGCTGCCCGAGCAAATTTTCGTTTTACGTCTATTACCGTCGATGACGTTCAAAAGGTTAATCAACTTTGCTGATGCGACGTCCATCCAACGGCTCGCATCGCATCGGACCGGAACGGATTTTCTAATCAATAAACGATACTAAATCGTGTACACAGTATTTAAAGTCTATATTACCAAGCCGCGCACAGCAGCATGACCGCGGGCCTCTTCCGCGACACGCGATCGTAGCCGAAAGTGTGCTGCGACGCGCGATCGGCTCCGTTCGCATATCGTCGTATCCGATCAAATCCTTTCAAAAATTAGAACACATCAACACGATAGGAATGAAACTATTTGACTAGGCGCAGTAACGAATACGTTCGCAAGCGACGGTACGGAGCCGATCGTATGCGTTGATATCCTGACGGACGCGTTCGGCTGTCGCCGCATCCGTTCGTATCCTTTCCGATCCGATGCGATGTGAGCCCTTTGGTGGAAATCATCCCTTAGTTGTGGTGTACTATACCTATATGTAGTACCTATAGGTACCTATTACCTTCTATAAGAACAAAGGAAACCCTTATAAGTTACAACATAATATCTTCGATTTTATCACTTAATTCAATGAATAGGTATTGTGTGGTGTTCATGTTGAAATAGCTTTGTTTTCGAGTTGAATTAACTGAAACTAGAACAATAGTAATAATATGTGGAGTTTGGGGTTGAAATAATATAAGTTAATAATTAACTAAAGCCTATCAGATAATAATAATGATACATTTTGCCTGTTTTGTTTCTTTGCGCGATAAAATCCAGAACGAGGTTATCGCCGAAGAACCAAAGTCACCGACATAGCTGTCAGGGTTCGCAAGTTGAAGTGGCAATGGGCAGACCACATCGCTCGAAGGACCGATATAATCGATGGGGAAGAAAGTTTCTTGAGTGGCGACCACGAATCGGAAAGCGCAGCGTAGGTAGGCCTCCCACACGGTGGACCGACGACATTGTGAAAGTCGCGGGCAACCGATGGATGCAAATGGCGGATTGTCGTTCGATGTGGTGGCTTAAGGGGGAGGCCTTTGTTCAGCAGTGGACGTCTTCAGGCTGATAATTTGTGTCATTATTGCCCGTGGCATCACTATGGTCCTATCTGAAAACCAGCGTTGCGACATTTTGTTTTTTTTTTAAATGTCGCAGCATTATGCTGAGATAGGAGCCCTTTTTGGCCTCGTGCAAGTAGTATAAATTCTTATCCTTTCTTTTTTTTTTGTAAATATTGTTTTTGTTTCTGTAACTGCCTGTGTGAGTCCAAAATAAATAATTTTCTTTCTTTCTTTCTTTCTATGATGACGTTTTGCCTTCCATGTTTTATTTTTTGCATGTTTTTAAACCGTAGGTCCAGTAGGCTTAGCACGTATGATGTCACGTTAGTAGGTAATGTAATCGTAACGTAATGTGAGTGAGTTTTGAATTGAAAATTTTCATTTTGTACAGTTGGGGAATGAAAATATTATCTTAAGGTCTTTTTTTGCTTGCACAGTGCAAGAAACAACCTATTTTACCGACTACGTATTCCCATCATTATAGAAATGAAAATACAAATATTTTTTGACAGGATATTATAAATTATAATGGTGATTTGATGAAAACACTAGTAATGTCAATTTATTTAATCATCGAATTGATTGATGTAATGGTTTTTACAACAAAACTCCTTAAGTCAAATCAAAGACACTACTACGTCATATGGAAGCAAAAGGCAATTTTGATCTTTGCTACCAAATAATTAAACATAATATTCCATGCATTAGTCTGTTCCGTTCAACAGTTTGAAAAGGTAACATGTGCCCGCGATGTAGGAAAGGATAGATAGATAGATATACTTTATTGCACACAAAAAGAAATAAAACAGAAGGAATATAATTAGGAAAATTAGAAATGGCGGTCTTATCGCTTAAAGCAATTTCTTCTAGACAACCATTGGATGGAAAGAATTGTTAAGAAAAATATAAAGGGCAGTTTGTAGCGTACAAATATGTAACCTACTAAAAATCAGGAATTAACTAAATAATAAGTATAAATACATACTATAACACAAATAATTATATAATAACATTATAATTACAATACAATGAATTTGAAAACTGACGGATCTATTTATTCCCCTACTGTACCTTTAGTTTTCGGGTCTCGGGTTTCCCTTGCCCGGTAGCAGTACAAAAACCGCAGGGCTATCAATTTTCTCGACGGCCCGAGCTTTGGAGCTCGTGGTCTGCTTGCCTTTGCGTAAATATAGGTATATAACGTCATAGAGGTACTTAAAATTGTATTCAGTAACATAGACATAACATAGCTGGTAGAGGTGTATAGTAACACCCTCATTTCGCCGTTATGTTTAAGTCCCATGTAATAGGTGGCGAGGCTATTGCCATCAACCGAGCACGAATCCAAACTCCGCGGGCTACTACTGAAGAATTCGACACGGAAGAACATTGCCTGACCTGGGGATCGAACCTAGGACCTTGTGATCAGCAGTCGCGCTTGCCACCACTAGACTAACGATTCAGTTAACAGAAGAACGAACATAGGTAGTTGAAACAAATAATAAAACACGTTTGTTTTCATACAAATCTAAAATATTAATAATTTGAATAGGTTTTTGCGATCTATTTCCGTCCCACCCCTCCCGCAAACCTTCCCAATTGAGCGCGAAAGAGACACCTGCATCTCAGACTGATTTCTCCTGTGCAATGTTAGCGAAATCGTACTTTCGTACTTCCCTGTTTCCTTCTTCAAATCTGGACCGATTTTAATCTTTTTTTCTGTAATAATTTAAGAAAGACTTTGGTTATGTCTGTATGTTTTTCTTTTATTTTTTATATTCGTCAAATTTGTTTGCCAGATGTTTGAAAACGGTGGCAAAACTGGTCGATTTTTGTAAAATTTAAACGTTTCTATTTCTTTTATTTAATAATTAATTTAACAAAAAATAGGGACATAGCGGTGGTAGATATATATCGTATGGGAAAAAATATTTGCTCTAGTGACATTATCTAAGGAGGAAACTGAGGAATACGTTTGTATGGACTAAATGCCGACCGCAATTCCTCTTAATCCAACACTTCACTTAAGCCCGAGAGCTGCTAAAAATACTTTCAACTAAGAGCTCTGCTTACTACCACACAATATATTTTATAGGATGTGGATATATAAGTAAAATCCTCGTTAATGCCGCAACTCCTTCATTAAACTTACATTGTGTTAAAATTCCGGTGAGTGCACTTACTGGGAACCAGCTTAGGAAATTTATAAAATTACTTGCAACTTACGTTTCTGCGAAGCTTTTCATTATATCGGGTGTAGAAAAATAAGTATTTTCGATTCAAAATTCGCTTACATTAGCGATTCGTTTACGATACCATACGTCAAACGTCCGTGCTAGGCCTACTGTGGTAGCAGCATAAAAAGTAGGAGCATTGCTCCTACTGGTGGCACGCAAAATAGGTCAACTTGCGTTATGAATGATTAATGATTTTTATTTCTGTAAATAAAATTGTTACAGACACTTCTACAATTCAATGTAATGTTTTTTTAAGAGTAGATGGCGTGCATTTCCTATCTGGCTAGCTCTGAGAAGAAAAGCCGAAACAAAATCAGAGTTCAAGTACTCTTTTAAAGTCCAGACATTGTGGTATAAAAACTATGCGAGTGTAACAATGTAGGGCAACGTCTGGAATGGCCTTTTGAGGAAAGTGCCATAGCAGGTTTGAGTGACCTGTCCTAACTGACGGCATGCATGCATCACCCATCGTGTAGCTCTAACCTTATTTTATCTACATAACATAACATCACGCCTGTATTCCCCGAAGGTATCGGCAGAGGTGTTTCAGTACACCCTCGTTTTGCCAGTTATGTTTAAGTCCCATGTAATAGGGGACAAGCCTATTTCCATCAACCGGGTACAAATTCAAACTCCGAGCTGCTACTGAGGAATGCCATACTGAAAAACCCAATAACACTGCCTGACTAGGGGATCGAACCAAAGAGCCCGCGATCAGCAGTCGCGCTTGTCACCACTAGATCAACGAGACAGTATTATCTAGTCAACTCTACTGGGTGTAAAAATACCCTTACCCGGCGTCATGGGGGTGGAAAATGTTACGCGGACGCGGGGGTGGGTCATTATGACCCGATATTTAAACTTAAGATATTTCAATGTTTTTAAAACAAATTACTATTTTTTTAAGGTAATGGCTTTATTGTTTTATGGTTTACTAAAAGAAACAAGAATTTGTATTACATAACATTTTAATTAAACCTTTAAACCTATAAAAATAAAAACACGTAAAAATCAACAAAAGTGGCGTTCCTTAGCCTAATCTCACATTTCTTAGCATTAATTGACCGTATTTAATTTTTTAGCACTTTTATAAACTTAGTTAAGTTTATAAAAGTGAGACAGACAATTTAGAAAAAAAAACAATAAAAATCCAGTCACATGATCTTCTCTGTCGTTTTCTTTCCTCTCTATCCATTTTTTTCGATCTACCGACAAAATGTAAATACGTTAATAACAAAAAACGATAATTCAAGCATAAATTGCAAAAAATAGCACCAAAAGGAATGACAAAACATAAAAACCATCTATGGAGAAAAGGGCGCAAAATTGTTACATCGAGTACGGGGTGGGTCATATTTACCCTTTTTTAACTTTGGGCACACGTAGTTCCATGCAGGATCGCCGTACAACTGTTTCTTTGTCAATAACGCTTGGCGCAACTCATAAACTCCAGCTACTGAGAGAAGCTGTAACGTCGCTTGCGTAGTTACGAATCTGTAAGCTAACAAAAACGTCTCGGGTCATTTGGACCCAACCCCCATGACGCCGGGTTAACGAAGCCGAAGTCTACGCATACTGTACATAAAACTAAGTAACATACAGCAAAAATAATTGCTGGGAAACGACTTTTATTTTTTGGGATTAAAAAATAGCTTTTAATTGCAATGGAAACGCGCGCGCAGTAGACTGTGCCTACATTTTAAAAATGTTGATAATATTTGTATAGAAGAATGTTTAGTAATACCTAACATTTAAAAGTAGTTTTCGTGAAAAACGTTCAAAAATATCGTGACTTTGACCTTTAATAACTCCATAACCAGTCGGTTACCAGGTATGACCCTATACCAAAAAATCTTCGTAATGATGGGAAGAATACGTGGCTCTCGGTTTCGTTAAGGGTATTTTTACACCCAATATATCTGTGGTCTACTTTTAATTGTACCGAATTAACAAATTATCATATCGGCACACGATTTTGACACCAAAAGTTCGTAGGTACATACTCAAAAGTCTACCAACTCTAAATGTGAAATGATACAGCCCTAAGCTAACTTTAATCCCATACAAATTGGGCGCAGTTTAAAAATAGCGCCCTCTGTCACTTAACAGATAGGTTAAGAAGTTTTATTTCATACAACATTCGAAAGTATCATACACACATTATTCAACAGCAGTGATAGCCTAGTGGTGTGACCGTCGAACTACCAAGTCATAGGTCTCGAGTCAAAACCAAGGCACGCACCTCTGACTTTTCGGATTCATGTGCGTATTGTATAATTATCACTTGCTTAAAAACGGTGAAGGAAAACATCGTGAGGAAACCGGCATGCCTGAGAGATATTTCTCGACGGCATGTGACGCTAAGTCAGAGGCCCATGGGCAGCATAAACTCTGACACCAGGTTAGTCGCTAACCACACGAAAAGAAGAAGAAGATACATGCACATTTAAAATCACAGATATAAATAATGGACTGCCTCGTTAGTCTAGTGGTGGCAAGCGCAACTGCTGATCGTGAGGTCTTGGGTTCTATCCCCAGATCGGGCAAAGTGTTATAGGGTTTTTCCGCGTGGAGTTCTTCAGTAGTAGCCCAGAATTTTGTGCCCGGTTAATGGCAATAGGCTCGCCCTCTATTACATGGGACTTAAACATAACGGCGAAACGAGGGTGTTAAGGATGATTTCCACCAAACAGCTTGCATCGGATCGGAACGGATTTTACAATCTTTAAACGATATTAAATCGTGTACACAGTATTTAAAGTCTATATATTACAAAGCCGCGCACAGCAGCTTGACCGCGGACGTCTTCCGCGACACGCGATCGTAGCCGAAAGTATGCTGCGACGAGCGGTCGGCTCCGTTCGCCTGTCGTCGTATCCAATCGGATCCTTTCAAAAATTAGTACACGTCAACTCGGTAGGAATTAAACTATTTGACTAGGCGCAGAAACGGATACGTTCGCAAGCGACGGTACGGAGCCGATCGTATGCGTCGACATCCTAACGGACGCGTTCGGCTGTCCCCGCATCTGTTCGTGTCCTTTCCGATCCGATGCGATGCGAGCCGTTTGGTGAAAATCATCCCTTACTATACACCTCTGCACAACCCCTTTTACCCGTTAATGTATCCCTTTTACCCGTTAATGTATCCAACCTTATTTATTTTAGGTATGGTAGGATACAACGAGCTAAGGGTTAGGAGGGATCTTGCACTCGCCTCGTATATATTTAAGTTATTGAGAGGGAAGGTGCATAATGCAGTTATTTTAGGGCTGGTGAGTATGTGCGTTCCGGACAGGTACGTGTGGCGACGACGGCAGCCGCCACTGCTAGTGGAACCGCGCGCTCGGACCAACCTTCTAAGGGAGGCGCCCCTGACGCGTGCACTCCGTACGCTCAACCTCATAGCGAGTGAGACGGACTTATTCTGTTGTTCTCTGAGTGAATTCACAAGGAATGCATTATTTATAATAAGTTATAGATTGTCAAAAATCAATAATTAGGTAATAGATTGTAGTATAATTTACGTTAGGATAAGCGCATTTACCGCATTGGGTTATATCCTGTAAGGGTTAATGTAAGTGGAGAATAAATAAATAAATAAATAAAACCCTTCGGGGAATACAGGCGTGATGTGATGTTATATAAATAATGGAATCAGGCGCTAATTTACGTTTGAGGAGCTCGTGGCTAATTACCAACAGCGGGGATCATACGATTTGCGAAGTTAAGCTGCGCTTGCCGCAGTCAGTTCTGGGTGACCGTTCGTTACACATCGAGTCTCCTCCGTGCCTCGGAGAACACGTTAAACCTTCGGTCTCGGGTGTCATACGAATACCTATGACAGTCCTGCTAAATTTTTAAATTACTACAATATTATTCATATTACTTTTTTTTAAATTTTATTTTTGTTTGTTAGTTTTTGTACTCAAGTCTTTTAGTACTATATTACTCATTGGTCTGTGGTCAGGACCTCATTGTTCTCTCACTATCCTAAATCATTGTACTGTATCCACTGAAATTGTTAAAGGTATTGTTTTTAAAAGAGTAACCATGGAGTTTCTTGCCGGCTCTTCTCCATAGGAAACAACTAATTGGAACCGTGCACCTAAATTCGACGTTTCATAAGCACCTGTATTGGTTTATGTGAAATAAAAATTTTAGATTTTGATTTTTGAGTCGTTACTAGTCAGAAGCCCGAAAATCTGACAACTGGTCTTACCTTAGGATACCGGCATTGCCCTGTAACTGGGTTGCGGAGGTGTGATGGCAGTCGCTCCGTGGAAAATACTGGTATTCAGCCGCATCTGGTTAGACTGGACGCTGACCCCAATATAGTTGGGAAAAGGTTAGGCAGAATATAGAACCGGGGTTGCGGTGCATGCTTATGCGAATTCCGCGACCCCGGCCGAACTGTCAGGAGGAGGGAACACCGTTGGTTTTTAGCCGGTAAGGGTCCGGCAGGCCCCCTCACCTTCCCCGGGCGAGGGAAATCCATGAGGATTTTCCAAAGAAAAAAAAAAAAAGAAAAGGCAGAACATAGAAAGATGATGGCTCATTCTTCTCTTAGAACACCTACAACGAAGGGACGGCAAGAGATGGCTTATTCTTAGGAAAAAACAATAAGGCGTAATGGACCTTTTGTATGTTTTTTTATTCGTGTACTGATCCCCAAAGTAATTACGTCAGCAAATTACGCGGGGTCCGTATAATTTCATTTATTTAGCTCGTCTGTCTGTCCGTGGTTATTATATCATTTCGTGGCCGCATCATTTTTGGATTAACAAATATGCAAGTAGATACCTACTCTGTATTTTGTAGTCGAATAATTGGCCATCTTTGCAAGAAAAAAATAACTTCTGAAATCCTTTGAATGAAGAATTCTTATTAGAGGTTTGGTTTATTCGAAATTTTTGACAAAAATGTTGGTTCTTACTAGACCTTAAATAAATTAAGCCTAGTGTCCTAACCAACTGCTACCCGTCGCACCTAATTATAGCCGGCTAAACCTAGGTGTAACCGCATTACGGCTTTTTTTTCAATTGGACTGCTTGTATATCGTCTTGTGGACCGTTTCTACTAAACGGGGCAGTTATTGGCGAGACCTGAAGGGTCTCCACCCAATGGGAACGAGTAAAATACTTAACCTAAGCTAACTACTACTACTAACATCATGACTACTAGCAACAACAACACTAAGAGCGAACACTAATGGGACTCGGACCTCGGCTTGGGGCGTTGCTGGCGGGATGACTGGGAGGGACACAGCTTGATGAGGGCTGAATTATCGGTGTGACTGAGGAGTCAAAAGAGACGACTGTCTCCACGGCGGCGGGTAAGCAAGGTGGATCCAGCACTCTACGGTTTTTTCCGTAACATTATTATATAGGTACTATCTGCGTGTCAAATTTTGATATCGCGATGCAGAATTCTGTGACGTCATATTTGAGAGTTGTCATTATTGTCGCTGTAGTCTGCTACACAATCATCGTGCTAAGTATTTCACTTGTGGCGTGATAGATTTCGCCACACATTCATTTAGCCGAAATACGTCCACTGCTGGACATAGGCCTCCCCCACGCATCGCCACGTCGAACGGTCCTGTGCTACTCGCATTAAGCGTATTCCCGCGACCTTTACCAGGTCATCGGTGCTTCTTGTGGGGGGGAGGGGTCTACCCACGCCGCGTCTTCCAGTACGCGGTCGCCACTCCAGAACCTTCTAGGCTACTGAATCATCTTTAAAAAAGCCATAAAAAATTAAAAATAACAAGGAAATGAAAAACACAATTTTGTATACATTTTTAAATTCTAAATTCAATATTGTCACTTGAAACTTGAAAACGAATACAAGAGTTTTTGAGACCAAAGAATAAAAGATGGGATCGAATGACGCTCAGACAATTATATACTTTAATTTGTATGCTACAGAGTCTAAATTTGAAAAGATGTTAGATTAATATTTCTCGTTTAGCGGTAGTTTTTTTTTTGCTTTTTATTTGTGTTGTGTCTTTCTTTTATTATAGACCTTAAAAAAGTTCAAGGTAACAAAGTAATAATATTACTTGGCATTAAATTTGATTTTGGGAGAGACCTATATCCGGTATTGGTAACTTTTGTTCTACTACTTTCCCCAAAACTCGATAGTTTAAGAGAAATAGCTTTTCGAAGATTTCGTAAAAAATATGCGAAAATCTATCTGTCCATAGCTATGATCAGTTGTGTTTAAAAAACTAAAATAAAAATCTTTTTGCATTTTAAAATTTATCGAATTTTGAAATTTTAACACTTGCTTTAAAATAGTCATCAGTGATACTTTAAGAGGCCCGCGGCTTAGTACCCCCTTTCCGACTAACCTTGTATACAGGGTGTAAATGAAATCATGTAATTCCTTCAAACCTCGTGATGTACTTCTGACATAGATATTAAGCATGCACGGGATACGTTTGGATTCTTTTTTTTTTTACAAAGTAAACATGTGTTCTTAACGTGAGGCATTTTAGCGCCCCGAGTGAATAGCACGGCTGTCGCTCGCGGCGCGGTCATTTAACTCGCTAAAATTTCTCACTTTATGAACACAATGTTTAGATTATTGTATATTTTTTATTGAATCCATAGGTATCCCGTGCAGGGTTAATCTATGTCAGCAGTACCTACATCACGAGGTTTGAAGGAATTACATGATTTCGTTTACACCCTGTATACTATTTGCGTGTCAAATCTTAATATCGCGATGCAGAATACGGGCTGCTACTGAGGGCTACAACACAGAAAAACCCAATAACTCTTTGCCTGACCTGGGGATCGAACCCAAGACCTCACGATCAGCAGTCGCGCTTGCCAACGAGGCAGTCGCATTTCTTATTCATTCATTTCTTACAATCAAATATTCACAAAAATTGCATGTGTGGCCACGAAGTAAGCGTAATCTTTAGTCCATTCAACCTTGCGAGCGCGCGAGGCTTGTAAATACGTTTCAAAATTGACTATGCCTTATTTGTATGCACCGCGGCCGGGCAATTTCACCTGCGGTCACTGGCTCGCGGTTAACGGTCGGGTGTGCACTGCCTTTATGTAAAATTTACGTTTCACACTTGTAATATTACACTGGGATTACGTGTCGTGTGTTATTACATACATTCATCATAATTATGATAACCTTGTGATGTGGCTGTCGGATTGCCAAGTCATAGGTCTCGAGATTGAACCCAAAGCACTTTTGACTTTTCGGATTCATGTGCGTATTGTAAAATTCACTTGCTTAAAAACGGTGAAGGAAAACATCGTGAGGAAACCTAAAAAATATTTCTCGACGGCATGTGAAGCCAAGTCAGAGGCCCATGGGCAGGATAAATTCTGACACCAACAATACGAAAAGAAGAAGATAATATGAAGGAACTTTTGGATTTGGAAGTAATATTTGTATGTAGGTGTATTTTTCCGGATTCGGGAATAAGGTAGTTGACAATTTTTTTTATATTGTCCGATACTTTTACAAAAAACATAGCCAACAATGAAAAAATCAATGAAATATGCAATAAAATGCGCAAATTATAAGCGATTTAGAATGGTTAACTAGATAGAGACGGCACTATTGAACGACGACGTCATACTTCAACAATTTCATAGTAACTTGACATTTCTTCGCACAATGTCCGTTTCGTGCGACAAGAACAGAAAATGCGCCATTCAAAAACTTGAAAAACTTGTATCTCCTCCATTTTTAGATTGTTTTTTTGTTTATTTTTTCAACGATAATTTTCTTTTTATACCTTTTACGATATAATGTTAAATTCTTCCTAATTTTTTAAAGTAGTCTACTATAGTCCGCGCGGAACTAGTTGGCCGCGCCTTAGGTATGTGAGCGGCAGGAGGGGGGTGCGGTACAATAGACGCGCTCTGTCAGTTTGTTTTGTCTTGTGTACCGCGCCCCCCTCCTGCCGCTCACATACCTAAGACGCGGCCAACTAGTTCCGCGCGGACTATAAATTGACCTTTAAAGTCAGTCGTCGTCCAAGAACAAAAAACAAATGAATCATGTTTCTTTGGGCTTTCGTTTTCACAGCTGTTGATCTAGGACCATGATAGGTAGTACAAATCTTCGGGTCCTTGTTATATAAAGAAGCTTATTATCAAGAGCATGGATCTCTGAGAGTTTGTTTCGGCTTTTCTTCTCAGATCTAGTCAGACAGGAAATGCCGGCGCCATCCAGTCTTAAAAAAATATTATATTGACTTGTAAAAGTGTCTGTAACAGATCTATTTAGGGCAATAAACATCATTTATTATAACATAAAATCACGCCTGTATTCCCCGAAAGGTTGGGCAGAGGTGTATAGTTACACCCTCATTTCGCCGTTATGTTTAAGTCCCATGCAACAGGGGGCGAGCCTATTGCCATCAACCGGGCACAAATTAAAACTCCGGGCTGATACTGAGGAATTCCAGACGGAAAAACCCAAAACACTTTGCCAGACCTGGGGTTCTAACCCAAGACCTCAGAATCAGCAGTTGCGCTTGCCACCACAAGACCAACAAAGCAGTTATGCATTTATCATGACTAGTTTCTACGCCTCAATCTTTTTCAATACTCGAAAACCATACGTCTTCTTTTTTTCTTTTTTTTTTTTCGAAAAAAAAACGTTGCCTCACACTAGGATTTCTCCTGTATCGTGGGTGCGTTTACATACACAAATCTTCACATGCACAAACATCCAGACCCGGAACAACTATCTGTAGGCCATACAAATATTTGTTCCGTGCGGGAATCGAACCCACGACCCGTAGCGCACAAGCCGATCGCTCAGCCACTGCACCAAACGTGTCGTCTGTATTAGCAGTGTATAGATGCCTGTCATATTAGCACCTAAATATCAACTCCTTGACATGTACCTTTTGTAGACCGCAGCAAAAAAAATTTTACCAAGAAATATAGCCTGAAAAACGACACTGGCAAAAGAATGGACGAAATCGACCGAGGAAAGTAATTGCAGTTTGTTGATACCAAACCAAGAATGTTCATCCTTATGATATAATATATTGGTTGCCTTTAAGACACCCACGACAGGAGAGGTGGGTGTCTATTTTTATAATATTATTGTATATTCGGGAACTTCACAGTTATTGTTAACAAACCAAGAGTTCTACAGCTCATTATTATGACATAATACATCTGGTTGCCCTTAAGACACCCACGAGGGGAAATGTGGGTGTCTATTCTTAAAATATTCTTGTATAGTCAGGAACTGCAAGCTTATCCACTCAATAAATCCTTTGAAAATAAAAGACTGATTTATTCTTAACCAGTCTTTATGTTTGTTAGATAATATCTATGTGAAATGAACCAGTACACGCCACCCCTTGAGGCGGGTATCCCACGGCTTACGTCACGATCACGACACGACTAGTAGATGTGGTGACGATTTCGACCGCCATATAGCGTAGCCGATCGGGAACGCCGAATTACATAAACATAACATCACGCCTTGTCCTCCCCAAAGGGTAAGGCAGAGATATTTTAGTACACCCTCGCTTCGCCGGCTATGTTTAAGTCCCATGTAATAGGGTGTATTGCCATTAACCGGACAACCATCCAGACTCGGGGCTGCTACTGAGAAATTCCTAATGGAAAAACCCAATACCACTGCCCGACCTGGGGTTCGAACCCAGGACCCCGGGCTCAGCAGTCGTACTTACAACCACTAGACCAAGAAGGCCGAATTACATCTTCTTTATCTTTACATTGTATAAAACTAAGTCGCTCGCGCTGTCTGTACGCTTATATCTTTTAAACTACGCAACGGATTTCGATGCAGTTCTCAGCAATAGATAGAGTGATTTTAGAGGAAGGTTTATATGGCCCACATTAGTATCTACATTGCACCCGTGCGAAGCCGGGGCGGGTTGCTAGTTTGTAAATGAAAAGAAAAATCTTTTTTAAGTTTTTTTTCAGGTTAAATGCTCTAAGGGTTAAATACAATATGATCTCAGTCAAACGTCCGCCATGCTTGTATTGGCGCCTGACTATTTTGATCACATTTGAAAAGTGATTAAACACAGTCAGGGGTGTTGCTACGGCCGGGCGGCCGCATCAGTCGTATCAATGATACGGGGCCCCGGGCTACAGGGGCGCCGACGTGTGTAAACAAAAATTCGTAAAATGTTATCCATCCATGTATCCTCTCAACCGGCGTGCGTGTCTGACAAGATGTATGAATGTGGATGAAGTGAAAGGAGTACCTATGTAGAGATCGTAGCATGTGGTGTTCTATAGTTTCTGCCTACCTCCATGGGAAAAAGGCGTGAGTTTATGTATGTATGTTATCCATAATCTCACTCAACCTCGTAGGCCGTACGCCAAACTAAACTCTTAAACGCTTAACTCAGCACACCCGTCACTCCATACAACCATGACCCAAGGTTTTTTGTTTGGGATTTGACGCAGTCGTGTCAAAGTATTTATTTCAATTAGGCACATAAAAAAAGGCACTTTTGAACGTTAAAAACTACAAAAAAAAAGAATTGATTCTAGTCGCCCCTTCCAAAAGGTTATTTCGTATGGACATGAATGGGCAAGAAACTCCACCGTTACTCTTTTAAAATGTCTTACAATATTTTGTATAGGCACATTAACTATAAAATTATATGTGAAGAGGATGCACCTAGATTAAAATTACTATACCTCAATAGGGCTTCTCCATTTGGGCTTCGCCACAGTCGGGTAGAGGAGCTTCCCTGCAAATTTTGATACAGGGCCCGTCTAGGGTAAGCTAGGCCACTGCACACAGTCACAATGTCGTCATGGATTACGATATCGAAACATGATAACGATATATATGCCATACGGGATGTAAACGAAATCTTATAATTCCTTCAAAGCTCTTGATGTACTGCTGACATAGATTAACCCTGCAAGTACTATCAGATTCAATAAAAAAAAAATTACAAGAAGTAAATATGTGTTCTTAACGTGAGACATTTTAACGCTCCGAGTTAAATGACCGTGCTGCGAGCGACAGCCGCGCAATGCGCTCGGGGCGCTAAAATGCCTCACGTTAAGTACACGTGTTTACTTCTTGTATTTTTTTTATTGATTCCAAGACTATCCCGTGCAGGGTTAATCTATGTCAGCAGTACATCACGAGGTTTGAAGGAATTACATGATTTCGTTTACACCCTGTAGATTGTTGTATTTTTTTTATTATTTTTTTTTACCTTTTTTGTGTTTGGGTTACCAGGTTATTATACAATAGTAAAAAGTATTTAATTATAAGAAATAATATATTTTTAATTTTTAAGTATGCGTGTGCGTCCTCTTGGGCGGAAAAATAAATGCCTTTTCTTTCTTATATGGCGCTCGGAGTCGTCACGATTCGTCGTGTCGTGTCGTGAACCGTGATAAAACAGACTAACTGTTAGGTGGTATAGTGACCTGAATTTAGTAAATTACGTATTCTAGCTTCGCAGTCGGGTCAGCGTGTGACTGTCAATGAAATTTTGAGAGCCTATCGCCTTTTTTACGGTAGGCGGGTAGTGTTACCGTAAAACCTGGCAACTTTGCCCAAAAAATCAGAGTATTTTTGCATTAGTTGAGTTATTTCCGAAAACGTTAATGTATTTCATATTATTTTTGTACCACACAATACTATATGTTCATATCTCGATATTTATTATTGAAAATATCCAGAAAAATGAATTTGTGTGTGTAAAAACACAATTATAATTGTTGGGCAAAGAATCACAGGTTTTTGGCAACTTTGCCAACTTGTAATATTTCAGATACTATAAACCGTATCATTATTTTAAAAATGGCTGAATATAAATACAGGGCCATAAAGTATAGTATCAAATTATGAGATGAATGAACATATTCGTTGTCCTTCAAAATTGAGTGGGCAAAGTCAAAAAGCCTCCTAGTACATTTTTCTTACCATAATGGTCAATGTCTAAGGGCTGTCATCATTGAATAAATGCTACATTTAAATACTTAATGATAAAGTTTTTGATGTGGAATATTTCTATTGAGATAATCATAAATTCAATAAGTATGTAATGGATACAAAATGAAGATATACGGTATATTGCCAGTTAAGTTATATTGCTACGATATATTACTAACTTTAAGGTAGCCAAAAGACAAAATATGTGACTAAACATCTACACAATATGTCGGAAGACAGTCACCAGTTGCAGATACTGTTCGAACTAACAAATTCGATGAATGCCTATTTATAAATAGTTCTACACATGTATTGCTGGGAATTGTTTCATTAAATATGTAACATCAGGTTTCTTTTCTTCCAATTTGCTAAAAACTAGCGTTTTCTAGTCCAACTTGGTCATTGGACAACCTTATTCATCAGAAGCCACCAAAACATTTACAAGTTTTTCTCTTTTAGCGTTCTATTAGTTTGTGCATAGGTACCTCTTAAAATTATAATAAATTTAAAAATTACAGGTGACAACCCTACGGAAAAAAAATTGATGGGCAATGTCGTCAACCATGCTCAAAAAACATGCATGTGACTTTGCCCATCAATATATTTTACAATTTTATGAGATGTTTTGTATGAAATACCAGTCTATATTATTCATTTCATACATATTAACGGTGGCAAAAAAATTAATTACCTACTGTCTCTGCAACTATCACTTTTTGATAAAGTTTTTTGACTGGTTTTTGCCCGCTAAAAACAATACCAACTTTTAAAGGTTCCTGACAGCCAACGGAAGTAACATAGGTGACATTACGTCACTTGGTATTGTCAGAAAAATAATCAATTTTCTACCACAGGTAAAAGAATACTCCTAACTATAGACAAATTTGCTATGCATCAAATTTTAAAAAAAATGCACAGCTGGGCAAAGTCATACCTCAAGGGCAAAGTTGCCAGGTTTTACGGTAATTGGAGGTGGAAAAAAGAGCGAAATTCTGGGTATTCATCCGTAAAAATAGCTTCCAATCTAAAAATGTAACCTATTTTCTATTACAACTCAAATTTGATAGAATACCACTTAAAAAATTAGGAAAGATTTAATATTATATCAAAATAAAACCGGCCAAGTGCGAGTCGGACTCGCGCACGAAGGGTTTCGTACTATAAAAACGAGCAAAAAATCACGTTTGTTGTATGGGAGCCTCCTTAAATATTTATTTTATTCTGTTTTTTAGTATTTGTTGTTATAGCGGCAACAGAAATACATCATCTGTGAAAATGTAAATTGTCTAACTATTACGGTTTATGAGATATAGCCTGGTGACAGATGGACGGAGAGCGGAGTCTTAGTAATAAGGTCCCGTTTTACCCTTTGGGTACGGTATCCTAATAAAAATAGAAGAGTTTTTTTTAAGTTTTTGAATAGTGCATTTTATTTATTTATTTATACTTTCGCACAAAAAATTTTTTTATACAGAGGCGGACTTAATGCCTTAGGCATTTTCTATTTCTTTTCTGTCTTTGTCGCACGAAATGGACATTATACGGAGTAATGTCGTTACTATAAAGTTTTTGAAGTATGACGTCATCGTTCAATAGGACGGTCTCTGTCTAGTTAACAATTTAAATCACTTATAACTTGGGCATTTAGATATGTTACAAAATTAACTCTAAGAATTATGTGAAGTTACTCGGTATCGGAATTAGAACAACTTTTGTAGAACAACTTGTCGAAATTTGCGTATTTTTTTATTACTTTCCATACAAATCAAATAAAATAATTTTCTAATTTAAGTAATAAAATAAATACGCAAATTCCGAAAAATTGTTCTACAAAACTTGTTCAATTTACGATATTTTTAACAGCCTGTATAAATATCATCATGGTTTTTTTCATCGTGTATATTGTCTATGTTTTTTTATAAAAGTTATGAGACCATAAATACCTAAATAAAAAAATTGTCAATTACCCTATTCCTTCCATTTCCTTCCTTCGGGTTGTTGTTTTCCAATTTTCCTGACATTATGCTCGCATTTTGCTCACAAAACTTAATTTCCTCGCCGCCATCACGAAATGCTTCGATTATTGCGCAGTTTTAAATTGAAACTGTCGTACAATAGAAATAGTGTTACCTCGTAGTGTGGCGGGCCACGAAACAAGAGGGCTCTTGTGGATATCTTACGTAAATGTCTTAGAAATTCGTTTCAGCTATTGTAAGGTAATATTTCTTGGAATTCTATGAATAAAGGACATTTATTTTTCTTGCCTAGCTTTTTCCCAACTATTTTGGGGTCAGCTTCTAGTCTAACCAGATTCGTTAGTTACTGCAATGCCGATTTCCTAAGATTAGACCGGTTGTCAAACATTCGGGCTTCTGACTATACCTAACGACTGACAAAGGTATATGACACCCGGAACCGACACTTTAACGTGCTCTCCGAGGCACGGAGGTTCCTCGATGTTCAACGAATGGTCAGCCATCAACGGACTGACCGTGCAAGTGCAGCTTACCTTTGCAAATCATATGACCCGCGCGGTTCTTAATTAGCCACGAGCCCCACAAAAAAGACTTTTATTAGTATAAGCATAAGGTATATTTTAGATTCTAGAATACGTGAACTCGCGAATACGCGAAGCTTGGCGTGGTGTGGCAGTTTCTGTGTGGCGTTTTTCATACATTGTCATAATAATTCACACGCGAAGAGCACGCGATCAACACGCGTCGTGAATATCACACCTCTCTCTGTGTCTGACCAGGCCTTGAAGGTTGTCTGAGTTCAAGTACCTATACAACTTTTTATAAGCAAACTAGCGACCCACCCCGGCTTCGCACGGGTGCAATGTAGATACTAATGTGGGGCATATAAACCTTCCTCTTGAATCACTCTATCTATTGCTGAAAACTGTAGTTTAAACGATCTAAGCGTACAGACAGCGGGAGCGACTTTGTTTTATACTATGTAAAAATACCGCATTCCATTTATCTCATAAGTCATAACTTTTAAATGTTGCGTCAACTTAAATAGCTTTTGTTCAAAACAAACTCACAAAACATAAATAGTCTTTACTAAATAAATAAGAAAACAAAAGTTTGACTTTAAACATTTTTCAGTACCTATGTTTAACAATATTATTTCTGTCAAGAATTTAGATATAAATCATATTCTTTTTAAATTTTTTACTAAGGGCAGATACCTGTTTTTCTGGGATCTAGCCAGAAAAAATCTAACAGATACCTAATAACGTATGTGCTTGGTAGATGACATAATAATGTATTATATTTATGCAGATAAAATTTTAAACCACAACATATTTTTAACAACTATTTATTTCATATTTACGACACAACTAAATGTGGATTTAGACCAAACAAACATAGAACAAAAGCACAGAGCATCATTGTTTGTTGCTTTTTTGGTATAAACGATGATTAGTTTTCATCATTTACACCAAAAGAATACCAACGAGCAAGAATGACAACGAACAAGAACTTTAATTCTTGCACATACTCTAGAGATGGTTAGATCAGGAGCGAGAGACGAGGAGCAAGCACATCCGGACACGAAAGAACGCTCTAAGCAACTGTTCGCACGCTCGTGCACTGTTTACATCAAGCGAGCGAGCATTCTTAGGGCATTCTTAGAATATTCTATAGAATCTCCGCAAACAAGATAGAACAACGAAAGAATGCTCTGTCTCTGTTTACACCAAAATAATTTGATGGAGTGGGGATAGAATGAGTATTCGTTCGTTTGGTCTAAATCCACTTTTAGAAGTCGCATCGGCAAACTTGATCGAACAATCAATGGCAGTCGATCATATTCGCGCCACCCACACCTATTGCATCAGCGTAAAGATATTTTTTTACTGCAGTACTAATAAACATTCGTGGTCTTGAAGTCGCAGTTCGGAAGTGATCGGTTTTACGAAGTTTGCCGATGCGACTTCTGAGTTATATCGTACTATAGCAATCCACACGATACATTTTTCATCAAATTAAATAAAAGAAAATAATAAAGTGTATCTAAATGTTCTTTGTACATGTTTCTGCATATTTTTGGTTAATAAAGAAATTATCAGTTGTTAAAAGTGTGGTAGAATGAGTTTTTTTGATGATCTTTAAATATTTATGACGAAGCTAAATGAGAAATGGTGCGGCCGTTTCATTTGAGATGTTTAATAATGTTTTTATGACTTCTGGAATTCTAATAAAAATACCTAAATAATGCTAACAGAACATTATTAATAACAGAATTCGGAGTATCTCAATTGCGTTGAAGCTTCTTTAGACACGAAAAATATTAGATTCCAAATACAATGGTATTCGCGGAAATGTAAATTAATTGCTAGCTCATACAAAAGTATTGTTACTTTTCTAGCAGTAATATTTTATTTCCAAGATACAGATGTTGTTATTTTTCTGCCTAGCCTTTTCCCAACAATTTTTGGGTCAGATATACTACAGATATTTTTGATGTGAAACATCTAATGCGGCGACATGCGTGGCGACGCTCGCGATGGCAGACACACGACGGCTGACCTTCGTCACTCGTCGACTCTCTTCGGTATAATTCAGATAGTTTTTTTACAATATAAGGTTCGATGTTTCACATCTGCCAGGTGTCTCAGGACTGCTTCATTTTTTTATAACTTTTAAAATTGCAAGTATCTCCGTTATATTTTGTTTTTTTTTATAACTTTTCTTTATAACCTATCCCACAGCTGCGTACCTATAGTATAAACCCAGGCTTCAGAAGTTTTAAAACAAAGTTTCTTTCAACGATATTGTGATTGAAAAACTCTAAAACGCTACGATACAAGTAGTGCCAGCATACATATTTTCTGGTCGACGCGACAAAGTAAAACTTTTCATATAAATCCGCTGGTTTTATGGCCCCACAGCGGGCAGTCGTGCTGTTATTACTTGCTATTTTTCAAGCTATTGTGATGATGTGTGCTCGTGAGCTGCTTATTGAGCAGCTATTTGGCCGACTTCGATGGGAAATATTTTATATTTACCACAGTTTGGTGTTCTTTTTGACTGTCTGCAGTATGTTCTGACTAGCTTTTCCCAACTATGTTGGGGTCAACTTCCAGTCTAACCAGATGCAGCTGAATACTATTATTTGACACGGAGCGACTACCATCAGACCTCTGCAAGCCAGTTACAGGGAAATGCTAATATCCTAAGATTAGACCGGTTGTCAGACTTTCGGGCTTCTGACTTCGCGTAACGACTGTCTTAGATATTCGTACGACACCCGGGACCGACTGTTTAACATGCTCTCATTTCACCGTTATGTTTAAGTCCTTTGTAATAGGGGGCGAGTCTATTGCCATCAACTGGACACGAATCCAACTAACCAAAACTCCGGGCTGCTACTGAGGAATTCTATAAGGAAAAACCCAATAAAACTTTGTCAGACCTGGGGATGGAACCTAGGACCTCACAATCAGCAGTCGCGCTTTCATTTCACATCAAATCCGGTTTCATTCCGATGAAAGCGGTAACCCGTACCCCCATTGATTAGCCTTCGTTGGCGTTCGTTAACTTGGTGAGTACGTACCATAAAAGACATATTATACTATAGTTATAGTAACAAATGACAATCCTATCGCTTATTGCTTGTCATACTTTACATTTTGAATCAATATTTTAGTTTGAACAAAGTTATTGAGGGCGGCCATGGTGGATAAAGTGCTTTGACCCCTAAAGTTACAATAACTCATTGATATAAAATATGATGGACTAAGACTACCAACCAGATGGGTTACCAACCTCGCGGATTATACGATTTGCGAGGTTAAGCTGCACTTTCCGCGGTCAGTCCGTGGTTTGGTAACCGTTCGTTATACATCGAGATCCCTCCGTGCCTCGATGAACACGTTAAACTGTCGGTCCCGGGTGTCATACGAATACCTATGACAGTCGTTGCGGGAAGTCAAAAGGTCGACAATCTGACAACCGGTCTAACCTTAGGATATCGGCATTGCCCAGTAACTGGGTTGCGGAGATCTGATGGCAGTTGCTCCGTGTAAAGTACTGGTATTCAGCTGCATATGGTTAGACTGGAAGCTGACTCCAGCTCCAACATAGTTGGAAAAAGGCTAGGCAGAACGAACGATGAAGGATTAGGTAGGACCCCTACCCGATTAGTTTTTGCGGTTTGTGGTGTACAGATTTGATATCGGAATACACGCCAAACTTCTAGACCGCTCTGAAGTTCTGAAGATGATTTAAAACCGTCATTACATCATTTGGCAAGGCAAGAAGTCTGTTTAAAACCGTCATTACATCATTTGGCAAGGCAAGAAGTCTGTTTAAAAGGAAATTAATGAAAAGCAAACCTTATTTTTTCATTGGATTTTTTTTATGAATTTAGTAAATAACAGAGATATTTTTTTTAATGAAATTGATAAGGGTGGTTGTCAGTGTGCAATTAAAAATTAATTGAAGCATTTAGGGCTCCTAGATGCAAAAATATCACACTTTTAATGCACATGTAAATTACTGGCCAAGTAAAAATCAAAATGTCTGCCATTCGGAGAGAAGGGGGTTAGTATTACAAAAGAGGGGTATTTTTTGTCGTTAAAATAAGTGTTTAACACGTCGATAAATTTTCGGTATCTAATGCAATAAATGATGGAATCAAGCGTTACAGATAGCAAATACGATAACAGATAGCACGTAAGTTGAACCAAAATGGCGGTCGTCCGTGCAGGTTATGCTATGGCTGCTTTAGTTCCCCCCCGGTGGGTTCCCGCATTGTCGTTGCGGGGGGGCTTAGTAGCCGTGGCTTGGAGCCCCACGGTGAAGCGAAGAGGAACCCGAGGAGGGGCTGCTCGTCGGGGCTTGGGCCTGGAAGCCCTCGACGTAGCGGCCAAGTAGGTTGCGGTGTCGCCTGAGCGACATCGCAACTGAGGAGGGCCGCGATGTCTTATGGGAGGCATTGCGGCTGAAGGGTGAAGGCCGCGGCGGGAGAGGAGTGCCGGTATTACGGTGCGCCGTTCTCCCTACCTTCCGCGGCCTGACGGGGCCGCCACCGTCAGATGGCGGACGCGGTGGGGCCGCAGGGGGAGAGGAGTGTCGGTGTTTAGTTGGCCGCTCTCCCTATCCTCTGCGGCCGAAAAGTGGTAGGCGGCGGGGCCACTAACCTGACCCGTCGCAGGGGGACCAGGGGTGCCCAGACACGGGGTAGTCTGGCGCCCATGTACTTGTTTGGTCCCCGGGGTGGTCACGGCGTACCATGTGTTCTGGTGCGCCGGTGATGTGGGGTGCCCCCCGCGCCTCTCAGGAGGTCGTGGGGTGGGGCCCTACAGTGGAGAGGTCCACCAGCAATTGGTGGACCAAGACCTGCCGGGGTTGCGGTGCATGCAATAGCGAATCCCGCGACCCCGGCCTTAGGTCAGAAGGAGGGACACCGTGGTGGTTTTGGCCGGTAAGAGTCCGGCACACCCCCCCGTCTTACCCAGACGGGGGATAGTCCATGAGGATTTCCCCACGATAAAAAAAAAAAAAAAAAAAAAAATGGCTGCTTTAGTTACGCGCGGCCCTTCGCAGCGCACCTCATACCGCACTTCGATAATACCCGAAAATGTGTTACTGTGCATTCAAAGTCATTGTTCAACTTATGTGCCGCGATTTATACCTGCGCAGACGACCGCCATTTTAGTTCAACTTATGTGCCGCTATCTGTACTTCTGTACTTTGCGGAAATCCATTACCTAAAAATATACAATGACAATATTTAGTTTTAATACCGCCAAACAGTTGATCAAGCCTAAATGCAGTATGCAGCACCGCCCTCCCGCTCGCAAATATATGCAAATGCAGAAGGCTTGTGCAATACCTAACACACTGTATAGTCCTGACTGATGACGGGAATGTACCATTTTACCGGTACGAGAGCACTGGTTCTGCTGGCACACCCTTTCACGGGCGTGGGCTCTATGTCCAGCAGTGGACTGTCGGGTTAAATATTCCCACTAATAGCAAAAACATTTACAAGTATTTTCTATTCCCTTGTCAGCCATTTGCAGTACAATTTTCTTAACACACAACAACATGAGTGCATTTGTTATGTCGCCGCGTGACAAGTGGTGATCTCTCACGGCGGACGCTGGTCTCGTTACAGATGTAGCGATATTACGCGAGCTGTGCCTGTGGTCACTAACTCACTGTATTGCGTGGACTGGGGCCTTGAAAACCGCGGAGTAAGTCAATAAAATAAGGGAATAATATTTTTTGTAAAAATAACCTTGTTTGATGTGAAACATATTTTTTTTTAGTTTCTGGTAAGCATCACATGCAATGTAGAAAGTGATTTTTTTTCTTTTCTTTTGGATGCAATACCTAATTTTAATCTTATTATTACTAATCTAATCTAAAACAATTTTATTCAGAATGACATTTTTAACCGACTTCCAAAAGGAGGAGGTTACTGTGTTCGTCTGTATGCATTTTTTTTTGTGTATGTTCATCGATATTTTCGCCAATTGTGAACCGATTTTGACGATTCTTTTTTTAATGAATAGGGTATACTTTGAAGATGGTCCCATTTAAATTTGGTGAAGATCTGATGAAGAACTTTGGAGATAGACAATGGAACTCCTCAATGACGAACAGTACGCATATTGTGATGATGTGACTATGTTACGAGCAGCGTCTTTAGTAGGTCCAACCAAGTTTTAATTAAGGCCACTAAAATGAAAAAAATAAAAACATTTTTTACAAAAAATTTAAATCGACTTCAAAAAAGAATAAAATAATTACCATATAAAATTAACAGTTTCAGAAGTCGGTGTCTTCAATTTGGTTCAGCGTGGATCAGCACCGACTTCTGAAACTGTTAATTTTATATGGTAATTATTTTATAGTTCCATAATGATAATAACCTGCTTTGTAGGCAGAAACATTGGTAGTTATTTTACATGTCGAACAAAACTATTTATGGAGTTGGAATAAATATCAACTAGGTCGCTACATTCGTTTACAAGTTTACACACACGAGGAACCGTTCTGCGGAATGGTGGAGTCAACGGGGTAGCGGGTTTTCGTGGTAATAATGGTGCTAATGCGGCGATACGCGTTGTTGCATTGCGACGCTCGCGATGACAAACACACGACGGTAGACCTTCGTAAATCGTCGGCTCTTTTCGGTTTGATTCGGTCAGCTTTTCTTTTCACAAATGAGTTTTGATGATTCACATCGGCCAAGCTTAATTGCTTTTTTGTTTCTAAATCGGTCTCTGTTAGTCCTTTCATTCTGCCTAGCCTTCTCCCAACTATGTTGGGGTCAGCTTCTAGTCTAACCAGATGCGGCTGAACACCAGTATTTTACACAGAGCGACTGCCATCAGACCTCCGCAACCTAGTTACTGGGCAATGCCGATATCCTAAGGTTAGACTGGATATCAGATTTTCGGGCTTCTGACTACTCGTAACGACTGTACTAGGTATTCGTACGACACCCGAGACCGATGCTTTAACGTTCTCCCCGAGGCACGGTCTTGATGTGTAACGAATTCACCCATCTACGGACTAATCGCGGCAAACGCAGCTTAACCTCACAAATCGTATGATCCGTGCAGTTTTTCATTAATCATTAGCCCCTCCTGTACACACTTGTATTTGTAACCTAAAAAATCAATATTCTAAATCCGCTCCCGCTCCCTCCCCTGCTGGTTTCATAGCCCCACACGCCAGCTGTTTATTATCTAGTTTTCTGTTTTGTTTCTCCGAAGACACTTGAAGTTTACCAACTGTTGTTTTTCTTATCTGTGGCACTTCACTGTGCTTATATGTGGAACTATGAAATGAGAGCGTGTCACTAATTGCATACATTTGTATGAGATTATTTACTGTGTTGTTTTTGTTTGAGAAAAGAAAATATATGAATCGTAGATAAGTTGATTACAAGAGGCGTAGCGTTGAGGCTTCGACCGATAGGAACCTCTTTATTTTCCGTGGGGTAATGATTATTAAGATTTTTAAAACGACGCGTTTGCTTTTTCGTCTTGGACAGATAACCTTAGGCTTGCCTAGGTATGCCACTGCGCTTTTATGTGCTGTGATTAGATCAAATTTCTTTGACGATTGCCTAATGCCACTCATTAATTAGCTAAACATCTATTTTCAAGACATATTTACTTATTTTCGTTTCGTCATTGAAATTGTCCGCGATAAATTGTTTTCTTTTTTCATATTATTATTTCTTATGAATTTGATCGAATCTACCACAGATATCTACTATAGCAGATGTAATATTCAGCTGTCAAAAATATTTGAAGCAAATATAGAGAGTTGCTCGTATAGTACGATACAACTAAGAAGTCGGAGTTTGGATTTGTGCCCAGTTGATGGCAATAGGCTTGCCCGCTATTACATGGCACTTAAGAGGAAATGCGGTCGGCATATTTTAGTCCATACACACGTATTCCTCAGTATCCTCCTTTGATAATGTCACTAGAGCAAATATTTTTTACCATATGAATATATCTACCACCACTGTGTCCCTTTGTTTTGGTTTTGTCAATAAATTAATTATTAAAAGAACTAGAAACGTTTAAACTTTACAAAAATCGACCGGTTTTACCACCGTTTTCAAACATCTGGTAAACAAATTTGACGAATATAAAAAATAAAACAAAAACATACAGACATAACCAAAGTCTTTCTTAAATTATTACAGAAAAAAATATTATAATCGGTTCATATTTGGAGAAGGAAACAGGGAAATACGAAAGTACGATTTCGCTAATATTGCACAGGAGAAATCAGTCCGAGATGCATGTGTCTCTTTCGCGCTCAATTGGGAAGGTTTGTGGGAGGGGTGGTACGGAAATAGATCGCAAAAACCTAATCAAATTATTAATATTTTGCAGCCCGCGTTTTCTCTTAAACATAACGGCGAAATAGAGGGTGTTATACACTTCTGCCAAACCCTTCGAAGAATACTGGTGTGATGTTATGTTATTTTTTACTAAAATAGATCTTATTTGTTCAACGTTGTATTAAATAGAGTACAAACATCAAAAATTAAACCACCAATTAATTATTTACATTAACTAAAATCGTAAGACCACCTTTTAAACCAAGATAATCATTTCCAACTTTACCTGCACCCCTATAATCGTTTAAAAAGGGTCATGGGAGAGGGGGGAGGTGTACAGGGGGACCATTAATTCAGTTTTATCCACAGGAAGTAGCGGGAGCAGGTGCGGCCATCTTGGAAATGTACAATAAATGTCAAAAGCATTAGAACGCTAACTCGCTCGGTACAGACGATTGATATTCAGAGGAGGCCTTTGAACTGGTACATTGATATCTTATAGTGTGTACTGAAGTAGGGATCTAGTTATGAGTCCCTATTTTAGGAGGTCAATCTGGTTCATTTATGTTTCTCCGTTTTTTCCCCGTTAATTGCTCAGAATTCAATTAGTTATCACTTGCGTTAACGGTAAAGAAAGAAAGAAGAAAGAAAATGTATTTATTTTTCGCCCAAGCGGACGCACACGTATATTTAAAATTAAAAGTATAAAAATTCTTAAAATTAAAAACTTAAAACTGCAACAAAAATTAGGACTTAAATTTAAACATATAATAACCTGGTAACACAAAAAAGTAAAAAAAAAAAACAAAAAAAAAATACGAACTACTAATTTATAGTCTATGACTGTCTATGGTATCTATGTCACAACAGTCTATGGTGCATGGGTTACCTAGGCATCCTAAATCTACTAACAATACAAACATTTAAACATGTTGAATTTGTGCGTCGCATGGTGCGTAAAAATTTAGGTTGTTGCTCAGCATTATGCTGAGACTTCGGTCGAACCTAATGCCAACAAAAAAAAAACATCTAAAAAAAATACATCTAAAGGAAAAACATCGTGAGGAAGCCTGCACACCTGAGAGGGCTCCATAAAGTTGAAGATGGTGTGTGTAGGTACTCAATTTTCTTTTTATTCTCTACTTCTTTATGGTCGCATTTGGCCCTAGTCTCACTTGATGGTAAGCGCAGACAAGGTCTAAGATGGAGCACACGAATCCAAGGAACAGAGATATAGAGGGATTCCCCTCTACCCCTCTGGCTCTCACACACGACGGAACTTGGCTGCTTGGCGCCGGACTTTAATGTTCAGGTGGTAGCTAGCCAGGCGGACCGTATAGATCCGACTACCAAGTGTGCTGGATTTTGTTGAATCTTACAACACGCGTCTGTTCCCAGCGTGCGATGAGGAAGTTTTATATTCTAACCCGTCTCCACACGGGGAAAAACTGTGTTGGGGTCAGCTTCCGGCCTAACCAGATGCGGCTGAATACCAGTATTTTACACGGAGCGACTGCCATCAGATCTCCGCAACCCAGTTACAGGGCAATGCCGATACTCTAAGGTTAGACCGGTTGTCAAAATTTCGGGCTTCTGACTGCCCCTGACGACTATCATAGGTATTCTTATGACACCCGAGACCGACTGTTTAATGTGCTCTCCGAGGCACAGAGGGGCCTCGATATGTAACGAACGGTCACCTATCCAAGACCGACCGCGGCAAGCGTAGCTTAACCGTAACAAGTATGACCCGCGCGGATTGGTAGGTAATTTGCCAAGAGCAGTTCGGTAGCAAGAAAGTAAAAAAAAAAACATTAAAGGTATAGAAAGACAACTGCCTCGTTGGTCTAGTGGTGGCAAGCGCGACTGCTGATCGTGAGATCCTGGGTTCGATCCCCAGGTCGGGCAAAGTGTTATTGGAATTTTCCGTTTGGAATTCTTCAGTAGCACCCCAGAGTTCGGATTTGTGCCCGACTGATGGCAATAGGCTCGCCGCCTATTACATGAATTTAAAAATAACCGCGGAATGAGGGTGTTACTATACACCTCTGCACAATCCTTCGGAGAATACAGGCGTGGTGTAATGTTTATTTAAACTTCTGTACCTTCTACGAATATTATTACATAAACATATACGATGTTCATGCTAGAACATTTTAAAACGTGTTATAACTTAAGCGGTGTTAAAATCCTCGCTCTTTCTAGCTAAATGACCCAAGATTGAATTACAACAGCACTTTACTTCAAAAACCACCTGCAACCTCAACTCATGCTTATAAAATGCAATGAATACATATAACCACATTTCATAAGACACTTAAATTTCTGTCGACCCTCTTTGCTATGACACAGGTGAAGTCACTCCGTATAAATATTTCCTGGCTACTAAATTATTCATGCTGCTTGCAGCGCCATCTCGCGGATGCAAATATCGAGAGAGTCCGACGGTTGCATCCATATGCCTCGGGGTTGAGGGTTAGGTTATAAGCGGAAGCGATTTATACCTATCAACTGTTATTGTTCTAAAACTTACGAGTACAAACTACTTCAAGAGGGATTACTTATTTTACACGGAGCGTCTAACTTCAGACCTCCGCAACCCAGTTACTCGGCAATGCCGATATCCTAAGGTTAGACCGGTTGTGAGACTTTTGGGCTTCTGACTTCCCGTAACGACTGACATAGATACTCATATGACACCCGGGACCGACTGCGTAACGTGCTGTCCGAGGCACGTAAAAGACATAGGTAACAATACAAACTTGTCTAAAACAATTTTGACCATTTTTTTTGGAAACATTCGATTTTTAAAAGGTCTGTGTTCACAGACCTTTTAATTAAAGCCCAATGCAATTAGCAGCCCGCCATATTCTTATAGCTTGCACCACACCCAACCCCGTAAAATAAGTACCGGTTTATTTACACTCGGCTCAAGACGCTCCTGTAATTTATGTTCAGCATTAATTTGAACATTTATTGCGACGGAGGCTTATCTTAACAAATTACTAACTACTGTATTATTATACTGGGTGTAAAAATAGCCTTAACGAAGCCAAAGTCTACGCATACTGTACATAAAACTAAGTAACATAGAGCAAAAATAATTGCTGTGAAACGACTTTTATTGTTTAGTAGTAAAAAAAGTTTTTAATTGTAGCGCGCAATGGAAGCGCGCACGCAGCGGTCTTTGACTCTATTTAAAAAATGTTGATAATGTTTGTATCGAAGAATGTTTAGTAATAACATTTAAACTTAATTTTTATGAAAAACGTAGGTACAAAAATATGGTGACTTTGACTTTCCATATCTCCGTAACCAGTCGGTTCCCAGGTATGGCCCAATACGAAAAAATCTTCGTAATGATGGTAAGAATACGTGGCTCTCGGCTTCGTTAAAGGTATTTTTACACCCGTTATACTTACCTTAAAATCCTATTGTTTGATATTAATTATAGTTTGGTTAACTTTTTATAGCATAACAATTGAACGCTTGCCTTCCATGCGTGTGAGTTCAATCCCGGCCCGTACCTCTGACGTTTCAAATTCATGTGCGGATCAGAATTTGATCATCAATTGCGTTAACGGTAAAGGAAACACATCGTGACGAAACCTGCAAACCTGAGAGGGCTCCATAAAGTTCTCGATGGTGTGTGTAGTCCGCCAATCCGCACCAGGCCAGCGTGGTGGATTAATGCCTAAAACCTTCTCATTCTGAGAAGAGGCCCGTGCCCAGCAGTGGGACAGTAGTGGGCTAATTATAAGGGGATTTATGGAACTGTATTCAGCCACTATTTATCAATTTAGAGCGATATACAGGCTTTACAGAGGCAGTGATAACCTTGTGGTGTAACCGTCGGACTGCCAAGTCATAGGTCTCGAGTTCGTACCTAAGTACGCACCTCTGACTTTTCGGATTCATGTGCGTATTGTTTAACTATCACTTGCCTAAAAACGGTGACGGAAAACACAGCGAGGAAACTGGCATGCCTTAGAGATATTTCTCGACGGCATGTGAAGCTAAGTCAGAGGCCCATGGGCGGCATAAACTCTGACACCAGGTTAGTCGCTAACCACATAAAAAGAAGAAGACAGAGGCATTTTTAGCCTAGCCGTATACGGAGGCGCAAGCCGCACAGGTAACACAATTCAGTTACAATCCATATCTAAGGGGCTCGTGGCTAATTATATCTACCGCGCGGATCATACGATTTGCGAGGTTAAGCTGAGCTTGCCGCGGTCAATCTGTGGATGGGTGACCGTTCGTGACACATCGAGACCCCTCCGTGCCTCGGAGCTATCCCGGGTGCCATGCGAATACTATGACAGTCGTTACGGGAAGTTAGAAGCCCGAAAATCTGACAACTGGTTTAACCTTAGAATATCGGCATTGCCCAGTAACTGGGTTGCCGAAATCTGATTGCAGTCGCTCCGTGTAATATACTGGTATTCAGCCGCGTCTGATTAGACTGGAAGATGAAAAATGATAGGCAGATATAAACGGTGTAAATAGACCCTCAACGAAACCGAAAGGCGCTTATTCTCCACATCATCGCGATATTTTTTTTGTTCTGGACTATGCCTGGGTACCTTCTAGTTACAGAGATATTGGAGGTCAAAGTTCCAACATTTTCACAACTTTTTTTTAAAATCCTAGTTTTGAAGGTTGCAAATGTACTTGAAATACCACCATTACCCGTTTACTACTCATTGCATCTATCAGCACAGTGTTTTGAGTGCTTTACATTGAACTTTACAGTAAAACGAAATCTTTCACCCAAAAAAAGAAGTCGTTTCCCAGCGACAATTTTTGCGTAGGGTTACTTAGTTTGATGTACTGAATGCATGGTTGACGGCTTCGTGAAGGGTCTTTTTACACCTTGTATGAAGTAGGTAATAATAACACCACAAAACAGATAGGTACAGAAGTCAATCACATGTATGTACTTCACTTTTCATACCTACGCTCGTCGGTCGCTCTATCTATATATCTATCTTTCTCAAGCGCGTGGCACTCGCGCTTGCACTCACTCGCACTCTAGTCCCAAACAGTCCGAGATATCGTGTTCGTGAGCAGTGTCTATGTGTGCGTTGCTTGACTGCACTTGTATGTAGATTGACTTCTGTACCTATCTGTTTTGTGATAACACTGAGTGTGTATCTATATTTACAAGGCAAAAAAAATATCACCTTTCAATTACTTTTTCCTTTACGACATTATTCTTTAGGAATGACAAACTGCCGATGTGTTTTAATAACTTTTTTCTGTTCACGAAATTCAAGTAATAAAGTATACTTAAACTGAATTATTCTGCAACGCCAGAGGACATGATTAAAGGGTGTATGGCATATGTGTGTATTTTAGATGCAAAAGTTTGTTTGTATGTCTCTCTGTTTGATGCGTCTTCACTACTAAACTACTGAACCAATTTCGATAAAACTTGGCACAAAGATAGCCTGAATCCCGCAAGGTGTGACACAATACTTTTTATCGACATCAAAGCCGAGTGAAGCCACGGGCACAAAACAGATAGGTACAGCAGTCATTCTACATACAAGTGCGCTCGAGCAACGCACACATAGACACTGCTCACGGACACGATATCTCGGACTGTTTGGGACCAGAGTGCGAGTGAGTGCGAGCGCGAGTGCCATGCGCTTGAGAGAGATAGTTATATAGATAGAGCGACCGCCGAGCGTAGGTATGGAAAGTGAAGTACATACCTACATGTGATTGACTTCTGTACCTATCTGTTTTGTGCCGCGGGCGTCAAGTAGTACTTAATATTTTATGAGTAAGTATGTGATCCCAAGCCATAAATATACACTTAAAAAAATTAATGAAATCAACCTTTTTTTCTGAAAAACTTTTTTTATTTTTTTAACAGCACAACATAAAAATGAAATCGGATTTACAAGAATCTTAATTTGTGGCCCAAATTATCTTTTTTTACCCAAAGTAGACCTTCCCCTTATGGTAGTTAAAATTTATGCGCGCGAAAACCGCCCAGAATTATGTTCGGGGTAAAATATCGACTTCATTAATATCTCCCTTAAGTACATGCCCAGTAACTGGGTTGCGGAGGTTTGATGACAGTCGCTCCGTGTAAAATACTGGTATTCAGCCGCATCTGGTTAGACTGGAAGCTGACATCAACATAGTTAGGAAAAGGCTAGGCAGAACAATCCCTTGAGTAAATGGAACCCTTCCTCGTGGCACCCGGCATAGAATAGGCCACCCTTTCCCCACACGTGAGCTTTATAAAAGGTGACGGGGTTAAGTCAAGACGATAGCCAAACGCACAACCGAATACCTATGACAGTCGTTACGCGTAGTCAGATGCCTGAAATTCTGACACCTGATCTAATTTTGGAATATCGGCATTGCCCAGTAACAAGGTTGTGGCGGTCTGATGGCAGTCTCTCCGTGTAAAATACTGGTATTCAGCCACATCTGGTTAGACTGGAAGCTGGCCTCGACACAATTGGGAAAAAGCTAAGCAGATAATGTGACGATGATGTTATCAGTATAACTATAGGAAAATGCAACTGTCCATTTGCCTGACAATGTCTCTTTGCCTCTAAATCACCCACGAGAGGAAACAACTTAGCCTGTTCTTAGCTGACCTCCTGGTCTTCTTCTCTCCTATCGGCAAGAGCTAACATAACATACCAACATCACGCCTTGTATTCCCCGCAGTATTCGGCAGAGGTGTTTTTAGTACAGCCTCGTTTCGCCAGTTATGTGTAAGTCCCATGTAACAGGAGGGGAGCCTATTGCCATTAACCGGGCACAAATCCAGATTCCGGGCTGCTACTAAGAAATTTGTAATGGAAAAACCCAATAATACTTTGCCCAGCCTGGGGATCACACCCAGGACCCCATGCTCAACAGTCGCGCTTACGACCACTAGATCAACAAGGCAAGAACTATGAAAGAATAACTCATGTCGTGGTGAAAAGAAGAGCCAGCTTGCCAGATTGTTAGAGAGGTGTTAGCTGACTGTCCAGGGTCCGCTGGACGTATCCGCGGCCCGACCAGTAACAGGCCCGAGAAGGCGGCGCGCAGTGTTCCGTGCGCGCTTCTCAGGAGGATGTGGGGCGAGGCTGGGGCCTCTGTGGGCAGAGGAGAGGTCCGCCAGTGGCTGGCGGACCGGAACCCGCCGAGGTTGCGGTGTATGCTTTTGCGAATACCGCGACCCCGGCCGAACGGTCAAGAGGAGGAACGCCGTTGGTTTTTAACCGGTAAGAGTCCGACAGACCTCCTTACTTTCCCCAGGCGAGGGACATCCATATCCATGAAGATTTTCCAAAGATAAAAAAATAATTATATGCCACTAGCATAGACTATGCCACTAACATAGTCTCTGAGACATTATTATTATTTCTGTAAATAAAGTTGTTACGGACACTTTTACAAGTCAATGTAATGTTTTGTTTTAAGACTAGATGGCGCCGTTATTTCCTATCTCACTAGCTCTGAGAAGAGAAACCGAAACAAATTCACAGATCAAGGTCTTTTTTTTAAAGTCCAAACATTGTGGTAAAGTCTGGCCAAGCTAACCCTGCATTAGAATTGTAATGGCTGCACTACCAAGAACAACTAAAATCTTTACAAAAATCGACATCTTCCAATGCTAAGTTAGCTCTGGCAGGCTAGGTAAGTAGGTATGGATATGGCAAAGCCAACTCTGATTGGAATAATGACGACACTGCAAAGATTTTGACAGTAATTGTTTGCAGTGTTGCCATAATTCCTCTGCAGAGTTAGCGTGGTCAGACTCTATGCGAGTGTAACAATATCGGGCAACATCTAAAATGGCTTTTTGAGGAAAGTGCCATAGCAGGTTTGAGTTGACCTGTCCTAACTGTCGGCACGCATGCATCAGCCACCGTGTAGCACGCTTGATGGTAGGATCTATACGGTCCACCTGGCTAGCTACCCCTCACATAAGTCCGACACCAAGCAGTTTACAGTGTGCCGTCGTGCGTATGTGAGAGCCAGAGAGGTAAAGGGAATCCCTCTATATCTCTGTTCCTTGGATTCGTGTGCTCCATCTTAGACCCTGTCTGCGCTTACCATCAGGTGAGACTAGGGCCAAACGCGACCAAAAAAGAACTCAAACCTAATTTTCTTAACTGCCTCGTTGGTCTAGTGGTGGCAAGCGCGACTGCTGATCGTGAGGTCCTGGGTTTGATCCCCAGGTCGGGCAAAGTGTTATTGGGTTTTTACAACTGGAATTCCTCAGTAGCAGCCTGGAGTTTGGGTTTGTGCCCGGTTGATGGCAATAGGCTCGCCCGCCTTAAATGGGACTTAAACATAACGGTGAAATGTGGGTGTTACTATACACCTCTGCCTAACCCTTCGGGGAATACAGGTGTGATGTTATGTTATGTTTTATTTTAGGTTAATTCACCTGGTATTTTCAGGCAATGTATAGACAATATTGAATTACATCTAAACTCTAAATACATGCACTCTATAGTACATAAGTGTCAATACTCAAACATCATGATTAATGATGTATCATCGAGTAATATCAATACTTAATTAGGACCAGACAAATCGCTTGTATTACACAGCCAAATATCAACCTTACCATGTACACATAAGCTTTAAAATCGCCTGAACCACAATGGTCAGCCAAGTCCACCATACATGATCGGTTAGGCAATAAATTTTGAATTTTATCACATCACTAATAAAGTTCAATTTTGTCTATTGTTTTCGATATACTTAGGACGTTATTTAGATATGATTATGCATCGGTAATGAGAAGTTTCAATTAGATCGCTCTGTTTGGATCATTAAGGGGTCCATAATTCATGGGCATCTATAGAGTATGACGTCATCGTCATCGGCTTAGTTTAGTGGTTATGTAATCCGATATATTGAATACTAGAGGTCGCCCGCGGTTTTGCGCGCGCGTTTATCGCGTATTTCGCTTTTTTCGGGATAAAAGTAGCCTTTCGTCGCTGCGCCTGCAAAATCCGCTGTGTTTTTTTTTATCTGTCGTTGATGTCTATTTTATAATAGTTCTCAAGCCACGTGCACCTGTAAAATCTGTTTTTTAATAATTTATTTGGTTAAGAAGATAGCAGTATAAATTATTGGAAAACGTATAACGTGTACAAGCCAGGAACTCCTTACGTACATTGTATGTACAATATAATGGGCCACCCAAATAATTCATATCCCACACTTCGTACACATATCTGTGCCAAATATATGTGAGTTTATATCTCGCTTCCGTCTCACTGGGCTGCTAAATAACGGCTTACAGTGTACGAGTTTGTACGATATTTGCCGAGTGTAACGGGGTGTCCTACGTAAGCGACAAACGCGACGCGATGCGATGCGGCGGATGCGAAGAACGCGGACAAAACAACTGCATTCCCTACTGGCGGCCTATGTAGCGAGACGCGACGCAACTTGTATTAGGCCCGGTATCCACCAAAGCGGAGACGAGAGAATAAACCAATCCGATTTCGTTATTTCCACATCTCTTCTCCGCTTAGATATGAAGAAATAATAGTTTTTTGTTTTTACTAATTTTCTGTATAAGGTTGTTTTTTGTTTACAAATTTTAATTTTATTTTATTTTATTCCGTTTCTTTTTCGTATTTTTTAGTCTAAGAAGTTTTAATTAAAACTTTTATGTAATTTTGTAGAATTAGCATAGATATAAGCGATTTGGTGTAAACTGTTAGCTTATATTTGATAAATAAATGAATTTGAATTTGAATTTAGCTTGGGTGGAAATGGATCAAGCGGAGAGGAGAGGAGATGTCTAATTTTTCTATAGAATTTTGTGCGACGAGCGAGCAAGCGGCGCGGCAGAGCGGAGAAGTGTCTAGTCCGGCCGTCTTCCTTTCGTAGACAGAACTTGACTTTATGAAATACATGTTGAACATGGATTTATGAAATACATGTTGTGCCGACCCCACCTAGTGTGGGATAAGGGCAGGAAGAAGAAGTGTCGCGTCGCATCGCATCGCGTTTGTCGCTTATGCAGGGCACCTCGGAAGGGAGGTGACGCGCGACGTAGGAATAACACTATATTATTATTAGATCTACAGTTTGTGTGTCACAACTCTCGCAAGATGGCTTAGACAGCAATATTGTTGACGAAATGCAGGTGTTGTCATTTCAGCCCAAAAATATGCGGTGCCGAATATGGGCTCTCAATAACTGGTGCAATTTACGGTCGAATGCGACATTGTTATAATAACTAGGCTTGTTGGATAGATTCTTGATCGCAGATTGTTTTTAGGGCTTGTACACAAAACTGCGATGCGACGTCGCATCGTAGAAATATACGAGCTCACACGACGCATCGCAAGAACTTACGAATTGATTCGCGTAATTTATTTTTCCTATATCTTCTTATCAGTAACAGCAGTGCGTAAATCTTTTTACGCAAATTTATTGTACTTAGTATAAAATACGTTCAATACTGTTGACGATCGTCGAGAGATTGGTCATCTGAACCTTGGAAGGACGACGCCTTGCCGCACGAAATCGCATCGCAGCAATTTGCGTCGCAGTTTTCTGCGTTGCGAATTCGCATCACGCCGGTTCGCAGTTTTGTGTACAAGCCCTTAGCCCAAGGGAGGATGCTACTGCACTCCTCTTGAAGAATTTTTAAAACACCTATGGGTAGATGTTCTTGTGGACTATTCTTTGTTGGAAACCGTGCGTTGGTATGTGGATCTACAGTTAGTATGTGCTAAAACTCCTGAGAGCGGTATGAAGCACTTTAAGAATCTGTGGCCGGACCCAGGGCGGACTGTACCGAAATACTGGACACACTGTTTTTTAATCTACATACCTATTAAACCACTTAAGGATGATTTCCACCAAACGGCTCGCATCGCATCGGATCGGAACGGATTTTACAATCTTTAAAGGATATTAAATCGTGTACACAGTATTTAAAGTTCATATTACCAAGCCGCGCACAGCAGCTTGACCGCGGGCGTCTTCCGCGACACGCGATCGTAGCCGAAAGTATGCTGCGACGCGCGATCGGCTTCGTTCGCCTGTAGTCGTATCCGGTTGGATTCTTTCAAAAATTAGAACACGTCAACATGGTAGGAATGAAACTACTACTACTACTACTAATTCGCAAGCGAGGGTACGGAGCCGATCGTATACGCCGACATCCTGCCGGACGCTATCGGCTGTTGCCGCATCCATTCGTATCCTTTCCGATCCGATGCGATGCGAGCCGTTTGGTGGAAATTATCCCTTACCGCTAGTTCACACAGAAACTGTTTACAGAACCGTTTTAGCGGATCCGTTTTTATTGTGGTGATGGTGCCTGTAGTTGTATGAGCGAGTTCACATACACGACAGTATTCCGAATCCAGTAAATAATACGGGTCCGACATATTTACACATTCCGTTTAGTCATCAACAACTGGATACTGGAAATTTTTGTCACTACATCATCTTTTAAACCGCAACTTTGTCTAATCACATCATTCCTCAATCTATCATTCAAAGTTACACCGCACATACTTCACATAAATCTTTATCCATTTAGATTTACAAGTAACACACGACATTTAACCAGATTTTCTGTATTTTAACTGCTAAACAAACCACAAGTTAGTCGTAAATTACGTTTAAATGCGGTTTAGATAATAAATTGTAGCCGTCATGTTTAATGTCGTCGGACTGCGCCGGGTAAGTTTAAGATAGATTTGACAAATTGAAACTGCTATTAGTTTTGATGTTAAGTTATATTTTATTATTGGAAGTGAGTCTTAATCGTACAGCGCTCTTTTGACGTATATTAAACAAGCTTTTTTATAGAAAAAAAACCGGCCAAGTGCGAGTCGGACTCCCGCACGAAGGGTTCCGTACCATTATCTATAAAAACGGCAAAAAAAAAAATTCTGTTGTATGGCAGCCCCCCTTAAATATTTGTTTTATTTTAATTTGATTATTTATTTTTAAAGTGAATATATAAGTTCTAACCAAAATACCTGGACAAACTTTTACAGTGTTCAGTACGTTTAACTAATCACATCTATGTAAAAAAAACGAGACCCAATTTTTCTAACCAAAAAAAGAATCTAAGAAAGAATCTAAGAATAAACTCATCCATTTCTTATGCATCGACCGCCATTGGGGCGCGCGCTAATTCCGTGCCGTGTTTTATCTAAACAGCGAAGTGAAAAATGTAAAAAAATAATAATAAATATAAAATTAAAGTTGAAAAATAATTTTTGGTTAGAAAAAAAAAAACACTTGGATTGCGTTTTTTTTTCATAGATATATTCAGTTACACTTACTGAACGCTGTGTAAAAGTTTGTCCAGGTATTTTGGTTAGACCTTATATATTATAACTAAATATTCTTTGAATATTTCAAGCATCTACCTGTCGCCGTTGTCAATATCGAGCAAAAACGAGCAAAAAAAAAAATCACGTTTGTTGTATGGGAGCCCCCTCAAATATTTATTTTATTCTGTATTTTAGTATTTTTTGTTATAGCGGCAACAGAAATACATCATCTGTGAAAATTTTAACTGTCTAACTATCACGGTTCATGAGATACAGCCTGGTGACAGACCGACGGACGGACAGCGGAGTCTTAGTAATAGGGTCCCGTTTTACCCTTTGGGTATGGAACCCTATGAAACTACCCTCATGTTAAATTCTTTAATTTGTTGTATTTTTAACTGCCTCGTCGGTCTAGTGGTGGCAAGCGCGACTGCTGATCGTGAGGTCCTGGATTCGATACCAGGTCGGGCAAAGTGTTATTGGGTTTTCTGTGTGAAATTGCTCAGTAGCAGCCCTGAGTTTGGATTTGTGTCCGGTTGATGGCAAAAGGCTCGCCCCCTATCACATGGGACTTAAACATGGTGTAATGAGGTTGTTACTATACATCTCTGCCCAACCCTTCGGGGAATACAGGCGTGATGTTATGTTTTAACGGACTTTCAAAAACACGGTCTTGTTAGTGAAACGCTCTGCGTGTCTTGGCAATACAAATTTAGGGTTCAGTTGCACCAACTAACTATAACTGTTAACTTACCATATTTATGTCAACTATGTACTGATTTGACAGAAATTTCGGTATGGTTACGGTTAATAGTTAGTAGGTGCAACTCAACCTAAGATTCGAACTAATTTGTTAGTTCAGTAGTAGAGTAATAATTCACACGCTTCCAGTCCGTTCCGTGATCGTTCGTTACACATCGAGACCCCTCCGTGCTTCAGAGAGTACGCTAAACAGTAATTGGTCCCTGGTGACATACCAATACCTATGACAGTCGTTACGGGAAGTCAGTAGCCCGAAAGTCTGACAACTGGTCTTGGGATATCGGAAATGCCCAGTAACTGGGTTGCAGAGGTCTGATGGCAGCCGCTCCGTGTAAAATACTGGTATTCAGCCGCATCTGGTTAGACTGTAAGCTGACCCCAACATAGTTGGGAAAAAGCTAGACAGAACGAACATTACATGCACTTCTTTCTTTCTTCTCGTGTGGTTATTGACTAACCTGGTGACAGAGTTTATGCCGCCCATGAGCCTCTGACTTGGCTTCACATGCCGTCGAGAAATATCTCTCAGGCAGGTTTCCTCACAATGTTTTCCTTCGCCATTTTTAAGCAAGTGATATTTATACAATACGCTCATGAATCTGAAAATTCAGAGGTGCGTGCCTTGGGTTCAAACTCGAGACCTGTCATACCACTAGGCTATCACTGCTACTACATGCACTGATAATTGAATTCAAAGTTACAAAAAAGTCATCAACTTTTTCTGTTGACTGTACATACATAAATCGTTCAACGTTGTTGGATTACAAATACCTATACTAGTATTTGACATACATTCCAAATGCAATACGTTAGATTTTTTGATGTCCAGCGGAAATAAATGGGTGTGCCAAATATTCACATGCAAAAAGAAATATTTTTGCGACAAATGTGTTACTGTAACAATTTTTTGTTTATTCGGTTGCATTGTACTGTCGGCAAAGTTGGCGGTAATAACAACCTTATATTTTGTATACTATGTACCCAAAAACGGGTCATTGTACTTGCGAACCTATTGCTTTCAACCGGGCACAAATTCAAACTCCGGGCTGCTGCTGTGGGATTCCACACGGAAAACCCAATACTTTTTTGGACGATCTGGGGATCGAACCCTGGAACTTACGATCAGCAGTCGCGCTTGCCATCACTAGAACAACGAGGGAGTTTCTTATAAAAAAAATAAGTACAATATAATGTTTTTTCTTGAGTAAATCTATATCTATACTATAATATTATAAAGAGGAAAGATTTGTATTTATGGATTTTTTGTATGTAACGAATAAACTTAAAAACTACTGAACCGATTTCAAAAATTCTTTTACCGTTAAAAAGCTACATTATCACGGAATAACATAGGCTATATTTATTACTGGAATAAAACTTCTTACGCGGGCGGAACCGTGAGGACACAGCTAGTGTTATATATATTGTACTCTTACATTTCAAGTCGCGCTGGTATTTAGTACAGCGACACTTCACCGTAAAAGAAAATCTTTTGTATTTTCCTTTGCTCTTTAAATGGCGTCTCGCCTCTTAAGAAATAATACGACATAACTCAAGTAAACCGTGACTGTGTTTTTGATAATCTCTTCGTAAAAGAAAACGATGATATCTTTGGAACTAAGGGTGGGGAAAAAGATGTATGTTTTAATCTTTTTTTGACTTTAAGGTTACAATGCGTGTTTTCTTACCCGTTTCCAAATTAAATTAATTTGAAAGAAAGAAAGAAAAAGTATTTATTTTTTCGCCCAAGCGGACGCACACGTATGCTTAAAAATTAAGAATATAAAAATTCTTAAAATTAAAAACTTAAAACTACAAAATGTGTACTTAAATTATGGAAGTATGGAAGTTCACAACTCTATAAAAATTGGAATTTCTGGGTCAGAGATTGTTTCATATTTTTGGGAACACTGTTAAAAATATTGGGTAAACCCAACGCAAAAAGCATTTTTTCTGTGAACAATCCATAGATTTGATTTCTATAACTATCTATCCTCCTATCCTTAGCGCCACCCAGTAACTGGGCAATGCCAAAATCCTAAAGCTAGACCGTTTGTCAGACTTTCGGGCTTCTGCCTACCCGTAACGACTGTCATAGGTACCTATTCTTATGACACCAGGGACCGACGATATAACTTACTCTCTTAGACACGGAGGGGCCTTGATGACTAACGACCGGTCAACCATCCACGGACAGACCGCAGCAAGCGCTGCTTAACCTCGCATATCGTATGATCGGCGCTGTTGTTAATTATCGACAAGCCTCTCAAACCTTTGATTTCTACTACGAATTTAATTGTACCAACTTTTCTGGAAACAAAATCCGTCTTATCAAACTAATAGAACATTACTTTATAGCGCGGACAGCAAGGGCTGCAATGATGACCAAGCTTGAAGGCCGAGAGCATAGCCAACCTAAGCTCGAGGCCATCATAGCGCGGCCAGCAGCGCAGTCATTGCGGACCAAGGCTTGCATAGTGCCTTACTCAAACAATGCGAGTAATTTAAATAAAACCAGCTTAGTATAGTAAGAATTTATTTAAAGTAACGATTTGTTTCTTCCGCGGGCTTTAGCTTTTTTTTAAATACGTCTTTAATGATTGTGCTGCCTGTACCTATACAGCCAAATTATGAATAAAAACTTTTTGCACCAGACTATTTTTGAAACAAAACTCGACAATAATGGATTTTCAAAGGAAATTGCTGGTGGCTAAAACTCACCACCAATGAAATTCCATACAACTTTGCTGGCGCCTATTCAAGTAGCGCGGATACGTCAACTTTGCTCAAAGAAGGTTGTCAAAATAATGACCACATTGCAAGCATTTTTGAGTAAAAAAATAAACAAACGAATTCCGGTTCAAAACATGGCATGAAATAAAGCCATATATTAAGATTTCTGGAAAGGAACCATATCGCACGCGGGTTGCATTGGAAACTATGAAATTTAATATTGCACGCTCGGCTTGCATTATTTTTATTTGTTGCCAAGCAAACTCGTACGGTTCCACTGGCTTTTTTGCCTAAATTCCATGCATATATGGTATTGAAGAAATATATCGTTTTTTTTTTCGTGTGTTTAGTTACTAACCTGGTGTCAGAATTTATGCCGCCCATGGGCCTCTGACTTGGCTTCACATGCCGTCGAGAAATATCTCTCAGGCACGCCGATTTCCTCACGATGTTTTCCTTCACCGTTTTTAAGCAAGTGATAATTATACAATACGGAAATTAATCTGAAAAGTCAGAGGTGCGTGCCTTGGGTTCGAACTCAGTATATATCGGTTATGAAAAGAGAAGGCTGCCGGTGTAAATACAGCTATAAAAGTTACCTTAGCTAAGCTGTGTCGAAATCCTTCCTAAAACTACTTTTTGTGAGAGAATATTTGGTTCTCTATATTATATTATCAGTCCAACAGGAGTGATAGCCTAATGGTGTGACCGTCGGACTGCCAAGTCATAGGTCTCCAGTTCAAACCCAAGGCACGCACCTCTGACTTTTCGGATTCATGTGCGTATTGTATAATTATCACTTGCTTAAAAACGGTGAAGGAAAATATCGTCCTGAGAGATATTTCTCGATGGCATGTGAAGCCAAGTCAGAGGCCTATGGGCGGCATAAACTCTGATACCAGGTTAGTCTCTAACTACACGAAAAGAAGAAGAGTTACAAATAACATTAAATATGAAAAATTACATACCTACATAAAAAAAAATATAATATCGACATCAGGGAACCGCTACACAATTCCTCCGGCATGGATTCCTACAACAGAGGAATCAATGACACATTTTAATCTTCTTTATCTTTACATAGTATAAAACAAAGTCGCTCCCGCTGTCTGTACGCTTAGATCTTTTAAACTACGCAGCGGTTTTTAATGCGGTTTTCAGCAATAGATAGAGTGATTCAAGAGGAAGGTTTATATGGCCCACATTAGTATCTATATTGGACCCGTGCGAAGCCGGGACGGGTCGGTATTTCATAATAAGAATATTTTGATCTTTTTTATTTCCCACACTATTATTTCTCCTGTATCGCAGGTGCGTTTACAGACACAAATCTTCACATGCACAAATCCAGACCCAGAACAACTATCTGTAGGCCATACAAATATTTGTTCCGTGCGGGAATCGAAACCACGACCCGTAGTGCAGAAGCCGATCGCTCAGCCACTGCAGCAAACGTGTCGTCAAATCTATAGGAGAACCTGTACCTGGGTCGTAAAATCATCGTTGTCCTGAATAAAATAAAATTCTGCTTACTAAACAACGGTTGCCATAAATCAAATGCACTTGGACATTATCCAAATTGCCCGGCTATTTCGGAGTTTGTATTCTGCGATTGTAATAGTTCTGCAAGTGGTTGGCTGTTGAAAAATATATTAAATTTATGACTGACATAGTGATGATGGCAAGAATTTTGATGGCAGATTTGCTGTGAAAGATTTTGTTTAATAAACATTTATTCATCTACAAGTAAAAAGTTGTTCAAACAACAATTTGTTCAAGGACCATTTAAATCTATACTAATTATTATAAGGCTGAAAAGTTTGTTTGTTTGAATGCGCTAATCTCACTGGTTGAAATTGAAAAAAATGTTTTGTGTTGGATAGTCCATTTATCGAGGAAGGTTATAGGCTATATAACATCACGCTACGACCAATAGGAGCGGAGCATAAATGAAAAATTGTGCAAAAATGGGGAAAATATCCACTCGTGCGAAGCCGGGACGGGCCGCTAGTATACTTATACTTATAATATTATAAAGAGGAAAGATTTGTATTTTTAGATTTTTGTATTTTTGTATGTAACGAATAAACTTGAAAACTACTCGGCTGATTTCAAAAATTCTTTTGCCATTAGAAAGCTACAGATTAACATAGGCTACGGGCGGAGCCGTGAGGACACAGCTAGTAATCTATGCTAATATTATAAAGAGAAAAGATTTGTATTTTTGGATTTTTGTATGTAACGAATAAACTTAAAAACTACTGGACCGCTTTCAAAAATTCTTTTGCCGTTAGAAAGCTACTTTATCACTGAGTAACATAGGCTACGGGCGGAGCCGTGAGGACACATCTAGTAATAATATTATAAAGAGGAAAGATTTGTATTTTTGTATTTTTTGAATTTTGTATTTTTATATGTAACGAATAAACTTGAAAACTACTGGGCCGCTTTCAAAAATTCTTTTGCCGTTAGAAAGCTACTTTATCACTGAGTAACATAGGCTACGGGCGGAGCCGTGAGGACACATCTAGTAATAATATTATAAAGAGGAAAGATTTGTATTTTTTGATTTTTGAATTTTTGTATGTAACGAATAAACTTGAAAACTACTGGGCCGATTTCAAAAATTCTTTTGCCATTAGAAAGCTACATTATCACTGATTAACATAGGCTACGGGCGGAGCCGTGAGGACACAGCTAGTAAATAATAAAATTCTTTATTGGAATAAAAACAGGGCACAGAAAAATGTGAGAACCTGGCTCCAGAGCTAGGTTAGAGCACCTGTATTTCAGGATCCAGTGAGTTCTTCCATTTAGGTTACAATTGGGCAAGTTTTTTGCAGCAAAAGGTGACAAAAATTATAGATAGATAGATAGATATACTTTATTGTACAATAAAAGAAATAAAACAGAAGGAGTACACATTATTAAGAACAGTACAAATGGCGGTCTTATCACTTAAAGCAATTTCTTCCAGACAACCTTTGGATGGAAAGAATTGTCAAGAAAAATATATAGGGCAGTTTGCAGCATACAAACGTATAATCTATTAAAAATCGATAATCAACTAAATCACTAAGTATATTATAATAATAATAATATAAGTTAATAAATAAGTAAGTAAATAAAATAAATATAATATATATACATATTTTAAATATATGTATATATAAATATAATATATACATACACTCAAATAAAGAACATACATATTTAATTATAAATATCGATATTTTAGAAACGACTATATGACAAGATAATGTTCCTTTACCATTCTCTTGAACGAAACCAACGACTGAGCACGCCTCACAGACACAGGTAATGCATTCCACAAGCGTACGGCCTGAACAGTAAAGGAATCTTCAGTTTCAAGTTTATATTACTTAAAATTAAGTTCAATAGTAAACCTTAACCGTTAATGATGCACAAAAATAGAATTAGAATAAAAGCAAGTTAAATAATCTTATTACATCAAAAAGAAAATTCTAATAAATTTTGAATCGGAAATACTAGGTAGTTTCAGACATTCGGCGGTGACCTCTCGCTTCCGGCCGTGGTTCTATCCATGGTCGGGAGCGAGACTGCGTTGGGAAGCCATCGCCTCCTTTTGCGAGGAGGTGATGGCGACCAAGGAGGTAGCGGAGAGGGAGAGGGAGGCCGCTTCTTCTCTCCCTTCTTGCGCTAGACGCACCGGGCACCGGAGGGCGCGCGACGATCTTCGGCCACCCTAGCGAGTGGCCTGCGGGCGGCGGGTTAGGGGACCCGTCGCCCGATTAGTAACAGGCCCAGGGAGGATGGCGTGCCGTGTTCCGCGCGCGCCTCTCGGAAGGAAGTGGGCAGGGGAGCAATTGCCTCACCACAGGAGAGGTCCACCAGAAGAGCTGGTGTACCGAGACCTGCCGGGGTTGCGGTGCATGCAATAGCGGTCAGAAGGAGGGACACCGTGTTGGTTTTTAGCCGGTAAGAATCCGGCACCCCCCCCCCCCTGTCTTTCCCATTCCTTCTTTCCAGTTCCGTTCTTCCCAGACGGGGGATAGTCCATGAGGAATTCCCAACGTATACAACTTAATTAAATTGAAAATTGTATTCATATCTATGTATGATACAAATTGTGTGTATATATATTATTTCTTTTTTATTGCTATCATTACTCTCAAGATATCTTTATCTTATTTTACGATGATTTTTTAGCTAAGTTTTGATGACATTTAATTATGTCAATTGTTTTATATAGTTTAGCTTCCTTTTCACTTTTGTAAATGTGAGAACTTTGTGGACCTGCATCTATAAATTTGTAAACTACTACAATATTATTCATATTACTTTTTTTTAAATTTTATTTTGTTTGTTAGTTTTTGTACTCAAGTCTTTTAGTACTATATTACTCATTGGTCTGTGGTCAGGACCTCATTGTTCTCTCACTATCCTAAATCATTGTACTGTATCCACTGAAATTGTTAAAGGTATTATTTTTAAAAGAGTAACCATGGAGTTTCTTGCCGGCTCTTCTCCATAGGAAACAACTAATTGGAACCGTGCACCTAAATTCGACGTTTCATAAGCACCTGTATTGGTTTATGTGAAATATTTTTTTTTGATTTGATTTGTGCATGTCGCAAAAGAATAAACCAAAAAGTTTAAAGGACGGTTGTATTTTCGATTCAAAATTTGCTTACATTAGCAATACATTTAAGTACGATACTATACTTCAAATGCTCGTGCTAGGCCTGGTCACGCATTGAGTAAAGAGTAAAAATTAAATAAGAAATTAAAATAAAGATCACGGTCTAAATAAAAAGAATTAAAATATTATATTCATTAAAACTTATCGCTCATTTGTATTCAAACGTTGTCACACTCAAAATAGAACGAACGAATGAATGAACGAATGAACGTAAGCGTTTGTGAACGACGCACCGCTCGTTAGTCAAATGAACGAACGCGTCGCCTGAATGAATGAGCACGCAAATGATTATCAAAGGAGACATTGTTTTCGTAGGCTTTTGTTTACTAAATAAACATGAATGAATGGAGTGAGTGAAGTTTTTGTGCTAAACTGACGTAATATAAAAGAATTGGGAACAAAGAAAGAAAGGGCGGAATAAGATGAAGAGTCTTAAAGAAACACAATGACCAGTAAATATTCGATGTCCATTACGCCGTTTGTAACATAACATCACGCCTGTATTCCCCGTAGGGTAGAGCAGAGGTGTATAATAACACCCTCATTTCGCCGTTATATTTATGTCCCATGTAATAGGGGGCGAGCATATTGCCATCAACCGGGCACAAATCTAAACTCCGGGCTGCTACTGAGGAATTCCTCTGTTTGTATACTGGGTGTAAAAATAGCCTTAACGAAGCCGAAGTCTACGCATACTGCACATCAAACTAAGTAACATACAGCAAAAATAATTGCTGGGAAACGACTGTTATTTTTTGGTATTAAAACAGTTTTTAACTGTAGCGTGCAATGGGAGCGCGCGTGCAGCAGACTGTGCTTACATTTCAAAAATGTTGATTATTTTTGTATAGGAGAATGTTGAGTAATAACATTTAAACTTAGTTTTCGTGAATAACGTACAAAAAATATGGTGACTTTGACCTTCAATATCCCCATAACCAGTCTGTTCCCAGGTATGGCCCAATAACAAAAAATCTCCGTAATGATGGGAAGAATACGTGGCTCTCGGCTTCTAAGGGTATTTTTACACCCAATATGTGGACTATAAAACATAGCTACAAGTCACGATCCTTCAGTACTTCCGACGCAACCTGGACAGTCAGCCCCGCTACCAACCTTCTTCCTCCTAAACTTTTCCCAACTATGTAGGGGTCAGCTTCTAGTCTAACCAGATGCGGCTGAATACCAGTATTTTACACGGAGCGACTGCCGTCAGACCTCCGCAACCCAGTTACTGGGCAATGCCGATATCATAAGTTTAGGCCGGTTGTCAGACTTTCAGGCTTCTGACTACCCATAACGACTGTCGTAGCTATTCGAATGACACCCGGGACCGTCTATGTAACGTGCCCTCAGAGGCACGGAGGGGTCTCGATATGTAACGAACGGTCACTCATCCACAGACCGACCATGGCAAGCGCAGTTTAACCTCGCAAATCGTATTATAAAAAATAAATTATATTCTTGGCTAGTACAAAAAGCATTTTATTCAGTTAATGACTTCTTACGCTCAAGTATTGAGTAAAAGCCAATATGCTCCTTCTAATGTTCCATACTTTATAATATTTTTATATGCTGTTGCTACTATTGATTTGTCAATAGTAATTACCCTCAATTAACATTTGCATTATATTCTTTTGTATTTGCATACCAATGTTGTGGTCAAATGTATTGGAACTGATAAGACACCCTAACATCTGTCACAACCTACATTTTTAAGCAACTACACTGGCCTGCAAAAATAAGTATCACACTTTAAAAGTAAATATCATTAAAAATGTAGTACTTATTTTTGCAGGCCAGTATATATCACTTTGACTTTATGATCCACGCAGTTGGTAATTAGCCACGTGCTCCTCCAATTATCCCATTGTTATACATTTTATGTTATGGTATGTATGTACAGTAGGGATATGAAAAGGCTCGCCAGTATTCAAATTCATTCCTTTCCCACATCGCGGGCACATGTTACCTTTTCAAACTGTTGAACGGAACAGACCAATGCATGGAAAAATATGTTTAATTATTTGGTAGCAAAGATCAAAATTGCCTTTTGCCTCCATATGACGTAGTAGTGCCATTATGTCTTTGATTTGATTTAAGGAGTTTTATTGTAAAAACCACGACATCAATCAAATTGACATTAGGTAGGTACTTGTGTCTGTCACCATTGTCACAATAATATCCTGTCAAAAAATACTTGTATTTTTTATTTCTAATAATGTTGGCAATACGTAGTCGGTAAAATAGTTCGTTTCTTGAACGGTGCAAGCAAAAATAGACCTTAAGGTGCATAACTTCTTCATTCCCCTACTGTACTGAACAAATTAAACCAAAAAAAAAACAACCTAATCAAATTAAAAACCAGAGAGAAACTAAATAATTCTATAAAAAATTCACACTGAATCTTGTAATGGTTGCGGAACTAACTTTTATTGAGTGGTCCGGGCATCCGATCCTGCCCGGTAACGTCCGATGGCGTCCGGCTGCGTCCGGTTTGGAGCGACGCTAACTCGATTGAACCAGTTCGAACTAGTTAGTTCCGGCAGACAATATGGAGGCCGGAAGTTCCGGGTCCATTTGATGGTATAGGTATCATGTGCACTCTGGGGATTGGCTGTTTCTGTGGTAAAGGGCGAATGTTTTTATACAGGGTAATTGAAAAACACCTGAAATCTTTTAGTACTAACTTCGTATCATGATCTTGAACAACCTGAGCTTTACAACAAACTTCCTAAGAACGTAAAACAACAGAAATCCATGTATTCATTCAAAATAGCTCTCAAGAAACGTATTTTAGTAAAAACAAAAATGTAAATTGTGTTTATGCACCCCTGCTTTTGCTTTTACTGTGTAACCTTCGCCTAACGTAAGAACTTCTCATTTTATTAGTTACTAGCTGTGTCCTCACGGCTCCGCCCGCGTAATATGTTTTGTTTCAGTAACAAAGATAGCCTATGTTACTCAGTGATAATGTAGCTTTTTACGGCAAAAGAATTTTGAAATCGGTCCAGTAGTTTTTAAGTTTATTCGTTACATAGAAAAATACAAAACTTTCCTGTTTATAATATTAGTATAGATAAAAAAAATCTCGTGTACCTAAGTGAATGTAATTTTTTTTGAGAAATAAATATCTTAAACCATAACAATATTCAAAACTTAAAAATATAGGCCAAAAATTTTCAGCGCATAAATTTGGTAGTAGACCCCGCACACTTATCAGAAATTTTCCGGATCAGATATTCTGCGTGTCTAGTACAAAATGTATGCGCAAGGGAGCTTCGCGCACGTGTCAGAAATTCCCTGACAGAAATTACTTAGCTAAACGTGTGGTCGGGCTTTAAAAATAAATATTTAAATGGAAATAAATAAAACAATTGATTTTGCAGTATAATATTAGGTCCCCACCTATGAAATCAGCATTTTGTATGGAGAATTTTTAAGAAGTTGCATTTTTCATACCTACTAACATTTTTTTAATTTATTTAACAACTATGAACACTAATGTTTTAAAACGTTTATGCACTAATGTTTAAAAACTAAGATAACGTATGCCACTTATGGTGCGTTCAGACCTGACAAACGCGCCGCGAATGCGCCGCACGCGCGCATCGCGCGAGCCGTTTGCGAGCGGCGCGCGAGCGACGCGTTCGCGGCGCGTTCGTCAGGTCTGGACGCACCATTTAGATTATGCGACAAAAATAAGTTTTGGCTAAGTTAAAACAAAAATAGTGGTCATTTCTGCTAACAAAAAGACGAGTCACTTTTAAGGTATTTTATGTTTAGAAAACTACAAGTAATAAGGTTATTTTACTATTGGTTGTTGTCTATGATGGTCATTATTCAATATAATATCAAGCAATTGATGAATTTTTTAAATCATAGAAATGACGAGGTTCTCTACTTGTGAGAAAAAAACGCCAATTTCATAGGTGGGGACCTAATATTATAGAATAATCAGTCCATTACTGTCCCACTGCTGGACACAGACCTCTTCTCAGATTGAGAAGAGTTTAGGCCTTAGTCCGCTGGCCTAGAGTTATCTATCGATAGGCTCAGACAATAAGTGTCAAATTGAGATACGGTAACTGCCTCATTGGTTTAGTGGTGGCAAGCGCGACTGCTGATCGTGAGGTCCTGGGTTCGATTCCCAGGTCGGGCAAAGTGTTAATGGGTTTTTCCATTGGACTTCCTCAGTAGCAGCCCCGAGTTTGAATTGTGCCCGAGCAATAAGCTCGCCCACTATTACATGGGACTTGAACATAACGGCTAAATGAGAGTGTTACTGTACACCTCTGCCCTACCCTTCGGGGAATACAGGCGTGATGTTATGTTTTTTTTTGTTTTGCCAGTTATGTTTAAGTTCCATGTAATAGGTGGCGAGCCTATTGCCATTAAACGGGCACAAATCCAGACTCCGGGTTGCTACCGGAAAATCAGGCTCATCTATACTAATATTATAAAGCTGAAGAGTTTGTTTGTTTGTTTGAACGCGCTAATCTCAGAAACTACTGGTTGGAATTAAAAATTGTTTTTGTGTTGGATAGTCCATTTATCGAGGAAGGTTATAGGTTATATAACATCACGCTACGACCAATAGGAGCGGAGCATAAATGAAAAATGTTGCAAAAACGGGAAAAATGTCCACCCTTGCGAAGCCGGGACGGGCTGCTAGATAAATATATTTAAAAAAAATTGTCAAATTGAAATACGTTTTAAATGAATTAAATGTACTTATTTAATTTAAAGATGGCAGTCTTAAATAATGGATGCATTGGAGTCAAAGGAAGTCTTCATTTTCAAAGAGAAGTCAGAACAATTAATAATATAACTTCCAACCAAGTGTTCCCACAACACTGTTTCTACAACCTTCACTATATAACCACAGTGTATTCAAACTAACAATTACATTGTTGTGACACGCAATTAAAATACAATGTAAACTGTGAAACATTTCGCTGCTGTGGTTTTGTAATGGTAGGCAGTGTTCCAAGTAGCTTGTGAGATGGGCATTGTTACATTAATGATAGTGTACTATTTTTAAACGATTATTATAAAGTTTTCAGTCGTTACGCTAGTGGTGCGTCCAGACCTGACGAACGCGCCGCGGATGCGCCGCTCGCGAGCTTTTGTATGAACATGAAATGCACGCGCGCAGCTCGCGAGCGGCGCATTCGCGGCGCGTTCGTCAGGTCTGGACACACCATAGGAGTGTAAAGGATGCGATGCGTGTGAAGTCATATACCTATATAGTCTATTATACAAGGTTAGTCGGAAAGGGGGTACCTACTACGCCGCGGGCCTCTTAAAGTATCACTGAAGACTGTTTAAAAGCAAGTGTTAAAATTTCAAAATTCGATAATTTTTATTTGCATGAAAAAAGATTTTTATTTTAGTTTGTTCAAAAAAAAACATACCTGCTTTAGTTATGAATTCAGAAAATTAAGATTCTAATCCGGAACCCCAAATATGACCTAAATTGTAAACGCTGCTGATCATAGCTATGGACAGATAGATTTTAGCATATTTTTTACGAAATCTTTGAAAAGCTATTTCTCTTAAACTATCGAGTATTGGAGAAAGTTGTAGAACAAAAGTTATGTCTTATTATAGGTACTTTAACACCCTTTTGGCTTAGTACCCCCTTTCCGACTAACCTTGTATAGGTATTATAGCAATATAAATATATTATAGCAAATAATGTTTAAAAAAACTGTCTTATTGGTCTAGTGGTGGCTACGCGACAGCTGATCATGAGGTCCTGGGTTCAATCCGCAAGTCGAGCAAAATGTTATTGTGATTTCCGTGTGGAATTGCTCAATAGCAGCCCGAAGTTTGCTCGCCCCCTATTACATGGGTCTTAAACATAAGGGCGAAATGAGGGTGTTACTATACACCTCTGCCCAACCCTTCGGGGAATGTAGGCATCCACGACATTTTTTTTAATGTATTAAGGTGGCAAACTTGCTGACGACCTTTTTTTTTTCCTTTGGAAAATCCTCACGGGTGTCCCGCGCCCGGGAAAGGCGAGGGGGTCGGTCGGACTCTTACCGGCTAAAAACCAACGGTGTTCCTTCTCCTGACCGTTCGGCCGGGGTCACGGGATTCGCAAAAGCATGCACCGCAACCCCGGCAGGTCCCGGTCCGCCAACCCTCGGCGGACCTCCCCTCTAAACTTGCTGACGACCTACCTGATGGAAAGTGGTTACTTCCGTTACTAAGAGGATTAGTTGCCAAGACAAAGTTGGACAATCTCATGGGCCTCTAATTTCACTGGTACTCATACCAGTCAAACCGGAACTCGGCAACGCTGATTGGTGGTAAAAATACGAGTATGTATCGTAGTAGTACTTCCCCGGGAGCTCAAGGCAAATTATCAACCGCGCGGATCATACGATTTGCGAGGTTAAGCTGCGCTTAACGCGGTCAGTCAGTGGATGGGTGACCGTTCGTTACATATCGAGATCCATCCGTGCCTCGGAGAGCACGTTAAACAGTCGGGCACGGGTGTCATACGAATACCTACGACAGTCGTTACTGGAAGTCAGAAGCCCGAAAGTCTGACAACCGGTCTAACCTTAGGATATCGGCATTGCCTAGTAATTGGGTTGCGGAGGTCGGATGGCAGTCGCTTCGTGTAAAATACTGGTATTCAGCTACAGAAGCTGACCCCAACATAGTTGGGAAAAGGCTAGGCAGAAAGCAGTAGTACTTCCCCGGACCAGCTCTTTCAAAAGGAGTTCTGTTCCATATAGGTAAGGGTTAGAAACGCTACATAGAATGATGGAACGGAGTTCTGTATACATAAAACCTTTATCATTCTTAAAATCATAACTGCTTGCATAAAACCTTTTTTCTATAGCATTATATTACGTAGATAATATAACCAGTATAAAAACTATCTCCGAACCCAAATCACGCTCTAAATTCCAGAATTTCGAATCCAGCCCTCATTATCTGATGGCCGAAATGTTTCGATATTCATTATGAAACTTAAAAAGCTACAGTTATCAGAGCAACAGATATGAGACCCTCATCGTCAGATCATATCGTCTGAAACTTTCAGAGAATTTAAGGGGCACTTTTCATAGAGTAGTAATAAATGGAGTGGTAAGTTCACATAATGTGTAAAATTCAGCAAATGGCAGCAACATTGTATAGGAATCAGCGATTCGGTACATTTGCAAATCCATCCAACAGCAACTTTACAATATAATCAACGCAAAGTGATAGCCTAATGGTGTGCCAAGTCATAGGTCTCGAGTTCGAACCCAAGGCACGCACCTCTGACTTTTCGGATTCATGTCCGTATTGTATAATTATCACTTGCTTAAAAACGGTGAAGGAGAACATCGTGAGGAAACCGGCATGCCTGAGAGATATTTCTCGACGGCATGTGAAGCCAAGTCAGAGGCCAATGGGCGGCATTAACTCTGACACCAGGTTAGTCACTAACCACACGAAAAGCAGAAGACTTTAAGATTGAAATGTTGACGTCTTATAGACCTCAAAACAGTTACTTGTACACCTAATATACAGTCTATCAGACCGACAATCGGCCGTGCAACAAAACCCATCTGCCGACATTTGACAACTCGCTCTCACGTTAGCCCTCCATCTTGTTTCATACTCCGTGTCGCACCAAAACTTCCGGGTCACCCTTATCTCTTGGCGTGGTCCCAACACCCGCAGCTGCCCGAAACATAGCTTCCTCCCGTTCGACACGGTTTGCGGCCGATAATTCGGACAATTGCCGCTCTTGTACTATATTTTTAGTATGATATCTGAAAACTGTGTCCTCTGTTCGTAACTTCGTGGTACCTATTATGTTAATGATGTTGTATTTTTTTGTGAATTTGTGCAATAAAATGGTATAGACTTTTGGTATCGATTCAAGAAATCTGCGTATCATATTTTAGAAACTATATACACTCCGGAACACGGTGCTATATTAGTTTACAATGTGTCAGAACCAAAGTACCTATCAAAACTTAATGTGTGGGTCGAGAAACTTCAAGTATACTCCACCAAGAAAAGCATAGTCTGCTTAGTTGTCGGCAATAAGATTGACAGGCATATAATTTTAAGACCCAGTGCATAATATCAGCAAGCACATTGGGTCAACGAGTATTCCCAAGGAGGGTTGATGTCAGGCAGGCGGCCGGTCATAAAACAATAAGCCAAAATCTCTAACAACATGGATTTATGAAATACATGTTGTGCCGACCCCACCTAGTGTGGGATAAGGGCAGGAAGAAGAAGATACACTCCGGAGCAATGATTTCGGGTAACCAACATAAACAAAATAATTTAAACATTGTTTAACAATGTTTTCCGAGACAATAAGGTTTATGTTGATGACCCGATCTCATTGCTCCCGAGTGTAGCATAACTATTATAGGTCTACCAGAATCTGATGGCAAATAGGGAAATTAAATGTTTTTGTGGGTAACACAAGGGTAATTTGAATAAAAAGTCTTGATACTTGTAATTCTTTTTCTTTAATTTCTTTTTGATCTTCTTCCTGCCCTTATCCGACACTAGATGGGGTCGGCACAACATGTATTTCATAAATCCATGTTGTTTTAGAGGTTTTGGCTTATTGTTTTATGTGACCCAATGTGCTTGCCGATATTATGCACTGGGTCCCAAAATGATATGCTGATATATGGTTTTTTGCAATTTTATTGTAATGGAAAAGGAAACCTTGTTAAATAATAATAATAAATCATTTATTTCAGAATACATCCATATTTGACTTATAAATATGTTTATTAAAAATGTTTGAACAAGAAAACATTAATCAGGACTGGAAAATGTATCAACTACAGTCATACTCGTTTTGACAAGTGACATGTTGACATTGCTATATGAAAACCACTATTTGTTATAATTTTTTAATGCCATGAGATTCTGGTTGACCTATACCTTCTCAAAGTAATCTCTCTATGCAATAGCGAATGGTATTGGATTCTGTGTACCCACAAAATGGTAACTTAGCCCAAAATCACGATTTCTATCATAAAACAGACTTCCTCTTAAAACTAGAGCGGTCACTACTTCTTCATTTTCAAATTTTATCGAACTAGGTCAAACCTTCTCACTTAGAACCGAAGCCGTCACCACTTCGAAAGTTTCGTAACATTAATCAAAATAGAGTAGACCTCTTCTGTTAAAACAAACTCTAGTTAGTTTTAGATAATAAGTACTACTGTTGTAACAGTCGCACTAATTACCTTTACTAACTACCTATAGTAACATAATGAGGTGTTTACCACCATTAAAAATGTATAACAATTCATTATAAGCAGTGATACCCTAGCGGTTGGACGCTTGCCTTCCATGCAGGAGGGTCGATCCAGGCCCGTGACTTTTCGGATTCATGTGCGGATCAGAATTTGTTTATCACTTGCATTAACGGTGAAGAAAAATATCGTGAGGAAACCTGAGAGGGCTCAATAAAGTTCTCGATGATGTGTGTAGTCCGCCAACCCGCATCAGTCCAGCGTTGTGCAGTAAGGCCTAAACCCTTCTTATTCTGAAAAGAGGCCTGTGCCCGGCAGTGAGACAGTAATGGGCTAATTATGTATGTTTTTTATATATTGTTTAACGAGAGAAATGGAAAGAACACGATCACGATCTGTGAAAAAAAAACGAAGGAGCTACATGTACTCTGTACATGAAATATCATTATAAGAAACTAGCTGTGTCCTCACGGCTCCCCCCTAGCCTATGTTACTCAGTGATAATGTAGTTTTCTAACGGCAAAAGAATTTCTGAAATCGGTCTAGTAGTTTTTAAGTTTATTCATTACATATAAAAATACAAATCTTTCCTCTTTATAATATTAGTATAGATAAGAATAAGAATAATAAGCCAAATACTCGAACACTACTCAATTTTAGGTTGCCGTTAAGTCTCGTGCTGTCACTGTCACTAGTGACAGTCACAGTAGTCACACGCGAAGTGACAGAGACAGCACGAAATTAACAGCACCGTAAAATTGAGTAGTGTTCGAGTATTTGGCTATAAGAATTGTCATTAAGAAGCGACTAAACGATTACGTCATCAGCGCAGCATCTAAGCTCTGATGACCACAGACTACAGCCACCAACCCACACGTCCATTCCACACAATGTCCTGACGGCTGCCAATTCATACTTGGAGTCTATTGCCACTTCCAGCACTATCTCCTCATCGTAAATTTTACTAATGTTCTTTATGTGTTTGTTTTATTTATGCAAACATTCTTTATATGTGTGTTAATTTTAAGTTTGACATTTTAATTTATTTACAAATAATTATATTTCTATTATATACTATGATCGCAATATCTTCTATCTCGACTTATGTTACATTAGACCTCTAACTTATACAAGGTTAGTCGGAAAGGGGGTACTAAGCCGAAAGGGTGTCAGAGTACCCATAATAATGGATAACTTTTGTTCTACAACTTTCTCCAAAAGTCAATACTTCAAGAGAAATAACTGTTCAAAGATTTCATGAAAAATACGCTAAATTCTATCTATCCTCAGCTATGATCAGACGTGTTTACATTTTACGTCATATTTGAGGTCAAGGATTAGAAACTCCATTTTCTGAATTCATAACTAAAGCAAGGATGAAGAATTTTTGAAAAAACTAAAATAAAAATGAATCGAATTTTTAAATTTTAACACTTTCTTTAAAACTATCATCAGTGATACATTAAGTGGCCCTCGGCTTAGTACCCCCTTTCTGACTAACCTTATATGTGTAGTATTAAACTGTCAGTATAAGTTGGTCAATAAATAATTAAATCCAAGTTTTATGACACTATTTCTCCTGTCAAAACAGCCACACTCCAAAAACACACTTTCATCGAACTAGGGTAAATGCTCCACTCTTCCAAACCGGTTTCATCTGGTTTACGGCGGCGCAAACCGGATAAGTCCGCTGTCGATGTGACGCGAGGGATTTGTCAAGCGTTCTGTTATCTAAGCTGTTTGGAAAATATTGGCGATAAAGTTCAATTTCGCTTGTATGTTTTGTTTACGGTTATATTTTCTTTTTCTAAAAATGTGTAGTTGGATATCTCCATAATTAGACCACAGACTCCATTGCCGTGATGGGATTACTAGCCTAATGGATAGATCACTGTAGGTTGTTAGAGTATACTCAGGGGCATAAATATGTATTATGACTTGGCTTATTCCCGGTTTCTATAATTCCCGGTTCCTATAGTTCCCAATTACATGATTACATGATTTACAATGATTTTTTAGCTATGAATACAATGATTTTTTAGCTAAGTTTTGATGACATTTAATTATGTCAATTGTTTTATATAGTTTAGCTTCCTTTTCACTTTTGTAAATGTGAGAACTTTGTGGACCTGCATCTATAAATTTGTAAATTACTACAATATTATTCATATTACTTTTTTTTAAATTTTATTTTTGTTTGTTAGTTTTTGTACTCAAGTCTTTTAGTACTATATTACTCATTGGTCTGTGGTCAGGACCTCATTGTTCTCTCACTATCCTAAATCATTGTACTGTATCCACTGAAATTGTTAAAGGTATTATTTTTAAAAGAGTAACCATGGAGTTTCTTGCCGGCTCTTCTCCATAGGAAACAACTAATTGGAACCGTGCACCTAAATTCGACGTTTCATAAGCACCTGTATTGGTTTATGTGAAATAAAAATTTTTGATTGATTGATTGATTGAATTGTGTTGGGGTCAGTTTCCAGTCTAACCAGATGCGGCTGAATACCAATTTTTTACACGGAGCGACTGCTTCGCAATCCAGTAACTGGACAATACCGATATCCTAAGGCTAGACCCGTTGCCAGACTTTAGGGCTTCAGTCTTCCAGTAACGACTGTCATAGGTATTCTATATGACATCCGAAACCGACGAATAACATGCTCTCCGAGGCACGGAAAGGTCTCGATGTGTAACGAATGGCCACCCAACCACGGACTGACCGCAGCAAGCGTTGCTTAACCTCGCAAATCGTATGACAACATAGCCCTCAAAATAACATGAATAAACGTCAACCAAAAAAAGTGTACAAACCACACATCACACGACATCCATCAAAAAAATCTAAAATAAAAAAACTTCAAACTACCCTCCACGAACAACACAAAATTTTTGAACAGCCCGCATAGTTAGTAACTGCGTTAGAATCAATTATGGCCGCAGTCAGGAGCAGAAACTAGCGTACGTAGTAGTTAGACAGGGTTTGTAGATTGACCCAATCACAGTTGTCAAGTCAAACAACTGGGGGTAATATAGACCAAGAGTTTGTTTGTTTTCGCACGGCTCTAGTTAGAGCGGGTGGGGTCGGGTCAGATGTGATATTTTGTTTAAGTTTCTGGACATGGGAATTACAGCTAGTTCACACAGAAACTGTTTACAGGACCTGTTTTAGCAGATTCGTTTTTAGGGTTGCGTACCCAAAGGGTAAAATTGGGCCCTATTACTAAGACTTCTCTGTCCGTCCGTCCGTCCGTCTATCACCAGGCTGTATCTCATGAACCGTGATAGTTAGACAGTTGAAACTTTCACAGATGATGTATTTCTGTTGCCGCTATTACAACAAATACTAAAATACAGAATAAAACAAATATTTAAGGGGGCTCCCATACAACAAACGTGATTTTTTTGTCGTTTTTATAGATAATAATGGTACGAAACCCTTCGTGCGCGAGTCCGACTCGCACTTGGCCGGTTTTTATTTTGGTGATGGCGCATGTACTTGAATGAGCGTGTTCACATACACGACAGTATTCCGAATCCAGTAAAAAAATACTGGATCCGTTATTTTTATCGTATCCTGTCTGCCAGATGCGACGCAGCTGCCATTTGTTTAACTGATCCGTCGGTACAGATGTGAACAACACATCCAGTACCGACGGATCCGTTAAAACGGATCCGCTGTGTGAACGAGAGGTTAGATGGCAGTTACATAAGACTGTCTATGATACATACACATAACATCACGCCTGTATTCTCCGAAGAGTTAGGCAGAGGTGTATAGTAACACCCTCATATCGCCGTTGTGTTTAAGTCCCGTGTAATAGGAGGCGAGCGTATTGCCATCAACAGGGCACAAATCCAAGTTCCGGGCTGCTACTGAGGAATTGTACACAGAAAAACCCAATAACACTTTGCCCGACCTGGAGATCGAGCCCAGGATCTCACGATCAGAAGTCGCGCTTGCCACCACTATACTAACGAGGCACTTAGCCTATGATATATTCTTACATAATCAGCCCATTACTGTCCCACTGCTGGGCACGGGCCTCTTCTTAGAATGAGAAGGGTTTAGGCCTTAGCCCACCACGCTGGCCTGGTGCGGGTTGGCAGACTACACACACCAACGGGGACTTTTATTTTGATGTTCTCTGTCATACGACGACGTCAACGACTGTCATAGGTATTCGTATGACACCCGAGACCGACTGTTTAACGTGCTCTCAGAGACACGGAGGGGTCTCGATGTGTAACGAACGGTCACCCATCCACAGACTGACCGCGGCAAGCGCAGCTTAACTTCATAAATCGTATGATCCGCGCTCTCGCTATACCGACGAGAGATGTTAACCTCTTTAGGAATGAACTTTTTCCATTTAATTCCTTTATTCATACTACCAGATGCTAATTTAAACAAATATTTGTATCCGCTGCAACTGACAACCCATCCAGCTGATCTACTTTAAGCCTCTAAACTAATTTGTCAGGCTAATTTAAACTCTAATGTCCAGCGCCCACCGCTGGTTTTCCCTCAACTATTTGGTTTTGAAGTTTGACAGCCATCGGACGGCGGATTAGAGAAGTATGAAGCATTAGAATTAGAGAATTCAAGCTTGAAGGAAATAGTTTTAGTGGGTAAACAAAATTATGCCCGATAAACAAAAACGAATCGTTTTGCTTCTTCTTCTTTTCGTGTGGTTAGTGACTAACCTGGTATAATAATATACTACTATAATTATTAGGAATACAGCTGGACAGAAGCGATACAGAACATTGACATCAAGTTTTTACAGAGAAGCTCACGATGCTATATTAGTTTACGATGTGTCAGAACCAAAATCCCTAGCAAAACTGAATGAGTGGGTCGAGGAACTTCAAGTATACTCCACCAAGAAGAATATAGTCTGCTTAGTTGTCGGCAATAAGATTGACAAGCATATCATTTTGGGACCCAGTGCATAATATCAGCAAACACATTGGGTCACCCGCGCGACGGCAGGCAGGCGGCCGGTCATAAAACAATAAGCCAAAACCTCTAACAACATGGATTTATGAAATACATGTTGTGCCGACGCCACCTAGTGTGAGATAAGGGCAGGAAGAAAAAAAAGAAGAAGTAACTAACCTGATGTCAGAGTTTGTACCGCCCATGGGCCTCTGACTTGGCTTCACGTGCCGTCGAGAAATATCTCTCAGGCATGCCGGTTTCCTCACGATATTTTTCGTCACCGTTTTTAATTAAGTGATAATTATACAATACGCACATGAGTCCGAAAAGTCAGAGGTGCGTGCTTTGGGTTCGAAGACGAGATCTATGATTTGGCAGTCCGACGGTCACACCATATGGCTATCACTGCTGTTATAGTTTTGCTTATCAATCAAATGGTAGCATTTTTTATTGCCGAACTGGGCATATAAATAGACTCGTAAGCAAATTTTACCTGCGACAGCTACTTCCATATGGGAAGGTCTACGAAGCAAAGCTTGGTCTTTGCTTCATTATTGGTAAAGATACAAGAGTGTAAATTTTAACCAATAACGCTTCGTAGATCATAGGAAACAGCTATTATACAGTTAACACTGTATGTTTTGTTATATTAATTAGAAGTTAATGTGGCTTGTCATAATCGAGTGGTTGACAATACTTTTTTATTAATTTTCTCTAAACTTTTACAAAAAAACATAGGTAATAATGAAAAAACCAATGAAATTACTAAAATGCCCAAGTTATAGGCGATTTAAAATGAACTAGACAGAGACCGCACTATTGAACGATGACGTCATACTTTCAAGACTTCATAGTACCTACTTGACATTAGTACAATGTCCATTTCGTGCGAAAAGGATAGAAAAGCGTGTATCACCTCCATTTTTAGATTTATTTTTTCAACGATCCTTTTCTTTCTATATTTTTTTTGATATACTATTAAATTCTTCCTATTTTTTTTTTAATAGTCGTCTACTGAATTTCTCGCCCAATCTATAGTTCCGATTAGCAGTTCTTGCAAACTGGCAAAGCGTAGCCAACGTGACTCTTTGTTAAAACAATTCGTTTTGAGGATTGCATATAGCATTTTTTTGTTTTCTTATTTATTTATTTAGTTCCGGACAACAATATAATCCAGCTTGTTAGTGAAAAAATACCTTATAAATGTTAGTAATACAAAACACGATTGATTAGGCCAATTTTGATGTTTTCAATAATAGGTAATAGTATGTTTTGACTAAAAATCCGTCAGGTGGCGCTATTTCCGAACGAGGTAAAAAATGTACAGAACCGATAATTTATTAAACCAGATATTTGGACTGTAAAAATGTTCTGAAATAAAATTGTCTGACACGATACCCCATCGAATAGTGACCGAATTAGTGTTGTGCCACGCTAGGATTGATAGACCTTAAAATCTCGCACCGAGAGAGCCAACCATCCAAGCGATTAAAAATCTACATTTAAGCAACGGCTGTCGTCATAATTCAAAATCCACAGAAGATATGAAGATAATGCATTATTCAAATTAATTTAAATACGTTGTATGCCGAAATAAGTATATTCACTACATCTAAAAGTCAATTCTTAACACAGTTTTTTAAAATTCACTTCCGACGGAGCTCCGCATTCGACGCGGAAAATTTTCATCTACCCACATATTTGAATCTACATTTTGAGTACAGCCGCCATATTGGAGTGGCAATTAGCATGTTTAAAAAATAGACCTGGCTGCATTTTATGAGGATTTTTGGATTATCATGTGTAAATGTTTCATTAACTTTAAATTTTTTTTAAATGGAAAAGCGATTTTTGGCTTAAATGTTTAACTTAGATGACTTTGCAGACGAAACTGAATCTTCTTCTTCTTCCTGCCCTTATCCCACACTAGGTGGGGTCGGCACAACATGTATTTCATTAATCCATGTTGTTAGAGGTTTTGGCTTATTGTTTTATGACCGGCCGCCTGCCTGAAGTCAACCCTCCTTGGCAATACTCGTTGCGCTGTCGCGCGGGTGACCCAATGTGCTTGCTGATATTATGCACTGGGTCCCAAAATGATATGCTTGTTAATCTTATTGCCGACAATTAAGCAGACTATGTTCTTCTTGGTGGAGCATACTTGAAGTTCCTCGACCCACTCATTCAATTTTGCTAGGGACTTTGGTTCCGACACATCGTAAACATGAGTTTTTCTATAAAAATTTGATGTCAATGTTCTGTATTACTCCTGTCCCGCTGTATCTCAAATACGAAGATTGACTTTATCACCGTTCACGTCCATGACGATAAAATAACTCACAATTTCTCAAAGTAAAAATAAATACGCGAAAAACGTTATGCAGACGAAACTGAATATCCATATTTCGACGGTCCCTACGTATACTATCGAAACTACAAAATCTCAGTTTTTATTTTATCTGCTTAAAATGTGTGAAATTATGTTATCTTAAAGGTTATAAAATAATAAATTTTTATGGGACCAACTGGCAACTATTCCGCATTAAACTAAAGAAGAATCACGTAAATCGGATCATAAATCTCAGCGTAATCGGTGTACATACATAATAAAATATAGACTGAGATTTTGTAGTTTCGATAGTATACGTAGGGACCGTCGATTTAATATCTCAAATTGCATTTACAATTACAAGATTCAGAAATTGCATATCGATTACATATCGATGTACAAATTGCCAAAAACGACGGGTAAACCCGTATACACAGCGGTCATTAGTCGACTATCTGCTTGCATTAGCGCTAAGCGATTCGTTCATTAGCGGGCGAGATATCTTGTGCGCTCGCCTTTAGCTGCGTTTTTTCGCGTATAACGATGGGTTACGCTGCAACCGGACGTACTTTAGGCGTGCTTTGTAAATTAGAATTTAAAGTACCTACCCACAATGTTGTTCTTCGTCCGGAACTAAAAATAACGTAACAACGCGCCTGTATTCCCCGAAGGGTTGGGCAAAGGTGTATAGTAACACCCTCATTTCGCCGTTATGTTTAAGTCTCACGTAATTGGGGCGACCCTACTGCCATCAACCGGGCACAAATCCAAACTCCGGGCTGCTACTGAGAAATTCCACACGTTCCTCAGTTTAAACATTAAGAAGTGGCGAGGAGTCAGCTTTTTTGGGAGCTGTTATTTGCAATCCTGGCGTGTCACAAGTAAAAATATCACTTAGTTTATTGTCCTTCAAGAAGTAAAAATGTTTGTCCATTTTTAACCGACTTCCAAAAAAGGAGGAGGTTCTCAATTCGACTGTATGTTTTGTTTTTTTTTGTATGTTTGTTCCGCGATATCTTTGCTAATTGTGAACCGATTTTAATGATTTTTTTTTGTTTGAAAGAGTATTCTTTCAAAGTAGCCCCATCTAAGTTTGGTGAAGATTTGATGAAGAACTTCGGAGATAGACAATTTGAAGTCGGTTTTATTTTTGTTAAAAAGTTTTTATAAATTAATAAGTTTTCAGTTTGAGTTAATATAATGATTTTAAGTTAGCCGGATCTCAGAAACTTTGTCCAAAATTCAGGTCCGGATATCCGGAGCGAATATCCGTATTATTGATTCATACAATCGCAATATAAGCGTCCGGTTGGTTCAGGACGTAGGCAAAGTTGCTCGCTGGAGTCCCTCGGGGATCTAGAACGTATGCTAGCCTTACTTGATGGCGTGAGAAATTTTCCTATCCCATGAGACTTGTGAGAAATGACTGCTTTTACGTCATAATAATGGCTCTTGGATATGAAAAAATTGTTTACAACATAACTTCATATTCCCCGAAGGGTTGTGCAGAGGTGTATAGTAACACCCTCATTTCGCATTTTTAAGTCCCATGTAATGGGCGAACCTACTGCCATCAGCCGGGCCCAAATCTAGACTCCGAGCTGCTACTGAGAAATTTTTAATGTTAAACCTAATAACACTTTGCCCGACCTGGGGATCGAAAGACCTCACGATCAGCAGTCGCGCTTGCTACCACTGCACTGCTGCTTGTGCTGCCTGCGCGGATGATTATTTTTGTGTGGTTAGCCTAAGTACCTTCCAATAAAACTGTCGCCTATCTACCCAAATACGTTTGCGACCTTAAATGAAGATAAATGTCAATGACCTGTTAGGGTCAGGGGTCGCTGAAAGGTCCAAAGATATGCAGCTCTCATTACTCATTTATATCTCAGGGTCAGAGGTTGAAATTCGCTATCGGTAGCTGGTAACACTGGACAATGTTGATAAAGGAGGGTAGTCGTCAAAATGAATCAACGTACCCGAACTTATAAAAAGAGTGGTCATTCGACGGAGCAAAGGATTCCATGTCGAACAGCCGAGGAAGTCTGACCTTTTATATCTGATTTGCTTGTCCTTATTTTTTGATCTTGTGTAAATTATTATATTGTGAACTAGCTTCTGTAGCTAACCACTAACCCAAATATAAGTACTCTCAATGGTGGAGAGTCTATATGTTGGTTTCATTTACTTTATTTACCATGTTCCCAATCCTGACATACCGATATTAGCTATAACTGTAATGATAGATTCACCCTTACAAGAATCTGTTGTATGTACTTTACAAATTATTTGAAATGATAGAAGCCCGATGACTAGGGGCGAAGATTAGTTCTAAAAAGGACGTCATAGAGATTTAAGTCCGTAATAAAGTAAGCATAGAGGGGCTCTTGGCTAATTATCGACCGCGCAGATCATACGATTTGTGAGGTTAAGTTGCAGTTACCCAGGTCAATCTGTGGATGGGTAACCATTCGTTACACGTCGAGGCTTCTCCGTGTCTCAGAGAGCATGTTAAACAGTCAGTCCCAGGTGTCATACGAATACCTATTGACAGTCGTTACGGAAAGTCAGAAGCCCGAAAGCCTGACAACCTGACTAACCCTAGGATGTCGGTATTGCCCATTAACTCGGTTGCGGAGTTCTGATGGCAGTCACTCCGTGTAAAATACTGGTATTCAGCCGCTTCTGATTAGACTGGAAGCTGACCCCAACATAGGAAAAGGCTAGGCAGAACGAATATCCGCAGTAATTTATCCCAAAGATGGAGAAATTGAACTTGCCTTAGAGCTATGCAGGTAGGCTTTAAAAATAGATGTTTTTTTTAATATTCCAACATCATGCAACCTCTTAATAAGAAATAATATTGTTAGCCATAAAAGTAATGGTATTTTTAAGCAACATTTTATACTATTTAAAAATATCACGCAATTCTAACTGCACAGAAATATTTTATTACTAGAAAAAGCTATTATAAGTGCAAGAAAAGAGAAATAAACTGGTACCATTTAATTTTCTACTAACTTCACCTCGACATTTAATAAAAAGTAAAAGAACTCTGGCCTTAAAAATAATGTCCACAGCTCGATTGTGAGAAAAAAAACAAACAGGATTTCATTGCCGCAATAAAAAAATATTATTCTTTTTTTAATTTTCATAGCGCTGAGTATTTTCGTCTAGGACGTCTTTTTCTTGCTTAAATAAATTCAGCTCTTAACGAGTTAAGAAAATGTTTTTTCTTTTTTATATTTGTATTTTCTTTTTCTTTACAATCAGTGAGCCATTTTGATTTAACTTCTATGGACATAGAGGTCACTGGATCTCCTTTTTCTGTCTCCTGTAGTTGTCGTTATAACACAAGGATTGTTTGTCATGAATTGTACATACACCCATATTCTAAGACGTTCGAGCGTTCCTCCAAAACTTACTCGACTCGACTCCACCTCGACTCAGCCTTTTTCACTACCATCGGTAGTCATAGTTGACATAAACGTCCTCGACTCGAGATTTTTCCTCAGTCAAGGTAAGGAATTGTCTGTCAAACTCAAGGTACCTCGGAACCTACCTTAAGGAAGGAAGTGTCAAAGTTCGTATGTAACAAAAATGAATTTTGAAGACTTTACCGAATATGCTTACGACTATCAAAAAATAAAATTATGACGTAATGCACTCTACCTCGACACATTTGAGGACCCCTCAGTCGAGGAACCTCAAAGTTCACTCGAAATTGCGACTAAGAATATAATTTTGAAGGTGTTTTCGAGACCGTCCTGAGTAAGCTTTGGAGGAACGTCTTAGAATATGGGTGTATAGTGTGTTCACAGTCATATACTTGTGACATTTTCTTTGCCCGCCTCACTAGCAGGCAAGCTAAAGGAGTTGGGCAATTAATTTAATTACGACGTATACATAAAAAAAGTAAGTAGTAAATAGATGATTAAGTATGTCTTTTGAATGTTACTTCAACCCTGCTAGCGAGGCGAGCAAAGACAAATGTCAGAGATAAAATAACTGTGATGGCACTATTATGGTGTAACTTTGAATGATAGATTGAGAAATGATGTGTTTAGAAGTTGCGGGTTAAAAGATGATGTAGTGACAATAATTTAAAGGAGTATGCTTACGTGGTTTGGTCATGTTGAGAGACTGAATGAACGACGATTAACAAAAGGAATGTATAAGGCGGATGTCAATGGAAACGGTAGAGGAAGCCCTAGAAGGACATACATCGATGATATTGATGATGTTCTTCATAAAGGACAGGTGCGTAGTACTCTCAACCGGCGTGCGTGTATGACAAGATGTATGAATGTGAATGAAGCGAAAGGAGTATGTAAGGATCGCAGCATGTGGCGTTCTGGGTAAAGGCGTGAGTTTATGAATGTATGTATGCACTATACTCCCAAGTCATTCTATAAAAAGATTGACAATATAGTTATATTGTAGTTACTCATAATATTACTTGTCTTAATATTAATACATACAGTGACCACAATAACCCCGTAGCTGAACCGTCAATCTATCAATATTATAACACTGCGAAATCCTATCTACGTTGAATAAATAATTTATGCTTTCACAGCCATGCTTCTAATTTTGACACGGGATTATGTTGCCATGTGAAAAATAAACGGTCAAAGGTCGAATTGGCGGGTAAAATGACAGGTGACAGGTGTCAAATGTGAATTAAATATGGCGGAAGCAGATGAAATAGGATAGCAGCGTGATGTAATTACTGGCGTTGACGTATTAAAATGTTTATTTCATTATTTTGATTCTATGACATTGTCTGTTCTGAGTAGGACATGTCAATTTTTGGTGAATAGTTTTTTAAATTATTTTTCTTTTAAAATACCATAACATCACGCCTGTATTCCCCGAAGGGATGGGCAGAGGTGTATAATAGCACACTCATTTCGCCGTCATGTTTTAAGTCCCATATAATAGGGGGCGAGCCTATTGCCATCAACCGGGCACAAATCCAAACTCCGGGCTGCTACTGAGGAATTCCACACGGAAAAACCCAATATCACTTTGCCCGACCTGGGGATCGAACCCAGAATCCCAGGCTCAGCAGTCGCGTTTGCAACCACTACATCAACAAGGCTGTCCAAATAAAAGGCTGGCGAAATAGCTGTGAAATATTAAAATAGAATAGAACATAATAAAATTGTTCTTATTCTTATTCTTTATTGTACACAAGAAAAATTACAGGAATAAAACTACAATTAAGTGAAGTTATGTACAAAGGCGAGCTTAACTCAAAAATGAGTTTTCTACCAGCAAACCTTTGAGTGATAGAGAGAGAATGATTATGTGGTTGAGGGCAAAATCCAGTGTACAATTGTCTTATTTTTAAACTTATTTATGCTATAAAATATAATATACCTAAATAAATATATAATAAGAAAATATATACATAAATATATATAAACCATATAATAAACCTACATAGATAATATTACATATTAATCATTCAGAAAGGTAATGCTTCCTAATTCTACTCTTGAAAACGTGAAGAGAAGGACTGTCGCGAATTGCGTGTGGGAGAGAGTTCTATTGTTTGTATTTCTATGGATTTGACTTCTATACATAGTATAAAACAAAGTCGCTTCCGCTGTCTGTACAGTCACGAGTAATAATATGTATACACATAACGAAATTAAAAAGCGATTGTCTTCTAAAATATCTGTTAGAATTATGAAATATTTAACACATAATTTTTACAATTACATACGAATTACTGTTTCGAATATTTCTTAATTACACTTTATTCTCTAAAACAAATTCGCTTTATAAGTTAGCCATATGTATACATATTATTACACGTGACTGTACGCTTAGATCTTTTAAACTACGCAACGGATTTCAATGCAGTTTTCAGCAATAGATAGAGCGATGCAAGAGGAAGGCTTATATGCTCCACATTAGTATCTACATTGCACCCGTGCGAAGCTGAGGCGGGTCGCTAGTAAAAAATAAAATAGGATAAAACATAATAAAATTGTATTGTTCTGTTGTTTGTATATCTATGGATTTGATTTATTTCATAAAAATGGTGTGCAAAAGCACGAGTTATCTTTGACATATCATATTGCTTATTATGTAGGGGGCTCATGGCTAATTACCAGTATCGCAGATCATACGATTTGCGAAGTTAAGCTGCGCTTGCCGCGGTCAGTCCGTGGATGTATGACGTTCGTAACACATCGAGACCCCACCGTGCCTCAAAGAGTATGTTAAACCGTCGGTCCCGGGTATCATACGAATACCTATGAAAGTCGTTACGGGGAGTCAGAAGTCCGAAAGTCTGACAACCGGTTTAACCTTAGGATATCGGTATTGCCCAGTAACAGGGTTGCGGAGGTTTGATAGCAGTCGCTCCGTGTAAAATACTGGTATTCAGCTGCATCTGGTTAGACTGGAAGCTGACTCCAACATGGGACAAGGCTAGGCAGATTGATTGATTGTAGATGCTTTTAATACGTCTAGGCATAGTACTTTATATCAAGTTAAACCGTTTTATCCATAGAATTGGCGGGCAAAATGACAGCTGTCAAACGTGAATTAAATATGGCGATCCGCTCGGAGGAGCCGATTGGTACACAATCAAATTGTGTTGGTTTTATTCGATTTACGAATTATTTATTGTTACTGCCTTGTTGATCCAGTGGTGGCAAGCGTGACTGCTGATCGTAAGGTCCTGAGTTCGATCCCCAGGTCGGGCAAAGTATAATTGGGTTTTCCCGTGTGGAATTCCTTAGTAGCAGACTAGAGAAGTAGTAGAAGGAAAAACCCAATAACACTTTGCCCGACCTGGGGATCGAACCCAGGATCACGATCAGCAGTCGCACTTCAATAATACCTAATACTACATCAAGACTTGGCACACGAGGTTGTCAGAGAGGTGTCAGATTAAATTTTAGAAATTAGTTAATATGACATAATTATGAAGGTTCAGAGTGTGGAACATCGAAACTCAAACGTAAATAAAAACTTTTTTACAAAAAATTTAAACCGCCTTCAAAAACTTTAAAAACATGGTTGCTGCCCCACGATATTTCGTTCCTGAGCGAAATCGACGCTAAGTTCGGGTGCACCGGGACGTCGGCGGTGGACACCACGGCCGGCATGCTACGAGGACGGCCCTTCGGCGGAGTTGCACTGCTGTGGCGGAAAAGTGTTTTTGATAACGTTTCGGTAGTGCAGTGCGATAACCCGCGAGTGTGTGCCGTTAAAGTATGCATGAAACCAAGATCATTTCTAGTGTTCAGTGTATACATGCCGACGGATAATAGTGCGAATTTAACGGATTTTACGAACTGCCTCAGCCTGGTGAGTGCTATAATCAATAATGACAATATCGAAACTGCTTTTCTACTCGGAGACTTTAATTCGCATCCCAATGAACAGTTTTATATTGAATTGGATTCTTTTTGTCGGGAATCTGAGTTATTATGTGCTGATGTTGAACTGTTGGGAGTAAATTCTGACACTTATACTTTTATAAGCGATGCGAACGGCTCGAGACGTTGGCTAGATCACTGCGTTACTACGAAAGCGGCCATGTCCACTATTATTAATGTAAATGTAAAATATGATGTACTTTGGTCCGACCACTTCCCTCTTATAATACAATGCAACTTAAATGAAATCAAACCAAAATTGTACAATTCAAATAATAATACAAATTTGACATGTAATAAAATAAAATGGGGTGATAGAAAACTTAACCAAATTGACATTTATACTAAATTTTGTAATGATAATTTAAAATATATTGATTTTCCAATTGAATTGAGTGCATGTTGTGACTACGTTTGTAATAATTTGGACCACAGAATTGTTATTGATAACATGTATAATGACATTGTTAATATTTTATGCCAAGCAGCTTATGAAAGTTGCGAAATAAATTGTGTGCGAAATAGGAAACCAGTAATGGGGTGGAATAAGCACGTGGGTGATGCTCACAGGCAGGCCAGGCTAAAGTTTAAGCGGTGGGTGTCTTATGGTAAACCGCGTGAAGGTCGTGTTTGGATTGATATGCAAACAACTCGAAAAATGTTTAAGTCGCGCTTACGATGGTGCCAGAACAATAGTGACCAAATTAAAATGGACATGTTGGCGTCGCATCATTCTAGAGGTGACTTCCGCAGTTTTTGGAAGTCCACCGATAAACTCAATAGTAGGCCGGGCCTGCCGGTGAGTGTCAGCGGCGCTGCTGATGCCACAGGGATTGCTGAGCTATTTAGGCAGCACTTCACTGTTTCGTCACCGTTGGGACCGTCACAGTTTACAAGCAGGGCTGATTGTAGTGGTCAGGAGTTTAGTGTCCGGTTTACGGCAAAGGAGGTAAGACATGTCATTATGTCTATGTCGAGGGGCAAATCTCCAGGCCACGATGGTTTAAGTATTGAACATCTTAAGCATGCTGGTCATCATCTGCCTAGAGTCTTAGCGATGTTCTGCTCCTTGTGTATGGGACATGGGTATCTGCCTGAGCGGATGATGGAGACTGTGGTGGTGCCAATTATTAAGAATAAAACGATTATTAAGATAAGAACAACTATAGGCCCATTTCATTGGCCACTGTTATTTCGAAAGTGCTTGACTGTTCGCTTAACACTCAGCTAGATAAATACCTGAAACTACATGATAACCAGTTTGGTTTCAAAGCCGGTCTCTCTACAGAAACAGCTATATTGTGTTTAAAGCAGACTGTCAAGTACTACACTGAAAGAAGTACACCTGTCTTTGCTTGCTTCCTCGACTTGTCGAAGGCATTTGACTTGGTTTGTTATGATTTGCTGTGGCAAAAACTGCAGGAAGCGTCAGTGCCAGACGAACTGATCCGTATATTTCAATACTGGTATAACAATCAGGTCAATGTTGTTCGATGGTCAGGGGCTTACTCGACCCCATACAGGTTGGAGTGCGGCGTGAGGCAAGGGGGGTTGACCTCGCCGAAGCTCTTCAACCTGTATGTTAATGCGCTGATAGAGGGGCTCAGTAGCACGCATGTCGGTTGCCATATTGGAGGTGTGTGCCTAAACAATATCAGTTACGCTGACGACATGGTGCTACTGAGCGCCTCTGTCTGTGGTGTGTCAAGGCTGATTGGCATCTGTGAAAAGTATGCTAAAGAACATGGTTTGTTGTATAACACGAACAAAAGTGAATGCATGGTCTTTCGGGCCAGAGGGAGGTGTCCAGATTACTTACCGGCAGTAAAGCTCAACGGATGCCCACTTAATAGAGTTGATACGTTTAAATATCTTGGACATTTACTTACCTCTGGCCTGCAAGACGATGCAGACATTGAAAGGGAGCGTAGGGCGCTGTCTGTTCGTGCGAATATGATAGCCCGCAGATTTGCTCGGTGTTCAAGGGGCGTCAAAATAGCCCTTTTTAGGGCATTTTGTACGTCCTTTTATACTGGCAGTCTGTGGGTGGATTACACGCAGAAACAGTACAGCGCTCTACGCGTCCAATACAACAACGCGTTCAGGGTGCTCTTGGGGCTGCCTCGCTTCTGTAGCGCATCGGGGATGTTCGCCGAGGCGCGTGTGGATTGCTTCCACACAATCATGCGCAAGCGGTGCACATCCCTGGTGCGTAGGGTGCGGGCCAGCCGCAACAGTATCCTGAGCGCTTTTGCTGAACGTTTCGACTGTCAGTACGTGAACCACTGCTGCATGGTTCACGTACTGACTAATGTTGAGATATTATTTTAAGTTTGATTTGTTATAGTGTAATAATTTATAATTTATTTTAATTGTATGATCCAAAGTTGTTTGAAATAAATGAATAATAATAATAAAAAAAAAGAATAAAATAATTACCATATAAAATTAACAGTTTCAGAAGTCGGTGCTGATCCACGCTGAACCAAATTGAAGGCACCGACTTCTGAAACTGTTAATTTTATATGGTAATTATTTTATTCTTTTTTGAAGTCGGTTTAAATTTTTTGTAAAAAAGTTTTTATTTTTTTCATTTTAGTGGCCTTAATTAAAACTTGATTGGACCTACTAGAGACGCTGCTCGTAACATAATCACATCATCACAATATGCGTACTGTTCGTCATTGAGGAGTTCCATTGTCTATCTCCGAAGTTCTTCATCAGATCTTCACCAAAATTAAATGGGACCAACTTCGAAGTATACCCTATCTATTAAAAAAAGAATAATTAAAATCGGTTATCAATTGGCGAAAATATCGATGAACATACACAAAAAAAAAACACACAGACGAACATAGTAACCTCCTCCTTTTTGGAAGTCGGTTAAAAAAAACGCTGGACGGATCAACCCGAATAGAGCCGACGAGTTACGAAAGTGTGCCGTCGTGTGTCTGCCATCGCGAGCGTCGCCACGCAACAGCCGGTCTCACACCCAGACTTAGATATTTCAGGTCAAAAAGCAATGATCATCATGACCCACCAACACTATTTACTTCATAAATGTTAAAAGCCAAAAACCAAGAAGCAAACAAAAAAAAGAACATCGTCTTTTCTTATTTAAAATATATAAGGTCTAACCAAAATACCTGGACAAACTTTTACACAGTGTTCAATACGTTTAACTAATCCCATCTATGTAAAAAAAAACGAGATCCAAGTGTTTTTTTCTAACAAAAAAATAATAATGTTTTATAATGCCTGTACTCTCTAAGAATAAACTCATCCATTTCTTATGCATCGACCGCTATTGGGGTGCGTGCTAATTCCGTGCCGCGTTTTACCTACACAGCGAAGTGAAAAATGTAAAAAAAAAATAATTAAAGTAAAATTAAAGTTGAAAAAAATATTTGGTTACAAAAACAAACACTTGGATCTCGTTTTTTTTGCATAGATATATTCAGTTACACTTACTGAAAACTGTGTAAAAGTTTGTCCAGGTATTTTGGTTGGACCTTATAATTATAATCCTTACCTAATAATATATATAATATAATATATAATATAATATTATAAACGCGAAAGTTTGTATGTATGGATGTTTGTTACTCTTTCACGCAAAAACTACTGAACGGATTTGGATGAGATTTGGCACACAGATAGACTATACCCTGGATTAACACATAGGATACTTTTTATCCGGGTAAATCAAGTAGTTTCCCTAGGATGCGGGTGAAACCGCGGGTAATAGTCTAGTACCCCATATCTACTCCCGTCCCATTTTCTTCTATGCATTCATCCCTTTCATTCATGACATTTGGAAAGCTACATTGGTAGGTAACAGTTTTTGAAACTGCAAACGGGACCCTCCGGTACCTCCAGGCAACCACGGCTTATGAATAAGGCAAGGTACCTATGTATGCCACTATACCAACAGAACTGGGTATGTTTGTTTGTTTATTCAAACAAATTTGTTACCACGGTACATACAGTTCTAGAATCACGCGAAACAAACAAACTAATAACTAAACCAATATTTTCACTATTTAGGTAGGTTTTACGGTGTTTTCAATTTCAAAAGTTCGAAATAAAGCCGGGCCTTTATAATGGCTTTTCGTTTTACCGGCCGGGAGTGGTCGCAATGCAATTTATGGCTGTAATCTCAGCTGTATTACAAAATATGGCTTAAAATAGTTTTAATATTACTGGTACGCCTAGCTAGCTACCGCCCTCACATTAAAGTCCGGCGCCAAGCAGTTTACTGTGTTCCGTCGTGTGTATGTGACAGAGGAGTATAGGAGCCAGAGGGGTATAGGAGAATCCCTCTATATCTCTGTTCCTTAGATTCGTGTGCTCCATCTTAGACCCTGTCTGCGCTTACCATGAGGTGAGGGTCGCCGCGACGAAACCCAGAATAAAAATAAATCGGGTTGGTATAATAGTATTCTTCTTTTAGCAGCAGAGTACCTGGATGACCTGGTTTGTTTTTTTGGTAAATCGTGTTTTTTGGAAAGAAAAAAAAGGGAAAAAGAAAAAGAAGGAATTTGAAAAAAGAAAGGGAAAAATAATCATCTGGCTCGAACCGGGTTCTTCTGGTTTCGGGACCCGATTTCCCACCTGAGCTATTATAATATTGTAGATGACGGCGAAATTTACCTTCGTATTCTAATGATATTGTAGCAGTTTTTCACTGCCTGAAAACACAGATAAAACAACATTTTCTAAAAATGAAACCTAGCTAGATCGATTTACCGCCCCCGAAACTACCTGCATATTAAATTTCATGAAAATCGTTTGAGCCATTTCCGAGATTCAAAGTGATATTGGGTTTTTCCATTACAAATTTCTCAGTAGCAGCCCAGAGTATAGCAATAGGCTCTCGCCCCCTATTACATGGGACTTAAACATAACGGCGAAATGAGGGTGTTACTAAACACCTCTACCAAACCCTCCGGGAAATACAAGGCGTGATGTGATGTTAATAAACTTTCTTTTTTGTTGGTTTCAGGTGAATGGCGAGGCGAAAGAAGAATGTTGGACATCACTAGAGATAAACCAGTGAAGGTGTGCGTACGAGTCGTCGTGCCCGTCCGCGACCACCCAAAAGTGAGTACAATCATTGTATTAGAAAACTCTTCTCTCGAGTCTCTCCACTTAGAGTACGTCACTTTCATAATCTTATTGAAAGAAGAGAAAAAATCCCTAGAAAAAAGGAAAACCCGAGGAAATGTGGCGACACCTACCATGCCACATGCAAACTACGCAGCACGACGATGATCTAGCAGTGTGTAATATAACATCACGCCTATATTCCCCGAAAGGTTGGGCAGGATATATAGTAACACTCTCATTTCGTCGTTGTGATTATGTCTATGGTGTTCGCACCACATGAATATATAACCTTCTTTCTTATTTTTTTATATTTAACTCTATTTTTTCCATTCTGATTCTTTTTCTGTATTTGTAAGTCTTGTAAAAAAATAATTAAAAGATGAATATACTAATGGTCAGAACTTGGTAGTTTAATTCAGTTTAATTCCACAAGTCCCAAGGGGGCGAGACTATGGCCTTCAGCCAGCCACAAATCAAAACTCCGGGCTGCTACTGAGAAATACCACACGAAAAAACTCAATAACACACACTAATAGTCTCTTAGAAATTCAAAAAACACATCACTCAAGCTACCACTGTTTTGCATCTGATTATAATAAATAGCTTTATTTGCGTTCACATAAATAAGGGTAGCCCTCCAGTCACGTATGCTACGCGAATTGAAATCGTTCGTCGTAAAAATATCGCTTTGTCGGCGCTGCACGTGCGTAAATACGCGGATTCGGAACGCGAACCATTTTAGGGATCCGTGATTGGTAATTTGGATTAGTGTAATCGATGTTACGTTGAACAGTGGAATGTGATGGGATTGTGTGCGTATCAGATTTATTACTGACTAGCTGTGTCCTCACGGCTCCGCCCGTAGCCCATGTTACTCAGTGATAATGGAGCTTTCTAAGGGCAAAAGAATTTTTGAAATCAGTCCAGGAGTTTTTAAGTTTATTCGTTACATACAAAAATACAAATCTTTCCTCTTTATAATATTATTACTAGCTGTCCTCACGGCTCCGCCCGTAGCCTATGTTACTCAGTGATTATGTAGCTTTCTAACGGCAAAAGAATTTTTGAAATTGGTCCAGTAGTTTTTAAGTTTATTCGTTACATACAAAAATACAAATCTTTCCTCTTTATAATATTGGTATAGATAGAAAAACGTACATCAACGTACGCCGAGTGATTGGCTTCTGCGCTACGGGCCGTCGGTTCGAAACAAATATTTGTATAACCTTCAGATCGTTGTTCCTGGTCTGGGCATTTGTGCATGTGAAGATTTGTGTCCGTAAACGCACCCACGATACGGGAGAAACCCTAATGTGGGCCAACGTTCTTTTAAAGAAAAAAAGGAAAAAACAAAACGTTACTTTTAATCCGGTCTTGTTTTCGTGTGGTTAGTGACGAACCTGGCGTCAGAGTTTATGCCGCCCATGGGCCTCTGACTTGGCTTCACATGCCGTCAAGAAATATCTCTCAGGCAGGTTTCCTCACGATGTTTTCCTTCACCGATTTTAAGCAAGTGATAATTATACAATACGCACATGAATCCGAAAAGTCAAAGGTGCGTGCTTTGGGTTCGAACTTGAGACCTATGACTCGGCAGTTCGACGGTCACACCACTAGGCTATCACTGCTGTTTTATTTTTATTTACTCCGGTTTTCAACCTGTTTGCTTTTGAGATATGGTTTTTATCTGTAATGCCGTTTCCTATAAACAGAAACGAATCATTTTACTTACCAATGGTAGCATTTTTCATTGCCAAACTGGGTATATAAAGCATAACATAACATCACGCCTTGTATTCCCCGAAGGGTCGGCAGAGGTGCTTATAGTACACCCTCGTTTCGCCAGTTATGTTTAAGTCCCTTTTAATAGGGGGCGAGCCTATTGCCATTAAGTAAGCAGAAGATTACAGTTAAAAGACCTCAATAACCAAACATGCAAATTAGCCGTTGATAAATTCGTAAAGTCATTAGATTACAATGATACCGAAAACCTTCTTTAAGTAGGCACATAAACACCCAAAACCACATAAATCGTTACACGCACACAGAAACACATACCCACCTGCTCCCACCTAACCGCGTACACATACGAACACATACAAATACACAATTATATGTCTAACACAAAATAATTATAATAATAACAGAACACAACAAACACTACATTCGTTATAGTATTTTTTTTTATTTCTTATCTTATTTATTTTTTAATTCTGAGTCAAGGCATTTATTTTAATTACTTAGACCAACAAACACATTATTTTTTGTAATTTCGGATCTGTTTACACCTCGAGTGAGGATTTGTGAGTATTATGCTGCTCTTAGGATGAGGAACACTAACCGCTCGTGATACAGTTTATACTAGTACGAGGGGTTAGGGCGAATTATTCTTATGACAGCCGACCTACAATCCATCTCGCAACTACATGTTGACTTTTTATAAAGTATAATGTACCTACATATGACCGATCCCATCTTAGTCTTAGCAAAGATTGTAAAATGGTTGTCACTTTATTAAGCAATAAAAGATTATTATTATTAAACGGGCACAAATCCCAATTCCGACTTGCTAATGAGTAATTTTTAATGGAAAAACCCAATACCACTTGACCGACCTTTTTTTTTGTTTTATCGTTGGAAAATCCTCATGGATATCCCTCGCCCGGGCAAGGCGAGGGGGTCTGCCGGACTCTTACTGGCTAAAAACCAACGGTGTTCCTCCTCCTGACCGTTCGGCCGGGGTCGCGGGATTCGCAAAAGCATGCAACAATTGACCGACCTGGGGATCGAAAACAGAACCCCATGCTCAGCAGTCGCGCTTGCGACCACTAGACCAACAAGACAGTAGATAGACTCGTAAGCTAATTTTACCTGAGATAGCTACTTCCATATGGGAGGGTCTACTATGCAAAGCTATGAAGTCTTTGCTTCATTATTGGAAAAGATACAAGAGTTTCAATTTTAACCCAAGACGCTCCGTTAATTATAGGAATCGACCATCACTATATCTTACAAAGACACTTTTATAAGTCTATGTGTTAAGTTTGTTTTTTAAGTTTAGATGGCGTTGCATGTTGGTCTGCCCTTTTGACAGTCGCGTACAGTCGCCGGCACGTAACTTGGCAACGTTTTAGCGTAGTGGGAGTAAGTTTGCGCATGTAGTTAGTGCAACAAAATATGGACACTTTTATTGCTTGTCATTATTCTATGGTTATTGCCATAATTTATTTTTAAACATGTCTGTTTAGATGAAAGAAAGAAAGGAAAGGAATTCTCTTCTCTTGCCAAGTTACGTAGCTACGTTTTTTATTTGGTTTTCAACCTGCTCGTTTAGCATGGTGGCCTCTCCTTTTGACAGGAGGCACACGTCCAGAAGTGGACTGGGCAAAGCTGAATACAGTTTTGATATTTAGTTTGTAATTACAACACTAATAATAATTATGTGACATAATGTTGTTATTTAACAACACAGTTGCACAAACAATAAATATCTACACAAACATAATTATGACAGGAATAACCCAAACACTCGAATACCCCAATTATAATTTTCAGTTTTATTCATAATACATACACTGTGTGCTTAAATATTATTTATTTAATAATGGTCTTATTTTTTATTGTTAACTGCATTTAATATTCAGTCTTATGGCCTTGACATGAGGCTCAATTTTCTTTATCTCAATTAAAAGACTGATTGTAAAAGGCACATTTAAAAAAAAACATATTAAAAATCGCTAAAATCGATTCAGTAGCCGACTCTTAAGCCGAATTTACATTACGAAACCAGTTTCATGCATGATGAAATTAATTTCACGACACTACTTTCTGTACCTGTGAAACTAGTAAACTAGTTTCATGCATGATGAAATTAATTTCACGACACTACTTTCTGTACCTGTGAAACTAGTTTCATGCATGATGAAATTAATTTCACGACACTACTTTCTGTACCTGTGAAACTAGTTTCATGCATGATGAAATTAATTTCACGACACTACTTTCAGTACCTGTGAAACTAGTTTCATGCATGATGAAATTAATTTCACGACACTACTTTCTGTACCTGTGAAACTAGTTTCATGCATGATGAAATTAATTTCACGACACTACTTTCTGTACCTGTGAAACTAGTTTCATGCATGATGAAATTAATTTCACGACACTACTTTCTGTACCTGTGAAACTAGTTTCATGCATGATGAAATTAATTTCACGACACTACTTTCAGTACCTGTGAAACTAGTTTCATGCATGATGAAATTAATTTCACGACACTACTTTCAATACCTGTGAAACTAAAAAACACACGTCCTATCAGCGCAGGCACTTTCGCGACACTAGTTTCGCGTCGCGTTTATGCGATGACATTAGTTGCATGACACTAGTTTCATGGCGGATGTTAATGGGAACGCCGGTAGAGGACGTCCTAGAAGGACATACATCGATGTTATTGGTGATGTTCTTCACAAAGGTCAGGTGCGTAGTACTCTCAACCGGCGTGCGTGTATGACAAGATGTATGAATGTGGATGAAGCGAAAGGGGTATGTAAGAGTCGTAGCATGTGGCGTTCTATAGTTTCTGCCTACCCCCATGGAAAAAAGGCGTGAGTTTATGTATGTATGTATGTACTAGTTTCATCCAAAAATCGCGCTAGACACGAAATTAATTCAGTGTCGTGAAATCGATGCATGCATTGTAAAACTTGACATTTATACGTGAAATTGTTGATGAAATTAATGTCACGAAACTAGTTGCATGCCACTAGTTTCGTAATGTAAATTCGGCTTTAACAAACTACTTTCAGGGTTTGCGTTTATTATACATGTTACACATTGTATACAACACGAATAAATAGAGAATGGTGGATTTAGTATACTTACCTACTACCATTCTTTACGTAGGTAATCGAGTTTTACCTAGTACATTGCTGCTGTTTTTAAAGATTCAACCAAACACCAAGTTATTTTAGAGATATGAAACTTAATCTGTCAGCCTAAAAACTTTCCAGATCGTCACTGAGAATATTTACGAAAACGAAATCCGGGTCACTCTATAAAACAAACAATATCACGTTACCGACTTTTATCAACGACACCAAACAAAAACGTTTGCCGAATCTCCATTTTTCTTTCGCAATCTTCGAAACAAACTCAAAAGAAACCATACAAAGACGTACAGAACCCGTTCCTTGCTTCGCCGCTCAATTTTGCTCGAATGAGCAAGTGCCTCAGTCATTCCATCGCTCTGCGTGTGATAAATAAAGCATCACTCTTGCTGCAAAACACGGATTCACTATGAAATGGAGTTATCATCTCCAACTGCGTATGTGAGGGGCGTAATCGACATAACATAACAATATCACGCCTTGTATTCCCTGAAGGATTGGACAGAGGTGGATAGCAACACCCTCATTTTGTCGTTATGTTTAAGTCCCATGTAATAGGGGGCGAACCTATTGCCATCAACCAGGCACAAAACCAAACTCCGGGCTGCTACTGAGGAATTTCACAAGGAAAATCCCAATAACACCTAATCGATATCTATATAACGAAATCATTACATTCGTATGGTACGTGAAGAGATAAGTATCCGGGCAACTAATTAGATTCGTATTTTAACAGAGTCAGCGTGTGTTGAGTTGCATCGTCTTTGCCACCGTTTGTCTGAGCGTGTCTTGTTTTTATCTGAGGGGCTCGTGGCTAAATAACAACCGCCCCGATCATACGATTTGCGAGGTGCACTTGCCGCGGTCAGTCCGTGGATAGCTGACCATTCATTACACATCGAGGCCCTTCCGTTCCTCGGAGAACACGATAAACAGTCGGTCCCGGGTGTCATAAGAATACCTATGACAGTCGTTACGGAAAGTCAGAAGCCCGAAAGTTTGACAACCGGTCTAATGTTAGGATATCGGTATTGCCCAGTAACTGGGTTGCAGAGGTTTGCTGGGAATCGCCCCGTGTAAAATACTGGTATTCTGCTGCACCTGGTTAGGTTGAAACCTGACCCCAACATAGCTGGGAAAAAGGGTAGAAGGAAGAGTCTGAGCGTGTGTCTTGTACATTAAAGATATTACGCACATAATAACAATGCTTGTGTAAAACATTGATATTTGTTGTTTGCTTAGTACTTAATTCTTTTGTTGACTGTAAATGCATGCCTTCTTCCCCTGGTGGTAAGCAGAACCTACAGAACGCCAGGTGCTTCAACCCTTACGTATCCCTATTACTGCTTCCACATGTATGCATAGCCAATGAATGTCAACGCGATAATTGGGTAGTTGACAATAATTTTTTCTTTAATTTTCTCAAAACTTCCAAAAAACAGGCAACAAAGAAAAAACCGATGAAATATACATATAATAAAATGCCCAAGTTATAAGCGATTTAAAATTTGGAATAGACAGAGACAGCACTATTGCACGATGACGTCATTGATCAAAAACTTCATAGTAAATTGAAATTACTCCGTACAATGTCCATTTCGTGCGACAAGGACAAAAAATGCGTCATTCAAAAACTTGAAAAATGTGTATTTCCTCCATTTTTAGATTGATTTTATTTATTTTTTCAACGAAAGTTTACTTTCTGTACCTTTTTTGATATAATAAAAATTCAATTAAATTCTTCCTAATTATTTAAAGTAGTAATCTATGAATTGTCTATCTGAAACACGCGGACTACAAGAATTCACTAAGGTCGCCAGACCCATATGTGTTTGAGCACTCCAATAGCTTTCTCCTCCGTGGTACAAAACGTACCCCACGTACGAACGTGGCTATCTAGTATTTCCTCGCTATTACGCGTTGAAAAATTACATGAATTTGCTCCAGAGGCTTAGGCGGCGGTCATATGGGCAGACATTTGGTCGTGTTTTGTCGGGAACAAATATTTAAAGATTTTTCGGTAAGACTACAATGGTATTACGATTATTTTATGTATTTTTATAGCATTTTCTAAAATTGCAAAGCTGGATATTTTTATCAAAAAAAAAATAAACAATACATATAGGGTGAACTATAATTCGATGTATTCTTATATGCAACAAATTAACACCCCATGTTCCCCAGCCGAAAGTCAATCGATTTCGAAAATTTTTGATTTTCATAGCTTTTGTAAAATATCTATAATTATTTATTAAATTACTAGCTCCCGGTGAACTGCGTACAACCTAATTATTTTACTTTTTCCTAAACCATCCCAGAATTGAGGCGAACAAAACAAAAAATATATTTAAACTAGTCGAGCCATATACGATTTTTTGCGAGATTAACGCACGGCAATTGATTTTTATATATCGAGTGTCGGCAGTGAAAACCACGTATGTGTAAAATACAATTTTTTACAAGAGGTAGATAAAACTGTCTCCTGAATAAAAATATGGCCGATCAAATGTTAATACAAGTTTGTCATCGTACGTCATAGATTACTTAGAAGTACTTGAATTGAAAGTTTGTTGAACTAGTACGTGTATGACGAGTTATCAATCTATAGAACAAATAAAACGCTTTTGAAGAAAATTAAATTTACGAGGTTTTCACTGCCGAGCGTCGACATGTACATGAAGATTAACTGCAGGTAGGTCATGAATAAAAATACTATATCTGAGTTACAATAATGCAAACCAAAGCCTGTCACTGCATACGTAATCCTGATGACAATCAATAAGGTTTAAAAAAAGCCCACGACCAAAGCTACCATCAATAAATCAGAATCAGAACGTTCGCTTTAGGGCGATAAAATCCACCAAAAAAATATACCATTAAGGAAAACCTTGGTATAATTGATTGACACAGAAAGAAAGAAAGAAATTTATTTGGCACGAAAGCAGTCAGACACACAGACAAAAAAAATCATAAGAGACAAAATAAATAAAGTAGCTGTGTGTCTAGCGGCTGCGCCAAATAGGTTCAGTTCAGCATAAATGTCAGACCACTAGTGCCTGACGCTGGTTTTCAACTGAACCCACAGTGACGTAACTGATGACGACACATAATATAACTCTGTTGGAAGAAAGGCCTTGTTGGTCTAGTGGTGGCAACCGCAACTGCTGTTCGTTACGTCCTGGGTTCGATCCCCAGGTCGGGCAAAGTGTTATTGGGTTGTTCCGATGTAATTCCTCAGTAGCAGCCTGAAGTTTGGATTTGTGTTTGGTTGATGGCAATAGGGTCGCCCCCTATTACATGGGACTTAAACATAGCGGCGAAATGAGGGTGTTACTATACACCTGTGCTTAACCCTTTGGGGAATACAGGCGTTATGTTATGTGGAAGGGATTTCTGCGGAAAGAAATGGTTTCTTTCTATTAATGTGAACGTCTACTGCTGAACATGAACCCGTCACAACTAGCCAATAGGATAGCAGACCATTTTTTAAAATATTAAATACCTATCTCGAAAATTTCACAAAAAAACATAGACAACAGTTTTATACTAATAATATTATGAAGAGGAAAGATTTGTATTTTTGTGTGTAACGAATAAACTTAAAAATTACTAGACCGATTTCAAACATTCTTTTACCGTTAGAAAGCTACATTATCACTGAGTAACATAGGCTATATTTATTACTGGAATAAAACTTTTTACGCGGGTGGAGCCGTGAGGACACAGCTAGTAATATTATAAAGAGGAAAGATTTGTATTTTTGTATGTACCTAACGAATAAACTTAAAAACTACTGGACTGATTTGAAAAGTTCTTTTACCGTTAGAAAGCTACATGATCACTGAGTAACATAGGCTATATTTATTACTGGAATAAAACTTTTACGTGGGCGGAGCCGTGAGGACACAGCTAGTATTTAATAAAATACCCAACTTATATACGGTTTAAAATTGGTCAGTGGACAGAGACAGAACTACGAGGCGAAGACGTCATACGCCATAAACTTAGTACTAACTTCACATCACTCAGTACAATGGCCGTTACGCGTGACAAGGACAGAAAATGCTCCCTCCAAAAACGTTCGCAAGGGAATAATGCCATAATTACCACACTTGTCAATTGGATTGGTGATTTGACTGTGTTGAAATTAGCGCAATGGCGGATACTGCTTACCGTCTTCTTGACTTAATACTTTCCTCATCTTTTCACGGCTACCATGGGCAGAGAGGAGGTGGTCAAGGTTTTGCTGGCCACATGGCCACACATAAGAAGACGGGACCTAATAATCCAACTAATAGAAAGAGAAACTTTATTTCATACTAGCTGTGGCTTCACGGCTCCGCCCGTAGCCTATGTTACTCAGTGATAATGTACCTTCCTAACGGCAAAAGAATTTTTGAAATCGGTCCAGTAGTTTTTAAGTTTATTCGTTACATACAAAAATACGAAAATCCAAATCTTTCCTCTTTATAATATTAATATAGATAAGCTTGCAAATAAATGTAAGCATGTATGGAGGGGCTCGTGGCTACTTAACATCCGCACGGATCATATAATTTTCACGGTTAAGCTGCGCTTGCCGCGGTCAGTCTGTAGATTGGTGACCATTTGTTACACATCGAGACCGCTCCGTGCCTCGGAGGGCACGTTAAATCGTCGGTCCCGGGTGTTATACGAATACCTATAACAGTCGTTACGGGGTTATTCAGAAACTCGAAATTCTGACAACCGGTCTAACCTTAGGATATCGGCATTGCCTAGTAACTGGGTTGCGGCGGTCTGTTAGCAGTCGCTTCGTATAAAATACTGGTATCCAGCCGCATCTGGTTAGACTGGAAGCTGACCCCAACATACACTGGCCTGCAAAAATAAGTATCACACTTTTAAAATTTAATTTTTTTCTAAACTATAGAAGTTAGAGATTTAAAATAAAAAACGTTTTATAGCTATTTTTATCAGCTTTCTTTGAAACTATAGTAACAAAGTCAAACTCTTTTTTGAGTCCTTTTTGTTTCGAAAATATATCTTGTGTACTTAAAAAGTTATTGCAATTTTTAAAGTGTGATACTTATTTTTGCAGAGTGTAGTTGAAAAAAGTATATGCAGAAAATTCTTGCAAATAAATACCCTTCACTCCAAACTTCGTATTGCAGATCCAACGAAATCTTTACCCCTTTCATTGTTAAAAACCCGCATATCGCGACTAACAATCGCATCATCTGTCGCATTATCGCCCTATATGCCTTCGCCCTAACACCTCGTATTACAAACACGATGCCAGTCGACTATAGCCAATTTCTCTTTCATTCGTCTGTCATTGTTAACAGAAAAAATCGCGCCAATTTCGTTCTTGCTACATGACGCTGGGAAATATTTTTGATGGATGATGTATGGGTAGGATTTCAAAGGTAATGGAGTACTTTACGTGTCAAAATGGGCAGGAGCGCACTCGTGACCTTCTTGTATTAAACGTGATGTCGTTACGTATGCATTGTACCTACGCGCGGACTATTTTCGTTTTTCTTTTCTAATCGACTCCTTTTAGATAGTCTTGTGAACCGTTTCTACGTAACCAGACAGTCATTGGCAAGACCTGAAAGGTCTCCAACCAATGGGGACGAGTAAAATACTTGACCTAAGCTAACTACTACTACTAACATCATGACTACTAGTAACAACAGCACTAAGGGCGACCCCTAATGGGACTCGGACCTCGGCTTAGGGCGTTGCTGGCGATAGACAATTTTCGGCCTCCAGTCTGTTACCTTTATAGCCGTTGTGTACGCCAACTAAACGCCAAAAATAAACTAAACAGCGCATCTCTAGAGTGGTGGCGCAGCACTATAGCGATGGTTCCACCAACGGACCTAAATAATACATTTGCTAAGAGCCCGTTCACACAGCGGACCTGTTTTAACGTAATGGATCCGTTGGTACTGGATGTGTTGTTCACATCTGTACTGATGGATCAGTTAAACAAATGGCAGCTGCCTCGCATCTGGCAGGCAAGATATGATAAAAATAACGGATCCAGTATTTTTTACTGGATTCGGAATACAGTCGTATATGTGAAGTCGCTCATACAACTACAGGCGCCATCGCCAAAATTAAAACGGATCCGCTAAAACGGGTCCTGCAAACAGTTTCTGTGTGAACTAGCTGTAACTTGCCATGAAGCCTTCACATCGATTATCAAGAAAAATCATATCCACCATACATAAGTTGCAATTCATTGTAACCAAATCGACATATTAAGATACTGGACCTATTTTAATTACCGATATTATTACTGATATAAAACCACAACAAGTTCAACGACAAGTTTGATTCAAAAACCGGGAATATGCATAGCTCGCACAATAGCATGCAAGGAGCTTGGAGATACCAGCTACTGGCAGGAGCCATCATCATCATCCCCCTACCCTTATCCCAACTTATTTGGGTTTGGCGCAGTATGTCTTCTTCTTCCATACATCTCTATTAGCCGTCATCTCAGTAGTCACCCCCTCTCTAATCATATCATCTTCCACACTATCCATCCATCGTTTCTTTGGTCTCTTTCAACTCTTATAACTATCCACATTCATACCCAGAACTTTCCTCAAAATGTTCCTCATTTCTCCGTATTTTTTGGCACATACATAAAAAAGCATACCTTTAGAAGGCATGCAAGTAAATTGCACAGCATTTGATATTTTGGCATGCAATACGTGGCTGGGAGGGTGTAAGCTATGAAATGGCAGGTCTAAACGCGTTCTACAACTGCAGGTATGTCAGTAACTGGCTATATACCGCTACCTATGCTTGTATAGCATGCTATGATACTGCATATTCCAAATCTCAAATGCTGTGCAATTTACTTGAATGCCTTTCTATGTATGCACGTGTCAGTAACCGATTGCTGCAAGCTTCTTGCATTCCATTGTGCAAGCTACACACATAGGTATCCCGGCTTATTTACTGGCATACGCCATTTACTAGTATACAAGCCACTTACCTATTTTACTGGCTATAAGACAACTTCTACGAAGGTCTACGAAAGCCTACAATATCTCGTAGCTTTCGCTACGAAAATATCGTAGCGCAGGTTTTGTAATGACTCTCTTTGTAACCTTTACCTATTCTTAGATAGAAATAACAGTACTCTACTTCCTAAGTAGGTATACTAACATGAAATTTCTATCATTTATATAGAGTAGACGATATCCCGTCGTTACAAATAGAGCGCTAATAGGCCACCGTAGAGTCATAACTAGTGATGTCACCATGTCCCGGAGATTTTAAGACATACCGGGATTATATTACCCATTTAAAGGTGTTGAAAGAACCTCGGTTTTTTTATTATTATTAAATGGTTTTAATTAGATTCACTTCGTAATTTGTTTGTTTGATTGATTCAAATCTTGCGACAGATTTTTCAATTACTTCTGCTTAACCGATTCTCCTAAAACTTCGCGCACAAATTCAATGCCCATGACAATACAACATTATAATAATTTTAACCTTCAATCTTCTAATCCTGATGCTGCAGGGGTACTAGTTTATTGTTAATTATTTTTGAATTGCGGTGAAATTTAATGGTGTTTTCCTACTATGATTTCACAAAACGTTTATGTTTAAAGTTTTAAGTGGATATTACTGCTCACCCCTTTTATAATAAATTAAGAATCAGCCTTTAATCCCACAGCGCCATTTTTGAACCCATTAACCTACTACTTACCCTACCCCACTTCACAAGTCCCTAAATTTATGATAACTGCTACATAAAATAACAAAAAGCATCAATGCAAGCTGACTTAATGCCACTTATAATCCTACTCGCCCCAAAACGAAACACTATAACACATTCACATAAATACATAAGCTCACGCCGTTTTCTCATGGGGGTAGGCAGAACTCCACATGCTACGATCCTTACATACTCCTTTCGCTTCATCCACATTCATACATCTTGTCTTACACGCACGCCGATTGTGAATACTACGCAACTGTCCTTTGTGAAGAACATCACCAATAACATCGATGTATGTCCTTCTAGGGCGTTCTCTACCGGCGTTTCTACTGACATCCGCCCTGTAAATTCCTTTTGTTAATCACCGTTCAGTCATTACCTCAACATGACCAAACCACCTAAGCATACTCCTTTAAATTTTTGTCACTACATCGTCTTTTAAACCGCAACTTAGTCTAATGACATCAAAAAAAAATTAAATTAACTACCTCCATCCGTGTGTCACTGCGGGGGTACCAGCTGAAAATCAGCGCTGGGTGTTTGACCCCTAGCATATGCTGAGTTGGTGACCTTTTCGGCATGGACATGCTCGACAGCATAAATTGTGTATGTTTAATTCTTTTTATATTGTTCTTTCTTTCTTCATTTTTATTTATGCTGTCATTGTGTTCTTGGCTGAATAAATTCATTTTCTTTCTTCTTCTTTCTTTCTTTCATTCCTCAATCTATCATTCAAAGTTACACCGCACATACTTCGCAAGGAACGCATTTTCACGGCGTTTATTCTTCTTTCATGCCTCTTCTGCCACGATCAACAGTCACTTCTAGACATAAGCGGAGGTACCACCACACCATTATGGACACATTCACTATCAACTTCTTAATCCTATAAAGAAAACTATCCTTATCTATATAAATAAAAATGAATCGCCAAATATGTTGCTAAGCGCAAAACTTGAGAAAAGCTCGACCAATTCGGCTATTAATTTTTTTATATATTCCTTAAGGCACAAGGAAGGTTCTTATGGAGAAAAAAAACATAAAAAACATAAAAATAGTAAAAACAACACTTTTCTTTTCCCACTACAGGCCCATAACTTTTGACAGAACGAAGTCTGTCCGGGCAGCTAGTAACAAAATATTTACGGACTATTATCCCGGCTTACCGATCCCGGGTTTTATCGAACGTTATCCCATCACTAGTCGTTCAGAAAACAGTCTCTAACCAATCACATTACGTACTTTATTGTAACTATAATAGCCTGATATAAGGCGCCGTAACTGACAATTAGAAGGGCACTTTATATCATCGTAATTACGATTGGTTTTGGTACAAGATTGGAGCGTATAGCGGGGAAATTAGGATATGTGGTTCATCTTCTTCCTAGCCTTTTCCCAACGATGTTGGAGTCAGCTTCTAGTCTAACCAGATGCGGCTGAATACTAGTATTTTAGACCTCCTGCCATCAGACCTCCGCAACCCAGTAATAAGGCAATGCCGATATGTGATCAGCATAGCATAATCAGCTCATTACTGACCCACTGCTGTGTACCGGCTTCTTTTGAGAATGAGAAGTGGTTAGGCCTTTGTTCGCCACGCTGGCCTGGTGCGGGTTGGCGGACTACACACGCCATTGAGAACTTTATGGAGCCCTCTTAAGAGTGTTGCCTCACGATGTTTTCCTTCACCGTTAACGCAAGTGATATCAAATTATTATCTGCACACGAATTTAAAAACTCCGAGAACTGCATGGAAGGCAAGCGTACTGTAGGCCTAGCTCGTATGCTGTCACGTTAGTATCGTAACCGTATCGTTAACGTTAGTGAATTTTGAATCGGAAATACTCGTTTCTCACATACTCTTCTTCTTTTTCTTCCTGCCCTTATCCCACACTAGGTGGGGTCGGCACAACATGTATTTCATAAATCCATGTTGTTAGAGGTTTTGGCTTATTGTTTTATGACCGGCCGCCTGCCTGACATCAAACCTCCTTGGGAATACTCGTTGAGCGTTCGCGCGGGTGACCCAATGTGCTTGTTGATATTATGCACTTATATTATATAATTAAATTGAAAGTTTTATTCATATCTATGTGTGATACTTATTGTGCATTTCACAAAAAAAAAACCAAAATTTATAGGACAGTTGTATTTTCAATTCAAAATGTGCTTACATTAGCAATACTTTTACGATACTATTCGTTAAATTTTCGTGCTAGGCCTAATGATATGTTGCGGTGCATGCAATAGCGAATCCCGTGATCCCGTGGCTTTAGGTTAGAAGGACCGTTGGTTTTTAGCCGGTAAAAGTCCGGCAGACCCTCTCGCGTTCCCCGGGTGACGGACATTCAAGAGGATTTTCCAATGGTAAAAAAGGCCTTATGATATCGCTTCCCGCTTTTTATTATCGCTCTTTCCTTTAACCACATACCGTGAACGGGTCACTTATGCTCTCGGAGGCCATGTTTGTTCATCTCTCAGCGATCGCTAGAGCTCTCGTGAACATACGGGGCTTGTTTATCATCGATCGAGAGCGAGAACGGAATTTCAAGTCCAAATTGACCTACTTGGTGATGTTCTTCACAAAGTACAGGTGCGTAGTAGGTACTCTCAACCGGTGTGTGTGTATGACAAGATGTATGAATGTGGATAAAGCGTGTGGGTATGTACGGATCGTAGCATGTGGCTTTCTATTGTTTCCGCCTACCTCCATGGGAAAAAGGCGTGAGTATATGTATGCATGTATGCGACCTACTTTTATTTTGTCATATCAGTTATAAAAGCTAGAAACACCTGATCAGAGTTGCATACTTTTAACCAATCAACGTAGCGATCACTGTGTTGTTCAAAGGAAAGAGCTGTTCTATCTAGTTTTTTTCCAACTATGTTGGGGACAGCTTCCAGTCTAATCAGATGCGGCTGAATACCAGTATTTTACACAGCGCGACTGTAATCACACCTCCACAATCCAGTTACTGAGCAATCCCGATATCCAAAGGTTAGACCAGTTGTCAGACTTTCGGGCTTCTGACATCCCGTAACGACTGACATAGGTATTCGTATAACACCCGGGACCCACTGTTAAACGTGCTCTCCGAGGCAAGGAGGGATCTCGATGTGTAACAAAACGGTCACCTATCTACAGACTGACCGGGGCAAGTGTAACTTAACCTTGACAATCTTATGAGCCACAAGCCCCTATTAAATGTAGGTATTAAAATAACCAAAATATATTTGTATCCAAGTCATATACATGTGTGTGTACTGCAATGAACTAATTGCTGAAATAGACGAACGAAACTACCAAAGCGACGGACGCCCGGGTTTCACCCGGACACTTTTTGAGGCACCCCCGGACGCCCTCCCAAACTAGGATAAATCCCGGGGAAATCCGCACGGATGAAAGCCCTAGACACAAGCAATCAGAACACAGAGAATTCTATTGTGCGAAAACCGTGTAGAACCTACCATGATTAGTCATGTGTGAAGGACATACCGCCGTCAAAATGCGGGTGCTGTCTTTATCATGGACCGTTGTACTGTGATAAATACCGTGCAATTTAACCCACTTTATAAAGCAGTGATAGCCTAGTGGTGTGACCGTCGGACTATCAAGTCATAGGTCTCGAGTTCGAACCCAAGGCACGCACCTCTGACTTTTCATGTGCGTATTGTATAATTATCACTTGCTTGATAGACGGTGAAGGAAAACGTCCATGGGTGACATAAGCTCTGACACCAGGTTAGTCACTAACCACACCAAAAGAAGAAGAACCCTTGGTATTTCGTTGGACAACAACATACTAGCATTTTCCCATCCCATTGTATTACAGCTAGTTCGCACAGATACTGTTCACAGAACCCGTTTTAGCGGATCCGTTTTTATTTTGGTGATGGCGCCTGTAGTTGTATGAGCGAGTTCACATACACGATAGTATTCCAAATCCAGTAAAAAATACTTGATTCGTTTTTTTGATCGTATCCTGCCTGCCAGATGCGACGCTGCTGCCATTTGTTTAACTGATCCGTCGGTACAGATGTGAACAACACATCCAGTACCGACGGATCCGTTAAAACGGATCCGCTGTGTGAACGGGCTCTTACATTGGCAGTGATAGTCTAGCGGTTGAACACTTGCCGTCTATGCAGTAGGGTCTGAGTTCAATCCCGCCCCGCACCTCTGACTTTTCGAATTCATGTGCTGATTATAATTATCACTTGCGTTAACGGTGAAGGAAAAACATCGTGAGGAAACCTGCACACCTGAGAGGGCTCCATAAAGTTATCGATGGTGTGTGTAGTCTGCCAACCCGCACCATGTCAGCGTGGTGGACAATGGTTGAAACCCTTCTCACTCTGAGAAAAGGCTGATTATATCCCATAGAATACCCCTATTTTAAGCTAGGCAACTCCCTATGAGCTCACGGTACTCTGTAGCGTGAACGTTGCTTACTCGTTCAGCAGTAAAACCGTTTAGTCTCGCCGCTCAAAACCCGTTCATATCATTCATTCATTTTCGTTCACTCCCCAGTTACTAATCACCGAAATCAAACGCGCAGTTAAAAGAACAATGTTTTAATTTTTATGAGCATCAACTATCCATGTTGACTGAGACCGGATTTGGGCGATATTGTCGGATTTATCGCAGGGGAGCGGTAATTGGAATAATAATTAAGTAGAAAAAGATATTATGATATCTGGGGACGACTTGGATTCAAAATGCTTACGTACTTTTTTTTTTTTTTGTTTTGAGCTTCTCATGGTTTTTTATTACCACCAACGTAGATCATACGATTTGCGAGGTTAAGCTGCGCTTGCCATGGTCAGTCCGTGGATGGGTGACCGTTCGTTAAAACATCGAGATCCCTCCGTGCCTCGGAGAGCACGTTAAACAGTCGGTCTCGGATGTCATACGAATACCTATGACAGTCGTTACGGGATGTCAGAAGTACGAAAGTCTGACAAACGGTCTTTCCTTAGGATATCAGCATTGGCCAGTTGCTGGGTTGCGGAGGTCTGATGGCAGTTGCTTCGTGTAAAATACTGGTATTCAGCCGCACCTGGTTAGACTGGAAGCTGACCCCAACATAGTTGGGAAAAGGCTAGGCAGAACAGAACAGATAGAATTTTGTTCTGTTTTGTCTAGTCGATACATTGCCCGATATTAGAATCAAATCCACGACCCAGGCAGGCCCAATAACATAACCTCTACATACATATAACATAATTAGCCCATTACTGTTCCACTGCAGGGCACGGGCCTCTTCTCAGAATGAGAAGAGTTTAGGCCTTAGTCCACCATGCTGGCCCGGTGCGGGTTGGCGGACTACACACATTATCGAGAACATTATGGAGCCCTCTCAGGTGTGCAGGTTTCCTCACGATGTTTTCCTTCACCGTTAACGCAAGTGATAATTAAAATACGCATATGAAGTTTTAACGGATCCGTCGGTACTGGATGTGTTGCTCACATCTGCACCGACGGATCAGTTAAACAAATGGCAGCTGCGTCGCATCTGACAGGCAAGATACGATAACGGGTCCAGTACTTTTTACTGGATTCGGAATACTGTTGTGTATGTGAATTCGCTCATACAACTACAGGCGCCATCGCCAAAATAAAAACGGATCCGCTAAAACAGGTCCTGTAAACAGTTACTGTTTGAACTAGCTGTAACAATACCTCTATCCTATAAAAATATATACAGCGTGTTACAAAAATACCCCTAAAGCCGAAAGGGAGTTAAAAGGTCCCTTGTAAAGAGTCTACTGGCAACATTTGAAAATAGAAGCCTGACAAAAAAAAATTGGGTAAAAAATAAAATAATCATCATTGAAACGCAAACCTGAAAACATAAAACTAAAGAGTAGACTACCCAGAAAGTTATTTACATTCTTACCTAATTTCCTCTGAGAGGTAAATGACAACAACAATAAAATACTACTTGATTATTTACATTTTTCATGGGGGATTCTGTAACACGTTGTATATCCCTAGTTTTACACGCCACAAAACAAGAGATTCCCCAGCGAACCACAATTAGCTCACCAAATAAAGCGCGCGAGCGATCTTCAATTGTTGATTAAGCGCTTAAGACCTTTTAATTGGCGGTCCTCACTGATTCGTTGTTTATTGGTAATACTATTTACAGCGGTAATGGGGGGTTGAAGTGATTCATTGTTTAATGTCTTACTTTGTTCTGTCGTCTTGGTACTTCCTTGAGTAAAGATGTGTGATTATGTGGATCGTGATATCGAGACGACACGTTTGGTGTAGTGGCCGAGCGATCGGCTTCTACGCTACGGGTCGTGGGTTCGATTCCCGCCCGGAACAAATATTTGTATGGCCTACAGATAGTTGTTGCCGCAGTCAGTCTGTGGATGGGTGACCATTCGTTACACACAAGACCCTTCCGTGCCTCGGAGAGTACCTTAAACAGTTGGTTCCGGGTGTCATACGAATATCTATGACAGTCGTTACGGGTAGTTAGAAGCCTGAAAGTTTGACAACCGGACTAACTTTGGATATTGGGATTGCCCAGTAATTGGGTTGCGGAGGTCTGATGGCAGTCGCTCCGTGTAATATACTGCTATTCAGCCGCATCTGGTTAGACTGGAAGCTGACCTTAACATAGTTGGGAAAAGGCTTGGCAGAATATGTGTGTATATGAATACCCTATAAGTAATAGCGATTAATAGGAGTCACTTCAAACAAAAATAGCAATTATGCTACTGACTACAGAGTTCAAAGTTTCACTCAATTCATCACATAACGTCGCTTAGATAACAATACCGCTCATGTTAAATTTGACAAGTTTTCAAGAGAGACAAAAAACTGATTATTATCTTTAAAATGACACAACAAACGACTTGCGCGGTGCCAGAACTGTTTGAAGAACTCGCTGTGATTGGATAATTTCATTTCTTTTTCTAACATCATTCGATGCGCGCCGAAAATATCTATCCAATGACGTATAAAACGTCAAATGACCAATTTTCGACTTAGGCGGTATTGTTACCTAAGCGACGATTAAGGAAGTATAAATAATTCAAAGCGTACTTCTCTATGAGTTATGCTATAGTTCTAGACAGAATCTCTTACTATACACACGCTAAGATCCCATCCAATTACGCACACAGACAAGAAAACTTGTGAACAAGTAATTGATCGATCCACCAGTGGAACAAGCTATAGCAACTAGCTGTGTACACACTGTTGCCTGACCGACAATTAGCGACAACGTTCCACACTCGTACCTAGGGACACGAAATGAATGGAGTCGACATTATTTTGATACTTTTTCTTTGGATTTATTTATACAAATTGAAAATGCACTGATTGTGTCTCCCATCGATATTTATTTACAAAATTTTAATAATGTTCTGCCTAGTCTTTTCCCAACTATGTTGTGGTCAGCTTCCAGTCTTACCAGATACTGCTGAATACCAGTATTTTACACGGAGCGACTGCCAGCAGACCTCCGCAACCCACTTACTAGGCAATGCCGATATCCTAAGGTTGGACCGGTTGTCAGACATTTGGGATTCTGACTACCCGTAATGGTTGTCATAGGTATTCGTATGACACTCGGAACCGACGGTTCAACGTGCTCTCTGAGGTACGGAGGGGTGTCGATGTGTAACGAATGTTCACCCATCCACGGACTGACCGAGGCAAGCACAGCTTAACCTTACAAAACATTTGATCCGCGCGGTTGTTAATTCTCTCAAGTAATTTTTATAATAAATCACTGATTTAAATAAGAAGAACTTCTGCTTACGCTTAAGCCCGTTGCTTAGTCATAAGTCCGATGTCTCACATCTAATATCGTTTACCATCCAAACATCGGATGACATCGATTTGATGTTTACAGCAACCATTTTCCCCACATCTAAACAACCACGAACAAAATATGTAGATTTCAGATTCACTGAACCAACCGAACAATGAAATCGTAATAAACAAATATATATTTACATTCATCTCAAATCCAAACATCTACTAGCTAGTTCACACAGAAACTATTTACAGGACCCGTTTTAGCGGATCCTTTTTTATTTTGGTGATGGCGCCTATAGTTGTATGAGCGAGTTCACATACACGACAGTATTCTGAATCCAGTAAAAAATACTGGATCCGTTATTTTTATCGTATCCTGCCGGTCAGATGCGACGCAGCTGCCATTTGTTTGACTGATCCGTTGGTACAGATGTGAACAACACATCCAGTACCGACGGATCCATTAAAACGGACCCGCTGTGTGAACGGGCTGTAAAGCGACCTCCAGCAACTAGCAACCGATAGATATTCGCCTCCTCTCTTTTCAACTTTACGTAGACCCGGCCGTGAGAAAGAGATGAAGCCAATATTGCATCCGTTGGGCTACGAATACATGGTTGGCGCCATATCAACATCCGCAGATATCTTCTTCTTCTTCTTCCTGCCCTTATCGGCACAACATGCAATTCGTAAATCCATGTTATTAAAGGTTTTGGCTTATTGTTTTATGACCGGCCGCCTGCCCGACATCAACCCTCCTTGGGAATACTCGTTGCGCCGTCGCGCAGGTGACCCAATATGCTTGCTGATATTATGCACTGGCACCCAAAATGATATTATGCTTGTCAATCTTAATGTTATTCTTGATGGAGTATACTTGAAGTTCCGCGACCCACTCATTCAGTTTCGCTAGGAACTTTGGTTCTGACACATCGTAAACTAATATAGCACAGTGAGCGTCTCTGTCAAAACTTGATGTCAATGTTCTGTATCGCTCCTGTCCCGCTGTATCCCAAATACCAAGCTTGACTTTAACACCGTTCAAGTCCGTGATCGTCACTATCCGTAGATATCGATATCTGAAAACCGATATCGACATCGATGAAAATTCTAAATATCGAAGGACAACCGTTGCCGTAAAAATCAGATATTACCCATCTCTAACCGGGCTATAAGCGGAGCGCGCGCTCTATACCTTGCTTGTGTACCATCGCGGATATTTGCGGTGAACCACTTTTCGACCTTATTACTAAGGCAATAAGGTTGAAAAGTGATTCATCGCAAATGATCGCGGGTGTACAGTAGGAGAATGAATAGGTTCGTCAGTTATCAAGTTCATTCCTTTCCCACATCGCGGGCACATGTTACCTTTTCAAACTGTTGAACAGAACAGACCAATGCATGGAAAATTATGTTTAATTATTTGGTAGCAAAGATCAAAATTGTCTTTTGCCTCATGACGTAGTAGTGCCATGTAATGTCTTTGATTTGATTTAAGGAGTTTTGTTGTAAAACCATGACATTAATCAATTCGATGATTCAATAAATTGACATTACTATTGTCTGTCATCAGGCCATCATTCTACATAGACTAAAGATTTTTCGCTGGTCTAACACCCATATTCTAAGACGTTCCCCCAAATTTTACTCGACTCAGGACGCCTTGAGGACGGCCTCGAAAACATCTTAAAAATTGTTTTCTTAGTCGCAATTTCAAGTGAACTTAGGGTCTTTGAGTCGAGTCGAGTAAGTTTTGGAGGAACGTCTTAGAATATGGGTGTAAGTCATTATAATTTTTAATATTCCGTCAAAAAATACATGTATTTTCATTTCTATAATATTGGCAATACGTAGTCGGTACAATAGTTTGTTTCTCGAACTGTGCTAGCAAAAACAGCCCTTAAAGTGTATAACCTTCTTATTTCCCTACTGTACTCTAAGGATGCAGTTCACTCCTACAGAAATGCACATTAAACGGAATGGCAAACAAATGTCTTCCATTTGTACCTCTCCGATACTAAATGAAGTAACAGAGGTACATGTGTTGCATTTAAAGCGAAGGCTGTAGTAACAAATATACCAAAGGCTTGGTAATGGTTGAGTAAGGGTTGGCCCACATCTGTCAACGCGCAATCGTGTTTTTCCATGCTTTATCCTTTTCTATCGCTCAGAAACGTCATTCAATAAAGCGAGAAAGACAGCGTGAGTGCTATCGCGTGCGGTCTCGTGCTATCGCATGCGGTCTCACGCTGTCTTTTGTTATTGAGTTTTTTCGTGTGCAATTCTTCAGTAGCAGCTCGGAGTTTGGATTCGTGCCCGGTTGATGGCAATAGGCTCGCCCCCTGGTACATGGGACTTAAACATACCGGCGAAATGAGGGTGTTATGTTATATTATAGATATTATATTTTTGTACACCCATATCTTTTTTTTTTTAATAAATATTATTATTGTTTTATTATACAGGGTGTAAACAAAATCATGTAATTCCTTCAAACCTCGTAATGTACTGCTGACATAGATTAACCCTGCACGGTATACTCTTGGTTCCAATAAAAAAAAAGTTACAAGAAGTAAACATGCGTTCTTAACGTGAGGCATTTTAGCGCCCCGACCAAATTGCGCAGCCATCGTTCGCTGCGCAGTCATTTAACTTGGGGCGCTAAAATGCCTCACGTTAAGAACACATGTTTACATTTAGTTTTTTTTTTAATTGAGTCCAAATGTGTTCCTTGCAGTGTTAATCTATGTCAGCAGTACATCACGAGGTTTGAAGGAATTACATGACTTCGTTTACACCCTGTATTAAGGTTTACGTTGGTGACCCGGATACATTGCTCCCGAGTGTATGTTGTCGAAGAATTTAGAAGTAGCTAAAATATTCTCAGTTAAAACACAAAGAATATATCAGTTTGGAAAGGAAAAGTTGGAATAGATACTATGTCAGAGTTTAAAATAACAGCGTGAGAAAGTTTCAGTTATTTCAAAGAATATACGAATACGGTTCTTAAGTTAAAGTTATTTTTAAATTTGCAAAGTAAACTTAAGTACAAGTAAGCAAAATAGAGAAGACTCTTGGAAGGTAAAAACTAACAGGGACGGAAGATCTTTGAAAGGAGGAATTAATTATGTACATACATACATAAAATGAGGGGGTCATGGCTAATTGCCAACCGCGTGGATCATTATGATTAGCGAGGTTAAGCTGTGCTTGCCGTGGTCTGTCCGGGGATGGGTAACCGTTCGTTATATCATATATATATATTACAATATTTATATATATGTCGCAGACACACACCGTTTATAACATTTGATAGAATTGAGTATAGCATTACAGTTTAGACTAGTGTCTGCTTATCAGAAGGTAAAGCGGGTATTTCGTAAATTAAACAAACATAGACTCTCCACCACTGAGAGTACTTGTATTTGGGTTAGTCGTTAGTTACAGAAGCTAGTTCACAATATATCACAATATACACAAGTTCAGGAAATAAGGATAAGATAGTCAGATATAAAAAGTCAGACTTCTTCGGCTGTTCGATATGGAATGCCCCGCTCCGTCGAATGACAACTGTTTTTATAACGTCAAGTACGTTGATTCATCTTGACGACTACCCTCCTTTATTTTCTAAATGATTTATTCTCCGACACGGCCATTCTGATGATTCACGCGTCCTCGCGTGATGGTTGTGTTCACGCAAAGTTCTCAAATCTTCAGTCTTCGTTCATGGTCTTCTTCCAGATCTTCTTCATCGACAATCAACCATTTCAGGTCAACCATCCAGATCAGCTATCCAAGTGCGCCATCTAGTTCAGGCTCTCAGGTTCAGTAACACGGTCCAGCATTAGGCCTAGCATCAGGCCCACAGAAACCTCCTTGTCCTTCGAACAATAAAAATCAAACGACAATAATTCCGCTCGGCCTCACCTGAACGAATTATTTTAAGAAAACTTCTTTAATTATTGGTGAGAACAAGTGTATCTTCCTCTCAATGAAGATCATTCACAAAATCACAAAATAAACACAAAAATACGGAAAATAATATGAACACGCCGTCATATATATATATATATATGTAAGTATTATGTCTATGTATTGTATGTAGTATATATTTTGCAACAGTACACCACGGTATACCCCCCTATCTTATTCATTGACTTCCTGTTCATCCAAAGGTTGTCTGGGAGATATCGCTATCAGCGATAAGACCGCCATTGTACCCTTTAATGTTTGATATTGTATAAGAGCTGTGTTACAATTTTGGTGTACAATAAAGTATATTCTATTCCATTCTAACAACCACGCGGATCACATGACTTGCAAGGTTAGGCTGCGATTGCCGCGGTCAGTCCGAGGATGGATGACCATTCGTTACACATCGCGACGAAAACCGTTAAACCGTTGGTCCTGGGTGTCATACAAATACCTATGACAGTCGTTACGGGAAGTCAGAAGTCCGAAAGTCTGACAACTGGTCTAACCTTAGGATATCGGCTTTGCCCAGTAACTGTGTTGCAGAGGTCTGATGGTAGTCGCTCCGTGTAAAATACTGATATTCAGCCGCATCTATGTAGTTAGACTGGAAGCTGACCCCAACATAGTTGGGAAAAGTGTAGGCAGAACGAACGATACTTACGTAAACTCACGCCTTTTTCCTATGGGGGTATGCAGGAACTATAGAACGCCACATGCTACGATCCTTACATACTCCTTTCGCTTCATCCACATTCATTAATCTTGAAACACGCATGCCGATTGAGAGTACTACGCACCTGTCCTGTGAGAAGAACATCACCAATAAGGAAAGTTAGTGGAAAGCCACTGATCTAAAATAACCAGCATACCAAATTTATACTAAATTTCTAATACTACCATAAATACCAAATTTCTAAAACTATTCTATCGATACTCTATCGAAGAGTTCGTAAATTAGCAGACTTGGGCCTTCTTCTTCTTCCTGCCGGCCAGGTGGGGTCGGCACAACATGTATTTCATAAATCCATGTTGTTAGAGGTTTTGGCTTATTGTTTTATGACCGGCCGCCTGCTTGACATCAACCCTTCTTGGGAATACTCGTTGAGCGTTCGCGCGGGTGACCCAATGTGCTTGCTGATATTATGCACTGGGTCTTGGGCCTAAGTTCGAAAATTAATAACTTTTTTTAATTGTTTCAGTTTAATTTCGTGGGCAAGCTGCTGGGACCGAAAGGCAACTCCCTGAAGCGATTACAAGAAGACACCATGTGCAAGATGGCAGTCCTAGGACGAGGATCTATGAAAGATCGACAGAAGGTAATTATAAAATCAATAATTTAAACTTGATCTTTCTTAGCAGTGAGGGGCTCGTGGCTAATTAACATTTGCAAGGTTAAGCTTCGCTTGCCACGGTCAGTCCGTGGATGGGTGACAGTTTGTTACACATCGAGACCCCTCCGTGCCACGGAGAGCACGTTACACCATTGGTCCCGGATGTCATAAGAATACTTATGACAGTCGCTACGGGTAGTCAGAAGCCCGAAAGTCTGACAACTGGTCTAAGCTTATATCGACATTGCCCAGGGTTGCGGAGGTCTGATGGCAGTCGCTCCGTGTAAAATATTGTTATTCAACCGCATCTGGTTAGACTGGAAGCTGACCCCAACATAGTTGGGAAAAGGCTAGACAGAACGAACTTTCTTAGTAAATATTCGATGTCCATAGCTCCGTTTGTGTCGATGGGCTAAATAGCTACAAGTGACGATACTTAAGTACATCATGCCTTGTTGGTCTAGTGGTGGCAAGCGTGACTGCTTGAGGTCCAGGGTTCGATCCCCAGATCGGGCAAAGTGATATTGGGTTTTTCCGTGTGGAATTCCTCAGTAGCACCCCGGAGTTTGGATTTGTGCCCGGTTGATGGCAATAGGCTCGCCCCCTATTACATGGGACTTAAACATAACGCTGAAATGAGGGTGTTACTAAACACCTCTGCCCAACCCTTCGGGGAATACAGGTGTGATGTTATGTTTATGTTATCCGACACTCTCTGTACAGTCAGCCCCGCTACCAAGTTTGCTGACTGGCTGGTCTTCCCACGGCATGAAGCTATTCTCGTAAACCTCGTGCCGACATGAGAGAAGATAAAAGAAGTCCTCAAAATCTACACCCAATTCAACTCCAGTATTTCTTCCTCTAGGAGGAAGAGCTCCGCGTGTCCGGAGATCCGAAGTTCGCGCACCTGTCAGACGAGCTACACGTGGAGATCAGCGCGTTCGCCACGCCAGCCGAGGCGCACGCCAGGATCGCGTACGCGCTTGCAGAGTTGAGGAGATTCTTAGTACCGGTACGTAAAGAAAGTGTTTCTAATCTTTTTTTTATTGTGGACTTGGTCGCGTTTGGCCCTAGTCTCACCTGATGGTAAGCGCAGACAGGGTCTAAGATGGAGCACTTGAATCCAAGGAACAGAGATATAGCTATTCCCCTAAACCCCTCTGGCTCTCACATACACACAACGGAACACAGTAAACTGTTTGGCGCCGGACTTTAATGTGAGGGTGGTAGCTAGCCAGGCGGACTGTATAGATCCTATCACCAAGTCTGCTGGTTGCGTTTCTTCGCAGTGGCTACCATTATTCCAGGCAATGGCATCACGAGTATGTTTTGTTTTTTTGGCCTTACAGCTAGTTCACACAGCAACTGTTTACAGGACCGTTTTTAGTAGATCCGTTTTTATTTTGGTGATGGCGCCTGTAGTTGTATGAGCGAGTTCATATAAGTATTCCGAATCCAGTAAAAACGCTGAATCCGTTATTTTTATCGTATCCTGCCGGCCAGATGCAACGTAGCTACCATTTGTTTAACTGATACGTCAGTACAGATGTGAACAACACATCCAGTACCGACGGATCCGTTAAAACTGATCCGCTGTGTGATCGCACGGTTAGCTTGTACCGGATGTTTTTATGGATGACTAATTGAGTAATATTAAAGTCTCAACAACAACAAACAGAAGTAAATGACTGCTTTCTTTGGAGAGGGTTGATTGGGAGTATCATTGATTCCTCTGTTGTGGGAATCCGTGTCGGTGGAATTGTGAAGCGGTTCCCTGATGTTCGTTTTTTAAATGTTTGTATTGTTTTTAAGTACCTAGTAAAATAGGACGTATGTACGAGGCTTGCATAGTCGCGAAAAAGTTAACTAATGCCTCGAAAACAATTTGAATAAAAAAAGTAGGTATATGACAAGCTTAGTTGTTACAGTAATCTGGGCTGTTTGTTTTAGAAGTCTATGGGACAGGTTTCTCCTGTAAGGGATCTAAAAGTACGCTCAAACCAACGCGTTCACGTTGTGGCCGGACTGAAATTGTAGCGACGTGTTCAAGTCAAACAGAATGAGTTTGGTTTGAATACGTCGCTTACAATTACAGTTGCAGTAACTGATCGCAATCTTGCACGCCACGTACCCTAAATGGTGATATGAGACATTAAATGAGAAAATTGCCTAGACGCATGCCCGCAATAACGACTAAACAACATACAACCCATTGTACAAGACAAAACAACAGAATCTTGTAGAGGTGAATCTATCATTACAGTTATAGCTAATATCTGTCTGTGAGGATTGCGAGCATGGTAAATAAAGTAAATAAAACCAACAAAGACTTTCCACCACTGAGAGTATTTATATTTGGATTAGTGGTTAGTTACAGAAGCTAGTTCACAATATAATAATTTACACAATTTACACAACATCAGAAAATAAGGACAAGCTAATCAGAATTAAAGGTCAGGCTTCTCCGGCTCTTTGACATAGAATCCTCCGCACCGTTTTTTTTTTCTATTCGACTGCTTGTAGATAGATAGATGGTAGATGGTCTTGCGGACCGTTTCTACGTAAACGGGCAGTTATTGGCGAGACCTAAACGGTCTCCAACCAATCCTCCGCTCCGTCGAATGACCACTGTTTTTATAACGTCGAGTACATTGATTCATCTTGACGACTACCCGCCTTTATCAACACTGTCCAGTGTTACCAGCTACCGACAACACCATAAATATAGCCAACATATTCACCTCACATGAAAAAAAACACAATTGGAAGCAAAAAAATTAAATTCACAAAAAATATTGCTACCAACCCCAATTCCAGCCTTCATATTTTACCTCTCCGCTACCAATACGCAGGTACTACATAAATGATCACGCCATCAATGCTTCTAGCACATACAGAGAGGCAGCGAAACGTTTTTGAGATATTAACTCTTGAATTTTAATACCGCGTGCCGTGCGTGTTTTTGTATATTTAATTTTAATACAAGCGTGACAGCCAGCCACGTCTGCGTACCTACGCAAAAAAGTTTGTATGCCTAAAAATATGTATGTAAGTACCTACTTACATACATATTTTTAGGCATACAAACTTTCGATTTATGTGAGATCTCCAAAGTTTAGGCTAGGGGTGTTACCAGACCAATCGATCGACCGTTGATCAACGGCATCGATCGATGGTAGAATGGATTAGTCGACGTCGATCGATAGTTTCTACCAGACCAATCCATCGATTGTCGATCAATGTCAGATCGATGGACAACGCATCCTCTTGTATTCACAATACATTTCGAAAGAAACCGATGGATTATAGCCGGGGTTAATCGATCAACGTCGGTCGATGCCATCGACCGGCAATCAATCGATTGGTTAGTCGAACGCTATCCGTCGATCAGCTAAAGCTACTACACCAATCGATCAACGTCGATCGATGTCGATCGATGCCATCGACTGATTGGTGTAGTAACACCCTAAGAGTGAGTAAACTAATTTCTATGCGTGTTTTTTTTTCTTTTTCAAAATCTTTGCCTAATTCTCCTGTATCGTGCGTAAGTTTACAGACACAAATCTTCACATGCACAAACGCCCAGACCCAGAATAACTATTTGTAGGCCATACAAATATTTGATCCGACCGAGAATCGAAACTATGACCCGTAGGGCAGAAGCCAATCGCTCAACCACTGCAACAAACGTGTTGTCCAATGAATGATGTTGTACTTCTGATTGGAGTGAACAGCCAATGGAGTTCCATTGCTAGTCATATACAGGTGATAATTTTAACCAATAACGCTCAGTAAATTATAGGAACCCGCCATAAGAGATCATAAAACAAAACCCACCTGTAGATCAAGCAATTTTCCAAGGATATTAGTTTTCTACGGGAGTGAAGTCACATGCAAGAGCTGGTATCCCCATAAAGTTTACAATCAATTTAACATAAAATGTCCGTGATGGCGTCATCAAATATGAGAATGTCATAAAAGCTTCCGCCATCAGTTTCTCGTAAAATCTATGTTATGAAATTACTTCAATATCTAATAGGTTTTACATAGACTACATATTTGATAAGGCTGAATTTCTTACAGGTTTTTTTATAAAGAAAGAAAGAAAAAGTATTTATTTTTTCACCCAAGCGGACGCACAAGCATATTTAAAATTAAAAATACAATAATTCTTAAAGTTAAATACTTAAAACTACAACAAAAATTAAACGTATAATTACCTGGTAACCCGAACACAAAAAAAGTAAAAAAATATATATAAATATACAGCAATCCACACAATCTATGGCTACTAATTTATAGTCTATGGCATAGACTACCATTGTACTGTAGAGAGTCATTGTACTGTGTATGGTGCACGGGTTACCTAGCCACCCTAAATCTACTAAAGAATTTCTTTTAGAAAGAAAGAAAATTATTTATTCTGGACTCACACATGCAGTTACAGAAAGAAAAACAATATAAAAAAAGAAAGAATAAGAATTTAGACTACCTGCACGAGGCCAAAAAGGGTTCCTATCTCAGCATTATGTTGCGACATTTAGAAAAAAAAACAAAATGTCGCAACGCTGGTTTTCAGATAGGACCATAGTGATGCCACGGGCAATAACGACACAAATAAATAAATAAACATGTTACGTACAATATGGGGGGCTTTGCACTCTTATAAGCTACTGAGAACGAATCTACGTAAAATTTTAGGTGTTTTTTTTATTTGAATGTGTTCTTTTAGTGATAATTAACCCTGTGAGGTTTCGTCAGGTAATTCATGAAAACTCAGTATAAGACGCACTTTATTTTGAGTGCAAAGAGACATTTGATCAGATTTTTTTTCAAAACCTAGTAGGTACCTCATTTCTTACACCACATTTATGGCGCAAATAGCCTTGTCAGTGGCTTACGTGTCGTATGCGTGTGATCACGTGCATATACTCAATTAAAACACGAAATGGGAATTGAAATTGTCAGCGACGTCACACAACTCTCTAAATTGTGCTAACATAACATAACGTCTGTATTCCCCGAGGGGTTGGGCAGAGGTGTATTAACACCCTCATTTCGCCGTTATGTTTAAGTCCTAGGAAATAGGGGGCAAGTCCTATGTAATAGGGGTCCAAATCTTGTTGCAGCAGAAGGCAGTCATTTGTATGCCGTATGGCTCTGTATACCTTGAGGTCGTCGGCATATAGTAAAAACTTGGTATTGCGAAAGCATTGGCTGATGTCATTGATATATAACATAAACAAAAGGGGACCAAGTATAGAGCCTTGAGCCACACCAGAGGTCACCTGTGCTATGTTAGATTGATGATCATTGATTATAACCCTCTGACTGCGATTGGTTATATAAGAGGTAAACCACCTCAGATGATTACCACGGATTCCGTTAAACGCTATTTTATTTAGTAGTATTTCATAGTCTACCTTGTCGAAAGCCTTACAGAAGTCCGTATACACTGCATCCACTTGCACACGGCTGTCGACACAATCAAACAAATAGCTAGAAAATAATAATAAATTAGTATTTGTCGACCGCCGTTTGACAAAACCGTGCTGTTGTTGAGTTATGATGTACAGTACAGGATAAATTACGTTATGGACTAACCTTTCAAAGAGTTTCGACAGGGCAAACAGGATGGAAATGGGACGATAGTGTCCAACGCTGCGTTTGGATCCACTTTTGTGAACGGGCACAATATGCTTCCACAACTTAGATACAACTCCCTCAGATATACATTTATTATAAATAATAAATAGAGGCTCGCAAATGGAAGTCGCAGTATTCCTAAGGAAAAAAGGCGAAAGTCCGTGAGGTCCAGGGCCTTTCGCTGGATCTAGGGTTTTAAGCTCCTTCAATATGTTCTCTTCACTAAAATAATGTTCGCAAATAGAAACATCATGTAGTGAGTTGTTGTCCTGCGGAGGCTTCCAATGGGGCAACGAAGGAGATGTCGGACAATATACCGAGTAAAAAAAAAGTCCGAGAACATATTACACCATATTACATTAATATAACTATATATTCTTCTCTACAGGGTGTAAACAAAATCATGTAATTTCTTCAAACCTCGTGACACCTGCTGACATAGATTAGGTAATCCTGCAAGGGATACTTTTGGAAACAATAACAACAAAATGGCAAAATGTAAACATGTCGTCAGTGGAAAGGTAAAAAGACTAAAGCGCCAATATACCCAATTTACAGGAGAGTAATTAAAAGTATTTTTTTAACAAAATATACATAGTTATTTTTCTTATATAGATATTAAATAGATAATTAACTTATCTAATTTGAATCGCTCTGCTGTAAAGTAGGTATAGTGGCGGTTTAGTCTTTTTACCTTTACACTGACGATGTGTTCTTAACGTGAAGCATTTTAGCGGCCCGACCGAATTGCGCTGTATCGTTAGCCGCGCGGTCGTCTAACTCGGGGTGCTAGACTGCCTCGCGTTAAGAACACAAATTTACTTCTTGCAATTTTTTTTTATTATTACCAAATTATCCCGTGCAGGGTTAATCTATGTCAGCAGTACATCACGAGGTTTGAAGGAATTATATGATTTCGTTTACACCCTGTATATCGGTACAAGTACAAGCATGAGTCAGGATGCGGAGACCCATTTCAAGATAGGATAGCGAGGCTATAAAATGCTGCATTACCGTACACACGAGTATAATATAAGGTTTTACGGCACAAACATCGTAAACTTTAGTTCAAATCAAAGATCTGCCGTTATTTAGAAATGGTAAGCTGTGTTTATGGTTTACTAGACTATTTTATGTATTTTATTTATTAACTATCTTGTTGATATAGTGATGGCAAGAGCGACTGCTGATCGTGAGGTCCTAGGTTCTATCCCCAGGGCGGGCATTGATATTGGGTTTTTCCGTGTGGAATTCGTCAGTAGCAGCCCGGAGTTTAGATTTGTGCCCGGTTGATGGCAATAAGCTCGCCCCCTATTACATAGGACAAATATAAGGGCGACATAAGGGTGTTACAAAGTTTAGGTCAAAGTTAACAAAAAAAATGAAGCACATAATTTGGAAAAGAAACTTTTACTTTTCGTGATATTTCTTTTCGATCATGTTATTCAATTCATCATTTAGTTTAAGAAATGTATTATTCTGCACAAAGCATTTGCGACTTTAAAGTATATTTTTAACAAATAAGGACTAACAAAATAAGAACGTCTAGTCTACTTTCATTTACTTTTTAATACATTTTTCACAAAAGTCCTGAAGAAAATAGAATTCATTATGAAAAATTTAAATGTTAATAAAGTAAACTACCTGATTTCATGAAAAACAACGATTTATATAGATACCTATGTCGGAGAATAAAACATTTAGAAAATAAAGGAGGGTAGTCGTCAAGATGAATCAACGTATCAGACTTTATAAGAACAGTTTTCATTCGACGGAGCGAGGCATTCTATATCGAACAGCCAAAAAAGGTCTGACCTTTTATATCTGACTAGCTTATCCTTATTTTGTGATCTTGTGTAAATATTATTATATTGTTAATTAGCGGATAATTAGCGGAGCGGCGCGGGTGCGGGAACGCACGCGATTTACCTGTCCGCAGTGGAGCGTGGCTTCGTTCTGAGCGTTGTCGTGTCCAGTGTTTGTCAAAATATCATATGGATGAAGAAGACTTATTTTTACTGGAAAATTCTTACTAAAAAACGATGTTTCGACATCCACAGTGCAGATCGTGCTTGAATAGCACTTATTAATTCTTCAACATTTAATTGTGAAGACGCCATCACAACAACGCGCGTGGTCAGCATGAACTAGTTTGAGATCCCCCGCTCCCGCGCGGGTTGTCGCTTGCCGCCCGCGCTCTCACTGCGGCCACTTGTATGAACGAGCTATGGCGTGAGCTACTCGCGCGCTCCCCGCGCCAAGTAGCCCGCGCCGCTTCCCGCGCCCGCGTGCCCATTATGGACACTCAAATGAAGTTCTTCTGTTTGAACTCGCCGCATCGCGCCCGCCCCGCGCCCGCGTTTGCAGTCTGGCCAAAGGCTAACTAACCACTAACCCTAATACAAGTACTCTCAGTGGTGGAGAGTCTATGTTGGTTTTATTTACGAAATACCCGCTTTACCTTCTGATAAGCAGACACTGGTCTAAACTGTAATGCTATACTCAATTCTATAAAATTTTATAAACGGTGTGCGTCTGCGACAGATGTTTTTAATTCTGACGATTTTTTGAAAATGTGGCATGAAATAAGAAAAATTCTCATACACCTCTGCCCAACCCTTTGGGAAATCAAACGCAGGACCTCATAAACAGCAATCGCACTTGCCACCACTAGACCAGTGAGGCAGTTCCTAAAATAACGTAAGTTAAATCTAGCATTAGATGAATTGTTTTCTCCAAAAGTTTCTAGTTTTTCAGTTTGTTTGTCCACCAACAGCTGCAATATCTCTGCTTGCACTATATTTAAACGTATTGGCTGCGTGAATTATGTGTTTACAACAATCCCCTGTTAAATGGAATTGTTACAAGGATTCAGTACCACAGTAATGGTTTACTAAGATTTACGAGTAGAGGCCGGCCGAGACGAAAGACAGCGTCTTAGAGATATGATTTAAGTAAATAACTAAATCTAAAGGCTCGTAAATGAAGATGTAGTGAGAAGGATTGAGAAAGGTATGTTAAGATGGTTTGGTCATATACAAGGTTAGTCGGAAAGGGGGTACTAAGCCGAAAGAGTGTTAAAGTACCTATAATAATGGATAACTTTTGTTCTACAACTTTCCTCAAAAGTCATTAGTTTAAGAGAAATAACCGTTAAAAGATTTCATAAAAAATACGCTGAATTCTATCCATCCTCAGCTATGATCAGCTGTGTTTACATTTTATGTGATACGGATTAGAAACTCTATTTTCTGAATTCGTAACTAAAGCAGGGATAAAGAATTTTTGAAAAAACTAAAAACAAAATAAAAATTTTGAATGAAATTTTTATCGAATTTTGAAATTTTATCACTTTCTTTAAAACAGTCATTAGTGATACATTAAGTGGCCCGTGGCTTAGTACCCCCTTTCCGACTAACCTTGTAGAGGGGGTGGACGAAAGGAGATTAACGAAACAAGTGTACAAGGCGAGTGTGGTTGGAACAATTGGAAGGGGTCGACCTCGGCGAACGTACCACGAACAAATCGCGGACGTTCTCAAAAAGGGCCAGGTTGGTAGCACCCTAAACCGACGAGCATGCATGAGAAGGTTAATGAATGTAGATGAAGCGAAAAGGGTGTGTCAGGATCGTAGCAGGTGCAAATCTATAGACTCTGCATACCCCAATGAGAAATAGGCGTGATTGTATATATGTATATAAAGACTCGTGACTAATTAACAACCGTGAGGATCACATGATCTGCAAGGATAAGCTGCGTGCCGCGGTCAGTCTGTGGATGGGTGACCGTTCGTTACCATCGAGACCTCTCCGTGCCTCGAAGAGCACGTTAAACCATCGGTCCCGGGTGTCATACGAATACCTTAAGCAGTCGTTACTGATAGTCAGAAACCCGGAAGTCTGATAACCGGTCCAACTTTAAGATATCTGCATTGCCCAGTAACTGGATTGCGGAGGTCTGATGGCAGTCACTTCGTGTAAAATACTGGTATTCAGTCGTATCTGGATAGACTGGAAGCGTGCAGTAGCTTCTTACTGCTCATTATTGCGTCTGTCTTTCTCACACTGTGCTATGTGAAATAGCAAACTTTTTAACATGGTCTATCTGTGTGCCAAATGACATTCAATCCATTCAGTTTTGATTCATTCATTTAGTGATTGAGTAACAAATATCCATGCATCTTCATAAAATTTCACATTTATAATATAAGGTATAATTTCAACTAATCGGTTCGCATCGCATCGGATCGGAAAGGATACGAACAGATCCGGCGACAGCCGATCACGTCCGGTAGGATGTCGAAGCATACAATCGGCTCCGTACCGTCACTTGCGAACATATCCGTTTCTGCGCCTAGTCAAATAATTTCATTTCTACCGTATTGACAGCCGAAAGGATCCGATCGGATACGACGACAGGCGAACGGAGCCGTACGCACGTCGCAGCATACTTTCGGCTACGATTGCGTGCCGTGGAAGACGCACGCGGTCAAGCTGCTGCGCGCGGCTTGGTAATATAGATTTTAAATACTGTGTACACGATTTAATATCGTTTAAAGATTGTAAAATCCGTTGCGATCTGATGCGATGCGAGCCATTTGGTGGAAATCATCCCTCAGCGTGATTGCAGATACTTTTATCAATTGTGAATTAAATCGTAATTTACTGAGTTTGACATTTTGATATATGCGTTAGTAAGGAACACCGCCATGTTTTTTTTGGATCAGAACAACTTATTTCTAGTATATCGCACGGCATTCAACATTGTATGTAACAATAATAAATTACTTCAAAATAATAAGAACAACGATAAACACAGAAAAACTCTGTGTTACATAATTTTCTTTTTGTATATTATTCTTGAAGTAAAAGGTAATAAATAAAGGCCAAGTATTTCTTATCGGGTGACGGCAACATTTGAAGAATATTTGTTACGACCAGTTACGACCCAAAACTCTAGACAGAAGGCGATTAACTGAGAATTTATAACTGTGTTTGTTGTCAAAGTAACGGACAATGAATAGAATATCTTTGTTTATGACAATAAATGTGATGGAACAATATTTTGAAGGTCAAGGAGCAAATATTTTTACAGATGTTTCATTTTTGATGTGAGACATCTAATGCTGCTGTTGCGTGGCTATTGCTTGCGATGGCAGAAGCACGACACCAGACCTTCGTAACTCGTCAAAATGAGTTTCGATGTCTCACATCTACCAGGCCTCTCGCGACGACGTTCATTTGTTTATTTCACAGGAGAAAACTTCAAACGTATTCAAAATTTGAGGCATTTCATTTAGCATACCAATTTGAATCACACCAATAGTAATAGAAATGGAAATACTATTGGTATAATTGAAATTAGTGTGCTAAATGGAATGACCCTCAAAATTTGATATTTCGAGCGCTGCCTGGAGCTAAGAAAGTCCCCTTCCTTTGAAACAGTGAGAGGTCAAACAGGGATCATATCAGGTCAACGGGGTTACATCACCCTCCTATTCATTACTGCGAACTTTCAAATCCTTCTTGGTGATATTTTGGTTATTCCAAGTCAATAAAGGAGGCGTCAGCCGGGTTTATGGAGATGCAGCGTGAAGCAAGCTTGAAGCGGGCGTGAAGGAGATAATTCACACATATTACGATGTACCGCAACGATGTACGGCCCTGAGCAGACGACGGACTTTTCGCCAGGCAGACTGCCGCGGGAAAAAACTAACTACCAAGCATGTTCCGAATGTCGCGACGAGCAACAACTATCAACCACTGACATGCTTGTCCGCGGCAGTAGGCTGGACAAAAAGTCTATCGTCTGCTTAAGACTTTGGAGAGTTTATGGGGACCCGTTTTGTTGTGTTATTTATATCTGGGAATCTCTTCGATTTCAACCTTGGTTTAAAAAAAACCCTATTTTGGATAAAAATATACATAATCAGCCAATTACTGTCCCGCTGCTGGGAACGGGCGTCTTCTCAGAAAGAAAAGGGTTCAGGCCTTAGTCCACCACGCTGGCCTGGCACGGACCGGGATCGAACTCAGACCCTCCTGCATGGAATGCAATCGTTCAACCGATAGGCTAAATAAAAATATCATATTTTAATCCGAAAACCGCATCTTAACCTTTATTGTCTTTCCAGGACTACAACGACGACATCAGACAGGAGCAGATGCTGGAGATGCAGATCCTGTCCTCCCAGACAGAGCAGCGCCGGCTCACTCCTCCAGACTCCTCCCGAAGTGGCAGCGAGGAGGCACTCCCTCTCAGAGACACTACACATAAGCAGAGAGTGAGTATGAGATAATAAGTTGCATAGATCCACAGATTCGGGCAACGACAGGGTCTAATATGGAGCACACGAATCCAAGGAACAGAGATATATAAGAATTTCCCTATACCACTCTGGCTCTCACACACACACGACGGAACACAGTAAACTGCTTGGCGCCGGACTTTAATGTGAGGGTGGTAGCTAGCAAGGCAGACCGTATAGATCCTATCACCAAGCGTGCTGGGTTTTATTGAATCTTACAACATGCGTCTATTCCCAGCGTGTGGTGAGGAAGTATGTTCTAACCTGTCCCCACACGGGGTAAAAACACAAACCCAAGTCCCAAGTGCACAGACAGTCAAACTCGGCACAACTATCTGTAAACAGAAATGCGACGCGAGTTTAATTCGGACGTCAGATTGTTTTAAACGATCCAACAGTCCCTTTAACCCGGACACTTTATAAACCTACCCGGACACTCCCCGGACGACCTCAAAACTACGACAAATCATTGTAAACCCCTGGCATGTCAACCCTACTTACAAGATATCCTATAGATACTCATATACAGGGTGTAAATGAAATCATGTAATTCCTTCAAACCTCATGATGTAGGTACTGCTGACATAGATTAATCCAGCGCGGGATACTTTTGGATTCAATAAAAAAAATATTACAAGAAGCAAACATGTGTTCTTAACGTGAGGCATTTTACCGCCCCGAGTTAAATGACCGCGTGGTGAGCGAGATCGCGCAATTCGCTCGGGGCGTTAAAATGCCTCACGTTAAGAACACATGTTTTTTTTTGTTTTTTTATTTTTATTTCATCGTAATTTATCCCTTATACCCACGGGGCTTGAAGGTATTACATGATTTCATTTACACCCTGTATTATACAGACTCAACATTGTTACAGTACGCCCACACAGAACACAATAGCACGCAGATTGGACCCTCCCTATTGACGGATAAGGGTCCGACGAACCGTTATTAGGCCATTCAATGCTGACGAATTTAAAATTATATTGAAACGTATATACAGTTACGTAGAATATTTCCGGGAATGATTTGGAAATATCAGAGGGTATCATTTTGTGTACTTTGTTGGATTGCTATACTCGAGCCAACGAGAAGTGAAAGCCGTACCGTCAGCTGTGATCGAAATATCGACTTTAATTCCCGCAAATAAGGTTGGCTTTACAATAACTAAAACAATTGAGAATGTTCTGCCTAGCCTTTTCCCATGTTGGGGTTAGCTTCCAGTCTACACAGATGCGGCTGAATACCAGTATTTTACATGGAGCGACTGCTATCAGACCTCCGCAACCCAGTAACTGGGCAATGCCGATATCCTAAGGTTAGACCGGTTGTCAGACTTTCGGGCTTCTGACTTCCCGTAACGACTGTCATAGGTATTTTTATGACACTCGGGACCGACTATTTAACGTGCTCTCCGAGGCACGATGGGTCTCGATGTGTAACGAACGGTCACCCATCCACAGACTGACCGCGGCAAGTGTAACTTAACCTCGCAAATCGTATGATCCGCGCGATTGGTAATTGAAAGTATACCATGTGTGTTGGTGTTAAGGTTCATTGTTGCACGGAGATTTTATTATCTCTTCTCGTTGGCTCGAATCATGTACAGTCAGCAACGAGATTTGGTTAACACTGTAACTTTAACAAAACATCATACACAAAATAAGACTGACTAATTGACTGCCTTCTCAGGCTAGTGGTCGCAAGCGCGACTGCTGAGCAGTCTTGGGTTCGATCCCTAGGTCGGGCAAAGTGTTATAGCATTTTTCCATTAGAAATTTCTCAGTGGCAGCTCGGAGTTTGAATTTGTACCCGGTTGATGGCAATAAGCTCGCCCTCTATTATATGGGACTTAAAATATATAACGGTGAAATGAGGGTGGTACTATACACCTCTGCCGAACCCTTCTGGGAATACAAGGCGTGATGTTATGTTAAATTATTTTCAGCATTTCAACAACAGTTTGTTACAACAATACACACAACAATGTTACATCTGTTCCATGTTTTTTTATACAGGGTGTAAACCAAAATCATGTAATTCCTTCAAACCTCGTGATGTACTGCCGACTAAGTTTAAACCTGAAAGGGACACATTACCATTCCTTTGAAAAAAAATACAAGAAGTGAACATGTGCTCTTAACGAAAGGCATTTTAGAGCCCCGAGCGAATTGCGCGTTTATCGCTCGCTGCGCGGTCTTTTTACTCGGGGCGCTAAAATGCCTCACGTTAAGACCACATATTTACTTCTTGTAATTTTTTTTTTATGCAATTCAAATGTATCCCTTACAGGGTTAATTGTCAGCAGTACATCACGAGGTTTGAAGGAATTACATGATTTCGTTTACAACCTGTATTATATTATTGTGTTCAGTTATGATTTAAAAAACAGAAGTTTTTGGGCCTGCGCCCACTGGCGGCACGGCATGGCCAAAGCTGTTTTTGTACGTATGATGATTATCACTGAAATAACAGCAGTGATAGCCTAGTGGTGTTACCATCGGACTGCCAAGTCATAGGTCTCGAGTTCGAACACAAGGCACGCACCTCTGACTTTTCGGATTCGTATACATATTGTATAATTATCACTTGCTTAAAAACGGTGAAGGAAAACATCGTGAGGAAACCGGCGTGCCTGAGAGATATTTTTCGACGGCATGTGAAGCCAAGTCAGGCCTAGGCCACACGGTGCGGCGCCGCACCGCACCGCATTACTCCGCACCGCACTGGCGGCCACACGAGCAGTGCGGCGTCGCAATGTTCTTACGGCGCCGCTGCGGTACCGCAACAGGGTTGGTTCTAAAGAGCGTGCACTTTTCCCTACGCCGTACAAACAACTGAGCGGTGCCGCTACGGCACCGCACTGCTTGCACTCCTGCCGCCTCCGGAGCGGCGCCGGACGCGCCGTGTGGCATACCATATATTTATATATGTAGGAAACCGTTGCGACACCGCTCAGGCGCCACGCCGGAGCCGTACCGCACCGTGTGGCCTTGCTCTCAGAGGTCCATGGGCGGCATGAACTCTGACACCAGGTTAGTGACTAACCACACGAAAAGAAGAAGATTGAAATTGAAATTTCATTGTCATATTATTAAATTATATTCCTATTCATCGCATAAGAATCCTTTGGCGTATCGTGCCGCCAGTGAGCGCAGGCCTGACTTTCTTCGCTGACTGTACAAAGCAGTCGCATGATATGTGATTCATGGAAGGTTTGGTAAAGGTGTATTGTACCCTCAAGGCACATAGAGCAGGGCTTTCTCGTCGTACTTATGTATACGTATACGTCGGTCGTATATCAGGTAAATCCAATCACGAGTCATGGCTGTTCTATAGGAATATTACTAACATAACATACATCACGCCTTGTATTCCCCAAAGAGTTCGGCAGAGGTGTTTTTGTACACCCTCGTTTTGCCAACTATGTGTAAATCCCATGTAATAGGGGCGAGCCTATTGCCACTAACCAGGCACAAATCAAGACACCGGACTGCTACAGAAAAAGTCCTAATGAAAAAACCTAATAACAGTTTGCCCGACCTGGGGATCGAACCCAGGACCCCATGCTCAGCAGTCGTGCTTGAGACCACTAGACCAACAAGACAATACTATTATATTATGCACTAGCTGTGTCCTCACGGCTCCGCCCGCGTAAGAAGTTTTATTCCAGTAATAAATATAGCCTATGTTACTCGTGATAATGTAGCTTTCTAACGGCAAAAGAATTTTTGAAATCGGTGCAGTAGATTTTAAGTTTATTCGTTATAGCTATAGACAATAATACAAATCTTTTATCTTTATAATATTTGTATAGATATAAATTACTATTCGCCAGTCAATTTGAAGTAGATACCCTGTATAACTACCTCGTTGGTCTAATGGTGGCAAGCACAACTGCTGATCGTGAGGTCCTGGGATCGATCCCCAGGTTGGGCAGTGTTATTGCGTTTTCTCGTATGGAGTTCCTCAGTAGCAGCCCGGAGTTTGGATTTGTGCCCGGTTGATGGCAATAGGCTCGCCCCCTATTTTTATTGTTATATGGGATGTGTTTGCTCTTGACTCTAGTCTAGGTCAGAGGTGACAGAGACAAAGTCTACGATAGAGTGAGCTTACCCAGAAGAAGCCTGTTCACACTAACTTTGAAGGGATTCGGGTTGTATGCGTACTGTATTACATGGGACGTAAACATAACGGCAAAATGAGGGTGTTACTATACATCTCTGCCCAACCCTTCGGGGAATACAGGCGTGATGTTATGTATGTATGTATGTAGGTATGTACCCTGTATAATGTTATTTTCTCTGATTTGATTTCCAATTAGGATTTCATAATATCCAGTATTACGAGTAACTCTAGTATGTACAAATTCTTTGTTAGAAGTTATTCATGATTCCTTTCCACCACCAGCTCTCAGGAGTGCCGCCATCACCAGCGCCGGCCTCGCTGTCTGGTGGCATCGCCATCAACCACGGCGCGAATGCTCGAGACTTCTCACCACCAGCCCCCACTCCTGCGCCTGATCACCTGTCTGCTGCTCATCATCAGGTAAGGAAACCTAGTCATGTTGCGAGGTTTAAAAAATATTCAAAAGTGAACCCCATTTACCATCAGGACAAGAAAGCTTAGGTGTTGCTACATGACAAACAATAGGTACTATTGACGAAAAAATATTTTTTTTAACTTTTAAAATCCTCTATTTTACCCCACACCCGGAGAAGGCGAAGTGTTATACATGCTCATACCGGCTAAAAACACACGGTGTACCTCTTGATTTTGTTTTTTTTTTGTTGGAAAATCCTCATGGATGTCCCTCGCCCGAGGAAGGCGAAGGGCTATGCCGGGCTCATACCAGTTAAAAACCCACGATGTTCCTCCTCCTGACCGTTGGCTGGGGTCGCGGGATTTCCAAATGCAAGCACTGTAACCTCGGCAGGTCTCGGTGCAGACCTCTCCTTTTGTGGGCCTTGTCCCACGTCTTCCCAAGAGGCGCGCGTGGAACATAGCACGCCGCCTAGTCGGGTCTGTTACTAGTCGTGCGACGGGTATTGAAGGAGCCTGCTCTGCATCTGCAGGCTGTCGACTACTGCTACAGATAGTTCAATCCACGAACGCGTGCTCCACTCTTTGTCTAAATCGCTACAGTGCAAAAGTGTGCATTATGAATAGCTATTGTGTTAGTTCTATCGCCACACTAGTATAAAGTCCGTATTAATAAATAGCTCCCATTTGAGAGATCTTCCAACAGCAGCAGTTGTATGGAATTCCACTTTATGGTAAAGTAGAATTCCATACAAATGTATGGAAATCTAACAACAACTTTTTTTAAATACGTCTCTTGTCATGTTAATACTACAGTAAGGAGGGATCTCTCTTTTTTTCTATTCGACTGCTTGTAGATGGTCTTGCGGACCGTTTCTACGTAACCGAGCAGTTATTGGCGAGACCTGAAGTGTCTCCAACCAATGGGGACGAGAGTAAAATACTTAATCTAAGCTAACTACTATTACTACTACTAACATCATGACTAGCTAGCAACAACATCACTAAGGGCGACCCCTAATGGGACTCGGACCTCGGCTTAGGGCGTTGCTTGCGAGAGGACTGGGAGACAACTTGATGAGGGCTGAATTAACGGTGTGACTGCGGTGTCAGAAAAGACGACCGGCTCCGCTGCTGCGGCGGGTGAGCACGGTGGATCATGGAAGACGCGCTCTGTCAGTTATTTCATCTTATCTACCGCGCGCACCCCCCTCCTGCCGCTCCCATACCTCAGGAGGTGACTAGTACTTGCGTCAACTACTACGCATCGTCTGCAAGTCTCATAAAACCCCGAGTTCGGCTAGGGATGATACGCCAATGTAGCATTTGAAACGAGTACTTAAAATATGTACTTAAAATGAGCGTGTTCGTGGGCCGTGGACGGAGGGATCTCTCAAATTAGAGCTGTCTATTAATACGGGCCTGAGTGAGTTAAATCCACGAAGAAACGCCCCACTCTTTTTTTGTGGTCAGTAGCCGCGTGGTGCGTATGCACATATTATAATGGCAGTGACAACTGATAGGTGTCACCAACCCGCTTGCCAGGCACGGTGCTGGACACAAGTGTGAAAGAGTGGTATACAATACCGGTATAGGATATTTAAAAACCACAGGGCTAATTGGAATTCAGTTGAGGAACGTGATTCTTAAAACATTAGGCCGCGACCGCACTGCCTCGCTTAGCGCCTGGCGCCTAGCAAGATGCCAAGAGAAAAGAAACAAACGAAGATATATTGGACCAGGGCCGGCACTGCGCGCTTGGGCGACACGCCAGGTGACTAAAGACAGCGAGGGCGCCAAACGCGCAGTGCGACCGGTCCCGCATATTTTCGTTTAAGCGAGGCATCGGAAAGTGCAGCCGCGGCTTTGTGGCAAGTGCTGTGTATTTACGATTTCAATATCATTTTGTATTTTAATATTTGAAACTGTAGATAGTTAAAAAATCATCTCGAAAATTCTTCTATTGCGATTAGTTACTGCTATTGTAATTGTAGCGACGTGTTCAACCAACGCGGTCGCAAGCTGAACGCGTTAGTTTGAGCATACCTTTATTTGTAGTTGGCCGCAGATGGTCTTAATAGTCCTTAGCTTATCGGACAACTAGTGAGGCAGGTGGTACTTATTCACAAACTTGTACCTGAGCTATACTAGCCTTGTACCAAATCGCTTGTCAACAAAGTTAGTATCTTACTATCACTTGCTCCAATATACAGGGATACTGGTCATTGATTGGAGGGGCTCATGGGTAATTACTAACCGTGCAGATCATATACTGGGTGTAAAAATACCCTTAACGAAGCCGAAGTCTAGGCATACTGTACATCAAACTAAGTAACATACAGTAAAAATAATTACTGGGAAACGACTTTTATTTTTTGGTATTGAAAAACAGATCTTAAATTTGTAGCGTGCAATGTAAGCGCGCGCGCAGCAGACTGTGCCTGCATTTCGAAAATGTTGATAATGTTTGTATAGAAGAATGTTTAGTAATAACATTTAAACTTAGTTTTCGTGAAAAACGTTCAAAAATATGGTGACTTTGACCTTCAATATCTCCGTAACCAGTCGGTTGCCAGGTATAGCCCAATACCAAAAAATCATTGTAATGATGGGCAGAATACGTGGCTCTCGGCTTCGTTAAGGGTATTTTTACACCCAATATACGATTTGTGAGATAATGATGCGCTAGCCGCGGACAGTCCATGGATGGGTAACCATTCGTTACACATTAAGACCCTTCTATGCCTCGGTGAGTACGTTAAACCGTCGGTCCCAGGTGTCATACGAATACCTATTACAGTCGTTACGGGAAGTCAGAATCTCGTAACTCTGGCAACCGGTCTAACCTTAGGATATCGGCGTTCCCCAATTAGTGTTTGTTAGGACTTCATGTGTAAAAACGGTCACCCATCCACGGACTTAACCTCGCCAAACGTATGATCGGCGCAGTTGTTAATTAGCCACGAGCCCCTTATAATAAATAAGTATAGGTAGATAATTGGTGACCAATTACCCTGTATAGAAAACAAAATAACTCCAAAACTAAACTCCTCAAAGATATTGTCATTAAAAGTTGTCTTCGTTAAAAGTTTCACGCTAAACAATACTTATTAGATTCACTTTTATAGCTACTCTCCCAGCGCTGGAGTGGCAACACACCATAAAAACTTTCTAGGTACTTTATGGAAGTTGGATTACTTTTTGGAGAACAATAGAAAAATGTTCGCGAATCATCCCTAGCTGAGTTTCAGCTAGTTCACGCAGAAACTGTTTACAGGACCCGTTTTAGCGGATACGTTTTTATTTTGGTGATGGCGCCTGTAGTTGTATGAGCGAGTTCACAGACAGTATAACCAGTAAAAAATACTGGTTCCGTTATTTTTATCGTATCCTGCCTGTCAGATGCGACGCAGCTGCCATTTGTTTAACTGATCCGTCGGTACAGATGTGAACAACACATCCAGTACCAACAGATCCTTTAAAACAGATCCGCTGTGTGAACGGGCTCTTTGATGTTATAAGAATAACGGATATTGTATCTACTTATATTAATATTAACTAGCCGTGCCCGCAACTTCGTCTGCGTAGAAGTGGGATGGGTTTTAATGTTTTAGCGCGGAACCCTTAAAAATAAAAGTAGCCTAAGTTACTCCTTATAACATCAGCTATCTGCCAGTGAAAATCCCATCAATATTGGTCCAACCTTTTCGGAGATTAGCCGAAACAAACAGAGCCTAGCATTTTCTATGTTGTGGTCAGCTTCCAGTCTAACCAGAAGCGGTTGAATACCAGTATTTTACACGGAGCGACTGCCATCAGACCTCCGCAACCGTTACTGGGCAGTGCCGATATCCTAAGGTTATCAGACTGGACAAATCCGATTTTATTGAATAAACTACAATATTTTAATTAAACTGATGACTCCAATGGCATGTATGCAGACTTCGTTATCACGTCGCACTAACGTGAAACTCATAGGAATAAATGATGAGATTTTCCCCGTGGTCCATCACACAAAATCCATCACCGTAAAAAGAACAGAACTCTTTGACCAAAAACCGATTAATTAGTTCCCGAACCTCAAAGAAAAAAGGGAACCGACGAATCGAACGGGATTTTCGCTTCAATACGTCATTTCCTTTCTTTTCACAGATTTCGAAAGCCAAAAAATATTCTAACGCTCAAAAATTCTGGTGAATTTTTACGGTTGAATTTTTTTGAACTTCGAAGGATTTGTCTCGTTGTTGGAATATAGCGGTGTCGGCCATATTGTTTCACACAGATGTGCATCATAGCGTCGCTTAAGTTCTAACACCGCGTAACTCAAAATGGTTAACTTTTCAGGAGAGCAAAAAATTTATATTTTTCTACTTATCATATAATTGTTTTCAATCCTTACTTCCTTACTAATATTATAAACGCGAAAGTTTGTATGTATGGATGTTTGTTACGAGTCTTTCACGCAAAAACGGCTGAACGGATTTGGATGAGATTTGGCACACAGACAAACTATGCCCTGGATTAACACATAGGATACTTTTTATTTGGATACATGAAGTATTTCCTCTAGGATGCGGGTGAAACCGCAAGTAATAGCTAGTTTTTTTTTCCTAACCGACAGCTTATAGATGGTCTTGCGGACCGTTTCTACGTAACCGGGCAGTTATTGGTGAGACCTGAAGGGTCTCCAACCAATCCCGACGAGAGTAAAATACTTAAACTAAGCTAACTACTATTACTACGTCTACTACTAACATCATGACTAGATAGCAACAGCACCTCTAAGGGCGTCCCCTAGGGGGGACTCGAACCTTGACTTAGGGCGTTGCTTGCGAGAGGATTGGGAGGGAGACAGCTTGATGAGGGCTGAATTAACGGTGTGACTGCGGAGTCAGAAAGGACGACCGGCTCCGCGGCTGCGGTGGGTGAGCATGGTGGATCAGGGACGGCGGCGGTGGGACGTCGCGATGGGCCTCGTCGGCGAGGAAGAAATGCCGGGCGAAGTAATAGCTAGTCTACAATATTCCCTTTTCTTTATTTTATAAATAGTCTTTATTTTTGGTTATTTTGACGGAGCATTTTCGCGACACAATCCAGTATGGAACTGTATGGAACTCACCTGACTTACGCGCTGTTCTACCGGTTTACGTAGCTTGATGGAAAAATAATGGAATACGCGGTGTTTGTTTTTGAAATAACGCGTTGCTATTGGATCTAACCATTAATCGTGATTGGACAAACGATGCGTTTTTCGATTACCTATCGAATGACGTGCGTAACTCTTTTTAAGACAGTTGTAAGACAGCGCAAGTACTTTAGATTTATTAAATGACAAAGTGTAATATTAGGAACTTAACAAATATTTAATGATAAAATGAAATGATAATTTAAATGATAATTGTGTAAATAAATAAAATCCTTTGTAAAATAAATAATAATATTTAATGGCATTTTATAATTTTGATAATTTATAATTAGAATAAAGGACAATTTCATTCAAATTTGTAATTTACTGGCTAAATTTAATGTTTAGTTTGTGTAACGATTTAATAATGTTTTAGCTGTTTAAATATCTAAGAATGGCTTTAGTTGTTTAAGTTATCTATATACTTGTATGCCACAAAGGTCGAACATGACGGATCCTTTTTAACCGACTTCCAAAAAAGGAGGAGGTTCTCAATTCAGATGTTTTTTTTAAAATGTTTGTTACCTCATAACTCCGTCATTTATAAACCGATTTAGATTTTTTTTATTTGGAAGTATATACTTCCAGATTGGTCCCATTTAAATTCGGTGAAGATCTGATGAAGAACTTCGGAGATAGACAATGGAACTCCTCAATAACGAACAGTACACATAATGTGATGATGTGATTATGTTACGAGCAGCGTTTCTAGTAGGTCCAACCATGTTTTAATTAAGGCCACTAAAACAAAAAAAACACTTAAAACCAAACAACATTTTAACATTTTAACAAAATTAAAACCGACTTCAAAAAACGATGAAAAGAATAAAATAATTACCATATCATAAAATTAACAGTTTCAGAAGTCGGTGCCTTTAATTTGGTTCAGCGTGGATAAGCACCGACTTCTGAAACTGTTAATTTTATGATATGGTAATTATTTTATTCTTTTCATCGTTTTTTGAAGTCGGTTTTAATTTTGTTAAAATATTTTTATTCATGAACAACCTGCATGCCTTATATGTATACTCATGTTTCTACAAATAAATGTCTTGAATCTTGAACTCAAAATTACTATTTTTGGAGTTACGCGGTGTTAGAACTTAAGCGACGACAGGACACAGCTATATTGGGTGACTTCTGTTACAACGAAATCGGATTTTCGTCGAATTAATCCTTTTTGGTTTTTTTTGGCTAACCTAAAAACCGCTCGTACTGGTAACTTTGATATCTTTTTTTTAATGGATACCAATGTACCTACTTGGAATCTTACTTCGACAGTATTGAAATTTAATTAATCTATATATATGTATATCTATATAAATAAAAATGAATCGCCAAATGTGTTGCTAAGCGCAAAACTTGAGAACGGCTCGACCAATTCGACTATTTTTTTTTGTTATATATTCCTTAAGGCACAAGGAAGGTTCTTATGGAGAGAAAAAACATAAAAATTGCGTGGAAAATAGTAAAAACAACACTTTTCTTTTCTCACTACAGGCCAATAGCTTTTGACAGAACGAAGTCTGTCCGGGCAGCTAGTATTATAGACATACATACAAATACATATTATAGATATACATACAAATACAATAAGTACCTACATGTTTTAAATATACTGGGTATAAAAAAAGCCTTAACGCAGCCGAAGTCTACCCATACTGTACATCAAACTAAGTAACATACAGCAAAAATAATTGCTGGGAAATGACTTTTATTTTTTAGTATTAAAAACAGCTTTTAATTGTAGCGTGCAATGGAAGCGCGCGCGCAGCAGACTGTGCCTACATTTCAAAAATGTTGATAATGTTTGTGTAGAAGAATGTTTAGTTATAACATTTAAACTTAGTGTTCGTGACTTTTGACCTCCAATATCTCCATAACCATTCGGTTCCCAGGTATGGCCTAATACCAACAAATCTTCGTAATGATGGGAAGAATACGTGGCTCTCGGCTTCGTTAAGGGTATTTTTACACCCGACATATACAGACAGACATATATACACACAGATACGTACAGACATACAGAAAAAGGCTTCAAACTTATAACACCTTTCTTTTAACGTTATTTATTATTATTCAGCCATGGTCATCCCACTGCACAGCAATGGCCTCCCTACCCTCCTTCCACTCCTCTCGGCTTAAGGTTTTCTACGGCCATTCCTTCCAATAAGTATCTAGTTCGTCCCGCCATCTCCTTCTGGGCCTGCCGCGATGTCGCACAGTGGGGAAAAAAAATACTTTTTTTGTTCAATAATCTGCCTACACCACAATTTTTGACGTATCGCTGCCATTTTTTTTATACACTCCTGAGATAACACACTTTGGTGTGTCACTGCCACTTTTCCTTAAAAGTCAATACCATAACGTATCAAATGGAAAAAAGCAAAATAAAGCAAATTTATTTTTTTGAGCCGCCATTTTGAATTTTTATAAACACACAATAAATCATGACAAGGGACCTGAAAAACTCCTGGAAACTGATTTTTGTTAAAATATTTTTTTTATAAATTGTTTTTGCTTCATTTCCCGATTTTTTGAGGTTATGATATCGACCTCCAAGGAAAAGTGGCAGGACACACCAAAGTGTGTTATCTCAGGAGTGTATAAAAAAAATATGACAGCGATACGTCAAAAATTGTGGTGTAGGCAGATTTTTGACCAAAAAACGTCATTTTTTTTCCACTGTGCGTCATCTAACGTTTTTTTTTATTATTCTCCTAATGGGGAAGGCAACGCAAAACTAAAGCAGATGGCAGCACCTCCATACTTAGTTATTTCCACCAATCAGAACCATCAGGTTGATATTAACAATAATGTCAAACACATTGCAACCAATAAGATTGCAGTGGAACAATCGAAAGTGGCGCCATTAGTTCCACAGTTGCACACCCCATTGCTGTGAATCAAGAACGTACCAGTGACGTAATATAACTCTATGATGTATGTCCTCAGCTGGCTGCCGGTCACACGGGACATGGAGTGCTGGTCGGAGGCGGAGTGCTGCAGCAACCCCCCACACACCACCTGCTCACACAAAACTCTATACTTGGTGAGTATTTGATAACAATATCCTGTGGTAAACTGGCTGTCAGAATTCTGGGCTTTTTTGTCCCAGGCACAGGTGCTGATGGCTTCACTTGCTCGTATGTTGTTGGTGAATATTTGGTTTGAATTGAGGGTATCGAGGCTTTTGAAGAGTTGCTATTAATAACGCCCATACACATAGCATAACAGCCGGTCTAACCTTAGGATATTAACATTGCCCAGAACTGGGTTGCGGAGGTCTGATGGCAGTCGCTCCGTGTAAAATATTGGTATTCAGCCACATCTGGTTAGACTGGAAGCTGTCCCCAACATAGTTGGGAAAATGTTAGGCAGAACGAACACATAGCATAACAGCATAATCAGCCAATTACTCTCCCACTGTTGCATATGGATCTCTTCTCAGGCCTTAGTCCACCACGCTCTGGCCTGGCGCGGGTTAGCGAACTACACACACCATCGAGAAAATTTTAGAGCCATCTCGGGTGTGCAGATATTCACAAGATGTTTTTTTTTATTCTTGACATGGTCGCGTTTGACCCTAGTCTCACGTAATGGTAAGCGCAGACAGGGTCTAAGATGGAGCACAGAATTCAAGGAACAGAGATATAGAGGAATTTCCCTATACCCCTCTGGCTCTCACATACACACGACGGAACACAGTATGCTTGGCGCCGGACTTTAATGTGATGGTAGTAGCTAGCCAGGCGGACCGTATAGATCCTACCACGAAGCAAAATGCTTTCAAGCAATGTTTTCTTGCACAAAAATTCTATAAACTCACACAGCTATTACTCCATCCTTATTAAAAAACCCCATCACCTTAAGAGGAAACGCGGGCTGCAAAATCTTAATAATTTGAATAGGTTATTGCGATCTATTTCCGTCCCACCCCTTCCGCAAACCTTCACAACTGAGCGCCACAAAGAGACACCCGCATCTCGGACTGATTTCTCCTGTGCAATATTAGCGAAATTCCTTTTTCGCATTTCCCTGTTTCATTCTTCAAATCTGGACCGATTTTAATCTTTTTTTCTGTAATAATTTAAGAAAGACTGGTAATATCTGTATGTGTTTTTTTTTTATATTCGTCAAATTTGTTTGCCAGATGTTTGAAAACGGTGGTAAAACCGGTTGATTTTTGTCAAGTTTAAACGTTTCTAGTTCTTTTAATTATAAATTTATTAACAAAAACAAAACATAGGGACATAATGGTGATAGATATAATTATCATAATATTGTAAAAAGTATTTATAACTTCAAGTATACCTAGTCTATCTATTGTATACATAGTCCACCAAGAAGAACATAGTCTGCTTAGTTGTCGGCAATAAGATTGACAAGCATATCATTTTGGGACTCAGTGGATAATATCAGCAAGCACACTGGGTCACCCGCGCGACGGCGCAACGAGTATTCCCAAGGAGGGTTGATGTCAGGCAGGCGGCCGGTCATAAAACAATAAGCCAAAACCTCTAACAACATGGATTTATGAAATACATGTTGTGCCGACCCCACCTAGTGTGGGATAAGGGCAGGAAGAAGAAGATTATAGTAAAAAGTATTTGCTCTAGTGACATTATCCAAAGAGCAAACTGAGGAATACGTTTGTATGGACTTAATGCGGACCGCATTTCCTCTTAATCAGAATACGACAAAATTACCTTACAAAGGCTTCTGTACAAAATATTTACTTTGCAAGAGTCATTAAACAATGTCCAACTTCCAAGTTATAACCTTATTATATTTAACAGAAGTTTCGCCACAACTTCCACAGCCTTAGTAACCGGTGTGAATTTTCTCAGCGTACATCATTTACCAATAACCACTAACTTTATTTAGATAAGACTGAAAGCGTAAACTACCATTTTCTATACAGTCTGCGAAACTTCTCAGTATTCTTAGAAAACAACGCACCATTAACTTTTGAACAATTCCGAAGAAAGTCTCAACTGCTGATCATTAGTTGCAACGATACTTTCCAAACTTAAGCACAGTTCAAAAACTAAGCACTAAACACTGCTCCAGGACCAAGCTCGGAAAATATGTATATTTGAATACAGGAAAGCTGAAATAAGGTGTTTCCAATAAATTATTGTGCAACTTTAACAATAAAAAATAAACTTATAAAATATTGAGTTTCAAATGTTTTTCTTAGGATTTCTTAAGAGCAAAGTTCAAGCAGAGACTGCTGTAATTGACGAGATTTACAGGTTAATAGACTAAGCTCAATTCTCAATCTTGACTTGAGAGAAGTTTCTTTCACATGTAGATTTAATTTTCAGTCAATCCCGGCACGTCTCCACTTATTACTTAAAAGATTTAGATGAGTTAACTATCTCTTAATTGGCGATTAACTTTTGAACTAAGTAAATGAAATACTAAAGTTGAGCTCGCTTAATATTGTATCGTAGTGACATTGTTGACTTTTAATTAAGGAACATATTTAACAACATCGCTCGTAAACGATGGACAGAGTTATCTTAATTGCTGATCGCGTAAATGTTCGTACAACCCTGTTTTCGCAGTAATTTTGTTGAACTAGACAATTTTAACCTTATTAAACTCGAGTTAACTTGCTTCGAAACCTTTTTACATTAGATCACAATAGTATTTTACCCTTAAATATTAATCAATACTACTTAGCTTTCTAATATCCATATAACTTATTCCACCCTCAAGCTGTCTAGCCTGAGGATCGTCTTGTGAAACCTTTACTTAAAATATTAACCATTGCTACTTTAACCCTTACAAGTTAAACTAAGCTCACTAACGTAAACTAACCAGGTGGCGGCGACATCCTTGGGCTAAGCAGCCCAGTGCTGGGCGGTGTGCTGCACGCCCACCCTGCGCTGCGAGGCGTGAAGCCAGCCGCCGTCCACGCGCTAGCGACGCAAGGTCGGTACGTCGCACTTTATTTAGCTCCCAGACTAAGCACAAAAGTTTTAGAAAAAATGATTTTGCCCCTTGATTTTAAATCCAGCCAGTAACGATTGTTGTACGAATAAGAACATAATTTTAATAACTAAAGTCACTTAAGAAGAATTAATCTGAGTATACGTGGTCCATCTGTACTCCTAAAAATAAGCTTAAAGTATTAAGCAATTCGTGTGAACTAGGCACAAAAATTTGATAATTGATATTTGACTTATAACTGAGAGCTTCATAAAGAATTAAAATCCATTTCATTAATACTAAGAGAATCACAAATAAATCAAAATATTTTGATCCTTAAATACTCTTTGAAAGTTTGTTTTAAGATTTAAAATTGTTGCTAGTACACAAACTAAGCTCAATCATAACTGTAAATCTTTATGTAAATCGGATAAAGTTTTAAATGAAATCAAACTAAGTATTTAATATTAAATCGAGTATTTTCACCATTGTGAAATGTGTTTATAAATAATCATAAATCTTACTATTATTTCAATTCCGAATAGTATTCCTGAATTTCCATCATAAAGGAAAGTTTTGAGACTTATGAAGTGACTACAATTATATTATTAAAATAAACCGCTTTCCGTTGAAACTAAGCCCAGTCTTTGTAACAAATGATTTTAATAAAATACATTATACTTACTATGAATTTCAAATATTTAATCATTTCAACTCGTTAGTTAGGTATTTATTGTAATAATTGTATAATAAATGTTTTCAAACTTTCGCGATTTGTACACATTATAAAAATACTAAATCGGGTTTAATCGCCTATTGAGTCTACCCGTGACCACGGCCGGTGAAATTCGGTCGAAACGTCGGGATAAATAAGGTATTTTTCTGCCTTATAAAATTTTCTAAGCGATTAGACCCGAATCAGTATTTTTATAATTGTATAATATATTTGAATTGTTAATTCGAAATAATGTCTGAAATATTTTAAATGACTCAGGCCCGTAATTCAGAAGTTGACTGCTTTAAGAATTTGATAATTATAATAATATTTTTAAAGAGCTTAATTTTAGATGATAATTTTATTAATATTTAACCTTTGGATTGCGGAGGTCTGATGGCAGTCGCTCCGTGTAAAATACTGGTATTCAGCCGCATCTGGTTAGACTGGAAGCTGACCCCGACATAGTTGGGAAAAGGCTAGGCAGAACGAACTGCTTTAAAAATTTGAAAAAATTAAATTATATTTTTATATATCTAAAAAGGTATAAAAAGGAAACGATCGTTGAAAAAATAAATAAAATCGATCTAAAAATGGATGAGATACACGTATTTCTAGTTTTTGAATGGCGCATTTTCTGTCCTTGTCGTACGACACGAAGATTGCACGAAGTAATATCAAGTTACTATGAAGTTTTTGAACAATGACGTCATCGTTAAATAGTTCGGTCTCTGTCTATTAACAATTTTAAATCGCTTATAACTTGGTATTGTATTATATATTTCATTAGTTTTTTATTGTTGCCTATGTATTTTGTTAAAGATTTGAGACAATGAATTTAAAAAAATGTCAACTACCCAGTTTGGGAGTAGTTGCAATACGATCCCCATAGGTACTCTTTCTGTTTGAGACATCTAAAAAGACGAATGATTATATCAGGTGGATGACCAGCGTTATTAATTATTATACTTGGAAATACTTCTTCTTTTCGTGTGGTTAGTGATTAACCTGGTATCAGAGTTTATGCCACCCATGGGCCTCTGACTTGGCTTCACATGCCGTCGAAAAATATCTCTCAGGCATTTGGTTTTGTTTTCCTTCACCGTTTTTAAGCAAATGATAATTATGCAATACGCACATGAATCCGAAAAGTTAGAGGTGCGTGCCTTGGGTTCGAACTCGAGACCTTTGACTTTGCAGTCCGACGGTCGCACCACTAGGCTATCACTGCTATAAACTTGGACATAGATATGAATAGTTCCAGATGGTAGGGGTAACAACAAACAGAATAATTGCTTTTCGAATACCCAGAATGTCGCCATATCATAGCTAAAATAACTAATCATAAGCTTGCAAATGAACTCACCACCTATCCCTAAAAGCAGTACGTAAAAGCAAAAATGACATGCCACTGTTCGTAGAATTTCCTTTGCCATCACTTTTATTAAAAAAACACATATCAAACGTACCCAAACTAAGCTCAAACGAGCCTATCATTTCTGAAAACCAATTTAGCTTACTCTGAAAACTACAAAGATAGCCGCAGCAAAGCTTATTCTGTGTATCTGTTTTTTAGCTAAAAACTGAGCTAATTGCTTCAGCAATCTCAACAAAGACAATGTTTTAATTGAAACGTCCGGAGACCATGGATTCTTAATTGAAAACCATTTCAAAGTATACCGTTGAATTTGTAAGTTAAACGACATTTAAACGGTTGAAGTTAGGGACAATACACGAGCGAAGTCAGTTTCAGTTAATGAAGAAAATAAAATTATATCATCAGTGGAAAGGTAAAAAGACTAAAGCGCCAATATACTTACTTTACAGTAGAGAGATTCAAAGTATTTTTTTAAGAAATTTATACATAGTTATTTTTCTTAGAGTATACATATTATTATGTTTTTCCGTTAGGAATTTCTTAGTAGCAGCCCGGAGTTAATGGCAATAGGCTCGCCCCCTATTACATGGGACTTAAACATAACTGGCGAAACGCGGGTGTACTAAAACAATTCTGCCGAACCCTACGGGGAATATAGGCATGATGTTATGTATATTTGTAAGCTTTACAAATTAATGATTATGATGTTACATCGCAATCAGAAGACTAGGCTTATTAGGCACTCCGTAATGCAGACAAGGCGGCCGTCATCACGAAAAAAAAATGTTTACGGATGTTTCGATAGTTTTTTTTAACCATAATAAACTTTTTTTTTTCTTTTTTTTTTTTTGTTTTAGCGTGGGGAAATCCTCATGGACTATCCCCCGTCTGGGGAAGACGGGGGAGTGTGCCAGACTCTTACTGGCTAAAACCACCACGGTGTCCCTCCTTCTGACCTAAGGCCGGGGTCACGGGATTCGCTGTTGCATGCACCGCGACCCCGGCAGGTCTCGGTCCACCAGCTTCTTCTGGTGGACCTCTCCTGTGGTGGGGCAGTTGCTCCCCTGCCCCACATCCTTCCGAAACAACCTAATCTGCAAAAGTACACCGAACAAATATAATGCCATTAAAAGTTATGTCTAACTCGTTATGCTAAAGTATTTAGAAATTTAAAAAAATGCGAATCAAAGGGATTCTTAAACAAAAATTTGGAAATCGCTCAATGTTTGTCACTTGGGCAGGACAAAATAGCATCGTAAACTGAGCAGAGTTGAGCGATTCGTCTAGACGTCATTTCGTCGTGTCTCAAGACAATGCCAAGTTGCAGTTTATTATTATATTGTACTTAATTGTTTGTGCTTGACGTGATCAGGGACTTAAGTCTGAAAAACTTGATTGATAAGATTTCGTTTAGAAACTTTTTATTCAAAATACTTCTTTCATTTGAATATTTGTTATATTCTTTGGATCTTGTAAATCTTGATCTTTATTTTACTTTTTTAATAAATTCTGAATGTGAGTACCATGTAGGGTAGCTTTATACACGAATTTTGTAAACGTTTGGGGGTTCTTGATCTTTTTTTTGGGACCCACACAAATGTCCAGCTGATTGATAGCGTCGTGCAGCGGTCGGGTTGTTGAGCTCCCTAAAATAAGGTTTGAGCTCCGCGATGACTGATGCAGATGTGCCGTCAGTTAGGACAGGTCAACTCGAACCTGCTATGGCACTTTCCTCAAAAGGCCATTCCAGACGTTGCCCTACATAGTTTCACTCGCATAGTTTGTATACTACAATGTCTGGAGTTTAAAAGAGACTTTGACATCTGAGTTTGTTTAGGCTTTTCTTCTCAGAGCTAGTCAGGTAGGAAATGCCGGCACCATCTAGTCTTAAAAAAAACATTACATTGACTTGTAAAAGTGTCTGTAACAGATTTATTTACAGAAATAAAAATCATTTATCATTTATGGATGTATTATCTTGTTTTACTAAAAGGTCGTTGGCGTAGTGCAGACCTTGGATTTAATTACGCGTTTCGCTACGACAGTTACGGTTGCCAGATGTCCGGCTGTACATGTCCGGCTTTTTACAGTCGTGTCCGGCCAAATATATACAAGACCGGCCTGTCCGGCTTTTGTTAGGCTTTTGGTCAACCCCGTTCCGCCAAAAGATCATTGAACTGATGATATAATTAAAAGTAGAGTAAAGGTCAAAGCACACATCGACACCTCCCGCGCATTAGGTCGTATGTCCAAATTTGTGATTTTTCAGGAGAGAGATTCTTAACTTCATCTTTGTCTTGATCAGCCGCAAACGATAGTGTGGGATTAATTTTAGAATATAGCAATGATTGAAGGTTAAAGGGGATAATGAAGCCTTTTGATTGAATTAAAAACTCATATTTTCGTAAAAATAGGCAAAAATAAAAACTTACGACCTTATTCTTGTTGCCGCAAAGTCGTATCTATTTGTTACGACCTTATACTATTAAAAAGCACAACGAATACAGCACGAATAAGGTCGTATGTCAGACATAAGACTTTATGCTGCGTACAGATTTTTTAAATACGATAATATCGACCGCGCATAAAATCGCAACTTTCATGTTTCGACGTTTTGCGTCGGACGTATTTCAAATTATTAACTTACGAAAATAGTGATGAAAATCATTATATACTTAAAAACAATTTACTAACACGATTAGGATAAACATGCAAATCATGATAGTAAATTAAAGTAAGAAATAAACTTACTATTTTGTCAACGTTCATTAGCCGTTATTTTCACGTTCGAATTATTTTGGTTATTTAAAGCTAATTTTAAATATTTGATGACCGTACATTACTCATAGTACTAGTATCTAATAAAAAGAAAACAGTAAAGTACAAAACACACACAGTTTCTTGTTTTTTTAGATTTACCAACTCCAAAGAATATTTTGTACTGTTTACATCTTACGACGTCGGTACTGTGCCGTGATTAGCCGGTGCGCGGTCCAATAGTTCAACGTAAATCGTCGCAACTGTCGGCACGACCATATGCGCGGGAATTTAAACATGATAAGACTATTAGCGGGTAAGAATCTTGGTATTTAATGTAAATATGAAAATATTGTTTTCAAGGATGTGTAGTATTTCTATAATAATGAACTGTAGTACTAAAATCTCATTTTACCAAAAAAACGTGTTACGACTTTTTGCGTGGGAGGTATCGACATATCAAATCGGAAAGGGATCGTCACCGTATCAACTCAAGCCGTTCAGTATTCTTTGTATGAAACTCCCTACTGCAACGCACACTAATCGGAATCGTAACGTAATCGCCTCGCCTCGGGACAAGCTCACGAACCGCGGTGCGGTGTGTGGTCAACGTGGTTCCCGTGCTCACGGCTCGTAGTCCCCGCGCTTACGTCTCTCCGTACCCGAGCTTACGTCTCTTCGTCCACCCTTGCCCCTCTCACCCCTCACGCGGCCTGCCTGCTGAACACTACTGTTACTGCGAGCCGTAAGTGTGGCGTCGCCTAGCCGTAGCCGAGTCGACGTATCGGAGCTGCTGATCCGGTTTGGTTACGTGCTTAGGTTAGGTTGACGCCTGTTTGACGGCGAGGCGAAAGGCGATACGGTTACGATCCCTTTCTGAGTTGATATGTGTGCTTTGACCATAAGTCTCAAATGAATAACAGTAATAAATACACAAATAATAGTACCTATCAATTTTTTTTTGTTTAAAAACCAACGTGTCGGGCTTTCAGGGCAAAATGTCCGGCTAAATATGCATCTGTGTCCGGCTAAATATGCATCTGTGTCCGGCTTTTCTATTTTTGGGTCTGGCAACCCCAACTACAGTACCTACAACACAACTAAAAACTCACATCGGCAAACTTCGTAAAACCGATTACTTCCGAACTGAGTGCAACTTCAAGACTACGAATGTTTATTAGTACTGCAGTAAAAAATGATCTTTACGCTGACGCAATAAGTGTGAATGGCGCGATAATGAGCGCCTGCCATTGGTTGTTCCATCAAGTTTGCCGATGTGACTTCTATGTTGTGTTATACCAGCAAATACATTACTTTACATGAATGGCAGTAATCAAATTATTTTAACAAAAATACGCACCGTATTGATAACTTTTTCGAAGTCTTAAAAATTAATAAGATAATGATAGAATAAAATCGTCTTGCAACGTGTCGCGTCGCGACTTGTCGCTTTCCATCGCTCACCTAGGACAACCAAAGCGAGGCGAACTATAAAATTAAATTGGGGAAAGAAAAATTCTCTCACGAGCCGGACTTGACCCTGCGACTTTTGGTTCAGTATTGTTGATGTCAGAATTAAGAAATTTTAAATATTAATTAATAATATTCCAATTTGAATCCATAAAACTCAAAATAAAATTAAGGAATCAGTTTAGAAAAATTGTTCTAAGAACAATGACCAACTGCCTTGTTAGTTTAGTGGTGGTAAGCGCGACTGCTGATTGTGAGGTCTTGGGTTCGATCCCAGGTCGGGCAAAGTGTTATTGGATCTTTCCGTGTGGAATTTCTCAGTAGCAGCCCGGAGTTTGAATTTGTACCCGGTTGATGGCAATAGGCTTGCCCCCTATATTACAAGGGACTTTAAACATAACGGTGAAATGAGGGTGTTACACCTCTGCCCAACCCTTCAGGGAATACAAGCGTGATGTTATGTTATGTTCAATGAAATGGTATTTGTCGTTTGTAATTAAAAACAAAGAATCAGGACAATAGGACCAGTTTTGGTCTTTGTGGATGAGTTGCACTCTCTATGTACTTTTTTTATGCTCCCAGCCCCCGTAGACAAAGTCACTTTTTACAATCGGAAACACATAGAGTAGTCAATGAAAATTATATACAGAGTGTAAACGAAATCATGTAATTCCTTCAAACCTCGTGATGTACTGCTGACAGGAGATTAACCCTGCACGGGATAAATTTGGATTCAACAAAAAAATACTAGAAGCATTTTAGCGCCAATAGCGAATTGCGTGGTTATCGCTCGCCGAGCAGTCATTTAACTCGGGGCGCTAGAATGCCTTACAATAAGAACACAACATGTCTACATCTTGTATTTTTTTTTATTGATTCCAAATGTATCCCGTGCAGTGTTAATCTATGTCAGCAGCACATCACGAGGTTTGAAGGAATTATATGAATTCGTTAACACCCTGTAAAAATGTCACTTGCTCCAACAATTGGAATCTGAAGTTAAACAATGCGTTTGTAAAAGATGATTTTGATTAGGCCATCGAAACACCCAACATAATTTAAACTCCCAAATCAGGGTTGTCAAACATTTTAACTTTTTTGTACTTAAAGACCAAAAAAAATCAACAAGGCAGTCACTGCCTTTTTGGTTTAGTAGTCGCAAGCGCAACTGCTGAGAATGGGGACCTGGGTTCGATCCCCAGGTCGAGCAAAGTGTTATTGGGTTTTTCCATTAGGAATTTCTCAGTAGCAGCCCGTAGTGTGCATTTGTGCCCGGTTAGTGGCAATAGGCTCGCCCCCTATTACATGGGACTTAAACATAACTGGCGAAACGAGGGTGTACTAAAAACACCTCTGCCGAACCCTTTGGGGAATACAAGGCGTGATATGTTATGTAAAAAATCACAAACACCCTGAACCCTTCAACAAAACGCATGTAGACGTATTATGCGGCAGGTGCGGGTGGGCCGGGGGCTGCGAGCACAGCGCGCAAGCGGCCGCTGCTGGGCGGCGCACGGGCCGCAATGTCGCCGACTAAACGCGCCGTGATGACCCTGCTGGCGCGTGCCAGGGCTGCCACGCACAAACACGCGCCGGCGTGGCCCGCGCCCCACGAGTGAGTATGACATTCACAACCCTATGAGGTAGGGCTGATACTGCTACAGTTTTCAGAGTGGCTTCGCTTTTTGACGAGATATTTGCCTGAAACACTAGGCATGTGGTTTGTGAGAAATTAACAGTTTAAACTTTCCCCAATATAGACCGCAGCTGACATACTACTCGGCCTATCCCAGTCCACTGCTGGACATGAGCCTCTTCCAAAAAGGGATGTAATGTGAGTATTTTAAAGTTTATTTTAATATCAGGCAAGCGATCCCTTTTTGTCGCCATATCACCGAATAAACACGCTGTGATAACCCTGTTGGCGCGCGCTAGTATTTCCACGCTTATGCAAGCGCCGTCGTGATGTCCCACGCATCCCCAGTGAGTATAAAATTGGCAACCCTATAAGTTCCTACAGGGTTGACACCAACCATTTACATAGTTTCCAACGAAGTTCACATGATGGACGACGATGCCGCGTACCAGTACTCGCAGCCAATTGACAGCCGTACCAGGTAGAAAGGTTTTTAATTGAGGTGTCCTTAATTCATTTTTGATAGATGGTATGTTTGAATTTTTATGAAGTAGTCTTTCACTAATGATAAGGTAAGATCTTTTGCTAGTAAAACCGCAGTTGACTATTTAATTGATAGTTTTAAATTCATGGCATGTACTACAAACCAAGTTAATATACCCTGTCCCCGGAGAATATAATAGCATTCGCAAAAACACAACCTTTTCAGAACATAATTAAAACCAATTTTTGATGACTGCTTGCCAGTTACAAGCAGAACTTGGCACTGTTACAAGCACTGCTTGCCAGTAACAAGCAGTACTTGGCAAACAGTCGTCAAAAATCGGTTTTTATTTTGTTTTGAAAAAGTTGTGTTTTTGCGAACGCCATTGTATTCTCCGGGGACGGCGTATGTCAACTTGCCACATGAAGGTATAAGTAAAAATGGAAAGCACACCACAACCACCTGCCTACTGAAATTGAAAACATTTGCCTTTAAATACAGAAAAACATAACATCACGCCTGTATTCCCCGAAGGGTTGGGCAGAGGTGTATAGTAACACACCCGCATTTCACCGTTATATTTAGGTCCCATGTAATAAGGTCCTAAGGAGGATGGCGCGCCGTGTTCCGCGCGGGCCTCTCAGTAGGAAGTGGGGCAGATGAGCAATTGCCCCACCACAGGAGAGGTCCACCAGAAGAATCTGGTGGACCGAAACCTGCCGGGGTCGCGGTGCATGCAATAGCGAATCCCGTGACCCCGGCCTTAGGTCAGAAGGAGGGACACTGTTGGATTTTAGAAAAAAAGGTCCCATGTAATAAGATGGCGAGCCTATTGCACACCAACCGGGAACAAATCCAAACTCCGGGCTGCTACTGAGGAATTCCACACGGAAAAACCCAATAACACTTTGCCCGACCTGGAGATCGAATCCAAGACCTCACGATCAGCAGTCGCGCTTGCCACCACTAGACCAACAAAGCATTAAGGCGGCGACAAGGCTTTCAATATTTAATTTGGAATTCTGTCATTTTCTAATTACCCTACTTAGAAAAAGATAGAATAGTGGAGGAACGAGGTATGGTGTTCCTCCAACGAAAAGGGAGGATCCTCCTACCAGGCGGGTCTTATACCTGGCGGGCTACTGCCCAACGGTTGATATTGGGAAGTTGTATATCGACGCTCGGCAGTGAAAACCTCGTAAAATAAATTTTCTTCAAAAGCGTTTTGTTTGTTCTTTAGATTGATAAACTCGTCATACACGTACTAGTTGAACATACTTTTAATTCTAATACTTCTAAGCTATCTATGATGTACGATGACAAACTTGTATTAACATTTGATCGGCCATTTTTTTAGGGCGACAGTTTTTTCTCTCTTTTAAAAAATGTATTTTACACATACGTGGTTTTCACTGCAGACCGTCGATATACTAACTCCGTGTCAGATCTTGATACCGCGATGCTGGATTTGTGACATTTCATCTGACAGCTGTCATTCTTGTCGCTGTAGTCTGCTAGACAATCGTCGTGCTGCGTAGTTCTCATGTGGCGTGATAGATGCCGCCACAGAATATTTAGTTTAGAAATCTATCTCTTTCTAAATAGTCTATTTAGAGAGAGACAATTCCAAAGTAAATATTCAAGGCCAAATGTTTCAATAGGTGTACGTAGTGTGATCCCATCTTTGCCTATACCTACATGATATGCCTTCAAAATAACACCAGAGACCACCACCATTACTCCTATCAAGGGTGTCGTAAGAAACGACCATAAAATTATAATATTAAGAATTTGAAACCAGAAAAGAAAATCCTATACTTACAGTGAAAAATGAAAAAAAAATGTCTTAAGTTAAAGGTTGTGTGGGTAGACGACAATGAGTTAAACCGCGTTAAATCGAGTTTTTATCATATTAGAATTCTTATCTTTTTTATCGCCACAATCATCTCGCTTTGTCTAGCTTTTTTCCCAACAAATGTCCTGCAGATAGTAACTCATACCAAATGTTCATTGAGCGCTATTTCCGCCGACAAACTGTCACAACGTTTGGTGGGTTTAATTTCTTTGTAAAATGTGTTCACATCAATAAATGTATTAATTATATTATTATATTCCTCTTAAATCACTCTATCTATAAAAAAAAACCGCATCAAACTCCGTTGCGTAGTTTTAAAGATCTAAGCATACATAGGGACAGACAGACAGCGGGAGCGACTTTGTTTTATACTATGTAAAGATATATCAAAAGTTGAAAAATTGAATTGCGTCTACACCATTTGTCATGATAGCATGACACACATTTTTTACCTAAATAAAACCAGGTATTTTGTTATCGATAAGTTTATTGCAATCCTTATTCCAAAATACAGTTTTTGAGTATGCAGTGTTGAGATTGGGTTTGAAATTGTTAAGACATGATTTCTGAATTAAATATTTTTTATCGTAACGAGAATAACTACAACAAACAAAGTGACAAGATTTAATAGATCCATGCTCTCTAAGGCTCAGCGCACAGCGAGAGCAGAGCAGAGCATTTTATGAGACCACAAAAAAAAATACTTTAAGGCTACAGTGCAAAATTAAATACACATCCAAACTTGATGCTCGACTATACTCGAGCTTGCAAGATGCGTGTTCGAATAAGCGTTCTACATGCGCGAGCGCGCTCGAGCCGCCGCCGTGCCGCTGTGCGCCGCTCGCGTTCAGATTCAGTATTTCCGCAGCGAGAAATTCATGTTCCTCTTCGTCTGCCAAAAGGGTCCCAATCAACCATATTGGACACATCTGCCAACGTCGGATTATGGCATCAAACTGGTCATGTACGCCCTCCTGGCAACCTAGAGCATTTTATTATTTATTTATTTATTTATACTTCTATGCACTATTGTGGTACATAAGGCGGACTTAATGCCATAAGGCATTCTCTACCAGTCAACCTTAGGTTTAAAAAGAAAAGCATCAAAATACGTAGGTACAGGAAAAAGATGAGTTGACAATTTTGGACTGAATATATCAGGAAATCAAAAGTTAAATATAAATTACATAAAATACATATATACAAATAACAAAATATATAGATATTACAATATATATATAGCATTTTCAACGGAGCTTGCTCACCGAAGGACGTGCATGCCGCCTGCATGATCGAGCACTCAAAATTTTGCTCGACCATGCGAGAGCATTTTGCAGTTTGGTGTGCGCTGGCCCTAAGGAGATCATATGAGAAAATTATAGACACAGAACTTAGCATTCATTCTATGAACCTATAAAGGAGGACCGGCAATTTAGCCTATTTGAGCAATAACGTTAAGCGATATGTCGTTTGAAAGGTTCAATCCCCAGATCAAGCAAAGTGTTATTAGGTTTTTCCGTGTGGAATTCCTCAGTAGCAGCCGGAGCTTGCCTCAATAGGCTTGCCCCCTATTACATGGGACTTAAACATAACGGCGAAATGAGGGTGTTAGGTACTATACACCTCTGTCCAACCCTTTGGGGAATACAGGCGTGATGTTTATGTATGTGATTGTTGGTGTCATTCTGTTGCGCACTTTGATAGGACTAAACTAAACTAAGGGTATTTGTCTCTTTCTGTTTCAATAGAAAAAGAAAGTGACAGTTGCGTTTAGTCACAAAACAGATAGGTACAGAAGTCAATCTACATACAAGTGCGCTCGAGCAACGCACACATAGACACTGCTCACGGACACGATATCTCGGACTGTTTGGTACTAGAGTGCGAGTGAGTGCGAGCGCGAGTGCCATGCGCTTGAGAGAGATAGATATATAGATAGAGCGACCGCCGAGCGTAGGTATGAAAAGTGAAATACATACATGTGATTGACTTCTGTACTTATCTGTTTTGTGGTTTAGTCTAGTTTACTACTGTCATAATGTGCTACAGAATCGACACCATTTTGTCGTACTAATGTGGAAGGCTTTGCACCTATAATTCTGAAATCCTAAAACAAGCTGAAAGATATTATGTCCTCTCAAAATAGTGCGGTGAAACCAAAATTACCAAGTCCAATTAGGAGTTGACACTGGTATCGGTGTATCGGTACGCTTGTTCCAGTCTCTATTGTATGCATAAACTAGTTAGGGCTGTCACGTTCGTTAAAAGTTTTTTACTGTTGCAATGTTAAAACAAAAATAAATATCCCTAACATTGAGGACACAGTGTTCAGTTAGGGAACATAAATAATACCAGGCGACTCACACGATAAACAAAGTATATTGATAAATATAAACACGTAACAAATTGGTATCTAATGTTAGCGGTTTCGCGAGCTATTGGCGAGTGTTCGAGAATGTGCGGTGGTCGTGTCCGTAGACCAGTGAACCTCCCCGGCACCCCTTGCAGTCCCCGCGGACATCATAGGCGCGTTCGTAGAAGCGCCGACACAGAGTACACGTCAAAACAAAATAATAATTGAAGTAACTATTCTGCCTAGCCTTTTCCCAACTACGTTGGAGTCAGCTTCCAGTCTAACCAGATACGGCTGAACACTAGTATTTTACACGGAGCGACTACCATCAGATCTCCGCAACCCAGTTACAGGGCAATGCCGATATTCTAACACCACGTATGACGTAATGACTCCACTCTAAGTTCACTCGAAATTGCGACTAAGAATACAATTTTGAAGGTTTTTTCGAGGCCATCCTGAGTCGAGTATGAGTCAAGTAAGTTTTGAAGGAACGTCTTAGAATATGGGTGTAAGGATAGACCGCTTTTCAGAATTTCGGGCTTCTGACTTCCCGTAACGACTGTCATAGGTATTCGTATGACACCCGGGACCGACTATTTAATGTGCTCTCCGAGTTACGGAGAGGTCTTAATGTGTAACAAATGGTCACCCATGCACAGACCGACCGCGACTAGCGCAGCTTAACCTCTCAAATCTTAAGATCCGCGCGCTTGGTAATTAGCCACGAGTAACCACAAAATTAAAATTCAAAATAGTTTTTAACATAATCAGTGTTATTAGCAAAAAGTACACGAGTCTAAGCACAATATTAGACACTATCTGTGTCCTCACGGCTCCGCCCGCGTAAGAAATTTTATTCCAGTAGATAATAAATATAGCCTATGTTACTCAGTAATAATGTAACTTTCTAACGACAAAAGAATTTTTGAAATCGGTCCAGTAGTTTTTAAGTTTATTCGTTACATACAAGAATACAAATCTTTCCTCTTTATATTATTAGTACCTATAGAAGTATAGATTGGCGCCGATTCTCTTATTCACCAACTCAACTAAAATTAAAGAGTTGCTATCTTTTACTTACAGACAGGGCGAGACAAGGACGGTGATAGATAAGAACTAAGTTAGAAATGTCAAACTAGTTCACGCCTTGAACTTCACCGTGTCTTTAGTCGACATGTGTCGACGTGTCGTCTATATTTGTATGGCAATTTTAGTTCAACTAAATTTGACAGCTCTTATTTATGTCCGTCTCTTTCTTGTTTTATCAAAATGAAAAAGATAGCAATTTTTGACGTGAATACGTCTATAAAGGACATGTTATGAAATGGGCTTAAAATAATTTTATTTTTGAACCGCTTACATGTGCGGTTTTTCTGATAGGGAAAACTGTCTAGGACGTGCTTACAAAAACATTTTTTTTTATAATGCACCATTATTTAATTATAAAACATTTAAAAACCCTGATATTTTTTTTTGTTAAAAAACTAATAAACTGATAAAAAACTTAGAAATAAAAATGATATATAATTATCATTTTTGAAAGCATAATATTTATCCTAATATTAAAATAATATTAAACGGCTTAAATTAAAATAAAATCAATGAATTAACTTAATGGTTTGGATGTATGGCATTGATTCCCTTGTCTCAATAGAATAAAAAAAAATATTTGCTGTATGTCAGCAAGGTTGTCACTTGTCATTGTCAGTAATGTCATCAATGTCTAATCATGTCAAAGTTGTCACACAAAATCGCTATCTATTGTTGTTAAAAGCCAGTTCAAATAAAAAAAAAAACTCAAAACAATGGTACATAGTCAAAAACACAGGAACCACAGTCACAATAACAGACAACAGTTGAATAAGTTGAATTGAATTTGACTTTTTGACAACGACTGACGTTGACAATGACAATAAATGTCATCCAATAGAAGTGTTGCCAGAATTAATAATTATGGGTTAACAACTGTGGGTTGCAACTTTATTTTTTAATTCTAATTATTTAAATTAAAAAAAACAATAGAAGGGTGCTTTTAAAAAAAATTAAAAATATATACGAAAGCTCCATATTTTATGTACCTACTTTCATAAAAAAAATATCTCTTCTCTGTTCAAAGCCAAAGCCCAGCTTCCATACAAAAATATAGGTAACATGTCCTTTGCTACCATACGGGGGCAATCCATAAAACCTAATGATTACAAAATCGGGGGATACAGTTTGGCGTTGTAGTTTCGAATCTATCCTCTACATCCAAAATTAAATTATACCACTGGATAGTTAAAGGATCAAAGAATTCATTGCGATAAACGATAATAGTAACGCATCGCGCGCGATGGAGGGGGAAACGCCGCCATTTTGAGGTTATTTTGCTGCGTATCGAGATTTGCAATTAGTATAACTTTTGACTCGGAGGAGCCACGATGTTCGTTTAAGTTTTAATCGTCAGCTGTCGTCAAAATCTATCGACGTATTCAAGTACAACACACGGCCGTGTTCATGACACAGCCACAACCCATTTTTTTTAGTTTTAGTTTAGTTGGTGAATAAGAGAATCGGCACCAGTACCTATATTGCACTATTTAATTTAATGTATAAAATAGCAATCGACCTTTTACAATAATGGTCATAAGGCAAATGTCGACATCTATAATTTTGACCATACAATAAATATTAGTGCCAACCCTAACACAGGACAGGGTTGTCAACAAACAGCACAATATGCTGAACACATACGTGCTCCACCATACGACCACCGGCTCAACGTGTATAATCGACTAGACTGAACGTGACATAGCCACAGTTTGAAGTTTGAGTCCTGCGCAAGTCAAAATTACAAACAATGTATTAATTTCACATAATAATATAATAGGAATTCGTAAATAATACAATGTACTTATATAATATAGTAATATGTACATTATACCGGTTGTCCCAAAACACGTGATCATGGAGGAAAAGTACTTGATATACTTATGTATTAAAATAAAAATAGCAAATTTTATATAAAGGCGACTTTATTTTATTTTTTAACTAGCGACCCGCCCCGGCTTCGCGCGGTTGCAATGTAGATACTAATATGGGGCATATAAACCTTCCTCTTAAATCACTCTATCTATTGCTGAAAACTGCATTAAAATCCGTTGCGTAGATTAAAAGATCTAAGCGTACAGACAGCGCGGGCGACTTTGTTTTATAATATGTAAAGAAGTATGTAACGCGGCGTTGTTGCAATATTGGCTACCGCAAATACCACGGCAGTACTTGACATTATATTCTCTAATGGCCTTTGCACACAGCGCTACCATAAACTAGCAATATACAGGTTGATTTTTTATCGCAGTTTAACTTCTTTTTCAAGTCATTTAATAATTAAGAAATCACCCTGTATATTTGGAAAGACGCATTAAAACAAATAAACATATCATCAGAAATTGAAAGCACTTATAACTACGCTGAATTGTAATTATTTCGGATTCTTTTTTATGAAATTCCATTTTTTTTTAAATGGTTTTGACACTTACTACCTTACTTACTACGTACTTGCTACCTTAAGCCTAAAAAAAATAGAATCGTGATTAAAAACTCATCTTGTATAATTGTAACGCGGTCGCATTATTTGCTCGTTTTTATTTAATGTCACAGAGAACAAACCCCCATGATATAGCGAGTTTCTGGTTTTCTGCGGAGCGACCACCGTCAGACCTCTGTAAAACTACGCGACAAAATTCTGACCATACTTTTTGATGTGAAACATCTAATGCGGCGATACGGTTGTGAGAGCAACTATTGCGTGGCGAAGCTTCAAAACTTCAAAACATATTGCACTGACATCCACCTGAAATAAAGTTCTCGTACCCTCGGGGAGAATTAATATTAAGAGCTTTTACTGAGCTGGAGATCACGTACCAAATACCAAATGTTCTTAAAAAAAACTTATTTAAAAGTATTTTGAAAGTTAAAAATTTTTAAAAATAATCTTAAGGTTTAGAGCTAGATACTTCTAAAAACATTTTATACAGAGTGTTCTTATATTTTTAAGGCGAATTTTCACATAGTGATTTTTTTTAAATTTTCGTGAAAATGCAATCAGCCTATCTGTCCCACTGCTGGGTACGGACCTGTTCTCAGATTGAGAAGGGATTAGACCTTTGTTGCGGGTTGGTGGACTACACATTACACCAGGGATGTACAGACTTATTAGGACCTAGGGCCACTCGGACAGACTTTGAGCCAAAAGCGGGCCACCATAATTAAAAACAATCAAAAAAGTTGAAATAAAGTTTACTGAAAACATATATTGTAGTTAAGGCATTGAAAAAATATTAAAATCATTGACCCAGATTACTTAAGAACACACATTGTCCCCAGAACTAACTATGGAACAAAAAATATATTGTACGAGGGAGCAAAACTGTATAATGAACTACCTGATGATGTAACCAACAGTGATACAATATTTACATTTAAGAAAACTCTGGAAGAACACGTTAGAAAACAATACTAACAACACCGATTGTGACTTTTAATTTTCTTATTGTGAACACAGAGAATCGCACTTACTTTTATTTTTTGTCTTACTTTTTCTCAATATGTTAAGTGAACTGTAACGCTCTTTTTTTTGAGGAATAAATGTCTTTAAACCGAAAAATATTGCAATATTTTCATAGAAATGCATAAAAAAAAGAAACACTGGCGGGACGCACGTATATCGACGAAGGTCCGCATGCGGCCCGCGAGCCGCGGTATGTGCATCTCTGCATTACACATACCATCGAAAATATTTTTTGGTTGGCCTCTCTGAATATTTTTTAGTGTTTTGGTGATTTTTATTTTGAAATATCTATTTTATTGTTTCAGGCACACAGCCATTCTACCGCTTATAAGGGACGAGTTCGTTACTGGCGTGGGTGTCAATATCAACCTAGCATAATTATAAATATCTAATCAAACGATAACCTAGTCTGTATTCTAGTCGAATCAATAAATCGAATTAATTTTAGTATAATAATTTTAAGGTAAATGTTAATTCGTACCTGCTTTATGACAAATATATATTGTATTGTTATATGTATATATATTGTTTAAAGTGTTCTTTCTGGTGTATATGGCATGAAAGCTGAATACTCAGTCGAGTGTCGAGTATTTTGGAGTGTAGTTTAGATCAATATTATGTACCTATTGTTAAAGAGTGAGTTGCATCTCACTTTTATAGAAAAATTAGCGGACTCAGCAGACGTCGTCCTGTCCAGAAAAGCAGCGCCACCTACCGGGTCTAATTTTATTTTCAAACCATCCAGGAACCCATTGAAGTATACACACAAAATTTCATCCAAATCGGTCCAGCCGTTAAGAATGAGTTAGGTGACAAACACACGTACAGAAGAATTATAAATATATAATTATTAAGATGGGGCACTAACCTCTGTGCATCTGGAATTTTAATACCAATTTTTTTATTCATTTTTGTATCACACCATTAATTAATAAAATGTAGGTAGCTAACACTCAATATTATATAATTGTTCTGCCTAGCCTTTTCCTAACTATGTTGAGGTCAGCTTCCAGTATTTTACACGAAGTGACTGCCATCAGACCTCCGTAACCCAATTACTGGGCAATGCCAATATCCTAAGGTTAGACCGATTGTCAGACTTTCGGGCTTCTGACTTCCCGTAACGACTGTCATAGGTATTCGTATGACACCCGGGACCGACGGTTTAACGTGCTCTGCGAAGCACGGAGGGGTCTCTATATGTCTAATTATCGTCATTAATTTATTACAAGTACCTTTTTTTTATAAAAGTAGGTACAACAAAGGTATTGCCACACGAGTGTACCAAACTATGATTTTTTCTTGCTAACTTAAAAATAGTTTGACACTCGATTGAGTACCTCTGCTCACTGTGCAAGGATAAATGGGTGTGATAATATTATTTTTGTTTAAGAACGCTGTATGTGTAAGTAGAGATAAAGTACAGTCGATGCCAGAATAAAGCGCAGGCCACACCGCCAGCTGGCGGGCGGGCGAGCGAGCAACGTTTGACCGAGCCTAGCTACTTCAGGGACTCAAACGATGTGAACCGAAGTATGAAAAAGCCAGCTCGCCCGGCGCCCGCCCGCCAGCTGGCGGTGTGGCCTGCGCTTAAGAGTGCTATTTAATAAATCATTGTGGTAGATATAATGACACATGGAAAAAACGAAAAAAATATACAAGATGTTAACACCTATGGCATAGACTGTACACTTTACGTCGCGAAAATGTTAGAATAAATCTGACAGTAATAAAACATCAGGAAATAAACTTTATTGTAATATTTTTTAGTTCCGATTTTTTAATTGTCAGATTACTTTTGTCTGAAGAATAAATATGGCGGTTTGACAGCTTTTATATAGAAAATATGTCAAACGGTCATATTTATTACTGAGATAACAGTTGTCTGACAGTAAAAAAATGGGCTCTTAGTGAATTATTTCATTTTAGAAAATAATTTGTTCTACAAAGGAGGAAACAAGAAATCTCTTGGTAACTAAAATAATGAATGACACTTATGTGTTATCATTACGCTTCGCATTGTTATGGGGATAAGCAGAATAATCAGCTAAGCTGATAGTAGACAAGAAACCAATTACAGTGTAACAATAGTCAAAAAATTATTAAATATAGAAAATAAATCCCAACTACATAATCAGCACTGTCCCACTGTTGGGCATGGGCCTATTCTCAGAATTAGAATGGTTTAGACATCACTCCACCACTCTGGCATGGTGTGGGATGGTAGACACAATCGAGAACTTTTTGAAGCCCTCTCAAGGTTGTGGTTTGTTTTTCTTCACCGTTAACGCAAGTGATAATTAAATTCTGATTCGCACATGAATTCGAAAAGTGCGGGACCGAATCGCACTCAAACCCATAGAAGGCAAGCGTTCAACTTCTTCTTTTCGTGTGGTTAGTGACTAACCAGGTGTCAGAGTTTATGCCGCCCATGGACCTCTGACTTGGCTTCACACGCCGTCGAGAAATATCTCTCGGGCATGACGGTTTCCTCACGATGATTTCCTTCACCGTTTTTAAACAAGTGATAATTATACAATGCGCATAATTATGTATCCGCAATTGTCAGAGGTGCGTGCCATGGGTTTGATCTCGAGACCATAACTTGGCAGTCCGACGGTTAAACCACAAGGCCATCACTGCTTCCCTGTGTAAATTACATTTTTAATTAATTTAAAGTCTTAGAAGTCAAGAAATTAACAAAAAATCTTAATTACCCGTGCATCTATTCTATATTACTATTTTTTGTTTTCTAGTGTAATTTCATACTAGGCGGGCCTACTACTTAATTATTTTTGAAAAACCCCATAAAAGTAGGGCTTTTAGATATTAATTAACGGACCACTGTGTATTTAATATCCTATGCCTTTTAGGGGAATATTGTATATAGAGAGTATATCAATATATATATATATATATATATATATTAATAGCGTTAAGCCAAATTTTATCAGACGACGATATAAATAACCTATATTTCAAAATATAAAAGTTTTAAAATGTTTAATAGTCGGTTTTAATTCAAATTATAATTACTGTCTAATTTTTTTTAATTCAAAGTACATACACAAACACACTGCACACACACAATAATTAAAAACTGACGCATAAATACACAATTAAATTCTGACGTATACACACACACTTGTGCACATACGCGCATACACCCAGAGACACACACACAACCTGACACACAGATACACCCTCACCAATACATAAATATTTACAGAAAATTATTTTGATAACATTAATACTTAATTCATATTATTTTAAATCAAATGTTTTAAGAAATTTATTTAGGGACTATGAAGTTTGACAGAATATAATTGAAATACAACCGATTCATAATAATAATTTTATATATTAATAATAATTATTATCACCGTATTGAATAATAGAGAAACTGATTCACAGCACAGTGCACATGATTTGAAAATTCTTTTATCGAATTATTACAGTATTAAAATAAAATAATATGTCGGGCACACAATTAAATTGTTTAAAAGCACCTGTTTTTACCAATAGCATGTTGGAAATATTTGAATAAATAATTATAAAGTTTATTATAATGTAATGTTAAATAAAATTAAATAAAAGCTCCACATTTTTGCTTTAGATGTAAAAAAAACAAAATGTCAAACGACATTTTTGAAAATGTCGTTGTCATTTTGAAAAATGACAACGACACTTTTTCAAAATGGCGAAATCATTTGACATTCAGTGGAACTTTAAAAAATAAATGTTAAATGATAGCAAATAATTCGAAGTTGATAATGTAATTAATTACGAGATTGACGATTGTAAATTGAAATAACGAACGATAAAGGCGACGTCCACGTGCAGTTCAAATTGTAACGATTAAAATAAGGCGCATAACGAAATATTTGAAAATGGCGGACGAACAACGAAACGACTTTTGAAGCCATTTAAATTTTCCACTAAAATCAGTTATTTGTTTGTATTTTTTTAGATTTATGATTCAATATGTAAATCTGCTTCTAGTTACTTAAAATTATGAAATAACTTTTTTGGTGGAAAACTCATTTGGTGATCAAATTCAAAATAGCGGAATATCCTATTCAAAAATTGACATTTTCAAATATTCGAAATAAATATTTATAAAATTAATATTTTAAATGAGTGTCAAATAATTTTAAAATTAAGTTTTACTTATTGTACTTAAGCTTAAATAAATTTAAGTAAATAATTAAATAACGATGAAGTATTATAAATTAATGTAAATAATTATAATCGCTTAAAAATCTCGTCTGTGTTTTGTGATATAATAGTTAGAAAAATTCACATATTTGAACATGATGACAGCTGAGAATATTACATTTTATGTCAAAATTGTGGAATCGTGTGTATAATAATTACCTATTTAAATATTTTATTATATTCGAAAACCATCCTAATGGGGAAATAATTCTTAATTATGACATAAAATATAAAAAAAAACTATCAATATTTCTTAATATGGAGGAGTGACTTCATAACTATATTTAATCAAATAATACATATTCATTGAAACATCTTACCTACATGAAGAATTTTTTTTTCAAGTTGTTGTTTCTTTTGTAAATCTATAAGATAATTTATAAAATGTTCTTAAATAAATAGTTTTTTTTGGTAACACCAATTTTTATAATTAATTTGTCCTAAATTATCGCTAAGTTTGATTGTTACGTAGCTGAATTTTAGTTTAAAAAAAATATTGTCTTTTTATTAAAACGAAAATGTTGTGTTGCAGTTATTAATATTGCACATTGCAACTTATTTTTGTTCAATTTTATAAAAAAATATTGTTTAGAGTTTGTTGTACCAATTAATGTTAAAATACTTAGTTTCAATTACGTCTTCCATTCAATTCGACGCGATGCTTGTTTTCAATTAAATGTTTCACTTCAATTAGTGGTTATTTTGTGGTTGTTTAGTTATCACGTGGAGGGTGAACGGTGTTTTACCCAAATACTGGCCGAAAACAATGACAATCAGTTTTAAGACAACAAAATATTTTAAAATTGGAATGTATTTATTTACTCTTGCTCTGTTCATGTTTATTTTATTTATGGCCAATTTTTCAACCATCAGATTACTTTTAAAATAAGAATCATTTAAAAATATTGACTGATATACCTACTACAGACTGGTTTTTTTACGAATTTTCATTGTTCGAACTTCGAACTATCCAAAAACGACTGTGTGTGAGATAGAGGAATGAAGGCACGCATCAAGAAAAATAATCGTTCGACATCATCCCACAATAATATTATTCGCTGTCAGAATAAAACTATTTGTCCCATAAATTTCGATCAGTCACAAAAACACCGTTCCCCACCACCACACGATTGTTTGTTTGCAAATGTACACTGAACATGAGTAGTAATAAATACGATCATAGAGAAACCGTTTTTTTTTTCACCTTACCATAATACCTTAGGACCTACATACACGCAAGTGATAATCAAATTCTGATCCGCACATGAATTCGAAAAGTCAGAGGTATGGGCCGGGATCGAACTCAGACCCTCCTGCATGGAAGGCAAGCGCTCAACCGCTAGGCTAGGCTAGGCTAGAACTTATACTACTTTTATACTACAAATTAAGCAGTGATAACCTAGTCACAAAACAGATAGGTACAGAAGTCAATCTAGATACAAGTGCGCTCGAGCAACGCATACACACTGCTCACGGACACGATATCTCGAACTGTTTGGGACCAGTGCGAGTGAGTGCGAGCGCGAGTACCATGCGCTTGAGAGAGATAGATATATAGATAGAGCGACCGCCGAGCGTAGGTATGATTTTTAGAAAACATTTTTTACAAAAAATTTAAACCGACTTCAAAAAAGAATAAAATAATTACAATATAAAATTAACAGTTTCAGAAGTCGGTGCCTTCAATTTGGTTCAGCGTGGATCAGCACCGACTTCTGAAACTGTTAATTTTATATGGTAATTATTTTATTCTTTTTTGAAGTCGATTTAAATTTTTTGTAAAAAATGTTTTTATTTTTTTCATTTTAGTGGCCTTCATAATTAAAACTTGGTTGGACCTACTAATAACGGTGCTCGTAACATAATCACATCATCACAATATGCGTACTGTTCGTCATTGAGGAGTTCCATTGTCTATCTCCGAAGTTCTTCGTCTGATCTTCACCAAATTTAAATTGGACCAATTTCGAAGTATACCCTATCCATTAAAAAAAGAATCATCAAAATCGGTTCACAATTGGCGAAAATATCGATGAAAATAAACAAAAAAAAAATACATACAGACGAACGTAATAACCTCCTCCTTTTTGGAAGTCGGTTAAAAAAGTGAAGTAGTACATACATGTGATTGACTTCTGTACCTATCTGTTTTGTGGCCTAGTGGCGTGTCCGTCGGACTGCTAAATCTCGAATTCGAACCCAAGGCACGCACCTCTGACTTTTCGGATTCATGTGCGTATTGTATAATTATCACTTGCTTAAAAACGGTGAAAGAAAACATCATGAGGAAACCGGCATGCCTGAGAGATATTTCTCGACGACATGTAAAGCCAAGTCAGAGGCCCATGGGCAGCATAAACTCTGACACCAGGTTAGTCACTAACCACACGAAAAGAAGATAGTCCAAATCTTTTTTTAATATGGAATAACATGGCATATCTACATATACTAATATTATAAAGCTGAAGAGTTTGTTTATTTGTTTGAACGCGCTAATCTCAGGAACTACTGGTTGGAATTGAAAAAATATTTTTATGTTGGATAGTCCATTTATCGAGGAAGGTTATAGACTATATAACATCACGCTACGACCAAAAGGAGCGGAGTATAGATGAGCAAAAACGGGGAAATGTCCATCCGTGCGAAGGTGGGACGGGCCGCTAGTAAAGAATAAGAAAATTATTGGAATAATATTTAAAGTTCAAGATATTTTGATCTGTCTGTATAGACACTTATGAGGGTCTCAAGCTATGAAAAGTTAAGGACAAACTACAATCGAATATTATTACAGAAACTTACTCGTATGGGTAGTAAATTTTTATGGTGATCGAGGAGTGGAGGAGGATAGTATTTCTGATATCCGATGAAATAGTAACAAAGAAAGAATTGAATATTATGATCTCTGTAAAATACAGGGTGTAAACGAAATCATGTAATTCCTTCAAACCTCACCAAGATCAAACGCAGATGATATAAATAGGTTCTTTGTAAACTTAAACTCCCTTTTAAGCCGATTTTGTTACAGTAAAAAGAAAGTTATAATTTGCGGCGATTTTAACATAAATATCCTTAAAAAAACTCCTGATGCAATTGAATTCATGCAAACTTTACATAGCTACAACTTAAAACTAGGTATTAACGAACCAACACGGTTGTCAAGCAAGACTTGCATTGATAACATTATGTTTAATATTAAGGGATGTACTGCAAAGGTCATTGAATATGCACTATCCGACCATACAGCTCAATTGCTCACATGCCCGGTCAAACATAGTTCCCTCCTAAAATGGTGGAACATAGAGAAACGAGATTACTCTAGGGTAAACGTTGAGAAATTCAAAGAATCTATAAATTCCCTTAATTTTAATGAAGTTTTTGACAGTACAGATCCAAACCTAGCATTTGATATTTTTTATGAATTACTCCGTCTATTCTATAATCTATGTTTTCCTACTATACAAATAAAAATATCAACAAGATCGCACCCACAGTGGATTACAAAGGGTCTTAGAGTATGTTGTAAACGTAAGCGACAGCTAATGTGGGAGTACAGAAAAAAACCCACAGAAAATAATAAAAATAGATTCTTAACTTTATCCACACGATTAAATCGTATTATCAAGTTAACGCAAAAGTCTCGTAATGATAATTACATAAATACTGCCCATAATAAATCGCAAGCTACCTGGAAGGTTATTAACACCAATAAATTAAACATACCAAAGGAACAAATACAACAAATCACTATTGACGGTAATATGATAACTGACCCTAAACAGATTGCTAACCATTTTAATAATTTCTTTATTGACGAAGCTCAAAATTCTGTACCAAACCATTCAAGATGTCAAATTCCGTATGAGTCAAACTCAATATTTGTGCGTCCAACTATACCGGAAGATATTTATAAAATTATTAGAGACCTAAAAAACACTAATAGTACTGGCTATGACAATATATCAACGAAAATTTTAAAACACATATCCATTAAGTTATCACATATTCTTAGTCATATAATAAACTTAAGTATATCAAACGGAGTCTTCCCTGAAAAGCTAAAGTTGACTCTAATAAAACCTTTGTTTAAAAGAAATAATACAAATGACATGAGCTGTTACCGTCCAATAGCACTCGTACCAGTCATATCAAAGATTTTTGAGAAAGTGATCCATGATAGTATCTATAATTACTTTGAGACAAATAATTTACTTTGTAATGAACAAGTTGGCTTTCGTAAAAATAAATCGATAGATATAGCGGTATATAATTTTCTCCACACTGTATTAACTCATATGGATAGGGGTAAACAAACATGTGCATTATTTATGGACCTTAAAAAGGCCTTCGATTATGTGGACCACAAAATACTGCTAAATAAGTTATACGCCTATGGGGTGAGAGGGAACATCTTTGATCTGATTAAATCTTACTTAAATAATAGAACGCAAATAACACAAATAACAAGGATTTGTCCCTTTGCAAAGAAAGTGATAAACTATTCATCAACATGTAGACAAGTAACATCTGGCGTTCCACAAGGAAGTGTACTGGGCCCACTTCTATTTATTATATATATCAACGATCTTCCGAAAGCGTCAAAGTACAACACAATTCTATTTGCTGATGACAGTACAGTACTGTTCACAGGAGATAATAAGTCACACATAGAACCTGAAATAAATATAACTTTAAATAACATTATAAATTGGTTGACAGCAAATAATTTACATATTAATCTTAGTAAAACAAATCTCATGACATTCAGAAGCAAAGTAAATAAAATAACAAACATGAATATTAATTACCTAAACAATAAGATACAAGAAGTAGACGTTACAAGATTTCTAGGTGTAAAAATAGACAACAAATTAAATTTTAAGGAACATATCAACACATTATGCACTAAATTGAATACTTTTTCTTATGCACTGTTTAAGCTTAGACAAACGGTCAGTAGCTCAACTGTCCTTACAGCCTATAACGGCTATGTTGCACCTATTCTAAAGTATTGTGTTATTTTTTGGGGAAACTCCACTGAAAAAGAAGCTGTTTTTAAAGCGCAGAAGAAATGTATACGTGCCATAACTAATATAAAGCTAACTGATAGCTGTAGACCATTCTTTTTAAAATTAAACATTTTAACATTACCATGCATATATATATTAGAGGTTGTATTATTTGTTAGAAAAAATGCAAACTACTTCAAAAAGCTAAACAGCAGGAGACATAAGTTCAATATATGTTTACCAGAAAACAAGACAGCGTTATTAAACAAAAGTATATTATGCATGGCTCCACGTATTTATAATCATTTACCAAACTCGGTCCTCTCCATTGTTGATATAAACATATTTAAAAACAGTATTAAAACATTGTTAGTAAAAAAAGCATATTATTCTGTTACTGAATATTTACAGGATAAACTTTTGTAATTCTTCTTTTACTGTCTTTTCTTTTATCATTGGTACATACGTGCATAGTTTCATAGGTACCTATTTTGTAATTTTGCATGCCTCATGGTAGGATATGGCTAATGGTCACTATTGTTTGTATAAGAACTTTTGTACCCATATTCGCAAATGAATAAATGATTTGATTTGATTTGATTTGATTTAAAAATCTGTTTAAGCGTTGGAAAAGGTGATAACTGTCTACCTCCTAACTACTGTCTAACTGTCTGTCTGTCTGTGATAGCTTAGCGGATGAACACCTGCCTTCCTTGCAGGAAGGGTCTGAGCCAAACCCAGGCTCGCACCTCTAACTTTTCGAGATCATGTGCGGATCAGAACTTGTTCATCACTTGCGTTAACGGTGAAGGAAAATCATCGTAGGGAAACCTGCACACCTGAGAGGGCTCCATAAAGTTCTCGATGGTGTGTGTAGTCATCCAACCCGCATCAGGCCAGCGTGGTGGACTAAGACCTAAGCCCTTCTCATTCTGAGAAGAGGCCCGTGCCATTAAAGATAAATGATAAAATGTTTTTTTTTATTTCTGTAAATATATCTGTTACAGACATTTCACAAGTCAATGATATGTTTTTTTGAAGAATAAATATCGCCGGCATATCCTGTCTGACTAGCTCTGAGAAGAAAAGCCGAAACAAACTCAGAGATCAAGGTCTCTTTTAAAGTCCAGACATTGTGGTATATAAACTATGCGAGTGTAACAAAATAGGGCAACGTCGTGAATGGCCTTTTGAGGAAAGTGCCATAGCAATCTTCTTCTTCTTTTCGTGTGATTAATGAGTAACCTGGTGTCAGAGTTTATGCCACCCATGGGCCTCTGACTTGGCTTTACATGCCGTCGAGAAATATCTCTCAGGTTTCCTCACGATGTTTTCCTTCACAGTTTTTAAGCAAGTGATACTTATACAATACGCACATGAATCCGAAAAGTCAGAGGGTGCGTGCCTTGGGTTCGAACTCAAGACTGACTTGGCAGTCCGACGGTCACACCACTAGGTTACACACCATAGCAATAATATTATCAGTCGTATAGTTTCTAAGCCACAATACCCCATATATTCGTATGATAAGCAGTTAATATTGTATGTTATCCTATCACTTGTAAGACAATGAGGAAATTTATAGGTTTCGGTCATACCACGTAAGTAATACATCATATTGTGATGACGTAGACGATAACATCTACCTATATTAATGTTTGTTATGGCTAACTAGTTAGTAAGTTAAGGGTTCAGAATATGATCAACATCATAACGTAACATCACGCCTGTATTCCCCGAAGGGTGAGGCAGAGGCAGTGCCGTAGCGTGGGTGTCGGCTGCCCGGGGCGGAAGAAAGTTTTGCCGCCCTCTTATTTAGGATATCTTATTTAATATAAAATGGTTCAAATATTTACAAAATATTTTTGTTATTTATTGTTAAACTTTGCCGCCCCCTAAAAAGTGCCGCCCCCACTACGCTACGCCACTGGGCAGAGGTGTATAGTAACACCCTCATTTCGCCGTTACTTTTAAGTGTAGGTTTTACATAACTTGAGATATTAGTGTAATAAATTTTAAAAAAGACGTTAAATGTATTGAAAGCAAAGGGTACTGAGTTCGAGGACGATTTCGTCCCGCACCTTTGACTTTTCAAATTCATGTGCAGATCAGAATTTGATTATCACTTGCGTTAGCGGTGAAGGAAAACATCGTGAGGAAACCAGCACACCTGAGGGGGCTCCAATAAAGTTCTTGATGGTGTGTCTAGTTCGCCAACCCGCACCAGGCATGCGTGGTGAACTAAGGCCTAAAGCCCTTCTTATTCTGAGAAGAGGCCCGTGGGACACGGATCCAGCATCATTATCATCAACTCCCTGCCCTTATCACAAAGTAGGTGGGGTCGGCACAGCATTTATTTCGTAAATCCATGTTGTTAAAAGTTTTGGCTTATTGTTTAATGACCGGCCGCCTGCCTGACATCAAACCTCCTTGGGAATACTCGTTGCATGTCGCGCGGGTGACCCAATGTGCTTGTTGATATCATTGGATCCCAAAATGATATGCTTGTCAATCTTATTGCCGACAACTAAGCAGACTATGTTCTTCTTGGTGGAGTATACTTGAAGTTCCTCGACCGACTCATTCAGTTTTGCTAGGGACTTCGGTCCTGTCACATCGTAAACTAATATAGCACCGTGAGCGTCTCTGTAAAAACTTGATTTCAATGGAGATATAGAACTGTATTGCTCCTGTCCCGCTCGTAATACGTAACCCGTATTCGACATCGTTTACAATAGAAATAAACGGCGATTTATAATAACAAAATCACGGTCCCAGCAGTGGGACAGTAATGAACAGATTAGGGAACGTACCCATACTAGGGGCCATCCATTAATCACGTGATGTTTTTTTTAGCATTTTTAACCGCCCCCCCCCCCGTGGGGGGGTGATACGTGGTGAGGTTTGAGACTAAGCCCCCCGCCCCCACCCAAAAACACGTGTATTTTTTAGAACCTACAAAGAATCTTAAAATTTTCTTTTCGGCTTAGAAATCGCGCATTTGACGAAAAAATAAATACACGTGATATCTTACTACACTCCCCTCTGCCCTTGTGATATTTCGCGATTTTTGCGAAACCCCCTCCCCCCTTTCAAGCTTCACGTGATTAATGGACGGTCCCCTACGTGACCCGTTCAGAGGGGGGAGGGGGGTCTTCAAAATACCACGCTTGGTCACAGGGGCGAGCCCTGGTCTTAGGTTTTCGTCACGTAGTCAATATCCTCTAGGGAAATCTCGAGTTCTTTCAAGTTATATTCAAATATGGCGCGCAGAGTTTAGCGCTTTTTGAACTCACTGTCGCACTGAGTAATTTTTTTTTAAATTCTTTACAAAAAATTATTTAAATCCATATTTATATACTACTACGTGAATACTAGAGGGGGAGGGGGGAGGTATTGGCATATTCTACGGGTAGTCACCGAGGGGGGAGGGGGGTAAACAATAGTAAAAAATGGGTCACGTAGTATGGGTACGTTCCCTTATGCTATTCTATTCTAAATCGTTGTCCCCTAAATTCAGTAACTAGTCTAACCTAGATTTCACTGTAATTCAGCTTTTCATTGAATAAACACGTTAAACTCAAAGACAAGTTGTACAATTTGACCACAGCACGTTTCGGCTTCAAATTCGACCACTAAATTCACATCACTACTTGTTCAAAATGTTCGGAGCTTGTTCGGGCGTGTTCAAAAAGACCACAAAGTGTAATTTGTCCTGTGATCTTTTTGATACTGAAGCGAACGCGTTCTGGGTAACTGAACACGTCACTACGAAGTATATTTATAAGACTTTTATTGATATATGGCCGATAATTTACGGATTTTTGTTGGTTAAAATTGACACTTGTATCTTTTTAAATAATGAAGCAAAGACGTCGTAGCTTTGCATAGTAGACCCTGCTTTATGGAAGTAGCTATCAGAAGTAAAATTAGCTTACGAGTCTATTTATATGCCCAGTTTGACAATACAGTGTGTCCCTGGATAATGTGTACAAAGTAAAATGGTTGAAACTAGACCACAATTTATAGACAAAAAAAAATAGAAAAAAAACATAAGTTGTTTATTTTTGTAAAAATCGTAAAAAATCACATTTTTTTTTAATTTCTTCAAAGAACCGCGTTTTTTTAATTTGATGACTGGTTGTTAAGGGTTGCTTTTTATTTGCTATGCAACATTAACTCTTTGCCATCATATTCATTTTTATTAATAAAAAACGATAACCTCGATATTTCTTTTTCTATTTTTTTGTCGATAAATTGTGGTCTAGTTTCACCCATTTTCATGTGTGCACATTATCTAGGGACACACTGAATAAAATGCTACCTTTGGTAAGCAAAATGATTCGTTGTTGTTTATAGAAATAAGTTGACGTGACAATATTAAATTAGTTAATTAGATTTACACTTTTAAAGTAATAAATGGAGGTGTCGATATGGGAAACACCAATATGGAAGTTAATGATGATATCTTTTGTTTATGGTACACGTCATCAGTACCAGAAGAAAGTGGTATAATGAAAAAATATAAAATAGTATGCAACGTTAAGTTCAATTGATTTATTAAAATAACAGTAAAATACACATTGAGCAAGAATATTGTTGACATAGTAATATTACAGTACACTCGGGAGCCATAAATCCGGCTCACTAACATAAACCTTAATATTTGGAAAAACATTGTTAAACATAGTTTTGTTTGTTGATGACCCCGATTCATTGCTCTCGATTGTATTTTGTCGTTGACCACCACAATGCTTTTACAAAATAACTTAAGAAGAAGAAGAAGAAAATCGCATAAATGCTCACACACAATTAGTTTTTGAAATTTTACAATAATCTGTTAAAGAAATGATGTAATAATCACGGCCGATTCCTATGATGCACCAAGCGTTACAGCTAGTTCACACAAACTGTTTACAGGACCCGTTTTATGGGATCCGTTTTTAATTTGGTGATGGCGCCTAGTTGTATGAGCAAGTTCACTTACACAACAGTATTCCAAATCCAGTAAAAATACTGGATCCGTTATTTTTATCGTATCTTGCTTGCCAGATTCGACGCAGCTGCAATTTGTTTAACTGATCCGTCGGTACAGATGTGAACAACACATCCAGTACCGACGGATCCGTTAAAACAGATCCGCTGTGTGAACGGGCTGTTATTGGTTAAAATTAGGACCCTTGTATCTTTACTAATAATTAATAAAAATCCCGTAACTTTATCTAATAGACTCTCCCATACGATAGCAGCTATCACAAGCAAAATTAGCTTACGAGTTTATTTATGTGGCCAGTTTGGCAATGATAAATGCTACCATTGGTAAGCATTAGATTACCTATGACAGTCGTTATCAGAAGCCCGAAAATCTGATAACCGGTCTAACCTTAGAATATCGGCATTGCCCAGTAACTGGGTTGCGGAGGTCTGATAGCAAAATACTGGTATTCAGCCGCATCTGGTTACACTGAAAGCTGACTCAAAAAGAATTTTGTAAAGGCTAGGAGGAAGAAGATCATTGGTAAGCAAAACGATTCGTTTTTATATATAGGAACCGGCAGAAGTCGACTCTTTCATCGACTCGGGGTTATTATTACAAGAAACTAGATTTATTACAACTAATTGTGCGGCGCCTAGTTGTAAGTACGATTTTTTTAATATATTCTATATCGTTACGAATTCTGTCAATCTCTTCAATTATTTTGTCCATTGTGTTATCTGTCCTCTCTGATTTATTTGGTTCACTGTCTTTCCTGACAATGGCGTTATGAATTTCATCCAGTTTCATTTTGAACATCTTCGACCCAAGCTCTTCATCCGATTGCTTCTTCTGTAATTGAGCCTTTTCAAAAATAGCTTCTCTGATGTGACCAGGTAAACGATTACAGTAACGACACTTTGCTGCACATGGTCGTAAATGAATAACGTTCTCCCATTTTTTGTTCGTTAACCATCTTTTGTATAATCTGTTTGGGAGTATTTTTTTAATGAATTGGTGACAACCCATATCTTCGAGTGACGTTATGAATTCCACCTGTTTTTCCAATCTCTTAATGTTGCCTATCATTTCTAAATTATTCACGTCATTCACGGCAACGCCGACTAAAAGATTCATAAGAACTATAGAAACTAGAATGAGAAATGTCAAAAATATAATACGCAAAATAGTGATGGATGCTGATACTTTATCGGCACTTTCTTCACTTATTGTTGATTGATAATCATACTCTGATGCCATCATAACCATGGTCTTGACGAAAGCGGCCCAAAGATCTTCAAAGGGTGGTTCTGCACGGAACTGTATTATGAAGCATATGGAGAAACCAAAAATGAGGAAAACGAATGATAGAAAAATCTGAAACAAATAGTGAAAACCTAGAGATGAAAATACATACAAAAAGCGAATATTAATAATATATAAATAAATATGAATTTGATGACATTTAATTTGACATACATATTTGAACTAATACAAACATGTTAACTCACCTTGAATACTTTATTCGCGACCTTTCCAAACATCAAGACATAAAATCCCCAATCTGGGAACCTGGACAGTAGGATCATCATTTCAAACCAGGCAAAGAGAAGGGCGACTGTGGCGACAAGCCGCGCCCACTCTGGGCTGGATACTGACTCCCATGACACCACTCGGGGCAAAATTACCGTTAGCGCAATAGTCCAAAATTTCAACCAAGTCTCCCAACACAGCAAGTATCTCTTGTTTTCAATTTTAATGAAGATGATCTCCTGATGATTTCAAAAAGAGATTTATTAGTTTCATCTAGCTAAGTATGAAAAGTATATTGTTAGAAATAGAAAATCTTCGAGTTACCTGAATCGTAATTAAACAAATCATCAAATAAAGAATATGTTTCCATACATTAGATAGCAAAAAAATTGGTACTTCTTTCTTTTTATCTCTGTAATAGAACACAGAAACAGCATACACGTTGAGGGATAGCACAAAGCACACGTGCAATGCCAGTATACTGTAGAAAAATGGTAACAACGCTTTCCATTTTAGATACAGAAAGCTTTGCACCAACGGATGGAGCAGAAGCCTGTTCTGGTCGTATCTATTTCCAGTATTAACGAGAGCGTTGATGACCCTCATTTGTTTTGTGTCTGATTTATTTGGCACTAAAATTCTATAATCAACAGTAACTTTGCAGTCAGGTTCTTGAAGACTCCTACCTTGGCTCGATATGAAAAAGTCGAATATTTCATGCATAAATTCGGTTGGTTTCGACAAGTTACTCATTAACATATCAATGGGTGCAAACTTTGCCTTATAACTTTCATTTTCTCCGGATCCAGAAAGGTCAGCTCCTTTGCGGAGGAGTAGTGCAATAGTTTCTCTGTTGCCACGACAGCATGCTTCGTGTAAAGGCGATTGGTCCGCAAAATTGACGACTTTAACAGTGTTAATGTCATTTTCTATTATAATTCTTGCTACTTCCCAGTGGTTCTTTCTTACTGCTATTTGCAAGGGTGTCGACCCTGTTTGATTTCTTTTACGACTGTAGTCATAGTAATGACAATCACATAAAACTTTAGCACCTTTTGAAATTAGCAGTTCTACACATGCAGGATGGTTATTTGATGCAGCGTTAACTAATGGAGTATGAGTCATATTTACTGGCACGTTAATCATTTTTGCTGTGATGTTGCTATCATACTCAAGTAGGTGTTCTAGTATGTCTTTATTGCCGTGTGTAGCAGCAATATGAAAAGCATTATGTGCGTTCTGCTTTCCTATGCGAGCACCGTTGTCGAGTAACAATTTAAAAACATCTAATTGATCGTGACGGATTGCTTTGAAAAGCGCGGTCTCACTTTTGTCATTGCAAAAATCGATGCTAGAATTGTCTTTGGCAACAATTAATATCTCTTGAAGTATATCTATGTTGCCTAATGCTGCTGCGGTATGGATGGGAGATTCTCCTTCGTTATCCTAAAAAATATTATAATTTTAAATAACTCTTGTTTAAAAAACAGTCATTATGCATACATACATATTAATAATGTGGGGCTCGTGGCTAATTACAAACGTACTGTAATCGTTGGAGGGGTAAGCATGTGTGCTATTTCCGGAGTCTGTACATCCACGTTCTGGCTCTCATATTATAAGTTCCATGTGGTGGCGAGCCTATTGCCATTTTTCGGGCGCAATTGTGGTGCTAAGTTCGTCACCTCTTACGACTCTTACGAGTTTTCTTAATCCCACGGACAAACGGAAAAGAAATGTTGGATATAACATCGTTAAAATCATAAAAAATGTATCCATTGAATAATACATTAATTGTAAATAAATCACGATTATATTATCCTTAGAATAAAGATAAATTGATGTTGGTAGATTGACCATTGTTGATGGTAGATGGATGTGCAAATGCAAATATTGTCAATGTACCTTCATGGTGATGTTAGCTCCAGCACCAAGAGCTATACACACACCCTGAGTCCATCCTTCTTTGACTGCCGCACCGAGCACAGTGGAACCCTTATGGTCTTTCGCGTCCACCGTCGCTACGTGAGGATTTTCATTGCTGTACTCGTAATTTGCTAACAACTAGAAAATAAACTGTATTAGTCTGAACTCATCATTGTTTTAAAACTAAGATAAGATAAGATAAGATAATTTTTATTTGCTCAAACATGAGTGTACATACATACAAAAACAATTGTCAGCATATATGCAAGATGTTAAAGTAACAATAGAGATCATCATGTTTGCCATGATCAATGGCATACAAATATTTATTATATAATTACATTAAATTATGTAGAATGTTGAAAACCTTCTGCCAAAAACTCATTAATATTATAATAGGCTTTATCTGCTAGAAAATTCTTTACTTCATACTCTTTTTAATAAACGTTTTTATTAGATTCACTTCGTATATTTGTTTTTTATTTGATTCAAATCTTGCTACAGATTTTTCAACTACTTCTGCTTAACCGATTCTCCTGAAATTTTGCATACAAATTCAATTCCTATGACAATACAATATTGTAATCATTTCAACCTTCAATCCTCAAATGCTGATGCTGCACTACTACAAGATAAAACCCTTTTAATAAAGGTTTTTTTAAGGAATTATTTATTCTTCATTACCGCGGCTTCTCGGACTATTGGCAGAGTCTGTTTTATTGATGCCGTTTGGTCTGTTGTAAATTTTTTTTTCGGTTGCCGTGGCGACCCACATATCAAATGATATTTTATAAAATTTATTTTTCGTGTATTTTTTACATTGAGAAATTGTATCAGTTTTGGACCCAGTGCATAATATCAGCAAGCAGATTGGGTCACCCGCGCGACGGCGCAACGAATATTCCCAAGGAGGGTTGATGTCAGGCAGGCGGCCGGTCATAAAACAATAAGCCAAAACCTCTAACAACATGTATTTATGAAATAGGTACATGTTGTGCAGACCCCACCTAGTGTGGGATAAGGGCAGGAAGAAGAAGAAGTCTGTTGTTAATTGGAGTTCATATAACATAACATAAAACTTTTTCGTAAAATATTTATAGATTTTTCATTAAATTTCTTATGTCATAACAACGTACAATTTACGTAAATTTTTCACAGATTCTGATTTTCATTAATTTTTGACAAGTCACATTGAATTCTTCAGAAAAGAGTGTTATAATCACAGTACCTAATCTAAATAAGTGTTTAGATTTTTGTGATTAAAAGGTGTCGCTGTCTACGTCGGCCTAACTTTTTTATACGTAGAATTTAATGCTCCATTTTCTTTCATGCCAGAACTATACTACACTCAGCAGCAATGAATCCGGTTCACCAACATAAACCTTAATATCTCGGAAAACATTTCAACATTGTTTTGTATATGTTGGTGACCCGGATTCATTGCTCCCAATTGTAGTTCGACGCCGTACTTCCAATGGATAGACAGCAGCAGATATGGGCAGCAGGGTCTTCTTATGCGGTAACAGTTGTATCATATGGTAGAATTATATTGTGTAAAATAGATTTACCTGTAACAGATGTTTGTTCCGTGTCTTCACACAAACATGCATCGCAGTTAGACCCTGGCTGTTCCAGTAGGTGGCAGACGCACCGCGGTTCAGCAGCTCCTCTATAGCCTCCTCACTATCAAGTTCCACTGCTGTGTGTAAAGGAGTGTTGAACCGTGAACGGTCAGGGCGACTCTGTAACTCGCCACCGGCTTTTAGTAGTAATCTTATTGTTCCCACAAAACTGAAAACAATCGTATTTTTTTTTATTATTGCTTCATTTTTCTTCTCCGTTGTTGTAAGTACAGTTCCTTTATTTTTAACCGACTTCCAAAAAGGAGGAGGTTCTCAATTCGACTGTATGTTTTTTTTTATTGTGAACCGATTTTAATGATTCTTTTTTTGTTTGAAAGAGTATTCTTTCGAAGTGAAAGAGAATTTGGTGAAGATCTGATGTAGAACTTTGGAGATAGACCATTTGAAGTCGGTTTTATTTTTGTTAAAAAGTGATTATTTAAATAACTGTTTGAAATAATAATAAAGTCCTTGAGTTTGCAATTCCAATTTGGAAGGATAAAATAAGAGTCACACATAATATTTTTGAGTTATTGTTTCTTACTTTGACACTTCAATTTTGTGTCCCAAATAATGTGCACAGCCGGCGACGTCAAGTGGGGTCCTGCAAAGAAGATCTTGCGCACACGCGTCTGCACCGGCGGCCAGTAGCAGCTGCACGCAATGGAGCTGTGCGCGAGCGCTTGCTGCATGCAACGCTGTCCAGCCCGGCTGGAATAGCGGCAACTGACAACAAATAAGTTATTTTTTAAACTATCATAAACCCATTACTGTCCCACTGTTGGGCATGGGCTTCTTCTCAGAATGAGAAGGGCTTAAGCCTTAGTCCACCACGCTGGCCTGGTGCAGAGGTGCGGACTACACACACCATTGAGAACTTTATGGAGTAACACAAGTATTATTTCGAAAAAGTCACACACCAGTTCCTTAATATGCCTGCAGTTGTGCTCCACCCCGTCGCTCCAATCGTCCGGGAGGGTGGACGGTACGTTCAGCTCACACGGAGTGTTCGTCATTGTATGCACAGGTAAACTGTGTATCTTCACCTCTTCTATGGTTTCTGGAGACAGTACATCTACGATACTTTTTCTCAGAGCTGAAAATATGTCATCAAACCATCAAACTTATAATTATGACAATTTTGAATATTGAACTGAGATGACGTAGTGACAAAAATTGAAAGGAGTATGCTTAGATGGTTTGGTCATGTTGAGAGAATGAGTGAACGGCGATTAAGAAAAGGAATTTTATTTATAAGGCGGATGTCAGTGGAAACGCCGGTAGAGGACGGCCTAGAAGGACATACATCGATATTATTCATGATGTTTTTCACAAAGGACAGGTGCGTAGTACTCTCAACCGAGGTGCGTGTATGACAAGATCTATGAATGTGGATGAAGCAATAGAAGTATGTAAGAATCATAGCATGTGACGTTCTATAGTTTCTGCCTACATCCATAGGAAAACGGTGTGTGTTTATGTATGTATGAACTGAGGTGATATCTAGTTGCCATTAGTATATTCACTGTTTAATGGGTCGTTGGTGGTCTCGCGGGTGTTTTAAAATATAACTAACTAGCTGTGTCCTCACGGCTCCGCCCATAGCCTATGTCACGCAGTGATAAAGTAGCTTTCTAACGGCAAAATAATTTTTGAAATCGATCTGGTAGTTTTTAAGTTTATTCGTTACGTACAAGAATACAAATCTTTGCCTTTTATAATATTAGTATAGATATAGATTATAGTGTATTATAGTATACAGTATAGATTATAAGATTGTGGGGGTATGATTTTACAATGCAATACATTTTCATTGAATAATAGCCCACAAAATCAAAAATCAAAATCAAAAATTTTTATTTCACATAAACCAATACAGGTGCTTATGAAACGTCGAATTTAGGTGCACGGTTCCAATTAGTTGTTTCCTATGGAGAAGAGCCGGCAAGAAACTCCATGGTTACTCTTTTAAAAATAATACCTTTAACAATTTCAGTGGATACAGTACAATGATTTAGGATAGTGAGAGAACAATGAGGTCCTGACCACAGACCAATGAGTAATATAGTACTAAAAGACTTGAGTACAAAAACTAACAAACAAAAATAAAATTTAAAAAAAAGTAATATGAATAATATTGTAGTAATTTACAAATTTATAGATGCAGGTCCACAAAGTTCTCACATTTACAAAAGTGAAAAGGAAGCTAAACTATATAAAACAATTGACATAATTAAATGTCATCAAAAATTAGCTAAAAAATCATTGTAAAATAAGATAAAGATATCTTGAGAGTAATGATAGCAATAAAAAAAAATAAAAAATATATAATCTTAATTGAGGATAGTTAGTAGACGTACACATATGTTTTTAATGAGGTTCCAGGGAAGCCACATGTGCAAGAACTAATGCCAAACATCCCTGTCGTCAACGTAGTCCTTAGTCTTGTAATATGCTTTTTGAGTGAGGACACGTTTAATATAGGTTTTGAATTTTCCCTCGGTAAGATCAGTTACAGATTTCGGCAGCTTATTATAAAAACGTACGCCATTTCCTAAAAATGACTTGCTAGTTTTACTTAATCTAAATTTAGGTACCACAATTTTATGTTTATGCCGTGTGTTTTTATCATGAAAATCGCTCCTGACATTAAACAAATGCAAATTTTTTCTAACATACAATATATTTTGAAAGATGTGAAGTGACGGCAAAGTTAGTATGCTAATATCTTTAAACACGTTTCGAAGGGACTCGCGGGAACCCAGGTTATAAATCGCACGGATTGCTCTCTTTTGTAAAATAAAAATCGAATCGACGTCAGCTGCTGAGCCCCACAACAGAATGCCGTAGGCCATAATGCTGTGGAAATAAGCGAAGTACACTAACCTAGCTGTAGCCACATCAGTCAGCTGCCTAATTTTCCTAACTGCATAAGCAGCAGAACTTAACCTCGCCGACAGGGCAGTAATATGAGCACCCCACTGCAATTTAGAGTCGATAGTTATACCTAAGAATACGGTCTCATTAATTGTATCAAGTTTGTTGCCATCGAGCATTAAATTTAAACCTACTTGGGGTACATTTGGTAGTGAAAACTTAAGGCATTTTGTTTTATTTGCATTGAGTAATAGATTATTGGCTGTAAACCATTTAGAAAGAACAGTTAGGCTCTCATTGACATGTAAAACGTCCCTATCTTTTCTATCTATTTTAAAAATTAGGGAAGTGTCATCAGCAAATAAAATTACATCAGTTAAATTGGACATCATATAAGGGAGATCATTTATATAAACTAGAAATAGAAAAGGCCCAAGAATTGAGCCCTGAGGCACGCCCATCCTAACCAGAGACCCGGACGATATAGCACCATTGACGCCCACTCTTTGCTGTCTATTTGATAGATAGGAAAAAACGAGGTCAGAAGCGCGTCCACGAATTCCGTAGTGGTGTAATTTACAGATAAGTGTGTTGTGGTCAACGCAGTCGAATGCCTTGGAGAGATCACAGAAGATACCTACAGCATCCTGAGAGCTCTCCCAGGACTCCAGAATTTGAGTGACTAGTTTCACTCCTGCGTCTGTAGTCGACTTACCTTTCGTGAAACCATACTGGCGACTATGCAATATCCCATTCAGGTTAAAATGAAGCATCATCTGATCAAGCATAATTTTCTCGAAAATTTTACTTAGTGCTGGAAGCACAGAGATAGGTCTGTAGTTAGAGGGATTATTCTTGCAGCCCAATTTGAAGATTGGTATTACCTTACTATGTTTCATCAAATCGGGAAATGTACCGCTATCTAAACATTGGTTGAATATACCTGCAAGTATAGGGGCAATGGTGTCAATGATAACTCCAAGAACCCTAACAGAAATGCCCCATAAGTCTTCAGTGTTTTTTATATTAAGACTTTTAAATGCTTTTTTAATCGAAGCAGTACAAATATGTTTAAATTCAAAGATAGGAATATCTTTGCAAAAATTCTGTTTAAGTAGCGATTCAGCTAATATAGAGGACGAGGCAAAGGATTTCGTAACCTCTACCGGGATGTTCGTGAAAAAGTTTTCGAGTGTCTGAGCGACTTCAAATTTATCTGTAATAGACTTATTGTCATATTTTAAAGCTAGTTCGTTATCCCGTTGACTTGTGTTTCCGGTTTCTTTGTTTATTACCTGCCACACAGCTTTTATCTTGTTTTTAGACGCATCAATTTTTTTACTAATTAATCTAGATTTAGCTTGAATACAAACACTCTTAAATATCTTTGAATAATTTCTAACGTAACTATGAAAAGCTTGATCAGACGTCAATGATTTTTCGTGATATAGACTATATAAAGTTTCTCTACTGTTTCTTATGCCTAAGGTGGCCCACTCACTAAATTTAGATTTGCAACTAATTTTGCATTTTCTAACAGGACATGTGTTTTTAAATTCTTTGCAGACTGTAGTAAACAATGTATAATAATTTATGTTTGGGTCCCTTGAATTGAAGTGGGATAATGAAAGGTAACTTAAAACATTATTATTAAATTTTTGCAAGTTATTTTTAGTTAACGATCTTATTTCAATGATAGTATCTAATTGTATCTTATTATTTAACTCAAAGGACACTAGTTGGCCTGTATGATCAGACCTAACGCCACCTATTAAAGAAGAATTCTCAATTCTACAATTAGTAAAAATATTGTCTATGCATGAAGCTGATGTAGCAGTTATTCTAGTCGCTTCATTAAATATATATTTTAAATTAAAAGATTTGAACAATGAAACAAGTTTACATTTGTCTGGTGAATCAATTAAAAGGTCAATATTAAGGTCGCCACAAACAAACATTAAATTTTTATTCTTAAAAAGTTTACTCAATATGTCTTCCATTGTAATTAAAAATGATGATAGGTTTGATGCCGGTGGTCTATAAACACATAGAATGGTATGGCCTTCTATCTCTGCACATGCTACCTCACATAAGCGATCAACAGAACAAGCAGTGATGTCTTTTCTTTCCTTATGTTTGTAACAATGATTGCATAGAATCAAAGTACCCCCACCTACTGAAGATCTGTTGTACGCACTGGCAACCGCATAATTATTAACATTAAATAACATCTTATCTGGTTTCAACCAAGTCTCACAAAAACATAATATATCCATATGGTACTTATCTATTAACATTTCCACATCTAGGATTTTGCCAGAGAAGCGATTTATATTTTGGTGATAAAGTAAAAGATTATCACTATGCTTCTCTTTTGTCGGCACTAAAAGTTTAAACAATCTATGACAGTATTATTTGAACAGCAAGATAATACTGATTCCTCACTTAACCTAGTCTCAGTTAAATTATCAATAACTGCGTGTAAATTATAAGCTAGCAATGTAGCTAATAAATGTCGATATTTCTTCGACAGGAACATGTGTTCCTGAGTTAAAATAAAATCTCTAACAAAATTATTAGTATCAAAAAACAATAAAGAGTCACTGTGACGACATGTCAACATGTGCATAACACACAGAACATAACACTCAAGAGTAATAGCCCGTTCACACAGTGGATCCATTTTAACGGATCCGTCGGTACTGGATGTGTTGTTCACATCTATATCGACGGATCAGTTAAACAAATAGCAGCTGCGTCGCATCTGGCAGGTAGGATATGATAAAATTAACGGATCCAGTATTTTAGACTGGATCCGGAATACTGTCGTGTATGTACTCGCTCATACAACGACAGGCGCCTTCACCAAAACAAAAACGGATCCGCTAAAACGGGTCCTGTAAGCAGTTTCTGTGTGAACTAGCTGTAAGAGTAGTTAATGCTCTACATAACAACATGGCTGTATTCCCCGAAGGGTTGGGGAGAGGTGTATAGTAACACCCTCATTTCGCCATTATGTTTGTCCCATGTGAGCCAATTGCCATCAACTGGGCACAAATCCAAATTCCGAGTTGCTACTTAGGAATTCCACACGGAAAAACCCAATAACACTGCCCGACTTGGGAATCGAACCCAGGATCTCAAGATCAGCAGTCACGCTTGCCACCACTAGACCAACGAAGCAGCTAATGCTTGTGAAAAATCTTGTTTGTCGCTTCTTGGCGACATTTTTTTTATCCATTAGTAGATTTATCTCACACCCCCTCATAATTACAAGACGCCGTAATCACACCATATTTCAAAGTAGTAATAATGCTTAAAAGCAACTTGATTTAATATACCTTCCGGAAAGTTCAGTAGTAAAGCAATTTGCTTCGCGTTCCCTGCCCAGGCGGCCAAGTGGAGTGGTGTTCTGCCCATCCTGTCGCACCTCACGCTCTCAGCCCCTGAGTTGAGGAGCAGGTCTAAAGCGTCGTTATTGTACAAGGCTGCGACGTGGCACGCAGACACATGGTTCAGTCGACACGTCGCGTTCGGGTTGGCGCCCATTGCCAACATTCTACAACAGACGAAGTCAGTTAGTTTTCTCTATACCTGCGTCTTTGACCAAACGTTATAGCATACAGCTATCTATACTATTAAATTGATATTTTAAACTGTATTATCTGCTTATGTAGCAGCTATAATAAAGCCTTGTCCATACCAGGGTACAAAGGTATCGTAAAATGCAGCAACTACATCCATAGGCGTATTCAGGGTATATAGGGCGCTTGCCTCACCCGGGCACAGGAAAGAATAGGTAAATGGTTAATTCAGTCAACTCGCCATCCATGTCCACAGAACAATTACCCCAACATAGGCAGACCAATGCCAGACTCCTGCTACAGTTATTTGGACCTGAATAACCATTCTGCGCGTAGATTTATTGAAAAGACGAATATTTACTGCCTGACTGAGTTTGTCCCACCTTGGACAAAGTTCTGACTACGCCCATGACTACATTGCGAAACGAAAGTGTGACTGTGGCTATCAAAATCGTCCTGCAACTTAAATAAGGATAATAAATTCATGTGCGGTGCGCAAACAGTCGCACAACGTGGTGGACCTATTTCTGTGCAAAACGCGAGTCTATGCACATGTTCGAAAATAGGGATCCTGCCGTTTTGTCAAAATAATTTTGACAAAATTTCACTATCCAAACAAATTTTAGCAACCTTTTTTTATACCAATGCAATATTTGGAATGATTTCAGTCAGCACATTTTGATTTGGTCAAATTTTTACTCGGTAGAATATTACTAAGGATAATGTCATTAGGGCATTTGGTCTTTAATCAAATGAGTTATATCAGCAAACAATCTTTAGACAATAAACATTTAGTCACACTATATTTTATTATGACAAAAAATATTAAGACGCTTATATCTTTTTTAAATCGAAACAGCTAGGTTAGGTTAGAACTGTGACCACACAACGTATTGCCGGAAACTTATTTTTGAATGTAAAACCAGAAACTACTAACTTATTTTATTTTGCATAAAATATGTTATACCAACTGAAATATTTGACTACACTAAAATTGGTAAAAGTGCTAGTTGGTAAGCAAGTTATTGTTTAAACGTTCACTTGACAAACAGGTTTGCGTTACAATTATTTATGAAGAGTTTATTTGCTAAATAATAATTTGGCAAATGAAATTATGCGGAAAATTGTTTGGGAAGTGATTAATTTGTCAATTTATTTTGATGAAACAAGGGAAACCCTCGGATATAGCTTACCCAGTACCCACCCACTTTGGGTAAATGCTCATCTTTATCGGATTACGTTGATGTCATGCGCCGGTGGGCTTCTGTAACTCACCTGTTCATGTACGCAGTGTCACCAACCGAAATGGATTCTATGAGTCGCGTGTTGAACTTGGATACACGCGTCTCGCTTCGTCTCATCGTTAGCGTACCTTCAAGCACCTCCACTGAATTTGGGCTAAAGTTCAAGGCAACCATGGCTGCCTGCGAGGGTGATTTAACAGACGCGCTGCATTTGGAAATGCTTGAGTTGCCCGTTCTGGACAGAAAATTGGTAATATTTTTGAGCAGCTCATAAGATATTATTGCGTTTCGAGATCCTAATCTAAACCGGTTAGCAAAAAGGAGTGTAAATAAACCCTTAATAAAAAATATTTTAAGTTAAACGGTTTTATCTTGCAGTATCCCTGCAGCATCAGGATTTGAAGATTGAAATTATCCTAATGTATTGTCATGGGAATTGAATTTGTGTGCGAAGTTTCAAGAGAATCAGTTACTGAGTTGCAGTCACTCCGTGTAAAATACTGGTTCAACCACATCTTGTTGGACTGGAAGCTGACCCCAAGATAATTGAGAAAAGCCTAGGAGGAAGAAGTTAATCCAAGGATTTTAAAGATTTTTGTACATCGTACCTTGTATCCTGTCTGACCTCCAAGCTCCTGGATTTTAGCTGATTTTCACGTACAACGTCCAAAGATTTTTCATGTGCTCTTATATTAATTTCATCATCTAAAATCATACGAAATAATAAATTGAAATCATTAATGAAGACGGAGCATTGATAGCCTAGTGGTGTGACCATCGGACTGCCAAGTCATAGGTCTCGAGTTCGAACCCAAGGCACGCACCACTGACTTTTCGGATTCATGTGCGTATTGTATAATTATCACTTGCTTAAAAACGGTGAAGGAAAACATCGTGAAGAAACCTGCCTGAGAGATATTTCTCGACGACATGTAAAGCCAAGTCAGAGGTCCATGGGCGGCATAAACTCTGACACCAGGTTAGTCACTAACCACACGACAAGAAGAAGAAGAATTAATGAAGAAAATGAAGATTCTGAATTGTAGAATTATTTATATTTTTAACCAAAATATACGCTAATAAACTGAGTAACGGTAAAAATGTATAAATGTTAAAAGTGTTTACTGCTTTGTTGGTGGTCTAGTGGTGGCAAGCGCGACTGCTGATCGTGAGATCATGGGTTCAATCCCCAGGTCGGGCAAAGTGTTATTAGGTTTTATCGGGTGGAATTCCTCAGTACACCACGGAGTTTGCATTTGTGCCCAGTTAATGGCAATATGCTCGACCCCTATTACATGGGACTTAAACATAACGGCGAAAAGGGTGTTACTATATGCCTCTGCCCATCCCTTCCGGGAATACAGGCGTGATGTTATGTTAAAACAGTTATCATATGAATGTTTTGTAGAATTCTGACTAGAATTTTATTAAACTTTACAGATAGTTCACACAGAAACTGTTTACAGGACCGTTTTAGCGGATCCGTTTTTATTTTGGTGATGGCGCCTGTAGTTGCATGAGCGAGTTCACATACACGACAGTATTCCGAATCCAGTAAAAAATACTTGCCCGACATTTTTACACACATAAATTTGATGCCGGAACAGTATTAAAAACGGATTCGTACATGAAGATGTATGAAGAAGTATGGGTGGGTGGTGGACTTCTAGGGTTTCTTTCCCGGTTCCCGATCCCGGGATCAACCGGGAAAACCAACGGATCCGCTGTGTGAACGGGTACTTACTTGAGTTCTGACTGCCCAGAGTTCTCCGAACGTACCTACTTGAGTGTCAACAAGTCATCATCTTCCTGCCCTGGTCCCATGTTACTTGTGGTCGGCGCAATGTTTTTCTCTTCCATTCTTCCCTGTCAGCCGTATCATTATCATTTACTCCCTTATCTTTCATATCCTCCCTCACACAATCCATCCATCTTTTCTTAGGTCTCCCTCTCCCCCTCCATCCATCAACATTCATATTCATCACTCTCTTATTCACATGTTTCATCCCTCTTCATCACATGCCCATACCAAGACAAACGCTTTCCTTTCAACTTTTCTGTCACTGGTGCCACTTTCAAACTCCCTCTTTAGAGGGAGTTTGAAAGCTTATTTCTTACTTTATCCATTCGCGTCACTCCACACATCCATCTCAACATTCTCTACCTACTTGAGTGTCAACAAGTATAAATGATAAATGATTTTTATTTCTGTAAATAAATCTGTTACAGACACTTTTACAAGTCAATGAAATGTTTTTTTTAAGACCCCGATGGCGCCGGCATTTCCTATATGACTAGCTCTGAGAAGAAAAGCCGAAACAAACTCAGTGATCAAGTTCTCTTTTAAAGTCCAGACATTGTGGTAAGTATAAAAACTATGTGAGTGTAATAATGTAGAGCAACGTCTGGAATGGCCTTTTTAGGAAAGAGCCATAGCAGGTTTGAGTTGACCTCTCCTAACTGACGGCACGCATGCATCAGTCATCGTGTAGCTCAAACCTTATTTTAGGGAGCTCAACAACCCGACTGCCGCACGACGCTACCAATCAGCCGGACTTTTGCGTAGGTCACAAAAAAAACTCAAATACGCCAAACAGTTACAAAATTCGTGAATAAAGCTAGCCTAAATGGTACTCACATTCACAACTTAATAATAAAAAAAATAAAGACATGACATAATATAGGAAATAATAATTATTGAAAAAAAAACAATAGTATGATGTCAAAAAGATAAAAAATAAAATAAAAAATTATGTCATATAAAACATTATTTCAATAATTACAGTGAGACTGTAATAACAGCGAGCGGCTCAATTCCAAGCATTTTTATCGTCCACTAGCTGCCCGGACAGATTTCGTTCTGTCAAAAGTTATTGGCCTGTAGTGGGAAAATAAAAGTGTTGTTTTTACTATTTTCCTCGCAATTTTTATGTTTTTTCTCTCCATAAGAACCTTCCTCATGCCTTAAGGAATATATATAGGTAAAAAAATTTGCCGAATCGGTCGAGCCGTTCTCAAGTTTTGCGCGTAGCAACACATTTCGACGATCACTACGTACGAAACAACAAAATCTCAGTTTTTATTTTATTATGTATGTACACCGATTACGCTGAGATTTATGATCCGATTTACGTGATTCTTCTTTAGTTTGATGCGGAATAGTTGCCACTTAGTCCCATAGAAATGTATTGTTATTGTTTTAACATTTAAGATAACATAACAGGCATTTTAAGCCGACAAAATAAAAACGGAGATTTTGTAGTTTCGTACGTAGGGACCGTCGATTTGGCGATTCATTTTTATTTATCTATATATATAAAAGGAGAAGCTGACTGACTGACTGATCTATCAACGCACAGCCTAAACGGCTGGGGTTAGAAACTTGAAATTTCGACAGTAGGTTCATTTTGTGACGTAAACATCCACTAAGAAGGGATTTCTCGAAATTCAACCCCTAAGGGGGTGAAAAAAAATCACGCAAGCGAAGCTGCGGGCAAAAGCTAGTATAGATTTAGCGTTATAGAAACCCTTTTTGCATAGTTTCTGCATAATTATTCCATTATTGTAGAATATTTCCTTATTCAAAACGAAAACAAATAGATTGTAAGAATTAATATTGTAATAATTATTGTGATTCATGGTGTAAATTATTAATAATTACTCAATAAAATAATACTATGCGCATGACCTGTTAACATCACGCCTGTATTCCCCGAAGGGCTGGGCAGAGGTGTATAGTAACACCCTCATTTCGCCGTCATGTTAAAGTCCCATTAATACGTGGAAAGCCTATTGCCATCAACCGGACACAAATCCAAACTCCAGGCTGCTACTGAGGGATTCCACACGGAAAAACTCAATAACACTTTTCCCGATCTGGGGATCGAACCCAGGACCTCATGATCATCAGTCGCGCTTTTCATCACTAGACCAACAAGGCAATTACGGACCTGTTAATAGTTTTATAAGTACAGTCACTATAAACGATACAATTTATTGCAGTTCGGCAATGTTCGTCAATCTTCGTCTAACTTCGGATATACCTACAAACGCTAAACACAAGAAGATGCAATAAAGAGTTATAAATTAGTGTAACATATTCTTCAACAACCTAAATTGTTTACCATGCATCCGGTTCCTATAACCAAAAACGAATCGTCTTACTTACCGATGGTAGCATTTTTTATTGGCAAACTGGACATAATTATAATAAAAAGACTCAACGGTTTAATTAATTAAAATCAATGAAAATTTGTAATTAGGCTTTCAGTAAATAATTATAAAATAAGGGATAATTTTTAGATATGTTTTTTAATTCTACACTAAGTGAGGTAAAATAAAGGATTTAAAAAAAAGAAATTTTTGAGATTTTATTAAAATGATACCCTAAGGGAACGTACCCATACTACGTGACCCGTTCAGGGGGGAGGAGGGGTCTTCAAAATACCACGCTTCGTCACAGAGGCACTTGGTCATATACTACTGGTGGTCACCGAGGTGGGGGGGGGGGGTAAAAATTATAAAAAATGTGTCACGTAGTATGAGTACGTTCCCTAAACTATATAAAATATAGGATGATAGTTTATTTAATAACCCTGTTATTTTTATTACAAGCCCTGTTATTTTTTCTAATGAAATCCATAAATTATATTATTTTAGGTTGTCAATGGGAGCGCCGGTAGAGGACGTCCTAGAAGGACATACATCGATGTTATTGGTGATGTTCTTCACAAAAGTCAGGTGCGTAGTACTCTCAACCGGCGTGCGTATATGACAAGATGTATGAATGTGGATGAAGCGAAAGGGGTATGTAAGAGTCGTAGCATGTGGCGTTCTATATGTAGTTTCTGTCTACCCCCATGGGAAAAAGGCGTGGGTTTATGTTATGTTTATGTTTTAGGTTTTCGATTTTTAGAAACTTCAACCGAAAAGGGAAAAAGTAATAAGGCATGATAGTTCGTATAAAAATCTGTAGAGTATGTTCGAAATTCACGCGGAAGAAGCTGCGAGCATAGTGCTAGTTGAAAATGTAATAAAACAACAGTTTTCACTCAAAAATACAAGGTTAGTCGGAAAGGGGGTACTAAGCCGAAAGGGTGTTAAAGTACCCGTAATAATGGATAACTTTTGTTCTACAACTTTCCCCAAAAGTCATTAGTGTAAGAGAAATCTTAAAAATACGCTTAATTCTATCTATCCTCAGCTATGATCAGCTGTGTCTATATTTTAGGTCATATTTGGGGTCACGGATTAGAAGCTCTGTTTTCTGAATTCGTAACTAAAGTAGGGATGAATAATTTAAAAAAAAACTTAAATATAAATAACTAGCTATCTCCTTACGGCTCCACCCGTAGCCTATGTTACTCAGTGATAATGTAGCTTTCTAACGGTAAAAGATTTTTTGAAATAAGTCTAATAGTTTTAAGTTTATTCGTTACATACAAAAATACAAATCTTTCCTCTTTATAATATTAGTATAGATTTTGCAGGTTTTTTTCTATCGAATTTTGAAATTTTAACACTTTCTTTAAAACAATCATCTGTGATACATAAAGAGGCCCGCAGCTTATCACCCTCTTCCCGGCTAACCTTGTATAATATGCAGTACTTACCTAAAAGTTTTGAGTGTTCTTCTTTTAACACGGAACCGTTGACTTTATCCATGTTTCTTGTATTCAATAAGTCGTCACATGCATGCTAGCGGTCACTTTGCAAGGTCCACACTTAATGACAAGCATGTTTTACCTATTTATTTTCCTTATAGTACCTCCAAGATGTAACAAGTTAGTCTTGTCGTAATTATAACATTTACGCTGATTCATATATGATTCTACAATATGTAACATAATTAACGCACACCCTGAAAGTAGTTTGTTCAGAATCGTTTACTGAATCGATTTCTATCATTTTTAATATAGGTAATTTTTTATCCCAAAAATAATTAAAACTACGGAAATTAGTCACATTACCCCTGTGCAGTCAAAACACACTGAAATGGATCGTAAATCAAGACAAAAAGACTTTTAAAAGTGCATTTTTATTTGTATTAATACAAATTCTGTCATTCAATACAAAATAAAGAAAAATAAACCTTATTTCAAGAACGTTAATTTAGTAAATAACAATGCATATACATGTTAAACTAAAATTTCAGTGTATGTATTATGATTATAACATATTACACTAATTGGGGTGTTTGAGGGTGTGCGTTAATTACGTTACATGTTGTATATTCTTTTTAATGTTTATGTACTTCGATTTATCTGCCGAAACTACACAGGGTTACTACATTATCAATAATAAAACACGTTCAAATATAAAATAGATAAACATTTTTTTTTTTATTAAAAAACGTTGCCCCACACTATTATTTCTCCTGCATCGTGGGTGCGTTTACAGACACAAATCTTCACATGCACAAACACCCAGATCCGGAACAACTATTTGTAGGCCATACAAATATTTGTTCCGTGTGGGAATCGAACCCACGACCCGTAGCGCAGGAGCCAATCACTCAGCCACTGCACCAATCGTGTCTTCAAAACAGTAGTATTAGTTAATTAGATAACAAGATACCTACAGTACGCGCGCAAACTGAATGCAAAGCTGAGAAATGCGTGTGGGAATGCGATAGTGCGGTTAGAAGACAAGGACAGCACTTCATTTGTGGGTGAGTGAGGGGAGGCGTGCGGACGGCGGGGGGAGCTTCACCTCAGGCCCCGAATGCATTCAGTTCGCGCGCGTACTGTAACTAAAATAGTAGGTAGAGAAAAGCGCGCACGTAATTTTCTTATCTAAAGTGATTGTTACACTATTCGATATTTAGAAATCTAATTAGAAAATCGGAAGGTGTGGATGGAGTTAGATTCCGATTTCGTGCGATTGGAAGGTCCCGATCGAAGGTTCCTAAATTGTTTACGATTTAGGTGAGTGTAATCGCATCACTACGATTTAGAGCAATGTTGCCTGATCGTATTTGTAAATTTACAGTGGTTTGAGTATATACTTACAGTATTTTGATATAAAAATACAGTATATCATAAAGTTAAGACCGAAGCGAAGAGCAATAACAAGTATATATGGAAAAGTACATAATGATAAAAAATAAATGTATACATTTTTTTTCCCTGAATTTCTCAAAAGTATTATATTTCTGCATCATTTTTGGGAAAATTACTATATTTGATTAAAAAAAAGGTGGCAGCCCTAGTCGGCGCTCCAATTTAGAATTCAATTTAGTGTAGTGTGATCACTAGCTTCTAACTTCCTAGTTAGAGTGTTCCTAATTAGATTTCCTAAAAATCGAATAGTGTAATAAGCACTTAACTAACAAAAGTTTAAGTATTCTCGTTGGTCTAGTGGTGGCAAGCGCGACTGCTGTTCGTGAGGTCCTGGGTTAGATCCCCGGGTCGGGCAAAGTGTTATTGGGTTTTTCCGTGTGTAATTCCTCAGTATCAGTCCGGAGTTTGGATTTGTGCCAGGTTGATGGCAATAGGCACGCCCCCTATTACATGGTACTTAAACATAACGGTGAAATGAGGGTGTTACTATACAGCTCTACCCAATCCTTCGGAGAATACACTTTGATCGACCTGGAGATCGAAACCGGGACCTCACGATCTGCAGTCGCGCTTGCCACCACTAAACCAACGAGGCTGTTATAAGAATGTTAATAAGTTATCCTTATAAGCTGTGTGCGTTATTCTTGTTATTATTTGTTCTGTTCTGCCTAGCCTTTTCCCAATTATGTTGGTGTCAGATGCGGCTGAATACCAGTATTTTACAAGGAGCGACTGCCATCAGACCTCCGCAACCCAGTTACAGGGCAATGCCGATATCCTAAGGTTAGACCGGTTGTCAGACTTTCGGTCTTGTGATTTCCCGTAACAACCGTCATAGGTATTCGAATGACACCCGGGACAGACTGTTTTTAACGTGCTCTCCGAGGCGGTTTGCTAATGTTTGCCATAATTTAAAATGCCATAATTTTGTATACCATACTGTTATTTGGCATAATTTCACTAGAAATAACGCTTCAGTTGCCATAATCGTGATATTACATAAAATCATTTTCTCTAATTTCATTGGTCATAATCGATCAAGTGTCATAATAATTTTAATTAATAAATTGATTTGCTATATTTTTCATTTTCAATAATGTCGTTTTCCATAACATTTATTCACCATAATATAAACCGAAACTAACATGCATGTTTGCTTTGCAAGAGAGGAAATCTGGCGTTGTGTGGTCACAGTTCTAACCTAACCTAACCTAGCTGTTTCGGTTTTCTCAAACTGTTTATTGTCTAAAGATTGTTTGCTGTAATAAATCATTTGATTACAGACGAAATTTCTTAATGACATTATTTTTTGTACCAAACAATAAACGTTTCTAAATTATATTAAATGTTGGTTATGTCAAGTATCGATTATGTAATGTGTTAGTTATAGAAACGAATGATTATAACACATGTTATTATGGAAACTTATTTTATGGCAAATAAAAGTTAAGACCACTAAATTGATATGACAAACGTTATTAGTATAAATGATAATAGTGCAAGTAAATATTATGAGGGGGGACGATTATGGAAAACAATAATAGTACAAATGATTTTATGGAAAACAAGACGATACCCTCCGAGGCACGGAGGGGTCTCGATGTGTAACGAACGGTCACCCATCTATGGAGTGACCTCGGCAAGCTCAGCTTAACCTCGCAAATCGTATGATCCGCGCGGTTGGTAATTAGCTTCGAGCCCCTTATTTTCAATTCAGAATGATGAAGCTGAATTCGCTGTTTCAGCTTTCAGTGCACCGTCTTTTAGGTACACCCAGTATACACCTTCAACACCAAGAGGATTGTTGATGCGTTGCCAATCTTAAGCGTCGTATCCACTAGGCAACATTTGGCGCACGGCATGTTTCACAACATGTTGCTCAACGTGTTGAAAGTCAGCGCGGAACTTTTGTTTAGCAACGTTGTCTGTCTACACGTCATGATTTCGCTCGCATCAGTCGTCGACAACATGTCGCCAGAGGAACTAGTGTTGATTTCAGCGGCGGTAGTTATAATTTTATCGATAAATGCATCAAAAAGAAAAAAGCCACGTTGGTGGGTTAGAAATTACTTACAAAATAAAGAATTATTTGAGAAATTATTTGAGCACTCGTTCATTAAACCACACGGACATTTCTGCGCGTCACGTCTCCACTCGACAACATTCGCTGCTCAACTGTATGTTGCACCGAGACAAACAACAAGCAGTGCGTCATGTAGCGCGCCAGCTGGCAACGTCGTGCGATGTTGTGCAACGCTGTCGAATATGTTGAGCGTCACGTGTTGCGCGTCAATTGTTGCCTAGTGTATACGAGGCTTTCTAAAGTTGGAAAGTCTCATGTGCCCGTAATTTCACTGGCACCCATGCCCTTGAAACTTGAACACAGCAATGCTGCTTAGCGTTAGAAACGGTAAGTACGACCACTACCTACGAGGTTAGTCGGAAAGGGTGTACTAAGCCGAAAGGGTGTTAAAGTACCCATAATAAGGGATAACTTTTGTTCTACATCTTTCCCCAAAACTCGATAGATTAAGAGAAATAGCTTTTCAAAGATTTCGTAAAAAATATGCTAAAATCTATCTGTCCATAGCTATGATCAGCTGTTTTTACAATTTAGGTCATTGGGTTCACGGATTAGGAAATTAATTTTCTGAAAATTAACTAAAACAGGTTTGTTTTTATTTTGAAAAACTAAATTAAAAATATTTTTGCATGCAAATAAAAATTATCGAATTTTGAAATTTTTACATTTGCTTTAAATTAGTCATCAGTGATACTTTACGTGGTCCGCGGCTTAGTACCCCCTTGCCGACTAACCTTGTATAATATTCTAATTTAATTAACCTCATTAAACATCTCGATACATTATCGCTGCATCCGAATCTTCGGTGTCCGGTATCGGGACTATCCCGGCGGAACTACCGGAACTCGTATCGGTCGCCAGTTCCGTCAACCAGGCACAGCGGCCACGGACTTTGCAGTAAATGTATACAGGGTGTAAACAAAATCATGTAATTCCTTCAAACCTCGTGATGTACTGCTGACATAGATTAACCCTGCACGGGATACTCTTTGAATCAATAAATAAAAATTACAAGTAGTAAACATGTGTTCTTAACGTGAGGCATTTTAGCGCCCCGAGTTAAATGACCGCGGCGAGCGTTAAACTTGCAATTCGCTCGGGGCGCTAAAATGCTTCACGGTAAGAACACACGTTTACTTCTTGTATTTTTTTTATTGTATCCAAAAGTATCCCGTACAGAGTTAGTCTATGTCAACAGTACATCACGAGGTTTGAATGAATTACATGATTTCGTTGACACCCTGTATAAATAATGTCAGTAGGTACAATTTAACAGATTCATGTTATGTTTAAATGGATAGTTAACTACTTCACTGATTCAGTATAAGAGAATATTTTATTTTGAAAATATTCATAATGACATGTTTTATTGTCTTCTTTTTTACACAGTTTAAAACAAAGTCGCTCCCGCTGTCTGCACGCTTAGATCTTTTAAACTACGCAACGGGTTTTAATGCAGTTTTCAGCAATAGATAGAGTGATTCAAGAGGAAGGTTTATATGCCCCACATTAGTATCTACATTGCACCCGTGCGAAGCCGGGGCGGGTCTCTAGTAAATGATAAATGATTTTTTATTTCTGTAAATAAATCTGTTACAGACACTTTTACTAATAAATGTATTTTTTTTAAGTCAAGACGGCGCCGGCGTTACCTATCTGACTAACTCTGAGAAGAAAAGCCGAAACAAACTCACAGATCAAGGTCTCTTTTAAAATCCAGACATTGTGCGATTGAAACGATGTAGGGTGATTGGATGATTGGTTTTAGACCTTGAACCTGTAGGTACTTGGGCCAAACTGACCCCCCGAAAATCTTGAGCTGCGACCCCGCCTGTCTGGGTCCGGTCCGCAGACTGGGTCAGTGGAAACATTAAATGTTTATTTATTTTTTTAAACGTTGCCCCACACTAGGATTTCTCCTGTATCGTGGGTGCATTTACAGTCGCAAATCTTCACATGCACAAACACCCAGACCCGGAACAACTATCTGTGGGCCATATAAATATTTATTCCGTGCGGGAATCGAACCCACGACCCGCAGCGCAGAAGCCAATCGCTCAACCACTGCACCAAACGTGTCGTCAAACGAGTTGACGGGCTCTGAACCTTGCTTAACATTTCATCACGCTGCATTGCTGCAAACATACACCTAATGAATTTGACATTACTTTGACCTACATCCCTGACTGGGTTGTAACAGACTATTCCTGAACTGTCGGGAAAAATGTGTTGCCTTTTTTCTGTCAGTTTATATTCCGAGATAGGGTCCGTTCACAAAACGTCGTATCGTAGAAATATAGGAGCTCGCACGACGCATCGCAAGAACTTACGAATTGATTCGCGTAATTGATTTTTTCTATATCTTCTTATCAGTAACAGCAGTGCGCAAAACTTTTTACGCAAATTTATTATACCTAGTATAAAATACGTTCAATACGGTTGACGATCGTCGAGGGATTGGTCACCCGAATCTTGGAAGGAAGACGCCTTGCCGCACGAAATCGCACCGCTGCAATTTGCGTCGCAGTTTTCTGCGTTGCGAATTCGCATCGCGTCGATTTGCAGTTTTGTGTATAAGCCCTTACTGATGATTTCCACCAAACGGCTCGCATCGCATCGGATAGGAACGGATTTTACAATCTTTAAACGATATTAAATCGTGTACACAGTATTTAAAGTCTATATTACCAAGCCACGCACAGCAGCTTGACCGCGAGCGTCTTCCGCGACACGCGATCGTAGCCGAAAGTATGCTGCGACGCGCAATCGGCTCCGTTCGCCTGTCGTCGTATCCGATCGGATTCTTTCAAAAATTAGTAAACGTCAACACGGTAGAAATAAAACTATTTGAGTAGGCGCAGAAACGGATACGTTCGCAAGCTATGGTACGGAGCGGATCGTATGCGTCGACATCCTGCCGGACGCGATCGGCTGTCGCCGCTTTCCGATCGGATGCGATGCGAGCCGTTTGGTGGAAATCTTCCCTTACGCGTCTATTTGTTTCTAAGAATGGGTTCACCACAATAATTTAGCGGTTGGTTTTCGAATTTACAACCTAGCACAAATGCTGTCTAGTTACTTACGTAAACATAACGCTAATGTAAGTGTATTTGCGGAATTTGGATTTGTGCCCGGTTAAGAGTGTGCTCAAGAATTCCACAACCTCATCCCACCGGCCCCCTTCTACCATCGGACATCTAGACGCACTGCAAGTTACCATCCTTACTTAGTTGCCATTCCACTAATTCGCACTAAGCGCTGCCAAACATCCTTCATAATGCGCACTGCAAAAGAGTGGAACTCACTACCTGCGTCTGTGTTCCCGAACGCATTCAACCTGAATCTCTTCAAAGTTAGAGTTAACAGGCTTCTTCTGGGTAAGCTCACTCCATCGTAGACTTTGTCTCTGTCTCCTCTGACCTAGACTAGAGCCAAGAGCAAACTCATTTCGAACAAAAGTAAAAAAATACTGCAATTGGCTCGCTCCCTATTACATGGGACTTAAACATAACGGCGTAATGAGGGCGTTATTATACACCTCTGCCCAACCATTCGGGGAATACAGGCGTGATGTTAATATGTTTATGTTAAAATCACGCTCGATTGCTTCGAAGACCGCGGTAGCATTTTTTATTGCCAAACTAGGCATATAAATAGACTCGTGAGCAAATTTTATCTGTGATAGCTACTTCCATATGGAAGGATCTACTATACAAAGTCTTGAAAGGTTTTTGCTTCATTATACCACTTCTTCTTTTCGTGTAGTTAGTGACTAACCTGGTGTCAGAGTTTATGCCGCCCATGGGCCTCTGACTTGGCTTCACATGCCGTCGAGAAATATCTCTCAGGCATGCCGGTTTCCGCACGATGTTTTCCTTCACCATTTTTAAGCAAGTGATAATTATGCAATACGCACATAAATCCGAAAAATCAGAGGTGCGTGACTTGGGTTCGAACTCGAGACATATGACTTGGAAGTCCGATGGTCACACCACTAGGCTGTCATTGCTTAATTTATACTATAAAAGTATTGGTAAAAATATAAGACTCAATTTTAACCAATAACGCTTCGTAAGTTATAAGAATCGGCCATAAAACAATATTTAAACATTTAAAAACACTAACCGCCCGTTCACACAGCGGATCCGTTCTAACGGATCCGTCGGTACTGGATGTGTTGTTCACATCTGTACCGACGGATCAGTTAAATAAATGGCAGCTGCGTCGCATCTGGCAGAGAGCATACGATAAAAATAAGGGATCCAGTATTTTTACTGGATTTGGAATACTGTCGTGTATGTGAACTCGCTCATACAACTACAGGCACCATCACCAAAATAAAAACGGATCCACTAAAACGGATCCTCTAAACAATTCTGTGTGAACTAGCTGTAACATGACCCTTTTCGAAGACTTTTCATCGCCCTTCAAAGAAGATTTCACCCAATTTCGCCCTCGTTTTATCAATAGGATCTTTTTATTTAAGATCAGTATTATCGTGAATCAATGTGGACGCTTTAAAAAATATCGTAAAAATGTTGGCGATATATGTTCCATTCGTAAATTCGTATGGGTTGATTAAAATTCGAAAGCCGTTCGTGTCCCAAGTCATAGGATGAAGCGGAGTAATTACTGATCGAATTTATGGTGTGGTTCGTTCTACCTAGCCTTTTCCCAACTATTTTGTGGTCAGCTTCCAGTCTAACCAGATGCGGCTGACCAGTAATTTCACGGACTGTCTGCTATCAGACTTTTGCAACCCAGTTACAGAACAATTCCGATATCCTAATGGTGCGTCTAGACCTGACGAACGCGCTGCGAATGCGCCGCTCGCGAGCTGCACGCGTGCGTTTCATGTTCGTACAAAAGCTCGCGCGCCTTCCGCGCGCTGCTCGCGAGCGGCGCATTCGCGGCGCGTTCGTCAGGTCTGGACGCACCATAAGGTTAGACTGGTTGTCAGACTTTCGGACGTCTGAATACCCGTAACCACTGTTATAGGTATACAGACTTATAGAAGGATATACAGGTTAGAAATTATAATAAGGCAAGATTCTTGTATTCAATATTTCTTATTATAAGAGGCCGTTCCTGTTTCACAGTCGTCTCGCTCTAACTTTAAGACTTTTTTAAAGATTTAAAGAGATTTTAGGCATTATTGAATAATGTGTTCAATAAACATCCTTTCTATAATAATTATGAGCAGCGTACAGATCTTTTTATTTTAACTTGTGTTATGTCAACGACCTGCAGTAATGCGTTAGTTGCTTTTTGACACCCTTCTTTAAATCTTAAGTGGCCGATTTGTCCCTATGAGCAACCTCTTGTAACTTAGACCATACGCAAACACCCGAACCAAAATTAATTTGCTTTTAGGCACTAACATAAATAATTGTAACACTTGTATTAATACAGAGTGTGTTTTTGTATCGCTTGTATCGTTTGTAGCGATACAAGTTTATCCAAATTAATAGCATGTTCATTTATTAACATCGGATTAAACGAAGTTTTATGTAGCGGGATTTTTTTTACTTTATTTTTTTGTTTGTTTATTTTATAATAAATCCTTGCAGTAACACGTTCTTTTAAATTGCAAAATTATTAAAATACACTAACGAGTTGGTTTATTCCGCGAAGTTTCAATTTATGTCTACAAAATATTATGTTTTTCATATAGAGATTCAATGTGAATAAATTTTTAATGTTTGTTATTATGCGAATAATTGAGAGTCCGTGAGATGTAAACGGGGGTCCACGATAGTATATCTCATTTAACTGGACTCTGAGGGTCGAAAGGTTGGAATCGCGCCACAGCACCGTTCGTGGTACGAGTTCCAACCCACCAGCTACAGACCTTCTTGAAAGAGGACTTTTGGCCGAAGGGTGTCGTATATCGACGTTCCCAAGGTCGGTTACGCGACACCACGCAACGAAACACGACGCCGCCGACAACGTTACGTGTTTAGTTAATAAGGTTTTTTTAAATATGTATTAGTTTATTATTTTACTAGCTGTGTCCTCACGGCTCCGCCCGTAGCTTATGTTGCTCAGTGATAATGTAGCTTTCTAATGGCAAAAGAATTTTTGAAATCGGTCCAGTAGTTTTTAAGTTTATTCGTTACATACAAAAATCCAAAAATACAAATCTTTCCTCTTTATAATATTAGTTAGTATACATGATATTATTTTATATATTTTTTTTCCATGGACCTCAGTTGCCTGATAATAAAATGATTATTATTATATTATTAAGCAGGTTGTGATTTTAATTTTGACTTTCCATTAATGGAATAACCCACACAGAAAAATGATTTGTTGGTTAGTTTTTACCTGAAAACGTAACAAACAGACCGCCGACGATAGTACTATTAGGTAGGTAGGTTCTGTAGTAGGTTTACTAAATGTATAAAATTTTACGTGTTTTTTTGTTGTTTTTTCGCTATAAACACATTTGAACCTAATGAATTTGCAAAATGCAATATTAGCTAAGCAGGGGGCGCCCCCCCCTGCTTAGCTAATATTGCATTTTGCCATGTTTTACAGTTTTGGGTAGACCCGCCGGTCTACCCAAAACTGTAAAACATGGCAAGTGGTCTATGAGACATAAAAGTTTGGGGACCTCTGGTCTAGCCCTATTCAATTTGTTAAAAGGTCGTTTTCAATAAATACAGAGTGACAGGGAAATTCAACCTATTTCTTGAAAGGGGTTATACTAGAGGTCATTAGCAACAAATTAAGTTCAGTTAACTAGGGGTCAGAACTAGATGAATCAGAATCGAATTCAACTCCGTAGGATAAGAGGAACTGGTTCAAAATTCAGTTGCAAGATTTGAACCGAACATACATACATACATACATTGCAAGTTCAGTAAAAGCTTGTAAAAATAAAAAACTTTGTTATAGCCTAGTGGTTGAACGCTTGTCTTGTCATGCAGAAGGGTCTGAGTTCGATCCCGGCCCGTACTTCTGACTTTTCGAATGCATGTGCGGATCAGTTGATTATCACTTGCGTTAACGGTGAAAAAAAAAATATCGTGAGGAAACCTGCACACCTGAGAGGGCTCCATAAAGTTCTCGATGATGTGTGTAGCCTGCAAACAAAAACATCGTGAGGAAACCTGCACACCTGAGAGGGCTCCATAAAGTTCTCGATGATGTGTGTAGCCTGCAAACCCGCACCAGGCCAGCGTAGTGAACTAAGGCCTAAACCCTTCTCATTCTGAGAAGTGGCCCGTGCCCAGCAATGGGACAGAAGGGCTAATTATATTTTATGTGATATATCTTTATCACTCCAACCAACTTTCTTACACCTAAGATCACCACGTATGCCACATCCAGTAAGACGCAACCTTTATTACTACTTCATCCGTGTTGTTACGGCAAAGAACCAAACATTTTGTTTTATAGTTACCCACCGTTCAATTTATAATACTTGTGGATTATGTGTAAACATTTTAATGTATGCTTACTATAATTTAATGTTTATATACATTTCTCAATAAGTGAATTTTGTAAATTCTTGTGAGAAATAAAGTTCTTAAACCATATATCTTTGGTCTAACCATATGAAATAGTTGTTCAAAGCCACAGTCGGTAAAGCAATAATATCTCATATACTTTGCCGGTAAATCAGAATGAATGGCTCATTACGAACCTTATATTGCCTTAGATACCTTCTATTAGATGTTCGCAAATGTTCTAATGAAAGTGCCTCTTCCGCTTCTTATTATAGGCCAGTCACTTTTTATTAGTTATTATTATTTATACTGCCTTGTTGGTCTAGTGGTGGCAAGCGCGACTGCTGATCGTGAGGTCCTGGGTTTGGGCTGCAAACTGCCCTTTATATTTTTTTTAACAATTCTTTCCATCCAATGGTTGTCTGGAAGAAATTGCTTTAAGCGATAAGACCGCCATTTGTACTGTTAATTATGTGTATTCCTTGTTTTACTTCTTTTAGTGTGCAATAAAGTATATCTATCTATCTTTGATCCCCAAGTCGGGCAAAGTGTTATTGGGTTTTCCGTGTGAAATTCCTCAGTAGCAGCCCGGAGTTTGGATTTTGCCCGGTTGATGGCAATAGGCTTGCTCCCTATTACATGGGACTTAAACATAACGGCAAAATGAGGGTGTTACTATACATCTCTGCCCAACCCTTCGGGGAATACAGGCGTGATGTGATGTTATTTATTATTATTCAGCCATGACCATCCCACTGCAGGGCAAAGGCCTCCCTACCCTCATTCCACTCCTCTCGGTTTAAAGTTTTCTGCGGTCATTCCTTCCTATAAGTATCTAGTTCGTCCCGCCATCTCCTTCTGGGCCTGCTGCGACGTCGTCTGACATTGTGTGGGCTCCACTCAATTTTAATTAGTTATTAAAGATTGTTTTTATGAGTATGGGAATGAGTGGCTCCTAGGCCCGAGGAACCCAAAAGATTTTAACCACGCCTTTCTGACGGTATTTGGTTCTGCCTTACCTTTTCCCAACAATCTTGGGATCATCTTCAAGTCTAACCAGATACCGCTGAATACCAGAATTTTACATGAAGTAACTGCCATCAAACCTAGTACCCATGTAATAGAGGGCAAGCCTATTGCCATCAACCGGACACAAATCCTAACTCTGGGCTGCTACTGAGGAATTCCACATGGAAAAACCCAATAACACTTTGCCCGACCTGGGGAACAAACCCAGGAGAAAACCATAAAAAACCCACTAGAAAACAGAGGCTGTCAAATTACATATTAAAAGAGTCGTCGTTTTATTTACAACCAATTTACATATTTATGAGTATAAATGATATTTGAATATAGGTACTATACATTCTGTAATTCATCAAACCTCAAGCTCAATTGAAACAAAGCCCGCTAGTTATACAGAGTGGCGGCGCGGTTAAAACATTCCGTCGTCTATATAAGCCATTTTATACATATTAACCGCTCCAATGCTGAATGAGATGTGGTCCGTTTATAAGCGGGTAGCGTGTACATATACAGCGTGTAAACGAAATCATGTAATTCCTTCAAACCTCATGATGTACTGCTGACATAGATTGACCCTGCACGGAATACTTTTGGATTTAATATAAAAAAATTTACAAGAAGTAAACATGTGTTCTTAACGCTCCGAGTCAAATAAAATGCGCTAAAATGCTTTACGTTAAGAACACAAGTCTAAGTCATTTAATTTTTGAAAATTCAAAATTTTAGGAACATGATTTGACAAGTTTGACATTTGTGCCTGTCAGATTACTATTTGGGATTAAAAAATAGATTTTAGATACCTACTAAAAATCCTCTATCACAGAGTACCAATATCATCTTTGACTTTCCTTTTGGGGAGTAAAAACAAACAGTAATATGAAAAAAATAAAGAAAGATTTTTTTTTCATTTGTTTACAATATGACCCCCTTAATCAACAGCAGAGAACTTGAAATATATAAAAGATGGGCAAATAAGTTTGGAAATAAGTTGTGTGTATATCCAAGAACACTGCCTTTTCCCAACTATATTTGAGTCAGCTTCCTGTCTAATCAGATGCGGCTGAATACCAGTATTTTACACGGAGCGACTGCCATTGCCGTTATCCTAAATTTTTCACCAGTTTTCAGGCCTTCGATTTCTGACTTCCCGCAACGAATGTCATAATTCGAATGACACCCCGAACCGACTGTTTAACATGCTCTCCGACGCACGAAAGGGTCTCGATATGTAGCGGACGGTCACCCATCTACAGACTTACCACAGCAAGCGCAGCTTAACCTCGTACATCGTATGATCCACGCGGTTGGTCCATCCATCAGACCCTCAACTGCTATGTCCATTGTACATCGTGAGGAAACCAGCATGCCTGTGAGATATTTCTCGACGGCATGTGAAGCCAAGTCAGAGGCCCATGGGCGTCATAAACTCTGACACCAGGTTAGTCACTAACCACACGAAAAGAAGAAGACCCTGTGATATAAGCGGGTATTTCAATGGGGATACATACGCCAGATCAACAATCACGAAATCGACATTCAAATTATCACCACTAGATCGACCGTTAGTGTTTGGCCAGACTGGCAGCGCGGTTTGGGGAGCGGCGCGGGTGCGGGAACGCGCGCGATTTACCTGTCCGCTGTCGAGGGCGGCTTCGTTCTGAGCGTTGTCGTGTCCAGTGTTTGTCAAAATATAATATGGATGAAGAAGACTTATTTTTACTGGAAAATTCTTACTAAAAAACGATGTTTCGACATCCACAGTGCAGATCGTGCTTGAATAGCACTTATTAATTCTTCAACATTTAATTTTGAAGACGCCATCACAACAACGCGCGTGGTCAGCTCGAACTAGTCTGGGATCCCCCGCTCCCGTGCAGATTGTGGCTTGCCGCCCGCGCTCTCACTGCGGCCACTTGTATGAACGACCTATGGCGTGAGCTACCCGCGCGCTCCCCGCGCCATGTAGCCCGCGCCGCTTCCCGCGCCCGCGTGCCCACTATGGACACTCAAATGAAGTTCTTCTGTTTGAAATCGCCGCACCGCGCCCGCCCCGCGCCCGCGTTTGCAGTCTGGCCAAAGGCTTAAAGAAGTCACCACACGCTCGCACTGGCACCCCACCCCACACCCCACGCCCTCACCTTAATACTCGCTTACACAACAGTTCCATTACTGCTCTCATTACCAAGCCATTAGTCGCCGATCATTTCACTCACTAATCAAATATCGCTAATTACGTGAACGCGCTTTATTTTCTGTCAAATTGTTTTGACGGTTTCTTGCTATGATTGATGTTTCAAGTGGATAATAGCAGCAGTGATAGCCTAGTAGTGTGACCGTCGGACTGCCAAGTCATAGGACTCGAGTTCAAACCCAAGGCACACACCTTTCGGATTCATGTGCGTATCATATAATTTTCACTTGGTTAAAAACGGTGAAGGATAAACATTATGAGGAAACCGGCATGCCTGAGAGATATTTCTCGACGGCATGTGAAGCCAAGTCAGAGGCCCATGGGCGGCATAAACTCTGACACCAGGTTAGTTACTAATCACACGAAAAGAAGAAGAAGAAGTGGATAATATCGTGAACGAAGACGAACTCTGGTTGAACTAGGGATCCAGTAACCAGGCAAAAGAGTATTAGAAAAGCTTAAAAACAAATAAAAAACCGGCTAGTGTGAGTCGGACTCGCGCACTAAGAGTTCCGTACCACCACACATGTCTCTGAAATAGCTGTTTTTATTATTTTTTGTTTAACTATAAAGCATGCACTACAACCATACCAAGTTTCACGCGTGTATATATTACCGTTTTTAAGACAACAGGAACAAAAAACGTTGAAAAAAATCATTTTTTCAGAATTTTCTTGTATCTCCCTTTTTTTACAAAATGAGGTTCAATGTTTCACATCTGCCAGGACTCGTGCAACAACTTTATTATTTTTTGTAGGTATTTTTGTTCTAAACGGGAAAAATCTGCCGCAGCCTCCTCTGCCAGTTCACCTCTCATTATAGGTATACCAACCTCATACAAAACAACAATGACCAATCAGGCCTCTGTATCAAAACAAGCCATATTTTTTCCTCTGATGCCAACAGAACCATGTATCATTATTCTGCCGACGTAGCACCTCATATCTTTTATAACGAGACCTACCAAGCCTCCCTTCTGTAGAAGAAAAGTAGAGGATTTGAGGGAATTTCAAGGGTGTGTTAGAGGTCAATTTATGCTGGTGTTTTAGTAACCGCGAGCATGGAGTAAATCATTTTGATTCTTATTGTTAGTATTTAGTGTTACGCAGGTTCTTATTAATGTGAAATTATTTCTGTACCTACTGGGTAGGTACTACTAATGCACGGTTCCTATAAACAAAAACGAATCGTTTTGCTTACCGATGGTAGCATTTTTTTATTGCCAAACTGGGCATTTTAATAGACTCGTAAGCTAATATTACATGTGATAGCTACCTCCATATCGACGGTCGGTAGTGAAAACCACGTATGTGCAAAATACATTTTTTTAAAAGAGATAGAAAAAGCTGTCTCCTGAAAAAAATATGGCCGATCAAATGTTAATACAAGTTTGTCATCGTACGTCATAGATAGCTTAGAAGTATTTGAATTGAAAGTTTGTTGAACTAGTACGTGTATGACCAGTTTATCAATCTAAAGAAGAAATAATGCGCTTTTGAATAAAATTTGTTTTATGAGGTTTTCACTGCCGAGCGACGATATGAGAGGGTGTACTATGCACAGGTATGAAATCTTTGCTGCATTAGTGGTAAAAATCCAAGAGTTTTAATTTTAACCAATAACGCTCGTTAAATTATAGGAATCGACCATTAGAGGAGCATGGAATTGCTTGTTATTACGCACTAGATAGTAGCCTAGGATTTTTTCAGTATAGGTACACCGTGGGTCCGAGGTAGGCCGCGTTCCGACTTTGTCGTGACGACAGATAGTCGTGTAGTTTTAAGTGTCGTGGCTTATATATTTAAATGGAGGTGTTCTCATATAAGACGACACGATTAACTGTCGGTCACGATTTGTTTTTGCAGTGACGACAGATTGTCAAGTCAATAGGAGCGGCTAGCACGACAGTCGTAAAACGATAAGAAATCGTCACGACATCGTGACGGCAAATCATGTGTCATTGTTACGACTATCCAGGGGCGTAGCTACCGCCGTATATGCCGTATCAATTTATAAAAACTGTCAGACGTGTCACTATTGTCCATAGAGGCAGAAATTTTAGAAAAACTAAAGTAGGTAATCATCAGCAATAAATGATTTAATAAATCAGTTTGCCGAAAAAAGGCAAGGAGAGTGAATATTTATTTTTATTATTTGTAAAAATTTTGGAAAATGTGACAGATAGATAATTATGATGAATAAATGTTTCTTTTAATTTTATGCAAACATTTTTTTTTTCTTTTCTGAGAAATCTTTACCCTTCCTAAGGGCCCCCAAACAATTTTTTATACGGGGCCCCGCCAAGGCACGCTACGCCACTGCGACTATCTGTCATGGCCACGATAAAAATATCGTTTCGTCTTGTAGCTTGCTACAGATATGCAAACGACAAAGCGACTGCCGTGAAACGATAAAATGTCGTCGCGATCCAATGGGAACAGCTAAATACGATAGTCGCTAAACGATAAATTAATCGTCACGATATAGTGGGAATGCGCCCGTGCCCGAAAGATTTGAACCACGCCTTTTGATGGCATTATGAGTCAATAATGTTATATAAACATAAGTCCAATTAAACTATTTTTATTTTCAGAACAAAATAAATCAACTAACTTTAGTACTTCCTTGTAAACAATGGTGTCGACTTTGTTACACATTTTGACAGTACTAAACTAGACTAAACGCAACTGTCACTTTCTTTTTCTATTGAAACAGAAAGAGACAAACACCCTTAGTTTAGTTTAGGCCTGTCATAGTGCGCTACAGAATCGACACCAGTACCTTAGGTCGAGCTGATATCATATGAATGGATAAAAAAAAAGATTGAGGAATGATGAGACAAAGTTGCGGTTTAAAAGATGATGTAGTGACAAAAATTTAAAGGAGTATGCTTAGGTGGTTTGGTCATGTTGAGAGAATGAGTGAACGGTGATTAACAAAAGGAATTTTATTTATAAGGCGGATGTCAGTGGAAACGGTAGAGGACGCCCTAGAAGGACATTACATCGATGTTATTGGTGATGTTTTTCACAAAGGACAGGTGCGTAATACTCTCAACCGGCGTGCGTGTATGACAAGATGTATGAATGTGGATGAAGCGAAAGGGGTATGTAAGGGTCGTAGCATGTGGCGTACTATAGTTTCTGCCTACCCCCATGGGGAAAAGGCGTGAGTTTATGTATGTGAGTGGATAAGAAAACTTCTCACTTCAAGTAAGAAAAGATGACAAGAAAATAACTGGCCGGTAAGCTTTTAATTTCCACTTCCACGTATAAGTTGCACCGTCGCGTTCATGGTTTGTTACCCTAGAGATATTTCGACTTGTACATTTCCTTAAATAATGAATATCTTGAAAATTAAGCTTTATTTGACAAACTATACAGAGTGCTAACGAAATCATGTAATTCCTTCAAGCCTCGTGATGTACTACTGACATAAATTAACCATCCACGGGATTATTTTGCATACAATAAAAAAATACATGAAGTGAACATGTGTTCTTAACGTGAGGCATTTTAGCGCCCCGAGTTAAATGACCGCGCCTCGAGTGCTAGCCGTGCGATTCGCTCAGGGCGTTAAAACGCAAATTAAGAACACATGTTTACTTCTTGTAAATTTTTTTTATTGAATCCGAGAGTGTCCCGTGCAGGGTTAATCTATGTCAGCAGTACATCACGAGGTTTGAAGGAATTACATAATTTCGTTTACATCCTATATACTACTTTTTCTTCTCCAATTAAGCATCTTAATCGATGGTTAAATTCATTCTGTTACCTCGGACTTACCGTGTATAATGTCATTTAGGCCCCAGACAGTCCCAAGTCCCTACATCGTTAACTACACTCGTCTAACGACACAATGTCACATCAGATCAAATTACTTTAGTCCTATATTTTATTCTTTGTAAACAATGCTAAATGTGAGGCTTACATAGTCGCGAAAAAGTAAAATAATGCCTCGAAAAAATATGAACAAAAAAAGGTGTAATTTTCAAATTCATAATGCGCACTGCAAAAGAGTGGGACTCACTACCTGCGTCTGTGTTCCCGAACGCATTCAACCTGAATCTCTTCAAAGTTAGAGTTAACAGGCTTCTTCTGGGTAAACTAACTCCATCGTAGACTTTGTCTCTATCTCCTCTGACCTAGACTAGAGTCAAGAGCAAACCCATTTCAAATAAAAAATAAAATAAAAATTGTATCTATGTCAGATTAGCATTACATGATCGTAACATTTAAATATGAATTCCTATCAATTCTTGTAGTATTTACCTTTTACTTCGCCCAATTTGTTTTGTAGTTTATAATAATAATAGCGACCCGCCCCGGCTTCGCACGGTTGCAATGTAGATACTAATGTGGGGCATTTAAACCTTCCTCTTGAATCATCTATCTATTGCTGAAAACTGCATTAAAATCTGTAGCGTAGTTTAAAAGATCTAAGCGTACAGACAGCGGGAGCGACTGTGTTTTATACTATGTAAAGATTTCCGAAGTAGTCTTACATAATTCCCAATCCCGAATGTTCTACAGGTTATATGGATCAGATACCTATAATATCTTCGTAGGTAGGAACTTTTAGTATTAGCACGTTACATTAAGCCAGATGCTTTCAGACTTGGTCACTTTTAAACCCTAAGCCCATCTAAGAGGATGTACAGTAGGGGACTGAAAAGGTTCATCAGTTTTCAAATTCATTCCTTTCCCACGTCGCGGGCACATGTTAGCTTTTACTTTGGTAGCAAAGATCAAAATTGCCTTTTGCCTCCATATGGCGTGGTAGTGCTTTTTTCTTTGATTTGGTTTAAGGATTTTTGTTGTCAAAACCATGATAGGGTGCGCGCAAGATAACTCTGCGCGCGGCCAAAATCGGAACTAATCATGTTCCGCCATAATGTTGCCGTTTTATTAACTTTGTCACTACATCTACCGGATTTTAGGAACAAAAGAAAATATAATAATAAAGATTATAATAGACCTCATCAGCCGATAATAATCATACTGCATTCTTATTCACTCACGGCACATTTATAACCTTAGTTCTTTTCCTTTGCAAATTACGTAAAAATACGAATTAATTTAATTGATAGGTAGTAAATTTAAACGTACATAACTTAGCTCAATTAAAATATAATAAACAGCAAGAGGGCTGCCCAATTTTAATGCTCACGATATACTACTTTTCTTTGAAAAGTAGGACTTTATATTTTTGCGATCATGGCAACATTTAGCACGCCCTCCGTCGCGCGCAGAGTTATCTTGCGCGCACTCTATCAATCAATTCGATGATTAAATAAATTGACATTACTAGCGTCTGTCGTCATGTCACCATTATAATTTTTAATATCCTGTCAAAAAATACTTGTATTTTCATTTCTATAATGTTGGCAATACGTAGTCGGTAAAATTGTTTGTTTCTTTCGCTGTACAAACAAAAATAGACCTGAAGGTATATAACCTTTCCGTTTCCCTACTGTACATACAAAATAAATATTATGTAAGCAGTAGTGAGGTAGGTATGTCAAATTGGCAAAATGGATAAAACCACCTTGAATATAGTTCAAGAGTAGAATTTCAAATAAATTTCTAAACTTGATGAATAGGTCGTTTTAACTTAATAATTATAGCTATTATTAGTCTTGTCAAATCTGGATAAAGAAGGATCAAAACTCCATCAAAGTAAAATAAAACAAATCCTGTTCAATTAAAGCTTTTTCTAAAAGGCACTTTATTAAAAACATTAAAAAATCTTCATCTACCAAGCTTACTCTCTAACCTACCCAAAAACTGTTTAATCATTTGTAACTCCACTGACACCTGATCTATCTTCCCATTCAACACATCTATTGCTGATCTTGATTCTTCTACGTATTCTTTATTCTGGTTCTTAATTTCTATAACAGCATCATCTAGTTCGGTCAGCTGTGTGGCCACTTCATCATACTTTGTTCTAGGTTTAGGTAAGTCACATCCAGATAGTTTTCGAATTTCAGGGGTCTTTTCTTCTTCTTTACTTTTGTTGATATTCATGATGGCGTCATGCATATCGTTAAGTTTTGTTTTGAAGGCTTGTAAACCCATTTCATCCTCGATTTGTTTCTTTTGTGTTTGAGCCTTGTTGAAAATGGCTTCTTTTATCCTTGATGGTAATGCCCTGGAGCGCTTCCATCTAGGTTTTCCAGGTCGCAAGGTCATCACAGAGAGTACATTACGTTTATTTTTCAAACTACTGTTCATTCTTTTGGGGAGGATCGCGTTGAATACTCTGTTATAGACTAGGGTGTCTAATGTTCCTAAGAATTCTACCTGTTTTACCAATCTTCTAATGTTACCAAGGACTTCTAAATCATTGATGTCATTGACAGCAACACCGACTAGTAAGTTCATAAGTACTATAGCGGCTAATATAAGGAATATGAGGAAGATGATCCGAACTATGATGAGAGAAGTAGCGAGTTCTTTGGAGTGCTCTTCATCGAACAAGGCGACGTAATCGAACTCTGACGTCATCATTACTATGGTCTTTACGAGGGCGGCCCAAGGACCGTCGAAGGGCATCTGTGAGCGGAACTGTATCATGAAGCTGAGGGAGAAGCCGACCACCAGGAACATGAAAGTTAGAAGGATCTGGAAGAAAATGTAAATGGTTAATACTGTATTTGCTATCTCTTTGCTTTTACTAAGTTTGTGAGAGACTCTTTTGATCGCTATAAAAGGTAATGATATTTCTTGCCACGGATGTTGTCATAGACTACCAGAAAAACATTGCCAGGGTAGCACTATTTATAAACTTACTACGCACAAAAAGCCGAGTAATTATATCGACTTTAAATTGCTGAAAGCTGAGATTAAAATGATTCTGAATCGAAATCAGACTGAAACCCGACTGCACTTTAAGCAGTATACCAATATTTTTTCAATTAATAATTTAATCTCAATTTCGTATCATAATAAGAACTGGAAATGTTAGAATTTCACATCAATCAAATCCTCGACTTACCTTCACAACATTTGACGCGACCTTCCCAAACATCAGCACGTAGTAGCCCCAGTTCGGAAACCTGGATAGCAGGAACATCATCTCCAGCCAGGACAGCAGCAACGCCACTGTAGCCACATGACGAGGCCACTCATCGTCTTGTAAGTTCACCACTACTACTGTATATGGAAGGATGACTGCGAATCCTAGAGAGCCAAACTTGACCCAGGTCTCTAGTTGTAAGAAGTACCTACTGCTCTTCACGTTCATGTAGAGAAGTTCCTGAAATAAAAATGAGTGTTGTGTTAGCTGCAACTCTTTATTTATCAATTATTTTTGACGTAACAGCTAGTTCACACAAACTGTTTACAGGATCCGTTTTTATTATGGTGATGGCGCCTGTGGTTGATTGAGCGAGTTCACATACACAACAGTATTCCGAATCCAGTAAAAAATAATGGATCCGTTATTTTTATCGTATCCTGTCTGCCAGATGCAACGCAGCTGCCATTTGTTTAACTGATACACATGTGAACAATACATCCAACGGGCGCTAACATAAATCTTTTGAGAAAAACAGTTGAGAATTATGTGAATATAAAGGATTTAGGGCCTGTGGGTCATACGCGGGCAGCCTAACGTCGTAATTATGCACTGTTTTATAAGTGTATAAATAAATATAATTCTGTGTAAAAAATCGAATCTTATCAATAGAGTGGAGGAATATAGGTACTTATAACGGAGATCTTACTTATGTGGGGCTCGTGGCTAATTAATAACCGCGCGGATCCTACGATTTGCGAAGTTAAGCTGCGCTTGCTGCGGTCAGTCTATGGATGGGTGACTGTTCGTTACTCGGAGAGCACGTTAAACAGTCGGTCCCGTGTATCATACTAATACCTACGACAGTCGTTACGGGAACTCAGAAGCCCGAAAGTCTGACAACCGGTCTAACCTTAGGATTGGCATTGCTCTGTAACTGGCTTGCGGAGGTCTGATAGCAGTCGTTCCGTGTAAAATACTGGTATTCAGCCGCATCTGGTTAGACTGGAAGTTGACCACAACGTAGTAGGGAAAGGGCTAGGCAGAACGAATGAGGAAGCTACAAAAAGTTACTAACCTGCAAAAGAATCAAGCAGATGGAACCATAAACTATATAGCTCCAGATTGCAGGATTCAACCACTCAGGCGTCTCTTCCTTCGTATCTCTAAAGAAGAATACTGACACAATAAAAATAGTTAATGAAGACAAGAACACTGCGTATAAACCTATTATGGTATAGAAAAATGGTAACAGTGCCTTCCATTTCAGGAACAGAAAACTTTCTACTAATGGATGTACGAGCAGCCTTCTCTGTCCATATCGGTTTCCAGTCTTCAAGAGAGCTTCTATGACCTTCATTTGCTCCATCTCACAAACTGTTGGCATCAAGATCCCATAATCAACAGTCACTTCACAGTTATTATCTTGCAAATCTTGGCCATTACTAGAAATGTACGAATCAAAAACGTCCTCAATATACTCTGTAGGTTTTGATAAATTGTTGATAATCATATCTATTGCTGTTCTCTTGAATTTCTTTGGCCCATCTGTGTACCCAGATAGATCAGCTCCGTCACGAAGTAGCAGAGTTATAACATCTCTGCTTCCATGGTGACTTGCTGTATGTAGAGGAAACCATCCCATACTATTGACTTCATGTACTGTAGTTTTGTCAAACTTGAGTATAATCTTTGCTATATCTACGTGATTTTTTACTGCAGCTAAATGCAATGGAGTTGAAGATTTGTGTGGACTGCAAGTAGTTCTCAATCTTATATCAGCCTTTTTGGATAGGAGCAGTTCAACACAATCGGTGTGGTTGTTTGATACTGCAAAATGTATCGGTCCAAAGCCTCGTCTATCAGCTGCTGTTAGTGTGTTTATTAAACCTTCAGTTACAGTTTCGTTAAACTCTATAAGTAGTCTGAGTACTTCTAAATGTCCGTAATCAGCTGCTACGTGTAGTATGTTAACATCTCCTGGTAAAGTTATTTTCACATTTGCTCCTTCGTTGAGTATTTGTTTCACACAGTCTACGTGGCCATTTTTAATGGCTTGGAATAAAGCAGTTTCTCCTTCTTCGTTTTGATAGTCTATTGCATCTCTCTGTTTGGCGATGCTGAGTATTTCATTAAGGACGTCTACGTTGCCTAAGGCAGCTGCTGAATGGATTGGAGTTTCTCCATCGTTGGCCTGTAAAGCAATACTAATATTTACTTGTTGTAGGACTAGTGTGGATGATTATCTATATTTATATCATTTTCTAGTGGAACTTCAAAATAGCCCATTATTGTCCCACTGCTGGGCACGGGCCTCTTCTCAGGATGAGAAGGGTTTAGAGCTTAGTCCACCACGCTGGCTTGGTGCAGGCTGGCGGATTACACTAAGTACATACTAAAAGGCCGTCGGTGGCAAACTATTCACTTCCTTAAATATATTATTTTTTATACAGAATTATTATTCTGTAACCATACTTAGTGAAGGATTTAACTGTCTACAACTATAATGGAACATATTAATAACGATTAAGTAGGTATTATTATTGAGATAGACGAACACATAACATCACGCCTACACACCGCGACACTACATCGCGACTACAGGCGTGATACTATAGGTACATTAATACCCTCATTTCGTCGTTATGTATAAGTCGCATGTAATAGGGGGCGAGCCTATTGCCACCAACCGGGCACGAATCCAAACTCCGGGCTGCTACTGAGCAATTCCACACGGAAAAACCCAATAACACTTCGCCCGACCTGGGGATCGAACCCAGGACCTCACGATCAGCAGTCGGGCTCACCACCACTAGATCAACGAAGCAGATGAAGAATCTGGTAATATTAATTGTGATGGTTACAGCACCATGTATTTTAACGTGCCATCAAGAATAGACTATGTTGAACACCCTAGGCAGTAAGTACCACTACCGACCTTGCTGGCTCGCTAATATTTTCACCACAGCATGTGCTATTCTCGAGAGAAGAAGACTAGTCTGTTATGATTTTGTAACCCACCTTGGAAGTAACATCAGCGCCAGCCTCCAGCGCGACGCACACGCCAGGGACCCACGCAGCTTCCACAGCAGCCTGCAGCACTGAATGACCTTCCCTGTCCTTCACATCCACTATTGCCAGCAATGGGTTTGCATTCATGTAGTCATAGTTAGCTAGAAGCTGTAAGAAAATTCAGAGGTTGGTTCTGTTATATAAAATTTCCGGAATTGAACGTGAAGGCCTTTGTTTGAGGGAACGTACCCATACTACGTGACCCATTTTTTACTATTTTTTACCCCCCTCCCCCCATTGGTGACCACCCGTAGTATATGCCAATACCCCTCCCTCCCCCTCTAGTTTTCACGTAGTAATATATAAATATAGTTTTAAATCAATTTTTGCATACAAAAAGTTAAAAAAAATAAATGTAAATAATAAAATAAAAATAAAATAAATAAATAAAAAATATATTTGACGCATATGTGCGACAGTGTTGCCACCTGTGTGTTCAAAAAGCGCTAAACTCTGCGCGCCATATTTGAAAGACCTCCCTCCCCCCCTGAACGGGTCACGTAGTATAGATACGTTCCCTAAGTTCCTTGTATTCATTACTTAAGTTCGTATTTCGACTGTTTTTGGGTTCAAAATGGTGTCAGATTATTCTGAAATCCCGAAGAGAGCAGAAAAGGGAACAGATTTTTTTTTTTTTTCATTTTACAATTACTTGTAATCTAATCTTTCTTCGTTACTGAATGTTAAAGAAAAAGCAATTACTCAACAAATAGATTTTAACGACGGTGTTTTATTTTTGAGTTGAAGGTCCAAGTCCAATCTGACGGAAGATAGGTCGTCAATCTTCCGTCGCGTAATTTACTCGTGCAATTTTAGTAACGCATCTTCGGTCAAATGTGTACGGTATGAGATGTTTATATGGAAAAACTTTTTAACAAAAATAAAACCGACTTCAAATGGTCTATCTCCGAAGTTCTTCATCAGATCTTCAGCAAATTTAAATGGGACCACTTCGAAATCATTAAAATCGATTCACAATTAGCAAAGATATCACAGAACAAACATACAAAAAAAAACATACAGTCGAATTGAGATCCTCCTCCTTTTTTGGAAGTCTGTTAATTATGTGTACCAACGGAAGATGGGCGATCTATCTTCCATCAGGCCCCTTATAAATCTATTTTATCTCTGTCTTTTTACTAAAATTTCAAATCTTGGATTCACTAAAGAGCAAATCGTGGACTTGACGCGGGACATCTACGTGAATGTCGTGTGGACAATGTTGTGGAACAATTCGGTCGCACACACCTGCACCCCGCTCCCGAAGCGGTGGCTTGCAACATGTCCCGCGTCACGTAGAAATGTCGCACAATGTTGAGCGCACCGTTGTGGGGCAGTGTGCAACATTGCAGCGTCACGTAGACTCAATATTGCACGTCTGTTGGGGAACATACTGTCCCCTAGTAAATCCAAGGCTTCATACTGGCGTGGTCATGATTTAACCTACATCCAAAAAGCGATACCGGCAAAACAATCAAAAATGCGAGTCGTAATGCCTTTACTAACATCTACAGCTTTACCGAAAAATATAAACAGCAGTGATAGCCTAGTGGTGTGACCGTCGGAATGCCAAGTCATAGGTCTCGAGTTAGAACCCAAGGCACCTCTGACTTTTCGGATTCATGTGCGTCTTGTATAACTATCACTTGCTTAAAAACGGTGAAGGAAAATATCGTGAAGAAACCGGCATGCCTGAGAGATATTTCTCGACAGCATGTGAAGCCAAATCAGAGGCCCATGGGCGGCATAAACTCTGACACCAGGTTAGTCACTAACCACATGAAAAAGAAGAAGACCATAAAATATATCAACCATATCAGACATAGACCTATAAACAACACCGTCAGTACCGGGTATCACACGAATCATCAGAAGCCTGAAAATCTGATAACCGGACTAACCATAGGATATTGGCATTACCCAGCAACTGGGCTGCGGAGGTCTGATGTCAGTCGCTCCATGTAAAATGCTGGTATTCTGCCACATCTGGTTAGACTGGAAGCGGACCCCAATATAGTTGGGAAAAGGCTAAGCAGAATAACCAATCTTCTTCTTTTCGTGTGGCTAACCTGGCGTCAGAATTTATGCCGCCCATGGGCCTCTGACTTGGCTTCACATGCCGTCGAGAAATATCTCTCAGACATTCCCATTCCCTCGCGTTTTCCTTCACCGTTTTTAAGCAAGTGATAATTATACAATACGCACATGAATACGAAAATTCAGAGGTGCATGCCTTGGGTTCGGACTCGAGACCTATGACTTGACAGTCTGACGGTTACACCACCAGCTATCACTGCTGTTCTAGAAGAACCAATAGAGTCTACAGATTGTTCTGCTTTGCCTTTAGGTCTTAGACCCTATATCTTACCTGCAAATGATCATCTAGGTGCTTCTTCACGCAGACATGCAGCGGTGTCTGTCCAGCGCGATTCAGACAGGTCACGACAGCTCCTGCGTCCAGGAGCTCTTGCATAGCCTCTAAGCTACCGATCTCCACTGCCGTGTGGAGAGGAGTGTCCATGTTGTCTAGCTTGTTGTTCTTCATCGTGTTGAAGTTCCCGCCGGCTTTGAGGAGCGTTTTTATTACTTCTACTAGGCTGAAAGAGAGAAGACACAGGTTTTGACAGCATTTAAAGCGACCATCAGGGTGACTGCCTTGTTGGTCTAGTGGTCGCAAGCCTCACTGCTGAGCATGGGGTCCTGGGTTCGATCCCCAGGTTGGACAAAGTGTTATTATGTTTTTCCATTACGAATTTCTCAGTAGCAGCCCTGAGTCTGTATTTGTACCAGGTTAATGGCAATAGGCTCGCCCCTTATTAGGACTATCTACCACCACTACACCCTATGTTTTGTTTTTGTCAATAAATTAAATATTAAAACAACTAGAATCGTTTAAATTTTACAAAAATCGACCAGTTTTACCACCATTTTCAAACATCTAGCCAACAAATTTGACAAAATATGAAAAATAAAAGAAAAACATACAGACATAATCAAAGTCTTTCTTAAATTATTACAGAAAAATATATTAAAATCGGTTCAGATTTGAAGAAGGAAACAGGGAGAAACAAAAATACGATTTCGTTAATATTGGACAGGAGAAATCAGTCCGAGATGCAGGTGTCTCTTTCGCGCTCAATTAGGAAGGTTTGCGGGAGGGGTGGGACAGAAATAGATCGCAAAAACCTATTCAAATTATTAATATTGTGCAGCCCGCGTTTCTTCTTAAAGTATGCATATTTGTAATACTTTTTTCGAAAAAGATGTAATGTAGAATACATGTTTTATACCTAGGTGTAGACGAGGGGTAACCCCGTACTAAACCGCCCCAGATTGTTCACAGATCTGTTCAAAACCCGTTTTCCTGAAAGCCAGGGAAGCGAGCAATATTCTACCTAGTACCTCATCTTACCTTCATTTAAGTAGCAACCTAAATATATAGAACAAGCCACTCTATCTTAAATGAAGTCCTAATTAAGATTCCTTTTGTGATTACAAAATTACTTCACTCAAGTTTCTGTGAGAATTCTCTTCAGTGTGGAGCGAAGTGTAAAATCGCCTATAACACTGCCAAGTTCCTAATTATATGAAGACTAGCGGCCCGTCCCGGCTTCGCACGGGTGGACATTTTCCTCGTTTTTGCAACATTTTTAATTTATGCTCCGCTCCTATTGGTCGTAGCGTGATGTTATATAGCCTGTAACCTTCCTCGTTAAATGAACTACCCAACACAAAAATAATATTTCAATTCCCACCAGTACTTACTGAGATTAGCGCGTTCAAACAAACAAACAAACCCTTCAGCTTTATAATATTAGTATAGACTAGCGGCCCGTCCCGGCTTCGCACGGGTGGACATTTTCCTCGTTTTTGCAACATTTTTCATTTATGCTCCGCTCCTATAATTCGTAGCGTGATGTTATATAGCCTATAATATTCCTCGATAAATGGACTATCCAACACAAAAATATTTTTTCAATTCCAACCAGTAGTTCCTGAGATTAGCGCGTTCAAACAAACAAACTCTTCAGCTTTATAATATTAGTATAGATTATTTTTAGTGGGAAAAGATATATGGTACTCCTGGGAAATCCTAGTTATTTTTCGGTTTAAATAAAAATTTCAGGTATGTAATTTTGTAAGATGTCGAAAAAATTATGGTTAAAATGAATGATGTCGTTTCATAAATTAAATTCTCGTGGGTGTTACAATAGTTGTTTTTTTTATACTTAGTAATCCCTAAAAAAGCTTTTAAGTGGAACGGTTTTATCTACCCCTAAAAGTACCTGCAGCATCAGGATTTGAAAGAAGAAGAAAGAAAAGAAAGAAAATACATTTATTTGTCACAGAGACACAAAACATTAATGTATAAAAAAAATAAAAAAATATTAAAATAAAAGTCAACTGTGACAAAAAGGTGACCACTCAGCATAATGCTGTGCTATGGCGTGGACCACAAACACAGCGCTGATTTTCAGTGATCACCTAAATGACGTGCGGATATACAGCCAGTTACAAAACAAATTATAATATAAATAAAATAAAACGACAAATAAAAAAATTAAATATAAAATATAAAAAACCATACACACACACGCATTACACCTTTATTGTCGGTAGGTATTATAAACACCTGCCGACAAAAGCTAAAACGTAAACTAACCTACTTTATGCGCCCCGTTTTTGTCTCCCGTATTTGAGTATTGAAGGTTAAAATTATAACGTTGTATTGTCATGGGAATTGAATTTGCGTGAGAAGTTTCAAGAGAATCGGTTAAGCTAGTCAAAAAATCTGTCGCGATATTTGAAACAAACAAATATTTACGAGCTAGAAGTGAAGCTAATTAAAAGTCTTGGAATGGAGACCATGGGACCGCAAATGAGATAAAAAGATTACATCACAAAGCTGGCGGGCAGCAATGGGATTTCTACTGTCCATGTCAGAGGGAGAGGATTGAAGCAGGTCTACACCAAGCAAACCTGATAACTAAGGTGTTTATTTTTATAAAAATGTAAGGGCGATGCCTCATTAGTGTGTTGCATTGTGTCGTCGCAACGGATTAACGTACTGTACGCCACACCTGCGTTGCGACGACGCACGACGTCGCAGCACAAGAGGACGACGCACGCACCTCTAGCAGTTGAACACTGTCCGTCGTCGCATCGGAGCTCCGACAGCGCAGCGCATCACCCTCCCCTCGGTTTGTCTCTCGTCCGCCGATCCGTTGAAACGCAGCGTGCGACGACGCAACGCTTTAATGTGGCATGTCATTTAAAACGTACGGAAAACGACGCAGCGTTGACGCTGCGACGATCCAGCGCAACGCACTAATGAGGCAGAGCTCTAAGGCTAAGCATCCACCAGAGCTGTGTTAAGCTACGTAGCGAAGAATGTGTTTTGTAAGCACCAATAGAATCACTTAATTTACCTAGCTTCGCTCTGCGCAGCTCTGGTGGATATGGGCTTAGCGGAGCGACGTTTTTGTTCATACAAAACAAGCGAGAAATGCGAGCGAGGGATGTGTTGCGAGGAATGTGTTGCAAGGAATGTGTTGCGTGGAATGTGTTGCGAGTAATGTGTTACGAGGAATGTGTACCGCTCCCGCCACACCACCCTCATATTCGAAAAGAGTCCGCTACCTATCCTCACACCGCTCATTTGTACACATTAACACATTACGCATTACACATTACCCATTCCTCGCACAGCTATGGTGGAAAGGGTCACATCGTTTTACATCCTCGCTACACATTTTCGCACCGCACATTTTCCTCGCACAGCACTGGTGGATGTCCAGCCTTACTCCTAACATTGGTGCCGATTCTGTTGTACACAAACTGAACTTAAGACTATTAAGCTGTCGCTGAATACTAGCGTTGTGGCTCCGTTTCGCACGTGAGACACAGCATTATGCTGAGCGATGGCCGTTTTGCGCGGATATGACGCATATTTTTCCCAATAATTTCTTTTTGGTTTTGTTTAATAATTTTGTATTATTTTTGTGCGTCATGTTGGCGCGAATAAACAACTTTTCTTTCTTCTTCTTTCTTTCTATTGCCATCTTTTTCACTCTGATAAAATAAGAAAGAGACGGACGTAAATAGAGCTGTCAAATTTAGTTGAACTGAAGTTTCTATACAAGACGACACAAATTCAAGGTGTAAACTAGTTTGACATCTCTAACTTAGTTCTTATCTATCGCCGTCCTTTTCTCGCGCTGTCTGTTAGTAAAAGATAGCAATTCTCTAATTTTAGTTTTATCGGCGAACAAGAGAATTGGCGCTAGGGCCGCACCTTTTTTTTGAACAAATATAGTAATTTTCCTAAAAAAGATGCAAAAATATAGTACTTTTGGGAAAATCAGGAGAAAAAAGTACACATTTATTTTTATCCCTATCGCACCTTCGGTGGTACAAAGTCACAATAGCTCATTTTGTAATTTTACAGGAGAGGACTTTTATGACTTTTTTCGCATTTATTTCCATATTATTGGATTACTATCTGTAGTTGGTTAAAAATATTTGTATGGTAGTAATCCAATCATAGTAATATGGAAATAAATGTGAAAAAATATCATAAAAGTCCTCTCCTGTAAAATTACAAAATGAGCTATAGTGACTTTGTTCCACCGAAGGTGCGCATGTATGTTTGTTATTGCTCTTCGCTTTAATCATCAATGATCTAATACCTTTAAGCTTTTTTTGGGTAGCGTGCAAAAACCATCATCACTTTCCATGTTTTTTTGTTTTAACTACAGAAAATAAACACTTATATAAAAATCAGGCGGCATTCATCGACAAATTATTGACAGTTGACGTTTTGCTGCCGCGAATGCGTTTCGTTCTAAAATTTTCCGTGCTGCGCTGCGGGTGCGTTCCAGACTTCCAGTCACAATAAACATAAAAAGCACGATAGTTGAATTAGGGATAAAGATATAGTATTTTTTCGTACTATATTATTTTTTATAATATACAGTGTGTCCCTGGATCATGTGCACAAATGAAAATGTGTGAAACAAGACTACAATTTATCGACAAAAAAAAATGGAAAAAAAATTATATCGAAGTTTTAGTTTTTTTATTAATAAAAATGAATATTTTTTATTCATTGCATGTATTCCGTTTAAATAAAAACAATAATGATACGAAGTAGTTGATGTTGGATAGCTAATAAAAAGCAACCCTTAAAAATCAGTCATCAAGTTAAAAAACGCGATTCTTTGAAGAAATTTATTTTTTTTTTGTGATTTTTTTAATACCTACTATTTTTACAAAAATAAAAAACTTATGTAATTTTTTTCTACTTTTTTGTCGATAAATTGTGGTCTAGTTTCATCCATTTTCATTTGTGCACATTATCCAACGACACACTGTATAGTACAATTGACTGAAATGTAGTACGATACTATATATTATAGTATGGGTGGCAACCCTAATTGGCACCATTGTTTACGCTAGGAGCGTATGTACCGTGATATTGCAATGGTAAGGGTTCGAACCCCTTACCACTTAATCGCTGGGAGGCTATTGTCGCATTGTATTTTAATGTACAGTACGGGAATGAAAAGGTTATACACCTAAGGTTTGTTCTTGCTTGCACAGTACAAGAAACGAACTATTTTACCGACTACTTAATGCCAACATTATAGAAATGAAAATACAAGTTTTTTTAAGGATATTAAAAATTATAATGGTGACATGATTACAGACACTAGTAATGTCAATTTATTTAATCATGAATTTGATTGATGTCATGGTTTTTACAACAAAACTCCTTAAATCAAATCAATGACAAAACATAGCAGTAATACGTCATATGGAGGCAAGAGGCAACTTTGATATTTGCTACAAAATAATCCTACTATTAATATTATAAATGTAAAAGTTTGTGAGAATGGATGTATGGATGTTGGTTACTCTTTCACGCATTAACGGCTAAACGGATTTGGATAAAATTTGCCACACATATAAACAATATTCTGGATTAACACATAGGTTACTTTTTATCCGGGTGTATGAAGTAGTTCCTCTAGGATGCGGGTGAAACCACGGGCAACAGCTAGTTTAACATAATTTTCCATGCATTGCTCTGTTCGGTTCAACAGTTTGGAAAGGTAACATGTGCCCGCGATGTGGGAAAAGAAAGAATTTGAAAACTGACGTACCTACCTTTTCATTCCCCTTTTGTACAAATAAACTACTTATACATTCCTCTTTACTCTGCAATAAACATATTTGTGTGATTTCAATAGTAATTGCAATTTAATTTATTTTGGGCTTTCTCGAATACGCGATGAAATTAGCATAGTTATAATATTATTAAGGCTGATTAGAGCTGTAATACCATTTGAGTTGAAGGTTGTACCTTACCTGACAGGAATAATTAGAGAGACAATATTAAAAATAAAAAGGTGTAGAAATCTGTCGTGTGTTGCGTCTGTTCGTCACGTAATCAAGGTTATACAAAATAAACGATTCTGATTTATTTATTTAGTTCGCTTCAACCAATTACACTCAATATTATGAGATTATAAAATATAAAATAGAAATATTGACTGCCTTTTGTTGGTGTAGTAGTCGCAAACGCGACTGCTGAGCAGGAAGTCCTGGGTTCGATCCCCAAGTCGGGCAGTGTTATTTGGTCTTTCCATTAGGAATTTCTCAGTAGCAGCCCGGAGTCTGGATTTGTGCCCGGTTAATGGCAATAGGCTCGCCCCCTATTACATGGAACCTTTAAACATAACTGGCGAAACGAGGGTGTACTAAAAACACCTCTGCCGAACCCTTTGGAGAATACAAGGCGTGATGTTATGTTAAATAGAAATAAAAAGAGCATTCAAAACATCCATCATGCATTCCTCTCGCAGTTACGCCAGACATTCCGACAATATGGATGACGATGAAAAGTATCTTATGTCAGATTCTCACACACTACACGACACGTAAGTCTAGCGTGCACGCCTTCATACAAAATATATGAATCCGATAGCGTCAGACGCACCTACTGATGCGTCACGACCCAACACGTCAGTCTAGTGTGAATCCGGCATTACCTACACGCGGTAGACAATACAAGCACATCTAGGGTAGGTATAGATAGGAATAATTGATAAATTATGTCTTTTTCCTTACCTCAGTATCCTAAATTAATAAATATAAAACCGACTGTTGAGAGAATCAGTGAATGGCGTTTATCAAAAGGAATTTATAAGGCGGATATCAGTGGAAACGCCGGTAGAGGACGTCCTAGAAGGACATACATCGATTTTATTGGTGATATTCTTCACAAAGGACATGTGCGTAGTACTCTCAACCGGCGTGCATGTATGAATGTGGATGAAGCGAAAGGAGTATGTAAGGGTCGTAGCATGTGGCGTTCTATAGTTTCTGCCTACCCCCATGAGAAAAAGGCGTGAGTTTATGTATGCATGTTAAGTAAAATCGACTTCTAAAAGAAAACGAAAAAATGGATAAAATATTTCCCATATTATAAAATGAATAGTTTCAGAAGTGGGTGCTAATACACGCTGAACCAAATTAAAGGCACCGACTTCTGAAACTGTTAATTTTATAATATGGTAATTATTTTATATTTTTTTTCGTTTATTTTTATAAGTCAGTGTTATTTTTGTTAAAATGTCTTTTCTTTTTAGTGGCCTTAATTAAAACATGGTTCGACCTACTAAAGACGCTGCTCGTAAGGCATGTGTACTGTTCGTCATTGAAAAAAATAAAAATAAACGATATTTGATTTGATTTGATTTGAGGAGTTCCATTGTCTATAGACTCCGAAGTTCTTCATCAGATCTTCATCAAATTTAAATGGGACAACTTCGAAAGAATACTCTTTCAAACAAATAAAGAATTTTCCAAATCTAATTATAAATGACGGTGTTGTGAGGTTCTCCTTTTTTTGGAAGTCGGTTAAAAAATATTTTAGCTGAATTGACAAGTCAGTTAGTTTTCTTGGCATTGATCGTTATCCTCAAATTTCAGTCAGTAAAAGGAGCACCGTGCGCAGTTCAAATTGATGGACAACGTTAAACCAAAAATTAATTTAAAAAAAATCAACTTACTGCTTGTCATTGACATCCTGGTCGTAGTAGTACGCATACCCAGCTACGTCGAGGGGCGTGCGACCTTCCATGTCCGTGATGTTTGCGTCCGCTCCAGCAGCCAGGAGCAGGCGAGTGCAGTGCCTCCTGGCGCAGGAGCTGGCCACGTGGAGAGGCGTCCAGCCCGGTTGGAAGAGAGGCATCTAGGTGGAACAAGTTAATATGTACTATAAGTATACGTTGGTTTGGAGGCCTGTACTCTACAAAGGGATCCTTAAGAGGAAATGCGGTCGGCGTTTAGTCCATACAAACGTATACCTCAGCTTCCTCCTTAGGTAATGTCACTAGAGCAAATATTTTTTACCATATGATATATATCCACCACCACTATGTCCCTATGTTTTGTTTTTGTCAATAAATTAATTATTAAAAGAACTAGAAACGTTTTTAAATTTTACAACAATCGACCGGTTTTATCACCGTTTTCAAACATCTGGCAAACAAATTTGACGAATATAAAAAATAAAAGAAAAACATACAGACATAACCAAAGTCTTTCTTAAATTATTAGAGAAAAATATATTAAAAACGGTCCAGATTTGAAGAAGGAAACAGGGAAATACGAAAGTACGATTTCGCTAATATTGCACAGGAGAAATCAGTCCGAAACGCAGGTGTCTCTTTAGCGCTCAATTGGGAACGTTTGCGGGAGGGGTGAGACGGAAATAGATCGCAAAAACCTATTCAAATGATTCATATTTTGCAGCCCGCGTTTCCTCTTAATAAAATGCCATAAATAAACAATAACAACAAATTATAATACAGCGAGACGATACAGATATAATCAGTTCTGTATAATTGATGAATGCACGTGTTCATTGTTAAATATTAAATGTCAATGATTAAATAAGTAATAATTAATGAATACTCAATGAAACTCAATCAAGACTTGGCACACGAGGTTGTCGACATGTGGGAGGTTGACTCAGCAGTTGTTGTGCCGATAGTCGTTACGGCTCTTGGGTCGAAAACCCAATAACACTTTACCTGACCTGGGGATCGAACCCAGGACCCCATGCTCAGCAGTCACACTTGCAACCACTAAGCCAACAAGGCAGAAAGACTTAAGAAACTATTAAACTTAAAAAAGATACTGTCTTTAATAAAATACTACCTATATATAGGAGAACATCAGTCAGTTAATTATAACATAAACATAACATAACATCACGCCTGTATTCCCCGAAGGGTTGGGCAGAGGTGTATAGTAACACCCTCGTTTCGCCAGCTATATTTAGGTCCCATGTAACAGGGACGAGCGCAATGCCTTCAACCGGGCACAAATCCAAACTCCGAGCTGCTACTGAGGAATTCCACACGGAAAATCCAATAACACTGCCCTACCTGGGGATCGAACCAAGACCTCACGATCAGCAGTCGCGCTTGCCACCACTAGACCAACGAGGCAGTTGTATATATCTAAATATATATTAAAAGCACATATCAACCCTCCAAAATAATAATTTCGCTTCCATTAGAGACTTTCGCTCTACCGCGCAAAACTCTTTAGTTAATCTTTCATTCACAGATCAACTCAGAACTCTATCAAACATGTCCGCCCGTAACTAGCCGGTGTGGGCGAGGACGGCTTAATACGAAATTATTTTACTGAGAGAGGTGGTTAATTACCAACCACGTCGATCATACGTTTTGCGAGGTTAAGCTGCGCTTGCCGCGGTTAGTTTGTGGATGGGTGACCATTCGTTACACACCGAGACCCCTCCGTGTCTCGGAGAGCACGTTAAACAGTCGATCCCGCGTGTCATACGAATACCTGTGGCAGTCGTTAGGGAAGTCAGAAGCCTGAAAGTGTGATAACTGGTCTAACCTTAGGATATCGTCATTGCCCAGTTCCTGGGTTGCAGTCGCTCCGTGTAAAATACTGGTACTCCGCATCTGGTTAGACTGGAAGCTGACCGCATCATAGTTGGGGAAAGTCTAGGAGGAGGAAGAACGTAGCCTGCACCATTTTGAAGCAATACATTCCAATCGTTCGACACAACAAGACCAAAGAGATCGTAGAGATTGCTGAACTAACAGTCACATGTCTCAAGATTTAACCAGATTAAAACTTAACTATCACAATCTAATAGAGCCTGCAATCACTGTGAGTAGTCCTAACTATGGTACTAAATTATATATTCTACTTAGATAATCAGGTTAACTATCACTTAGACACCCGATTCCTTTGTTGATTCTGACAACACTTAAAGAGTAAAGTGATATTTGCTCTTGTGGCGGCATCTATCACGCCACATGAGAACTACGTAGCACGACGAATGTGTAGCAGGCTACAGCGACAACAAAATGACGTCTCAAAAATTACGTCACAAATCCTGCATCGCGATATCAAGATTTGACACGCAGATAGTACACAAGGTTAGTTGGAAAGGGGGTACTAAGCCGTAAGGGTATTAAAGTACCTACCTATAATATTAATAAGGGATAACATTTGTTCTACAACTTTCCCCAAAACTTGATAGTTTAAGAGAAATAGCTTTTCAAAGATTTCGTAAAAAATATGCTAAAATCTATCTGTCATTCTGTCCATAGCTATGATCAGCTGTGTTTACTATTTAGACCATATTTGGGGTCACAGATTAGAAATTTAATTTTCTGAATTCATAACTAAATCAGGTATGATTTTTTTTTGAAAAAACCAAAATAAAAATCTTTTTTATACGCTTTACAAAAAGCGTGGAGCGCTTTGTTTAAATTAATTAAAATTACACACAACCAAAAAGCGCTCCACGCTTTTTGTATTAACCATTGGATATAAAAGAATTATTTTATAATTTTTAGTGCGTGATTAAAGCGTGTTTATAGTTTTTTAAACTACATATTTTTATTTTTCATGCAAATAAAAATTATTGAATTATGAAAGTTTAACACTTGCTTTAAAATAGTCATCAGTGATACTTTAAGTGGCCCGCGGCTTAGTACCCCCTTTCCGACTAACCTTGTATACAAGTTCCCAACATCAACGGTTGGGCAGTAGCCCGTCAGGCATAAGACTCGCCTGGTTGAAGAATCCACCCCTTTCGTTGGAGGAACACCATACCTCGTAACTCCACACTCTAATAAAGTATTATTGAAAGGAGAAATTGAAAAGTGAACTAATGAACTGCTTCGTTGTTCTAGTGGTAGCGAGCGCGACTGCTGATCGTGAGGTCCTGGGTTCGATGCCTAGGTCAGGCAAAATGTTATTGGGTTTTTTCGTTTAGAATTCTTCAGTAGCAGCCTGGAGTTTGGATTTGTGTTTCGTATCTCGCCGTATCTATCTCCATATAACACTTATGTTGGATGACGTCACGTGCTAATAGAATGCAGGCAACAGCAATTTTAAGAAGTGCTCACTATAAACGTCTACAACTTCATAATTTTTTCAGATATCGAAAAAACTTTTTACCGCTTTTATTAACTCTTTAAACGAGACATTTTTTCATAAAAAACCGGCCAAGTGCGAGACGGACTCGCGCACGAAGGGTTCCGTACCATTACCTATAAAAATCACGTTTGTTGTATGGGAGCCCCTTTAAATATTTATTTTGTTCTGTTTTTTGTTATAGCGGCAACGGAAATACATCATCTGTGAAAATTTCAACTATCTAACTATCACGGTTCATGAAATACAGCCTGGTGACAGACGGACGGACGGACAGCGGAGTCTTAGTAATAGCGTCCCGAGGTCCCGTTTTACCCTTTGGGTACGGAACCCAAAAAATCTAAATTTAGGAGACGAGCTCCTGATATCAAAAGCTTCACTTACGCTCCCTTTAATATCTCGACAGTCATGGTCGATATTGTCCTTCCAAGGCTTCGGCAGCGCCATGTCCACTTCACCAAGGTCGCAGCGCACGTTCGTCATCTCCCTGACGAGGGGACACAGCTTCCTCACATCCTCCTCTGTTTCTGAAGACATGCTTTCTGTGCCGACCCTCTCTTGGATATCTGGAAGATAGGGTTAGGAAGAATATTTACAATTTATGTTGGTTCTTACGAGATGGGCGCGTGGCTAATTACCAACCGCGCGGATCATACGATTTGCGAGGTTAAGCTGCGCATGCCGCGGTCAGTCTGTGGATGGGTGACCGTTCGTTACACATCGAGACCCCTCCGTGCCTCGGAGAGCATGTTAAACAGTCGGTCCCGGGTGTCATACGAATACTTATGACAGTCGTTACGGGATGTCATAAGAGCGAAAGTCTGACAACTTTTAGGATATCGGCACTGCCCCGTAACTGAGTTGCGGAGTTTTGATAGCAGTCGCTGTATTCAGCCGCATCCGATTACACTGGAAGCTGACCCCAACATAGTTGGGAAAAAGTTAGGTAAGGCTCACGTAATATCCCAATAAATCACAACAAATTATTATTTTTATCATTCAGAATAATCCTGGCCGCAAAATATAATTGCTGGACAAATTCTAAAAAAAAGAACATTCATCTGTCAAACGTCATTCCTTATTTCATTAATTTTATTACTATCATTTAAGAAGAAATCAAGTGGTGGAAACAAACTCCATATTTTACAGCAGCCATGGAGATTGCTCTCAATTTTATGGTAAGTACAAATTTCGACAAGGTTATCGTGATCTGCGATCATTAAAACTAATCTATTTTATTTATACTGTTGTTCTAAACCTTAGGGCCAAGCCACATATCCTGACCATTGAGATATAATGTACTGACGTACTAGAGGAGACACCACTCATTGCTAATACGTTCCGTTCAACCACAAAACAGATAGGTACAGAAGTCAATCACATGTATTTACTTCACTTTTCATACCTACGCTCGGCGCGGCGGTCGCTCTATCTATATATCTATCTCTCTCAAACGCATGGCACTCGCGCTCGCACTCACTCGCACTCTGGTCCCAAACGGTCCGAGATATCGTGTCCGTAAGCAGTGTCTATGTGTGCGTTGCTCGAGCGCACTTGTATGTAGATTGACTTCTGTACCTATCTATTTTGTGGTTTAACTACGGCAATCGTACTGCAGTTGATTCATGCACTATGTAGGAAAAAACGCGTAAATACCGTGAAATTCATGGCGATTTCGACCTTTTGGTCGCGAGAAAACTACACCCTAAATACAATTAAGCGTTACATCTAATCGTTTGGTTAGACGACTTATGATTGTTTTAGCGCTGCAGCGGACTTTAGCTTGAACTTATCAAAAATGGAACAAGACCTTTGCTTTAGATAGTTTCTCTAGTACGTTAGTACCTACATTATATTATCTCAATGCATCTGACGGAAGATACGTCGCCGATTTTCCGCCGGTACACATAATTCCATACAAACACCTCACACCGTACTCATTTGACCGAAGATGCGTTACTAAAATTCCTCGAGTAAATTACGCGACGGAAGATCGGCGACGTATCTTCCGTCAGATGTGGATTGGCCCTTAGGCTGGAATTAGTGCTCAACCAACAGCGAGCATTTTGACGTTGGTCGAGCGTAACCAACGACGTTGAAATAAATAGACGCGCAATCTTGTATAGAGAATGTGCCAAATGCATTGACTTAATAAGATTCAAACTACCGCTAGACAGCTGTGCTGTCTGTGCTTACTATCGGGTGAGACTAGGGCCAAACGCGACCAAGGCAGAATAAAAAAATAAAAACATTATCCATTACCATCTGTTGACCGCGGTTTTACTCGCATCCTAGAGAAACTACTTCATGTACTCGGATAAAAGTATCCTATGTGTTAATCCAGGACATGGTCTACCTGTGTGCCAAACTTTATCTAAATCAGTCCAGCCGTTTGTACGTAGTTAAAAAAAAACAAAGGTTCTATGGCACTGTGTTTCGGAACCACAACTCGTTGATACCACGTTCTTCTAAACAGCGCATCTAGTACGTAAATATTAATATTACCTATATCAACGACCGTAGATATCAATGAAAACATAGCTGTACGCACATAGCAATTCATCAGCGCTGCATTATAGTCGTTCGTATGTTTTCATTGATATAGCTACGCTCGACCGACGTCAACGCTCAACGTCAGTCGAGCACTAATTCGAGCCTAGAGCCGTCTTGTTGAGCAGCCGATACTGATGTAGAACTTTAGATGTGTAACAAGAAGGCTCTTACATCATAACACACCAGGCAGCCAGTATATTAAAGAGCTGCTTGCTGGGGTTGCCAACTCTGTAGATAAAAATTACGGGAGCGAGGCAAAAAAAATATGTTTTGGGTGGGTATGCGCCATTTGTCGAGCAAATTCCGTTCGCCGGGGGCACCACCATTGTGACCGGCTGCCGCCTTTACTACGAGTTGGTGCACGTTTCATATTTCGGGAGTTTTTTATTGAACACTAGAAACCTGTCAACAATTGGCAGTCGATTTCTAGAGAATCCCTTATTTCCGGGAGGGTTGGCAACTCTCCTGGGGTTGCGGTGCATGCAATAGCGAATCCCGTGACCCCGGCCTTAGGTCAGAAGGAGGAACACTGTTGGTTTTTAGCCGGTAAGAGTCCAGCAGACCCCCTCGCCTTCCCCAGGCGATCGTCAATGAGAATTTTCAAACAATAAAAACAAAAACGGGTTGGCAACTCTATTGTTTGCCGATAGCTAAAACGGTTGCATACTTTGTAATGTTTAAAATTACAATTTGCAGCAAAATTACAAAATGTGAGGCAAATGCACTGAGTTCAATCTGAACTGTCTTGCAACCACATACAGCGTGGTGTCTAAAGCCCGATAGACTGTATTCAACTAAGCCAATAAAAAGATCGGATTGGCTGCTTAGAACCTCTTCCATCATCGACACGTGTCGCAGGTCACAGGACATTTATCGCGTAATGAATAAAGGTTTAAAGGTCTAAATCAAAATATCAAACCTTCAATTAATTCTTATAAAGACTATTCAAAGCGTTCAGGCTCAAATGAATATCTAGATATAATTTACCGTCTGTCAAACATTAATAATAAGATTCCTTTTCGTTTTAACGACTAGACAGATTAACGTAATCTTTAGCGAGGATAACCTTGGATTTAGATCAAAAATGTTTGGGATAATTAATATAGAAACAGATACGAGTTTCTTTTTAAGAGGAAGGTTGAGGCCAGACGAGCGTAATTAAAGTATTTCACGGGCTCATTTTAAGGTGTGTGCCTTAAAATGAGTCCACGCATACAGGGTAGCGGCGTATGCTCACAGTGAGCCACCCCGTCCACACAGCTCGAGGCATGCGTGGCAAACCCCCGAGGCATGCGTAACAAACCCCCGAGGCATGCGTAACAAACCCCCGAGGCATGCGTGGCAAACCCCTGAGGGGTGCGTAACAAACCCCTGAGGCATGCATAGGAAACCCCCGAAGCATGCGTGGCAAACCCCCGAGGCATGCGTGGCAAACACCCGAGGCATGCGTGGTAAACGCCCGTGGCGTGCGTGGTAAACGCCCGAGGCATGCGTGGTAAACGCCCGTGGCGTGCGTGGTAAACGCCCGAGGCATGCGTGGTAAACGCCCGAGGCGTGGCAAGCGTGGCAAGCCATTCGCGGCACATGCCTCGCGATGTCTTCACGCACCTTTGCGTCGCCGTATAACACGAATCGCAATATTGTATTAAAATTAACGTAACCAAGGTTGCGCGAGTCACTATACGCGTCTTAAATTAAGCTTATCTGACCTCAGCTTAAGTGAATAATATTTGTCTTCATCATAAATATTACCAGAATATGATCAAGGCCCACTTTCCTGGAAAAGAAGTTTTTACTTTGTGATTCTATGTACAGACAGGCACTTCCCTATCACTCATGACCCTTACGGTACAGGATAGGAAGGAGACCACCTTCCAGCCATATCATACATTTTTATATTCCAGGGTCCTGGCGCCAAAGGCACTATGCGACGGATTAATGAGAATGGCAATGTCGTCGGAACCATAGTCGTCAACTGCGAAGGTATGAAAAGGGAAACTTAGTACATTTGTAGGGTTCTTTTTCTATGTTGCGGCGCTCATTGGAACTGATAGATATACAAGGTTAGTCGGAAAGGGGTACTAAGCCGAAAGGGTGTTAAAGTAACCATAATAATAGATAACTTTGGTTCTACAACTTTCCCTAAAAGTCATTGATCTAGTTGATCAAGCTTGAATGCAGTATGCAGCACCGCTCTCCCGCTCGCAAATAATATACGCAAATGCAGAAGGTGCGATTAATAAAATGCAACAAACAAACAAATCAAGGATGCGATTAATAAAACGCTTGAAGGCGACGAGTCAACATCTGCTGAGGATGCCCCATGGAGGGGCGAAACACGTGTCCTATCGGTTTGGGTTGTTTGTTTGTTGCATTTTATAAATCGCATTTTATAATCCTTCTGCATTTGCATATATTTGCGGGCGGGAGGGCGGTGCTGCATACTGCATTCAGGCTTGATCAACTGTTTGGCGGAATTAACACTAAATATTGTTATTGTATTTTTGTATACAATATGGTTGCCATCCGTCCGGATTTCCTCGGATTTGTCCTAGTTTAGAGGGCATCCGGGGAGCGTCCGGGCGGGGCTTCATTTGTAGTCTGGATTTAAAAAAATTAAGTCTTGGGCCGCCCGCAACACATTTGTGTGTCGTGTTTTTTATTACACTATGTTTAAAAAAACCTGTTGACATGTCCGGGTTCTGGGCTCTAAAATCCGGGGTTTTCACGCGTCTTGTCCTGGTTGCCAAATTTTGGAGATGGCAAACCTAGTATACAAGTTATTTATCAAACGTTGGCTACAGGTTTTCCCGAGACCACAACCCTGGACAGCTTGACGGCTGCCACGTACTCGACCCACATGAGGAACCTCTCACTCGCTGCCGCTAATGCTCTTAAGGAAATTGTAAGCAGAAGTAGTTAAATGATGCGCGACATACAAGATGGTCAGCAAAAAAAAATCTGCTATTAAATAGTCTGAGTACCTCGACTAGGTTAGGTTAGGTTAGAAGTGTCCGGGCGCCGTAGGGCAGCGGGTTACGGGACCCGTCGCCCGACCAGTAACAGGCCCGAGAGGATGCCGCGCCGTGTTCCGCGCGCGCCTCTCAGAAGGAAGTGTGGCAGGGGAAAATTGCCCCACCAATGGAGAGGTCCACCAACAGCTGCTGGACTGAGACCTGTCGGGGTTGCGGTGCATGCAATAGCGAATCCCGCGATTCCGGCCTTAGATTAGAAGGCGGTACACCGTTGGTTTTTAGCCGGTAAGAGTCCGGCAGACCCCCTCGCGTTCCCCGGGCGAGGGATATCCATGAGAATTTTCCAACAATAAAAAAAAGTGTAGTCATTTATTTTTAAAAACTCAGAAAAGCTTATTGACTACCTCGTTGGTCTAGTGGTGGTAAGCGCGACTGCTGATCGTGGGGTCCTGGGTTCGATCCCCAGGTCGGGCAAAGTGTTATTGGATTTTTCCGTATGGAATTCCTCAATAGCAGCTCGGAGTTTGGATTTGTGCACGGTTGATGGTAATAGGCTCGCCCCCTATTACATGGGACTTAAACATAACGGCGAAATGAGGGTGTTACTATACGACTCTGCCCAACCCTTCGGGGGAACACAAGCGTGATGTTACTTTGTTTTAAAGCACACAACAGTGCAGTTGCAGTGTCGGAGCGGTGCTGTTATAAAGAGTGGTGATCTTTATCCTGGTCCCTTAATACTTGGCAATAGGCGATAAAAATACAATCGTCGCAATTTCAGGATGTAACAGACGAGCTGGTGGTGTTGAGGCTGGTCTCCAAGAAGACCGAAGCGGTGGTAGCACCAGATGAAGAGTTTCACCTTATCGTAGTCATGAGAAGATGAGTTCCCCTACCCAGGCTGTTCCAGTATTACAGCACCCGGTAGTAAATATTGCACATCGAACTTTAGAAAGAGATATCGGCTAGCTTCGACTTTGTAGAGCGTCATCTCTGTCGCACGCAGCGACAAAGCGTCACATAGGTATGAGAGACGGCGCTCTACGATGCCGAAGCTAGCCGATATCTCTTTCTAAAGGTCGATGTGTAATATTCATTGCCGGGTAAGTACTGTAGAATTATTTTCGACGGTAGTTTGAAGAATTTTTGTATGCGTCTTATTACTTAGTTTCAGTTATCGAAATCGATTTCGCCAAAACCTAAGTATTTCATTTCTTTTTACATCGGTTAATTATTTTGTTATTATTGTTAGAATTTATCTGTGGCTGCCTAATGTATGTTATTAGTTTAATCAATATATTTGATCATTGTATGATTTTATTCATTATTATCTCCTTTATTCCTTCTGCCTAGCCCTTCCCAACTACATATGTTGGAGTCAGCTTCCAGTCTAACAAGATGCAACTGAATACCAGTATTTTACACGGAGTGACTGCCATCAGACCTCCATAACCCAGTTACTGGGCAAAGCCGATATGTAAGGTTAGACCGGTTCCCGTAACGACTGTTAGGTATTCGTATGAACCAACGGTTTAACGTGCTCCAGAGGCACAGAGGGGTATCGGTGTGTGACGAACGGTCACCCACAGACTGACTGTGGCAAGCGCAGCTTAACCTCAAATCGTATGATCCGCGCGGTAGATAATTAGGCACGAGCCCCAAAGTGGCTAGATATAACCTGAATAAATAAAATTACCTTCAGGAAAGTCCAACAGCATAGCCACTTGTCTCGCGTTTCCTGCCCACGCAGCCAAGTGGAGAGGGGTTCTGCCAAGCTTGTCGATCCTCAGCTTTTCCGCTCCAAACTTGATGAGCAGCGACAAGGCATCTCCTCCAATGAGTGCTGCTGCATGGCACGCGGAGACGTGGCCTAGGCGACATGTTGCGTTGGGGCTAGCTCCGGCGTTTAGTAACCTGGGGCACAGATTAATTATTACAGGGTGTAAAAGAAATCAAACCTCGTGATGTACTGCTGACTTAGATTAACCCTGCACGGGATACTCTTGAATTTAATATAAAAATAATTACAAGAAGTAAACATGTGTTCTTAACGAGACACATTTTAGCGTCTCGAGCGAATTGCGCAGCTATCGCTCGCCGCGCTGTCATTTAACTCGGGGCGCTAAAATGCCTCGCGTTAAGACCACATGTTTACTTTTCGTAATTTTTTTCTTATTGAATCCAAAAGTTTTCCATGCATGGTTAATCTATGTCAGCAGTACATCACGAGGTTTGAAGGAATTACATGATTTTGTTTACACCCTGTTATAAGAAAGATGTTCAAAAATCACGGCTACGCCGTAAAATTCCACTACATGTCCACATGAGAGCCCTGCTTAACCGTTTCAATAAACGATTTGAAGAAATTACCCAAAAGATATTCGTGCCTTGGTGCACTTTTGTATATTGTTATACTAGCGACCCGCCCCGGCATCGCACGGTTGCAATGTAGATACTAATGTGGGGCATATAAACCTTCCTCTTGAATCACTCTATCTATCGCTGAAAACTGCATTAAAATCCGTTGCGTAGTTTAAAAGATCTAAGCGTACAGACAGCGGGAGCGACTTTGTTTTATACTATTAAAGATAAAGAAGATATGAAGCTGAGTAAAGTATTAAATTGAAGGTTGAAATTATTATAAGTAATGTTGTGTTGTCATGGGAATTGAATTTGTGTACGAAGTTTCAGAATCGATTAAGCAGAAGTAGTTGAAAAATCTGTCGCAAGATTTGAATCAAACAAATATACGAAGTGAAGGTAATTACATAACATAACATCATGCCTATATTTCCCGAAGGGTTGGGCAGAGGTGTATAGTAACACTCTCATTTCGCCGCTATGTTTAAGTTCCATGTAATAAGGTGCGAGTCTATTGCCATCAACCGGGCACAAATCCAAACTCTGAACCGAAGAAAACTGAAGAAACTGAAGAATTCCACACGAAAAAACCCAATAATACTTTGCACGACCTGGGAATCAAACCTTGGCCCTCGCGATCAGCATTCACGCTTGCCACCACTAGACCAACTGGGCAGTTGGTCTAGTAGTGAAGGTATTTAAAACCGTTTAAAAATAGCGTTGTACACTGGCCTGCAAAAATAAGTATCACACTTTTAAAATTGCAATAACTAAAAGTGTAGTACTTAGTTTTGCAGGCCAGTGTAGTTTAAACTATCGCTTAATTCTGCTAATCTCATTTTCACACCGTTAATTCAACCCTCATCAAGCTGTCTTCCTCCCAGTGCTCTCGCCAGCAACGCCCTAAGCCGAGGTCCGAGTCCCATTAGGGTTCGCCCTTAGTGCTGTTGTTGCTAGCAGTTACGTTGTCACGATGTTAGTAGTAGTAATAGTAGTTAGCTTAGGTTAAGTATTGTCACGTCCCCATTGGTTGGAGACCCACCCCTCCGGTCTCGCCAATAACTACCTGGTTACGTAGAAACGGTACGCAAGACCACCTACAAGAAGTCGAATAGGGAAAAACATAAAAAAACATTAGAACAAAAATAAAACCGACTTAAAAACGAAATAAAGAATAACCACGCTGAACCAAATTGAAGGCACCGACTTCTGAAACTGTTAATTTTATAAATGGTAATTATTTTATTCTCTTTTTCGTTTTATTGAAGTCGGTTTTATTTTTGTTCAAATATTTTTAATTTTTTTCATTTTAGTGGCCTTAATTAAAACATGGTTGGATCTACTAAAGACGCTGCTTGTAACATCATCACATTATGCGTACTGTTCGTCATTGAGGAGTTCCATTGTCTATCTCCAAAGTTCTTCATCAGATCTTCACCAAATTTAAATGGAACCACTTCGAAAGAATACTTTTTCATACATATTTTTTTTCCAAATCAGTTTATAAATGATGGTGTAGTGAGGTATCAAACATTTTAAATAAATACAGCCGAATTGATAAAATCCAACTTTTTTTGGAAGTCGGTTACAAATTGCTAATCTCATTCAACAATCTATTAAACAATAACACAATATTGTAGTTTAGTTTGACCAACATTGAGTCTGTCGGTACCTCAAGAGTACGTAACAACGTAGTGACCTAACGTGTGCTAATTGATGTTATTACTATTAGTCAATTACAAGCCAGAAGCCATGTTTGAATGTAATTACTGTGAGTTTAGGCTAGCGACAAGGTTACTGGCATCTCGGGACACTTTAGGCTTATGCTACATATACGTGACACACATAACATAATTAAGGGGCTCGTGGCTAATCTCATTCATCACCAACCGCGCGGATCACACGATTTGCGAGGTTAAGCTGCTCTTGCTGCGGTCAGTCCATGGATGGGTAACCGTTCGTCACACATCGAAACCCCTCCGTGCGTCGGAGAGCACGTTAAACAGTCGATCCCGGGTGTCATACGAATACGTATGGAAGTCGTTACGGGAAGTCAGAAGTCCAAAAGTCTGACAACTGGTGTAACCTTAGGATATTAGCATTACCCGGGAACTGGGTTGCGGAGGTCCGATGGCTGTCGCTCCGTGTTAAATACTGGTATTCAGTCGCAACTGGTTAGACAGGAAGCTGACCGACGCTTATATTAATTCTGTACCGAAGCTTATTTTAATTCTGTACACAGAAATACTTACACAATTGCACAGGTAAGCAACCATGACAACAATATGTGGGTTTCTATTATTTTATCAATACGTTAATTAATAAATGTGTCAAATCTCATTATTCGTGACTAAAATAACAAATCACAATTCTAGTGTGTATGCTAAATACTTACAATTGGTTAGCATACCTACGAAAATTATACAAATTTTCCATTATTTTATCATCAACTAGCTGTGTCCTCACGGCTCCGCCCGCGTAAGAAGTTTTATTCCAGTAATAAATATAGCCTATGTTACTCAGTGATAATGTAGCTTTCTAACGGCAAAAGAATGTTTGAAATCGGTCCAGTAGTTTTTAAGTTTATTCGTTACATACAAAAATACAAATCTTTCCTCTTTATAATATTAAGTATAGATAGAGTATAGGTTGTTTAAAAATACCGCCTCACTGGTATAGTGGTGGCAAGCGCGACTGCTGATCGTGAGGTTTTGGGTTCGATTCCCAGGTCGGGCAGTGTTATTGGGTTTTTCCGTGTCAAATTCCTCAGTAGCAGCTCGGAATTTAGATTTGTGCCCGGTTGATGGCAATAGGCTCGCCCCCTATTACATGGGACTCAAACATAACGGCGAAATGAGGGTGTTACTATACACCTCTGCCCAACCCTTCGGGGAATACAGGTGTGATGTTCTGTTGTTTAGAGAATACTTACTTTTCCACCTCTTCCAGGTCATGATTTTCAATAGCCTCCAGCAATTCCGTATTCAGTCTCTGCAGACGCCGGTCCCCCCTCCTCCAGGGTTTCGACATGTTGGCTCCAGACTCCAGGTAAGGGGTGCTGTTCACCGTGGAGCCTACTGATGAAGGAGTCGTGTCCGGCATCATCAGCTTGGGTAGCGGTGGACGTGGTGAGCCACCCCTGAAAATAAAATAGACAATTAGTTGCGTTTTTGAGGTTATTATTTTGTTATAAACAGTTTTTTTAACTCAAGCACTGATAGCTAATTACCAACCGCACCGATCATACGATTTGCGAGGTTAAGCTGCGCTTGCCGCAGTCAGTCCGTGGATGGGTGACCGTTCGTTACACATCGACACCTCTCCGTGCCTCGGAGAGCACGTTAAACTGGCAGTCCCGGGTGTCATAAGAATACCCATAATAGTCGTTACGGGTGGGTAGTCAGAAGCCCAAAAGTCTGACAACCGGTGTAACTTTAGGGTATCGGCATTGCCCAGTTACTGGGTTACGGAGGTATGTAGACGTATGGTATCAATTAAGTCCTTTCAACTTAGCAAGTTAGATATGAGCCTTTATTCTTAGTTACGATAGGAAATGTTTTTCACTTGCGCCCTTTTTGCTGAGCGTACCTATATCAGGAAATAACTCACGTAGAGAAATAATAAAAAATATGGGTAGATGCGCCTTTTTACGCTGATTCCAAATATGTATATAACTCAATATTGTAATAAATGTCAGTTGCGCCCTTTTTTCTTATGACGGCAGTGCTGGCAGTCACTCCGTGTAAAATACTGGTATTCCGCAGCATCTGGTTAAACTGGAAGCTGACCTCAACATAATTGGGAAAAGGCGACTGCGCTCCAACTGGATAGCTGTATCTAGTTGGAGCGCAGTAGCCGTTTCCCAATTATGTTGGGGTCAGCTAGTTGCCTTGTAGTTAGTCGCCTTATTTTACTTGTACGCGGGCTACCGCGTACAAGTAAAATAAGGTAACTAATACTACACCGAAGTCGGCGTACTCGAGTCAGTCCTGCAACCAAAGAGCGTTGCAACCAATGTGTGACGCTGACATGCTTCGTGTTCTAATGAACTACACATAATCCAAAGTAAAGTGCCGGTTTGCGTAGTGAAACTGTGTAAAAACAATACTACAAGTGTGGCGGCATCTATCACGCCACATGCAAACTACGAAGCATGACGATTGTGTAGCAGACTACAACGACAACAATGACAGCTGTCAGATGAAATGTCACAAATCCTGCATCCGGTATCAAGATCTGACACGGAAATAGTATATATACAACTACCCAACATTAACCGTTGGGCAGTAGCCCGCCAGGCACAAGACCACCTGGTTGGAGGATCCTCCCTTTTCGTAAAAGGAACACCATACCTACCTCGTTCCCCTACAGACCTATTGTTCTTAGGCAGAGCGGTATTTAGTTGGAGCGCAGCAGAGACTAATCATTAATCTAAAACACATGCAATCTTCTTCTTCTTCTTCTTATCGTGTGGTTAGTGACTAACCTGGTGTCAGAGTTTATGCTACCCATGGGCCTCTGACTTGGTTTCACAAGCCGTCGAGAAATATCTCTCAAGCATGGTTTCCTCACGATTTCCATCATAGTTTTTAAACAAGTGATAATTATACAATGCGCACATGAATCCAACAACCATAAGATAAGAAGTATATAGATGTTACATACTGGTTTCCATTTGAGAGTCCCAGGTGCCTCGGCCGTTGCAACCTAATCCTGGCATCACTCCTCTCGCCAATATTAAGAAGAGGAAGGGATTCCTCATCAGGCTGCAGACCTCGTTCTATATCTGTAATGAAGGTCAAAAACTTTTAAGTTAAACGGTTTTATCTCGCAGTACCCCTGCAGCATCAGGATTTCAGGACTGAAGGTTGAAATTATAATATTTATTGTCATGCGAATTGAATTTGTGTGCGAAGTTTCAGAAGAATCGGTTTAGCAGAAGTAGTTGAAAAATCTGTCGCAAGATTTGAATCAAACAAACAAATTCAGGGTGTAAATAAAATCATGTAATTCCTTGAAACCACGTGATGTACTGCTGACATAGGTTTTAAATTTTAAACATGTATTCTTAAAGTGAGAAATTTTAGCGCTCCGAGTTATATGACCGCGCGGCGAGCGGCAGCCGCGCAATTCGCTCGGGGTGCTAAAAAGCCTCACGTTAAGAATACATGTTTACTTCTTGTAATTTTTATTTTATTGAATCCAATAGTATCCCGTTCAAGATTAATCTATGTCAGCAGTACTTCACGAGGTTTAAAGGGATACATGATTTCGTTTACACCCTGTATTTATGAAGTGAAGCTAATTAAAACCATTTTATCACCACCATCAGCACTTACAGCTCGCATTTAACTGAAGCTATGTTTATGCTTGATGGAAGAATCTCTAAGGGTCCAACTGGCTAGCTACCACCCTCTGCATACCCTCCTTGCACCCTCTCGTTTTTACAAATATCCGAATACAGTAATGACAATGTTTTTTTTATTAATAACTAGCTTGTGCCCGCAGCTTCGCTTGCGTGATTTTTTTTACCCCCTTAGGGGTTGAATTTCGAGAAATCCCTTCTTAGTGGATGTTTACGTCACAAAATGAACCTACTGTCAAAATTTCAAGTTTCTAACCCCAGCTGTTTAGGCTTTGCGTTGATAGATCAGTCAGTCAGTCAGCTTCTCCTTTTATATATATAGATTATCAAGAAAATTTTACAAAAAACAGCATCGGTGAAAAAAACAATGAAATATATAATACTAGCGACCCGCCCCGTCTTCGCACGGGTGCAATGTAGATACTAATGTGGGGCATATAAACCTACCTCTTGAATCACTCTATCTATTAAAAAAAACCGCATCAAAATCCGTTGCGTAGTTTTAAAGGTCTAAGCATACAAACAGACAGCGTGAGCGACTTTGTTTTATACTATGTAAAGATATGCCTAAGTTAAAAGCGATTTAAAATTGTTAACTAGACATAGACCGCACTATTGAACAATGACGTCATACTTCAAAACTGCATAGTAATTTGACATTTCTCATTACAATGTCCGTTTCGTGCGACAAGGAAAGGAAATGCGCCATTCAAAAAGTTAAAAAACGTGTATCTCCTCCATTTTTAGATTGATTTTATTTATTTTTACAACGATCGTTTTTTTTCTATCCCTTTTTTGATATTATATTAAATTCTTCATTAGCGTTGTACTAGTAGTAAACAGTGATAGCGTAGCGGTTGAACGCTTGCCTTCCATACCGGAGGGTTTGAGTTCGATCCCGGCCCGTACCTCTGACATTTCAAATTAATGTGCGGATCAGAATTTGATTATCAACATCGTGAGGAAACCTGCACTCCTGAGAGGGCTTCATAAAGTTCTCGATGGTGTGTGTAGTCTGCCAACCAGCACCAGGCCAACGTGGTGAACTAATACCTAAACCCTTCTCATTCTGAGAAGAGGCCCTCGCCCAGTAGTGAGACAGTAACATAACATCACGCCTGTATTCCCCGAAGGGTTGGGTAGAAGTGTATAGTATCACCCTAATAATAGGTCCAAATCCAAACTCCAGGCTACTACTGAGGAATTCCACACAGAAAAACCCAATAACACTTAGCCCGACCTGGAGATCGAACCCAAGACCTCACGATCAGCAGTTGCGCTTGCCACCACTAGACCAACGAGGCAGTGGGACAGTAATAATTAAGTTGTTATGTAGTACACTACTGAATTATATCCCGAACATCAAAAATTATACATCCATAAAACCACTCATCATCATCTTCCTGCCCTGGTCCCAAGTTACTTGGGGTCGGAGCAATATGTTTTTCTCTTCCACTCTTCCCTGTCAGCCGTCTCAATATCATTTACTCCCTTATCTATATACTTATAAAAGGAGAAGCTGACTGACTGACTGATCTATCAACGCACAGCCTAAACGGCTGGGGTTAGAAGCTTGAAATTTTGACAGTAGGTTCATTTTGTGACGTAAACATCCACTAAGAAGGGATTTCTCGAAATTCAACCCCTAAGGGGGTAAAAAAAATCACGCAAGCGAAGCTGCGGGCAAAAGCTAGTCTTTCATATCCTCCCTCACACAATACATCCATCTTTTCTTAGGTCTCTGTCTCCCCCTCCATCCATCAACATTCATATTCATCACTCTCTTAGTCACATGTGTTTCATCCCTCCTCATCACATGTCCATACCAAGACAAACGCTTTCCTTTCAACTTTTCTGTCACTTTTCAAACTCCCTCTAATATACATCCATACACTCACTAGACGGATAAAAATACTCCCGAAAAACACATATCATTAATTTCACCAAAATTCTATCTCATGGGTATATCCAAATGTCGAGTACTACATAAATTACGGCCCTCCTGTAAGTCTGCCTATCCTCTTTATGAGTTATAGCGCTGTACTTGCCTTCAGAGAATAATGATGCTACTCTTTTGCAGCTCTTACAGTCCATTTTCCAGTCCATTAAATCGGGCATTATGTATCACGGGTTGTGGTATCATGGGAATTAACCGGATAATGTTTACATTGTGTAGGTAATGATAATCTAGAAAATTGAGTTATATTTTGCTTCCTTTGGTTATAAATCGGATAATATACCTAGTCAATCGTTCTGCCTAGCCTTTTCCCAACTATGTTAGAGTCACCTTCCAGTCTAACCAAATGTGGCTGAACACCAGTATTTTACATTGAGCGACTGCTATCAGACCTCCGTAATTCAGTTACTGGGCAGTTCCAATATCTTAAGGTTAGACCGGTTGTCAGGCTTTCGGACTTCTAACTTCCCGTAACGACTGTCATAGGTATTCGAATGACATCCGGGACCGACTGTTTAACGTGCTCTCCGAGGCATGGAATACCTAGTACCTCATTGATGATAGCTAAATGGTTATAATCAAATACTCTAGTTACATCATCGATGTCGATAGCCTCACAATTAGGTACCTATAACATAACATAACATCACGCCTTATATTGGTGTGTATAGGTGTTTTTAGTACACCCTTGTTTCGCCAGTTATGTTTAAAGTCCTAGTTATAGGAAGCGAGCCTATTGCCATTAACCGGGCACAAATCCAGACTCCGGGTTACTACTGAGAAATTCCTAATGGAAAAACCCAATAACACTTTGTCTGACCTGGGAAGTGAACCCAGGACCCCATGCTCAGCAGTCGCACAGTTACTTCTAGACCAACAAGGCAGTCATTTCAACACAACAATACCTATAACAGTCATTACAAATTGTTGGAACCCGAAAGTCTAACAACGACTGAGTCTTAGGATATCAGAGGTCAGATGGCAGTTGCTCCTTCTAAAATACTGTCGTGAAAGAACGACCTAAGTCAAACTTAAAATATTTGAGAAAATCCTGAACTTTAACAATATTTGACGAGAGTACTAATTCACCTTTACAATCCTCACAGATTTTTGTGACTCTCTTGTTATGAAATCATAATCTTTAATTGTACAATTAATACCGTTCCATTCGCACCGTACCTCGGAGAGCACGTTAAACAATCGGTCCTGGGTGTCATACGAATACCTATGACAATCGATACGGGTAGTCAGAAGCCCGAAAGTCTGACAACCGGTCTAACCTTTGGATATCGGCATTGCACAGTTACTGAGTTACGGAGGTCTGATGGCAGTCGCTCCGTATAAAATACTGGTATTTAGCCGCATCTGGTTAGACTGGAAGCTGACCCCAACATATACTGGCCTGCAAAAATAAGTATCACACTTCTAAAATTGCAATAACTTTTTAGGTACACAAGATATATTTTCGAAACAAAAAGGACTCAAAAAAGAGTTTAACTTTGTTACTATAGTTTCAAAGAAAGCTGATAAAAATTGCTATAAAATGTTTTTTATTTTAAATCTCTAACTTCTATAGTTTAGAAAAAATTTAAATTTTAAAAGTGTGATACTTATTTTTGCAGGCCAGTGTAGTTGGGAAAAGGCTACGAGGAAGACTTGATATTACCGTTACTTTGTCATAGATAAGTAAATAAATACTATACTATCAGTTACATCTTTAGCTAAACTAGGTCGATTTTCAAGTATATGAATGAATCATCAGAAAGTCGGTCTCGTATTTATCTAGTGAGATAAGATAGTGAGACGAACCCCTTCGTAAAATACACATAAATATTTCCAATAATAGCAAATCATAATTTAATAAAAACTTGTAAATATAAAACAAAACACAGTCGTAATCAAGCGATTGTTAAAAGAATTTCTGATAACAACGCGATTAAACAATCAGATATTGGTGTTGTGTCGTTATTTCACTAACTACCTAATAATACTCTTCGTTTAATCATGCAAAAAAGAAACACAAACAATTTTTCACATGTCCGAAATCAACTATCAATAGTGACACTGTTCATCTGAATCACAAGATTCCATTCACATAGACACAACTTGTTCACTTTGAAAAAGTCAAAATTATTTTTTTGTTTTTTAAGAATTTTTTAAATACATTTATTAATATAATATTTTTAGAAGATCAATTTAGGCCAGTTCTCATGTTCGTATGTCGCGTGACTGCCGCTAAAGTAAACATCCACAGTCATGCTAAGATCGCTAAGAGTGTCGGTAAACTATTCGAAGGTCACAGAATGACGAATCATGTTGATGGTACAAGAATGTACTGTTTTAAGAATCAGTGTGATTATAACCTAGCGATGTAAAAAGATTACAGAATCCGTCGTCTGTAATTAAAGGGAGACCAGCTAATAACGTCACAATTGGAGAAACCTTTTTTTTCTATTCGTCTTCTTGTAGATGGTCTTGCGGACCGTTTCTACGTAACCGGGCAGTTATTGTCGAGACCGGGTCTCCAACCAATGGGGACGAGAGTAAAATACTTAACCTGAGCTAACTACTACTAATAACATCATGACTACTAGCAACAACAACACTAAGGGCGACCCTTAATGGGACTCAGACCTCGGCTTAGGGCGTTGCTGGCGGGAGGACTGGGAGGGAGACAGCTTGATGAGGGCTGAATTATCGGTGTGACTACAATAATTGGTGAAACATGTTTCATATTTGTAATAATAATCATAGTCAGTCTGTGAATGGGTGACCGTTCGTTACACATCGAGACCCGTGCCTTAGGGAGCACGTTAAACAGTCGGTCCCGTGTGTCACATAAATACCTATGACAGTCGTTACGGGTAGTCAGAAGCCCGAAAGTTTGACAACTGGTCTAACTTTAGGATATCGGCATTGCCCAGTTACCGGGTTCCGGAGGTCTGATGGCAGTCGCTTCGTGTAAAATATTGGTATTCAGTCGCATCTGGTTAGACTGGAAGTTGACGCCAACATAGTTGGGAAAAGGCTAGGCAGAACAATTTGTAATCATAATTGCAAGTGGACTGCACTGCACATCCAGTCAGCAGTTATCACGCAATTGTACTGACTGCATCTTGACTGTCTTCAAATTACATTTGGTAGTAGCAGTCGCGGTCCGAATGTAGTAACGCCCGTCTGTCTGGGCCCTTACAAATCTATTTCTGATATCTTCTTTTCGTGTGGTTAGTGACTAACCTGGTGTCAGAGTTTATGCTACCCATGGGCCTCTGACTTGGCTTCACATGCCGTCGAGAAATATCTCTCAGGCATGCCGGTTTCCTCACGATGTTTTCGTTCACCGTTTTTAGGCAAGTGATAATAATACAATACGCACATGAATCCGAAAAGTCAGAGGTGCGTGCCTTAGGTTCGAACTCGAGACCTACGACTTGGCAGTCTGACGATCACACCGCTAGGCTATCATTGCTGCTCAATTTCTGATATGAACGACAATGATTCATCAAATATGACGTTATTAGTTCCCCTTGTGGCCTTAAAAACAGATGTTTGCCTAATTTAGGCATCTTTTTTCAAAAACGGAAATAAACCTTCCAACAAAGTCCAAAAACAATAAAAAAATCAACGCCTCTCCTGCTATATCATGGATGTCGTAAAAATACTGATTCTGTTAATATGTGTATTTAAAAATAAATATTCTGATCTTAAATTGATAACTGCCTCGTTGTTCTAGTGGTGGCAAGCGCGACTGTTGATCGTCGGGTCCTAGGTTCGATCCCCAGATCGGGAAAAGTGTTGTTGGGTTTTTCAATGTGGAATCCCTCAGTAACAGGCTCGCCCTCTATTACATCGGACTTAAACATAACATCGAAATGAGGGTGTCGCTATACACCTCTGCCCAACCCTTTGGGCGATACAGGCGTGATGTTATGTTATTACTAATTGTTGTCCGCGTTGGAGACCAATTATTAATCCAAGATTCTGATTCTTTTTTATTTATTTTAAATTTATTTATTTTCTTTTCTGTTTCAATTTATTTATAGCAGCTAATCATCAAGTTAAAAAATTAGTCACACAGTACACAGCGATAAAACCGGATTTCTATAAAATTTCTTAGAAAATGTACCTAGTCATTGTTTTTTAAAAACGTTTTTAATCATTGATGTGATCTATCAGTATAGAATTTGTAGATAATGTTGACAAGTACATAGTAAATTCCCACACACTATCTCGTTATTCCGGTGTTCAAGGTTCAATACCCATTCTTATGAGAAAGCATAATAATAATTATGCTTTCAATTTGTGCTCAAGAACTCCACAACCTCATCCCACCGGACCCATTCTACCATCGGATATCTAGACGCACTGCAAATTACCATCCTTACTTAATTGCCATTCCACCAATTCGCACTAAGCGCTTCCAAACATCCTTCATAATGCGCACTGCAAAAGAGTGGAACTCACTACCTGCGTCTGTGTTCCCGAACGCAATCAACCTGAATCTCTTCAAAGTTAGAGTTAACAGGCTTCTTCTGGGTAAGCTCACTCCATCGTAGACTTAGTCTCTGTCTCCTCTGACCTAGACTAGAGTCAAAAGCAAACACATTCCGAATAAAAAAAAAAAAATACTAGGCCAGCCTGGTAGACTAAAGCCTCAACCCCTCTCATTCCAAGAAGAGGCCCGTGCCCAGCAGTGGGACATTAATGGCCTGATTACGCTTATGCTCGTTCTGCCTAGCTTTTTCCAATGTTGAGGTCAACTTCCAGTCTAACGAGACCCCTCCGTGCCTCGGAGAGCACGTTAAACAGTAGGTCCCGGGTGTCATAGAATACTATGACAGTCGTTACGGGTACTCAGAAGCCCAAAAGTCTGACAACCGGTCTAAGCTTAGGATATCGGCATTGCCCAGTTACTGAGTTGCGGAGGTCTGATGGCAGTCGCTTCGTGTAAAATACTGGTATTCAGCCGCATCTGGTTAGACTGGAAGGTGACCCCAACATAGTTGAGAAATAGTCTAGACAGAACAGAACTTTGATAGATCGGATTCAATTTCATTCTAAATTAATTACTCAACTTAGTCATAAAGTTAGAAAGTGTACATCCACCTTATATTACAGACCGCAGGGTCGGGCCCTTCCTAAACTAATAGCGAAGTTTAAGATCAAATAGTTTATTTACTTGGAAGCTTAACAAGGATCAATGAATTTTAGGCCGGCTTATGCAGAGTACTTGACTTGTAATCCAATGTGAAGACATACAACACAGAGATAACCGTTACGCCTCGTAAAGGCTGCTGTAAAAGCCGAAAAAATAACGTCTCGTATAAACGCTCACGGTGCTATATTAGATCACGATGTGTCAGAACCAAAGTCCCTAGCAAAACTGAATGAGTGAGTCGAGGAACTTCACTCCACCTAGAAGAACATACACCCATATTCTAAGACGTTCCTCCAAAACTTACTCGACTCGACTCCACCTCGACTCAGCCTTTCTCATTACCATCGGTAGTTATAGTTGACATAAACGTCCTCGACTCGAGATTTTTCCTCAGTTGAGGTAAGGAATCATCTGTCAAACTCAAGGTACCTCGAAACCTACCTTAAGGAAGCAAGTTCGTATGTAACAAAAATGAATTTTGAAGACTTTATCGAGTATGCTTACGATACTCCTTACAACTATTTATCCTTATATATCCTTACACTCTACCTCAACTCATTTGAGGACCCCTCAGGCGAGGCACCTCAAAGTTCACTCAAAATTGCGACTAAGAATACAATTTTGAAGGTGTTTTCGAGGCCGTCCTGAGTCGAGTATGAGTCGAGTAAGTTTTGGAGGAACGTCTTAGAGTATGGATGATAGTCTGCTTAGTTGTCGGCAATAAGATTGACATGCATATCATTTTGGGACCCAGTGCATAATATCAGCAAGCACATTGGGTCACCCGCGTGACGGCGCAACGAATATTCCCAAGGAGGGTTGATGTCAGGCAGGCGGCCGGCTATAAAACAATAAGCCAAAACCTATAACAACATGGATTTACGAAATACATGTTGTGCCGACCCCACCTGGTGTGGGATAAGGGCAGGGAGATGATAATGATCTCGTATAGGCAACATGTGCCAAATGCATTGACGCAATAAGGTTCAAACTACCGTAAGTCAGCTGTCAAGTTCTATGGCACTGTGGTTCCGGAACCTCAACTCGTTGATACCATGTTAACAGCAGCTAAGTGCGTACTTGACGGCTAGATACACGACGCCAGTCCTTCAGCATCAGCGTCGTGCAGGCACATCTTGGGTTACAAGCTATGAGAAGTCCTGTATGGGACGTCGTCATGAGAGACGTACACACAATATTAGCTTCCCCCAGGCAATATTGTGCTTCAAGGTGGGGTGGATTTAGAGTAGCTCCACCTCGTGGTACTACTTCACTGCGTAGAATCGGACTTCCATGTTGTTCTTCTAAACAGCGCATCTAGCACGTAATTATTTGTATTTATATCAATGAAGAAAATTGAAATAAAATCGTTTAATAAACCTTTTTTAAAGTACCTCCCATACATGTTAAATGGAGATGGTTGTTTTATTCGTGTACACCATGTAGGGTAGAATATCATTGAATAGGTCTTAAGGATGATTTCCACCAAACGGCTCGCATCGCATCGGATCGGAACGGATTTTACAATCTTTAAACGATATTAAATCGTGTACACAGTATTTAAAGTCTACATTACCAAGCCGCACACAGCAACTTGACCACGAGCGTCTTCCGCGATTCGCGATCGTAGCCGAAAGTATGCTGCGACGCGCTTACGGCTTCGTTCGCCTGACGTCGTATCCGATCGGGTCCTTTCGGCTACGGTAGGAATGAAACTATTTGGCTAGGCGCAGAAACGGATACGTTCGCAAGTGATGGTACGGAGCCGATCGTATGCGTCGACATGATCACACAGGATCGACTGTCGCCGCATCCGTTCGTATCCTTTCCGATCCAATGCGATGCGAGCCGTTTGGAGGAAATCACCCCTTACAAAAATATTGGGCGATGTCATAAACACTTTTATTCGATACAGCAGGGACCCGTTTACGAAATACTATGCTTGAAAGTAGTAAGTTTTGTTATATTCCTAACCCTTTATTTAAGGTAATTTGTGCAAAGACTTGTTCCATAGTTCATGGGTGTCTAGTTGTTGGGTGGTCTTCGCATTCATTCATCTTTAGTTTAAGTTTAAGTTATTAACAATAGTATTTTAAGTGCAAAACTGTTATTAACAATTTATGGATCTTATAATTGTCCGAAATATAATTATTTAATTTATTTATTACTAGCGAACCGCCCCGGCTTCGCACGGGTGCAATGTAGATACTAATGTGGGGCGTATAAACCTTCCTCTTGAATCACTCTATCTATTGCTGAAAACTGCATTAAAATCCGTTGCGTAGTTTAAAAAATCTAAGCGTACAGACAGCGGGAGCGACTTTGTTTTATACTATGTATAGATTTATTTTTGTCGTCGGAAAGTCGTCATGGATTCCCTTCGCTCGAGGAATGGAAAGAGTTAAAAACCTAGGTTCTTTCTCCTCCTGACCCTCTGGCCGGGGTCGTGGGATTCGCAGATGCATGCACCGCAACCCGCTCATTTGGTAGGCTTAAGCCACGTATTCAAGATAAGCTAATGTTTAGCAACAATGTTGCAGCAACGTGTTTCCGTGTTGCTGGCAGTGTGTTGACAAGTTGCTAGACTGACTGTGTGGTATGTAAGCATTTGAAGTTGCTATCAACAATGTTGAACAAATGTTGCTCAACATTTGTTTACCATGAATACGTAGCTTTATGTTAACACATGAATCTAACACCAGGTTCACACGATTCGATTCTAGTTGATCAAATGACTTGATCAACAAAATTTGAAAAGTTTTTGTTGTTTCAATTTGATTGAAAGTCTGTTCAGACGGTTCAAATCGCATGCGATTTAGCAGTTGATCAACTAGAATCGAATCGTGTGAACCTGGTGTTACCCATAGACACAGTAAATATATATCTACTGTGCCATAGAGGTGTTATAGATAATTTTAATGGCAATGACTAAAATAACTGAAAACCTTAACACAAATAACAGCGCTACCAAGATCAGGTTGTTCTAATTATGTAACCAATGTTTCTTATTGTTACTATGAGGAAAATGAATTAAAAACTAATAACAAACCTTTGTTAAGAGGCATTTTTACATATCCACAAACATTTTAGTCACAGCACAATCACAAAACACCACACTTGAACATTCCTTAACGACTACAGTCGATGACGATTGCACCTTATCAATTTCAAGAATATCGGCAGATAGACTCAACAATGTTTAGACCTGGCAAGATTGACCAAGAAACAATAGCGCACTCTGGACCGTTTTTTTAAGCGATTAGTGTTTGTATTAAAAATATTTGTACAACATGCACTCACGACAGGAAAACTCCATAGTCTGGCTGCTTCATACATTGAGTCATCGCGATATAGTACGATGGACCTAACGTTTAATACTTGGCACTAGCTATGCCCGCGACTTTGTCTGCGTAGAAGTCGGATGGGATTTAATTTAATTCTGTTTCTTTTCTTAAATAAAAGTAGCATGTTACTCCTTATAACATCAGCTATCTGCCAGTGAAAGGCCCGGTCCAGCCGTTTCGGAGATTAGCCGGAACAAACAGACAGACAGACAGACAAAAATGTAAAAAAATGTTTTTTTTGTTATAGGTACCTTATATACTTTCATATGTATTTAGTAAAAAGATGTTATTTTCATATTACAAACAGACACTTCAATTTTATTTTTTTGTATAGTTTTTAGCCGTACAAAAGTAGCAAACAAAAATAATCCTTAAAAAAATATTTTAAGTTAAACGGTTGTATCTTGCAGTACCTTGCACTAAATTATTATAATGTTGTATTGTCATGGGAATTGAATTTGTGTGCGAAATTTCAGGAAAATTGGTTAAGCAGAAGAACTTGAAAAATCTGTCACAAGATTTGAAACAAACAAACAAATATACGAAGTGAAGCTAATTAAAACCGTTTAATTATTTAGAAAAGAAATACAGAGGTTAGAAAAAAAACACTTCACCTAAGTGTTTTTTTTCTAATCTCTGTGTTTTTTTTTTGCTTAGATGTGTTTAGTTAAACGTATTGAACACTATGTAACAGTTTGTCTAGGTATTTTGGTTGAACTTTAATGTTAGCCTGTACTGTCAAACTGTTGGGCAAAGGCCTCCCTTCGTTCCTTCCTTATTATACAGTATAAACATTTTATACACATTTCCAAGTTGCTGTTTAAAAGATGATGTAGTAACAAAAATGTAAAGGAGTATGCTTAGGTGGTTTGGTCATGTTGAGAGAATGAGTAAACGGCGATCAACATAAAGAACTTATAAGGCGGATGTCAGTAGAAACACCGGTAGAGGACGCCCTAGTAATACATATATCGATGTTATTGGTGATGTTCTTCACAAAGGACAGGTGCATAATACTCTCAACCGGCGTGCGTGTATGACAAGATGTATGAATGTGGACGAAGCGAAAGGAGTATGTAAGGATCACAGCATGTGGCGTGCTATAATTTCTGCCTACCCCCGTGGAAAAAAGGCGTGAGATTATGTATGTAAGTATGTATTTTATCAATAAAAAGATACAGTCTGGAAAAATGTACCAAAATACTTATAAATAAAAAAAGTACATGACTAAATGTTTTATAACTCTGTGTAATTTACTTTATCACCTGATAAGGACCAAGTAGATAATATTACAAAGGCGTTTTAACGTAAACCTATTGCAAATATAAATTGTTGATATCTTTAGCATTGCCTGGCTAATCTATTAAGAGCATATGGACAAGTATAATATAACACTTAGGCTGACAGCACGTGGGCCACTCACACAAGATACAGTTAATCGCTATTATATAAATAGAAATAGAGATATATTTGCTAAAAAGACGGTATATGGGTCTTAAAATAATGCAGGTACAGATCTACATGTCAGTCTGTGAATGGGTGACCATTCGTTACAAATAGAGACCTCTCCGTGTCTCGGAGAGCACGTTAGCCAGTCGGTCCCGGGTGTCATACTAATACCTATGCCAGTCGTTACGGGTAGTCAGAAGCCCAAAAGTCTGACAGCTGGTCTAACCTTAGGATATCGGCATTGCCCTGCTACTGGGTTGCGGAGGTCTGATGGCAGTCGCTTCGTGTAAAATACTGGTATTCAGCCGCATCTGGTTAGACTGGAAGCTGACCTCAACATGGGAGAGGAAAGATAGGCAGAACGTTTGTAGCTGCAGTTACCGATTGTTGTAAGGTCTGCAGATAAAACAATTGGCGATCAACTGTGTTTTGATTAACTTAGAGGCCCATGTGAACAAGGTAATTCTAATGAATGTAGATGAAGCGAAAAGGGTGTGTCAGGATCGTAGCAGGTGGAATACTTTAGTCTCTGCCTACCCCAATGGGAAACTGGCGTGATTGTATGTATGTATACAAGGTTAGTCGGAAAGGGGGTACTAAGCCGCGGGCCACGTAAAGTATCACTGATGACTATTTTAAAGCAAGTGTAAAAATTTCAAAATTAGATAATTTTTATTTGCATGCAAAAAGATTTTTATTATAGTTTTTTAAAAAAAAACATACTTGCCTTAGATATGAATTCAGAAAATTAATTTTCAAATCCGTGACCCCAAATATGACCTAAATTGTAAAAACAGCTGATCATAGCTATGGACACATAGCTTTTAGCATATTTTTTACGAAATCTTTGAAAAGCTATTTCTCTTAAACTATCGAGTTTTGGGGAAAGTTGTAGAACAAAAGTTATCCCTTATTATGGGTACTTTACCACCCTTTCGGCTTAGTACCCCCTCTCCGACTAACCTTGTATATGTAGAGGCCCATGTCAGTAAGTTCAGATGTGTAACGCCTCGCCATATGCCAGCCGAGCCACGGCAGGAAGATGCGTCAAACTTATTAAATTAGTCAAGCCAGCACCTGATTGGTGGTGACGTCACAACCGGCCTACCATCGCCATATAGCCTGATTTAGGGTGAGGAATATGATTATACAATATGTAACATAATTAACGCACATCCTGAAAGTAGTTATTTTAGATTCTATGAGTAAGTACCTAAACTCATATACTGACCTATTACTTTTATTTTTTTGGGAAAACGTATACTTTTGCAATGTTTGTAAATATGTGAGCACCATGTACCTATCACATAAATTAATATGTCATTGTTTCATTTTTTATTTTTTTTTTTACCTTTTGTGGTATAGTAATTTTATTCTAGGTGCATCGTTTTCACATATAATTGTATAATTAATGTACCTATACAAAATATTGTAAGACATTTTAAAAGAGTAACGGTGGAGTTTCTTGCCCATTCTTCTCCATACGAAACTACCTTTTGGAAGGGGCAACTAGAATCAATTCTATTTTCTTTGTAACTTTAACGTTCAAAAGTGCCTTTTATGTGCCTAATTGAAATAAATACTTTGACTTTGACTTTAGTTTGTTCAGAATCGTTTACTGAATCGACTTCAGCCATTTTTATTGTGTATTTTTTTTTATAAACATGTTTTTTACTAATTAGTCTTTTAATTGACATAACGAAAATTGAGCTTTATCTCAAGGACATAACATTTAATTTTAAATGAAGTTAACAATGAAAAAGTAATACTATTTTCTTGAATAAACAATATTTAAACACATAAAAATTCTGTGTATGTATTATGATTATAACATAATATTAGAATTGGGGTGTAGGGTGTGCGTTAATTACGTTACATGTTGTATAGTCTGAGGAGATCTTATTTTATAGGTAATTCTGTCTGTACACTAAAGATATAGGTAAGCGAAAACTCTGTCCAATTATTGATATAAATAAATAGCGTATAATCAACTCCCTTTTTTTTTTTTTTTCACGTTGGAAAATCCTCATGGATGTCCCTCGCCCGGGGAAGGCGAGGGGGTCTGCCGGACTCTTACCGGCTAAAAACCAACGGTGTTCCTTCTCCTGACCGTACGGTCAGGGTCGCGGGATTCGCAAAAGCATGCACCGCAACCCCGGCAGGTCCCGGTCCGCCAACCCATGGCGGACCTCTCCTCTGTGGGGCCTTGCCCCACGTCCTCCTGAGAAGCGCGCACGGAACACAGCACGCCGCCTTCTCGGGCCTGTTACTGGTCGGGCGGCGGGTCCCCTAACCCACCGCCCGCAGGCCACACACTAGGGTGGCTGGAGATCATCGCGTATACGCGCCCTCCGGCGCCCGGTGCGTCTGGCGCGGGAAGGGAGAAGAGCACACCGCTCCCTCTCCCTCTCCGCTTCCTCTTTGGTTGCCATCACCCCCTGACAAAAGGAGGCGATGGCTTCCCACGCAGATAATCAACTCCCTGAGTGTATTCATTCATTTGTTTCAGATGTCATAAATAATAATCAAACTGTCTATTTGTCAGAGTATCCGAATCAGAATTAGATTGTCACTTGCGTTAACGGTGAAGGAAAACATCGTGAGGAAACCTGCACACCTGAGAGGGCGCCATAAAAAACGTTCTCGAAGTTGTGTGTAGTCCGCCAACCCGCACCAGGCCAGCGTGGTGGACTAAGGCCTAAACCCTTGTCATTTCAAGAAGAGGCTCGTGACCAGCGGTGGGGCAGTAATGCTTAAACCTCGTACCCACTAGGCAACATTTGGCGCACGACATGTTGCACAACATGTTGCTCAACGTGTTGATAGTCAACGCGAAACTTTTGTTTAGCAACGTTGTCTATCTACACATAATTTCGCTCGCATCAGTCGACAACATGTCGCCAGAGGCACTAGTGATGATTTCAGCGGCGGTAGTTATAATTTTATCGATAAATGCATCAAAAAGAAAAAAACCACGTTGGTGGGTTAGAAATTACTTACAAAATAAAGAAAATGTATTCAGTGTATTCGTCACACCACACGGACATTTCTGCGCGTCACGTCTCCACTCGACAACATTTGATGCTCAACTGCATGTTGCACCGAAACAAACAACAAGCCGTGCGTCATATTGCGCGCCAGCTGGCAACGTCGCGCGATGTTGTACAACGCTGCCGAACATGTTGAGCGTCACGTGTGGCGCGTCAATTGTTGCCTAGTGGATACGAGGCTGTATATGTTACCTGCTGAGATAATGATTTACGGTTTCCTGTATTTTCTACCTGCACCCAAGAGATAATAGCGTGTTGCTACGGAACAAACTGTTGTGGTGTGTTCATAGTTAACTAGAAGAGACCTTCGGGGAACTTGTCCGTTTTATTTGTTGTTAAGATAAACATCGGCCTTTGAGCGTAAACTTTATACTACAAACTGAACATTACTTATGAAACTCGAACCGTTCTCGCATTGCTTTACCAATAGTGGAGGAGCGAGGTATTGTGTTCCTCCAATGAACAGGGAGGATGCTTCAACCAGGAGGGTCGCATGAATGACAGGCTACTGCCCAACGGTTGATGTTGGGAAGTTGTATATCGGGTGTAAATATACCCTTAACGAAGCCGAGAGCCACGTATTCTTCCCATCATCACAAAGTTTTTTTGGTATTGGGCCATACTTGAGAACCGAATGGTTATGGAGATATTGAAGGTCAAAGTCACCATATTTTTGTACGTTTTTCACGAAAACTAAGTTTAAATGTTATTACTAGACATAGCGTTATTGCATATTTTGGTACTTTTTCATTGATAGTGTTTATTTCAGTAGTTATACGTGTTAGGCGTGTTGTATTATGCCGTCGACACGTCCACCTCGCACAAACTCGGCGACCGCACTGAATCCTATCTATAATCTACTCAGGGTTGCCAGATGGCGATTTTTTTTCTCGTACCAGGCCTGCCAAATATCTCGTACTTTCAATACATAATCTCGCATGAGGTTTTTTTAAATCTCTTTTTATCCTTAATTTACGCCATGTACTATTACTAGCTAGCCTGGGATAGGTATATTCCTTAAGTTAGAGGCCGCCAAATGAAAAAAAACTGTTAAAAACAAACATAAATTTTAACACTTTCTTTAAAACAATCATCAGTGATACATTAAGTGGCCCGCGGCTTAGTACCCCCTTTCCGACTAACCTTGTAGATATAATGTGAAAATTAACGTAAATTCTAATAATAAATGGTTTTTTGATTGTGCATATTTCGTGCATATTTCGCCCTTGTTTAGTGCATATTTGCATGCATATTTTGTGCATATTTCGCCCTTGTTTAGTGCATATTTTGGCATTTTGATAGTGCATATAATCCGATGTCTAGTTATTACTAAACATACTTCTATACAAACATTTTCGAAGTGTAGGCACAGTCTACAATTAAAAGCTGTATTTTAATACCAAAAGATAAAAGTCATTTCCCAGCAATCGGGGGGCACGGTAGTGCCCCCGCCAAGTCGAGCGCGAAGCAAACACTGCCGTACCATCTTTTACTGGAACCATTTCGCCGCATTTTCAGGCCCCTATTTGAGAACTTCTGTATAAGACCAGAACGCAGAAATTTTCGTCATCCAGTAACCTATAATCACATACTTAAAATCCAAAATTTCAAGTCTGTAGGTCATTTAGTTTTCAAGTCTGTAGGTCATTTAGTTCCGAAGTTAAGCGAAAGCAAAGTTTCGCATTTATGACACTCACTCACTCATGATCATCAGAATAGAACTAGTACTTCCCATAAACTCAGAGATCTGAAATTTGGTACAGAGGGTTTTTTAATGGCCACATAAAGGGAAAACTATAAAAACTAGGATAATCGAAGATCTGGAGTACCTGGTGACCCTGATTAGAAAACACAAGAGCCTATATATAAATAATATACAAGGTTAGTCGGAAAGGGGGTACTAAGCCGCGGGCCACGTAAAGTATCACTGATGACTATTTTAAAGCAAGTGTTAAAATTTCAAAATTCGATAATTTTTATTTGCATAAAAAAAGATTTTTAATTTTTTTTTTTTTTTTTAAAAACGTAACTGTTTTAGTTATGAATTCAGAAAATTTATTTTCTAATCCGTGATCTCAAATATGACCTAAATTGTAAAAACAGCTGATCATAGCTATGGACTGATAGATTTTAGCATATTTTTTACGAAATCTTTGAAAAGCTATTTCTCTTAAACTATCGAGTTTTGGGAAAAGTTGTAGAACAAAATTTATCCCTTAATATGGGTACTTTAACACCCTTTCGGCTTAGTACCCCCTTTCCGACTAACCTTGTATAACTATAACAATAAAGAAATCGCAGTAAGGAACCTTAGACTTGGCACGACTTTGTCTAGATTTCATTTTTTTTTACTTTTTAGAGATAAACAAGCAGCTCCATCGAGACTTGGCTAGTTTTTTACAGAATGTTTTTGGTGGGATTATTTTTGCTGTATGTTACTTAGTTTGATGTACAGTATGCGTAGACTTCGGTTTCGTTAAGGGTATTTTTACACCTAGTATGTCGTAGGATAATCGGAAAAATCGGATCTTTGTGATAATCCTAGGATTGCAAAGGACCGGATATTTGGAATCTAAGACAGACAGATTTTCGTAATCATCCGTGCTATTTTCAGGATTTTAGGTAAGTCGTGAATACCGCTCACGTTATGAACGCTGATTGGCTAATATGATCATTATCACTTTTTTTGTCTATCTGCGTGTCAAGTACTGAGTAGTTCACTTGTGGCGTGATAGATGGCGCCACACTAGGTATTAAGTATTGCCAATGAAAAATCTGATGCAAGCTAAATCGTGAGCATTATTTGGTATTATTTTGTTCCAGTTAACTGCCCCGTTGATCTAGTGGTGGCAAGCGCGACTGTTGATCGTGAGGTCCTGGGTTAGATCCCCAGGTCGGGCAAAGTGTTATTGGATTTTTCCGTGTGAAATTCCTCAGTAGCAACCCGGAGTTAACATAACGGCGAAATGAGGATGTTACTATACACCTCTGCCTAACCCTTCGGGGAATACAGGCGTGACGTTGTGATGATCCGAGATATAAAGGTTTATGCTGGTGACCCAGATTCATTGCTCCCGAGTGTAGCAACAATACAAAAGTGACTTCAAATCCGACTTGTACCGATAGTACAAAACCGCAGTGATAGGGGCCAGGCCGAAGTTAAGGCCACTGGAGATTTTAGCCTGGTTTAATCTAACTTGCCCGGAGATTGGCCTGGACTTACCACACTATATATTTTCAATGTTGTGTTAAACATTATAAGTCCGATCAATTGATTGCAAAATTTTGAAGTCGGCGATCTCGTGTGGAGTGGGAAATATAAAATTGAAGGTCAACTTAGAGAGGTGAGATGTGCTACTAATAGGGTACATAAATACGTTGAATAATTACCACGAATTATAAAAAAGTACAAAGAGCAGTCGTCGCTTGTTGCGAAAATCGATAGAGTCGAAAATTGAGTTGTGTCGTTAATTTGTGAAATAATTTCACCGAAATCAAATAATAATCATTAGAAGCTATGCATGATATTTATATCAGAGGATACCCAACAACCTGACCCTCAACACCATTACCCAAGTTTCGACTCTTGTATAAAGTCCCATGTAATAGGTGGCGAGCCTATTGCTATATTTTGGGCACAATGGTGCCAAGTCCATTGCATCTTGCTACTCGTACTTATTATGATTGCCATCGACACGCTAAGAAGAAGAATAAGTTTCAAAAACGTGGATATTTTTTCCATGAGACCAAAATAGGACAAACTATCTGATATCAGACTTTCTGATCAAAAAGTAAAGACACGTAAACGGTACATATTTTAAAGTCTTAAAATATGTACCGTTTTGCGAGGTTGTCACCTCTCGTAGAGCTCCAGATACCAATAAAAGATGCAGCGGCCACTCCTTGTCGCACCTCACAGAATTTTGATCCCGAATTTATGTTCAAACACGGCCAGGGCCCTAAATATTTGATCCAAAGCGACCCAAAGCTTTTGTCTTGGTGCATTTTAAAATAAAACACCTATTTTTATTGTTGGAATTTGTAAAATTAGAGCTAAGGTCTACTCTTTGCCATGGTGTGGAACAAAAAAGCCTTATGACCTTTCTTCCTCGTGATTACTATGAGAGCCTAGCGGTTGCACGGTCGCCTTCCACGCAGGAGGTTTTGAGTTCGATCCCGACCCGTACCTCTGAGTTTTCGAAGTCATGTGCGGATCGGAATTTGATTATCACTTGCGTTAACGGTGATGGAAAACGTCGTGAGGAAACCTTCACACCTAAGAGGGCTCCATAAAGTTCTCGATGGTGTGTGTAGTGTGCCAACCCGCACCAGGCCAGCAGTGTGGACTAAGGTATAAACCCTTCTCATTCTGAGAAGAGGCCCGTGCCCAGCAGTGGGACAGTATGGTCTAGTAGTGGCAAGCGCGACTGCTGTTCGTAAGGTCCCGGGTTCGATCCCAAAGTCGGGCAAAGTGTTATTGGATTTTTCCGTGTGGAATTCCTCAGTAGCAGCCTGGAGTTTGGATTTGTGCCCGGTTGATGGCAATAGGCTTGCCCCCTATTTCATGGAACTTAAACATAACGGCGAAATGAGGGTGTCAGTATACACCTCTGCCCAACCCTTTGGGGAATACAGGCGTGATGTTATGTATTTATACAACCAAACCTTCAAAATCCTATATAAAATTGATAAAGAGCTTGATATTCCAAGTTTTAATCAAGTTATCAGAACTGTGTAACACAATCAAAGTTTTTAAGAATAAGTTGAAAACACAGGTATTCCATCAACGCTCCTGTTAATCCGTCCGAGTTAGCTGATACAGTTGATACACGGGTAAATATTGTGTGCGGGCGCGCTCTGTTTGTCTTGTTGTTTATTTTTTATTTGAGATTAACGACCCACCCCGCCTTCGCACGGGTGCAATGTAGATACTAATATGGGGCATATAAACCTTCCTCTTAAATCACTCTAGCTAAAATCCGTTGCGTAGTTTAAAAGATCTAAGCGTACAGACAGCGGGAGCGACTTTGTTTTATACTATGTAAAGAAGATGAGTTTGCCTTGACTCTAGTTAAGGTCAGAGGTAACAGAGACAAAGTCTACGATGCAGTGAGCTTACCCAGAAGAAGCATGTTCACTCTAACTTTGAAGAGATTCTGGTTGTATGCGTTCTCAGTCGAAACCTATCTGGCCCTCAATCTCTTGAAGCCTTAGATTCACTAGAAGACAAAATATTCCCCAACATAATGACGAACTACCTTGTTGCTCTAGCGGTCGCAAGCGCGATTGCTGGGCATGGGGTCCCGGGTTCGATCCCCAGGTCAGGCAGTGTTGTTGGGTTTTTCCATTAGGAATTTCTCAGTAGCAGTCCGGAGTCTGGATTTGTGCCCGTTGATGGCAAAAGGCTCGCCCCCTATTACATGGGACTTGAACGGACTTGAACACAACTGGAGAAATGGGCGTGATACTAAAAATACATCTGCCGAACCCTTCGGGGAATATAAGGCGTGATGTGATGTTATGTTATAATGAGGAACGGGTGACGCTGCAACGTTGCACACTGCCCCGCAACATTGTGCGACATTTCTGTATGACGCGGGACATGTTGCAAGCCGCCGCTTTGAGAGCGGGCGCAGGTGTGTGCGAGCGAATTGTTCCGCGACATTGTCCGCGACATTCACGCAGACGTCCCGCGTCAAGTCCCGCAAGATGTTGCTCCATTTGTCCCTTAGTGAATCTAAGGCTTCCGACTCAGTAATCTCGCAACAATTTGGGAAACTAGGATTTCACAAGATGGATTTATTGGTATCCAGATCAGCTGCTGTCCATTCTCATCAAACTTTTTGTAGAGGGCGTGTCTATGATTACTAAAAATTATGCGATTTTATCCGGGTAAACAGTCATACGATTGACTATTAACATAACATCACGCGTTATATTCCCCGAAGGGAGGAAGTACACCCTCGTTTCGCCAGTTATGTTTAAGTCCCATGTAATAGGGGGCGAGCCTATAACTGAAATAAAGACAAAGTTGCGGTTTAAAAGATGATGTAGTTACAAAAATTGAAAGGAGTATGCTTAGGTGGTTTGTTCATGTTGAGAGAATGAGTGAACGGCGTTAACAAAAGGAATTTATATGGCGGATATCAGTGGAAACACCGGTAGAGGACACCCTAGAAGGACATACATCGCTGTATTGGTGATGTTTTTCATAAAGGACAGGTGCGTAGTACTTTCAACCGGCATGTGTGTATGTCAAGATGTATGAATGTGGACGAAGTGTAAGGATCGTTTCATAGTTTCTGCCTACCCTCATGGGAAAAAGAAGTGAGTTTATGCATGTATGTAACTGAAATGGTTATTCATATTTTCGAGAACGTAACTTTATCAGTCTACAAATAATTTGGTACCTGTGTAATAGATTTAAATTGCGTTCATTAAACTACACTCATTGTATCAATTTTCCCTAAAACCAATCTTTCTTTACAAGCGAGCTCAAACATAATTTTCAACGCTATGTTTACAAAACCGGTAACTTGAAACTTAGTTGGTTTAGTCCCAAGTCCCAAGTTGGGCCTCAGGACTGTCCATCGACATCTCTTAATAAACCGAACAGATGATGATAATCTTTGGCGGCCATTGTAGTACAATACTGTGCCCGCATATTGCTGCTATCGGAGTGTAGTTGAAGCATGTCTGCTACTAGAGATGGGCCGAATATTCGTGTTATGTTCGGTATTCGGCATACTCGGCAGGTTTACGAACATTCGTATTCGGCCGATTATTCGGCAAAAATGCCAAACATTCTACCGAATGAACTAGCATTTTTTTCCTTTTTTTCGTGTGGTTAGTGACTAAACCTGGTGTCAGAGTTTATGCCGCCCATAGGCCTCTGACTTGGCTTCACATGCCGTTGAGAAATCAATCAATCACTCAGCCATGCCGGTTTCCTCACGATTTCCTTCACCGTTTTTCAGCACGTGATAATTATACAATACGCACATGAATCTGAAAAGTCAGAGGTGCGTGCCATGGGTTCTAACTCGAGACCTATGACTTGGCAGTCCGACGGTCACACCACTAGGCTATCACTGCTATATATCTAGTATTAAAAGGTTACCTCTATGCTTGTATGAAGTATTACAATTACATAATTATTGTATCCATATTATCAAGTGTGTCTTATCATTTATCGTTAAAATGTCCAAATGTTCCTTCCACTAATTGATTTTTTGGTAATTTACTTATTTTTACCGATTTTACACACAAAAACAAACGCACGTGTGTATTGTCGCTAAAGGAAGGACCGCGCGCGTCAATGCGCTCGACAAGCAAAGACTTAAATTCTTGTAATGCACGATAAAGCGCACAAAATCCTGCAGAATATTCGGCCGAATGTTCGGTTCGGTAAACTTTTAACCGAACATTCGGTCGATTGTTCGTATTCGGGAAAACCCTTATTCGGCCCATCACTGTCTGCTACAATCTGTCACAGACGAACAACCTAAATTTAGACCAAAATTTTGACTGAAGTTTTAGGTATTGTGAGATTTGTAAGCTTCCAAGATCAGCTTTAATCTGGTCTTCGGAAAACTTTATTAAGCTATGATACTAAGAACAGTGTTCGAACCAACCAACCACGCAGATCATACGTTTTGCGAGGTTAACCTGCGCTTGCCGCGGTCGGTCCGTGGATGGGTGACCGTTCGCTACAAATCGAGACCCCTCCGTGCCTTGAAGAGCACACTAAACAGTCGGTCCCGGTTGTCATACGAATACCTATGACAGTCGATACGGGTAGTTAGAAGCCCGAAAGTCTGACAACTGGTCTAACCTTAGAATATTGGCATTGCCCTGTAACTGGGTTGCGGAGATCTGACGGTAGTAGCTCTGTGTAAAATACTGGTATTCAGCCGCATATGGTTAGACTGTGGAAGCCGACTCCAACATAGTAATTGGAAAAGGCTAAACTCATAATGATTTAAGTGAAAACGCTTTTGTACCTAACTTACCTTTAATATATGAGAAAAAAGTATTATGGCTAAATACTCAAACGCTACTTTATTTAAAGTTACCGTTTATTTTGTGCTGTCACTGTCACTTCGCCTTAAAATAACAGAGACAGCACGAGACTGGACTGGCCATTAGGCTATCACCCATATTCTAAGACGTTACTTCAAAACTTACACGACTCAGGACTGCCTCGAAAACCCCTTCAAAATCGTATTCTTAGTCCCAAATTCAAGTGAACTTTGAGGTTCCTCGACTGAGGGGTCCTCAAATGAGTCGAGTAGAGTGGAGTCATTACGTCATGATTTTGTTTATATGCATCGCGCAAATAACGCTGCGATAAATAGTTGTAAGGATTATCGTAAGCATATTCGATAAAGTCTTCAAAATGAATTCTTGTTACATACGAACTTTAACACTTCCTTCCTTAAGGTAGGTTCCGAGGTACCTTGAGTTTGACAGATGATTCCTTACCTCGACTGAGGAAAAATCTCGAGTCAAGGATGTTTATGTCAACTATAACTACCGATGGTAGTAAAAAAGGCTGAGTCGAGGTGGATTCGAGTGGAGTAAGTTTTGGAGGAACGTCTTAGAATGTGGGTGTATCTCTCACGTAACCCATTTGGCGAATGAAACGATTCACAATTTACTTGAGCACTGAATTTTACAGGCAGGGCTAATAATTTCTCACTGCTTCTAAATAATCCATCACACGACGCGAGCGTTAGTTCTCAACGTATGTGCTTCGGAATCATGTGAAATAGGGTTCTGTGATGCTATGCGGTAGACCACTTTTTTTTCTCGTTGGAAAATCCTCATCGGTGTCCCTCGCCCGGAGAAGGCGAGGGGGTCTGCCGGACTCTTACCGACTAAAAACCAACGGTGTTCCTGACCGTACGGCCGGGGTCGCGGGATTCGCAAAAGCATGCACCGCAACCCCGGCAGCTATACGGTAGACCTAAGTATTAAAATTGGCAATGGTTAAAAAATTATAGAAAGAGAAACTCATGGCTAATTAACAACCGCGCCGAAAATTTGCGAGGTTAAGCAGCGCTTGCCGCGGTCAATCCGTAGATAGATGAATGGTCGTTACACACCGAGACTCCTCCGTGCCTCGGAGAGCACGTTAAACTGTCGGTCCCGGGTGTCATAAGAATACCTATGACAGTCGTTACGGGTAGTCAGAAGCCCGAAAGTCTGACAACTAGTCTAACTTAGGATATCGGCATTTCCCAGAAACTGGGTTGTGGAGGTCCGATGACAGTCGCTCTGGGTAAAATAATGGTATTCAGCCCTATCTGGTTAGATTCTAAGCTGACCACAACATAGTTGGGAATGGGCTAGGAGGATATAGAAATAGTCGAGTTAAAGACAGATTTTTCAACTACTTCTGCTTAACCGATTCTCCTAAAACTTTGCACACAAATTCAACTCCCATAACAATACAACATTATAATAATTTCGACCTTCAATCCTCAAATCCTGATGCTGCAGGGTACTGCAAGATAAAAGCGTTTAACTTAAAAGTTTTTTAAAAAGGGGTTATTTTTAGAATTAGATTTACGCTGTGTGCGGTATTTTATATACGGAACCTTTAAGTAACAGTAACTTTCCAAACTTGCAATGTTTATTGTTTTTTAAAATTCAAGCCACGCGGCGATGGGGGAGCCAAGCGATGGATGGATGGTGAACATACACTGGATGGAGTTATACGTCCACACAGCTAATAAATAAATGAAAATGTGCAATTTATTTAACTAAAATGTTACAATAAATATGGCAGTTTGACTTGTGAGTTGTTTGCTTGTAATTTGAGAAAACCTACTACAAAAATAGTGCTTTATAATTACAAACATGGGAATATTCCGAAAATTACGAATTTCTACTAAACCAGGCAATATTTTTTGCTCTGGCAACGTAATAATGCTAGAATGTGTAATGCATTGTAATGTAATGTTGCCAGGGTAAAAAATATTGTCTGGTTTAGTAGACATTCGTAATTTTCCGAATATTCGTAATTACCCTAAAGAACTATATATTATTACCTACCTACTTGTTATTTCCAACTGTTGGTAGACAGACATATACTTTTATACAGTCCGCATCATAATTATAATAACATTTCGAAATTAATTAAATGCCTCGGGAACTGATTATTGTTTTTTAAATTAAGTACAATGTTTTCGATCAAATCATAATTTGACCCAAAAAAACTGAATAATGATGATTTTTCCACATTTTTTTTTAAGTTTATCTTAATATACCACATCGGAATCACAATAGACCATCAAAAATAATAATAAATAATATAAAATAATAATACACCAAAATATTTGCTATATTCTGTCAGGTCTCATCTCATGGTAGGTTCATGTGGAATCACTTTGTCTAATTCCATGCCGTAGAATCTGTACTGATATTATAAAGCTGAAGAGTTTGTTTGTTTGAACGCGCTAATCTCAGGAACTACTGATTGGAATTGAAAAAATATTTTTGTGTTGGATATTCCATTTATCTAGGAAGGTTATATAACATCACGCTACGACCAATAGGAGCGGAGCATAAATGAAAAATGTTGCAAAAACGGGAAAAATGTCCACCCGTGCGAAGCCGGGACGGGCCGCTAGTTTAATATAACCAGAACCAATCCTTATGACACCCACATTCTCAACAATACTTCATTAGAATTTGTTAAAAAAAGAAAACATAATTCACAAAACTCTATGAGACTGCCACCAGCATGATTACTTACCTAAGTACCTACCCACTTTTCCATTTCCATTCAACATTTGCAACATTTCATGCAACATTTCTCACTTTCCTTGCAGTGCTATTACTCGGTCAAGTAAAGTGCATACCGCCGACTTTTCCAAGATTGGATAGGTATTGGATATCCATGGTATTCCTGTATTGATGGAATATTAAGATGCCACCGTGTCCTACACATCCGTGACGGTAGATTTCATAAAACACGTAGATAACGCAGGAGTTCTACTTTGAACGAATTTGGGATTAAAATGAAACCAAATTTATAAAACATTAACATAATATAACATCACGCCTGTATTCCCCGAAGGGTTGGGCAGAGGTGTATAGTAACACCCTCATTTCGCCGTTATGTTTAAGTCCCATGTAAAAGGGGGCGAGCCTATTGCCATCAACCGCGCACAAATCCAAACTCCGGGCTGCTACTGAAGAATTCCACAAGGAAAAACCTAATAACACTTTGCCCGACTCGGGGATCGAACCCAGGAGCTCACGATCAGCAGTTGCGCTTCCCACCACTAGCAACGAAGCAGTTACATATTATCACAAAATTAATAGTGCTACATGAAGAAGGCCGACTGCCTTATTGGTCTAGTGGTCGCAAGCGCGACTGCTGAGCATGGGCTTCTGGGTTCGAAACCCAGGTCAGGCAAAGTGTTATTGAGTTTTTCCATTAGGAATTTCTCAGTAGCAGCCTGGAGTCTGGATTTATGCCCAGCTTATGGCAATAGGCTCGCCCCCTATTACATGGGTCTTAAACATAACTGGCGAAACGAGGGTGTTTTAAAACTCATCTGCCGAACCCTTCGGGGAATGTAAGGCGTGATGTTATATTATGTGAAGAAGGTCGACTAGGCGCTGATGGCAGAAGACTTAGTGTTGTCACGCGACTTGGGAGAGGCGTATGTCCAGCAATGGACTGCGGTAATCTGAGTTCCTTAACCTTATGCTAAAGTATGGTTTTACTTCGCTCTCGTGTTATCACGAGCTATACAACAATAGCTCATGTCGTGGTGTCAAGATTAGCCAGTCAGCAAGTTTAGTAGCGGGGCTGGCTGCCCACGGTGCACTGGATATTCTTCAGCATCGTCAGCCACCATCTTTGATGAGCTTCCTACCCGGAACTCTTAATAATAAGTCACTATCCAATGTAACGGCCAATGGCTTGATAGCCAAGAGCCTCAACTAACATCTTATGACGCTCTCGTTGGGCGGCTGGGTCAAGGGCCTGAAACAGAAAGCGGTAGGTACTTCTGGACACGGCACGTATTGTTAGAAAGTTCCTCTCTCTAAGGCCCTGACCACCGATAGCTTGGACCCTGTTCCCGATGCTGGTGGAGTACAATTTTTTATATTTTTAAATGTTTTTGTTTTTTAGAAATATTTAAATATGTTATTTATATGTAATTGAAAGGAGTATGCTTAGGTGGTTTGGTCATGTTGAGAGAATGAGTGAACGGCGATTAACAAAAGGAATTTATAAAGCGGATGTCAATGGAAACGCTGGTAGAGGATGCTCCAGAAAGACATACATCGATGTTATTGGTGATGTTCTTCACAAAGGACAGGTGCGTAGTACTCTCAACCGACTTGCGTGTATAACAAGATGTGTGAATGTGGATGAAGCGAAAGGAGCATGTAAGGGTCGCAGCATGTGGCGTTCTATAGTTTATGTATGTATTTATATATATATTGAATGAATAATGTCAATAACCACACCGTGAAGATACACAAATCAACAGTTGGTTTTCTGCAATTTTCCTGTACTGTGTACATATTAACAAATTCCTACCTGGGAAATGGTCCATTCTGAGTGGCGTTAATCCTTTGATAGGCCATCGCACGCGCCTGACATTGTTTTATAGCATAGCATATAAAAATGTACAGGTAAGTACCTAATCTATTCCTACCAAACCTAGCTCAAGCCTAAAAATTATAGGTAGCTCGTTCATGTATGTAAATAAAACCTATTGTGGTATAGTAATTTTATTCTAGGTGCATTGTCTTCACATATAATTGTATAATTAATGTACCTATACAAAATATTGTAAGACTTTTAAAAGAGTAACGGTAGAGTTCCTTGCCCATTCTTCTCCATACGGAACTACCTTTAGGAAGGGGTGACTAGAATCAATTCTATTTTTTTTTTTTTACGTTCAAAAGTGCCTTTTATGTGCCTAGTTGAAATAAATATTGTTTAAATATTTGCGATGACACTCAGAATATGGATACACTGAACTTCTATAGATTACTTTTTTCAATATCACCTAGAATAACTTTAAATCTTTAAAAAAGGTTTAAAGTTAGAGCGAGACGGCTGTGAAACGGGAACGGCCTCTTAAGCTTTATTTTTAGGGTTCCGTACCCAAAGGGTAAAACGGGACCCTATTACTAAGACTCCGCTGTCCGTCCGCCCGTCCGTCCGTCTGTCATCAGGCTGTATCTCATGAACCGTGATAGTTAGACAGTTGAAATTTTTACAGATGATGTATCTCTGTTGCCGCTATAACAAAAAATACTAAAAAACAGAATAAAATAAATATTTAAGGGGGCTCCCATACAACAAACGTGATTGTTTGTTTTGTGATTGTTTTGCTCGTTTTTACTCGATATTGATAACGACAACATGTAGACGCCTGAAATATTCACAGAATATTTAGTTATACATTCACTTCAAAAATAAATATTTAAATTAAAGTAAAACATATATTTAAGGAGGCTCCCATACAACAGACATGATTTTTTTGCCGTTTTTATAGAGGATTATTTGTAAAACACCGACAACCTCTCAGGACTATGTTACTAACATCATAATAAACAACTTTTGTTCTATGATTTTTAAAAATTCATCATATTTTAATTCATCAGATTTTCATACAAAAATAAAAATATTTAAATTGAACGCTCTAAAGCGCCCCCGCCGCCCTAACCCCGTTCCCCTCGCTATTTTACTATCGCTTTCTTTTGCTTCGCATACACTTCGTAACATTTAGACCGTTCAATTCAAATATTTTTATTTTTGTATAAAAATGATGAAATAAAATATGATGAATTTTTAAAATTCATAGAACAAAAGTTGTTGATTATGGTGTTATTAACATAGTCATGAGAGCTTGTCGGTGTTTTACAAATAACCCTGTAGATAATAGTACGGAACCCTAGTGCGCGAGTCCGACTCGTACACGAATATTTGTATAATATTCCCTGTAAAAAAAAACATTGTGAATTATAGAATGTATACGTTGTGGTTTTATTAATACAATTAATATTTTCAATGAATTACTTTGTTTTGTTCGTGGTTTATGTAATTACGTCATTATTTTTATTCAAGTCGTTAGTCATCTTGTTTCTAATTCATAATAAAAGCTAAAATTAGTTATTATTTAGTAGTTATTACCTATCCATTACAGCGGGACAGGAGCGATACAGAAAATTGACATGAAGTTTTTACAGAGACGCTCACGGTGCTATATTAGTTTACGATGTGTCAGGACCAAAGTCCCTAGCAAAACTGAATGAGTGGGTCGAGGAACTTCAAGTATACTCCACCAAGAATAACATTGCTTAGTTGTCGGCAATAAGATTGGCAAGCGTATCATTTTGGGCCCCGTGCATAATATCAACAAGCACATTGGGTCACCCGCGCGACAGCGCAACGAGTATTCCCAAGGAGGGTTGATGTCAGGCAGGCGGCCGGTCATAAAACAATAAGCCAAAACCTCTAACAACATGGATTATGAAATACATGTTCTGCCGACCCCAACAAGTGTGGGATAAGGGCAGGAAGAAGAAGAAGTAGGTATTGCCTATTCATTAATTACATTGAATAAATAATATTCAAAATGTTTCATTCATATTCCTATAAACGAAAACTAATCGTTTTGCTTACCAGTGCAGTGGTAGCATTTATTATTGCTAAACTGGGCATATAAAAAGACTAGTAAGCTACTTCCATAGGTATGGGTGGGTCTACTATGCAAAGCTATGGCGCCTTTGCTTCATTACTGGTAAAGATACAAGAATTTCTATTATAACCAATAACAACATCACGCCAGGTTTGGCAGAGTTTTATAGTAACACCCTCATTTCGTCGTAAATATTGCCATCAACCGGCGAGCCTATTCCCATCAACCGGGCACGAATCCAAAATCCAGACTGCTACTGAGGAATTCCACACGGAAAAACCCATTAACACTTTGCCCGACCTAGGTATCGAACCCAGGACCTCACGATCAGCAATCGCGCTTACCACCACCGACGAGGCAGTTTTAACTAATAACGGTCCGTAAATTTTAGGAATCGGCCAATAACCTAGCATATAACCATTTTAACAGCCTCGTTGGTTTAGTCGTAGCGAGCGCGGCTGCTGATCGTGAGGCTTCGATTCCCAGGTCGGGCAGTGTTTTGGGTTCTTCCGTGTGGAATTCCTCAGTTGCAGCCCGGATTTAGGATTTGTGCCCGGTTGATGGCAACAGGCTCGCCCCCTATTACATGGGACTTAAACATAACGGCAAAATGAGGGTGTTACTATACACTTCTGCCAACCCTTCGGGGAATACAGGCGTGATGGTATGATAACCACTTTGAAACTTCGTACAACATACGTGTGACGCTAACTATACCTAGGTACTTAGCTATGTGCCTATTTTGTGTCGGTATAGGTACCCAATACTCAACTAATCTCGTGAGGAAAAACATCAAGTCAAACTCACTCAAATACGTAATTTAGAGGCATTTACCTAACCGACAATAAAAATAACAATAGTAAATGATTTAACGTGTATTTAGCTTTAATAGTGGTGTTGTTTTAGGATTCCGTAGGCAAAAGGAAAAAACCGGCTAAGTGCAAGTCGGACTCGCGCACCGTACTATTACCATACGCGTTCCGTACCATTATCTATAAATACGGCAAAAAAAATCACGTTTGTTGTATGGGAGCCCCCTTAAATATTTATTTTATTCTGTTTTTTAGTATTTCTTGTTATAGCGGCAATAGAAATACATCATTTGTGAAAATTTCAACTGTCTAACTATCACGGTTCAAGAGATACAGCCTGGTGACAGATGGACGGACGGACGGACATCGGAGTCTTAGTAATAGGGTCCCGTTTTACCCTTTGGGTACGGAACCCAAAAAAGGAATCCTTATAGGATCACTTCGTTGTCTGTCTGTCGAGACCCTTTTTCTCAAGAACGCGTGCAGGTATCAAGTTGAAATTAATATCAAATACTCATGTCTGCAATCTCTTGGAGCTGTGAAAACATCAAACTTCTAAGTCCACACAATCAAAATATGCGGCCGTTTATGCCGCATATTTTGACACTCACAAGGGAATCAATACCTATAGGGTACTTCCCGTTGACCTAGAATCATGAAATTTGGCAAGAAGCAGTGTCCTATAGCACAAGTAAAGAATAAAATCCGAAAACCGTAAATTTGTAGTTAGGTACGTTACAAAAACAAAATTTGTACAGAACCCTCGGTGCGCGAGTCCGATTCGCACTTGGCCGGTTTTTTTTATGCTTGGAAACTTGATTGGTGTGTCTTGACTGCTCAGGATACATTTGGTGATCATAATTGTAACGCAACTTTGAAGACTCCATTGCCCAACAGTGGACTGCGATACAGCTTCGCACGGGTGGACATTTTTCCCGTTTTTGCAACATTTTTCATTTATGCTCCGCTCCTATTAGTCGTAGCGTGATATTATATAGCCTATAACCTTCCTCGATAAATGGACTATCCAACACAAAAATAATTTTTCAATTCCAACCAGTAGTGCCTGAGATTAGCGCGTTCAAACAAACAAACTCTTCAGCTTTATAATATTAGTATAGATTAGTAGTGTATCAAACACCGCGTTAGAAATAGTTTCTTCAGGTTCTAAGAGAAACATGGATAAGGACTATCGAAATACAACTATTCTGAATTGTAATTCAATTAAATAACTATACAAGGTTAGTCGGAAAGGGGTTACTAGCCGAAAGGGTGTTAAAGTACCCGTAATAATGGATAACTTTTGATCTACAACTTTCCCCAAAAGTCATTAGTTTAAGAGAAAATTAGCTGTTCAAAGATTTCATAAAAAATACTCTAAAATCTATGTATCCTCAGCTATGATCAGCTGTGTTTACATTTTAGGTCGTATTTGGAGTCACGGATTAGAAACTCCATTTTCTGAATTCCTAAATAAAACAATGATGAAGTATTAAAAAAAAAACTAAAATAACAATAATTTTGCATGGTTTTAAATTTTATCGAATTCTGAAATGTTATCTCTTTCTTTAAAACAATCGTCAGTGATACATTAAGTGGCCCGCGGCTTAGTACCCCCTTTCCGGCTAACCTTGTATATCTCTTCACAAAATCTGGAAATGCAGAATGGGATTATAGGCCAATTTTGCCCATGCTCACCTTTTTAAGGCCTAAATAGTGTATATTCGGGCGTTGATCTGCCTATTTTAGTAAACTCGGGTGTGCCACGGCCCTGCCTATACCCATGGCCCTTGGTATGTCAATATTAAAGCAATATTAGTGCATTTAGTGAGTAATCATTGTTTGTGACGATACTATGACGTGTATTACCTAGTCCTACATATTTCATTATACAAGTTGAGGTAGGTGAGTAAGTACATACATTGTGTAATCGGTTCATGAGAAGTGACGAATAGTTTGCCGCATTCACAGCCATAGACCAGGGGTCGGCAACCTGCGGTTCGCGAGCCGTATGCGGCTCTTTCGATGTAAAGTTGGGGCTCTCCAGTTCCTCCAGTCCAATATTATATTACTATCAAAACCCTTAAAATTGTGCAATCGATCCATAATTGAGTACTATAATATAGTATGACTGAGATATACCTACTGACTATGACTGAGAGATAGATATAGTTACTATATCTATCACTAATTTTAAATATAAAATCAAACATAATATAGAAGCAAATACTATGTTGTAACAATTTTTTTAGTGGCTTTTTAAAAACAGAAATTTTGTAAATCGCAATTTTTGGCTCTTCCATCTCAAAAGGTTGGCGACCCCTGCCATAGACTGTTGTATAAGTGTCAATGACATTATACTCAATACGCAATTAACATAACAGCCTTATATTTACCGAAGGGTTCGGCAGAGGTGTTTTAGTAGGTACACGGGGGCGAGCCTACTGCCATGAATCGGGCACAAATCCAGACTCAAACAAAGTCGGTCAGGCAAAGTGTTATAGGGATTTTCCCTATGTAATTCCTCAGTAGCAGCCCGGAGCTTGGAATTGTGCCCGGTTGTTGGCAATAGGCTCGCTCCCTATTACATGGGACTTAAACATAACGGCGAAATAAGGGTGTTCCTATACACCTCTACCCAACCCTTCGGGGAACACAGGCGTGATGTTATGTTTATGTAAATCCAGACTCCAGGCTGCTACTGAGAAATTCCTAATGGGAAAACCCAATAACACTTTGCCGAACCTGGGGATCGAACCCAGGACCCCATGCTCAGCAGTCGCGCTTGCAACCACTAGACCAATAGGGCAGTCAACTAAATCATATTAAAATATATAATTAAATATAACTATAACTATGCGATCATTATGGATGTTGACGTACCTACATAGTAAAATGGAGGGAGAGAGCAAACTTTGACTATGATCAGCACTGGATATCCACCAAGCGTTGGACCGTTGGACGTTCTCCATCACCTCGATCTAGCTGAGTGTGGACGGTGTCGATTTTTACCTGTCCAGCCATATTCTGAATCGAGTTAGCCCATCATACCCACGCGTCACCCCGGTCACTCATATGCGCGCAAACATTTGTACATTGTACGAATGTTTTCCGTTTCGTGTGGAAAATGTTCGCATAGTCATTGCAAATATCAGTCCCACACTTGTGGGTTCGAGTATTGATCGTGCGAATGTGAGTGGCCGGGGTCAGATGGCTATCGAAATGTCGCAAAGAACCATACCTTTTACACCATAATTCTGACGAGTGTACCTATCAAACTCAATTGGAAGTTTAAATGATTGATCACTACCTAATAATCTTAATATACAACGTGTTACAAAAATACCCTTAAAAGGTCCCTTATAAAGAGTCTAATGGCAATATTTGAAAACCGTAGTATGACCCAAAAAAATAATGAATTTGGATAAAACATAAACTAATCATCATTGAAACGCAACCCTTTAAACATAAAACTAAAAAGTAGACTACCCAGAAAGTTATTTACATACTTACCTAATTTCCTCTGAGAGGTAAATAACAACAACCATAAAAGACTACTTGATTATTTACAGTAATAATGGGGAATTATGTGATACGTTGTATAAAATTGAAATAAATAAATACCAACAGAATTATTGAATGAATCAGCGTAAATGTAATATTTCCAACAAATCCGGTTATAACTTGGACATACTACAAGGAAAATACGCAAGCATGCTTGTCATTAAGTGTGAACCATGCACAGTGATCGCTAGCATCCATGTAATTACATAATTAAATACAAAAAACATGGATGAAGTCGCCAGTTCTGTGTTAAATGATAAAAACACTACATTCTTAGGTAAGTACTGCACTATATTTTTAAATAAAACCTGTGTTCTTATTTTGAATTTATTTTTTCAGTGCTATTTTTAAATGGGAAATAAAATGCTTTAATCTTGTTGTTAATTAAATTTGTTGTGACGTTGTGTAAATTGCATTGAGAACTGCAGCGCCATCTGTGAGTATCTTAATGCGTCAATTGTGCATTCAGTAATATTATTCTTTGTCATGGGCTCAAAGATTGTCCGTAGATAAGTTTATAACAAACGAGCTGTGTCCTCACGGCTCCGCCCGTAGCCTATGTTACTCAGTGATAATGTAGCTTTCTAACGGCAAAAGATTTTTTGAAATCGGTCCAGTAGTTTTTAAGTTTATTCTTTACATACATAAATACATATCTTTCCTCTTTATAATATTGGTATAGATAATATCAAAATAACTAACTGCATCGTTGGTCTAGTGGTGGCAAGCGCGACTGCTGATTGTGAGGTCCTGGATTCGATCCCCAGGTCGGGCAAAGTGTTATTGGGTTCTTCCGTAGGAATTCCTCAGCGTAGCCCGGAGTTTCGATTTGTGCCAGGTTGATGGCAATAGACTCGACCCCTATTATATGGGACTTAAACATAACGGTGAAATGAAGGTATACACCTCTGCCCAACTCTACGGGGAATACAGGCGTGATGTTATGTTCTGTTATGATACCTATACACAAAACACTTATGTTTTACTTTATACCATTATTGACTTCTTCTTCTTTTCGTGTGGTTAGTGACTAACCTGGTGTCAGAGTTTATGCCGCCCATGGACCTCTGACTTGGCTACACATGCCGTCGAGAAATATCTCTCAGGCATGCCGGTTTCCTCACGATGTTTTCCTTCACCGTTTTAAGCAAGTGATAATTATACAATACGCACATGAATCCGAAAAGTCAGAGGTGCGTGCCTTGGGTTCGAACTCGAGGCCTATGACTTGGCAGTCCAACGGTCACACCACTAGGCTATCACAGCTCATTATTGACTATTATTTACTAACTACTCCTTATTTTTAGAACACACGATAAATAAACATAGCTAATAATTATTATTATTAACATAACAAGTTATCCTGTTGTAAAAATGACGTCCAACTAACGTTACCTAAGAATTTCCCGCAACATAATTATACAATCGTCTACTTATACTTATATCACTGACTAGCTGTGTCCTCACGGCTCCGCCCGTAGCCTATGTTACTCAGTGATAACGTAGCTTTCTAACGGCAAAAGATTTTTTTTTAAATCGGTCCAGTAGTTTTTAAGTTTATTCGTTACATACAAAAATACAAATCTTTCCTCTTTATAATATTAGTATAGATATAGAGTTTATAAACAAAAATACAGGGTGTAAACGAAATCATATTATAATTCCTTCAAACCTCGTGATGTACTGCTGACATAGATTAACCCTGCACGGGATACACTTGGATTCAATAGACAAAAAAATTACAAGAAGTAAGCATATTGTGCTCTTAACGTGAGGCATTTTAGCGCCCCGAGTTTACTACTTGTTTTTTTTTATTGAATCCAAAACTATCCCGTACAGGGTTAATCTATGTCAGCAGTACATCACGAGGTTTGAAGGAATTACATGATTTCGTTTACATCCTGTATAATGATTAAGTATAAATAAACATTAGTACGTAAGACAAATGCGGATCATACGATTTGCGAGGTTAAGCAACGCTTGCCGCGGTCAGACCGTGGATGAGTGACCAAGACCATTAATTCTGCCTAGCCTTTTGCCTACTATGTTGAGGTCAGGTTCCAGTCTAACCAGATGCGGCTGAATACCAGTATTTTACACGGAGCGACTCTCATCATACATCCGTAACCCAGTTACTGGGCAATGTCGATATCCTAAGGTTAGACCGGTTGTCAGACTTTCAGGGTTCTAACTTCCCGTAATGACTGTCATAGGTATTCGTACGACACCTAAGACCGACGGTTTAACGTGCTCTCCGAGGCACGGAAGGACCTCGATGTGTAACAAACGGTAACCCATCCACAGACTGACCGCGGTAAACGCAGCTTAACCTCGTTGTTAATTACCCACAACCCTGTCAATTAATGTTTATATTTGCATATTATTTTAAATTGAAATCAGCCCACTACTCAGCCAAGGATGAGGGTTGCAGCGTGGTACCGATTCTCCAGCGAGCAGTCAGCAGCGACGATGACCAGTGCACAGAGAGTCCGTTGCTGCAGCGACCTAGGAGTTACAGCCTCTTTGATTCATTAGAGTAAGCACTATCTCGTATTCCTATATACAAGGTTAGTCGGAAAGGGGGTACTAAGCCGCAGGCCACCTAAAGTATCACTGGTGACAATTTTCAAAGCAAGTGTTAAAATTTCAAAATTCGATAATTTTTATTTGCATGCAAAAAGATTTTTATTTTAGTTTTTTCAATATAACATCATACCTGCTTTAGTGATGAATTCAGAAAATTAAGTTTCTAATCCGCGACCCAAAATATTATGACCTAAATAGTAAACACAGGTGATCATAGCTATGGACAGATAGATTTTAGCATATTTTTAACAAAATGTTTGAAAAGCTATTTCTCTTAAAATATCGAGTTTTGGAGAAAGTTGTTGAACAAAAGTTATCCCTTATTATAGGTACTTTAACACGCTTTCGGCTTAGTACCCCCTTTCCGACTAACCTTGTATAATATACTCCTCTGCTTATCGCAGCCACAACTCGTAATACGCCTGTCCCGGTTTTGATGGTCAGCAGCAGAATTGCTTCTTTTTTGGACGCTAAGTGTGGGGACGAGTTAGAATATAAAACTTCCTCACCGCACGCTGGGAATAGACGCGTGTTGTAAGATTCAACAAAAACCAGCATGCTTGGTGGTAGGATCTATACGGTTCGCTTGGCTAGCTACCACCTGAACATTAAAGACCGGCGCCAAGCAGTTTACTGTGTTACGTCGTGTGTATGCGAGAGCCAGAGGGGTATAGGGGAATCCCTCTATATCTCTGTTCCTTAGATTCGTGTGCTCCATCTTAGACCCTGTCTGCGCTTACCATCAGGTGAGACTAGAGCCAAACGCGACCAAGTCAATGATAGAAAAAAAAAACCCAAAGCTCGTAATCCCTAAGAGAGTTGGTGAGTGCACATTAAGGTTTTTTGCACCTTTGATGCTGCGTCCCATCTACGGCCTGAGGTGCCTTAGAGCTATACCCTGCCTGGTGGTCTACCCTAGAGGTTGTATTTTTATTCCAGTGTTGACAGTCAGAACCACCAGATTAAGGCAAGTACATCACGTGCTGCCAAAAGTCCGTACAGTTCTCCATAAAATAAAAATCTGTCATACGAATACCTATGACAGTCGTTACGGGAAGTCAGAAACCTGAAAGTCTGACTACCGGTCTAATCCTAGGATATCGGGATTGCCCAGTAACTGGGTAGCGGAGATCTGATGACAGTCGCTCCGTGTAAAATATTGATATTCAGCCGCATTTGGTTAGACTGGCAGCTGACCCCAACATAGTTGGGAAAAGGCTAGGCAGAACGATCTACTACCAAAATCATAGACAAATGATCATACCTACCTATCTAATTAATAAATACAATATGAATTATTTCTTCTCAGAGAACGCCAACCCATTCTAAAGCTAATGATGATTCCGGAACAATCTGAGTCAGAAGAGGCATTCACCCTTGACGACAGGCTTCTGACGGTCTCTTCCCTTACCCTCCCCAAGATCTGCAGACCCAGCAAAAGGTTCAGAAGACTAAACACACTGTTACTAGAAGCTGCCAAGTATCATGATGTACGGGAAATCGAGAGGTAAATAACGTATTTTACATACAAACATAGGTACATAAATTTGCATCCGCCACCGCGACTTCGTGAAACCCCAGGAACATTTGCCTCCCGGGCGTGTGCAGTGGCCTGTATGGAAAGCGCTCAATCGATTGCGTGTCCAAGTATTAGTAGGCCGCTGCAAACACTATTTAACAAAGTGGGGGATCATCGGGAGTGCGGTGCTCCTGTCCAGACCATATCTCACTTGCTGGAGTTTCCCAAATGTCCGTCCACCTGCACGTTCGATGATCTGAAGAGGGCCACCGAACTGCAATTAATGTGGCCACCTACTGGGCGCAAGCATTATAATTCATAGATAAAGAAGTACCGTCGATAAGAAAAGAAGAAGAATATAGATTTGCACCTGTTATATGTGTGAAAATAACTAATAACTGCCTCGTTGGTCTAGTGGTGGCAAGCGCGACTGCTGATCGTGAGGCCCTGGGTTCGATCCCCAGGTCAGGCAAAGTGTTATTTGGTTTTTTCATGTAAAATTCCTCAGTAACAGCTTGGAGTTTGGATTTCTACCCGGTTAATGTCAATAGGCTCGCCTCCTATTACATGAGACTTAAACATAACGGTGAAATGAGGGTGTTACTATACACCTCTGCCCATCCCTGCGAGGAATACAGGCGTGATGTTATGTTATATGTGTGAAAACCGAAGGATAGTCCTAGTGATGAGATTAGACCAAGCTGTTGTCAGATTCTTTCAAATATCGGCCTACCAGTGACGACTGTCTTTATGTATTATCCAAGTCACGGATGGCTCTAGGGCCAACGTAGACCTTACACATAAAGTACTGGTCTCGACGTGTAAATGATGGTCACCCATCCAAGACTTTATAACAGATTGCTTAACCTGTATGTGCGTCCAAATAATTGAACCACAGACCCCTCATCTTTTATATTTGAAACAGTTGAAATAGCTGCCTTCTTGGTCTAGTGGTCGCAAGCGCGACTGCTGAGCATGGGGTCCTGGGTTCGATCCCCAGGTCAGGCAAAGTGTTATTGGGTTCTTCCATTAGGAATTTCTCAGTAGCAGCCTGGCGTCTGGATTTGTGCCCGGTTAATGGCAATAGGCTCGCCCCCTATTACATGGGACTTAAACATAAAAGGCGAAACGAGGGTGTTTTAAAACACCTCTGCCAAACCCTTCGGGGAATGTATGGCGTGATGTTATGTTATGTTATTGAAATATTTGTCTTCCAGATTGATCAGGGCTGGCGCCAACCCTAACTCGACCTGCTGCATAGACTGCGTGTCTGTCGTTCACCTGGCAGCCATAAGATCAGACGATGCTCTCAGTATCCTCCTCAGTTTTGGAGCAGATAAGCAGAGGACGGATAGACTTGGGCGGACTCCACTTCACTTGGCCGCTTGGACAGGGAATGTGAGGCAGATCGCTATATTACTTGGATTTTCTAAAGGTACCTTTTCGTTTGCATGGCTCAAATGAATACCCGAATAAGCTAAATCACACTTTTGCCCAAACCTTGATTCAAACTAGGGAGGTTTTAACCTCCAGGACATTTATGTCAGCAAGGTTTGTTACACCTGGGTCAATCAGATGTGAACAAGTATACCTATTTAAGGTTATTGTAACCATATCGATGCTTTCCGCTACAAAGGTCGTAAACACCATTTTGGGCAAATTCACTTTTTGATGCAGTCTAACTTAGTTTTTCACGCTCTTTCGATCTGTATATTTAAAATTGCGCTACGGTGAAAAAAATGGTTTTTACTACCCCACATTTTCTTAAAGCTAAACATCACTTGTTCGCAAAACCGAGTCATAAAACACATTTACTTTTCATCACGACAGCAAAGTTGGTGTAACTACAAATACTTCAATTAAAAAACGGGGTAAAACACAATAAAAAAAAACAAATTGTGATTTACGCCCAACAAAAAATAAATTGTGCCAACTTTTGATGTACAACCGCGGACATTTGCGGTGAATCACTTTTCAACCTTATTGCTTTAGTAATAAGGTCGTGTATGTGAACTCGCTCATACAACTACAGGCGCCATCACAAAATAAAAACGGATCCGCTAAAACGGATCCTATAAACAGTTTCTGTGTGAACCGGCTGTCAAGAGATTGAATGTTAGCAAAGTTTGTTACACCTGTGTCAATCAGATGTGAGGAATTATACCTATTAAAGATTGTTGTAACCGTGTGTGTTCTTAAATAACTTCTTAATTATACAATACTGCAGTTAAAGACTAAAGAAAGACCTACCTAATAATAACAAAGAAGCAATAATCCTTTAAAAAAAACTGTTAAGTTGAACGGTTTTATCTTGCAGTACCCCTGCAGCATCAGGATGGATTTGAGGATTGAAGATTGAAATTATAACCTTGTATTGTTATGGGAATTGAGTATGCAAAGTTTCAGGAGAGTCGGTCAAGCAGAAGTAGTTGAAAAATCTGTCGCAAGATTGAATCAAACAAACAAACAAATATACAAAGTGACGCTAATCTTCTTCTTCTTCTTTTCGTGTCATTAGTAACTAACCTGGTGTCAAAGTTTATGCCGCCTATGGGCCGCTGACTTGACTTCACATGCCGTCGAGAAATATCTCTCAGGCACGCCGTTTTCCTCACGATGTTTTTGTTGACCGTTTTTAAGCTAGTGATAATTATACAATACGCACGTGAATCCGAAAAGTCAGAGGTGCGTGCTTTGGGGTCGAACTCGAGACCTTTGACTTGGCAGTCCGACGGTCACACCACTAGAGTATCACTGCTAGTGAAGTAGTGAAGCTAATTCATCATCATCATTATCATCAGCCTATATTGTTCCCACTGCCGGGACACGGAATGGGCCGTAATACACCACGCGGGCCCAGTGCGGGTTGGTAGATGTCACATGTCTTCGAATTTTTGGTTCCAGGACATGCCGGTTTCCTCACGATGTTTTCCTTCGCCGTTTTGCTGAAGCTAATTAAAACCGTTTAAAAACACGACTTACTTAATTATTCGAAAAAAAAATACAGATTTGCAGAACAGACTGGACGCAGAAGGCATGAGTGTAGCAACTGAGGAGGAAGTAAAGAAGTTGAGCCAGTACGTCAAGGAGATGGTGAACGTCAAGTGTGACTTCAGCAAGGCCAACGCCATGCTGCCCAAAGACTGGAAGGACAATACGATGGACCATAACTGCAAGGAGTTTGAGAAAAGCGTATGTCTTTTAAATCTTTTAGGCTACGTTCAGACGATACGCGCCCGCTAAGCGCACGCCACGCGCGTCAACACCCGCGTCTAACTCGCTTTGAATTTTTTTTTATATAATTTGAGTCTTGTGACACATCAATAGATCTCAAATTGCATTTACCGAAGCATGGCATGAGGCGGGCGCGAGGCGGGCGCGAGGCGGACGTGAGAAGGGCGCGAGGCGGGCGCGAGGCGGGCGCGAGGCGGGCGTGAGGCGGGCGCTTGGCGTGTGCGGTTGGACTTCGATAAATGCAATTTGAGATCTATTGATGTGTCATAAGACTCAAATTATATATAAATAAATTCAAAGCGAGTTAGACGCGGGTGTAGACGTGCGTGGCGTGCGCTTAGCGGGCGCGTGTCGTCTGAACACAGCCTTAATGTCTTTATAAGCAAAGCAATTTATAGGATTTAGAGAAATTGGATATTATAAGAAATTCAGGTCTGCAATAGTGCGGATGCCTCAGCTCGTGGCTAAGTACCAACCGCGCGGATTATAAGATTTGCAAATTTAAGCTGCGCTTACCGCGGTCAGTCTGTGGATGGGTGACCGTTTCGTTACATATCGAGACCCCTCCGTGCTTCGGAGAGCACGATAAACAGTCGGTCCCGGATGTCATACGAATACCTAAGACAGTCGTTACATGTAGTCAGAAACCCGAAACTCTGACAACTGGTCTAACCTCAGGATATCAGCATTACCCAGTAGGTAACTGAGTTACGCATGTCTGATGCCAGTCGCTCCGTGCAAAATACTGGTATGCAGCCGCATCTGGTTAGACTGGAAGCTGACCCCAACATAGCTGGGAAAAGGCTAGGAAGAACAACCTCAGCTCACAGAACCAAGGTTTTGTAATCTAAGGCGGACACTATAGCATTATTCTAATCAACTGATTCTGTAGGAATCAATAATACTAAATGTTATTTTCAATTAGAAACGTTACAAAAAGCTTCCTGTACCACCTTCAGCTGCCACTGTTCCAACCGGGTTGGTCGGCGTTGCACGCGGCGAGTGCACGCGCACAGTCCCGCTGCGCACGTCTGCTGCTTGCTGCTGGCGCAGACCCATGTGCGCGTGACGTCGTCGGAAGAACCCCCCTCGATATTGCCGGATCAGCTTACTATGATGATCAGCATATAGACACCCAGAAGTATGTAATTTTTTTGTATTACATATTTTAGCGTTTAATTCTTTTAATTTTATTGGCGCATTTTTCATGCTCATTGCCACTGGTCATTGACCGCCTCTAGAGCTGAAGAAATTACTGTTCCGACCTGAGAGCAAGGCTAGCGAACTATCTTGCATCGAAGAAGCTGGGTTCCGATGCCACATTACCAAATGGTTGTAATGTCGTCGGATTTCAATTCGACCAACTGCCTCAGTGGTCTAGTGGTGGCAAGCGCGACTGCTGATCGTGAGGTCCTGGGTTCGATCCCCAGGTCGGGCAAAGCGTTATTGGGTGTTTCCGTGTGGATTTACTCAGTAGCCGCCCGGAGTTTGGATTTGAGTCCGGTTGATGGCAATAGGCTCGCCACCTATGGCGAAATGAGGGTATACACCTCTGCCCAACCCTTCAGGGAAATATAGGTGTGCTGTAATGTTATGTTTATCAATTCTAACCTAAAGATTACCAAAAAAATGGGCTTTGATAATACTCCACTCACTATCAACTTTGTTTCATCTCTGGAATATCCTCATGGATGTCCCTCATCCAGGGAAGGCGAGGGTATCTGCCGGACTCTTACCGGCTAAAAACCAACGGTGTTCCTCCTCTTGACCGTTCGGCCGGGGTCACGGGATTCGCAAAAGCATGCACCGCAACCCCGGCAGGACCGACTATCAACGGTCGGGAGCGAGGGTGCGTGGGAAGCCACCGCCTCCTTTTGCGAAGGGGTGATGGCGACCAAGGAGGAAGCGGAGAGGGAACACTGTTGGTTTTTAGCCGGTAAGAGTCGGCAGACCCCCTCGCCTTCCCCGGGCCAGGGACATCCAATTACAACAATAAAAAAAAATGTGCCGACTATTAACTTACTTACCTGTTATTAACTTCAACCAATAAATAACACACCCTGTACTACAAAATATATCCTGCAAATATGACTGCATTATAGTTTTGCAGAATTAGTCACAATGCTAATCAGTGCGGACTGCAAGAACTTCACAATTAAGAACAGAAAAACTCTCGACACTCCGCTTCATACGGCTGCGGAAATAGGCAGCCTGGAGGCCGTATCGGTCCTCGTAGAAGCCAAAGTGCCAGTCAACTGGTTGAATCGTGTCGGCCTGACACCTCTGCATATATGTGTTAAAAAGAAACTTAAAGAACATTTGCAGGTAAGTTCATGACTCAATTAACTTCTCCACATTGTCATGATAGATACAGTCAACGACAAGTCGACATGGCAATCGGGTACGAGGCTCGTCGTGTCAGGACATACGCCCCGCACAGCGCCCGCGCCTTCTTCATCATCATCAACCTACATCAGTCCACTGCTGGAAATAGGCCTCTCCCAAAGCACGCCACTGAGCCCGATCTTCGGCTCTCCTTCTCCAGTCGCTGCCGGCTACCCTACGTATATCGTCGTTCCACCTAGTCGCAGGACGTCCTACACTACGTTTGACGATTCGCGGTCTCCACTCTAGAACTCGTCTACCCCAACGGTTATCGGTTCTGCGGCAAACATGACCAGCTCACTACCAGTTCAGTTTGCTAATCCGCTGAGCTATGTCGGTAACTTTCGTTCCAGATCGTCGATCGGCGAATGACTTCGTTCCAGATCGCACGGATCGTTCGCGCCATCTTACGCTGCACGAGTCTGCATCGACCGCGTTTATCGATTTCGATCTCGCTCACGTTGTTGCTTGTAGTTGTGTATTGAAAATTACTAGAAAATTGTCATGTCGACCCTATCGCACTATTAAACAATTTCAGTATTTTTTTTCCGAAGTTAATATAAATTCCGATTCTTCTGTGATAAGATAGGTATACAATTTAATTTTAATAAAATCTCAGGTAACTGGTAGTCACTCAAGTTGCATTCGCGTCTCTTCTTTAACAACTCTTGGCCTGAATAGATACAATATACAACATGTACAATTTAAAAGAAACATAACCTTGTTGGTTTTACGCCGTGATCACAAAAATATGATTTATTTCAGATTTTAGCCAACCACGGGGTAAATGACGCCAACATACCTACAGCTGTAGATGTTAAGGACAAGGACGGTCACACTGTACTCCATGAAGCTATCCTGGAGAACTCGGCACCCCTTGTGTGTGTCGCAATAGAAGCTGGAGCCAACATCACAGCCAAAGTTTGTTATTACATTAATTATCCAGGTTGCACAAACCTACCTGACTGTCTTTTTCGAGAATGTTCGAAAAAACATTTTAGAACTTTCAAACCAAAAGCTCTCGTTTTCATTGAGACTTTATTTTCATCCGCGGCGAGCTTTGCGTTTGGGGAATATTTCTACAAGTAGTTAATTAATGGCTATAACATCACGCCTGTATTTCCCGAAGGATTGGGCAAAGGTGTATAGTAACACCCTCATTTTGCCGTTATGATTAAGTCCTCTGTAATAGGGGGCGAGCCTATTGCCATCAACCGGGCACAAATCCAAACTCCGAACTGCTACTGAAGAATTCCACACGGAAAAATCCAATAACACTTTGCCTGACCTGGGGATCGAACCCAGGACTTCACGATCAGCAGTCGCGCTTGCCTGGTTTAATCTTTAATGATATTTCACATATAAATGTATTTCAGGATAACGAAGGTGAGACTCCGATCCATTTGGCAGCAATAAAAGGCAACATCGACATACTTAACGTAATCCTAAACGCAGCGAGACAGAAGGATGCTATCGACACGACAAACAGTCAAAGAGAAACTCCTTTATTCAAAGCAGTTATCAGCGGACACCTTGAATGTGTGAAAATACTCCTAAAAGAAGGAGCTTCCATTCAGAAAACCTTATCAAGACAAGTCAACCTCTTCCATGTAGCTGCTGAAAAAGGATTCATAGAAGTACTCACAGTTTTATGTGACCATGACTATACTATTACTAGGAGAATGATCAATTACCTAACAGCTGATGACAAAAAAGGCTATGGTCCTATACATTTTGCAGTACAGAATAACCATCCGAAGTGTGTCAAGATACTTCTATCCAGAAACGCTTACAGAAGTCTCAAAACTTCGTACGGTCTACAGAAAGGCTCAACACCTTTACACATAGCTGCAATTAATAATAACGTGAAAATCGCAAAAATAATAATGAAAAATAACGAAGACACTGTACACACTATAAATGATTCGGGTTGGACTCCACTCCACACGGCCAGTCACTACGGAAGCAGAGACATGATCACACTACTTCTCAAAAATGGTGCTGATCTATCTGGCACTACGAACGGTCCAAATAAATCTAGGTCAACAGCAATAGACATGATTATGAACAACTTGTCCAAACCAACAGAATTGATGGAGAATATATTTGATACATACATTTATACGAACGATTCAAATCTCCAAGATCCTAATTGTGAAGTAACAGTGAATTATAAAGTTTTAGTTCCTAAAGCTGAAGAGAAAGAACAAATGAAGGTCATTGATGCGCTTCTCAACACGGGGGATAGGTATGGACAGAGACGTCTGTTGGTACACCCATTACTGGAAAGTTTCCTATACTTAAAATGGAAAGCTCTATTACCATTTTTTTATACAATGATAGCTTTTTATGCTTTCTTTGTATTATCGTTGACAACGTTCATTATATCAGTATTTTTTTATAAAGATACGACAAGTAATGCGCCAGCAATTCTAAATGCTACTGGATGGGCGATAGTCTTATATTTGACTATTTTCTTGATAATATCACAGGTGCGTACAAATTTATGACTCCTGAATAAAAAAGCTTCTGTTAGACACATTGTTCTGCCTAGCCTTTTCCCAACTATGTTGGGTTCAGCCTCCAGTCTAACCAAATGTGACTGATTACCAGCTATTTACACGAAGCCATCGCCGTCAGATCTCCGCAACCCAGTTACTGGGCAATGCTGATATCCTCAAATTAGACCGGTTGTCAGACATTCGGGCTTCTGACTACCCGTAATGACTGTCATTGGTATTTGTATGATACCCGGGACCGACGGTTTAACGTGCTCTCCGAGTCACGGAAGGGTCTCAATGTGTGACTGACCGCGGCCAGCACAGCTTAACTTCAAAAATTATATGATCCGTGTGGTTGGTAATAACCACGAGCCCCTCTAATGTTTTCAACAGTACTATGCGTGCCAAATAAAAATAGGATCGCGCTTGCTACAACTTCACACGATAGCTGTCAAATTGGTACTGCCAGCAAAAAAATACTATAAAAAAAAAATGTTATATTTTTTTATTCATGGATTTCATTGTTATTTACATTCATTTTTATAAAATGTTATTTATTGAATTCCATAAATAGATAATTTTGGATAATTTAATAATATTTGAAAACAGTATTCATTAAAGAAATGAACCAATATATATAGTTAAATTCACGAAATGCTACTGGTCACCCTAATATGTCGCCATAATAATAATATAATTAATGTGTAATTAATTTGGCGTAAAATTGATAAGAAATACCAAAAAAGTGAACAAAAATAATTAAACTGAATATAATTTGTTTATTTATCTTTTTGCACACCTTACACTTTGGTAATGAAGTTCACGAGTATTGCGGAACAAAATGGCGTCTTGACAATGCTATTCTTATTTGGCACGTATAGTACACATTGATAGCTGCTTTATTGCGCAATGCCTACGAAGTAAATTATAATAATAATTACGAGTTGATCATTCATCAGCCGTGATTCCTTTTTCATTTACCACCGTACTTCGTTGTAAACTGCCTAGCTTGCCATGTTTACCTTATTTTACCTTAAATATTCATAATAAACTCATCATTCTAAAATCAACACTTCAGAGGCGAAACAGAACGATAAATGTATCCGCTGTAATGCGTGGTGGTCTAATCTATACGGTCTGCCTGGCTAGCTACCACCCTCACATTAAAGTCCGGCACCAATCAATTTACTGTGTTCCGTCGTGTGTATGTGAGAGCCAGGGGGTATAGGGGAATCTCTCTATATCTCGGTTCCTTAGATTCGTGTGCTCCATCTTAGACCCTGTCTGCGCTTACCATCGGGTGAGACTAGGGCTAAAAGCGAATAAGCAACGAAAAAAAAAACCGTTCCTTCATTTCCAGGAAGTTTTATACATGAACGTGAGTAACGGATACTTCCTTCAATTAGAAACTTGGGTGAAGTTCAGCTCCGTATGTATGGCGGTAATTCTGCCTTACACAGCCACGGAGACGACCCTGAGTGGTGCAGACTGGCCCCGCCACGTAGCCACCGTTGCTCTACTCCTGTCCTGGCTGGAGATGATGTTCCTGCTATCTAGGTTCCCCAACTGGGGTTACTATGTGCTGATGTTTGGGAAGGTATCTGCGAACGTTATAAAGGTGAGTGCGAGGAAATAAGTTTTGATACATTTACAATTGAATAAACTTAATTACAACTGGAAGCTATAATTATAATAGGATTCCTTTCTTATCATTGCCATTAGAGATCAAATAATTATAATAGGATTCCCTTCTTGTCATTGCCATTAGAGATCAAATCATAGTGTCATACACAATTAATCATAATAGAGAAATTGAATTGAATTTGGCAACACTGCGGCTATCCAAAGTGTAAACATTTTATATTCTTGACATCTTTTCAGATCCTATTGACTTTCGCGTTCCTGGTGATCGGATTTTCCCTCAGCTTCATGATACAGTTTCACTCGCATAAACCATTTGAGAGTCCCTGGGCCGCCCTCGTCAAGACCGTGGTGATGATGACGTCGGAGTTTGACTACGAAGGCCTGATCAAACAAGATTCCAAAGAATTCATCACTTCTTTACTCGTAGTGCGCATCATATTCTTAATATTTCTAATATTAGCGGCTATAGTTCTTATGAATCTAATGGTGGGTGTAGCTGTAAATGATCTCCACAATTTACAAGTATTAGGTAACGTCAGAAGACTTGGAAAACAAGTCGAGTTTTTAGGATCCCTAGAAAACCTAGTATACAATAGACTTTTTAAGAAAATCTTGCCTAACTGGTTAGAAAATATGGTAAGGAATAAAAAGAAAATTTTAAGTGTCTTCGTCCTTAGTCCAAGTTTACCAAAATCCAAATGTTATCGAGCTCTACCATCCCATATAAGAGAGGCTATTTTTGAGAAAGCTCAATCTCAGAAGAAACAGTTAGAGGACGAGTTAGGATCTCAAAACTATAGAAAGAAATTAGACGAAATATACGAAGCAACAGTTAAAATAAGACAAGACAATATTACTATAACTAATGTCCAAAGTGATAGAATAAGAACTAATACAAAGAATAAAGATCTAGCAAGACTTATTCTGGAACTAGATTCCGCGCTTGCTGATGTCAAAAAACAAACAAAGTCATCTATAAATGAAATTAAATCTTCCATTGAAGAGGTAAACATTAAAATGGATATGATTTTGAACAAATTAGAAAATAATATTGCTCGGTGACGAATCGTGAGCGTCACAATGATAGCATTTTCCTTTTCCACCGTTTACATGATACGCCCTGACCTTTGGAACCAGGTTTCTTCAGGTCAAATAAAATACCAACTCGCCAACAAAAACTGAAGTGTGAATATAAGTTTTCTGTCCGTGTTTTATGAAGAGGCAATTATTGTAATATAGACTGTTTTTATTATAAGAGAATCAAATAAATATTTGTTTTAGAAATCTTTTTTTTTTCATATTCATAACTTTTCCCTCTATTTCTTTTGACTACAATTAATTAATAGTTAATCTTTACATGGTATAAAACAAGGTCGCTCCCTGTCTGTGCCCGCTGTCTGTCTGTCCCTATGTATGCTTAGATCTTTAAAACTACGCAATGGATTTTGATGCCGTTTTTTTTAATAGATAGAGTGATGCAAGAGGCATGTTTATATTAAGCCCCACATTAGTATCTACATTGCACCCGTGCGAAGCCGGGGCGGGTCGCTAGTACAGATATAAATAAATGAATCATGTTGAAAAACAGTCGTGGACGAAGTCAGAATTATGTCCACGGTGGGACACAGATGTTCAGTCAAACACTAATTCATATTTTTCTTTTCACAATATTTAAGTTATATAAAACCGACTTCAAAAAAACGATGAAAAGAATAAAATAATTACCATATTATAAAATTAACAGTTTTAGAAGTCGGTGCCTTCAATTTGGTTCAGCGTGGCTTAGCACCGACTTCTAAAACTGTTAATTTTATAATATGGTAATTATTTTATTCTTTTCATCGTTTTTTTGAAGTCGGTTTTATTTTTGTTAAAATGTTTTTTATTTTTTTCGTTTTAGTGGCCTTAATTAAAATATGGTTGGACCTACTAAAGACGCTGCTCGTAACATAATCACATCATCACAATATGCGTACTGTTCGTCATTGAGGATTTCTATTGTCTATCTCCGAAGTTCTTCATCAGATCTTCACCAAATTTAAATGGGACCAATCTGGAAGTATATCCTTTCAAATAACTTTTTTTTATCTAAATCGGTTTATAAATGGCGGAGATATGAGGTAACAAACATAAAAAAAAAAAACATACAGACGAATTGAGAACCTCCTCCTTTTTTGGAAGTCGGTTAAAAATAGGAGGTAATGAAGGCTGAGGCTTAAAATAAAGAATACTGGTTGTGTAGTATGTGGTTCTGACGCAATTTTGTCCATGGCACCTTTTTAAGTGTTGGGGCAAGCGACTGCGGTGTGCGTGTCTCTATTATAAGAAAATAGTTGCTCCACACTAACGGGGTGTCCTGCGTAAGCGACGAATGCGACGCGACGAACACGACAAACGCGATCAAGACAACGGCATTCCCTACTAGCGGCCTACGTAGCGAGACGCGACGTAACGCATATTTGTTCCACGTTGTGTCGCCTCACGTCGCACCGCGTCGCGTTTGTCGCTTACGCAGGACACCCCGTAAGATTTTTCCTGTATCGTGGATTGTGGGAGCGTTTAAAGACACAGATCTCAAAGATCCAATCCCGGAATAACTATCTGCAGGCCAATTCGATAGTAGTTTTACTTTATTAATTTTAGTTGTACCTAAGTAATGTTCCGAAATTCGGAACAAATATTCCGAATAAAAAAAGTTGTCGTAAGGAAGTCTCCACTTTTCGTTTCTGTTCCTTGAACTTTAGGCACATTAGCTCTACCTATTCCGATCACTGATGATACTCATGATTTGTTTGTAAATATTATAAACATCGACCAACTGCCTCGTTGGTCTAGTGGTGGCAAGCGCGACTACTGATCGTGAGGTCCTGTCTTCGATCCCCAGGTCAGGCAGTGTAATTGGATTTTTCCGTGTGGATTTCCTCAGTAGCAGCTCGTAGTTTGGATCTGTGCCCGGCTGATGACAATAAGCTCGCCCCCTATTACATGGGACTTAAACATAACGGTGAAATGAGGGTGTTGCTATACACCTCTGCCCAACCCTTCGGGGAATACAAGCTTTGTGTTATGTTATCTTATATCTATACTAATATTATAAAGAGGAAAGATTTGTATTTTTGTATGTAACGAATAAACTTAAAAACTACTGGACCGGTTTCAAAAATTCTTTTCCCGTTAGAAAGCTACATTTATCACTGAGTAACATAGGCTATTTATTTATTACTGGAATAAAACTTCTTACGCGGGCGGAGCCGTGAGGACATAGCTAGTGTTAATATACCTAGGTAAATATCAACTGGTTTTTCTATTTTCAAAGAATATCTACATTTTATGTACCTACTGTTTCTGTGTAATAGTGGAAAATTTGTGTTTTCTCGTAACAATAATACCTAATACCTACCTATATATAAATACGGATAATACGCACTAATTACAATGAATATGCTACTAATTATTGCTCTCATTTAATTAATATCGTAATCTAAAACTTTTTCCCATGACAGTCGTTACGGGAAGTCAGAAGCCCGAATCTCTACTCTCTCTCTTTGATTTCTTGGGCTTATGTAAAAAAAAAAAAAGCTATGTTATGTGCGTCACTCTCACGTGAATAAACGGTTTTTCTTTCTTTCTTTCTACTTCTTTCTTTCTACCGGTCTAACCTTAGGATATCGGCATTGCCCAGTAACTGGTTTGCGAAGGTCTGATGGCAGTCGCTCCGTGTTAAATACTGGTATTCAGCCGCATCTAGTTAGACTGGAAGCTGACCCCAACATATTTGGGAAAAGGATAGGCAGAACCCATTAAACGACTATCGTGTTTTTTTTTTTAAAGATTCGTTGCCCCACACTTGTATTTTCTCCTGTATCGTGGGTGCGTTTTCAGACACAAATCTTCACATGCACAAACATCCAGACCCGGAACAACTATCTGTAGGCCATACAAATATATGTTCCGTGCGGGAATCGAACCCACGACCCGCAGCGCAGACGCCTATCGCTTAACCACTGCACCAAACGTGTCGTCAATTTGCTGACACATCGGACACAACTCTTCACTGCGGCAGCACTGGATACAACTTTGTACTGTGGGGACAGAACAGTACAGCACCTCTGGATAGCGCTACGTAGCCAACCAGACAGGCGACCCACCAGAAGGCCTATCAAGAATAATTGGACGTATAGTATCGTAAACCTATCGCTAATGTAAGCACATTTTAAATCGAAAATACAACGGGATAAAACTGAATGACCACCAAAAAAACAATCGTTACCCTAAACAGCCTCATCCAAAAAAAATATAATATGTACAAATAAATGAAACCTGTACCAAAATCTTTTGGGCTATTTAAGTCATGCCTGCACTACAAAAACTTTTCATAACCCAAAAAGGCCACGCGTGCACCAAATTTTAACTGGCAAAGTTTTGTGTCATTACTACCCAAATATATCACTACTGCGAGAAACTGGATGTAATCTAGACTTTAGGGCACCCCGACTCGGACAGGTTAGGTTAGAAGGGGATGGCGGCCGCCATCCTCTTCGTGGTTATTTTTTTATAAACCATCCAGAAGTAGGAGCCCCGCAAAGCGGGGCTCCGTCGACCAAGCCCACCCTCGACCATGCATAGATTCATTCATTTATATTTTTTGGGTAAACAATGATTTTTGTGTATTAATTTACTTTATTAGGATAAAATTGTGTAACATATTTGGATGAAATTTTTAAATAAAATGCGAGTACATATTTGGTGCATGCGTGGCCTTTTTGGGTAGCTCAGCGATTATTCTGAAGATACTTGCCTTTTTTAGGTTAGCAGACTTTACGTTTATTGGTGATAATTTCATATTAAAATGGGGATTAAATTCTGGTAAGTACTTTACGATTTTTGGGCGTTATATTTCATTATATCTGGTGATTGCTTAAATCTAAGCCAAATACAACTCTCCTATAACATTTTGTTTAATTTTTTTGCGACATGCACGATTTGTATCATTAAACAGCAGTGATAGCCTAGTGGAGTGTCCGTCGGACTGCCAAGTCATAGGTCTCGAGTTCGAACCCAAAGCACGCACCTCTGACTTTTCGGATTCATGTGCGTATTGTATAATTATCACTTGCTTAAAAACGGTGAAGGAAAACATCGTGAGGAAACCGGCATGCCTGAGAGATATTTCTCGACGACAGCATGTGAAGCCAAGTCAGAGGCCCATAGGCGGCATTCTGACACCAGGTTAGTCACTAAACACCCGAAAAGAAGAAGATCATACATAGATATGAATAAAATTTCAATTTAATAAATTGTATGTGCGACTCCGTACCTCAGACTTTTCAAATTCATGTGCGAATGAGTATTTGGTTATCACTTGCGTTAACGGTGAAGGAAAATCATCGTGAGGAAACCTGCACACCTGCAAAGTTCTCGATGGTGTGTTAGTCTGCCAACCCGCACCAAACCAGCGATGGGCTGATTATGTTATGTATGTGCGAAACGAGTATTTCTAATTCAAAATTCACCCACATTAACGTTGCGTTACTAATGTCACAAAATTCCGCATTCGTGCTAGGCCTGCTGATGGAAAGTGAATACCAATAACACAAAGAGAACTGATGCGTTGCCAACCTTACAGACAAAGTTTTTTTTTTGACGTGACAACGTCTAATAAAACGATGAACGCAGGCAGCATGCACGAAAAAGCGTGACTAATTGTCACGTCCCGTCTGAGGCGAGCGTGCGAGCGAGAGCGCGGAACAAGCAATAGAGAGGCACGATGTTTTGTTATGATGTTGTCACGTTAAAGTATCGTCCGTAAACCGACTTTACAGACAACCAATTTTTTTTTTTTTTTTCCGAGGCTTTTGTTCGATTTTCAGCGACACGCAAGCCTCATTATGGACGTCTTATATTATTAGATACTTAAGAATAAAACTAAACATAAAAATCAAATATATTTTTTTTTTAAATGTCGACATCAGTGAGCACAATTTCACCGACACGGCACAACAGAGGAATCAGTGACAGTCCAAATCAACCCCTTCCAAAGAAAGCAACAGATGTTAACAAATCCACAGATTATGCGTGTCAAAGAAGGGTCGACGAACTAAGTTGAAAAGTCTCATGTACCAGTCATTACTTTTGTTTGTAACAATTAATTGGCGTCTATTGGTCATTTATTTACATAATTACAGCAATAAACATTACGCATAATATTCGTAGGTATATTAAAATGTGTGTATTAAATAAACATCGTATCTAAAATTCGGAAAATCCAATGTTTCTCCGTTATTCGGAAAATTTTCAATAACAAGATAATTGCTGTGAATGTTTACAAAAAGGAGATGACTTCTCGAATCCTTTTGGCGATAAAGTTGTTGTTGAACGAACGATAGAACCCGTTAATAAAATTCCGTAAATTAACCCGCAAATTCTTCATTTCCATCGGTCAGTCCTTCTGTCACAGAAATGTGTAGGTACCTCTCCCTCACCCATCTTTTCAACTGTACGTATGTACGTACAGGCGTGATGTTATGTTATGTATAACATCACGCCTGTATTCTCCGAAGGGTTGGGCAGAGGTGTATAATAACACCCTCATATCGCCGTTATGTTTAATTCACATTTATTTAATACGGGGCCAGCCTATTGCCATCAATCAAACACAAATCCAAACCCCGGGCAGCTACTGAGGAAGTCCACACGGAAAAATCCAATAACACTTTACCCGATCTGAGGATCGAACCCAGGACCTCACGATCAGCAGTCGCGCTTGCCACCACTAGACCAACGAGGGAGTTAAACGTAACGTATTAAAAATCTTAAAAATTACAGATTGTTTGACAGCTTTTCCATAGAGAATCTGCCTTTGGAGGTGAGAGGTATGGTGTTTCTCCAACGATAAAGGGAGAATCCTCCTACCAGGCGGGTCTTATACCTGGCGGGCTACTGCCCAACGGTTGATGTTGGGAAATTGTATATAGGTATACAATCTGCGTGTCAAATCTTGTTATCGCGATGCAGGATTTGTAACGTTTCATTTGACAGCTGTCATTGTTGTCGCTGCAGTCTGTTAGTCAATCATCGTGCTGCGTAATTCTAACGTGGCGTGATAGATGCCGCCACATACCAAACCGCCATGTTTGTTTCCTAAATAAGAGTTTTCGTACGAAACTGAAACTATACAAGCCATAAAACTAATAACTACTCCATAACACAGGGTAATATTAGGTCCCCACCTATGAAATCAGCGTTTTGTATGGAGAATTTTAAAGAAGTTGCATTTTTCATACTAACATTTTCTTATATTATTTAACAACTATGAACACTAATGTTTTAAAACTTTTATGCACTAATGTTTAAAAACTAAGATAACGTATGCCACTTAGATTATGCGACAAAAATAAGTTTTGGCTAAGTTAAAACAAAAATAGCGGTCATTTCTGCTAACATTATGAGGATGACTCCTCTTAATGTTTTTAAGGTATTTTTTATGTTTAGAAAACTATAAGTAATAAGGTTTTGTTACTATTAGTGTTGTCTATGATGGTCATTATTCGATATAATATCAAGCAATTGATGAATATTTTAAATCATAGAAGTAACGAGGCTCTCTGTTTGTGAGAAAAAAACGCTAATTTCATAGGTGGGGACCTAATATTATAATTAGGTAAGTATTAAGTGTCAGTATTCGACGTTATTAAGGAGAAATCTTTTCCTGAACGTAAGTGCGGTTTATGTGACTAATAGGTACCTAAATTGTGGTTTTGTACACATTATTACGTTTTAATCAATGTGGTTTTCCAACTGCTTCATAGGTCTATTGTTGGCAAGCTCGACCGCTTATCGTGAGGTCTTGGTATTAACCGGGCACAAATCCAGACTCCGGGCTGTTAGATACTAGAAAAAATCTTAATAGAAAAACCTAGTAACACTTTGTCTGACCTGGGGATCGAACCCGGGACCTCAGCAGTCGTGCTGGCGACTACTAGACCAACAAGGCTGTCTTATAGGAGTGCAATTACTTACGCTATAACACTTGGTAGTAGCCTTAGATTGATGAGAAATGGATTTTAATAGTTTATTCGGCATTGCTTCTAAGTGGTATCGCATTAACCAGATAGTAATCACCGACTAAAAAGACTGCCTTGTCGGTCTAGTGGTCGCAAGCGCGACTGCTGAGCATGGGGTCTTGGGTTCGATTCTCAGGTCGGGCAAAGCGATATTGGGATTTTCGATTATCTACGTAACAATTTCTTAACTAGCGGAACGAGGGTTTACCTAAACACCTCTGCCGACCTCTTCGGGGAATACAGGCGTGATGTTATGTTATGTTAGTTACAGAAATAAATCATGTAAGCATCAATTTTTAATAAGGAAAATTAGGTAGTTTATTTAATAATATACACTATACATTATTGTATTTCCTAATAGTGAATCGATATTAGCGTTGTTCCAGCGCATTGTAGAGCAATCATCTCGGTGGGTACGGAGCAAACATAAACCGCAGTGATACAATCCTGAGCACAGTACAACAAGCAAAGTATATTCAAGATTTTGTGTATAGGTAAGTTTCTTTTTACTTTTTAACCGACTTTCAAAAAAAGAGGAGGTTCTCAATTCGACTGTATGTTTTTTCCGCGATATCTTTGCTAATTGTGAACCGATTTTAATGAGTCTTTCTTTGTTTGAAAGAGTATTCTTTCGAAGTGGTTCCATTCAAATTTGGTGAAACTCATTTTTCGATTCGTGAAAGGGTTACAATAGAGTGGCTCGATGTTTTGTTACAAGTAAACGCTCTAGTTTATACTCACCTTTACGGGACGTGTGTTAAAATTAAGTGTCGAATGCTTTGTTTAAATTCAGTAATCACTCACGAAGCGTCCATTTTTCGTACTGCCTCGTTGGTATAGTGGTGGCAAGCGCGACTGCCGATCGTGAGGTCCTGGGTTCAAACCCCAGGTCGAACAAAGTGTTATTGGGTTTTTCTGGGTGGAATTCCTCAGTAGCAGCCCGGAGTTTGAATTCTGCCCGGTTGATAGCATTAAGCTCGCCTTTTACACGGGACTTAAACATAACGGCGAAATGAGGGTGTTACTATACATCTCTGCCCGAGCGACCCTTGAATACAGGGAATACATTATTTATTAAAATATTTTCTCCAACATTGTTTATTCTTTAACTTGGTACTACCATCTGATTAAGAGTATACGCAAGGAAAATGAAACAAAGGTCATAGTTTGATCTTAAATGCTCCTTAGCCACTGCACTCCAGGAGCTAATGGAATTTTCTCATTATCCACAATATTATTTACTCAGCCATTACGACTTATATTTTGTATAGCTGTGCCCTCGTGGCTCCGCTCGCGTAAGAAGTTTTTTTTAGGTATTTGCGTAACTTAAACCGTTTACGCAGCGCACGCAACGGAAGCTCTCAAAAAGGAATATTTATTCCCGTTTTTGCAACATTTTTCATTTATGCTCCGCTCCTATCAACTGTAGCGTGATGTTATATAGCCTATAACCTTCCTCGATAAATGGACTATCCAACACAAAAAGATTTTTTCAATTCCAACCAATAGTTTCTGAGATTAGCGCGTTCAAACAAACAAACAAACTTCTCAGCTTTATAATTTTAGTATAGATTCAACGGTGCCACACAATGCCGCCATCTTGAATATTGTTACAACGTAAATCGTAAAGCAGCTTAGCATTATGAAGTCGATTCTACAAAGTCTACGTTTATTGATACTAAACATACTTACAAACATACAAACATACTACATTTTAACATTGTTTTGTTTATGTTTGTGATCCGGATTAATTGCTTTCAAATGTAAACAACGTCATAGGAAATTAAAAGAGGAAACCATAAATCAAACATTATTTTATTTATTAACAATTATTATTCATGATGAATCACAACAACAAGGATCTATTTGGCTTCAGAGGTTTACACTAAGGAAAAATAACGTATATTGTATAATAATATAATTATTCAACTAACAAAAACTAATTCAGTACTTAGCGCGCTCCCTCCGCGTATTGTACACTAATTTCCACGATGTTGGGTAAGAAAACAATTGACAGACGTAAAAAAACAGTATCTTTGTACGTGCCACAATCATCAGGTCAGTTTTTAATCTTTTATTCTAACCTATTATGGTGTCTAAACCAAATCTGTTAACCTATGTCGTGTGTGATAGAAAGGCAGGTGTTAGTTTAAATGTATATTAACATTGAATCAGTATTCATTGTTAATTAATCAACTACAATATTTTTTCTCCTTTATTAATTTATATACATGATTACATGATTAAATATTTTCAATAAAAAAACATATAATACTTATGTAAAAAAATGTAGCCCACCGGAATCGGGAACAGGTTTCAAGCTAACGGTTTTAATTTTTTTAATTTTTATTATTTTCGGGAGTGTTTAAAAATATTAGGAGTAGGTAGATATATGCACGACTTTACTAACTGCAATATTATTTTTTTAAATTTATACTCTAATCTCGTTAATTCATATAGCCGCCAGCACGTAACTTGGCAAGAGTAGAGAAGAGAATTCCTTTCCTTTCTTTCTTTTTTTAAACAGACATGTGTAAAAATAAATTATGGCAAAAACCATAGAATAATGACAAGGATTAAAATGGACCAATTTTTTGTTGCATTAAGTGTACATGCGCGAACTTACTCCCACTACGCCAAAACCTTGCTAAGTAACGTGCCGGCGCGGCGACTATGCTGGACTAATATTACTGCTTTTAAACGTCATAATTACAAAAGACAGCCTCCAAAAACTCACCGTTTTACCTTTTCCTAGTAGGTATTAAAGTTGAGAAGAATCATATATCTCAGCTCTTTTTTCCTAAACCACACCAATTCTGCCTAGCCTTTTCCCAACTATGTTGAGGTCAGCTTCCACTCTAACCAGATGCGGCTGAATAACAGTATTTTACACGGAGCGACTGCCATCAGACCTCCGCAAAAATATCAATATAGTATGCCAATATCTTAATGTTAGACCGGTTGTCAGACTTTCGGTCTTCTGAGTTCCCGTAACGAGTGTCATAGGTATTCGTAGGTATGACAACCGAGACCGACTGTTTAACGTGCTCTCGAGACTGGGTCTCGACATGTAACGAATGGTCACCCATCCACAGACAGACCGCGGCAAGCGCAGTTTAACCTCGTAAATCATAAAATCCGCGCGGTTGGCAATTAACCACGAGCCCGTTTCTAAACCAGCCCAGTATTGAGGCAAAAAAACAAAATAAAACAATTCAAAACGGTCGTGCCATGTTCGAGATTTTACAACAACTAGCGACCCGCCCCGGCGTCGCACGGGTGCAATTTAGATACTAATGTTGGGCATATAAACCTTCCTCTTGAATCACTCTATCTATTGCTGAAAACTGCATTAAAATCCGTTGCGTAGTTTAAAAGATCTAAGCGTAGAGACAGCGGGAGCGACTTTGTTTTATACTATGTAGAAATTGTATTTGTCTTTTATATTTATCATGAAAGATTTCTGACATCATCGGTGTATGAACCGAAAACTAAGAAAATAACTCTTTTTCTTAAAGTTCAATAGTTCAATTAATTTTTGTTATCCCCGATAAACTCTGTTAAAAGTTTTAAATGGAAGAAGATCAATAGCTTTCCATTTTAGAATAATGAAAACATTGTAAATATTGAAGTGATCATTGGCATAACATGTTTGTTTTCATTGTAGTACGTACGTAATGTTTACAGTTAAAGCTTTTCTAATGCGTCACTGAAATCCCTACTCGCCGTACGAATAATAATGTCGACTTCTGTGAATGCAGTTATCTGCTATCCACTATATTCCCAGTGAAATCGCAGTGCTTATACTCTACAGGGTGTAAGCGAAATCATGTAGTTCCTTCAACCCTCGTGGTGTACTGCTGACATAGATTAACCCTGAAGGGGATTCTTTTGGAATCAATAAAAAAAATACAAGGAGTAAACATGTGTTCTTAACGTGAGACATGTTAGCGCCCCGAGCGAATTGCGCGGCTATCGCTTGCCGCGCGGTCATTTAACTCGGGGCGCTAAAATGCCTCACGTTAAGAACACATGTTTACTTTTTGTATATTATTATTTTATTGAATCTAAAACTATCCCGTGCAGGTTAATCTATGTCAACAGTACATCACGAGGTTTGAAGGAATTACATGATTTCGTTTACACCCTGTACCTATAGCATATGAGTCTTGTTCCAAGATGAAGTGAGTTACGATCCCATATCTATACCATGAGATGAGAATCGCGATGTTAGTTCGCTTAAAATATCATAGCACTATAAACCGTAGCAATATGGCGACCTCAAATAACTGATTTAAAATGGCAGCATTTTGATACCATTTACAAAGGATAAGCCCAAAAATGTATGGACCAAAAACTCGGAATCGATTAAAACGATTTATGTTTGGCAAGGCAGAATAAACATACTATATTCCAAATCCAATATTTGTTTTCGATTAAACAATCGCCAAGTACTAAAAAAAATAGGAACTAATTGACTATAGTTTTATAAATTCGTGATGTTAAGAGCGGTATTGTGCGTAATATTGAGAGAGATTTGAGAGTAAAGTATACATGTCTACTGATTATATATTATATATATAATGTATTTCTATGTATGTACGTATGTCTATGTATGTACGTATGTTTGTACGTATGTATGTACGTATGTATGTATTCTCCATCTCTTTCACGTTATTCAATGCACTCTGCTATACTTATTGTTATATGCTGCTGACCTGTTTGGTTATAGTTTTATGCGAAACGAATTGCATACTTGCGACCTCTTATTTATGGTCTACTTTGCTGTACATAAATTATTTGAATCGACACTGGGTTTTTTTTGGGCATCCTCCTTTCGAAAATAAGGGCAAGGTGGTATTTTTTCACACATTTCTTATAATAAATAAAAAAATGAATGAACTGGCGTGGGTGTATGACAAGATGAATGAATGTGGATGAAGCGAAAGGGGTATGTAAGAGTCGTAGCATGTGGCGTTCTATAGTTTCTGCCTACCCCTATGGGAAAAAGGCGTGAGTTTATGTATGTATGTATGTAAATAAAATAATAATTGATTTTGTTACAGAAATCCAAGCCCTTGTATACGATACCTTTTTTAAGTTTTTTTTAGTATTACTCAATTTCAGACCGCATTTTAGATAAAATAAAAAAAATTCTTCAGTTTTTTTTTTTGCCCTCCATAAGTACTTCAATTTCGGGCCACATTTTAGTTAAAATTAAACTTATTCTACAATCTGAAACCCTAAAGACTAAAATGCTAAACTTTACATGATTTTAGATGACGACATTTATAAAACAACAGACGAAAGATCTTCGGACGTTGTACGCGAACATCAACTAAAGTCCAGGAGTTTGGAGGTTAGCCAGGATACAAGGTACGATGTTCTCTCACTTTTACAGTTTTCTCTATCATTATGACCCAAATCTTTATTTCAAGTCGACATTGTTAAAGACATCTTCCATCCGAAGAAGTAGACAACACTGAAGTTAGTAACCGCAAACACTCCCACTACAATTGCTCGGCCTTGGGTATGTGGCGACATCTACCATGCCACATGTTAACTATACTCAGCACGATGTTTGTGTAGTAGACAACAGCGACAATAATGACAACTCTCAAATATGACGTCACAGAATCCTACATCGCGCTATGAAGATTTAACACGCAGATAATATTTAGACAACTTTACAATTTCAACCGTTGGGCAGTAGCCCGCCAGACATAAGACCCGCCTGGTTGGAGGATCCTACCTTTTCGTTGGAGAAACACCATACCTCGTACGTTCACAGGTATATGAGCTAGCAAGAATGCATGGTCTTCCTTTGATCATGGGTTAGAACCTCATAGTTCAACGACAGAGATATAATAATGCTTCTCTTTTACTCTTTTTGTTAATGAGTTTAAATGGTATTACAATGCCGAAACTAATTCAAATCTAACGACCTGCTCTAAAAATATAACTATTTTCTTTTTAGAACGGACAATTCAAGCATTTCTAAATGTGGCGCGTCTCTTAAAATACCCTCGCAGGCAGCTATGATTGCTATGAACTTCAGCCCAAATTCAATGGAGGTACTTGAAGGAACGCTTACGATGAGACGAAGCGAGACGCGTGTTTCCAAGTTCAACACTCGACTCATAGAATCCATTTCGGCTGGTGACACTGCGTACATGAACAGGTGAGTTACTGAGGCCGACCGGCGCGTGACATCAACGTAGTCCGATGAAGATGAGCATGTACTCACTTTGGGTACTGGGTATGCTATTTCCAGATACGTGCAGACTCGCAAAGAGATAGTGATACGAAGATTCATACCGAGTCTACCATGGTGGTACGAATGTTTGCGCATACCAGCCTAATCTTCTTCTTAGCGTGTCGATAGAAATCTAAATTGAGACGGTCCAGAACTTAGGTACGAGCTTAGCGTTATCAGTAGCGTCCATTAGTTCCTATAACGTGCAGGTATCAGGGCACACAGGGCAAGATGTCAGGTGTCCCTTTTTTGGGGAACAGCACCACATTTACACTCCAAGTTGGAATAGTCTATCACCCATATTCTAAGACGTTCCTCCAAAAGTTACTCGACTCGACTCCGCCTCGACTCACTACCATCAGCAGTTATAGTTGACATAAACGTCCTCGACTCGAGATTTTTCCTCAGTCGAGGTAAGGAATCATATGTCAAACTCAAGGTACCTCGGAACCTACTTTAAGGAAGGTAGTGTCAAAGTTCGTATGTAACAAAAATTAATTTTAAAGACTTTATCGAATATGCTTACGATAATCCTTATAACTATTTATCGTGGCTTTATTTGCGCGATGCAAATAAACAAAATTATGACGTAATGACTGACTCTACCTCGACTCATTAGAGGACCCCTTAGTCAAGGAACCTCAAAGTTCACTCGAAATTACGACTAAGAATACAATTTTGAAGGTGTTTCCGAGGCCGTCCTGAGTCGAGTTGGAGTCGAGTAAGTTTTGGAGGAACGTCTTAGAATATGGGTGTATGAATCTCCACCTGAGTAGGTTTTCCTTGCTTTGACCAACCTAGGTCCGGTTAGACGAAACAACCAGGCTAATAAAATCAGTACGACACATTCGTGTGCGCGCACCCCTTGTTTCAGTTGCGATGTTTTTTTTAGCTACAACCACACTTCTGTTTCGCAATGAAGTTTTCCAGCATTTTACGATCTGTCTGTGCCCTGGTATGGACAAGGCTTTACTACAGCTGCTGCACAAGTAGATTACACAGTTTACAAGATCAATTTAATAGTATAGATAGCTGTATGCTGTGACGTCTGGTCAAAGACGCAGGTATAGAGAAAACTAACTGACTTCGTCTGTTATAGAATGCTGGCAATGGGCGCCAACCCGAACGCGACGTGTCGACTGAACCATGTGTCTGCGTGCCACGTCGCAGCCTTGTACAATAACGACGCTCTAGACCTGCTTCTCAACTCGGGGGCTGAGAGCTTGAGGTGCGACAAGCTGGGCAGAACACCTCTCCACTTGGCCGCCTGGGCAGGGAACGCAAAGCAAATTGCTTTGCTACTGAACTTTCCGGAAGGTAAATTAAATCGAGATGCTTTTAAATTAGGTAATCATTACTTTGAAATCTGGTGTGATTACGGTGTCCTTTAACTGTCAATGAATGTAAGATGAATCCACCAATGTATAACAAAATTCTCGCTAAGAAGCAAAAATCACAATATTTCTCCCTTTTTCTAAACAATATTCCATTAACTACTTTTATTCAATGAAAATATATTATTAGCTATTATACCACGACATTTTATAATCATAGCCTTAATAATCTAATGTTTTAAAACACCCGCGAGATAACCGACCCATTGAATAGATAACATATTATGGCAACTAGATATCACTTCGGTTCAATATTCAAAATGGTCGTAATTAAGTTTGGTGACTTATTTTCAGCTCTGAGAAAAAGCGTCGTAGATGTACTGTCGCCAGAAACCATAGACGAGGTGAAGAGACACAGTTTACCTGTGCATACAATGACGAACACTCGGTGTGAGCTGAACGTACCGTCCACCCTCCCGGACGATTGGAGCGACGGGGTGGAGCACAACTGCAGGCATATTAAGGAACTGGTGTGTGACTTTTTCGAAATAATACTCAAGTATTTTTTAGTGTGCTGCGTGTAACTAATTGCTGAAATAGAATATCCCCAAAAATTACCCGTTCTAAATATACAATTATTGAATTCCGGACAGGATATTATTTGTCATCCGCGTTTGTTACATAATGTTATGGCTCTACAATCACCAAATTATTATTTCCTTTATTCATTAAATATACATATAAATTACATTTTTAAATATATCTATATAATAAAAACATTGAAAAATATAAAAAATAGGACCCCACCGGCATCGGGAAAAGGGTCCAAGCTACAGGTGGCCAGGACCTCAGAGAGAGGAACCTCCTAACAATACGCGCCGTGTCCAGAAGAACCGCTTTCTGTACAGGCCCTTGATCCAGCTGCCCAAAGAGAGCCTCATCAGATCATTCTGATGAGGCTCTCGTTGGGCAGCTGTTGCTGTTGGTCGAGGTTCTTGGCTATTAAGCCATTGGCCGAAACAACTATCGGCACAACGACTGCTGAGTCAATCTCCCACATGTTGACAACCTCGTGTGCCAAGTCTTGATACTTAATTTCTTTATCTTTCTCTACGGTCACCAAATGATTATTATGTTAATTAATATGACTGCAAGAACTACCTACTTACTTACTCTTTTTATGTAAAAAACCTGAGTTCATCTAACGACTGCGTTGAGCTGAGTTGAAGATTGCGTTTAAATTGTTAAATAAAGCATTGTTATGTTTTTGTCTTGTCAGTTGCCGCTATTCCAGCCGGGCTGGACAGCGTTGCATGCAGCAAGCGCTCGCGCACAACACCATTGCGTGCAGCTGCTACTGGCCGCCGGCGCAGACGCGTGTGCGCAAGATGTTCTTTGCAGGACCCCACTCGACGTCGCTGGCTGTGCACATTATATGGGACACAAAATTGAAGTGTCAAAGTAAGAAACAATAACTCGAAAAAACGATGTGTGTGACTATTATTTCATCCTTCCAAATTGGAATTGCATATTGTTATTTCAAACAGTTATTTTAAAAAAAAGGCGCTGTATACAACAACGAACAAGAAAAATAAAACAATTAATACAATAATACGATTGTTTTCAGTTTTAAGGAAACAATAGGATTACTACTGAGAGCTGGTGGTAAGTTCCAGAGTCGCTCTATCCGTTGCATAAACACTCCCCTACACACAGCGGTGGAACTTGGTAGTGAGGAGGTTGTAGAAGAACTACTGGATGGAGGTGCGTCTGCCACCTACTGGAACAGCCAGGGTCTAACTGCGATGCATGTTTGTGTGAAGACACGGAACAAACATCTGTTACAGGTAAGTTAATTTTACACAATATAATTCTACCATTGATTCAACTGTTATCGCATAAGAAGACACTTCTGCCCATGTCTGCTGCTGTCTATCCATTGGAAGTGTGTTGCTCTGTTGCGGCACTACGGCGTCGAACTATTATAATTCTGGTATAAAAGGTACTTGAAATGCATATACGGCGTTGCACGTACATAATTTGAACTTTGTGATTTAATAGAAAAAAAGGGTGTGGAAGAGTAACTAATGTCAGTTTTATTTTTCTAGTTGTTAGCAAACCACGAGTACAGGGATGAAGATCCGCTCGTAGCAATTGTGGACACGAAGGACAAGATGGGTTCCACTGTGCTCGGTGCGGCAGTCAAAGAAGGCTGGACTCAGGGTGTGTGTATAGCTCTTGGTGCTGGAGCTAGCATCACCATGAAGGTACAGTGACAATTTTTTTCACTTGCAAATCCATCCATCATCAACAATGTGGATAGCTGAACTTTGATTAAAACTAATATAATCATGATTAAACATATTTACACAAGATTATGTAATTCATTACTCATGGACATGGATTCATTGTTTAATAATGTTTGATATCGAATCGATTATAAGTCTCTTGAAATTAGTATCACGACAACTCGACCCCGTCGACTTGACCCCCACCATTTCGGGGGGCTCAGGGAGCGAAGCACCCCGCAATAAAAAATACAATAACAAACAGATAGCTTAAAGATAGGTTAGGTTAGAACTGTGACCATATAACGCACGAGCCGAGCGAGCGAAGCGAGCGGTGCCGCGGCAATGGCCGGTTAATGGTAGAAACGATTCATCGATCACTTTCACCATAACCTGTTAAAATAACTATTATTCCACAGCCGACTTATCGGTGTCGAATTGTCGGAGTCGAGATGTCGGGGTCGAGTTGTAGTAGATTACATAAAATTAAAATTGTTTTTAGGAAATCGATGGAGAATCTCCCATCCATACCGCAGCAGCATTAGGCAACATAGATATACTGCAAGAGATATTAATTGTCGCCAAAAACAATTCTGCCGTTAACTTTCGCAATGTAAAAGGAGAGACCGCGCTTTTCAAAGCAATCCATCACAATCAATTAGATGTTCTTAAATTGTTACTCCAAGCCGGTGCCAGCATAGAAGAAGAACTACCGGACGGAGTTAACACGTTTCATATTGCTGCTAAACATGGCTATAAAGACATACTAGAACACTTACTTGAATATGATAGCCACATCACAGCAAATATGATAAACAGTCAGAACAACAAAACTCATACTCCATTAATTTACGCTGTAACAAATAACCATCCTGAATGTGTAGAACTGCTAATTTCCAAAAAAGCTGATGTGACTGTTAAAGTGAGATACTATGACAGCATTTCTAAAGGAAATATAATATGGACGACACCTTTGCACATAGCAGCAAATAAAAACCATTGTGAAATAGCAAGAATTATAATAGAAAATGACATTCACACTATTCAAGTAGTCAATTCTGCGGATCGATTGCCTTTACATGACGCTTGCTGTCGCGGCAACAGGGAAACTATTATACTACTCCTCCGCAAAGGGGCTGACCTTTCTGGATTCGGAGAAAATGAAAGTTGCAGGACAAAGTTTGCACCCATTGATATGTTAATGAATAACTTGTCGAAACCAACTGAATTTATGCAAGAAATATTAGACTCTTTCATATCAAGCCAAGGTATGAGTCTTCAGGATCCTGACTGCAAAGTTACTGTGGATTATGGAATTTTGGTGCCAAATAAATCAGACACGAAACAAATGAGGGTCATCAAGGCTCTCGTTAATACTGGAAATAGATACGACCAGAACAGGCTTCTGCTCCATCCGTTGGTGCAAAGCTTTCTGTATCTAAAATGGAAAGCGTTGTTACCATTTTTCTACAGTATACTGGCATTGCACGTGTGCTTTGTGCTATCCCTCAACGTGTATGCTGTTTCTGTGTTCTATTATAGAGATAAACAGAAAGTAGTGCCAATTGTTTTGCTATCTGATGTATGGAAACATATTGTTAATTTAACAGTCTGCTTAATTACAATTCAGGTAATGCGAAAATGTCGTTTGTATTAAAAAGAAACAATATTTTTGTACTAAATGAAACTAATAAATCTCTTTTGAAATCACCAGGAGTTTATCTTCATCAAAATTAAAAACAAAAGATACTTGCTGTGTTTGGAGACGTGGTTGAAATTCTGGACTATTGCGCTAACGATAACTTTAACCCGAGTGGTATCATGGGAGTCAGAATCCAGCCCAGAGTGGGCGCGGCTTGTCGCCACAGTCGCCCTTCTCTTTGCCTGGTTTGAAATGATGTTCCTACTGTCCAGGTTTCCAGATTGGGGATTTTATGTCTTGATGTTTGGAAAGGTCGCGAATAAAGTGTTCAAGGTGAGTTAACATGTTTGTATTAATTAATCTGTCAAATTAAGTGACATCAAATTCAAGATTTATTTACAATAATATATTTATTAACTAGCTGCTCGGACAGACTAACTTCGTTCTGTCAAAAGTTATTGGCCTGTAGTGGGAAAAGAAAGGTGTTTTTTTTACTATTTTCCACGCAATTTTTATGTTTTTTCTCTCCATAAGAACCTTCCTTGTGCCTTAAGGAATATATTAAAAAATAGCCTAATTGGTCGAGCCGTTCTCAAGTTTTGCGCTTAGCAACACATTTGGCGATTCATTTTTATTTATATAGATATTCACTTTTTGTACGTATTTAATTTTCATCTCTCGGTTTTCACTATTTGTTTCAGATTCTTCTATCATTCATTTTCCTCATTTTTGGTTTCTCCATATGCTTCATGATACAGTTCCGTGCAAAAGCACCATTTGAAGGTCCTTGGGCCTCTTTTGTCAAGACCATGGTCATGATGACAACAGAGTTTGATTATCAATCAATAATAAGTAAGGATAGCGCCTTAAAAGTATCAGCATCCATCATTATTTTGCGTATTATATTTTTGATATTTCTCATTCTAGTTTCTATAGTTCTTATGAATCTTTTAGTCGGCGTTGCCGTAAATGACGTCAACAATTTAGAAATTATAGGCAACATTAAGAGATTGGAGAAACAGGTAGAATTTATAACGTCACTCGAGGATATGGTTTGTCACAAATTTATTAGAAAAATACTACCAAACAGATTATACAAAAGATGGTTAACGAACAAAAAATGGAACAACGTTATTCATTTACGACCACGTGTAGCTACGTGTAATTACTGTAAACTTTTGCCTGCTCGTATCAGAGAAGCCATTTTTGAACAGGCTCAGTTACAGAAGAAGCAATCGGATGAAGAGCTTGGGTCGAAGATGTTTAAAATGAAACTGGATGAAATTCATAACGCCATTGTCAGGAAAGACAGTGAACCAAATAAATCAGAGAAGACAGATAACACAATGGACAAAATAATTGAAGAAATTGACAGAATGCGTAATGATATAGAATATATAAAAAATTTCGTAGTTACAACTAGGCGCCGCACAATTAGTAGTAATAAATCTAGTTACTTGTAAATTAAGATTGGCCAACGATAAGTCAGAATGACTGAAAGTTGCATGATAGTAAATCTTCCGTCGGGCCCGATCCCACAAGCGACTGTCGGGCGCGCGCGTTCTTCTAACGTTTGACCAGCGCCGACGTAGCGCGCACGCGGCGCTCGCGTTGTGGATACGCCGCGAGACCTCTTGAGTAAACAAAAACCGCCGCACTCACGCCGCGCCTCCGTGACGCGTGCGCCGCGTGTGGACAACGTCGGCACTGGTCAAACGTTAGAGAAACGCGCACGCCCGACAGGCGCCAGTGAGACCGGGCCCTTAGAAATGGTAACATTAAGTTTTATGAATAGAGTATTTTCATATTAAACAGGTTATTATGTGTATCATTTCTTTAATGTATCATTGTGACTTCAACACTTTGGAGTCTGTAAAAGCCCGTGCAACCATTTATGAGATTTTCTTCATGCGAGTAAATGACACTATTGGAAGCATTTGTAGTCAAACTTAGCTATTAACTAGTGTAATAATACTACATATATTAATAATACTCTTGCTCAATGTGTATTTTACTGTTATTTTAATAAATCAATTGAACTTGCATACAATTTTATTATATTTCATTATACCAATATACAAGGTTAGTCGGAAAGGGGGTACTAAGCTGCATGCCACTTAATGTATCACTGACGGTCGTTTTAAAGAAAGTGTTAAAATTTCAAAATTTGATTTAAAAAAAACCATTCAAAATTATTCAATTTTATTCTTTTCAAAAATTCTTCATCCCTGCTTTAGTTACGTATTCAGAAAATGAAGCTTCTAATCCGTGACCCCAAATATGACCTAAAAAGTAAACACAGCTGATCATAGCTGAAGATAGATAGAATTTAGCGTATTTTTTATGAAATCTTTGAACAGCAATTTCTCTTAAACTAATGACTTTTGGGGAAAGTTGTAGAACAAAAGTTATCCATTATTATGGGTACTTTAATACCCTTTCTGCTTAGTACCCCCTTTCTGACTAACCTTGTATAACGTTTATTCGCTTACTATTTGTTCCGTACTCTCACGGTATAATGGTTGGTCCTACGCAAAACGAAAGCTGATGGCAGTACCACCGAATATTCTGACACATTACAACCAGTGAGAACGAGTTCAATTTTCATTATCAATAATTTAAATTGCTTTGATACCATCGCTGGTGATGCCGTTTCTCCTGGATATCTATGGTGAGCAAGTTCACTTCCTTCTATAATAAAACGTCACGTTTTTTTATAGAGGTGGTGCATTACCCTCCATTATCAATATTTAAAGTACGTCCAACGCACTATGAGCTCTCAGCCCCGCTATCAACCTTGCTGATTAGCTCAGCTCAGCTCAGCTTCAGCTCATTTCGACGAGAGAAGAAGACGCTGCCGACGACGCGATTGCGGAATCGCTGGCTTTTGTGTTAAAGAAAAGAGGTAGGTTCCCTAGAATCCTCCTTGGTCAATGCGACCTGCAAGGACCTATTGTGACGCCGGCGCCGTGGCCTTACACTTCTTTACTTGATCTCACACTAAACTTAGACCTGCTACATAACAGTTGAGTTCTTGTGCTGGGGCACCCAGTTTGGGCAGATTAAAGCGTAATTTATTACGGAATGTATACCTATATACACTTTAAAATTAATAAAAATAACACCAAAAAATGTTTAAGGCACACTTCAAAAATGGTGCTTTCCACAACAAAATAATAGTTGTACATACTTGGCTTTTGCGCTACGAGTCGTGGGTTCTATTCCCGCACGAATCAAATATTTGTATGGTCTACAAATTATTTTTCCATGTCTGGGCGTTTGTGGATGTGAAGATTTGTGTTTGTAAACGCACTCACGATTCAGAAAAAATACTAGTGTGGCGCAACGTACTAACAAAAGCGCCATCTATAGTCAAAGGACTCACAATCAAGTCACGTACGCGTTGACGATAAAAGCCGGTAATTAAATCTACAAATCCACTGTACAGCTAGTTAATAGTACTTCGGAAACAGACAGTCTGGTCGTGAAGCACCTTAATTACTTCATAGTAATAAAATCAATTAAATGTACGTAGTCGATAAGCCTTCGGGCACGGAGGCATTAATTAAAGAACCATAAGCAGTCGATGACAATGGCAGAGTGGAGAAAAGTCGGTTTTATAATTAGTTTTGTGTGTTTGAAGTTTTGTACTGGAGTGGGCTTTGCTCTCATGTGTTTACGTTATCTAACACCCATATTATCTAGACACGCGGCAGCGTGTCAAGCCAAGTTCAAAGAAAAAGGAACTGGCGACGCAGCAACCGTGTGTTATATTACACGAACCATTTGAAGACTTTTGAGCCCTCAATAACTCAAAATCTATTCAACATAAACACATGAAATTTGGTTTATTTATTAAAACCCCTGAGATTACCTATAATCCCAAATTTCATAAATACAGCTCAAACGGTTATTGAGATATTAACGTCTAAAAATCGGCATTTTTAACACTGACTGACATATAGATCAAAAACCTAACCCACTTCCAGATGACCTAGAAAGTTGAAATTTGGTGTCCAGCTGGGTAATTGTGTGTATACGAAGGAAAAAGTCCGAAAACAGTGAATTGTTACGATTTGAAATATTTTTCAAAAATCGATTTTTATTACCTACCGCCTTGCGAAATTATAATAGCAACAATATTTTTCTTTCGTAGGAGAATGGGTTCCATAATTCTACGATGAAAGTTTGCTTTTATCGTTTTGTATACCAGATTATTTGATTCAAGTGGGAAATAAAAATATACTTAACAGGCAAATGATAAAAAAATAAAGGGGGGACTTTGTATTTCACCGTTCAAGAAAATGTAGAAAATAGCACAAAAAAGAAAACTATAGAGCATAAACATTTTACAGATTACTTTTGAATGATGAATAATAATAATTTCTTTACAAAAAGTAATGATATCCCATCAAAAACATAAATGTGAAAATGGGAGCCAAGTTCAATAATAAGAATATGCGTGGTTGTCCACTTCGCCGACAAAAGAATTGAGATCTAAATGGGTGCCAAGTTCTGTAGATAATCCTGAAATTTATTTACACATAGCAGATAACTTAGGATAAATTGAAGCTCAAGATTTGACTTGGCTAGTTTTCACATACAAGTTATCTTATATTTGGCTAATCAACTTATCTTCTTTATGTTGTAACATACAATAGCGTATACGCAAGTTACTGTTTTTATATTGTAAGGTCAACATAATTATCTTACTCTTCTAAAAAATCGGTTTACTGGTAAAAACTAGCCAAGTCAAACTTGAGCTTCAATTTATCCTAAGTTATCTGCATTGTGTAAATAAATTTCAGGATTATCTACAGAACTTGGCACCCATTTAGATCTCAATTCTTTTGTCGGCGAAGTCGACAACCACGCATATTCTTATTATTGAACTTGGCTCCCATTTTCACATTTATGTTTTTAATGGGATACTGCAATTACTTTGGGACAGTAAAATTTAAAGTTAAACTATAACTACGAGAAAAAGCTTAATGGTACATTAATACCTAAAACTAAGCCTATGTAATTATGCAAAAGTAAACACTTACGAGGGGATTAAATATCATCACGCCAAAATTTCTAGAAGTTGTTCTGTGTCTGTGTAATCGAGTATCGCTAAATATTCTGATAACATTTTGCTACATTTTTTAAACCTTACACTATAGAAGCTTAGTACCTTGTTGAGCCTATTATATAGAAAAGGTCCTAAGAACACATGAAAACGTTTAGCAAACGCATGTCTAGTTTGAGGGTTTATGCAAACCAAGTCCTTCCTTCTCTTGTCAGAAGGTATTGATTGTATTCTTAGTCGCAATTTCGAGTGAACTTTGAGGTTCCTCGACGGAGTCATTACGTCATAGGTAATTTGAATTATCTGCATCGCGCAAATAACGCCGCGATAAAAAATTGTAAGAATTATCGTAAGCATATTCGATAAAGACTTAAAAAAATATTTTTTATTACATACGAACTTTGACACTTCCTTCCTTAAGGTACTTCCTTACCTTGACTGAGGAAAAATCTCGAGTCGAGGACGTTTATGTCAAGTCGAGGTGGAGTCGAGTCGAGTAAGTTTTGGAGGAACGACTTAGAATATGGGTGTTAGTCTTTCTCACTACCATCGGTAGTTATAGTTGACATAAACGTCCTCAACTCGAGATTTTTCCTCAATAGAGGTAAGGAATCATCTGTCAAACTCAAGGTACCTCGGAACCTACCTTAAGGAAGGAAGTGTCAAAGTTCGTAATCGAATTACTATACACCTCTGCCCAACCCTTCGGGGAATACAGGCGTGATATTACCTCATGTTTATCTATATTTTATAAGGAGTGATCGCTTCCTGAACTTTTCAAGCCTTCTACACTAGTACTACTAAGTAGGAGATACTATGTTGTTTCTAAAAAAAGTTTCTGACTGCCTGTAAAGACCTGAGTCACGAAAAACAACAGTGATAGTGAACAACAGTGGTGAGACTGTCGGACTGCCAAGTCAGAGTTGTCGAGTTCGAACCCAAGGCACTCACCTCTGACATTTCGGGTTCATGTACGTATTTTATAATTAACACTTGCTAAAAAATGGTGAAGGAAAACATCGTGAGGAAACTGGCGTGCCTGAGAGATATTTCTCGACGGCATGTAAAGCCAAGTTAGAGGCCCATGGGCGGCATAAACTTTGAAACCAGGTTAGTCTCTAACCACACGAAAAGAAGAGATGAGAAACAAACAGATCCGAGTAATGGAATTACACAAGAATATCAGTGTACGTACTTATCAAAACCAGTGCATAATATCAGCAAGCACATTGGTTCACCCGCGCGATGGCGCAACGAGTATTCCCAAGGAGAGTTGATGTCAGGCAGGCGGCCGGCCATAAAACAATAAGCCAAAACCTCTAACAACATGGATTTATGAAATACATGTTGTGCCGACCCCACCTAGTGTGGGTAAGGACAGGGAGAAAAAGTACTTATCAAAACCACCATAAGTCCCGTCCTTTTGAGGAAACAATCGATATCTGAAAACTAAATTATCCCGCCTGAGAGTATATCTAGCGAAATAAATATTTTACTCATCTTGTAAACGAAATCTTTAGGTCCGTGATATCCAATAAGAGCAGTCGTAGTCTATACTTTACCGGATACCACATGTTTATGAAATCCGGATAACACTTCACCAGTTTCAAAGCAGCAGTTTGATTCAATGCAAAGCCAGCTTAGGTTACGAGACGACTGTAAATGAATAAAGTTTACATAAAAGCCGGACTTCTGCGAAGTTGGTAAGCTCGTATTTATATTATAAAATACTAGCAAGTTACAAGCCTCGCTAGTGACTTCATACGCGTTTACAGATACAGAAATTGCTGTTCTATTTTCTATACTATAGTCCGCGCGGAACTAGTTGACCGCGACTTAGGTATGTGAACGGCAGGAGGGGGGTGCGATACAATAGACGCGCTCTGTCAGTTTGCTTTGTCTTGTGGCGGCATCTATCGCGCCACATGCGAACTATTCTGCAACGCGGTATCAAAGTTTGACACGCAGATAGTATACCTATAGATACAAATTCCCAACAGTAACCGTTGGGCAGTGGCCCGCCAGGCACAAGACTCCGCCTGGTTGGAGGATCCTCCCTTTCCGTTGGAGGAACACGATACCTCGTTCCTCCACAGTCTTGTCTACCGTGCACACCCCCGTCCTGCCGCTCACATACCTAAGACGCGTCTAACTAGTTCCGCGCGGACTATAACAAATAACATTATGTAATAAACTCAAGGTCTGCCAACGAGTTATGGATCGCAGTACACTAGATGTTAAATTAACGGATCATGTTCGAAACACAAGTAGCTGACGTGGTTCCAAATACTGCCCAGCTTTGGGATTGGACAGGACACGTCTGCCGCATGCCGAACGAATTGTGGACCCATATAATATAACCCAGAACGGACAGTACTAAGGAAACTCATAGCTAGAGCTTGTGAGACAGTAAGACGGGGTCGTGACAGGGCTCAAAGGAGATAACATAACATCACGCCTGTATTCCCCGAAGGGTTGGGCAGAGATGTATACTAACACCCTCGTAATAGAGGGCGAGACTATTGCCTTCAATTGAACACAAATCCACACACCGGGCTGGTACTAAAGAATTCAACAGGAAAAACTCAATACCACTTTGCCTGACCTGGGGAGCGAACCCAGGACCTCACGATCAGCATTCGCGCTTGCCACCACTAGACCAACGAGGCAGTTTCAAAGGAGATAACGAGTCGAATTGGAAGCGTTCTTTGAAAACTGGAACGAAATAGCGCTGGGTTCTAAGAAGTGGAAAAAATGGCGGGAAGTCTTTGCTTGGGTGGAGGACAGGATTGTGGCAACATCTACCTTTCGACGACACGTTTGGTGCAGTGGCTGAGCGATCGGCTTCTGCGCTACGGGTCGTGGGTTCGATTCCCGCACGGAACAAATATTTGTATGGCCTACAGATAGTTGTTCCGGGTCTGGATGTTTGTGCATGTGAAGATTTGTGTTTGTAAACGCACCCACGACACAGGAGAAATCCTAGAGAGGGGCAACGTTTTTTTCAAAAAAAAAAAAACACCACACCACACGCAAATTAAGCAGCACAATGATAACCTAGCAGTCTACAGCGACAAATAACAACAACTCTCAAAAATTACGTCACAAATCCTGCATCGCGATATCAAGATTTGACAAGCAGGTCTTCTTCTTTTCTTTCTTTTAGCAGTGATAGCCTAGTGGTGTGACCGGCGGACTGCCAAGTCATAGGTCTCGAGTTCGAACCCAAGGCACGCACCTCTGACTTTTCAGATTCATGCGCGTATTGTATAATTAACACTTGCTTAAAAACGGTGAAGGAAAACATCGTGAGGCATGCCTGAGAGATATTCCTCGACGGCATGTGAAGCTAAATCAGAGGCCCATGGGTGGCTTTAAACTCTGACACCAGGTTAGTCATTAACCACACGAAAAGAATAAGAACTATTTCTATAAATAAATAAGCGTGTATGGCTATGATTTCTTTTGGTCAGAATCGTATTGAAATGGGCTTAAGCGTACAATTGAAAGGCGACATCGCTAGTGCCTGCCTGCCTGGTCCAAAAACCAATGCACGCCACTGATAAACATATACAACTTCCCAACATCAACCGTTGGGCAGTAGCCCGCCAGGCTTATGACCCGCCTGGTAGGAGGACCCTCCCTTTTCGTTGGAGGAACACCATATCTCGGACCTCCACACGATAAGCTTACAAAAAAACCTTTTTGTGTTTAATACACACACCAGACAACCATCTAGATTTCTTTTCATTTATCTTTAGAGACTGTCTTTGCTTTATTATTATAATTTTTACACGTATTATTTAATATACGATATTTAAATTTTTCATAGTCTTTACATTTTACGTCTTTTTAGATACTTTTATAAATATTGTAAATTCAATAATTCCACTAATTATTAATTTACAAAGATGCCGACGGAATGTCGAAGTAAAAAATATAAAAATAGAAGGGTACTGAACATGGATATGCCAAAAGTAAGTATTTTTGAAAAAGTAGGTACCTATTTTTAGAAAAACTTAGAACTGATGTGCGGGTCTTGGATCATAATAAACATCGCTTCCGATGGCTATTTTTAAAGTATTTAATATACATTACTAGCTCGTTACTGACCCACCGACGGGCACGGGCCTCTTCTCAGAATGAGAAGGGTTTAGGCCTAGGTCCACCACGCTGCCCTGGTGTGGGTTGGCAGACTACACACACCATCGAGATCCTCACAATGTTTTTCCTTTACAGTTAACGCGAGTGCTAATCAAATTCTGATCCGCACATGAATTCGAAAATTTAGAGATACGGGCCGGGATCGAACTCAGACCTTCCTGCATGGAAAGCAAGCGTTCAACCGCTAGGCTATCACTACTTAATTACTAATTTGCCATAGCTCATGTAAACACCTAAGACCTCAGGCGCCTCGCTTAGCGCCTTGAGTCTAGCGCCTTCCACCCACTGGCTTGATACAGCAGCTTGTCTAGCGAGGGCTCCAAGCACACAGTGCGGATAGACCCGAAATCCGTTACATTGAAGTGTCTGTTCGTATTGCCAAAATAACAGCTTTATACTAAATGCATATGAAAGTATATACGGCACATAAAACAAAAAAACAATTTATAATTTTTTGTCTGTCTGTTTCGGCTAATCTCCAAAACGGCTAGACAGGTTTTGACGGAACTTTCACTGGCAGATAGCTAATGTTATAAAGAGTAACGTAGGCTAAAAGAAAGAGGGTCCCGCGTAAAAAATTAATAGCCATCCGACTTCTACGCAGACGAAGTCGCGGGCATAGCTAGTATTTACATATATGTTTATTTTCTGTAGGTGTCTTGCTAGGCACGAGGGGCTAAGCAAGGCATCCGCCAGTGCGAACGAGGTCTAAACGCTAGGTACGATCAAGATTTAAAAAACATATTCCAAGTATAAGCAAAATTACATACAAACTTTCAGAGAAGGTTTGTCAGTAAGGGAACTTTTATATTCTCGAAAAATTGCTATTTAAATGCAAAGTATGAAGAAGTGTTTTACATCAAACCAGAATGAGAACATAAACACGACTTTCTTTGTTCAAAAGAAACGTTTTTCTGATCGTGAGGTCCTGGGTTCGATCCCCAGGTTGGGCAAAGTGTTGCTGGGTTTTTCCATACGGAATTTCTCAGTCTGAAGTTTGGATTTGAGCCCGGTTGTTGGCAATAGGCTCGCCCCCTATTTCATGGGACTTAAACATAACTGGCGAAACGAGGGTGTATTAAAAATACCTGTGCCGATAAAATAAGTTTTCTGCTGTTTTTCGTGTTTTTCTAAGTTTTCTGCTGTTTTTCGTATTTTTCAGGAATTTTCAGCCGACACAATAGAAACTATCAATCGTATCGAACTGAACATTAATGTCGCCGGGGTGATGTATTTTAAAGATGGTAAGTCACAGCGTTCTTCGCTACACCGACGATTAAATTGTCCTTTTCTCTTCTTCGGCAGCTGAGTTCGGTATATTACTCATTTATAGTCTACTAAAAAAGAAAGTGTTTTTGATTCTGCTCAAACAACTGAGCCAAGTCAGTCACGAGGCGAGCCTGTGTCACTCTGCGGGTCAAACATGGTGCACGCGCCGTTTCACCTCCGGAGTGAAACAAAAAAGAAAACCGAACCGAATGTTAGTGAGTGAATGTAATAAGAGCGCTCTCGCCTAACACTAAAAGCTCGATTTTGAATGCCCGGAGCAGTTCTTTCTAGATTTTTGACGCTTTCGTTCGGGAGTAAGGTTCTATACTTACTTAGTTCTATACTTACGTAATACTATTTACTATCTATTCTAGTTCGCAATAAACATGACGAAAAAATAAATAAAAAGCAACTCGTAACAAAATAAACTGTTTCAAAAGTAATGTGGAGATTAAATATGTCCAAGAATAACAGACTTGAGACAGAGTTGCAGAAGTACCTATTGAAGTATTGATATAACCAGAAAAATGGAAACCAAGCCTTTTTACCTTGCAAAATTGATATTACGAATACACCTATACAACTGCCTCGTTGGTCTAGTGGTGGCAAGCGCGACAGCTGATCGTGAGGTCCTGGGTTCAATCCCCAGATCGGACAAAGTGTTATTGAATTTTTACGTGAGGAATCAGCAGCAGCCTGGACTTTGGTTTTGTGCCCGTTTGATGGCAATAGGCTCGCCCCCGTTACATGGGACTTAAACATAACGGCAAAATGAGGGTGTTACTATACACCTCTGCCCAGCCCTCCGGGGAGTACAGGCGTGATGTTATATTATGTTACACCTATAGCTAACGTAATGATTACAGATTCAGCAAAAATGTACACATTGCCATGGGCTGATAAAGCGGTGCTAATAAAACGATTACCGGTGTTCAATCAGCTCGTGCGCAATGCCCTCAGGGAACTGGTAAGCGTATAACACTTTACTTAGGCCCGTAAACAGAGATCCCTCTTTAGTGTAGTTTTAAAAAGACATGAGACGTCATTTAAAAAACAAGGTCAAATGTATTGATTTCTACTTCATGGTGGCTGCTGTTGAATAATCTTTCAAATGAGAGCTGTCTATTATAGTCCGCGCGGAACTAGTTGGCCGCGCCTTAGGTATGTGAGCGGCAGGAGGGGGGGGCGGTAGACAAGACAAAGCAAACTAACAGAGGGCGTCCATTGTTTCGCACCCCCCTCCTGCCGCTCACATACATATGGCGCGGCCAACTATTTCTACAGGCCTTAAACTGTCAAACAGAGCCTCTATCATAAGAAAACTGCATGAATCGCCACAGCTGCCGAAATCACAAAGATTTGCAAACTGATTATTAATCGCATAGTATGTTGTACTGATGGGGATGTTACTACATTAGAACAATATACTGCGATACAAGTAACTTATAGCCTATTCCAGGGGTCACCAATTAGTTTCGCTCGAGGTCCGTTTTAAGAAATGAAATGACCATCGCGGTCGGCACAACATTTTTTTTTTTTTTTTTCAAATTAACTTCAGCAAATAGAATGCGGGGGATACATTTTTATTAAATTACATACTCAATGCAAGTTGCTGTGTTCTCGCGGTCCGCCATTTGGCGACCCCTGGCCTATTCCCATTAACCGGACACAAATCCAAACTCCGGGCTGTTATTGAAAAATTCCACACGGAAAAACCCAATAACACTTTGCCCGACCTGGGAATCGAATCTAGGACCTCACGATCAGCAGTCGCGCTGGCGACCACTAGACCAACGAGGCTCGCTCGCCCCTTTATTACATGGGACTTAAACATAACGGCGAAATGAGGGTGTTACTATACATATCTGCTTAACCCTTCAGGGAATACCAGCGTGATGTTATGTTAAGTAACTTATACGAGTCATTGTCAATATGCTTGCTGTCTAGTGCGGCGTTTCCTAGCTAGCTGGTCACTTCAGAACAAATGGTCAAACAAACTCAGGGTCGCCGTATCATTATTTTGTATTTCATCAAATCGATCAACGTTGAAGACGACGCTATTTTTTGTTGTTGATTGAGAATTAACTTCTCTGTAGTGTTATGCCAGGGGTTTTGAGCTGATCATTCCTGACTGATGGCCCGCATAAGTCAGCCATCATGCAGTACCTACACTATCCGAATAAAATGGTGGAACATTATGTTTACTCATATGTTCTGCTGATGGTGATGCATGCCACTCAGACAGGTTTAAAATATATTGACATATACTTATAAGATCGTACATGGTTTACTCACTTACTGGTTCGTTAATCCCGAAAAATGCACGTGAGAGTAAGACCGGCCACTCACACACCTGCCGCAGGGGCAATCTAGGGCGATGAAGTGGGAGGACCCTAGATTGCCTCCTTGATTGTAATGTGTGTAGGCAAGCAGGGGCAGGTGTGTGAGTGGCCGGTCTAAAACATAAATAACCATTAATATGTTTTTTTTTGTTTTTTTTTAAACTTCACGTAGTAAAATTCCTCGTGGTGGCAAGCGCAACTGCAGATCGTGAGGTCCTGAGTTCGATCCCTAGGTCGGGCAAAGTGTTATTGGGTTTTTCCGTGTGGAATTCCTCAGTAGCAGCCTGGAGTTTGGATTTGTGCCCGGTTGATGGCAATAGGCACGCCCCCTATTACATGGGACTTAAACATAACAGCGAAATTAAAGTGTTACTATACACCTCTGCTTAACCCGTCGGGGAATACAGACGTGACGTTATGTATGTATAAACTTATTAAGATTTTTTTTAACAATAGGCACAGTAAAAACTTTTTATGTAAAAAAAAATAACAATAATATTAAAATTTCATAACCAACAGGATATAACGGACGAGTTGGTCGCATATCGAATCATGACTACAGCTAAAGAGCTGTTGGTGTTTGTAGACACGGACTTCTCAGTTTGCGTGTTGCAAAATATCGGGAAAGACAATAAACCAACAAGAAATTCGAAGTAGAGAAGATAGATTACAGACTTACCCGTTACTTTACCAAGGTATTAGTTGTTCAGATATTAACTAATAGGTTCGGCCTTAGTCATTGCGAGGCTCCCGTCTCGGGTAGATCTTTGCGAGCCCCTTGTCTTTGTGGAATTATTAGTTTTAATGATAATGCTTGACGAGAAATGCAAAGTTGTATAAAGTGCGGCGTAAGGCGTGAAATTCAAATAAACATTAGTACTTACTATTAGTAGGTACAGTCTGCAACAAAAGTATGTTAACACTTCAGTTTTTTAAATCATAACTGAACACAATAAACACATGTAACAATAAAATAACATAAACTCTTGACTATTATATGAAATTCTGAAAAGCAGTGTATCGAATAATTTTGTGTCTTTTAGGTGTTATGTAAAAGTAACAGTGTTAACCTACTTTCGTTGTTGACCGTACCTAATATTTTTCTACTTGGGTTGTAGCGCGAGTGCGCGAGGCCCCTGCAAGAGCGAGTGAGTCCCGGGCGGTTGGCCTGCTCGCCACCCCCGAAAACCGCTCCTGCTAACCAACCAAGACAATTTGACGACTAAATGGAATGCGACTTTTCCCGCCAGCGTTCCGCTTAAGGAGGCTAAATCTGCTAACAAAACTGTTAAAAATCCCAATCGAGCTCACACAAGGCTATTCGACTATTTTTCTTTCAGAGCTGCGTTTCAATTTCGATTTTATACAATTTTGTTAATAAAATCAGAATTGGCTCCCTAGCGTTCGTCTGTTCGTCGTACTTGTTTGTGGTGTCCACAGGACGTGATGTCTGGTGAAACATAGTTATACGGATGACCTCACGTTAGACAGTCGTCTTAAGGCCTGGTCAGACAGAGAGCGCGGCTGGGTGCAGTGGCGTAACTATAGGGTGGCAGGGCTGGCAAAATGCCACGGGCCCCCGGCCCAACGAGGCCCACAGCTTTTCAAAATTAAATTTATTAGATATTTAACTAATTACACAATATTAGTGATTCTGTTGGGTAACTAATTCAGTGATTTATTAAAATTAAATTACAATGTGACGATTTTTACTGGGGCCCCATCCAATACATTTGCCACGGGCCTCTGATGGTATAGTTAGGCCACTGGCTGGGTGTGATATTCACGTCGCGTGTTGATCGCGTGCTCTTGGCGTGCGATTACTTTGACAATGTACGGCAGAGGCAGAAACTGCTACGCGATCTGTGTGACGTCTTCCATACATTGTGACAATAATGCGCATGCCAAGAGCACGCGATCAACACGCGACGTGAATATCACACCCAGCCACGCCCTCTGTCTGACCAGGCCTTTATGTCTTGGTCGGCGAGTACGCTAGTACTGATTATTAGGTACCGTCGTAAAAAACTGCTGAGTCATCGGGTCACAAGTCTTAAGAATGGACGATGGCTTCCTTCTTCGGGCTTTGAGGGAATATTGTCGTGTTGCTATTAGCGCAAAAAAGGCTGTTATTGTCCATCCTCTTGATATTATTCCAAAACATCATGTCTGGATTTCAATGAAAGTTCCTTTGCTTTATTTCAGAAAATTAAAACACGTCGCATTATAATGAAAATTGTAAGCAACCTATTGAAAGATGCTAGGGACGAGTGGCTCGTCAGGACCGTAAGTAACAGAAAAAATAAAATTAAAAAGTAAAGAACTAGGTAAGCATTGCCAGGAATAGTAAAAAGGTGTATTAAGTAGGTACTTACCGGTGCGGAAAATTTTCAAACTGCGCTCCAGTAAGATGGAACAGCCGTTACAGCATTGATTGTATTATAGAAAAAGTACTTTTTTAAGTTTTTATGAATTGAAACAATAAAATACCACCATTATTTTTTATTATAGATAACGTTTGTTGCTTGTTGCAAATTGCATAATAAATGCAAACGCGCCGCGCGGTTATTTTTGTAATGTTGGTATCAGTATCCCGTCCCCGGCCTTAATCATAGACAATAGCAACAAATATTTTGATTTACAGCTCTTGTACACGATGACCCATGTTACCTATTCTTCTTTGTTTCGATTGTAAGCACACAAGTCGTCCATAGAAATAAACCAATGTTGTCCTTTCACATAACAACCTACTTTTTTTCCTTTCAGACTGCTGCAATAAACACGGCAAATCCAATAGTGGATAGAATAATGGACGACGATTCAGTAGAAGGTGTAATAATGACCAACAAAGAAGGTTACTTACTTTTATTTTAGTGAATTAAATGTCTCTAAAGCCACACTGCCAAATCCCTATGACATGAGACCTGAAACCTTTCTCAACAAACTGTGGGTGTACCGTAGGCCGTACAACATTTCACCGTAATCTTTCAAGTTTTCAGCGTTTTATTAATAATCATTGCTGTGCGTTAGCCTTTTTTAAAAACCGCATGCGGTATGCAAAATTGTTGTATAATATGCCCCAGCCATAACATCCCATACGCCGTACACCAAGTCTGATAGGCAAATGCGATCGCTGTTTGATGTCATCAGTGTTCAGGGCTCAGAGCAATTATTACTTTTTTACTAACAATTATCATAAGTAGGTAGTTGCTCTGAGGATCAGGGTTTAAATGATGCACGTTCACTCGATACAGTGACCACAACAACAGAGAATATGGGTTTATTATATCATTTTTATCCAACTTTCTTTTTGTAATAACATATTAATTTATGTTTAAAATATTTGGGTCGTCCTACAAAAGCTTAGAAATTTATTGTGTCTAACGGCCAACTCCATACATAAAAAGTTTTAATTGAAACAACTGTTAAACACGATTTTGTGATAAGACAGTAGTTACATACTGTTCTGCCTAGAGGCAGCATAAATCTAATAACATCATCATCTCTTTTGATATGTATGAAAACAATCTGCAATTTATTTATTCCCTCCACCCAAAGACAAAGACATTCGTCCTTGAGTAACATTTCATCTCTGAACGAGAATATCACGCCGAAATAAAACAGAATAAACATTTCGTGAGTATTAATATTAATATGAAGTGCTTCATACCAGGGGCTCCGATATTGACGAATGTGAGCCTTACAGCCGCTACAAATTATGCAAGAGCTCTACATAAGTTCGGTATGCTGTCTCAAATGTACGTCAAAGAAGTGGTATGATTTTGTTCGTTTATTCATTTTCTATACATATGTACCTATTTTTTTACATTTTTAAATAATTCTATAAAGAAAACATTAAAAATATAAAAAAATTGTAACCCACCGGCATCGGGAACAGGGTCCAAGCTACCGGTGGTCAGGGCCTCAGAGAGAGGAACTTCCTAACAATACGCGCCGTGTCCAGAAGTTCCGCTCTCTGTATCAGGCTCTTGACCCAGCCGCCTAACGAGAGCCTCATCAGATGTTGGTCCAGGCTCTATTAAGCCATTGGCCGTAACGACTATCGGCACAACAACTGCTGAGTCAACCGATTTTGCTATTATTATGATGTATTTTTGATATTATTATACATAGTGTTTTACTGAGTAGTGAAAAAGTGTTCTGAAGTTGTGCGTGTCGATTTGTCTAACATCATCATCCTCCTGCCCTTATCCCAACTTATTTGGAGTTGGCGCAGTATGCCTTCTTCTTCGATACATCTCTATTAATCGTCATCTCAGTAGTGACCCTGTTTCTAGCCATATCAACTTTCACATAATCCATCCATCGTTTCTTTGGTCTTCCTCTACTCCTATAACCATCCACATTCAGGCTCAAAACTTTCCTCACGACATGTTCCTCAGTCCTCCGATTTGTCTATCTGTATGTCTATTTACGTGTCTAGAAAGGTAAGGGTAAGCTAATGGATATCAGCGGCATCTATCCATCCATCGGTGTTATCATATTTTAAATTCTGAGTTAACGACAGTCACTTCATTTGGTATAGGGAATTCTGAGTATCCTGAACCAAGGAACGGTATCTAATGACACAATTAAGAACCTTACGAATAAAGTAGGTACCTATCTTCTTCCATTGTTAGAGACAAGTGTGATATCCGTATCAAAATCTGACCTTAGTGAAGCTATAGCCGATGCTCCACAGACAAATTGACACTTCCAACTTTTTGCGTAGGTAACAGTTTAATCTTAGATTGATTATCTAACCATGTTTCAGAATCCAATGGAGGAAATAATAATAATACGAATCCATACGAAGAAAAACGAAATTATTTTGGCGCCCGACTTTGAGTTCAACATAATAGTCATACAACACGGCCGAGTTCGTCACAAAGTGAAAGACAAGAAAGGAAAAGAAAAATGAAACGCACGTTTTCACTTTATTTAGAATACTGTTATTAATTTGTGATGACATTGTAATATTGTTTAAATATCTTTAAGAATTATACACTGATACCATTTAATTTTTTTGGCATTTCTCATATTTAGTATTATGAACTCTTCAATATCGACTCTTGAACTTGGATCTTCAGGATGTTCTAAATTATGCCAAAATCACTACACGAGTCAATTTCATATTAAGGCGCGGCCAAGAAAGAGTGCAAAAAATGAGGCGCCACTAGAATACACTTCTTTGGAGTCTCATTCATTTTAAATTTTAACATAAATTCGGATCACAGGCGTCTGTGATTCAGATAGAGTCTGGCAAACGAAAGTAGACTTAAAAAGAGCGGCAAATTCAAAAAAATAGCAGCATAGCAACCCCAAAACAAAGGAACCGAATAACCTAATTTGATACTATAGAATTATTTGTTTTTGTTGAAAAATAGTTGCCATATAAAAAGTTTGCAAATAATTCGAGTGTCTACTTTCGTTTGCCGGACTCTAGCTTTATAGACTGATAACACACGGACCTTTTTTGTAGTCTGTAGACCCAATAGACATAATTGCAGTGCTACCAACATTAAAATATAATATTTCAACCAATCCCAATGTCTGTATCACCGGATACCACTAAACCCATAGAGTATAAAACTGTATTGTTTATTCCCTGATTCTCTCGCCCTCCCCTTTTCAGGTACTGTATTGAATGGAATGAATGAATGAATTAAATAATTGATTTTTTCTTGGCATCGGCATGGTGGCAGACGGCGTTTCTGCGTGACGTTATAAATAGTTAATTTTCGATTTACGTGGTGCTAATTAATAAACATAGTGATTTATTATAAAGTTTTTTAAATATGGCTGAGAAATACGATAAAAACGGATATAACAGCAGTGATTTTAAGCGGAATGCACCACAAGACGCTAATATGGAAAACGAACAAGAACAAGATGGCGAAGATAATCCTAAAATAAATGAAAAAGCCGGTGAATACATGAGAGAGCTGCTAAGCGAGAAGATTAAACTTAATAATGCAAAGTTCCCCATTATTACAAAACTCATTGACCAAGGTAAATAATCAAATTCAGAAACATTTTCAACCTTATAATTTATCGAAAACGATGCTATGCATCATACAAGTAGTTTGCTTTACACAACGATAACTATGTAACACATATTTCGATGGATTTACATATCACATTTTTATGTATTTTTGTTTCAATATTATTCCATAACTCATGGAAAAGTAGTAGCACCTGTTTTATTCCTCCCAAATTATTTGTCCTGCATCACGCGTCTTAAAATCATCGATGCGCTCTCGAAAAACAACACGAGATTGCAAAATTCTGATAGGTACCTACCACGAGAATAACAGTCAAATCAAAGATAAGGATTTGTCATCAAATCATTGAACAGCGTTTATTCATAAAGGTACCTACGTAAATCATTTAAAACTGCCTATGATTGATTCATGGTCATTGAACCCATAAAGTGGTATGTTGCCAAAATGTGTCTCAATACGTGCCAAGCTGCAATTGCCTGATCTCTACTCATTATATGGCAAGTTTTGAATGATAGAATGCCGCTTGACTCTAATCTGACACCATAAATCACAAAGTGCCAGATTTCTCTAAACCTGTTTTCTTCAACAGGTCGTTGACACTAAGGTCATATTATATTGCAAAAAGTTCAATGTAATATCAAACAAACCTCAATGCAACAATCTGAAATGGGTTTTTGTCTTATTATTGAGATTACCTTGTTTTTTCTTTTTATGAGTACAATCTACTCAACATTTTTTTATTATGATAGTGATACCAAACAACACAATGATTTTTATTTATTTATTTATAGCCTTTTATCAGAGTGATAGTTGTAAAAATATAACATCACGCCTTACATTCCCTGAAGGGTTTTGGCAGAGGTGTTTTAAAACACCCTTGTTTCGCCAGTTATGTTTAAGTCCCATGTAATAGGGGGCGAGCCTATTGCCATCAACCGGGCACAAATCCAAACTGCTACTGAGGAATTCCACATGGAAAAACCCAATAACACTTTGCCCGATCTGGGGATGGAACCCAGGACCTCATGATCGGCAGTCACGCTTGCAACCACTACACCAACAAGGCAGTTTTGTTCTTTATAGTCAAAAGTGATAGTTGTAATACAAGTTTAATATTAGTTCCGAGTCTGTGTGCCCTTTGACAAAGGCCTCCAACCCCATCCAGTTCTCCCTATTCCTTGCCCATCTAGTCCCATGTCTTTCCCGCCATTCTCACCAAGTCATCCTGCCATCTTCAAGGGTTTCCCTTTCTTTCACTTTCCCTCCCTAGGGTACCATAGAGTCACTTTTTTGTTGCATTTCTCTTCTCTCCTGACAGTGTGGCCGGCCCGTCTCCATTTTAATCTTCTCAGTTTTAGTACATACATCTTGTTTTGTAACACAATGATATCAATTAATAAATCCCATCAACATTCTAATTTAAGTATTGTCTATTGTTTATCTATTGTGTCTATCTTTCCAGTTACTAAAAGATAATGGCCAAATACTCAAACGATACACACTTTTAAGTAGCTGTTAAGGTTGTGTCGTTACTGTCACTTCATCTTAAACTAGGGTTGCCAACTTTTTTTACAAGAAATAAAGTATATTTAGGTCTGAGAACGAATATAAACAGTATTTTAGAAAAAATTAAAAGTATTTTATTTTTTTAATGTTGTAAAGACATGTTTTTTAGTGCTTCTCGCAACAACTTATAATTTTAGTGTAATATTTAAAAGCTTAAAAAAAACTTTGTGTTCTAGGCATTTTGATGCTGAAAACAGCATTTTGTATACTTTATTTTTGTTCAACAGTAATAAGTATAATGTAGTGAAAATCAGTATAATACTGATCCAAAAAAAAAAGAACAATATATTTTTAATTGTTTTATGTGGAGTTGGCAGCGAACCGGTTAAACTGACAGAGACAGTTTGAGACTTAACGGCTACTTAAAATTGAATAACATTCAAGCATTTGGCAATAAGGACATATTATCTCAACATGATGACATATTAATTTGATAATCAACAAAAATCATCTCATTGTTTCAGAGGTCACTAAAGTCCAGGCCTCTGGTCGGATACCTGGCAAGGACTCTAAATATCTGGATGTCTTCCGCGACAAACCTACCAAGGTTACCGTTAAGGTTTTGGTGCCTGTCAAGGAGCACCCCAAGGTAAGATCACCATCACCATAATCTTAACTGGGATGTTAGCAAACAATAGTTTTGTTTCCATGCCTATTTAGCAACATTGAGATTAAATGAAGGTCAAGTTTAAAGTTGTTTTGCGATCATAATTCACGTTATTTATACACAAGCACTACAACCCATAAATTATTATTTATACTTATTCTTGGCTATTTGCCATCATAGGCCTTTTAACCACTTTGCTGCCAACTCTACATGAAACAATTGAAAATCTATTATTTTTATGAATAATGGTTGTTGAAGCATTAAGAAGCATTCATCTTGCGAGACAATTTTTATAAAATGCTGATTGGTACTAGTTATTTGTTGATGTACAGTAAATACATGCAATTTAATTATAATTTCTGTAAATAATATCTATGACAGTTGTTACGGGAAGTCAGTAGCTCGAAAGTCTGACAACTGGTCTAACTGTAGGATATTGGCTAATGCCAACTTTACCCGTTACTGGGTAATCCCAGTAGCGGGTTACGGAAGTCTGATAGCAGTCACTCCTAATAAAAAGCTTCTATTTAGCCACACCTAGTTAGGCTGAATCTGATCCCTACATACAGTTGGGAAAAGGCTAGGCAGAACTAGTGTTTTAGAAACTTACTGCATTTTATTACTATAACCCCCATTTACACAAAGGTCTAAAACATGTTTACATGTTGTTCTACATGTATCAATTAATATTTAATTATTTTTTTACTGAAAATATGCACTACAAGTAACAAAGATGTATGTGATCTTTAATACACTTGTTTTTAAACATTTTATACATGTACATTACATTGTTCACAACTTGTTTTTAGGTTAAATTAAGTGTCAGGCTGTGAAACCAGTTCCGTGTGTGGCCATTTAAGTTATTATTCAACCTCCATCCTAATAAAATTCTTATCTTCCACAGTTTAATTTTGTTGGCAAGCTACTCGGTCCCAAAGGTAACACAATGAAGCACTTGCAAGAGGAAACCATGTGTAAAATGGCTGTACTAGGCAGAGGCTCTATGAGGGACAGGTACTTATTAAAACTATCTTTACTACTAGCAAAGGATAATAATTAATAGTACTATGTCCAGAAATACCTCGAAAAAAGTACTATGTACATGTGAAATTCAGCTTTAAGCGCTAGGCGACAGCGCTCCCATTCCGGTATGCGGTTCAGTCACTCACAAATTTTCGCGACGGTTTCCTTTTTTTTTTCACTCCAGAGGTGAATCTGTTTGTAGGCATGTTTTCATACCTAAACCGTGGAGTGACACAAGCCTGCTACTAGGCAGAAATGTTTGTGGAACTGTTACACAGCTTTCAAAAAAACTATTGTATCAGAAACAATAAACTCGCATCTTCATTGAAACAAAGAAATGTAGTTAAAATATCATTTTAAAAAAAACACTACATTATTAGGTCAAGACATGCAAAGATCTTCTAAACTAATATTATAAACAGGAAAGAATTGATTGTTTGTTTGCATTGAATAGGCTCTGAAAGTACTGAACCGATTTGAAAAATTCTTTCACCATTAAGGCTCATTTACACGGTACTAGTTTCTTGAAGCAAGTCTCATGCTATCTCAGTTTTTGTCGGAGAGAAAGACAAAGATAGCATGAGACTTGCACCGTGTAAATCAGCCTTTAGAATCCTACATTATCCCTGATAAACATAGCCGATAGAATATTTATGAAAAAAACTTCTTACGCGGGCGGAGTCGCGAGGACACAGCTAGTTCTACAATAAAGAGTATTCTATCCCATAGACAAAAAGAAGAGGAGCTCCGCAACTCCTTGGACCCGAAGTACGCGCACCTGTCAGACGAGCTTCATGTTGAAATCAGTGCACTTGCGCCCCCTGCCGAGGCGCACGCGCGAATCGCGTACGCACTCGCCGAGGTCAAGAAGTACCTCGTGCCTGACACTAATGACATGATTTGGCAGACGCAGATGCGGGATATTGAGAGAGGCGGTAAGTGATAATAATTGTAGTGGAGACCATAACGTCGCTGGGCAGTGAAAACCTCGTAATTGCAATTAATGTAATTTTACAGGACTTTTTGTCACTAAGATTACTGATACTAAGAATCCAAATGTATCCCTTGCACTGTTAATCTATGGTCAGCAGTTGATCACGAGGTTTGAAGAAATTACATGATTTCGTTTACACCTGGTATATGATAATGTACTATTAAATAAATATGCAAGTATTTTGCACATTCATTCCTAGCAAGCTTGCCAACTGAATGATTTCCATCTGACTGACAAATTTGTAATTTTCCGATTTTATTTTCAATTATTTGGTTAAATACAAATGTAGTGTGGATGGAAATTCCTTCGACAGTATCCTTGTAATCATACTGTTCAGTGTCATATAAAGTTGTCAAGCCTGTTACTACAAAATAAATATGTACAGAAGGTCCACATGGAAAGAAAATTATCCTTTTGACCGCTCCAGTCTGCTTTATACGACAAATAAAAATCGTCAGTGGAAAGGTAAAAAGACTAAAGCCCCAATATACCTACTTTACAGTAGAGAGATTCAAAGTATTTTATTAAGAAAATAAACATAGTTATTTCACTTACTACAATATAATAATTATAATGTATCTATTTAATATGTATACTCTAAGAACACTGACGAAATGTTTTCGTGCCCGCGTCTCCTCAGTCATATTTATACGACCAAGGCGACACAAGCACGAAAACCTTTGTCGTATAAAGCCGACTAGCGTGGTCAAAAGCTTAAACGTCGCCAATACCAAATTGCAACTGCTTTTATGTCCAAGAGCAATGCAGAGTTTCTTATGGACCATTATTGTGGACAGTCTGCACCTATCATGTAATACGAGACGAGCGTGGGCCTCACGATGCACATAACGTGGCGTTCCCCGGCAGGCGCTCCGGCCGGCCGGCGTGGCCCCAACTACAACTGCACCGTGACCCCGCGCTCGTTCTCGTTCGACTCTGGCGCTCCTACTAGTGCTGCCCCCGCAGGTGCTCCGCGCGGCGCCCGCCCCCCGCCCCGCATGCCGCCCGCGCCGCCCATGCAGCGCCCCATGCCGCCCAAGAACAAGGTCATCAGTATACTAGACCGCGCACGATCAGCCATGGAGACTTCGTACCCCTATGATGACGTGTATGCACAGCCACCAGAACCGCCGGTATGTATAGTTTGTTTTCAAAGAATAGTCGACTGGGCAAACCCCATCTTGCCGTGGATCTCGTATAAGCCGCATAAGGGAATATGTAAAGAGTATAGGCAGTAACGTTCTCCTGAGAGCCAGCAATAGCTTGCTATAATCACCAATGCATTTGCCAAACAATGGTTAAGTTGTACCCATTTACAACTGTTCATTGTAGCAGTCTTCTGGGAGGCCTATGTTTAGCAGTGGTTATTTATTGGCTAATTTGATCAGGTTGCCCTCAGCCTTAAGATGCGATAAATAATGATGATCAGGGACAGTGACCCTAGTTTGGTATGACTGACTACATTAGGTTCCTTAGTTTACTTTAAATTTTAAGCTGCGTTCACACGTGCGTGATTTTTGGCGAAAGGCTGCTTGAACGCGATCAGCATACGTTAAAATCGTGTCATATGAACACGCTCTTATAATTGTTCACGTAATCTTTCTTCACACACATACCAAAACATTTATTTCGGATGCTAATATCAGAACTATAGTAGAAGTGTCTCTAGTAAAGATACCACTAACTTGACACAGATCCGCGGCCCGGTCCGAGGCGCAGCGCCCGAACCGGACTTCTACTACGAACGTGGCCACGACCGCTACTACGAGGACGAGGGCTATGGCTACAAGGAGGACAACCGCGAGTACAAGTCTGCGCGCGCAGTGGGCACGCGGCGCCAGAACCCGATGCACGCGCAGCAGCAGCATCACGCGCCGCGACACTACGCGCGCCCAGAGCCCTACGCGCGCCCGCCCAAGTAGAGCCACTTGCCGTTCGTACTTGTTTTAGTGCACGCTGGCGCCCACTCCAATACATTCATTGCTAGGAGATGGCAATTTTGCTCAGACAAAGATCTAATGAAAAAAAAATTGTCTATGGTAGAAGATTGTTAATGTATTTTTTTTTGTCTTTGGTATAAAATATTGACAGTTCTCTTTTTGACGATAGATATATCAGGACCGATATTTAAAAAAATCTTAGCTATATTCTTGTTTATCATTAAAAATTAAGGTCAGAAAGTTAAGCAAAATTGCCATCTTGTAGTTCACATACATTGAGCACATTTCATTTAATTTTATTCAAGATATTCACCACCATAACTAGAAGTAAATGTTTACAAGACAACTCACATTTAGTACAGTCCAAACATCAATGTATTCCATTAAAAGTAACCAACTCAACTGGAAAAAGCGCCCGTGCACACCTTTTTAGTTTTGCTTCTAATTTATTAACCATGGTTTGGGAACAATTTTTATTTAAGTTGCCTGTATTTATTATTTGATTTCAAACCTTTTTTATTCACATTGTCAATACTTACCCTCTTCGTTTTAATTTTCAGACCAGTTAAAAAGCGCTCCCAATAAAACCGGTGAGTAATAAAGTTGTATTGGATCTAAAACCACAGGAAAAATAATAATAAAAATGACGGAAAAAACTGAAGACCAAATAAAAAGCTAAACTTTGCAGAAGAAAATCAATACAACTTCCAAGTACACAATGTCTACCAACTTACTAAAACTAATTATTTTATGGACCAAACATAACACGGATGGTGTATTTTCTATTTGATTTAAAAAAATACCAAAATGGTTAATCGTTTAAAAATATTATGTTGACAAAAGAATTAACTTTTTTAATTTGTTTTGTAATAGAAACAGCATTTAAGCATGAGTGAGAGTGCTGCCAATATTTAAAAAAAATGTAAAATGCGCACGCGCATTCGACCAGGTGGATCGTCATAAAAGTATTTATATGTAAATTCCAAAAAAGCAATTTTATAAAAAAATAATCTTTGTTAGTAAGTAATTTTTAATAATATTAGTATTCTTAAAACAATTTCAACATGTTTTGAATTAGTAAAAGTAAATGCACTTAGATTTTAGATAACAAGAGAAAGTTGCTAGCCATAAAAGTTACAAAAGTATCCAAAAAGGTTTTGCACTTTCTTAAATATATAAGGTATATTGAAACATGTTGAATAACAGAAAATATAAATGTATTCAATTTTTGTGTGACTATGAAATAAATAAAATAACAAAAATATTAATCTTTAATTTGTAAAGTATTCAATTGGTATGGCATCCCAACAATTTTAAAAGTCGCAGCTCCAAATTTAAACTGCAGCTTTTGATAATATTATAAACAATTATAATAAACAAGTTTGAATAACTAGTGTTTCCTCTTAGTGCAGCGAAGAGATAACTCGGTTGATATATAACTTCGAACCGGTCCTCCGAAATACAAGATTTAATTTTTAAAGAACCCAAATTCGACATTTCGTAAACGCCAGTACTGGTTTCTATGAAATAAAAAAAAATACTTTGTGTACAAAGACTATTCCTTATTCAAGATATGAAAAAAAACCAGTGTCCAGTTTATAATGTCATCCTATCGTTAGCTACAATAATTTATACATATAACATGAAGCTGATAATTATACTATATCCAAATAAATCTGACATAGTCATTAAAAAACAAAATGAACCTACCAAGCTCAGTAAAGACGCAATATTTGCATTAGATATAGAGAATTGAAGACTGATTATAAAAAGATTTAAAAAAAACATAGAGGAACTAATTAAATGTAAGGAGACACACTTGTAAGACTAATAAATGCAGGAAGGCAAACTCTTAATTCCAATTCAATTGGTTGTAAAAATGGGTAAATAATTATATTTTTGTATTCACAACTACAATACAAAAATCGAAGAAAACACCTGCAGATTGAAGACACGTGGACATATAAAACACTAAGTATTAATTTCAATCAAATATTTAATTAATGCAGTATATTAAAGTAGCATGACATACCTTGTAAAGTGCTTAAATTCTAAACAAAAGTATAAACTTATTACGTCATACTAATTATAACGAAGCTGGTAAAATCTAATTGGATGACTTCAACGGGACGAGTCGAAATACCGGAGCCTACGAAAAAGTAAGTACCGCACACACAACGACGCCTTTTTGATCGAACGAGACATACTTGAATCTTGATCGTAAGGCTTGGGGCACGTTCCCACTATGTCGTGACGATAAATTGATCGTTGGACGACTGTCGTCTCTAGCTGTTCCCATTATAACGACAGTTTGTCGTCAGTTTTTTTATCGTTTAGCGACTATCGTATCTAGCTGTTCCCATTGGATCGCGACGACATTTTATAGTTTTACGGCAGTCGCTTTGTCGTTTGCACATCAATAGCAAGCTACGACGAGACGATATTTTTATCGTGCCCACGACAGATAGTCGTAACAACGACATGATTTGCCGTCACGATGTTGTGACGTTTTCTTATCGTTTTACGGCTGTCGTGCTAGCCGTTCCCATTGACTTGACAATCTGTCGTCACTGCAAAAACAAGTCTTATTATGTGAACACCTCCATTTAAATATATAAGCCACGACACTTAAAACTACACGACTATCTGTCGTCACGACAAAGTGAGAACGCGGCCTTGCTTTCATTTTCTATGTCTAATTTTATGGATTCGACAAACTTTAGCAACTCTGCCAGCACCCGACTGAAGACTAAAGCGCAGGCCACACCGCGAGCTGGCGGGCAAGCAACTTTTCACCGAGCCTAGCTACTTCAGCGACTCAAACGATGTGAACCGAAGTATGAAAAGGCTCGAGCCAGCTCGCGGTGTAGCCCGCGCTTTAGAAGTAAGCTAATTGTTCTTCTCCCACCGCAATACTTCGCCGCACATTAATGCGCAAGTTATCACAGCAAGTCATCGCATCATTCGACATGCTGTGGGTGTTTCCACGGTTGAAAGTCGGATGCAGAAGTCGAATTTCCATAACCGACTTTCTTTTGCTAGTCGATTTGATGCTTCAGCACACTAATGAAAAATTTAGGGGTTTACGCAACACTGGGTTGGACTTTTGAGACAAAGGTCAAGAGACGCCGCGCCGTGTTAATTTTGTCTACTACATTTGCAGATGAAATAGCAAACTATTAACCTTTTAAGCGCGTGGCTAAATATAAAATTGCCGTGCCCCTAGCGCGCGACTACAAATCGATAAAATAGTACTTACAATAAATATATTAAGCTTTTTCAATACTTTGAGCTTAGAAACAATGTTAAGTAATAGTTGTAAATCATATCTCTATTGAATAATCGTTTTAGTTGTACCACGCAGTTCATAGGACGAAAATAGAACAAAAAAACCATCCATGTTCTCTGTCGCAGAAATACGACACGCGCGCTAGGGGCACGGAAATATTTGTCGCATAAATGCGAATCACGCGCTTAAAAGGTTAATAATAGGCTACACTTGCCTACTTTTGTTGCCAGCAAAGTGCTGTCGAGAAAACGACGACTGTCTTTCTGAATATAATGTGGCTTTTTGAAATATTTTCAGGTTTAGAATAAAAATTTTACACAATATTTTTATTGTTTTATTTTGACTGCCAAACTACCTCTACGGCCAATGGGTTAAAGTGAATGTTATTCATCGGGCTCCACGCTCATAACTATTTCTTTGCACAAATTAAGGCTTGTACAAGTGTGTGGGAAGGATTTGAGCAGATATCTAGCCACTACGGCATCACGCTTGTCTGTGCAAGTCTAAGCTTGCGCAAAGAAATCGTAATGTGTGCGTGGGGCCCATTATACCTAGATTTTATATGCTTCAACATGATGTAACACTGATTACACTGACCAAGGAGTTCGTGGATAAGTACAAGGATGGACTCTGTGCGTGGGGAAAGGTGTACCCCTTAAGCCACTCCACCTGTTTACATAATCATACAAAAACAAGATTAGGTCCCAGATTATTTTAATCCTATAGTATCCACTAACTGGAAATATCTGAGGGAGAGAGTTATGAAATAGTCTTGCTAAATACTGAATCCAAATAATTGTAAGTAGGTATGCTAATGCTTTACTGTAATTAGTCTGGTATATACCAAAGTTAATTTTTAACTTTCTCTATGTTAATTAACATTTAATTGGATAAATATTAGTCCTTACGGCGGAGTCATTCTTTCAGAAGTACCTACCTACCTGCTCCGTGCCCCTAATGCCTCGTACAGTCTACATTAAACACGATCTATCTGACAATCATAACGCATCATGTGGACAGTAGGTGACAATTTGTTAAATCTACAATGTTGCCAAGTACCTAAGTCATTCGACAAAATTCAAGTATAGGTCTACCGGAATCTCATGGCATTAAAAATTAATAACAAATAGTGGTTTTCATATGGCAATGTCACTTGTCAAAACGAGTATGACTGTAGTTGATACATTTTCAAGTTAATGTTTTCTTGTTCAAACATTTTTAATAAACATATTTATTTTAACAAGGTTTCCTTTTCCATTACAATAAAATTGCATAAACTGCATTTTGTTATGAGAAATAAATAAGACAGGTTGTAAGTAGTCAGCTCTGCTGTACCCTGTCTGTCTCTTAATTCACGTAAGAAGAACTGATATTCATGATACAATATTGCAGTTAAATACAATATTGTAAATAATATATTACTACAGGAAGTGAATAAAAACCAATAATAATTACAGAAATGAAAGAAGCTCACGGTGCTATATTAGGTTACGATGTGGCAAAACCAATGTCCCTAGCAAAACTGAATGAGTGGGTCAAGGAACTTCAAGTATACTCCACCAAGAAGAACATAGTCTGCTTAGTTTTCGGCAATAAGATTGACAAGCATATCATTTTGGGACCCAGTGCATAATATCAGCAAGCACATTGGGTCACCCGCGCGACAGCGCAACGAGTATGCCCAAGGAGGGTTTACGTCAGGCAGGCGGCCGGTCATAAAACAATAAGCCAAAACCTCTAATAACATGGATTTATGAAATACATGTTGTGCCGACCCCATCTAGTATGGGATAAGGGCAGGAAGAAATGAAGACGAAATTAAAGAAAAAAAATTATAAGTATCAAGACTTTATTCAAATTACTCTTGTGTTACCCACAAAAAAAATGAATTTCCCTATTTGCCATCAGATTCCGGTAGACCTATAGATACCTATAGGTCAACCAGAATCTCATGGCATTAAAAATTAATAACAAACAGTGGTTTTCATATGGCAATGTCAACATGTCACTTGTCAAAACGAGTATGACTGTAGTTGATACCTACATTTTCCAGTTCTGATTAATGTTTTCTTGTTCAAACATTTTTAATAAACATACTTATTTTAACAAAGTTTCCTTTTCCATTACAATAAAATTGCAAAAAATCATAATTCAGCATATCATTTTGGGACCCAGTGCATAATATCAGCAAGCACATTGGGTCACATAAAACAATAAGCCAAAACCTCTAACAACATGGATTTATGAAATACATGTTGTGCCGACCCCATCTAGTGTGGGATAAGGGCAGGAAGAAGATCGAGAAGAAATTAAAGAAAAAAAATTACAAGTATCAAGACTTTTTATTCAAATTACCCTTGTGTTACCCACAAAAACATTTAATTTCCTTATTTGCCATCAGATTCTGGTAGACCTATACCTACCTATATTTAGCATAGAGGTGCTCATGGCTAATTGCCAACCACGTGTATCATATGATTTGCGAGGTTAAGCTGTGCTTGCCGCGGTCAGTCTGGAGGTGGGTGACCGTTCGTTACACATTGAGACCCCTCCGTGCCTCGGAGAGCACGTTAAATAGTCGGTCCTGGGTGTCATACGAATATCTATGACAGTCGTTACGGGAAGTCAGAAGCCCGAAAGTCTGACGGCCGGTTAAACCGTAGGATGTCGGCGTTTTCCCAGTAACTGGGTTGCGGAGGTCTGATGGCAGTCGCTCCGTATAAAATACTGATATTCAGCCGCATCTGATTAGATTGGAAGCTGACCCCAATATAGTTGAGAAAAGGCTAGGCAGGCAGAACCTATATTTAGCCACAATCTTTTTTTTGTTAGTTAGGAAACATGCATATTATTATGATCCGAAATCTATTGGGTTTTTTTTACAATCTATTTCGGAAATGCTTTATTCTTGGCAGGACAATACCAACTACAGGACAAAAATGAAAATAGAAAACCCTACAAAATGTGTCACTTATTTTATTTAACTTCAGACACTTAAAAGAATTGCCCATTTTGATTCTATGAATTGGCAACACATTCGCCGTCTATAGCGGGCATGACAGGCACTCTACTCACGTAAAACACTTCGCTCAATTACCTAAGCCTTTGTCCAATACGATAACTAGCTTTGTCTTATCCTATCTCAAGGAACTTGGTTAGTGGCGACTGGCTCTGATCTGCTTACAACAAAGGTAATTGTCAAATTTAGTTCCTTATTTCGCCACCTGTCAAAATATACTGGGCGCTCTGTACGTACAACCATCATGCCTGTAATTAAGTAGGACAAGACAGAGGCGAGTTACAGGACCTTACAATACATTCTATTCTATAAATAGCGATTCTGTAATCCGTATTAGTAACTCAATATCGCAGTAATCCATCTAAAGAACTGGGAAACAGAAAACAAAAGCTATGATGTATAAATATTTATTAGTGTTCTTACATTTTCATAAATAAAACAACAACATAATAACAATTACAGCCAAAAATCGATATAATGTAATACCTAATATTACGATTTTTGACTCTAAATATCATTAAAGTGAGCTTACAACCAAAATGGTATATCCTAGTGCAAAATATTAAGTGATTTTATAAAATAACATTTAAGTTATCCCTACCACTAATACAAAATCGCAACTTAGTCCAACTGTTGATTTAAATTTTAATTCTTGAAGTTACTTACGCACTGTCTACATGTCAACCAGAAAATATGACACATTGGTGTTGATTCAGTTGCGCACTTTGACAGAACTAAACTAAACTAAGGGTGTTTATCTCTTTCTGTTTCAATAGAAAAAGAAAGTGACAGTTGCGTTTAGTATAGTTTAGTACTGTCAAAATGTGCTACAGAATCGACACCACTGTCAGCCACAAAACTGTAATTTCTTCTTCTACTGTAATTCTTCCTTCATCGTTAGAGAATTAATTTAATCATCAATGTAATGGTACTAGATTGACCTAAGCTGTTGACTGATTCAGCAACCTCTAATTTCATTTAAATTTTCTGACCATCAAAGATAATCATCTCTAGATAAGAACAATCTTCGATAACCCCAGATTTATAGCAAGGTTAATAAATCAATAAATTTCACACTGCACATCACATTATTCACTGAAGTTGCATATTATTATAACAGCTGGCCAAAATGCAGAGGGTACAAAAAAAAGGTCAAGAATGGCACTGGAAGTTTCCATGCAGCCAGAACACAGTTGAGAGCTTTTAGTAATAAGTTATTCTTAGTAAACTAAATTAATCTTAAATTTACTGACACACAGTGAGTTCTACTAGTGCATTGGATCATTTTTGTTTGAGGCCAATTTGCAAATTAAAACCCACAGGACAGTTATTTCAGAAATATTAAAGCAGAATTTAAAAAAAAATGTTGCCTAATTTTTATCTGATTCTAAAGCCCAATAAAAAAAATAGCTGTCTTTTTTAAATTGTTGTTATTTTACCTGTGGTTTAAAGGCCTTGCACTTAAAAACACTGGCTAGGTGCTTACACTTCTGGTCAGACCTAATCTGAAGTGTTCTGTATGACAATAAGTATGAATTCACGATCTGGTGCAATCAGAATCTCGTGTCGCCTACTTCTCACGCGAAGGAATGTCAGCTCATTTGTGGTATCCTGTAAACATAGAAAGTGGTTCTTATGAATATAATCTGATGTAAGACAAATATAAAATATACAAATCACGTTTCCCAAAAAAAAAGAAAAAAAGGTTTTTCTATCTATTGGATGAATCAAAGGTATAAAACTAAAAAACTCCCAAGGTTGTAAATAGGCTTAATTACATTGCATAAGCTTAGGGGGCCTGAAGATAATAAATATTACTTGCTCTGATAAGGAGTGCAGAAAGTTAGAATTTCTAGTAAGAATAATCTTTTCTAGTCATTCATTTCAAGTTTATTTAAGACAATATACCTACCTACTCATTATTTATCATCTAAAATTAGCAACAATAGAAAGTAAATGTTAACTGTAGGTACCTACCTAGAACAAAAAGTTATTTAAAAACCATTATGTTATGGATATACAGAATCTAGCTGGTATAACAATGTAGCCAATGTAGGTACCTAATTCTGATAATACAATAAAGTGTAATAATAGCCATATTTACCATTTCGCGCACAACATTCTTTGCCTTTTCAGTGAGCTGACCGATCAGACCAGAGTACAACACAGATGTTGCATTATCCAACGAGCTTTTGATCGGAATACCTGAAATTAGAAAGTTGTAATAACAAACAAATATCCAAATAAAGGGCCTGTCTTCACCAATATATTAATTATCTGGTATTGATCGGGGCGCATGCATGTGCAAGGTACCAGACTTGAATAATAAGCCAATGTAACCATGGAAATAAGTGAAAATCGACCAAACCTTCGTGGTTCACGATGATTACACCCATAACACCCTTATGGGCCTGAATTCGCTTGATTGTGTCCTCCACTTCAGTCGCCTGCAATATATATTAAATATTATAGTAATTGTAGCACTTAGATACATAACTTTTATAAGAAATATTAGTAAATACCATTTTTCTAAATATTCACTGTGATATCACTTGATGACAAACCCTGGTGAATGATGATTGAGTGAATGATTCGATTAAACAGCTGTCAAACGGAAACAGATAATCAAAAAGTCGCTTCATTGTTCAATACGTTAAAAATACCATAAAAGGTAGGTATGTGCAATCTAGATTCCAATTATGGTAAGTGTAAAAAGATTAGATGAAACTAACACGCTTAAAGCTAGTTCTATAATATAAAAATAAGATGAAAATCGACTAACTCGAATAAATAAATTAATGACATTTTGTTTTATAATCTGTGTTCTGGCAGCGGGCGGTATTGAATCAAAGAAAATAAAGTTACACATTTCTTTTCTTTTTGTTTTCAGCGATGTTAATGTTTATTTTACAAAAGAACCAAAGTAATATCAAGAGAAAAGGTTCGATTGAAGTTATCTGTTTTTAAAATGCCTTCGTTTTGAGGAAACAATGAACGATAGCGCTGCCGAATGTTCGGAAGCTTTGGATCCTCGAGTTCAGGTAAAGATAATCGATATTTTCAAAGGTAATTTGGAAAGAATATGACTATATTTTACTTAATACATCCTAGTTTTATCCATTCATGATTACTACACAGTAATGAATGACGACTGTGAATATTTTCAATCATAAAAGTATATTTCTAGGTAGATTCTTACAAGAATCGGCGAGTTGATCATATGTTTTTGTTATGCAACAGAATAAAGGGCAATTAAACAATGGAACAATAGAATATAGTCCTTCATTGACATAAAGAATAATACAATAGTTCAATTTTAATATTTATAACTTAAATTTAGAAGTTTTATAAAAAAATACACAGTTTTTTATTGTTATTTAAAATCTGTATAGTTCAATAACATCGTAAACAACAAATATTTATTACGAGAATAAACTTAAAGAATAATTATCGAATAAACTTCAATTAATATCACCTTAGCATTGCAATTACTTTTTTACTAATAATAACTTAGGCTTAAGCAGTGATAGCCTAGGAATTGAATGTCAGCTTTCCATGCAGGAGGGTCTAAGTTCGAACCCAGCCTGTACCTCTGTCTTTTCTAATTCATGTGCAGATCAGAATTTAATTATTGCTTGGGTTAACAGTGAACAAAAATCATTCTGAGGAACCCTGCAGACCTGAGAGAGCCCATAAAGTTCTTGAAGGTATAGTTAGTGTACCAACCCACACCAGGCCATTGTTGTAGACTAAGGCCTAAACCCTTCTCATTCTGAGAAGAGGCCCGTGCCCAGCAGTGGGACAGTAATAATAAATAAATAAAATAAAATAAGCAAATTTTGCACCTTACACCAAATAATTATCTTTGCTATACACGCCTATGTATACTGAGTTATAGGAATTATTAAATAACAAAATTGTATGATCTTCATCATATTGATGGTATGGTAGTCAGATTAATTTGGCCCAGTTGGTAGGCTCAGATCAAGGATCAAGGTCCTCCTTGGTGCAGATGTAAAAACACAGGACACTGGAGTAGATAGGCCATTGTCTGCTTGGGAGCGCCACACTCACAGCACAGTAAATATATAAGCTAAAGCAGTATGGAACCTACTTAGAAACATTTGAAACTGCACACTCACACAGATGTGTGTGTTTACGCCTGAACGCTGATCGCCAAGCTTCAGGAACGGTGAAATAATAAAGTGGATTGTATGTGAATCAGGTGTATTCAGAATAAACAATTATAAAAATAGCGAGGATCTCCGTCGTGGTTTGAAGGTGAAGCGGGGTGAAGGTGAAGGGGCCGGTGCAAGCGCCGCCGTCGGACCGAGCCCGGTACGCCGCCCGCGCCCCCCTCGCCCGCCGTGGAGACCCGCCGCTCGCCCTCCGTCCACGCGCACCGCCTCAGCCGTCTCGCGCCTCCAGCCCGTCGTAGGCATGCCATTCATAGACAGTGTGCAATGACAAGACCCCAAAGTGGCGATCATCGTGCTGAGCACTGCGACCGTTGATTTGGGGTCTCGTGGCGTTTCCATACTGCTTTAGCTTATATAATTATTTACTGTGCTCACAGTCAGCTTGGTGTTGGTCAAAATTTTATGTTATGTTTGGGATTATGTGAAGAGAAACCAGCATCCTATTGTCTGTTAAGAACTGTTATTACCAATCTTTCTGCCAAGTGTGGGATTGCAGGCTGGTATAATAATTAAGTACTAAATCCACTAGCAAACTTTACTGGACAAATTGACTTATGCAACTGCCCACTGCCTCGTTGGTCTAGTGGTTTCAAACGCAACTGCTGATTGTGAGGTCCTGTGTTCGATCCCCAGGTTGGCCAAAGTGTTATTGGGTTTTCTATTGTGGAATTCCTCAATAGCTGCCCGGAGTTTGGATTTGTGCCCGGTGGATGGCAATAGGCTCGCCCTATTACATGGGACTTAAACATAGCAGGGAAATGAGGGTGTTATTCTACACCTCTGCCCAACTCTTCGGGTATACAGGCATGATGTTGTGTTAAATTGACTTATTTGACTTTCAACCGGTCAACCCACTTGCAGCAAGGTCTTCTGCAAGTTGTATGGACTAACAATGGAGTACAATAACTTTACGTTTTTTTTTACAGATTGAGCTAGAGCGTCTAAACACAGCAACAGATGAGATCAATAGACTCGAGGTTGAGCTGGACGAGGCTCGGCTGGCGTTCCGTCGCCTGCTCGCTGAGGGGCACTTGCGGATACAGCAGCTTACCAAGAAGTTGGGGACGAGTGTCCATAAAGCCAGGCCTTACTATGAAGCCAGATTTAGAGCTAACATTGTAAGTAATAGTACGTTGTAATGCAACGTTGGACTTTGAGGGGCTCATGGCTAATTAATAACCGTGCAGATCATGTGATTTGCAAGGTTAAGCTCTGCTTGCCATGGTCAGTCATTGATAAGTGACCATTTGTTACACATGAGACCCCTCCGTGCCTCCAACAGCATGTTAAACAGTTGGTCCCGGATGTCATACAAATACTTATAACAGACATTACGGGTTGTCAGAAGCCCAAAAGTCTGGCAACCGGTCTAACCTTATGATGGCATTGCTCAGTAACTGGGTTGCGGAGGTCTGATGGCAGTTGCTCTGTGTAAAATACTGGTATTCAGCCACATCTGGTTAGGCTGGAAGCTGACCCCAACATAGTTGGGAAAACGCTAGGTAGAAGGAACAAATGTAGTGTTGGACCTTCGTAATATAAATGCTAATAAATGAAAATTCAATAATTTCAGTCTTACTTATTTGATACATGGGTTTAACAGCTTCACTTCGTATATTTATTTGATTCAAAACTGAGACAGAATTTTCAACCACTTCTGCTTAACCAATTCTCCTGAAACTTCGCACACAAATTCTATTCCCATGACAATACAACATTATAATAATTTCAACCTTCAATACTCAAATCCTGATGCTGCAGGGTACAGCAAGATAAAACCGTTTAAGGTCTAGCACGCACAGCATTGCGTTTTTTTAACTTATATTCTGTGAACTGTGGAGTGTCATAGAAGAGCGCGCACTGCGAATTATTCACCGCAAACTGATTTACTTGTATTTATTTTATTCGTTGCGTAGCGTGCCTTGGTACCCCGTATAAAAATTTGTTTGGGGGCCCTTAGGAAGGGTAAAGATTTCTCACAAAAGAAAAAAAAATGTTTGCATAAAATTAAAAGAAATATTTATTCATCATAATTATCTATCTGTCAATTTTTCTAAAATGTTTACAAACAATTCAAATTAAATATACACTCTCCTTGCCTTTTTTTCGGCAAACTGATTTATTAAATCATATATAGCTGATGATGACTTTAGTTTTTCTAAAGTTTCTGCCTCTATGGACAATAGTGACAGGTCTGACAGTTTTTGTTAATTTTTGCTTACGCACGTTGGGGGCCCCCGTCGTCCGGGGGCCCCGTATAATTGATACGGCAGATACGGCGGTAGCTACGCCCCTGATGGCAGCAAAGTAAAAGACTACATCTACAAAATCGCAATTTTACAGGAGAGCACATTTAATGGAAAACAGAGGCCATTTTGCTGCGATGTTTCTTAGAAATGGAGTGTAGATGTATTCATTTACATGCCAGATTTTCTTCATTATTTTGAAATTATTTTAATACAGACTTTAGATAGGGTTGATTTAAGCTCATTTTTGTAAAAAAAGCATTTTGGTAAAAATGTAGATGTCCGTATCTACTTTGCTGCTATCGATATTTAGTACTGAAACATCAAAAAGCACTAATATTTAGAAGCTACATGCAGTCTCAAACAATACTTTTCATTCTAGACCTCACAAGACCTTCAAACCGCGACAATCGCATACGACAAAGCCAATAGCGCGCACGCAGCAGCTCGCGAAATGGTGTACCTTGCAGAACAGGGGCTGGCACGACTGGCTGAGGGCAATGCTGGACTCACACTCGACCCTGCCTGGCAGGAGATGCTCAACCATGCCACACATAGAGTCAACCAGGTCAGAGATAGATATAGCTGGTGAATTGTTACAGTCAAAGGTTGAGCAAGTCTTGGTTACGGTCCAGGTCAGACCTTCAACTGTCGCGTTTTTAATATTTTTAGGCAAGACCAATTGGGTTCGATTCCCATGTAAAAGCAGCTAGAACAGGGGTCGGCAACCTGCGTCTCTTTCAATATAAAGCTGCGGCTCTCCAGTTCCATACGCAAAAAATAATTATTTTAGTATCAAAACCCTTAAAATCGTGCAATCGATCCATAATTAAGTACTATAATATAGTATGACTGAAATATACTGACTATGACTGAGAGATAGATATATGTAATAACTATATCTAAATGGATTTACGTTTTGTATTTTTTTAAAGGTTTTTGCTAAACGCCATTTCACGTTTATCCATTAATTACAGGACACCCTGTGTAAACAAATACTATAATATTGATACGAAATTTTATTTTGGCCCTTTTTCAAAACTGTGAAATTTCGTAAATTGATACTTTTGGCTCTTCCGTCTCAAAATGTTGCCGACCCCTGACCTAGAACAACGTTTTTAGGGATCCATACCTCAAAAGGTAAAAAGGAACCCTTATGGGATCACTTCGTTGTCTGTCTGTCGAGACCCTTTTTCTCAGGAACGCGTGGAGGTATCAAGTTGAAATTAATATCAAATACTCACGTCTGCAATCTCTTGGAGCTGTGAAAAAATCAAACTTCTAAGTCCACACAATCAAAATATGCGGCCGTTTATGCCGCATATTTTGACACTCACAAGGGAATCAAAACCTATAGTGTACTTCCCGTTGACCTAGAATCATGAAATTTGGCAAGAAGCAATGTCTTATAACACAAGTAAAGGGATAAATCCGAAAACGGTAAATTTGTAGTTACAAGAAAAAATCATTTTTTACGACGAACTATTTACATACCTACAAGTTTGTATGGAACCCTCGGTGCGCGAGTCCGTCTCGCACTTGGCCGATATTTTTCTCAAAGAAAGTCTAATTTGGTCAGTCAATAGCCAATACTCTGAAAAACGATATCGGCGTTTCACTAGTCAGAACTTAATGTAGATATAAGTTATACAACGCAATTAACACACACCCTCAAACACCCCAATTAGAATATTATGTTATAATCATAATACATACACTGACATTTTAGTTTAACATGTATATGCATTGTTATTTACTAAATTAACGTTCTCAAAAGAAGGTTTTTTTTCTTTATTTTGTATTGAATGACGGAATTTATATTAATACAAATAAAAATGCACTTTTAAAAGTCTTTTTGTCTTGATTTACGGTCCATTTCAGTTTGTTTTGACTGTACAGGGGTAATGTGACTAATTTCCGTAGCTTTAATTATTTTTGGGATAAAAAATTACCTATATTAAAAATGATAGAAATGGATTCAGTAAACGATTCTGAACAAACTACTTTCAGGATGTGCGTTAATTATGTTACATATTGTATTTCTGTAAATAAATCTGTTACAGACACTTTTACAAGTCAATGTAATGTTTTTTTTTAAGACTAGATGGCGCCGGCATTTCCTATCTGACTAGCTCTGAGAAGAAAAGCCGAAACAAACTCAGAGGTCAAAGTCTCTTTTAAAGTCCAGACATTGTAGTATACAAACTATGCGAGTGAAACGATGTAGGGCAACGTCTGGAATGGCCTTTTGAGGAAAGTGCCATAGCAGGTTCGAGTTGACCTGTCCTAACTGACGGCACATCTGCATCAGTCATCGCGGAGCTCAAACTTTATTTTAGGGAGCTCAACAACCCGACCACTGCACGACGCTATCATTCAGCTGGACATTTGTGTGGGTCACAAAAAAAAACTCAAGAACCGCCAAACGTTTACAAAATTCGTGTATAAAGCTACCCTACATGGTACTCACATTCACAATTTATTAAAAAAGTAAAATAACAAATAAGGCGATGGTAAAATAATAATAATCATTGAAAAAAATAATTAAATTATAAATGTCAAAAGGATATAAAATAATAATGTTATGAAAAATTTTCAATAATTACAATGATGTGTCTGTGATAACAGCGAGCGGCTCAATTCCATGCATTTTTATCGTCCATATAATCTTTAACGTTATAGAAACCCTTTTTGCATAGTTTCTGCTTTACATAGGACTTAAATGTATTAAGACTTAAGTCTTGTATATCCTTGACTCTACCTTCGAACGAGTTTAATCTTGGTTAACCATTGGCTAAAGTCAACGTAACATTGGCAGGCGGAATGTGACCGCGCGAGCGCTACGGTGACGCAGCGGACGAAGGCGGCGGCCCACCGCGCCGCCACCGCCCTCGTACAACAGCTGCAGAACGGACTCAAGAGACACATCGCCAAGTCCAGGTCAGTGGGGTCTTGGACTCGCTACAGATATTGGTGCCGATTCTGTTGTCCACAAAGTAGACTTAATATAGGTTGTTGCCTATTATTCATGTATATTGTAGATGTTTTTAATTATTATTTTCAACCTTAACAACAATACTTACACCCATATTCTAAGACGTTCCTCCAAAACTTACTCGACTCATACTCGACTCAGAACGGCCTCGAAAACACCTTCAAAATTGTATTCTTAGTCGCAACTTCGAGTGAACTTTGAGGTTCCTCGACGGGGTCATTACGTCATAATTTTGTTTAGCTGCATCGCGCAAATAAAGCCGCGATAAATAGTTGTAACGATTATCGTAAGCATATTCGATAAAGTATTCAAAATTAATTTTTGTTACATTGGATTGACACTTCCTTCCTTAAGGTAGGTTCCGAGGTACCTTGAGTTTGACAGATGATTCCTAACCTCGACTGAGGAAAAATCTCGAGTCGAGGACGTTTATGTCAACTATAACTTCCGATGGTAGTGAGAAAGACTGAGTTGAGGTGGAGTCGAGTCGAGAAAGTTTTGGAGGAACGTCTTAGAATATGGGTGTTCATTTAGGCTAGCCTATTGTTCATGTATATTGTAGTGTTTTTTTATTATTTTCAACCTTAACACCAATACTTAAGGTCTAAGTTGTAGTAATTGCTTCAGTTAATGCTTGCAATGCAAATAAAATGTATTTTCTACTACTTGCAAGATGTTCTTCTATTTCTATACTTTGTAGATGAAAAGCCAGCTTAGATATAATTTTCTTTCAACTAACATATTAATAAGTAGTTTGTATGAATGATGTACAGTCAAATGTTGGTAAATACTTAACAGTTTATTCATTCTATATAAATATTGTTTACATTTTTAAATATTTCTATAAAACATTAAAAAATATAAAAAATAGTAGCCCACCGGCATCGGGAACAGGGTCCAAGCTACCAGTGGTCAGGGCCTCAGAGAGAGGAACTTCCTAACAATACGTGCCGTGTCCAGAAGTACCGCGCACTGTATCAGGGCCTTGACCCAGCTGCCCAACGAGAGCCTCCTCAGATATTGGTCGAGGCTCTTAGATATTAAACCATTGACCGTAACGACTATCGGCACAACAACTGCTGAGTCAACCTCCCACATGTCGACAACTTCGTCTGCCAAGTCTTGATACTTAATTTCTTTCAGTTTATTATTATTAACTAAATCATTTTCACAACTGCCTTGTTGGTCTAGTGGTCGTAAACGCGACTGCTGTGCATGAGGTCCTGGGTTCGATCCCCAGGTCGATCAAATGTTATTGGGATTTTCCATTAGGAATTTCTCAGTAGCAGCCTGGGGTGTGGATTTGTGCCCGGTCGATGGCTATAGGGTCGCCCCCTATTACATGGGACTTAAACATAACCGGCAAAACGAGGGTGTACTAAATTCACCTCTGCCGAACCCTTCGCGGAATATAAGGCGTGATGTTATGTTATAATAAAATCAGCACTTTCAGCCTAGGTGTATACGGAGGCGCAGGCGCAGACAACACGGTTCAGTCGCAGTTTTATAATCTATATAGTTGGACAACGCCTTCACGAGCGGTGGTAACACCCGACAAAAGCGTTGTCCAACTGTATGTTGTAAAAATGTGACTGCACTATGTTGCCTGCGCCCCCTGGCCCCCGTATACGCTTAGGCTAAGAGTTACTTGCACAAGTCGACTTGCGCAGTACACCTTTTATCCCGTGTGGGGATGGGTTAGAATATAAAACTTTTTACCGCACGCTGCGAATAGACGTGAGTTGTAAGATTCAACAAAACCCAGAACGCTTGGTGGTAGGATCTATACGGTCCGCCTGGCTAGCTACCACCTGAACATTAAAGTCCGGCGCCAAGCAGTTTACTGTGTTCCGTCGTGTGTATGTGAGAGCCAGAGGGGTATAGGGGAATCCTTCTATATCTCTGATCCTTTGATTCGTGTGTTCCATCTTAGACCCTGTCTGCGCTTACCATCAGGTGAGACTAGGGCCAAAACGCGAGCAAGTCAAGAATTAAAAAAATAAACCTTGCTATATTCGGCGCTATAGAATGGCATTGTTGTCGTCACAAGACATCAGCCCAACTTCTCCAGTTTGTTAAATAGTTAATTGATCCAAAACCCAACATTTGTCTGTACACGTGTAACACTAACTTCTGCACAACATTACCTGCTTGACTAGTCGCACAGTGCTCTCTCTTCCACAGGCACGCGCGCCGGCGCAGCAAGCTCACTATTGGTACTGCATTTTATTATTATGCATGATTTTTAATATAATGTTGACGTTTCCTGCTAGTACACCTTGTTGTCACTATAAAGTTATTAATAATTCAAAAATAGTAAAATTTTGCTTAAGAGTAATTACGAACATGGGGATATTCCAAAAATTACGAATTTCTATTAAACCAGGCAATATTGTTTGCTCTGGCAACGTCATAATGCCAGAACGTGTAACGTAATGTTGCCAGATCAAAAAATATTGCCTGGTTTAGTAGTAATTCGTACTTTTCGCAATATTTCCATGTTAGTAATTACCCGAAAGCACCTTATCTAAATTGTATCCTAAGTAAATTAGAAATAAGGTCGCTATTCCCAGAAAACGTCGCAAATTTGTCACAAAGTATGGCCAGGATCAGTTTGGAAAAAATAATTAAAAATAGTTAGGTACTTGTTTTAACTAAATAACTACAAACGTAGAATACAATTTTGATTTAAACTATAATTTTATTTTTAATTACATTTTTAAATAAAAAGATTGAAAATCTTTGTTACCTTTTTTCAAATTTGTTCGGGCCAGAGTTTAGTTAATTTTGTAGTTGCATGATGTTCTATAGAACAGTTACTTCCATAATCTTGTACTAAACTAAAAGGCAACATTAAAAAAATATTTAGTTTTAAATAATTGACGCTTGCATGCAAAAGAAATAAAGAGATTTTTTTTTAGATAACAGTAATCCCATCAAAAACAAATGTGAAAATGGGAGTCAAATTCAATAACAAGAATATGCGTGGTTGTCCGCTTCGCCGACAAAAGAATTGAGATCTAAATGGGTGCCAAGTTCTGTAGATAATCCTGAAATTTATTTATAAGAATATGCAACATTTTTTCACTTTTTCTTGTTTTTTGCCTGCTACAACAATGTTTGCTATTTAAAAATATAACTTCTTAAAGGGCAATGTCCATTCTAGGCTACGCGTGAACATAATGCTACAAAATTAATAATTTTAACAATAATAATTTCATTTTGTTTAAGTCTTTCTGAATAATTATATCTTTGTATCAATCAACACTTTTATGAATATGAATTTTACCAGTAAACAATTAAAGAATATTATTGTAAATGCATGGTTGGCCGGAGAACAGTGGGTTGCTGCGCTCATGTCATGACTATTATGTGGTTTTTGAGCTGGGCAAGGTACCAAGAACATATATCTCCACCTGCCCAGTTTCTAGATAACATATTATTAACTTATGAATCAGAATAAAATTAAAATCATTCATGAAAAAATGTCTTTTATTTCACATTTATAACCTTATTTGTCACATGTAATAGATTCTATTTAAATTCTTTTGATACTAAATCATATTCATATTCTTTTTCTTAGGACTGCTAGCTAATTAATTATTGTAAAAATATATTTGTCAATGTCTCATACTAAATGGACAATGCCCTTTGAACAGTCAAATCATTTACACGTAGCAGATAACTTAGGATAAATTGAAGCACAAGTTTGACTTGATGTGGTGACAGACTTTGTGCTGACAGATGTGGGTCAACCCTATTTCTATATAAACAATTTTACCTGTTGTATCGATTTAAAAAATACGCCGTGATCCCGAGATCCGGTGATCCGAATATCCAATGACATAATTCCAGACCTTACTTCGAGGAGAAAGCGCGCATCAATACGGCTTTAGAAGGTCAGAAAGCGAGGATTCAGACCTTGGAGGAACAGGTGTCTGAAGCGAAGCAGCAGTACTCTTCAGCATTGAGGAATTTGGAGAGGATCTCTGACGAAATACACAAACATAGATCTAGAAGACAATCTACGAGAAACGGTGAGTTAAACTGATTCATACACCCATATTCTAAGACGTTCCTCCAAAACTTACTCGACTCAACTCCACCTCGAGTTGACATAAACGTCCTCGACTCGAGATTATTCCTTAGTCGAGGTAAGGAAACATCTGTCAAACTCAAGGTACCTCGGAGCCTACCTTAAGGAAGGAAGTGTCAAAGTTCGTATGTAACAAAAATGAATTTTGAAGACTTTATCGAATATGCTTACGATAATCCTTACAACTATTTATCGCGGCGTTATTTGCACGATGCAGATAATTCAAATTATGACGTAATGACTTCTCTCACTGTCTAAGTCGAGTATGAGTCGAGTAAGTTTTGGAGGAACGTCTTAGAATATGGGTGATATTTTATTTTCGAATTGTATTTTTTAGGGTTCCATATCTCCGAAAGAAAAAGGAACCCTTATATTTGGATCACTTCGTTGTCCGTCTGTCTGTTTGTCTGTCAAGGCCCTTTTTCTCAGGAGCGCGTGGAGGTATCAAGTTTAAATTAACACCAAGTCCTCAGGTCTGCAATCTCTTGGAGCTGTGAAAAAATCAAACTTCTAAGTCAACGCAATCAAAAGATATGGCCGATTATGCGGCATATTTTGAAACTTAATAGAATCAAAACCTATAGGGTACTTCTGGTTGAGCTAAAATCATGAAATTTGGTAAGAAGCAATGTCTTATAGCACAAGTAAAGGGATAAATCTGAAAACCGTAAATTTGTAGTTACATCATAAAAAAAATGTTTACGACGAACTATTTACATACCTACAAGTTTCTACGGAACCCTCGGTGCGCGAGTCCGACTCGCACTTGGCCGGTTTTTTTTTGAGGATCCTAATGACTTTCAGACTTGAGCAAATGTCGTATTCGTGACCTTTTAAAGTCCTGTTTCTAGGGTAAGCAGAAAAACGAACAATGACACAGTATTATGTTATCTCTCCACACATTTCTTAAGAGGAAATGCGGTCGACATTTAGTCCATACAAACGTATTCCTCAGTTCCCTCATTGGATAATGTCACTAGAGCAAATATTTTTTACCATATGATATATATCTACTACCACTGTGTCCCTATGTTTTGTTTTTGTCAATAAATTAATCATTAAAAGAACTAGAAACGTTTAAATTTTACAAAAATCGACCGGTTTTACCACCGTTTTTCAAACAAATTTGACGAATATAAAAAATATTAAAAAACCCCCGACGCAAAAAGAACGAACTTTTAAAAAGTCAAAAATAATAGTATTGTTGAGCCATCAAATTCGATTGAGTAACACCTATATATTTTAATTACAGAAATTGATGGATGGCACGATAAGGTTTGCTCGTTGAAATGGCGATATAATATCGCGCCGGGGTACCAAAGTCAAAGTCAAAGTTTTTATTTCAATTAGGCACATAAAAGGCACTTTTGAACGTTAAAGTTACAAAGAAAATAGAATTGATTCTAGTTGCCCCTTCCAAAAGGTAGTTTCGTATGGAGAAGAATGGGCAAGAAACTCCACCGTTACTCTTTTAAAATGTCTTACAATATTTTGTATAGGTACATTAATTATACAATTATATGTGAAAACGATGCACCTAGAATAAAATTACTATACCACAAAAGGTAAAAAAAAATAAAAAAAATGAAACAATGACATATTAATTATGTGATAGGTACATGGTGCTCACATATTTACAAACATTGCAGAAGTATACGTTTTCCCAAAAAAAAAAAAAAAAAACCGCTAAAGTAAGTCAGGCCCTTCATTTAATTGACCATCTATTAATTTACTAGCTAGCTAATTTACTTAGCAGTACCCCGACGTGATATTATATCGCCATTTCAACGAGCAAACCTTATCGTGCCATCCATCAATGTCTGCAATTAAAATATATAGGTGTTACTCAATCGAATTTGATGGCTCAACGATACTATTATTTTTGACTTTTTAAAAGTTCGTTTTTTTTTGCGTAGGGGGTTTTTTAAATTTTTAATTTAATTTTTATTTTAAACTTAGTATTAAGTTAAAAAATTTAAACATTTAGTTTTTGCCACCATTGCATTGTATGTAGAATCAAATACTGATCAAAACGAATCCAAACACGACATATATCTGCTATTATTTTTTCAAGAGTGTACTAGTGTGCTGGATATCCTGGCTGCAGCATCAGCTCATCATGTCGCCACCATTGAATTGCTTGTAGAATCAAATACTGATCAAAACGAATCCAAACACGACATATCTGCTATTATTTTTTCAAGAGTGTACTAGTGCACTGGTTATCCTGGCTGCAGCATCAGACCAAGAATTTCATAATCTTACATAGTTATATAGCATACATGAGTGTCTCAAATTTTATTTCACACGTATGTTTGAAAGTAAAGTAATACACATTATGCGTCTAAGAACCCTACCGCAGCTAACAAAACAGCTGATAACCTTGAAATGGCTGAACCGATTTTAATAAAACATGTATAAGATCACTCGCTAGGAAACCAGCTTTCAGATAAAAAAAACCGCACTCAAATCGGTTCACCCGTTTAAGAGCTACGGTGCCACAGACAGACAGACAGACACACATAGCGGTCAAACTTATAACACCCCTCTTTTTGCGTCGGGGGTTAAAAACAAAAACATACAGACATAACCAAAGTCTTTCTTAAATTATTATAGAAAAAAATATTAAAATCGGTTCATATTTGAAGAAGGAAACAGGGAAATACGAAAGTACGATTTCGCTAATATTGCACAGGAGAAATTAGTCCGAGATGCAGGTGTCTATTTCGCGCTCAATTGGAAACGTTTGCAGAAGGGGTGGGACGGAAATAAATCGCAAAAACCTATTCAAATTATTAATATTTTGCAGCCCGCGTTTCCTCTTAAATGCTTACACATCTTACCGAGAAGAACTAATTCCCTTTCAGATATAGACCGCTCAACAATCACAGACACCGCAAGCGACACAAATACCACTAGCAGTGACAAACTAGAAGAATTATGTGAGTCCAGCACAGAGGCGAGCGTCCGAGAGTGGCTCAGACGAGCTGCGGACGCGCAGAGACCGCGCTGTCTGCCTGACAATGACACCTGGACCGAAATAGATCTGGACTACTCCAGTCCTGAAGAGGTACCAACTACATACATAAACTCAAACTTTTTTAGCATGGGGGTAGGCAGAAACTATAGAACGCCACATGCTTTGCAGGATTTTCCAACGATAAAAAAAAAGCTGTTTGCCCAAGTTGCCCACGACGTACTTTAGTATCGTTACTCGTGGAGGCATTTTGATGTGAAACATCTAATGCGGCGATACGGTTGTGAGAGCGGCTGTTGCGTGGCGACGCTCGTGACGGCAGACCTTCGGAACTCGTCGGCTCTTTTCGGTTTAATTCGGCCAGTTAATTTTTTTTACAAAATGTGTTTCGGTGTTTTTCATCTGCTAGGCGTCTCGCGACCACTTCTTTTTTTTTCATTATATATATGTGTCATTCTCGATTTTTCTTCATAGGTAAGCTTCGAAAAATGCTCTCTCCGTGCCCGCTCCACACCTGAAAAGTGGTCGCCGCCTAGTCCTGTGGAGTCCCGCGCGTCGGCAGCGGAGCCCCGCCGCATTATACGGACGGCTCCGAGGACGCACGTGCTGAGGGAAGACTTCGACAGGCCACGGAGACAGAGCCTCGATGCTCTGCTGCATGACACCGGAGAGAAAGTCAAGGAGATGTTTCAAGGTCAGTTCTTCATGGGAGACAAGTGGATCAACCTGACTACTATTCGTTATTAACTTGGGGTTGTACAGATGGCCGCCATTTTAAAAGCGTGTTTTCAGATGATGTTGCGTTTGAATTAGACAGAAGTCCGTCTGCAAGCTTTCATTTATCTATCTACAGGGTGTTAACGAAATCATGTAATTCCTTCAAACCTCGTGATGTACTGCTGACATAGATTAACTCTGTACGGGATACTTTTGGATTCGTTGAGGCATTTTAGTGCCCCGAGGGAATTGCGCGGGTATCGCTCGTCGCGCGGTCATTTAACTCGGGACGCTAAAATGCCTCAAGAACACATGTATATTTCTAGTCATAATTTTTTTATTGAATCCATAAGTATCCCGTGCAGGGTTAATCTATGTCAGGCGTACATCACGAGGTTTGAAGGAATTACATGATTTCGTTAAGACCGTGTACTTACAAAGAGACATTTCTCTTGAATTCTTCATTTGCCTTGATGAATCAGTATGTCAGTCAGTCAGGACATTTCCTGACTGACTGGCATACTGATTCATCAAGGCAGAGCCTAAATCACTGAAGCTGGAAACATGAAATTTGGACAATAGGTTCCTTTTGTGACGTAGGCCATTAAGAAAGGATTTTTGGAAATTGTACTTCTGAGGGGGTGAAATAGGGAATGGAAGTTTGTTACGTAATTCACGCGAAGTCGCGGGCAAGCCTATTTAAAATAAAGAAATGATAACTTATGTGCTATCAACTACTGTCGGCATGTTAGCTGCAGTCGACGGCAGTAGTGTGGTACCTATTTTGTCGGTAAAGTGACCCTCGTCTGCAAGTGCTCTTAGAGATAACCTACGATAACATGTCCCGCCCCTCCAAATTACCATTTCAATGTGTTTAGTCACATCTTTACGAAAGAGTGTGTATGTAGTTGTAGTTTTGGTTTGACGGCTGTCTCAACACGCACACATGCGTTGGGAGTATTGGTGATGCTTTATACATATTTTCACAAATACGTTGAAGCGTTTTGAATTTTGGAGGGGTGGGACATGTTATCGTAGTTTATCTCTACATACCAACTTGTCTTGGAATCCGGATGGCCAAAACTTTAGTCTGATTTATTAACGGTCAAGTTAGAGACATCCTTCTTCGTGTGTACTGCAACAGTAAGGTAATACCCGGTTCCCCTTAGGGCTGTCCCTGTTCGGCGAGCGGCGCGGCTCGTCGTCGGCCCCCCGCACCCCCCGCCGCGCGCCCTCCCCCCGCGCGTCCTCGGCCTGCGACGAGCGGTACTCCGACACCGACAGCTTGGCCAGGTAGGGAACATATTCTAATTATTTATCCATTTCAGAGTACATAAACTAGCTCATGTTGAGGTGTTACTTTTACGAGTTCGCTCTAACTATGTTGGGGTCAACTTCCAGTCTAACCAGATGCGGCTGAATACCAGTATTTTACACGGAGCGACTGACATCAGACCTCCGCAACTCAGTTACTAGGCAATGCCGATATCCTAAGGTTAAACCAACCAGTGTCTATTTACCAACCGCGCGGAACATATGATTTGCTAGGTTAAACTGCGCTTGCCGCGGTCAGTCTGTGCGTGAGTGACCATTCGTTACACATCGAGACCCCTCCGTGCCTCAAAGAGCACATTAAACCGTCGGTCCCGCAGCCCAGTTACTAGGTAATGCCAATATCCGAAGGTTAGACCGGTTGTCAAACTTTCGGACTCCTGGACTTCCCGTAACGACTGCCATAGGTAGTAGTGCAACGCTGGCTTTAATATATTATTTTTAAATTTAATCTATACTAATATTATAAAGCTGAAGAGTTTGTTTGTTTGTTTGAACGTGCTAATCTCAGGAACTCACTGGTTGGAATTGAAAAAATCTTTTTGTGTTGGATAGTCCATTTAGCGAGGAAGGTTATAAGCTAGATAACATCACGCTACGACCAATAAGAGCGGAGCATAAATGAAAAATGTTGCACAACCGGGACGTTGTTGCACAAACGGGACGATGTTGCCTGGACGGGCCGCTAGTTAATTATGTAAACACTTGTATTTGGCGCAGAGCCCACTCATCGGTGACTTGTCTTAGCTTCACGATGTAAACTCATAGATGGCGCTAGTGTGCACTTTCCGCGGTATTTAGGGAATGTACCCTTACTACGTGACCCATTTTTTACAACTTTTTACCTCCCCTTTTTACCACACGTAGTATATGCCAATACCCCCCCCCCCCCTCCCCCCTAGATTTCACGTAGTAATTCATAAAATAATATGGCCTTAAATAAAAAAATTGCAAAAAGAAAAATATTTGGCTCAATGTGCGTCAATGTTGCCACCTGTGAGTTTAAAAAGCGCTAAACGCTGCGCGCCATATTTGAATATAGCTCGAAAAACTGCGAGATTTCCCTAGAGGATATTGACCACGTGACGAAAACCTAAGCCCCCCCCCCCCCTGTGACCAAGCGTGGTGTTTTGAAGACCCCCTCGCCCCCTGAACGGGTCACGTAGTATGGGTACGTTCCCTTATATGCGTTATGATTGGTCGGTTTCTCCATCGCTCGCGGCGTGTGGTTGTCGTCCTCATTGGCTGCCGCTGACCAGTGGTGACAACTTTGGGGTTTTCCGCCTAAATTTAGTGGGAAGAAATGTTAAAAGGGGGATTTCAGGGACAGAATTTTTTGGGGATTTAAAAAAAAAACCTTGAGGGAAAAAAATTGTAGGGGTTGGCAACACTGCCGCTGACCGCCATATTGCCAAAAATTAAGTGATACGTTTGGTACATCATAATAAAAACTTTTTTATAGAAACTAGTATTCTTTAACCAGTCGAAATAATATCATAAAAGACGATGAGTTATTGCCAGGATTCTTTCTCCGTATAATTTGAAAAAAGTGTTTCACTAGTGTTTGTGAGAGATTGCGTCAGATAGACTTTCGTCGGCCGGCACATCATTATTTTAGTATTGAAACTACCTACATCGAAGAAAATCTCGGTGATGGAACTGAAAAGTGGGCTTGGCCGATGATCCGGTGAGTGGGCAATCCTAATTCCTGCATTGTGTCAAATACTTGTGTTTTCATATACCTGTCTGAGAATAAGTAATTTAATAAATAAAGGAGGGTACGGTAGAATACTTTGATCAATTTCAAAATTGAACAGTATTTTTCTCTTGAAAAATGAGAGCAAAGAGAAGGGCAATTACTGATTTTGTTTATTTTGTCTATTTCTTGGATAAAATTATTATTGTTCTTTTTATTTTTTGAGAAATAAAATAAAATGTTCGTGATAAATGTTAAACTTTGATACATCCCTTTTTTCTAAGGAATTTGAAAGAAACCCCAATAAAGAATAAATAATTACACAAAACTATTACCGACATATTTTAATATTTTTACATCAACCCACAAGGATCCACCCACTACGACTGATCACACGCCGACAATGACGTTCAATGCTGCCAACCGTAAAAAAATAATCGAAAGAATTCGTCAATTTGAGTTTTATTACGAAACGAAATTTTGATCAAAGTAGCCCCCAAGAATCAAAGTCACTCCATTCTACGATAGTACGGTAGTCGTCAAGATGAATCTCCCTGATACATGGGAATTAAACATAACAGCAAAACAAGGGTGTTACTATACTCCTCTGCCCAACATTATTAAGAAAATAAAGGTCACATTTATTAATAAAAATATTTTCTGTTTTATAGTGTTGAGATGTTAACCGACGATCAAATAGCGTCACTGATGTTAGACGCACAACTAGAAGCGGTATGTGAGCGGCTAGCCGGCGTGGCAGTGCGACAACCGCGCTCACCACACTCGCCTGAACACAGATACTGACATGGTAACGTTATTATTATATTAATACAATTTTCGACAAAAAATAGGCTAATAATACCTCTTTTCTTCCTTGAAGAGAGAAGACAACAGTCGCCTATCATCATATAAGTCCTTAGGCTGGGGCTACACTGGTACGGCGACAGCGACGCCTCGGCGACGCGAAAAAATAGGTGGCCGCATTGCAAAAGCGAGAAGCCAGCGAAACGCCGCTACGTCGCTTAATGGGTGGCCGCACCTCTTCGCTTGAATATGTCGCGCTCTTTCGCACGAACGCCGCGAGGCAGTGCGGCCGCTCAGGTACATCACTGCATATTTTGTTGCAAATCGTGACAAATCGCCGTCGCACCGCTGCTTGTCGTACGAAATTCAAGTGTCGTCGCGGGTCGCAGAATAATTTTATTTAATGCGGACACCCTCATTACTTGTAGAATATTTGAAATTTCTTTAAGATATGAACAAATATTTTTCGCTTGTCGTTTCTGCAGTGCGGCCACCGATATATGTTCATATGAGTTTGATTTTACGAAATCGCCGTCGCGTCGCTGTCGCCGTACCAGTGCGGCCCCGCCTATTACGACCCCCACGAGAAGTCAAAATGAATATCACACTGAATGATCTATTCAACTATCAAATGCAATACAAATTATATATGTCGTAGGATAATCGTGAAAATCGAATCTTTGTGATAATCCTAGGACGATTGCAAAGGACCGAATATTTGGAATCTAAGACAGATTTTCGTAATCATTCGCGCCATTTTCAGGATCATTGCAAAAATCCCAGTTTGTTTAGGAGGATTGGAAACATGAACGCTGATTGGCTAATCTCTGAAATGATTTATATCATCCTTATTCTGGTTGGTCAAAACATGGCTCTTCAGAAAGATCTATAGACGTCGAAAAGTGATAACGATCATATCAACCAATCAGCGCTCATGACCAGAGTTCGGATAATCGGATGCATATTTACCTAAAGTCCAGGTGTTGGCTAATATGGAATGTACTTTTGTATCGAAGAAATCTTGCGATTCCGGGATCGTCAAATTTAGTGTTCTGTAGAATAAAATCAAATATTTACCTAGAATTGGATGCATATTTATTTATTTATTTATATACCTAAAGTTGTACCTTTTTTTAACTAACACAGACATGCACCCCTTACTTTCTTACACCCTACATACACACATATTTGTATCGGGGATTAAAAATGTACATCAATTAATCATATGCATTCGATTAGTTATGCAATCCCGTGATATCGGGACTTTTTTATCTAATAAATTATTTTCGGAAGCGTTTCCATACTTTCGTAGCGAAAAATTAACTTTAGGTAAATATACATCCGATTATCCGACCTCTACTCATAACGTAAGCGGTATTCGCGTCTTGTCTAAGATAAGACGGATTCTTTAAGTATAAAATTCGACGCAGACAAGCGTTTCCTCGCGCATGCCCGGGCATACCCGAGCGTCGGATTTTATACTTAAAGGCTAATACAATTCTTTATTCAGTCACATTAAAAAAGTGCACGAGGCTTGTTCCGTTTGGTGGAAACTGACCCAAAATGTTTAAACACAACACCCCTCTTTGCGTCAGGTAACTTCGACTTAATTATTATTTTCTTTCCAGGTCACGTATGAAGTGAAAATAACAATAGTTAGTATGATACATTAACGTACACTTGAACAGATACGCTTAGTAAAACTTATAGTACATCGAGTAATACATTCCACTTAGATCTGATATACAGGGTGTAAACGAAATCATGTAATTCCTTCAAACCTCGTGATGTACTGCTGACATAGATTAACCAATCACGGGAAAATTTATAGATTCAATAAAAAAATACAAATAGTATACACGTGTTCTTAACGTTTTAACATTTTAGCGCACCGAGTTAAATGACCGCGCGGCGAGCGATAGTCACGCAATTCGCTCGGGACGCTAAAATACCTCACGTTAAGAACGCATGTTAACTTCTTGTAATTTTATTTTTATTGAATCCAACCAAGTGTCCCGTTTAGTGTTAATCTATGTCAGCAATACATCACGACGTTTGAAGGAATTATATGATTTCTTTTACACCCTGTATTTATGGCACTAACACTTTGTGATAATTCGATAAATAAAATTACCGTTATCGAATAAAAATATCATTTAACAATTCTCTGTTGATAGTGTTGGTACCTACTACTATTGGTAGTTTATTCCATTCGTGATTAAACATTAGCGAAATTTATTTTTCAACGAAAAAATTAACTGATATTTTCAGTCAATAAAATTATCGATAAAAATATTTATCAATAGCGCCGTCTCTAATTCAGTTACTGACATTAGTGTTATACTTACAAGTGAAAGATTCTGTTGCAAAAGTGTTCTATCGAAAATCGGACTTGTAATTTTAAAGCCGGGTCTGCTGCAACAAAAGTCTAACAAAACATGTTTAGTGAACACTCTGACTAATCACATCACAGTAAACCGGCCACGCCCCAATTTTGTTAGAAATCATGTTAGGGGCGTGGTCACAGCAGGCCCGGCTTAAAAGTGTTAGTGCCATAACCAAAATAGTATATAACTCATAGACAAATAATGCCCACTTGTGGGCTACTAACATAGTAACACCAACACAAAAACTAGTCTATAATTCGCCTAATACTCTGCGTAATTCAGGTTTAAGTAAATACTAGTACTTCTTATGTATTGGCGAATATTATCAACTACGAACATTACCAGGGGTCCTAATCTGAAAATCGAACCACGAAGTTTCGGCTGTCGATTTTCGCGATTTGACATTCTGTCTTTCGTCCACCCTACTCTCATGCCGCCGGCTGTACACACTCGTCGAGACACCCCGAGACAGGCCGAGAGTGACATGGTGGTACATGGTGCTCTCGTCTTGTCTCGCTCTCTCGCGTCTCGCCTCGCTTAGCCTTGGTCGCTTATCGGTTTTTTGCGCCCGAATCAAAGGACCTCTTTGGGTCTCACGAGGCAAGCGAGAGCTAGCATGTTCACACTCGTTCATTCAGTTGCCTGCTGACTATATTTCCGTAAAAACGTGTCGTGTCGACGTTTAACCATGTGGTAATGGGTTAAGTATTTTCTTTTTGTGGTAAATTTGTAAAAAAATATAATAGCTCACAGCACAAAGACAAACAGCAGCAGCAAGTTCTACGTCCATTACTGCGGGAATCTTCATTATAAATGAAAAATGAGTGTGTACAGGGATGCTCTCGTCGAGGGCCATATCGGCCGAGACTCTCGGTGAGATGGTCTCGGCGAGTGTGTACAGCGGCCATCAAATGTTAATTGACATCAGCTAGTAGTTCGTTGTTTGACAATACTTTGATTGTATATTTATAAGTTCGATGTTGGTCGTTGTTTCGTTTTGATCCGAAACTTTGACGTTCATTTTTCGGAGTAGCTACTCCGAAAAAACGTTTCACTTTCGATGGTGGGCTCAGAATGATTCGACAAGTCAGTTGACAAACGATTTAGTTTATTCTATCTCTTTTTCTCTCATTACGAGAATGGGAGACGAAACGAGACAGCAAACCGAATCGGTCGACATCTCCTGATTTCAAATAAAAAAGATTCGTTAGTTAATTTTGTTTCTGTACACTATTGGTGGATGGGAAGGTCTACTACGCTATGTAGACGTTATTTTAACCAATAACGGTAGATAAGATATAGGAACCGGGTATAATAAAAGTGTAAAAACCGCTTACGATTTTATTAAGACTTCTTGAAGTATTATTTTGTGTTTAGCATTATTTATGTGATATCATGACATTTATTTACGTAATAATTAGAATTTAGTTTTAAAAAATGCTCTCTTTATTTAATATTTAGTTATTAGTTTATAAATTAGAAATCGAATTTAATTTTAATATTTTATAAAAATTGTTAGGGAGATACGCCAATATGTAAGAAGTTTCGTTTTAATATAAGATCGATAATATTAAAAGAAAGCTACTCAAAATAACGCTTATGGTCGGTCGATTAGAACACATATCAGTATAAGGCGCCGTCCTTATTGGCAATCGCTCGGGCGATGATGCGATGCGATCACATCGTGTGATGAAATGATTTCATTTCAAAAGGCTGCGGTCCAATCCCCGTCCGTGAATGAGACCCATGTCTTCTTAAAGCTTATTTGAAGCGCATGATTTTTTATTATGGGCACAAAAGAATTCACTCCGGTGGAAAAAAGTTATGGGTCATATTTATAAAGTCAATATTATGAATAGTTGAAAGAAGTGTAAAGTGGTCTTGGAGATTGAGACCGATGTATTTCTAAAGCCTGTTTGGAGTTAATCCATTCATTATCAATAACTCGAAAAAATAACCCAGAAAAAAAAATGGGTCAAAGTAATTAAGGTATAGTAGTATCTATTAAACTTCTTAGACCAGGGTGTATACAAAGGTGCCCTTTCTCCTTTCATCGCATGATCGCGCGACCGTCAATTACGACGTTCAGTAGATACCAGTCTGTTCGATCGCACGGTCGTGCGAACATGTTGATCGGACGCACGCATCATCGTACGAGCGATTGCCAATTAGGACGGCGCCTGAAGCCGTATTAGCTGGGCGACGACTATCGGGCAATATTGCCCGGTGTATGGTTTATCTATTGCCCGATATTACTCAACATTGTGAAGCAGAAAGATTTTACTCATATATTGCCCAGTAAAGCTGCACTAAGTTAGCTGTGTAGATAGACAAAATTGGAACTAGAGCTTTAGTATTAAAGGTCATTTTGCGATGTCATTCTTTTGTCACTCTGTCTATTAGTGACGTCTCACAGCTAAGTTGGTCCATATAATTGGGTTGTGGATGTGAGATCGCTGTCGCTCCGTATAAAATAATAATTATAATTAATTCCAACATATTTTGGATACTGTTACGTCACAATTTTACGTCCGAAACGTAGCTTGCGATTTTCGACGTCCAGAAGTCGCCTAGTGAATACACAACTTTATATTTTTCTTTTAATTTTGACTAAATATAGTATACAGGGTGTAAACGAAATCATGTAATTCCTTCAAACCTCGTGATGTACTGCTGACATAGATTAACCCTGCACCGGATACATTTGCATTCAATAAAAAAAAATACAAAAGGTAAACATGTGTTCTTAACGTGAGGCATTTTAGCGTCCCGAGCGAACTGCGCGGCTATCGCTCACCGCGCGGTCATTTAACTCTGGGCGCTAAAATGCCTCACGTTAAGAACACATGTTTACTTGTAATTTTTTTGTTTGATGGAATCCAAAAGTATCCCGTGCAGGGTTAATCTATGTCAGCAATACATCACGTGGTTTGAAGGAATTACATGATTTCCTTTATACCCTATATTTGTGTCGAGTTGTTGCTAAAATGCAGTAGTTCTAAGTGTTCCAGTAATGTCTCAAATATAGGAAGGACTATTTAACTATGTGATTTAAGTGCATTGATTAATATAATTCCCAAAATTCCTACTTAAAATTTTGATAAAAAACTGGGAATTCACTGCAGCCTTTGTGACGAACTGAAAAGCACAAGACGAGCGTGACCCTCATATTTTTGCCTTTGTGAAGGCTCTTTCAAATATTAACCTACTAAAAAATGGCGCCTGGAACCGCGTTTCTGTCGTGCAATTAAGCTTCTGGTTGCGTCAAGCATTAGCTTGTATGCAAGTTTTCATTACACTGAATTGCGGCTACAAGTAAGTGTGACGTCATACAAGTGTGCAAGTTACTTGCATAATGGAAACGCGAAATCATAGGGTGTTTGACTACTATTTTATTTTTATAATTTAATATTATTTTAATGAAAGTATAGAGAGAACAGGGTATGTGAAAAAAAATCAATAAAAATTTAAATGACCTACACGCTTTCGAAGTTTGTGGAGGAGGCATTTTCTGTCCCTGTCGCGCGAAACATATTGTACGGAGTGATGTCAAGTTACTATGACGTTTTTAAGGTATGATGTCATTGTGGTAGTAGTGTTGTCTCTGTCTAATTAACATTTTTTTTTTTATAACTCACGCATTTTATTAAATATTTCATTGATTTTTTCACTGTTACTTATCATTTTTCTAATAGTTTAAATATATCTAATAAAAAACATAGTCAAATACCCTGTGTATAATGAACAGTAGATCTCCCAAGCCTTAGGATAAAAGTTAAATGTTGAATGGTTCGCAATAACTATGGATAATAACCTATTCTTAGCATAAGCGTTCGCCTAACACTTGCCTATGAATCGATGTCGTAGAACAATTTAGATGTGGCGTAGAAATCGTTTGAATGTTTGGGGAATGATGAAAATTGAGAGGGACACTACTGTACGCTACTGTATAGGAAAAAAAGACAAAGAAACAGCCGTGACATACAGACAGACAGACGCAGAATGAAAAGCATAAGAGTTCCGTTGTCTTTTGATAAAAAACCCTAATAATTTACGTCAACCACACATACCGTATAATGGGGTGAATAGTGATGCAGGGGTGAATTTGAACGAAACTTTCCAAATGGATTTTAACATTGAAATAAAATAGTTTGTTGCCAAAAAGGACTCTGTATATCGGCATTGCCCAGTAACTGGGTTGTGGAGGGCTGATGACAGTCGCTCCGTGTAAAATACTGGTATTCAGCCGCATCTGGTTAGACTGGAAGCTGACCCTAATATAGTTGAGAAAAGGGTAGGCAGAACATTGAAACTTGACTGTTAATTTTTATCTTGGAGTGTTTACTGCATTATAATTACAAAGATCGGACTAATTTACCTAGTGACGTCCGATCCTCGGAAAAAAATGTGTGAACAGCGCGCGCACAAAAAAGTACAATGAAGTTGACAGATCATCGCGTAGCATGCCAGTGTTGGACCATAGACTTTACCAAATTTTCGATGAAGGCCTTCATCTTTGAAGATTGTGATGCAGCGAGTTGTGCAAAGTGCAAACTACATAGTACAAAATGAGGACGAGATTACGGAACATAATTAACGATTAAGTGTCATTGTTGGCAACAAACTATATTATTTCAACGTTAAAATCAATTTTAAAGTTTTGTCCAGATTCACCCCGTTACATGGTATTCAGAATCTATGATCCGTAATAATAACCCACTCTCAACAAAACCCCTTAAGTGATATCACTCAATTCAATGTCAATATGTAAACGTCATCTCGACTTCATAAATATGACATTGTTTCAACTTGAGATACGTTTTTAAACCAAATTAGCATCTCAAGAATTATTAAAACTACACTTGATTAAGTTAAATCACACTTAAAATGAGATTGATTAATTAAAATCAACCTAAAATTAATTTGATACCATTTCTAATTTTGTCCCACTAGAATGATACGCTAAGGCTTAAACTGTCACGTGTTTAAACTGTAAAAAAATATACAGTAGTGGCGCCCTCTATGTTACTAAGATCATCATTTCATTTTTTATTTTACTATGAATATCAGATATTTTTATTTCGACAAATTAATATTCGTATTATTAACTGCTGTGCAATCGCCAAGTGCAATTGTTTATTGTGGCGTTAATGGTTTAAGACACATTGCGACAAAGTCATAGAAATGAAAGTTAATTGCCAACTTGATATGCCCATGAAGGGATTGGTAAAAATGGAGATCACACTACGAACACCTACTGAAAGTCGAAATATTTGGCCTTGAATACTTTCGTGATCCATCTCTTTCTAAATACACTTATTTAGAAAAGATAGAGTATTTTGTTTGGAAATCTATCTCTTCTCTCTCAGACCAGTAGGACTTTGAGTAGGTCTTCGTAATGTGTCATTTTTCCCTATCCCTTGATGGATATGATATAGTAGCATCTGGCGAAGAAGAACACTAATTTGTTCAAGAATATGTAGTCTATTTTTTTATTCCAGATAGTAATTTTACAGGCACAAGTGTCAAAATTTTAAATTAAGGTCATTGTGGGCAAATCCGTCTGCGGGGCAATTCCGTACACATGCATTTGTATTCGTTCCAGAATAGTTAGTGAATAGTTTAGTTTAGTTAATAACTAAAAAGTGATCCTGTTGTATCGACCGAGTCGACAACAGCTAACTATTCTGGAATGAATACAAATGCATATGTACGGAATTGCCCCGCAGACGGATTTCGCCCACATTAACAGAAATATTATTTGACAAGTTTGACATTTGTACCTGTCAAATTACTATATGAAGGGATCAGGGGAAGAACCACTTTTGTCACCTAATGAACAAACTGAGATATTACTAAATAAAAGATAAGATCTTGATGAGCTTACGGTTGTTTTTTTGCTGAACAGTCCGGACATTGGATGTCTTTCCCTGTATCGATATTTTAAAAGCATGAAAGCTCTATGGATGTTATTGCCCTGTTGTTTTTGACAGAACATAGCGACAGGTATAACCATTCAGACTGCATTGCCAGTTGAAAAAAAATAAAAATGTGACAAAAGTTGTTCTTCACCTAATCCCTTCCTAAGGGATAAAAAATAGACTACATTTTAGAATCACAAAAACCGTCACTATGGAATAAATTCTTGTACCGAAGTGCTGTGTTCATAAATGTGTCTTGAACTAAATACATTTCTTGCCACGGACGTAATAACGTAAGTACCTAGTTAATATTAAAAAATAATGTTGGGCTACGCAACGGTCGAATCCGGTGTATTTTTATACACACTTATAGATGGCTAACTATAAACCGTGAAGGCATGTTTGTTGGTAAGTGGAATGTTCTATATACAACTGAATTTTTAATATACACAAAAACTGAGACACGCTGATAAGATTTTTATCAGAACTGGAACTTGGATCGGAGACAGCGATCCACGCTTTTACATTTAATTTTAAATGAAAGTGAACAGAATTCATTTATATTGGATCAAATGTTTTGTTTTACAGGCAACCATTTTGCGTTTTTTTTAGTATTTTAAACTATAATATTTTTTTAAATAAGTCTCCAAGTTACACTTATTTGTATGTTGGGTTAAGTTCCCCAGTAGAGTGTGAAATGCGTGAAATGTGCTTGTCTAATACATGGAATCTTATCGAGCCGACCGTCTCAAACCTCAGCCTCAAGTTAATTCAAATTCACTGTTATACGTAGAAACCTATTAAATCCAAATTGAAAAAATATATCATGGTTTAAAAACTATACCAATCTATTCTCCTGGTAATTCTGAACAAACTAGTTTCAAGTTTAGTGTATACTAAAACTACAGTGTGGCCAGTGTATCTTGACATTTCACAGTGGCGCTGCTTGTAAAGGCAAAACGCGATAATACGTCAAATCCAATACATTTTCATTTAGTTCCTTACTTCGCCGCGTGCCAAGTTATACTGGGCGGACTATAACTTTGTATAGATAGTATTGCCAACACAGCCGTTGTGTGCCCAGTAAAAATAATATAAATTGGCATAATAAAACTAATTATTTTAAACTTAACAGTATTATATTTATTATAACTTATTTCTCAATGATTTTATAATATCAACAGTTATGTGAATACTAGCCATGTACGTAGTACAATCGCCCGCCAATTTTATTTATAAGGAGTTTGGATATATAAAATAATTTTAATATATAAAGAAATAGTGATATTATTAATATTTTAATTATAATAACATCATAATCGTGACAAGGTTTTATATTACTTTTGTATTGCGTTTTTATATGTAAAAATGTGTTGTATACTGTATACCAATATAAAATTATTTATTAACGCATTATATGTAACAAAATACGTAAAAATATCAACAGTTTTGTGTTCAAATTGTATACCCCTTTGCTTTATTTACGCGAACCACTCAAACCTCTTGCATGTCAGTGCCATTGGCTTTAATGCTACTTATGGCCAAATACTCAAACGCTACTGAATTTTAAGTTGTAGTTAAGTCTCGTGCTATCACTGTCACTTTAAGGCGAAGTGACAAAATCAATAAAAAAAAACATAAACCAATACAGGTCCTTATGAAAAGTCGAATTTAGATGCACGGTTCCAATTTGTCGTTTCCTATGCAGAAGAGCCGGCAAGAAACTCCATGGTTACTCTTTTAAAAAACAGTGACAGTATCAGACTCAACGGCAACTTAAAATTGAGTAGCGTTTGAGTATTTGGCCATTAGGCGGGTATTAATAAACAGCTCTCATTTGATAGATATCTCTTAAGAGTAGTTTTAACATGACACGAAAAGAATGAAAAAAATGTTGTCATATTTATGAAATTCTATTTAGTTTTAAGATACCTGATTAAGCTTAGGGAACGTACCCATACTACGTGACGCGTCGTTCAGGGGGGGGGGGGGGTCTTTCAACATACCACGCTTGATCACAGGGGCGGGCGTTGGTTTTCGTCACGTAGTCAATATCCTCTAGGAAAATCTCGCGCTTTTTCGAGCTATATTCAAATATGGCGCGCAGCGTTTAGCGCTTCTTAAACAACACTGACGCACATATGAGTCATTTTCTTTTTTTTTAAACTTTGTTTGTAAAAAATAATTTAAAACCATATTTATAATTTACTACGTGAAAACTAGAGGTGGTCACCGAGGAGGGGGTAAAAATTGTTAAAAATGGGTCACGTAATATGGGTACGTACCTAATGCTATGTAAAGTTCTTGCCCATAATAATATGATAAATCTTGCCTTTAAAAAAAATATAGGCGGCGTAACACGCACAATCTCGACAAGACATGTCACGGATTCTGTTAAATCTCTCATGCTAAATGTGATAAAATCTGGCGACTCATGTCTCATAATGCGTGCAAACCCTCCAGTGTCATTCATTTGCTTCGCGTGAATAAAGCATCCGTCTTCCAACCCACATGTGTTTAATATAATATATTGTTAACATTACGTTGTCATAGGAATATAGAAATGAATGGAGCAGTTAGTACATTAAAGATGTTGTTAATTAGTGTAGGTTATTTCAAATGCGAGTAGATGTAGGTAGTTAGCGACTCTAGTTGATCATTTGTTAATAACTGTCGTATTATCAATGCGTAATTCAAATAGATAAAGTCAATATTTGGAATGCTGGGTTTGTTTCTTCCAACACTGGAATAATATTATAAGAAATAAAAATAAACATTTCAAATTGACAGTCTATAAGTAGATTTCTTATTTTTGAACGGTTTTAATTAGCTTCACTTTGTATATTTGTTACAAATCTTGCGACAGATTTTTCAACTACTCCTGAAACTTCACACACAAATTCAATTCCCATGACAATACAACATTATAATCATTTCAACCTTCAATCCTCAAATCCTCAGAGGATACTGCAAGATAAAACCGTTCAAGTTAAAAGCTTTTTTAAAGAATGTTATTTCACGATCAAGATTTGAAACATTTATTCTTTGTTCATTGAACAAAACAATAATCAAAGCCACTACCTTCGCTTTGCCTGACTTACGCATTGCTAAAAAACGTCATACCAAGACCGTGGCCAGGAATTTTATTCGGAGGGGTTTAACCCTACACAAGAGGATTTTAAAAGAAATTTAACTGTGAGATTCCGGGGGTTTTTTAACCCCCAAACCCCCGCCCTGGATACGGCCTTGCGTCATACTATTAATATCTCGCAATAATATATTAAGCCAACTAGAGTCGCAATTTTAGACGCTTCTAGCTACTGAGACGCATAATATATTGTTATAGCACAAACACTTGCAATCGTAGCATTATAAAGTTAATATAAGAACAATTCGATGTACAGTCACTATATTTTTTAAGAAATATCATTTAACATAAGATGGCAGGATGGTAAGATGGAAAAGTATATAATGCATAGTAGTATATATTTTTATGAAACGCTCAGATCTGCAGCTATTTTTTTTATTATGTATAATTATCACTTGCTTAAAAACGGTGAAGGAAAACATTGTGAGGAAACCTTCATGCCTGAGAGATACTTCTCGACGGCATGTGAAGCCAAGTCAGAGGCCCATGGGCGGCATAAACTCTGACATCCGGTTAGTCACTAACCACACGACAAGAAGAAGAAGCAGCTATTTTTTTATAGAAATGTTGAATGTCGCTTAATATTGACATAACATAACATCACGCCTTGTATTCCCCGAAAGATTATGCAGAGGTGTATAGAACACCCTAGTTTCACCAATTAAGTCCCATGTAATAAGGGGCGAGCCTATTGCCATTAACCGGGCACAAATCCAGACTCCGGGCTGCTACTGAGAAATTCCTAATGGAAAAACCCAATATTACTTTGCCTCACCTGGGAGTCGAACCCAGGACACTATGCTCAGCAGTCACACTTGTGAACACTACATCAACAAGGCAGCTTAATATTGAGTTTTACATAATTACGTTATTACAGAAATGATATCAGTCTCAGAATAAAATTCACCCCTTATAGATGAAAATTATGTCCTCATAAAATTATAATATGACTAGCTGTCCTCACGGCTCCGCCCATAGCCTATGTTACTCAGCTTTCTAACGGCAAAAGATTTTTTGAAATCGGTCCAGTAGTTTTTAAGTTTATTCGTTATATACAAAAATACATATCTTTCCTCTTTATAATATTAGTATAGATTTAAAAAGTTTGGAGTTACGATTTGTGCCCGGTTGATGACAAAAGGCTCGCCCTCTATTACATGGGACTTAAACATAACGGTGAAATGAAGGTTACTATACACCTCTGTCCATCCCTTCGGGGCATACAGGCGTGATGTTATGTTACTTCTTCATAGCTTACCTTTAAATATATATTTATTCGATAACACCAATTTCTCTGTCGTTTATATCAAATGGTGCTAAACTGCACCTTACAAGCTTTCATTGTATGCTTACATAACTTTATATAGTATTTACTATGACATACATTCCTTAAAATGTTAGACAGCTTGAAAATTACTTATATATGTGTTTAAATAACGCTTGCAAGTGTAACTGAAGAGGATCCAGCGTAAATGTATTGCAGTGTTTTGTTCTCGGATCGGCAGTAGATAGGTGATATATTAAGTATTAGTTTGTACATTAATTTTAAGGTTATCTGCCATGCTTGCGATTATGCCGACTTTCTAATAACTTCAGTTATGTATGTAAAGATATTGAAATATAATATAGCCTTTACTGAAATATTTGTCTCAGGAAAAGAAATAAATTCAACATACGTTCCAACGCTCTTATTTATTTCTTTGTACCCGAGTTCACGATAGCAAATACAGGGTTATGTTTTTATCAATTGTAAGTAAGCAATCAGATTTTTGTACTATTTATGTCTTAGCCCTGATCGCACGAACGCTATTTCAACGCGCGTTATAAAAGCGTTCTAATAGAACAAATAGCAAGGCGTATATGGTCTTTTTTTTTCTATTGAACTGCTTTTAGGTCGTTATTGCGGACCGTTTCTACGTAACCGGGCTGTTATTGGAGACTTGAAGGGTCTCCAGCCAAGCTATATGGTGTTCACGTGATAGCCATTTTTATCGCGTCTTATCCATTTTTCTCTCTTTAATGCACGTTAAGAAAACGTTCGTGCGTATCAGACCTTATGACCCCTTTTTGCGTGCAAGTTATTATTATTATAAAAACATATATTTTTATGTAAAAATGGCATTTTATAATATTTGCTATCGATCCGTAGAATAGCTTTAGCGATTACGTTGTCAGCTGTGATAAATTGTACAAAACGTTAGCGGTAACGAGTTACGACAGTGTACGATGTACATACGAGGTGACGCCTTCACATTATTATAATAAATATGAATAAGTAAAGAGATGGTTTTATTTCATACTTGATATTAGACCAAAGCCCAGTGGCGCATGGCGGTCCGTCGTGACCTCTACGACCCCCCCCAAAATCGTACACGTCAAATTGACTCCTCCTAAAAATAGATAATTTACAAAAAAATAATTGTGCAATAAATTCTAATGTGCTCAACTTATTTTACTGTTAATATGACCCCCCCCAAGTCTTAGTTACGATCGCGCCTGACTGTAGGCCTAGCACGAATGCTTTCGAGTTACTAACGTAAACTTAACATTAATATGTAAGTGAATTTTGAATCAGAAATACTGGTTTGGCACAAACTATTTAATTAAATAGAAAATTTTATTCATATATATTTGCAAATTGTGTATATCGCAAAAAATAAGCAAAATGTTATAGGACAGTTGTATTTTCGATTCAAAATTCGGTTACGATTTATATTACGATACTGTAAAATGGGCTAAATAGGGATGCAGGGGTGAATCGAGACGAAACTTTAAAAGGGATTTTAACATTGAAATAATATAGTTTGTTGCCAACACGGACACTTAATCGTTAATTTTAATACAGTAAACACAATAGAGTTCTTCTGTAATGTGTTTACTGCATTATAATTAACGATTAAGTGTCCTTGTTGCCAACAAGCCATAATATTAATTCCACGTTAAAATCCTTTTTAAAGTTTTGTCCCGATTCACCCCTGCATCCCAATTCACCCCGTTAAATGGTACTGTGCGTCAAACGTTCTTGCTAGGCCTACTGATTACTTGGCTGATACAACGATGATAAATATTAATAACGTCAAAAAAAAACCATATAAAATTAACAGTTTCAGAAGTCTGTGCTAATCCACGCTGAACCAAATTGAAGGCACCGACTCTTGAAACTTAATTTTATAATATTTTATATATTTTATTACTTTTTTCGTTTTTCTGAAGTCGGTTTTATTTTAATTAAATAGTTTTATTTTCTTTTTAATGACCTTAATTAAAACATAGTTGGACCTATTAAAGACGCTGCTCGTAACCCAATCACATTATCTGTACTGTTCGTCATTGAGAAGTTCCATTGAACTATCTCCGAAGTTCTTCATCAGATCTTCACCAAATTTAAATTGGACCACCTTGAAAGAGTACTCTTTCAAAAGAAAATAAATATCATTAAATCGGTTCACAATTAGCAAAGATATCGCGGAACAACCATACAAAAAAAAAGGAACATACAGTCGAGAGAACCTCCTCCTTTTTTAGAAGTCGGTTAATAAAACAGTTTAATTTCAATAATGACTTTAATTCATACAAGTACAACAGAACGAAACTCACAGGACGGAAATAACACTGAACGCTAAATAAACCGGTGATAACGTAAAGCATGCAATATTGACTAATATACACAAATCAGTTACAAAAATACGTCTTTTTGGTTACATTTTGGCTCTAAGAACTATAGATCTGTTTCTGTTAGAAATATCTGTTACGACCAAGGACCTTCTGTCTCTTTCTATCTCAGGGTATCCACAACCACGCGGGAAAGCGACAGAAGGCTCCCGTCAATACTATTCGGAAGACCGGAATCTCTCGATATTTCATTTAACGATTTTGAACCCTATTAAAAGAAGTTTCTTAATTTATCTGTACCTACGTATTCCCGTTTACTTTGAAGTTCCTTGGTAACGACTGGCCATTTTCCATGGCATACGACACGTGTGGTGACTCCGACTGTTATATATTTTCATGAACCGTTTTACTACGTAACCGGTAGTGTCGTGTTGTTTTGTGAGTAAACGATCCATAGTACTATGCGTGCCAAATAAGAATAGGATCGCGCTTGCTCCAACTTCACACGATAGCTGTCAAATTGGTAGGTACTGCCAGCAAAAAAATACTATGAAAAAAAGAATGTTATATTTTTTTATTCATAGATTTCATTATTATTTACATTCATTTTTATAAAATGTTATTTATTGAATTCCATAAATAGATAATTTTGGATAATTTAATAATATTTGAAAACAGTATTCATTAAAGAAATGAACCAACATATATAGTTAACTTCACGAAATGCTACTGTTCACCCTAATATGTCGCCATAATAATAATATAATTACTGTGTAATTCATTTGGCGTAAAATTGATAAGAAATACCAAAAAAGTGAACAAAAATAATTAAACTGAATATAATTTATTTATTTACTTTTTTGCACACCTTACACTTTGGTAATGAAGTTCACGAGTATTGCGGAACAAAATGGCGTCTTGACAGTGCTATTCTTATTTGGCACGCATAGTATATAATATATGCGCTCGGAGTTGTCACTACATTTTGTCTTGTGGCGAGACGTGGATAACCGGCTTTTTGATGTTGTATTTATATTGGAAAATAGGATTTTATAGCTTATTTGCTGGGTTCGCGGCCTAATTAATATAAGACCATCATGCGGGCAGACGGTTACCTGATAAACTAGTAAATGATAGTAAAAAGGTAACAAAGTATGACATAATAGGAGAATTTGGCTGTCTAATAATCTTACCTCGAACTTCAGAGTAAAGCATTGTCACTGCATTAGCCAATACGAAGATCGAATGTGTTTCACGTTTGCATATCGCGTCGTTCTGAAGGCTGATTGGCTGGCAGTCTAGCTGCATTCGTTTTCTGCCTTACATTTGGACAAAGCTATTACGTATTACGTAAACTATTTGGAAGATTTCCAAGTTTCCTTAATACCATTTTTGATGCAGTTAGTGATACAAGGTGACAGTTGCCAGCAAAATGCTAAGACAAAGAAAATATTAGAGCTTCTTGTAAGTTTTAACATAACTTGCCAATCTTTGTAAAGTAAGGCCGATTTTCCACTGCTCACGACACGATCGACACTACAATGACGACGGTAGTAATGCGTGTCGTTTCGAGTAAACGGTTTATAGAAATATATGGTGCTTGGAGTCGTCGCGTCAATTATTGTTTTTTTTTTAATATGATTAAAGTGCAACAGTCGTATCGCTGGCCATAAAAAAACGTTGTTTCTGTTTCTTTGTTCATAACTGTGGGAACAATCTTACAGTCAATATTTCATACAAATATTTTTAACAGAAATAGATCTCAAATCAATTAAGTTAATCAATCGCTCATTAAATATAATAATTGTGGAATTGAGCGAATAAATAAACAGTAATATACAACAGCTACACATGTTTCGTTTACATTTGGTTAACATATTATAACTTACTAATCGCCTATTTTGATATTACTAAATCGGTTTCCGTACATCTAAATACTTTAGGCGCGCTTTAGGTAGCAAACTTGATTCTTTACAAATAAATATTTAATTACAGGTAACAGAAGACTAGATGAAGATAATTAAACATAAATATAACATTCAAGAAACTTACTTGCAACTCATAACATTGATTTTTAAACGTTTTTTTTTTTGGAAGACCATTTTTGTCTTTAACAAATAATTTAAAAAGAGAATGTAATATTCAAAGCAGTCGGCCAATATTGATGAAAAATAAATCTTAAATCTATTAATGACTAATTAATCCTTATTCAACTTGACCTTAGATATAAAAGACTCATAGCCAATTAAGATTCCATAAGACATTATGCCACAGGTCTAACCATAGATTAAATAAAAGTATTTAAACAAAAACAATACTTGTAAATAACTCATTAGAAAAATTAAACTACTAGAATCTAGTTTGTTACCTACAACGCATACCCTGTCCATCTATACAATATAATATAATATATAGTGCTTTAGAGTAAATACGAACATGGAAATATTCCGAAAATTACGAATTTCTACTAAACCAGGCATAGTTTTTTGCCCTGGCGACATTACATTACACATTCTAGCATTATTACGTTGCCAGAGCAAAATATATTACCTGATTTAGTAGAATATCGTAACTTTCGGAATATTCCCATGTTCGTAATTACTCTTAAGTACTAGTAACACTACATAACTACAACAAGGGAATGCACTGAACAACATTTACAATACGGGCTATCACAATAATTCACTATTTGAGCACAAAAATTCAACAATAAGCTAATATACATTATAAATTGTTTAAGTACAAGATCGATTGCTGAAGCATGTTTTGAATGTAGCCTCTAAAATCGACTAATTTGGTGAAAAAGGGATGGGAAATAAGTAACTTTGCCTGTTGACTTTTTTTTTTCATTAATGCTTGTGTTGTACAGTACACCCAGTATAATTTGACATTACAGAGTGGCGCTGCTTGTGAAGGTAAAACGCGGTAATACGTCGAATTCAATACATTTTCTTTTAGTTTTCTTACTTCGTCGCGTGTCAAGTTATACTGGGCGTAGTATAGTGCAAGGAAGAACTTAAATTAATTCTAAAAAATATAAGTTCCTGCTTGTACTGCTACTTGCTTGTCACTGAATGTTCCAAATATAATATTAGCAATTTCTAGTGTACCTATCTACAACTGAAATTTAAATATGAGTGAAATCGCAAAAGTTGTTCCTACATTTTGAATTTGCACTCACGACCGCTAGATAGCCAGTAGGCATCTCCGTCATTGGCGGTTATAATCTTAAATTTGATTTTCCTACAGAAAGCGGCAGTTGCAATAAAAAAAAGCACAGAACTGATAACCTCCTTTTTCGAAGTCGGTTAAAAAGAGGCGTAAGCTGAGGATAGATTTGATGATAATAATGATGTTAGTTAATTTCAAAACCACGCTTCAACAAACACTTCATTCAGTCGCTACGTATAATTGAAAGGAGGCAATTAATCCACTTAATTAACACTTAATTAACAATAATTATCAGCTTAACTATGTATTAAATTTTGTTTTTAATAAAACTTACGTGAAGGTCACTCTCGTTAATGCTAGCGTATTTCATAATGTGTTGTATGTTTATGTTAGACCTCACTGCGTAGAAGTCGGATGGCTTTTATTTTTTTGCGCGCAACCCATTTATTTGTTCTAAAATAAAAGTAGTCTATGTTACTCCTTGTAACATCAGCTATCTGCCAGTGAAAGTCAGACAAAATTTAAAAATATGTTTTGTTGTTTTATATGCAACATAATATGTAAGTGTCTCTATGTAAAGTCAAAATAACAGAGTTTTACTACATGCATAAGAAAGTATATACGGTATAGAGAACAAAAAAAAAACATATTTTTTTTAAATTTTTGTCTGAGTGTTTGTTTCGGCTAATCTCCGAAACGGCTGGACCGATTTTGACGGGACTTTCAATGGCAGACAGCTGATGATATAAGGAGTAACATAGGCTACTTTAAGCATTAGGACTACGCGCAAAAAGAAAACCCATCAGTCTTCTACGAAGACGAAGTCGCGGGCATAGCTTGTATCAAATACGCTAACAAAAACGAAAGTTTCACATTACTGTTATAAGCAGATAATATAATATATGTTTTACAACATCTATTGTCAGTTTTGAGGCATTTAGCGCACCTATTTGAATAGCACCTACAATTGGTGTTATTCAAATAGGTGCGCTAAATGGAATGCCTCCCAGTTTCTACGTCAAACAGAGGCCGGTCCGGGGCTATTCATCATCTTCCTGCCCTGGTCCGGGGCTATTGCGGAATATTAAATTATTTTTTATACAAGACCACATCTGTCCCTGTTTTCTTCCGTATAACTTTTTATCGAATAGTACAGTCGGCGACAGTTGCTAAACAAAAAAGTACTTATAATATAGTTTCAAATTTAAAGTCTAGATAGACACCACTTCGAGCTGAAATATCTTTAAGTTTTATTTTTATAAATGTTCGGCTACTTTTGTCGCTGATTGTACCAAAAATATGCTACAGGAAAAATAATACTAAACTCTTCGGGACGCGCGTAAAACTGACTTAGCCATGATCCTAGGTAAGAGGTTAGCGTCAAGCGACCCTGCGCACACGCTGCATTAGCGATCAACGCCTACGTTTGTTACTTACGCTTCGCACTTCTGCTTAGCTAGGACATCAGGCTCACAAGAAAAGATGAAAAATCTCGTCGAGTCTGTTTCAAAGTGAATGATAGAATTTCCACTCCGAACCAACCTTAGAATAACGTGAAAAATCTGTCGTAAACATAAAGGTATATGTAAGTTGGAGCATTAAGAACACCTACTGAAAATCTAAACATTTGGCCTTGAATATTTACTTTGGAATTTCGTCTCTTTCTAAATACCCTATTTAGAAAGAGATAGAATTCCAAACTAACATAGTCTGCTTAATTGTCGGCAAGAAGATTGACAATCATATCATTTTGGGACCCCGTACGTAATATCCGCAAGCACATTGGGTCACCCGCGCGATGGCGCAACGAGTATTCCCAAGGAGGGTTGATGTCACGCAGGCGGCCGGTCATAAAACAATAAACCAAAACCTCTAACATCATGGATTTATGAAATACATGTTGTGCCGACCACACCTAGTGTGGGGTAAGGGCAGGAAGAAGAAGAAGATAGATTTCCAAACTAAATTATTATATCTTTTTCTAAGTAGGGTATTTAGAAAGAGACAAAATTCCAAAGTAAATATTCAAGGCCTGTTTTGATTTTCAGTAGGTTTTCGTTGTGGTCTCCATTTTTACCTACAGGGTGTAAACGAAATGATATAATTCCTTCAAACCTCGTAATGTACTGCTGATATAGATTAACCCTGCACGGGATTAAATTATTAGTTAAATGACCGCGCGGCGAGCGATAGCCGCGCAATTCGCTCAGGGCGCTAAATCGCCTCACGTCAAGAACACATGTTTACTTCTTGTAATTATGATTTTATTGAATCCAAAAGTAAGTAGTGTAGGATTAATCTATGTCAGCAGTACGTCACGAGGTTTGAAGGAATTACATGATTTCGTTTACATCCTTTATACCTTCATGGTCGTAAAGGTACATCCATATACAACGTGTACCGGGTCAATTGACAGCACAACACCCTGTATTAACGAATTGCATCATTTGTTTGTATAAATTAGTTAGGACTATACACTATGGCTAAATTGTATTTGGGAACAATTGTACGGGAATTGGTTTGGTGATCACACATAAGCTACTTACATAGTTTTTCAGTTACTGGATTTATTTTAATATTTTTAGAATAACGAATGATATATTTGACTTATTGAATCTGTTAAATTACTAATAACGGTTAGCGAAGACCGACGAATTGAAGCGACTAATTTAGTAACAATTGGAATTCAACCTAATTTGTTTCTGCATTCGACTGGAATTGGAATAGCGAAATAAAATCATACTGGGAGGCTCAAACCGCCGCTAAGCGCAGCCGAGCGGCTACAAGAGTCCAAAAGAGCCGACGCAAGCCTACTTGTTACTCGGTAAACCTTGCGACAAGTAAACAGTTCTTCGCCGCCACTCTGACAGTGTGCGCTAACCCTTAAGGGAGAAATAGCCGATATAATGATAAATGAAACGAAAATTGGAAAAAAATGTGCGCTTTTAAATTTCTTTGTCAATAATCCAAGACAAAACTATGATGAAAAGATAGGGAGGGAAATAGAAATTAGGCTATCTTTATATTTTTTACTAATAAACCTCTTTGTGTTTTTAGAGTCATGCGGATTTTGTCAAACCCGCGTGCGTGACGAAATCCGCATGACTCTAAAAACGCCCTTATAAACATTGAAGGATCTTGTAACTTATGGATGATCCCTTATGACTTTTATAAAGCCTTTTGAACAGTAAACATTCAAAAAGGTTACAAAAAACTGCATAATTTTCAATTTATACACATCAAACATTAATATTAATACTAAATAATAATTACAAATTTGCTTAAAATCTAAAACATTCATTTCTATAATAAATTAATTTTAATATAATATATTTTTTTAATTTAATACATCGGGTCAACGATAAAGAATGCATACTGTTTTTTTTTTCAAAAAATTGGCACGAATTATAATACTTTTTTTTACGATATCTACTTTTTAATAATTTTTTTTGTATCTACTATTTTTATTAAAAAATAACAACAATATTATGCGTCAATTTTTTCTACAAGTCAATCGTTTATTATAATGTCAAAATATCAGTTTTAAAATGTTCATTTTGTTTCTTTAATTTTTTTAAACATGGCAATGTCTTTTACAATTCTTAGGCAGAGAACACACATGGCAGGCATTTTTTTTATCCTTGTCATAGAGTCTGGCCAACGAATGAAGACTACAAGAATCGGCGGCAAATTAAAAAAAGATCTCGACAATTATTTACTTATTTATTAGCACTAACCTGTTTCTACATATCGTCACCAGAAAGCCAATACTACTTAAGCGCCATTTTTGGCCATATAGAGTTATACAAGGTTAGTCGGAAAGGGGGTACTAAGCCGCAAACCACTTAATGTATCACTGATGATTGTTCTAAAGAAAGTAAAAATTAAAAAATTCGATGATTTTTTTTTCCATCTAAAATTATTTTTATTTTAGTTTTTTCAAAAATTCTTCATCCCTGACTTAGTTATGAATTCAGAAAATGCAGTTTCTAATCCGTGACCCCAAATATGACCTAAATAGTAAACACAGCTGATCATAGCTATGGACAAATAGATTTTAGCATATTTTTTACGGAATCTTTGAAAAGCTATTTCTCTTAAACCATCAAGTTTTGGGAAAAGTTGTAGAACAAAAGTTATCCCTTATTATAGGTGCTTTAACACCCTTTTGGCTTAGTACCCCCTTTCTGACTAACCTTGTATATATCGTTGAATTGGATTTAAAAAATCCAATCCAACGATATATTAACTTATTTTGACCAAAAATGGCGTTCAAGTAGTTGGCTTTCCGGTGACGATATGAATTTACACTAATGTATGTACCTAACAAAAATCAAGTTCTACGAAAAATTAAACCATTAATTTAGTATAATAGTCGGTGTAGATAGCTGAAGATTTTTTTTAAATTGCCGCCTTTGCTTGTAGACATCTTTCGTTCGCCAGACTCTAGTGAGCTGTGTTTAAGCAGCTGCATAGTGTGTTACTATCTTAAGGCCTAATATGCACGAGCGGTCTCACAGAGTTCGTTAAACAGAGAACAAAGGACTAGTCGCGTTAAAAAATCGCTTATAATAACACATATTATACAGGGTGTAAACGAAATCATATAATTCCTTCAAACCTCGTGATGTTCTGCTGACGTAGAATAACCCGGCACGGAAACTATTGGATTCATTTTTCTTTTTATAAAAATAAGCATGTGTACTTAACGCGAGGCATTTTAGCGCTCCAAGCTAAATGACCGCGCGGCGAGCGATAGCCGCGAAATTCGTTTGGGGCGCTAAAATGCTTCACATTATGAACACATGTTTACTTTTTGTAATTTTCTTGTTTATTGAATCCAAACGTATCCCGTGCAGGATAAATCTATGTCAGCAGTTCATCACGAGGTTTGAAGGAATTACATGATTTCGTTTACACCCTGTATACAGTACGTAACACAACGAAGAGCAAACATTATAACTGGTTGATGGGTAGGTAAAGTATAGCACAATCATAAACTTCTTGTCACTATCCACGTTTTTCACCAATTTTTCTCATTTTTCTCATTTTTCATAACCTCTTTCAGTTTTGTAGTCGGTTAACATAACTAACATCATCCTACAAGATCAGCTGCACAACGTAAACAAATAAGAAATCAATAATTTCTGAAAATCCTGAATGTAAGCTTGAACTATGCCCGCGTTTTTACATTGTATGAAAAGTGGATAGCGGGGATAGTAACAAAACCTACCCATCAACCAGTTGCAAGGTTTGCTCTTCGTTGTGTTACGTACTATATATTAACAATTTGTTATATTACAACGTTTTTTTTTAACACGTCGAAAAACCGCTCGTGCCCAATAAGGCCTAACACGAGTTTAAAGGTTAGTTCACATGATGACAACACGTCGTTTCAAAATTATTTTGAAAATTATTGTCGCCGATTCTCTTATTCACTAACAAAACTAACATTAAAGAATTGCTATCTTTTACTAACAGACGGCGCGAGAAAGGGACGGTGATAGATAAGAACTAAGGACCGTATTACAGAACATTCCTCAAGTCCAGTTTGATCTTTAATCAGTTGATCACTGTTTACGTATAGAATCAGTACTTGAGCATTGGTCTTATTCCAGAACGGCAATCAATCTATACTCAGATGAAACGAGACTCAAATCGAGCCAATCGATTGGTTGATTACAGATCAAATCACTGCTTGGGGTCGAATCTACGAACTGAGTAACGATCTAGAATAACCACTCAACCGCCCGGCCGGCGCCGCCAAATGTCACTTGACCGCCAGCGACCGCGCGGTCTTATTTATGTTATTTGACCGCTTCCGACCTTAGCGATAAAAACACCTGACGTTCGCAAACTACAAGTGCTATATCAAAATAAAAGATACAGGTATAAAGCTGAATAATTAAGGAATCTACTTATCTAAAAACCAAGAGGTATAATTATAATTTGAAACTCAAAAAAAAAAGTTTAACTTGAAAAACAGTGATGGAAAATTGGAAAAATTGGAAAATTGGAAATTTTTGATGGACAACTCTTAACTTTATATCCATTTTAACAATATTAAAATAAACTAGATTATATTTCCTTTCTAACAATACCAGAATGTTTAAACTTATTTTATACCATCATGAAGAAAATCTTATAAGAAGTTAGAAACTCCTTGCTGGTTTTGATGCGGCCTCGCGCGCCCGTATACTATGTATATCGAGTTAAGATAGAATCTTTACGAAACTACCTGTATTTATTGAATTACTACTACCTGTATTTTACTAATAATGAACTATTCTTCCGTTTTCACACATTTTTGGTCAAAATAAACACATTTCTTTGTAATTACCTTATCAACCGGCAGCCATTGTTCTCATCGCGAACAATAACTTTTTCAAAGACGAAATATTGCAACTTTGAGATTCTAAAACTACCTACGTGTAATAAAATATTGTAGCACTATTCTTTACGATCCTTTGTATGTATAAGGCCAAACTCAGCTGAACTATGATCAATGAATCTATGCTTAAAGAATGTTCTAAAATTAAAAGTCGACTCTAAACTAGTTTTAAACAGAGATTAATGCTTGAGTTTCGTTCTGTAATACGGACCTAAGTTAGAGATGTCAAACTAGTTTACACCTTGAACTTCACCGTGTTTTTAGTCGACGCGTTCTGACGTGTCGTCTAAATCGGCATGGAAATTTTAGTTCAACTAAATTTGACAGCTCTTATTTATATCCGTCTCTTTCTTATTTTATCAGAGTGAAAAGGATAGCAATAGTCGTAATTAAGTTTAGTTTGTGCAAAACAGAATCAGCGCCATTTTCTTGAGATCAGTAACGCATTTTATTATTAGAGATAAACTACGATAACATGTCCCGCCCCTCCAAAATTCAAAACGCTTCAATGTATTTGTGAAAGTATTTATAAAGCACCACCAATACTCCCAACGCATGTGTGCGTGTTGAGACAGCCGTCAAACAAAAACAAATACTCGGATTAGTTGTTCGATGTAAAGATGTGACTAAACACATTGAAATAGTAATTTGGAGGGGCGGGACATGTTACCGAATTTATCTCTGCTTACAATATTTTAATTTCAAAAGTTCATCATAACTATAACATACACTAATTCAACGATTAAATCTATCAATCAACCAATCTTTCAATCATATTGACGATTGATGTCACTTATCACTTGGTCCTAACTTTTTAACTTTTCAATCTAAATACAAAACTCCCAACATTGTCAATCAATCCAACCAATCGCTTCCCTTAACATATTTATGATTGATTCATACCACAAACAACACTAATTTGTCCTTTACCGTATCAATCAAAAACTTTAAACTTACAGTATCAAGTCTGGCTTTCAACCAATCAATCAGGTTGTAGATTGACAGCTGGCCCCATAAATGCATCGTGTACAGTTTTCGTCGATCGAATGAATCAATTATCTGAGGCTAGAGTCTTCATTTATAAAGTTGTCACTTCCTGCAAAAATAAATAATTAATATTAATAATTATTGATAATAAAAATAATAATTATTGATTATAAAAATCGTTTATTCTCTCGCCACAATATAACAAATAAAAAAAAAACTACATTTAAAAAAACCGACTTCAAAAACTAAAAAGTATAAAATAATAAAGATTTAATTTAATACACCTCTTATGCAAACCGAATACCTTTACAGTTTCAGAAGTCGGTGCTAGTCCACGCTGAACCAAATTGAAGGCACTGACTTCTGAAACTGTAAAGGTATTAGGTTTGCATAAGAGGTGTATTAAATTAAATCTTTATTATGTTATTTTATACTTTTTAGTTTTTGAAGTCGGTTTTTTTAAACGTAGTTTTTTTTATTTTTTTTTAATTTTTAGTGTCTGTAATGTTGTTCTGTAAACTACAGTAGGATTTTTCTAGATTACATCAGGTAGAATAATTACATCGTCCACGTAAACTAAAATGATCATAAAAAAATAAAAATGTTCATAAATTGAAAACTACTGGGCCAAACTATGTTAAATTTTTATGGGACCAAATGACAACTATTCCGCATCAAACTAAAGAAGAATCACGTAAATCGGATCATAAATCTCAGCGTAATCGGTATATATACATAAAAAAAAACTAATCAAATATAGAACCTCCTCCTTTTTGAAGTCGGTTAAAAACAGAGCAATCACACTTGTATATACGTATTTGTTATTTAATATTGTGGGAGACTGGTGCCTAAACTAGGCTCGAGGTCCGTATTTCAGGACTCCATAATCTCCGCCATTTACATTTATTCTATTATGAACTTGTACACCGACCATGAGGAACACTATATAATATCATGATCATGACAGGAAAATAAGACTTTTGTGACTCAAGTAAAAATCTTTTTGACTCACTAAAATTGGAGAGTCAGGGATTTAATATGTTAGTATTTGTGCATCGAAGTGTGTGTATGTGTGTAAGAGGGAGGGGGTGTGTTTGTGTGTGTGATTTATGTTTGGTCGTGCGTATATGGAGCTATGAGTGTGTGTTGTTTGGATTGTCGGGAACTATTTCATAAAAATAAAATAATAAGACTGGGAGAAGAAATTGACAACATCAGGCGCTGCTTCTTTAGACCATTGAGGTAATTCTTCAGTATCTTCATAATTTAGGTTTTGGAGGAAAGCAGTTACTTTTTTTTTGTACAAGATTCTAGGCTGGTACTGACCTGCCTAGGTAAGCGTGGTCAGGTGTCAGGGCGTGTGTGCGGGCTGTAGGCAGCACGTGTCACACGTGAGCATGTGTGCACTGTAACGCTCTATCTGGAACGTCGCATTGGCCACGCCCCACTCCGTGCGGGCGAGGTGCTGGCAAGACCGGAGAACCACCTCCGGGTCAGTCAAGTCATCTAAGAAAATAAGAAATGTTGAATATGAATTCATGAAAAAAGCTGTGAAAAATCAGAATGGGATTAGCACATCAAAGGCAACCTGACAAAAGGCTTTTTCGTCAGTTATAGGAAGAAATAGAGTAGTATATTGTAAGTCACACACATAGATGTCCGCATGTAAAAAAATATCTGCGAAAAGGTATCCAGGCCGCCACTTAGTCAAAATAAACCACACGATTGTTTTTAGTTTCTGCCTAACCCCGTGGGAAAAAGGCGTGAGTTTATGTTGTATGATTTATGCGATGCCAGCGACCCTTCGCTCTAAAGCCTACAACGGTACATGAACAGTACAACATGTTACATCTTTTAAACAACATGAAAGCAATTAACAAAATATGATTATGATAACACAGTGTGCACGTATACTGGGATTACTTGGCTTTTTTTATATATTTGATTTATATGTGAAGTCCACCAATACACACGCTCCGCACGGTTGCATAGTTTTATGACGTCACCGCTCTTTGTGTAGCTCGGTTCCTATGTGTGGCTAAAGTCTTTGTAAAAGTGAGACAAATACATGTTACCCCTTTATTCATAAAAACTTAACATTTATACAGTGTTTCCCTGGATTATGTGCACAAATGAAAATGGGTAAAACTAGACCACAATTCATCGACAAAAACAAGGAAATAACGTTTTTTTTTTTAAATAAAAATGAATAACTTTTATTCATTGCATGTATTTCGTTTAAATAAAAACAGTAATGATAACAGAGTTGATGTTGCATAGAAAATAAAAAGCAACTCTTAAAAACCAGTCATCAATTTAAAAAAAACTCGTTTCTTTGAAGTAATTTAATAAAAAAAAAAACGTTTCTTTTTCTGTTTTTTTTTTGTCGATAAATTGCTGTCTAATTATACGCATTTTCATTTGTGCATATTATCCAGGGACACACTGTATAAGTGCTACATTACAATATACTTTTTTTTGATGCATAAAGTTTAAATAAATAAATAACCTGTCCTTGTCTTTTTCGTGTAAATGAAGAAAGAGGACCATAGATCTACAACCCATTTTATTGGTAAGACTTATTAAGCATTTATTAATGTACAGGGTACAGTAAGACACAACTAAGAAGTCAAATCGGCAAACTTCGTAAAACCGATCACTTCCGAACTGAGTGCGACTTCAAAACCACGAATGTTTATTAGTACTGCAGTAAAGAATGATCTTTGCTGTGATGCAATAAGTGTAAGTGGCGTGATAATGAGCGACTGCTATTGGTCGTTTGATTAAGTTTGCCGATGCTACATCTTAGAGTGCGCGCAAGATAAATCTGCGCGCGGCCAAAATCGGAACTAATCATGGTCCACCACAATGTTCCCGTTTTATTAACTTTCTCACTAGATCTACCTGATTTTAGGAATATAATAATAAAGATTATAGCAGATCTCATAAGACGATAATAAAATGCATTCTTATTCATTCACGGCACATTTATAAGCTTAGTTCTTTTCCTTTTCAAATTATGTAAAAGCACTAATTACTTTAATTGGTAGGTAGTAAATTTTAACGTACATAACTTAGCTCAATTAAAATATAATAAATCACAAAAGAGGGCTGCCCAATTTTAATGCTCACGAATATAATAATATTACTTTGCTTAAAAAGCAGTACTTTGTATTTTTGCAATCATGGCAACATTTAGCACGCCCTCCGTCGCGCACATAGTTATCTTGCGCGCACTCTATTTGTGTCGTACTGTCACGATTTCAAATATGGTATAACTTACCTATAGCGACGTGCGCTGTGAGTATGACGTACTGCGTGGAGAGTGCCCACGCGTGCAGGGAGTGCACGTGTCGCACGCCGTTTAGCGAAGATAGTGTAGCGACACACTCTCGATACCTGTATGATACACAAAATTCATTATATTAAGTTTACAGTAATCGTAACACGAATGCAGTCGAATTACTATAATCACTTTTTAACAAAAATAAAACCGACTTCAAATGGTCTATCTCCGAAGTTCTTCATCAGATCTTCACCAAATTTGAATGGGACCACTTCGAAAGAATACTCTTTCAAACAAAAAAGAATTATTAAAATCGGTTCACAATTAGCAAAGATATCGCGGAACAAACATACAAAAAAAAACATACAATCGAATTGAGAACCTCCTCCTTTTTTGAAAGTCGGTTAAAAACGTAACGTTAATGTAAGTAAATTTCGAATCGGAAATACTCGTTTCGCACATACTGCAGTGGAAACTCGATTAACCGGACTAATTGTTGTCGTTAGGCATTCGGATAATTTAAAATCCGGATAATCGAATGTATGAAGATAAGCGATAACACCACTCTCTTATGCTTTGACTTTTAAATATTTAGACATGACACGCACGTCAGAGTCATTATTCCTTCTGCACTTATCCCAACTTATTTGGGGTCGGCGCAGTATGTCTTCTTCTTCCATACTGCATCTATAATGGACATTATCATTCTTGGACCTGCATCTATAAGTTTGTAAATTACTGTTATTCATATAGTTTTTATTTTATTTGTTAATTTTTGTACTACATTACTCATTGGTCTATGGTCAGGACTCCTTTGTTCTCTAACTATCCTAAATCATTGTACTCTGTAATTTTTAAAGATATTATTTTTAAAAGAGTAACCATGGAGTTTCTTGCCGGCTCTTCTCCATAGGAATAGACAAATTGGAACCATGCATCTAAATTCGACTTTTCATAAGCACCTGTATTGGTTTATGTGAAATAAAAAAAAAATGATTTTGATTTTTGATTTGATACATCTCTATTAGTCGTCATTTCAGTAGTCACCCCCTTTCTATTCATATCATCTTTCACATTATCCATCCATCGAACACCTTCAAAAACCTTCAAAATTGTATTCTTAGTCGCAATTTCGAGTGAACTTCGAGGTTCCTCGAGAAGTCATTACGTCATAATTTGAATTATCTGCATCGCGCAAATAACGTGATAAATAGTTGTAAGGATTATCGTAAGCATATTCGATAAAGTCTTCAAAATTCATTTTTGTTACATACGAACTTTGACACTTCCTTCCTTAAGGTAGGTTCCGAGGTACCTTGAGTTTGACAGATGATTCCTTATCTCGACTGAGGAAAAATCTCGAGTCGAGGACGTTTATGTCAACTATAACTACCGATGGTAGTGAGAAAGGCAGAGTCGAGATGGAGTCGAGTCGAGTAAGTTTTGGAGGAACCTCTTAGAATATGGGTGTTAATTTCCGTAGTCGTTCATACCAACTTGCCAATAATAAAAATAAGTAGTACCAACCTAAAATGCTTGGGCACAGCTTGCATGAGCATTGCGAGCGCATCCCTGACCACCCGCGCTGACGTCAGCAGTACCAGGAAACTGAACACGAACGTGCAGATTGGATCCACCACTTTTGCTTCAGGCTGTGGGAAACATAATTAAATAATTATTTATTTATAATTACCCTTACAACTATCATAACAGGATTAACCTAATGCGATAGTGTGGTATTTATATATTAACAATATTAAATTAACCTACTAAGGAACTTCTGTAACATACTACCTAACCTAAATTATTATAATGAAATCGTTCTGTCTAGCCTTTTTCCCAACTATCTTGGGGTCAGCTTCCAGTTTAACCAAATGCGGCTGAATACCAGTATTTTACACGGAGCGACTGCCGACTTGCGCAACCCATTTACTGAGCAATGCCGATATTCTATGGTAAGACCGGTGGTCAGACTTTCGGAATTCTGACTTCCCGTAACAACTGTCATAGGTATTCGTATGACACTCGGGACAGATTATTTAACGTGCTGAAGCACGGGGGGGTCTCGATACGTAACGAACGGTCACTCATCCACAGACTGACCGCGGCAAGCGCAGCTTAACCTCACAAATGAACCGCACGGTTGGTGATTAGCCACTCAAGACCTTAAAATATTACATTATAAAGAAAGATTAGCACAGATTCAATTATCCAACCGCTTACTATGGGCACAGTCTAGCCATTCTACAAGGTTAGTCGGAAAGGGGGTACTAAGCCGAAAGAGGTTTAAAGTACTCACAATAATGGATAACTTTTGTTCTACAACTTTCCCCAAAAGTAAATAGTTCAAGAGAAATAGCAGTTCAAAGATTTCATAAAAAATACGCTAAATTCTATCTATCCTCAGCTACGATCAGAAGTGTTTACATTTTACGTCATATTTGGGGTCACGGATTAGAAACTCCATTTTCTGAATTCATAACTAAAGCAGGGATGAATAATTATTGAAAAAACTAAAATAAAATTAATTTTACTTCGAAAATAAATTTATCGAATTTTTTTAATTTTAACACTTTCTTTAAAACAATCATCAGTGATACATTAAGTGGCCCGCGGCTTAGTACCCCCTTTCCGACTAACCTTGTATACAGTCGTCCATCAGTGACGTCATCTCCCGAGCTGTCTTTAAAAACTGTCAATGTCAAACTCTCGTTGAACCACTGTATGTAGTAAGTTAGTTACACTGTGCTATAGGTGTCACTAAGGTCAATAAGAGAAGGACTTACATAAAACTTAATTAGTATAGACGCGAGCAGTACCCCACAGCTCTGTATGAGATCACCTATTACGTGGATCAGTGCTGCCCGGAGGTTGATGTTCCTGTAACAATTACGACTTTTTTAGGACTGACATAACAGTTTAAGATGTTTACGGTATCTTACGGTCTGGCTGCAAAAAATTAAACATTTTATATACAACTTTGTCTAACTTTATTTTCTAAACAAAAAATAAAACTTTTTATGAAGAACGGGCTCTTTATTGTTCGACTTTTAGAAAGTGCTAATAACAAACAGCGAATTTTGAAACAAAAAAAAAAATATTTTGATTGATGTTCTGTTTAATCCTAAGCAACATTTATGTCGGTGACCAAAAGAGGATTTGACAGTCGACCATAGACCAACTTACTATTTAAACCTGGCTAAATAATATCCAAAGGCTTTTTGCAAGAAGTACCATTAAAGATGAAAGAGTACTGGCTTTGCTGACACCAACCAGTTTGCCCACACTGCTGGCCACTAGCCAGTACGCTGGGCAAACTTATAGACTGAATAAATACCTGGGCTGTGACCCCACAACGCTGGCCTCGACGGTGGCAAGGTCCTTCATGGTGTAGTCACCGTTGACCAGAGCACCGTTGCTCTGCTTCTGTTCCCGTGACCTTCGGAACAGCCTCCAGCCGCGGGAGGCGCCGTTGCCGGAGCCGTGCGAGTGTGCGTGGGAGCACGCCGCGCCGCCGTGCGTGTGGTGGTGGGCTGTGGATGGTACAATATAATGTTGAGAAGGTACTAAAATATCTTTCTGACTTATGGCCAAATAAACAAACTCTACCCAATTTTAAGTTGCTTTGCTTAACCTTTTGGCCGCGCCAGTCGGGTTTATAAGACAAATGTTTTCGTGCCCGTGTCGCCTCAGTCGTATAAATATGACTGAGGACACGGGGGCACGAAAACATTTTTATTTGTCGTCTAAATCCGACTGGCGAGGTCAAAAGGTCAATATTATTATTTGTTACCTAATCAGAACCCAACTGTTAACTACTACGTGCACTTATATGTGTCATCAACTATGAGGATACTAGATTCCACGACCACGACACAGGGTATCCTAGTGTGGGGTCTAGGGTTACTCCATTGCACACAAATTTGTTTCACTATTCAATCCCGGTGCTTTTAGTTTTATTTTCTGCTCATTATGACTGTAAACTTGTTCCTAATAAATGTATTATTTATTTATTTGTTTAATTTCGTGCTGTCACTGTCAGTTCGCCTTAGAGTGAAAGTGACAGCACGAGACTTATTGGCAACTTAAAATTGAGTAGCGTTTGAGTATTTAGCTATTATTCTATAAAATATATTACGAATTTTTTGTTGATAAATTGTGAGTTAACTTCCAGGTTTTGACTGATGAGGTTCGGAAGACTGACAGCTGGTGGATAGTGATCCATAAGGCTAGCGTCAACGAGTGCTAGACGACGGATTATTTATCAGCACTAGTCTCTATGTCTTATGTTGTTATTGAAGGCATTTCATACATACATACATAAACACACGCCTTTTTCCCATGTGAGTAGGCAGAAACTGTAGAACGCCACATGCTACGATTCTTACACAACCCTTTCGCTTCATCCACATTCATGCATCTTGTCATACACGCGCGCCGGTTGAGAGTACTACGCACGTGTCCTTTGTGAAGAACATCACCAATAACATCGACGTATGTCTTTCTAGGACGTCCTCTATCGGCATTTCCATTGACATCCGCCTTATAAATTGCTTTTATTAAACACATAAAATCACGCCGTGTATTCCCCGAAGGGTTCGGCAGTTGTTTTTAGTACACCCTCGTTTCGCCAGTTATGTTTAAGTCCCATGTAATAGGGGGCGAGTCTATTGCCACTAACCGGGCACAAATCCAGACTCCAGGTTGCTACTGAGAAATGCCTAATGGAAAAACCCAATAACACTTTGCCCGACCTGGGGATCGAACCTAAGACCCCATGCTCAGCAGTCGCGCTTGCGACCACTGGACCAACAAAGCAGTTTTTATTAGTCGCCGTTCAATAATTAATTTCTTCGCTTTAAAAACAGAGTTACTCCAAAGGACTGCTTTAGGGTGAGTATAGACTGTCTCCTTCTCCCTGCCCTTATCCCACACTAGGTGGGGTCGGCACAACATGAATTTCATAAATCCATGTTGTCAGAGGTTTTGGCTTATTGTTTTATGACCGGCCGCCTGCCTGACATCAACCCTCCTTGGGAATACTCGTTGCGCCGTCGCGCGGGTGACCCAATGTGCTTGCTGGTATTAGGGAACTTACCCATTCTACGTGACCCATTTTTTACCTCCCTCCCCCTCGGTGACCACCCGTAGTATATGCCAATACCCCCCCCCCCCCTCTAGTTTTCACGTGGTAATATATAAATATAGTTTTTAATCATTTTTTGCAAACAGAAAGTTAAAAAATGAAATATTTGACTCACATGTGCGAGTGTTGCCATCTGTGGGTTCAAAAAGCGCTAAACCCTGCGCGCCATATTTGAATATAGCTCGAAAAATCTCGAGATTTCCCTAGAGGATATTGACTACGTGACGAAAACCTAAGCACCCCCGCCCCTGTGACCAAGCGTGGTATTTTGAAGACCCCCCCCCCCCCCCCCTGAACGGGTCACGTAGTATGTGTACGTCCCCTTATGCACTGGGTCCCAAAATTATATGCTTGTCAATCTTATTGGAGTATGAGTATAGACTGTATAGGTACCTATATCAGACGCGCATCCATGTAGCACCAGCGCTAGTATCACGTTGAACCCGACACCGCAGCCCGACACGATCATCATCATATCCGGCTCGATGTTGTATTCGCCAGTGTGTAGTCTGACCACCGCCACGTATACGAATATTCCAGTTAGGATCCAGATTAGGAGGACTGACAGCATTGCCCCAAGGACCTCTGTAACAATTGATTTATTTTGATAATCTTAGACAGAATGATAGAAACAATATGATAGTATGAACTGTAGTTTTAATATGTAATACTTCCACACTGAGATTATAAGATAACTAGCGACCCGCCCCGGTTTCGCACGGGTGCAATGTAGATACTAAAGTGGGGCATATAAACCTTCCTCTTGAATCACTCTATCTATTAAAAAAAACCGCATCAAAATCCGGTGCGTAGTTTTAAAGATCTAAGCATACATAGGGACAGACAGACAGCAGGAGCGACTTTGTTTTATACTACGTAAAGAAGGTAAAAAAACTTTCAAGTTAAACAGTCTTATCTACCCCTAGAAGTACCCCTTGCCATAGGCGTATTCATAATGGGGCAGATGGGGGGCTTGCCCCACCCTGGCACGGGAAAGAATAGGTAAATGGTCTAGATTCAATCAACTTGCCACCGATGTCCACAGAACAATTACCCAAAATAGGCAGACCAATGCGCGACTCCGTCTATACCTATTTCGACCTCAAAAATAAGGTTATGGGCAGTTCCGTCTTTACCATAAGGGCACGTGGGGCACTAGCCCAGGGTCACCAGGGGCACGGTCTGAAGGCGGCCTCGAAATGCCGAAACCCAGTGCAACCATGTATTTTTCAATAAATCAATTTTAAAAATCACATCGGTTTCTTAGTTCAACGCATCATTAACAACGCACCCAGATAACTAGGGTTGCACAGCAAAACGTTGCTCAGCAGAATTTTTCTTTAATTTGAGACAAATTGCTGCTAACTTCAGTCTTTGTAACATTTCACTACCATATTAAAACAACTTGAACTTCAAGTTAGTGTCAATGTAATAACCAATTATGTCACTGAACAAAAGTACATTCTGATGTTATTCACGTTCTTTTTGGCTTTCCAAAAGGGGCCGAAATTCTCTGTGCCCAAGGGCCCCTGCCCCATAATCCCATTCTGCGATTCGAGGTTTATTGAAAAAACAAATAATTACTGTCTGACTGAGTTTGCCCCACCCCAGACAAAATCCTGGCTACACCCATGCCCCGTGCAGCACCCGGATGTGAGGATTGAATGTTGAAATCATTATAATGTATTGTCATGGGAATTGAATTTGTAAGCGAAGTTTCAGGAGAATCGGTTAAGCAGAAGTAGTTGAAAAATCTGTCGCAAGATTTCAAACAAATATACGAAGTGAAGCTAATTAAAAACCTATAGCTTTTAAATCTAAACACAAATGTAAAACTGAAAAATAAAGTGTGTAAAATGTTTTAACTTTAACCGACTTCCAAAAAGGAAGAGGTTCTCAATTCGTCAGCAGTCCCTGAACAGAGAATCCACGAATTATCTCTTGGTAGCCCTTTCGATGGACCAGGGCTGCCATAATACCATTATAACTTACCAGCTCGCTTGTAACCATACGACATGCCGACATTGGGGCGTCGCTTGGCGCAGCGGAACGCCAGCAACGCCAACGCAAAACCACCACAGTCGCTCAGCATATGTGCCGCGTCGCTCATGACGGATAAACTGCCGGCTAGGTACCCGCCGATCAGCTCGCAAACCTGGACAAATAACGACTAGTTATTGGTAAGGTCACTTATATTCCATTTAGGTATTTATTTATTTTTTAACACGTATTATACGCACATGAATCCGAAAAGTCGGAGGTGTGTGCCTTGGGTTCGAACTCGAGACCTATGACTTTGCAGTCACGCAGTCACACGGTCACACCACTAGGTTATCACTGCTATACGGCAAATACCGATTTTGATTTGTATAAATATTGTAAAATAAAAACTTTAATAAAAAAAACATCATCCTTATTCTAAAAACCAAAGGAGATTAATTTAAGAGCATTGCAAATCGCAACTATGTACATTTGCTGTATATCTATTGCTGAAAACTGCATTAAAACCCGTTGCGTAGTTTAAAAGATCTAAGCGTGCAGAGAGCGGGAGCGACTTTGTTTTATACTATGTAAAGATTAGACGAAAGGGGCCGTTTTCTTCAATAAGAGTTTTCCCTCATCTTGATTGACCATTAAGGTTCATAAAAGCATAATACTGTGTTGAATCCCTACTGGAAGCAAACATGTTGCTTATTTGAATACATTGCCTTGCTAAAATGGGTTCTATTTATCTACATAACACATAATTAGCCCATTACCGCCTCACTGCTACGCACGGGCCTCTTCTCAGAATGTGAAGGTTTAGGCCTTAATCTACCACGCTGGCCTGGTGCGGGTTGGCAGTCTACAAACACCATCGAAAACTTATTGGAGCCCTCTCAGGAGTGCAGGTTTCCTCACGATGTTTTTCCTTAACCGTTAACGCAAGCGATAATCAAATTCTGACCCGCACATTAATTCGAAGTTAGAGGTACAGGCCGGTATTTGTCTTATCTTATACTAGCGACCTGCCCCGGCTTCGCACGGGTGCAATATAGATAGGAACTAATGTGGGGCATATAAACCTTCCTCTTGAATCAATATCCATTGCTGAAAACTGCATTAAAATCCGTTGCGTAGTTTAAAAGATCTAAGCGTACAGACAGCGGGAGCGACTTTGTTTTATACTATGTAAAGATTAAAAGGTAAATGTGCGATGACCTATAAACGACATTTCCACTTTCTATGGTATTCTAGGAAAGAGGAACACAGTGTCGTGTTTATAGAGACGCGATGTAGGTCAGATTGTTATCTCAAACTAGGTATATCGACGAGCGCCGAGGAACGAGACAATGTACGAGTAAGTGATACCACCAAGGGTACAGATTAAAACTAGTGTCAAATACTCGCGCTTGACATTATGCTGATCAGGTGGCGTGTTATGACGTGTTAACACGTTCGCGTGAGCAACGTCTTGCAACGTCGTGTTGATATATTTATAAAAGGGCACAACGTCATGTGACGGCCTTTAGATTGTCATATTTATTTCGACGGAACATTATAGACTGCGGCAACGTATAGACGTGACGTGAAGTAACGTTCCGCCACACAACACAGTTCTAAAACATATGTGTTACGGCGGAAAGTCTTTAGACTTTGTTTAACCACAAAAAAGATAGGTACAGAAGTCAATCACATGTATGTACTTCACTTTTCATACCTACGCTCGGCGGTCGCTCTATCTATACAAGGTTAGTCGGAAAGGGGGTACTAAGCCGTGGGCCACTTAATGTATCACTGATGATTGTTTTAAAGAATGTGCTAAAATTTCAAAATTCAATAAATAAATATCCATGTAAAATGATTTGAATTTTAGTTTTTTCAAAAATTCTTCACCCCTGCTTGAGTTACGAATTCAGAAAATTGAGCTTCTAATCCGTGACCCCAAATATGACCTAAAAAGTAAACACAGCTGATCATAGCTGGAGATACATAGAATTTAGCATCTTTTTCATGAAATCTTTGAACAGCTATTTCTCTTAAACTAATAACTTTTGGGGAAAGTTGTAGAACAAAAGTTATCCATTATTATGGGTACTCTAATACCCTTTCGGCCTAGTACCCCCTTTCCGACTAACCTTGTATATCTATCTCTCTCAAGCGCACTCGCGCTCGCACTCACTCGCACTCTAGTCCCAAACAGTCCGAGATATCGTGTCCGTGACCAGTGTCTATGTGTGCGTTGCTCGAGCGCACTTGTGCGTAAATTGACTTCTGTACCTATCTATTTTGAGGTTTAACTTTGTATGAGAAAAAGGCGCGCCTCAGTACAAACATTCAGACATGAGGTTGCTCACGCGAACGTGTTAAAATCATAATTGTTCCGTTGTAAGAACGTGACGGCGCATTACGAAATGCATAGCCGCGTCACTGTCTCTCACCGGAACAATGATGGTTATAACGGCCCCAGGACACCTATTTGGCCCAGCCGTAAGACGCACACCCTAGAGTCTATCAGCAATTTTTTTTTAATACTTAATCAATATTTTTACCTTCCTCGTTGGTCTAGTGGTGGCAAGCGCGACTGCTGATCGTGAGGTCCTGGGTTCGATCCTCAGGTCGGGCAGTGTGTTATTGCGTTTTTCCGTGTGGAATTCCTCAGTAGCAGCCGGAGATTGTATTTGTGACCGGTTGATGGCAATAGGCTCGCCCCGAATTTATTTTGGTTGAGTTTTTTAATTGACCTATTAAATGTTGCTCTGAACAAGAGTACAAACAACCCTCTCAAATATAAGCACGCATTTCTGTCACACGTTATAATAGATAGAATATTAAGGTTGAAATTATATATTTAATAACATTATGTTCATTCGAAATAATATTGCCCAGTATAACAAGAAAAGTGACGTCCACAACATAAATACTCGCAATAAACACAAGCTAACCGTACCTGGTTTTAGACTAAGAAAAACCAGCAAGTCTTTTATGGGGAACAGTGTTAGTTTCTACAATAAAATACCATCTAGTATTACTGATTTAGCAGATATAAAATTTAAACCACTTATCAAGCGCATTTTAATGTCTAAAGCTTATTACAGTATAAATCAGTTTATTGAAGATAAAGAGCCTGGCGTATAACAGAAACTCCATCCTGCACATTGCGACCCTCTGGCCCTGTCTAACCTGGCTTGTATTATTTTATTTTTATTATCTTTTGTACGTATCCGGTGGTATGACCTGACACTATTTTTAATATTTACTTCTGGTATTCTTCTTTTTTTATTGACTTAAAATAACCTGTACATTATTTTATCAATTTTAATATTTTTTACTGATTATTCAAATTATTCAATTTGCATTTTAATTATTATTTATTGTATAATACTCTGGCAAAATAGGTTTTTGTCTTATAATTATTATTTTAATTATTTTAATAGCTTTACTTCATTCCAAACTGTAAAGTATGAGCATCATGCAGCTATTGATGATACACCTAAATCATATCATATTGCTGCCTATTGTCGGGTAGTATGAGTCTGTCATGCTCACTTAAATGTCTTGCTGATGGTGGCGTTGTTTGTCCGGTCGTCGGGTTCCCTACAATATGGTTGAGCTGACCGATGCGGATGTGCACGTCATGCTCGCGAACGGGTGCCGTCTGTCGGGACTGGTCAGCCCTTAACTGCTATGGCAATCCTAGAAGGCATATTTTTCTATTTGTTACTCCTAAGTGAGTTTATTTGTTACATTAACCTGCATTATTCTCATTCTATTTCTCACACTACTGTAATGGAATTGTCCTATATTACTATTTTGAAAAGAGTATTCATGGAGTTTCTTGCCGGCTCTTCTCCATAGAACCTACCTTTTGGAACCGTGCACCTAGTTTTGACGTTTTAAAAGTGCCTGAAATCTGGTCTATTTGAAATAAAAAACTTTGACTTTGACTTTGAAAATGGAGACAGAATTCCAAAGTAAATATTCAAGCCCAAATGTTTTGACTTTCCGGAGGTGTTCATAGTGTGCTCTTCATTTTTATCTACACGTTCATGGAGAGAATAGACTATCAGATAGATAGGTACTTTGTAAGATAAGTCACCCTCTATTATCGTCATTCAGTCCTGGTTCATATTACAGATGTGCTTGCCGATCGTCTGACCCGATAAGATCGAATGTGTGGCATGACCATAAAACTCGACCTTCGGATTTTCGGATCATATATTCGGACGTGTAAATCAGTAATTTAGGCCCGAAACGGACCCGATTCTAACTCTGATACTGTGACTAGGGTTGCCACCGTTTTTTGTTGCAGTTAAATTACATTGGTTGTTATAGGTAAGAAAAAAAAAAGTACACAGTATCAAAATAAAGTACAATTTATTTTTCTTTATTATTATGTTTAAAAACATTTTTTATTGCTTTTTGCAGTTTGTATCAAATTAGTATCTCTACTAAACAATTGCACAGCATCTTTACAGTCTATATTTGAATTTCGTTTCGGTCATTTCGTTTAACGAAAAAATACTTACGACTAAACTTTCCAAAATCCCAAAGAAATCAAATCATGCGAAATAAAGTATTTTCGTGTACTTTATTGTTCTCATAAAGTATAGAGTACAATTACCTTAAATAACGTACAATACTTTATTATAAAGTACGGGTGGCAACCCTAACTGTGACTGAGATTGTTATCAAAGAAAACCAACTTCATACTGCGATTAACATAACATAACATCACGCCTGTATTCCCCGAAGGGTTGAGCAGAGGTGTATAGTAACACCCTCATTTCGCCGTTATATTTAAGTCCCGTGTAATAGGGAGCGAACCTATTGTCATCAACTGGACACAAATCCAAATTCAGGACTGCTACTAAGGAATTCCACACGTAAAAACCCAATAACACTTTGTCCGACCTGGGGATCCAACCCAGGTCCTCACGATCAGCAGTCGCGCTTGCCACCACTAGTCCAACGAGGCAGTTTACTTTGCGATTTTTATTTTCTTTTTAGAAAAAAGCTTTGCCCCACACTAGGATTTCTCCTATATAGTGGGTGCGTTAACAGACACAAATCTTCACATACACAAACGCCTAGACCCGGAAAATCCATTTGTAGGCCATACAAATATTTGATCCGTGCGGGACTCGAACCCACGACCCGTAGCGCAGAAGCCAATCGCTCAGCCACTGCACCAAACATGTCGTCATTTCGCCGTTATGTTTAAACCCCATCTAATAGGGGCGTGCCTATTGCCATCAACCGGACACAAATAAAACAGAGGAATTCTACACGGCAAAACACAATAACACTTTGCCCGACCTGGGGATCCAACCCAGGACCTCACGACCAGCAGTCGCGCTTGCCACCACTAGACCAAAGAGGCAGTTTACTTAGCGATTACTGAACCAAAACACGAGTATGGGTAGCAGCATTCTTCTTTGACATACTGCGATCAATAATCTACTCGCCAAACGAGGTAAAATCCTTTGATTGTTAATAGGGTGTTTGACCAGCTAAATTTTACCAACCGCGCGGATTATACAATTTGCGAGATTAACTTACAAGCGCTTTCCGCGGCCAGTCTGTAGATGACCATTCGCTGCACATCGAGACCTCTCCGTGCCTTAGAGAGCACGTTAAACAGTCGGTCTTGGGTGTCATACGAATACCTATGACAGTCGTTACAGGAAGTCAGAAGCCCGAAAGTCTGACAACCGGCTTAGAATATCGGCATTGCCCTTTAACTGGTCTGATGGCAGTCGCTCCTTGTAAAATACTGGTATTCAGCCGCATCCAGACCGGCGACTGCCATCAGACCTCCGCAATCCAGTTACTGGGCAATGACAATATCCTAAGGTTAGACCAATTGTCAGACTTTCGGATTTCTTACTTCCCGTAACGACTGTCATAGGTATTCATATGGCACCCGGGACCGACTGTTTAACATGCTCTCCGAGGCACGGAGTGGTCTCAATGTGTAACGAACGGTAACCCATCGACAGACCCCGCCAAGCGCAGCTTAACCCCGCAAATCGTATGATCCGCGCGATTGGTAATTAGCCACGAGCCCCTTTTGCTATATTTTCCATAATGATATCAAACTGTTGTTCATCTATACTAATATCATAAAGCTGAAGAGTTTGTTTGTTTGAACGCGCTAATCTCAGGAACTACTGGCTGGAATTGAAAAAATATTTTTGTGTTGGATAGTCCATTTATCGAGGAAGGTTATAGACTATATAACATCACGCTACGACCAATAGGAGCGGTGCATAAATGAAAAATGTTGCAAAAACGGGAAAAATGTCCACCCGTGCGAAGCCGGGACGGGCCGCTAGTTTTCAATAATAGTCAAACATCCTACTGCACCTTTCTATGAAGGCCCCATGGTCAGCATGGTTGAGGATGGGCTAACATAACCAGATAATACAAGGGACTTACCATAAAAATTCCACATAGTACTAGCGCGGTGAACAGCTGGGGGACTGCGCTCGGGGGCTCCGCTTGCGGCTTCCAGTGGCAGTGCTCCACGTCCGAGGAAGGCGTCACCGGCACGTCCGTGTAGGTTTCCTGGAGACAACAAGGGTTAAGTTCTATAACTTAGGGTGAAAACAGACACAAATTAAGTTACCACAGTGATAACTTCGTGATGTGACCGTCGGACTGCCAAGTCATAGGTCTCGAGTTCTAACACAAGGCACGCACCTCTGACTTTTCGGATTCATATGCGTTTTGTATAATTATCACTTGCTTAAAAACGGTGAAGGAAAACATCGTGAGGAAACCGGCATGCCTGAGAGATATTTCTCGACGGCGTGTGAAGCCAAGTCAGAGCATGGACGGAATAAACTCTGACACCAGGTTAGTCACTAACCACATGAAAAGAAGAAGTTACCACTACTTTTTGCAAAGGAGGGTTAAGTTAAAACATTACCCAGTCAACTTTTTGAAATTAAAATTAAAGACATTCTATTTAAAGTTGGTTATAAATAACATTAACTTATATGCTTTAATTATCTATACTAATATTATAAAGAGGAAAGATTTGTATTTTTGTATGTAACGAATAATCTTAAAAACTACTGGACCGATTTCAAAAATTATTTTACTGTTAGTAAGCTACATTATCACTGAGTAACATAGGCTACGGGCGGAGCCGTGAGGACACAGCTAGTGTTATATATAGTGACTTTATTGTTTTTTTAACTTTGATGTCGTCTCATACTACAAATTGTCGAACCGAATGTCGGTCGACCCGACTATGTGTATGTGTAGGTATAACAACCCCTACGTAAAATGTCGACTTCTAGAACAGCATAGAAGCCGAACACAAAACGCTTAAAATTAGGTCTTTTATTAAAATGAAATTGGCAAAGAGAACGGCTTACGTTAAGTTTCTTCATTTTTGGCACCAATACTTTCTTTAAAATCACAAGAACTTCTAACCGCTTCAACGTTCTAAGACTAATCTATTTCACTTCATCGAAAACATGGGGTAATAAAACAAGGTATTCTCTTCTGACGATGACCCGTATTACGTCACCATTTATGATATTTTCCCACCAGTAACAACAAAGTTTGAAAACAGAAGTCGAAGCTTATTGGTTAATCAGTAGCTATGACGTAGATAAGTACACGTGATATAGCTGTCACGGGAAGAGAGTACCTTGTTTTATTATTAATATTCCATTTTCGAATCGAAAGAAACACAATGATAACTTAAAAGTGGGTAGACAAATTAAAAAATAAAGCAGGCCATCGACGCTGCGTTTTTGTGTCAACATTTGCGACAGTGCTGTTTTTTTTTTCACTATGGCCATTAAAAACAATAGTTCTTTTGTTTTTTTGTGGGGAATGTCAATAGGAGAATAGCGCTTTGGTAATGAATGGGGGATTAAAGCACTATAATATGTTTTGAACCATTACTTCAAGTAGAATTTCAGCTCGTCTCGATTGTCCGTTAAGGTTCATAAAAGCATAATAATGTGCTGAATCTCTGCTGGAAGCTAACATGTCACTTATTTCTATATATTTCCTTGTTAAAATGTATCTTTTTTTGTCTAATATTAATGAGTAAAGATGGAAACAAAAGCAAGTGCAGTCAAATTTCAATGTATCTACATAGCTAGATACTATTATACTCTGCTTGCTCTAAAAAAGGGTCAGTGAGCAATTACGCGTGTAAAAATGGACAAACTTTCTCATGGGAGAAATGATACACATTGGTATTGAGAGCGAACTGACTGTTCACAACTTGGTACATGTACTTATACTAATGTACAGTGTACACAGTATAGTCCGACCTAAACCAATTGGATGAAAAGGTAACAATATTTTAATGATTTATTTAAAAAAAAAAAGCTTTAAAAATACTCAACTCATTTTAACAAAAACACTACAAACTTAAAATAAAATTTGAAACAATATTTACCTTCATTTTGAATAACGGTTTTTAGATATAAAAACATTTTTTTACAAAAAATTTAAACCGACTTCAAAAAAGAATAAAATAATTACCAGATAAAATTAACAGTTTCAGAAGTCGGTGCTGATCTACGCTGAACCAAATTGATGGCACCGACTTCTGAAACTGTTAATTTTATATGGCAATTATTTTATTCTTTTTTGAAGTCGGTTTAAATTTTTTGTAATTTTTTTTTTTATTTTTTTCATTTTAGTGGCCTTAATTAAAACTTGGTTGGACCTACTAAAGACGCTGCTCCTAACACAATCACATAATCACAATATGCGTACTGTTCGTCATTGAGGAGTTCCATTGTCTATCTCCGAAGTTCGTCATCAGATCTTCACCAAATTTAAATGGGACCAACTTCGAAGTATACCCTATCCATTAAAAAAATAATCATCAAAATCGGTTCATAATTGGCGAAAATATCGATGAACATACACAAAAAAAAAAATACATACAGACGAACATAGTAACCTCCTCCTTTTTGGAAGTCGGTTAAAAATGTCTCAAATTGGTTCTGGTCAGACTTTGACATTAAGTACAAAGTAGTATGCCAAATTAATATAGAATCCTTCATATATGAATAATATGTAAATAGATAAATAGTAGTGATTGCGTAAACACCCGCATTTTATTACAATATTACAAATCCCACGCATAAAACAATTTCACACGACTAACAAAGGGCATTCATATAGTTTAATTACTAGCCTAGATTGTATCTCACTGCGAATGTCACACTTTATTTCCATATTTTTCAAATAAATAAAATGTATGTGGGTAAATGTATTTCTACACAGTCTTAGTTGAAAGATGGTAGAATTGTTCAATTTTGTCGTTTATTCAGAAAAATGTTCTACACCAGTGGCGAAGGCTCCATACAACTCGATTCCTATCGGCTTCCCTTTCGAAATATGGCAAATACTAGTATCTGTAATTTTCAATTATCATTTAAACAAATAATTATTTACGAAGTTACATTGCAGGTATAACATTTGCTTATGAAGGTAACAATCAAAGAAATAAGTTATAATATATTTTGAGTTTGGTCCGGCTTCCCTTTTAAGAAAATTCACCCTTCGCCACTGTTCTACATAGCTTTTTCCCTTTTTACCAGTTGCGGCTGAATACCAGTATTTTACACGGAGCGACTGCCTTCAAACCTCCGCAACCCAATTACTGGGCAATGCCGATATCCTAAGGTTAGTCCAGTTGTCAGAGTTTCGGGCTTCTGACTTCCCGTAACGACTGCCATAGATATTCGTATGACACCCGGGGCTGACTGTTTAACGTGCTATCCGAGGCACGGAGGGGTCTCGGTGTGTAACGAACGGTCACCCATCCACAGACTGACCGCGGCAATCGCAGCTTAACCTCGCAACTTGTATGATCCGCGCGGTTGGTAATTAGCCACGTGCCCCCTTTGCGACTCAGCAGTCTTTGGTTTAATTTTAGATTTAAAAAGTTCTTCTAAACAGAGATATTGTTGTATTGTTGGTGGTGAACTGCCTCATTGGTCTAGCGGTGGCAAGCGCGCCCGCTGATCGTGAGGTCCTGTGTTCGATCCCCAAGTCGGGCAGTGTTATTGGGTTTTTCCGTGTAAAATTCCTCAGTACTACCCGGAGTTCAAATTTGTACCTGGTTGGTGGCAATAGGCTCGCCCACGGCAAAATGAGGGTGTTACTATACACCTCTTCAAACTGCCCTTTATATTTTTCTTGACAATTCTTTCCATCCAAAGGTTGTCTGGAAGAAATTGCTTTAAGCGATAAGACCGCCATTTGTACTGTTCTTAATAATGTGTACTCCTTCTGTTTTATTTCTTTTAGTGTACAATAAAGTATATCCATCTATCTATCTCTTCCCACCCTTCGGGGAATACAAGCGTGATGTTATGTTATGATGAATACTATAATAACGACGACGTAAGTACTTGTCACAGTATGATGCTATGTCATACCAATAAGTATTCTTATTTGTAACCTATTTTCTAACTACCACTAGAAAAATGGTAATAGGCTTGCCATTTATTGGACTTAATACTAGAGGCGAAACGTGGTTGTTAGGGTTGCCACCCGTACTTTATAATAAAGTATTGTACGTTATTTCAGGTATGAGAACAATAAAGTACACGAAAATACTTTATTTCGCATGATTTGATTTCTTTGGGATTTTGAAAAGATTAGTCGTAAGTATTTTTTCGTTAAACGAAATGGACGAAAAGATATAGACTTGAAAGATGCTGTGCAATTGTTTAGTAGAGATACTAATTTCATACAAACTGCGAAAAGCAATAAAAAATATGTTTCTAAACATAATAACAAAAAAAAATTGTAATTTATTTTGATACTATGTACTTTTTTTTCTTACTTATAATAACCAATATACTTTAACTGCAAAAAAAAAGGTGGCAACCCTAGTGGTTGTACAGACTCCTGTAATAGGTGAACACCTGCTAACCTTTTCGGGATAACAGGCATGAGAATGAACGGTGTAAAAAGACCCTTAACGAAGCCGAAAGGCACCTATTCTCCACGTCATTACGATAAAAAAAAATCTGGACTATTCCTGGGAACCTTCTAGTTACGGAGATATTGGAGGTCAAAGTTCCAACTTTTTGTTAAAATACTAGTTTTTAAGGTTGCACATGTACTTGAAATACCTCCATTACCCGTTTACTAGGTACACATTGCATCTATCAGCACAGTGTTTTGAGTGCGTTACATTGAGCTTTACAGTAAAAGGAAATTTTTCACCTAAAAAAAAATCGTTTCCCAGCGACAATTTTTGCGTAGGGTTACTTAGTTTGATGTACTGAATGCATGGTTGACGGCTTCGTGAAGGGTCTTTTTACACCTTGTATGTATGTATTGCAAGGCCGTAGCCAGAAATTTTTTTTGGAGGGTGGTTGAACCCTGGAATTAGGAAGTCAATTACAATAACGAGTACATTTTAAAAGTAATTTTATTTTCTAAGGTTTCGGGGAGGGTTTGAACCCCAAAACTGCCCCCTGGCTACGGCCTTAATGTATTGTCTACCTACCTATCCTTACATTACATATTTGCATCTGATGCAGCAGAATGCCGTTGTCAATCCAAAACGTAAGTGGCATACAACACTCTCTGGTAGAAACTGGCGCGCTATTGTTAGACATAGATCAGTTTGATTGTTGTTCAATCAGCTAAGAATACGAAACAGACGAGGGAAGGCAGGGATAGCTTATTCTTGGACCACTCTGCGAAATGGGTGGGATAGTGCTCGACGGCTCGAAGGAGTGACAGCGATTGACTGCCTGCATTGGGCCGTGAAACAAATATTTGTTTGGCGGGATAGGTTTTTTAGGTTGTTACTTGTGTATACAATGTGAGGATTGTGTTTGGAAACACGCCGAGAGTACAAGAATAAACAGTACAGGCAACTTTACAAAAAAATAGAATTGTTGTAATACATAACATCACACTTTGTATTCCCCAAAGGGTTCGGCATAGGTGTTTTAGTACACCTTCGTTTCGCCAGTTATGTTCAAGTCCCATGTAATAGGGCGCGAGCCTATTACCATTAACCGGGCACAAATCCAGACTTCGGGCTGCTACTGAGACATTTCTAATAGAAAAACCCAATAACACTTTACCCGACCTGGGGATCGAACCACGACACGACGACACGTTTGGTGCAGTGGCTGAGCGATTGGCTTCTGCGCTACGGGTCGTGGGTTCGATTCCCGCACGTAACAAATATTTGTATGGCCTACAAATAATTGTTACGGGTCTAGCCATTTGTGCATGTGAAGATTTGTGTCTATAAACGCACCCACGATACAGGAGAAATCCTAGTGTAGGGTAACGTTTAAAAAAAAAAAGGAACATAAGAACCCGGGACCCCAAGCTTGGCAGTCGCGCTTGTGACCACTACACCAACAAAGCAGTCAAAATAACGGTCAATAATATACCTGGGTGATTAGCCGGTCTGAAAACCGCGCTGAGGGGCGGTCAAGCGTAACACTGATTAGTTACATTAATATTACATACATACATAAACTCACGCCTTTTTCCCATGGGTACCCCCATGGGAAAAAGGCGTGAGTTTATGTATGGCAGAAACTATAGAACGCCACATGCTACGACCCTTACATACCCCTAAAAATACCTCTTAAATTGATATTACTGCTATGTTAATTAAAGGTGAGTTTTCCTGTTGCTAATTAGTGTTTATTATTAATAGATTTTCCTGCATTTCCTGTTAGTGTTATTATTTTCTATCATGAGAGGCTCATGGCTAATTAACAACCGCGTGGATAATATAATTGGCAAGGTTAAGAGGAACCGCGGGCTTCAAAATATTTGAAGAATAAGTTTTTAAGCGATCTATTTCCGTCCCACCCCTCCCGCAAACCTTCCCAATGGAGCGCGAAAGAGACACCTGCATCTCGGACTGATTTCTCCTGTGCAATATTAGCGAAATCGTACTTTCGTATTTCCCTGTTTCCTTCTTCAAATCTGAATCGATTTTAATATTCTTTTCTGTAATAATTTAAGAAAGACTTTGGTTATAATATACATGTCTGTATTTTTTTTTTTTTATATTCGTCATATTTGTTTGCCAGATGTCTGAAAACGGTGGTAAAACCAGTCGATTTTTGTAAAATTTAAACGTTTCTAGTTCTTTTAATTTAATAATTAATTTATTGACAAATACAAAACATAGGGGCATAGTGGTGGTAGATATATTATCGTAAAAAATATTTGCTTTAGTGACATTATCCAAGGTGGAAACTGAGGAATACGTTTGTATGGACTAAATGCCCACCGCATTTCTATTTTCTTCGCTGCACTTGCCGCGGTCAAGCGCACCTCGAGACCTCACCGGTCCCGGGTGTCGGGTGTTCTGGTGTGTAGTTTGGAAACCTATAATTTAAAGTCATATAAATAGCCCTTTAGAATATATTTTTATAAAAAAAAAAACATAAAACATAACATCACGCCATGTATTCCCCGAAGGGTTCGGCAGAGGTATTTTTAGTAACACCCTCGTTTTGCCAGTTATGTTTAAGTCCCATGTAATAGGGGGCGAGCCTATTCCCATCAACCGTACACAAATCCAAACTCCGTGCTGCTACTGAGGAATTTCACACGGAAAACACAATAACAGTTTGCCCGGCCTGGGGATCGAACCCAGGACCTCACGATCAGTAGTCGCGCTTGCCACCACTAGACCAACGAGGCAGTTTTTATAATATTTTTTTATATTAAGTATTGTCATTTTATTTCGGAGATGGGACTGTCGACCCAATTTTCGTAAGCTTTTCTTTTTGAAAATTGCTAGCAGTGGGCCAATAAGGTATACCGTAAATTCAAATTAAGCCTGCTCACATACAAATAACTTGGAATACGAAGCCAAGAGAATTTGAAATCCTCAGAGGCATATTCTATAGCTTTTAAGGAGATTACAGGCATATTATATGGCTCGCAGCTTCGTAATGTAAGCCGGGTTAAAATATTCTTTTGGGTCTCAAAGTAACAGAAGCGTAAATTGACGAGAATGGAGGGGTCGTGATGTGAAGATATTTGAGCTGTTATGCAATAATGTGTCAACCCACAAAAATATGTATTGTGTTATTGTATTGTGTATTGCTTTCAATTTAGACGTTTCGTATCGGACCGCTGCGGTGCCGAAGCGGTGCGTTTGTCGTAATGCGCACGGACGGTCGTTTGTTTTCATACAGAGAACGCGGTGCGGCAACAGTGCGTGTTGCCGAGCGTTAGCGGTACCAACGCCGCACTGCAGCCGCACCGCGTGCTTTGTATGAAAACAAACAACCGTCCATGCGCAATACGACAAACGCACCTTTTCGGCACCGCAACGGTCCGACACGAAACGTCTAAATTGAAAGCGCCCTTAACGTCATCTAGTTGTTGTGGTAGCTCTACTCAACACTTGAAAAAAGGCAAACTGCATTAAGATTTTTGTGATAGACGACGTTTTATTTCATTTAATACAGTTCTGAGCATTTATTCAAGCGTTGAGTGGACCTACCACAAGAAAGAACTAGATGACGTTAACACAAAATTCATATTTTTGTGGCATGACACATTATTGCATAACACGGCCCATTTATAAAAATAAGATGGTGTCTTTTCGGGTGGACTGAGACGTTAGAAAAGCAGTGTGCTTGCCTGAACTTACCGTGTGGCTAATATGGTTAGACAGGTTTTAACATAAACATACGATAACATCGCGCCTGTATTCCCCGAAGGGTTGAGCAGGGGTGTAGTAATACTCTCACTTCACAAATGATTTGGGGCTCCAGAAGTATCTATCAGACTGTGGCGTGCCTATAGGCACAAAATAGATAGGTACAGAAGTCAATCTACATACAAGTGCGCTCGAGCAACGCACACATAGACACTGCTCACGGACACGATATCTCGGACTGTTTGGGACTAGAGTGCGAATGAGTGCGAGCGCGAGTGCCATGCGCTTGAGAGAGATAGATATAGAGCGGCCGCCGAGCATAGGTATGAAAAGTGAAGTACATACATGTGATTGACTTCTGTACCTATCTGTTTTGTGCTATAGGGCAAGCCCGATATTTTTTTGGTACTTATTTTGATGTGGAAGGTAAATTATGACAAAATATTTTATGCTTATCATTAGTAAACCATAATTAAATTATGACAATATATTTTATGCTTATCATTAGTAAACCATAATTAAATTATGACAATATATTTTATGCTTATCATTAGTAAATTATTATTATTAATCATTATTATCCGGTCTAAACTTAGGATATCGGCATTGCCCAGTAACTAGGTTGCGGAGGTCTGATGGCAGTCTCTCCATGTAAAATACTAGTATTCAGCCGCATCTGGTTAGACTGGAAGCTGACCCCAAGGTAGTTGGGAAAAGGCTAGGAGGAATTTCATTAGTAAACCATAATTCGATCTTAAGATCTCCATTTGTTATCAGACGAATTATAAATATCAAAATAAGTACCAAAAAAATATCGGGCTTGCCTTATAGGCACGCCACTGCTGTCAGAGTGTTAACTACCTCGTTGGTCTAGTGGTGGTAAGTGCGACTGCTGATCGTGAGGTGCAGGGTTTGATCCCCAGGTCGGGCAAAGTGTTATTGGGTTTTTGCGTGTGGAATTCTTAAGCAGCAGTCTGGAGTTTGGATTTATGCCCGGTTGATGGTAATAGGCTCGCTCCCTATTACATGCGACTTAAACATAACGCCGAAATGAGGGTGTTACTATATACCTCTGCACAACCCTTCGGAGAATACAGATGTGATGTTATATTATGGTAAAATAATGTAGATAAAAAATATTTAAAAAAAAAACACCTAAGGGCGCTTTTAATTTAGACGTTTCGTGTCGGACCGCTGCGGTGCCGAAGCGGTGCGTAAGTCGTAATGCGCACCAACGGTCGTTTGTTTTCATACAGAGACCGCGGTGCGGCAACAGTGCGTGTTGTCGAGCATTCGCGGCCGACGCCGCACTGCTGCCGCACCGCGTGCTTAGTATGAAAACAAACAACCGCCCGTGCGCATTATGACAAACGCACCGCAACGGTCCGACACGAAACGTCTAAATTGAAGGCGCCCTAAGATGCTGCACGTGGCAAAATATGGACCTTGGCTCAGTATTGAGCTGTAACAGATGTACTGGTCCGGCGCTGATAGTGTACCAAGGCCACAAAGTGAATTCACGGAGTGATACCGCGTATCCTAAAAAAAACCTGGTCAAGTGCGAGTCGGACTCGCGCACCGAGGGTGCCGTACAAACTTGTACTTGTGTGTAAGTATATAGTTCGTCTTAATTTTTTTGTGATGTAGATACAAATTTACGATTTTCGAATTTTTCCTTTCACGTTTGCTATAAGACATTGCTTCTTGCCAAATTTCATGATTCTAGGTCAACGTGAAGTATCCTATAGGTATTGATTCCCTTGTAGGTGTCAAAATATGCGGCATAAACGGCCGCATCTTTTGATTGTGTGGACTTAGAAGTTTGATTTTATCACAGCTCAAGGGATTGCAGACCTGAGTATTTGATATTAATTTCAACTTGATACCTGCACGCATTCCTTAGAAAAAGGGTCTTGACTGACAGACAGACAGACAGTCGGACAACGAAGTGATCTCATAAGGGTTTCTTATTACACGCTTTATATTAGCTTCACTTGTAACTAACAATGTAAAAAAATCTTGGAAGTCAATTTTGACCTACTTCTAATTGTCGTATCGAAATGAAACTTTGTATGTATATGTAGTTCGGATGACCATACTAAAATATGGTATCTTGGAGCTGATCTGATGATGGAGCCAGGAGGTGGATAGTGGAACTCTTCAGTGGCAAGTAAACCCTCGAGTTTCGGGTCATATGATTTTTTTGATGTGCATAACAAAAGCGTGTTTTTAGGTTTTTAAACTACATATTTTTATTTTCCTTTAGGGATACGGAACTCTAAAAACTATGTTTGTTATGAACAAATACTTGTATCGCGACAGATATTTGCTCAGTCTGGGTTTTTCATACTTGTTTACCACAGAATAATGATAGTTACTAAGCTACTCATTGTAATTGCAACCCAATCCTGGATCGCTTATAAATACATCCTTGTGGTTTGTGGGCCTTTCCTAGTCGCTACACGACCAATCAGATGATAACAATATGGTTAGTAATCAGTAAAGCGTAGTTAGGGGCTCGTGACTAATTACCAACCGCACAGATCATACGATATGCGAGGTTAAGCTACGCTTGCCGCGGTCAATCATTGGATGGGTGACCGTACGTTATCGTGCGTCGGAAAGCGTTACGACAGTCGGTCCCGGGTGTCATACGAATATCTATGACAGTCGTTACAGGAAGTCAGTAGTCCGAAAGTCTGACAACTATTATATCGGCATTCCCCAGCAGCTGGGGATGCGGAGGTCTGTTGGCAGTCGCTCCGTGTAAAATACTGGTATTCAACCGCATCTGGTTAGACTGGAAGCTGACACCAACATAGTTGGGAAAAGGCTAGGCAGAACCATCAGTAGGTACAGTGTAGTAATAAAATAAAAATGGGCCGGAATTTATTAACCCACTTCCAAAAAAAAGGAGGAGGTTCTCAATTCGACTGTATGTAAGTATTTTTTATTTTTTTGTATATTTGTTCCGCCATACCTTTGCTAATTGTGAACCGATTTTAATTATTCTTTTTTGTTTGAAAGAGTATTCGTTCGAAGTGGTGCCATTTAAATTTGGTGAAGATCTGATGAAGAACTTCGGAGATAGACAATTTGAAGTCGGTTTTATTTTAGTTAAAAAGATTTTATATTCGCGTCTTTTTTCTATAAAATAATTTAATCTATACATAGGCAATTGTATGTATATAATATCTACGCAACGGATGTAAAAATCCTGCCGCTTAAAAATGTAGTTCACTCTTATCATGCTATATACAATATACACGTAAAAACCTTTGATAACGTACGCTGACGACAAATTGGTTCATATCAAACATCACGCCTGTATTCCGCGAAGGGTTAGGCAGAGGTGTATTTAGCCGTTATGTTTAAGTAATAGGGGACGATTGCCATCAACCGGGTACAAATCCAAAATCCAGGCTGCTACTGAGGAATTCCACACGGAAAACCCAATAACAGTTTACCCGGCCTGTGGATCGAACCCAGGACCCCATGTTCAGCAGTCGCGCTTGCAACCACTAGACCGACAAGGCAGTTAAGGCAGTTGGTTCATTTTAATTTCAATGTTTTTGTACTCCATTTCATATAACATTAGACGAGGACTGTCTTGTTGGTCTGTTAAGCATGGGGTCCTAGGTTCGATCCCCCGGTCGTGCAGTGTTATTGGGTTTTTCCATTAGGAATTGCTCAGTAGCAGCCCGGAGTCTGGATTTGTGCCCGGTTAATGTCAATAGGCTCGCCCCCTATTACATGGGACTTAAACATAACTGGTGAAACGAGGGTGTACTAAAAACCACCTCTGCCGAACCCTTCGGAAAATACAAGGCGCATCACGCCGCACTATGTTACGTTATTAGACATGAAAAAAACTACGTTTAAAAAAACCGACTTCAAAAACTAAAAAGTATAAAATAACTTAATAAAGTTACAGTTTCAGAAGTCAGTGCTAATCCACGCTGAACCAAATTGAAGGCACCGACTTCTGAAACTGTAACTTTATTAAGGTATTTTATACTTTTTAGTTTTTGAAGTCAGTTTTTTAAACGTAGTTTTTTTTCTTTTTTCTTTTTAGTGTCTGTAATAGGTTGTTCTGTAAACTACAGTAGGATTTTTCTAGATTACATCAGGTAGAATAATTACATCGTCCACGTAAACTAAAATGATCATAAAAAATATAAATGTTCATAAAATGAAAACTACTGGGCCAAACTATGTTAAATTTTTATGGGACCAAATGGCAACTATTCCACATCAAACTAACGAAGAATCACGTAAATCGGATCATAAATCTCAGCGTAATCGGTGTACATACATTAAAAAAAAAACTTATCGAATATAGAACCTCCTCCTTTTTGAAGTCGGTTAAAAAATGGCCCACCACGGCACGAATATCTTTCGAACTATTTCTTCAAATCGACACTCGGCAATGAAAGCCTCGTCAATAAAAATTTTCAAAAGCGTTTTATTTGTTCTTTAGATCGATAACCTCGTCATACACGTACTAGTTCAACTAACTTTCAATTCAAATACTGCTAAGCTATGATATCTGTCATACAATGACAAACTTGTCTTAACATTTGATCGGCCATTTTTTTTTGCAGAAGACAGTTATTTATATCTCTTTTAAAAAAATGTCTTTTACACACACGTGGTTTTCACTACAGACCGACGAAAAACGACTTTTAGCTCATCTTGATTGACCGTTAAGGTTCATAAAAGCATAATACTGTGTTGAATCCCTGCTGGAAGCAAACATGACGCTTATTTGTATACATTTCCTTGCTAATATGGTTCTTATTTATCTTATGTCGTATGAATTAATAGAGTTGTTACAATAACTGCGCGGGCTCTCTGCATGGTTAGATAAGTTTGTATTGTTTGTTAGTAATTATTTATTGTTTTAAGTAGGTCATGGTATCTACGGTAATTACATATATTTTGCTGACAGAAATTGCCTCGTACAGATTTTTTTTACTGCTTTAGTTTTGCTATGAAAGAGCAGTCTCCCAATGCAGGCATTTCTTACTTAAAAGGAGGCTTCAATAACAAAGAAACTAACTAAATATGTTCTGCATTTTTTTTTAAATGGACAGTTTTTACGAGAAGTCAGAAGTCCGAACGCCAGATAACAGGTTTAACCTTAGAATATCGGCACTGCCCAGTAACTGTGCTGCGGAGGTCTGATAGCAGTCGCTCCGTGTAAAATACTGGTATTCAGCCGCATCTGGTTAGAGCATCTGGTAAGCTGACCCCAACATAGTTGGGAGAAAGCTAGGCAGAACGAACGACGGACCTCTACCAGGCCTGTTTGTTACTTCATTTAAATCCTCGGTGGTCTATCTATCTGAGAAAATTAGATTAGTTTCCCAATACACCTCTGTGCGCGAACGAGACAAAACTTTAGTATTTTAATATAATTGATAACCCAGGTTTCACTTCCTACGTAGCGCGTATTACTTACTTCACAAACAATCTTATGATCTTAATTAAAACCACGCGAAACTCGTTCTGTAAACAATAATTAACATTATGCCGACATACATTTCAATCTTTACATAGTATAAAACAAAGTCGCTCCCGCTGTCTGTACGCTTAGATCTTTTAAACTACGCAACGGATTATAATGCAGTTTTCAGCAATAGATAGAGTGATTCAAGAGGATGGTTTATATGCCCCACATTAGTATCTAATTTGCACCCGTGCGAAGCCGGGGCGGGTCGCTAGTCCTTACTTCCTTACTAACATTATAAACGCGAAAGTTTGTATGTATGGAAGTATGGATGTTTGTTACTCTTTCACACAAACACGGCTGAACGGATTTGAATGAGATTTGGCACACAGATAGACTATGCCCTGGATTAACACATAGGATACTTTTTATCCGGGTACATCAAGTAGTTCTCCTAGGATGCGGGTGAAACCGCGGGTAACAGCTAGTTTAATAATAAAATCATACAATAATGAAGTTTTTCATGCATTTCAATTAATTTTGCGGCATTCCATATTCTAGGCGTCAATAGTTCATTATTTCCTCACGCTAACGAACTCTACGAGTGACGATACTCAAGAGGAAACGCGGGCTGCATCATATTAATAATTTGAATAGCTGTTTGCGATCTATTTCCGTCCCACCCCTCCCACAAACCTTCCCAATTGAGCGCGAAAGAGACACCTGCATCTCGGACTGATTTCTCCTGAGCAATATTAGCGAAATCCTACTTTCTATATCCCTGTTTCCTTCTTCAAATCTGGACCGATTTTAATATTTTTTTCTGTAATAATTTAAGAAAGACTTTGGCTATGTCTGTATGTTTTTTAACCGACTTCCAAAAAGGAGGAGGTTCTCAATTCGATTGTGTTTTTTTTTTGTATGTTTGTTCCGCCATATCTTTGCTAATTGTGAACCGATTTTAATGATTATTTTTTTGTTTGAAAGAGTATTCTTTCGAAGTGGTCATTGGAATTTGGTGAAGATCTGATAAAGAACTTCGGAGATAGACAATTTGAAGTCGGTTTTTTTTTGTTAAAAAGTTAATTATATTTTTTATATTCGTTAAATTTGTTTGCCAGGTGTCTGAAAACGGTGGTAAAACCGGTCGATTTTTAGTAAAATGTAAACGTTTCTAGTTCTTTTAATAATTAATTTATTGTTAAAAACAAAACATAGGGACATAGTGGTGGTAGATATATATCATTATGGTATAAAATATTTGCTCTAGTGGCATTATCCAAGGAGGAAACTGAGGAATACGTTTGTATGGGCTAAATTCCGACCGCATTTCCTCTTAAGTAAGTCCGTCGAACTCTGTGCAGTCAGCTCCGCTACCAACCTTGCTGACTGGCAACTCTTCACCACAGCATGAGCAATTCTCCTATATCTCGCCCGACACGAAAGAAGATTATTTTCTTAAATTAACATAACATCACGCCTGTATTGCCCGAAGGGTTGGGCAGAGGTGTATAGTAACACCCTCATGTCGCCGTTATGTTTAAGTCTCATATAATAGGAGGCGAGCCTTTTGCCATCAACCGGGCACAAATCCAAACTCTGGGCTGCTACTGAGCAATGCACTGCACTTGCCCGAGCTGGGGATCAAACCCAGGACCTCACGATCAGCATTCGCTCATCCCACCACTAGACCAACGAGACAGTTCGTAAATTATGTAATCATAATCACGCTATTGACCGCGTCTTCGCTCTCAGTTTCAAATCTTGACGAATCATGTTTACTATCTCTTGCTCCAATAGTTTATCATCGATAGCTTCGGTAGGGTTCCCACCTATACTGTTTTCACAACATTATACTTTTTACTGTTGAACAAAAATATTCAAAATACTGTTTTCAGCATCAAAATGCCTAACACTAAGGTCTGTATTACAGAACATTCCTCAAGTCCAGTTTGATCTTTAATCAGTTGATCACTATTTAAGTATAGAATCAGTAGGTACTTGAGGAACGGTCTTATCCCAGAACGGCAATCAATCTATACTCAGATGAAACGAGACTCAAATCGAGCCAATCGATTGGTTGTTTACAGATCAAATCACTGCTTGGGGTCGAATCTACGAACTGAGTAACGATCTAGAATAAAGCCAAACTCAACTGAACTATGATCAATGAAACTATGCTCGAGGAATGGTTTAAAATTAAAAGTCGACTCAAAACTAGTTTTAAACCGAGATTAATGCTTGAGTTTCGTTCTGTAATACGGACCTAAGTGTCTTTTTTGAAGGTTTTAAAAATTACACTAAATTGATAAACTGTGCGAGCAGCGCTAAAAAATAAGTCTTTAAAACATTAAAATACTGTTCATTTTCCTTCTCAGGTCTAAATTTGGTTTGACGACACGTTTGGTGCAGTGGCTAAGTGATTGGCTTCTGCGCTGCGGGTCGTGGGTTCGATTCCCGCACGGAACAAATATTTGTATGGCCTACAGATAGTTGCTCCGGGTCTGGGTGTTTGTGCATGTGAAGATTTGTGTCTGTAAACGCACCCACGATACAGGAGAAATCCTAGTGTGGGGCAACGTTTAAAAAAAAAAAAAAAAAACAATTATACTTAATTTCTTGTAAAAAAGTTGGTAACCCTAAGCTTTGGGCGTTATTGAGTAAGAATTAAACAGGTATTCTCGAATTACATCGAACATAGGCAAGTTAACGTTTACTTGATCTCAATTAAACCGAAGATTGTATAATATCAGAGAACATGGACCGTGTAAATATTGTGAAGAACGAATCAACCGCAAAAATTCGATAGTTGACTTCTTTAAAAAATCGTGCTAATTACCAACAGCGTGGATCATACGATTTGCAAGGTTAAGCTGCGCTTGCCACGGTCAATCCATGGATGGGTTACACATCGAGACCCCTCCGTGCCTCGGTGAGCACGTTAAACAGTCGGTCCCGGGTGTCATATGAATACCTATGACAGTCGTTACGGGAAGTCAGAAATCCGAAAGTCTGACAACCGGTCTAACCTTAGGATATCGGCGTTGCCCAGTAACTGGGTTGCGGAGGACTGATGGCAGTCGTTCCGTGTAAAATACTGGTATTCAGCCGCAACTGGTTAGACTGGAAGCCGACCCCAATATAGTTGGGAAAAAGCTAGGCAGAACGAACTTCTTTAAACATTTGGAAGAATTTAATATTATACTAAACTGCCTCGTTGGTCTAGTGGTGGCAAGTGCGACTGCTGATCGTGAGGTCCTGGGTGCGATCCCCAGGTCAGGAAAAGTGTTATTGAGTTTTTCCATTATGAATTTCTCAGTAGCAGCCCGGAGTCTGGATTTGTGTCCTAATGGCAATTGGCCCGTCCCCTATTACATGGGACTTAAACACAACTGGCGAAAATTGCCCCATAATAAATTGTCTCAGAGTAATGCCGGCCGCACGCGTTGAAACCTTAAAATGCCTGTCAAATACGGCAAGTGACTGTGATATGGTATCTCTAGCCGGGAGCCATAACAGAATCCAGTCAGATATCCTATAGGTACAATAATACACGCTAGATAAAGTTCAAAAACCCTGCTCAGTATGATAGAAGACGAATACAATTTCTCATTCGCTTCAAACGCTGGAAACCAGACAGATTCACATAAATCTATACATATAATAAATCTGTAGAGTTGGCGTGTCTGTACATAGCAAATATTTAAAAAAAAACCTGGTTGGGGTGTTAAACGTTAACCAATAGAGCCCATTATTAACATTTTTGGAATTTTTGTCTGTTTATCTGTTTGTTTGTGCAAGCATCACGTAAAAACAACTGATCCAATGTTGTTGACTTTTATAAACAAATATTGTGCTCATCTCCATTTAACATATCGTTTTTGTTTCATCGCAATCGGTTCAAGCAATCTATACTAATATTATAAAGAGGAAAGATTTGTATTTTTGTATGTAACGAATGCAGATGAGAGCAGTGGTGGCCCAGTGGTAACGGCCCCGACTTACGAGTTGTATGTCGTGGGTTCGAACCCAGCCAGGCGCATTACTTTGTGTAATTTATTTCATCACCAATGCTCTCAAAACGGTGAAGGAAAACATCGTGAGGAAACCGGCATGTCCTAGAACCAAAAATTCGAAGACATGTGACATCTACCAACCCGCACTGGGCCCGCGTGGTTGATTACGGCCCATTCCCTCTCACAGAGGAGGCCTTTGTCCCAGCAGTGGGAACATTATAGGCTGATCATGATGATGATGATGTAACGAATAAACTTAAAAACTACTGGACCGATTTCAAAAATTATTTTGCTGTTAGAAAGCTACATTATCACTGAGTAACATAGGCTATATTTATTACTGGTGAAGTGGCAACGAGGTAAAAGAAAGAAACTCTCAAAGGGGAACTATTTGCGTATATTTTCTATTACCACGTTCCTTCTTAATAACTAAATAATATTACTGATTTTATTTTAATCGAATTTTAGGACACAGTACAACAAAGAAAATAAACGACAAGCGACAGCTGACAGCTGACAAGAAAACATTAGATGTCATTAGTAATAGATAATGCGTTTAGTAAGTTTGTTGTTTAAGGTTTAACTATGTGTGTTCTATGTCTATTGGTAAAATGTCAAATGGAAAATAAATATGATGTTCGTTAATTGTGGAGTGTATTTAACAATTTGTTGTGTAAAACAAATAAGCAGTGCTAACCACTACACTACTCCCCCCTTGAGACCGTAGCTACTAAGCTACGGGCGATAGTAGTCTGGGAAATGTACGGTGCGACCGGAACGGGTTTTCTTCTCGACGCTGACGGTGGGAAGCGGAGTTGTGTTCGTCACCGTGGAGTGTATTTAACAATTTGTTGTGTAAAACAAATAAGAAGTGCTAACCACTACACTGGAATAAAACTTCTTACGCGGACGGAGCCGTATGGACACAGCTAGTCTATAATAAAATCCATATCGTCTCAAGTTGTTTACTTCGTAACATCGTTATATGTATATTGTTCAGTCAACAACACCAAATGGATTACTGCAGTACTCGGATCTATCGGGTATCGCCCTCGGGTACAGGATGGGGGAAAATTGATTATACCGATATTTGGAGCAGAGAGCTTACGAATATTTACTGTTAGATATTTTAGCTAAAGGGGAGATTAATCAACCCATCCATACTATGTTGGGGTCAGCTTCCAGTCTAACCAGATGCGGCTGAATAACAGTATTTTCACGGAGCGACTGCCATCAGACCTCCGCAACCCAGTTATGGTCAACGCCGATATGCGAAGGTCAGACCGCTTGTCAGACTTTTGGGCTTCTAACTACCCGTTACGACTGTCATAGGCCGTATGACACCCGGGACCGACTGTTTAACATGCTCTTCGAGGCACGGAAGGGTCTCGATGTGTAACGAACGGTCACCCATCCACAGACTGACCCCGGTAAGCGCAGTTTGACCTCGCAAATCGTATGATCGACGTGGTTAGTAATTAGCCACGAGCCCCCTCAATCTATCTGGACTAATCATTACAATCTTTACATAGTATAAAACAAAGTCGCTCCCGCTGTCTGTAGGTACGCTTAGATCTTTTAAACTACGCAACGGATTTTAATGCAGTTTTCAGCAATAGATAGAGTGATTCAAGAAGAAGGTTTATTATATGCCCCACATTAGTATCTACATTGCACCTATGCAAATCCGGGGCGGGTCGCTAGTAACATTATAAATGTAAAAATTTGTGAAGATGCGATGTTTGTTACTCAATTACGCATAAACGGCTGCACAGATTTGGATGGAATTTAGCACACAGATAGATCATGTCCTGGATTAACACATAGGATACTTTTTATCCGGGTACATAAAGAAGATCTCCTAGGATACGAGTGGAACAGCAAGCAATAGCTAGTATTTTAAATGCGAAAGTGAGTCTATTTGTTACTTCTTTACGTCGAAACTACAGAAGCAAATTTGATGAAACTTGGCATAGCGATAACCAATTTTAAAAAAAACATTCGAAAATCTCTCGCCCTCGAATGAATGAATGTCCCTCGCCCGGGGAAGGCGAGGGGGTCTGCCGGACTCTTACCGGCTAAAAACCAACGGTGTCCTCCTGACCGTTCGGCCGGAGTCGCGGGATTCCCAAAAGCATACACCGTAACCCCGGCAGGGCACAGAGATCCTGGGGTTCGGAGAAGAAAATAGACTACTTTTCATCGATACCACACCAGCAAAGCCGCGAGCGTCGGCTAGTCTTTACTATAACATGGTTAAAAATATCGAATACTTAGTAATTATTATGTTAATAATTTCATTATCCTTACATATCTATTTATTATAAACGATGTTTAAATAATATGTCATTTGAATAATAACCATATGTGTCTACGTATATTACGTCTTTATTTGTAAACATTCCATTTGTAATTATTTTGTACCTGATTGTTGGCGTCAATATTCATTCTATATTAAATCCACGTGTTCAAATTACGTAATGTCCTTTGATTGAGATACCATTTATCAATTACTAGCGACCCGCCCCGGCGTCGCACGGGTGCAATGTAGATACTAATGTGGGGCACATAAACCTTCCTCTTAAATCACTCTATCTAGTAAAAAAAACCGCATCAAAATCCGTTGCGTAGTTTTAAAGATCTAAGCATACATAGGGACAGACAGACAGCGGGAGCGACTTTGTTTTATACTATGTAAAGATTCTGTAACTATACTCTACTAGCACTAAGCCCGCGACTTCGTCCGCGTGAATTTTATTTCTATCCCCTATTTTACCCCCTTACAGCAGGTTAAGACGGGTCGAATCGCTTTCAACAAATGACTTGATCAAACAAGTTGGAACGTTTTTGTTGCTTCAATTTGATTAAAAGTCTGTTCAGACGGTTCAAATCGCATGCAATTTAGCAGTTGATCAACTAGAATCGAATCATGTGAACCTGGTATTAGGGGTAGAATTTCCAAAAAATATTTCTTAGTGGAGGCCTACGTCACAAAAGGAACCTATTGTCCAAATTTCAAATTTGTAGCTCCAGCGGTTTAGGGTCTGCTTTGATGAATCAATCAGTCAGTCAGTCAAGACAGGACAAGTAAAATTATATAAATTTATAGTTTTCATATAACATTAGACAAAAGTGGCCCACAGAGACACAAATATCTTTTGAACCATTTCTTCAAATAGAGTTTCACAGCTCATCTTGATTGACCGTTAAGGTTCATTAAAGCATAATAAATGTTGAATCCCTGCTGGAAGTAAACATGTTGCTTGTTTCTATACATTTCCTTGTTAAAATGGGACTTATTTGTCTCATGTTATATTAGACTAGCTGTGTGCTCACGGCTCCGCCCCCGTAAGAAGTTTGATTCCAGTAATAAATATAGCCTGTGTTACTCAGTGATAATGTAGCTTTCTATCTGCAAAAGAATTTTTGAAATCGGTCCAGTAGTTTTTAAGTTTATTCGTTACATACAAAAATACAAATCTTTCCTCTTTATAATATTAGTATAGATAGAGTGTAGGATCTGCGTGCCTCGGAGAGCACGTTAAACAGTCGGTCCCGGGTGTAATACGAATACCTATGACAGTCGTTACGGGAAGTCAGAAGCCCGAAAGTCTGACAACCGGTCTAATCATAGGATTTCGGCATTGCCCTATAACGGTGTTGCGGAGATCTGACGGCAGTCGCTCCGTGTAAGGTACTGGTATTCAGCCGCATCTCGTTAGACTGGAAGCTGACCTCAACATAGTTGGGAAAAGGCTAGGCAGAACGTGGGATCTAGCGGCATACTATGAACTATGAGCTAGTCATTTTTCCATAGCGAGTGAGGAAAGGTGCTATACAAGATAAATAGTGCCATCCCTCTCTCGCAACGAACCTTGCAAAAGGTGTCGAAGATGGCGTAATCGTTCTTTTTGGGACGGTAGAATGGGTTGAAGCTTGAAGTGTACAATGCTGACGTTTTGTTAGATACGAAATATAGGTAGGTATAAGTACCTTAATCTCATTAAAAATTACACTATCAGTGTTATCATTATTGTAGTAACTAGCACAGGATCATGATACCGTTATAGAATCTATCAAAATGAACAAGATTGTATAAATATCTAGATTCGTTTATGATTTAGATAACACACGCCATGACAGTCTGATGTTCCAAGGTTGCATTTCATTTTTTAACAGACTTCCATAAAAGGAGGCGGTTCTCAATTCGTCTGTATGTGATTTTTTTTAATGTTTGTTACCTCATAACTCTGCCATTTATAAACCGATTTAGATAAAAAAAAAATATTTGAAAGGATATAATTCCAGATTGGTCCCATTTAAATTTGGTGAAGATCTGATGAAGAACTTCGGAGATAGACAACAGAACTCCTCAATGACGAACAGTAAGACGCATAATGTGATGATGTGATTATGTTACGAACAGCGTCTTTAGTAGGTCCAACCATATTTTATAATTAAGGCCACTAAAACGAAAAAAATAAAAAACATTTTAACAAAAATAAAACCGACTTCAAAAAAACGATGAAAAGAATAAAATAATTACCATATTATAAAATTAACAGTTTCAGAAGTCGGTGCCTTCAATTTGGTTCAGCGTGGATTAGCAACGACTTCTAAAACTGTTAATTTAATAATATGGTAATTATTTTATTCTTTTCATCGTTTTTTTGAAGTCGGTTTTATTTTTGTTATATAGAAATAGTGTCAATCAATATTGTATGAATCTCATTGTTTCGTCGTTTAAAATATTTCGTCGCTGCGACTGCTAAATCCGTTACGTGTTTTTTTTTAAATATGTCTTTGATGCTATTAATTATATATATATTATGCTTTTAACCGACTTCCAAAAAAGGAGGAGTCTCAATTCGACTGTATGTTTTTTTTTTGTGTGTTTGTTCCGCGATATCTTTGCGAATTGTGAACCGATTTTAATGATTCTTTTTTTGTTTGAAAGAGTATTCTTTCGAAGTGGTCCCATTTAAATTTGGTTAAGATCTGATGAAGAACTTCGGAGATAGACCATTTGAAGTCGGTTTTATTTTTGTTAAAAAGTGATTATACAAGGTTAGTTGGAAAGGGGGTACTAAGCCGCGGGCCACTTAATGTGTCAGTGATGATTGTTTTAAAGAAAGTGTTAAAATTAAAAAAAATTATATAAAAAAGTTCCATGAAAAATTATTTTTATTTTAGTTTATTCAAAAATTCTTCATCCCTGCTTTAGTTATGAATTCAGAAAATGGAGTTTCTAATCCGTGACCCCAAATATGACCTAAAATGTAAACACATCTAATCATAGCTGAGGATAGATAGAATTTAGCATATTTTTTATGAAATCTTTGAACAGCTATTTCTCTTAAACTATTGACTTTTGGGGAAAGTTGTAGAACAAAAGTCATCCATTATTATGCGTACTTCAACACCCTTTCAGCTTAGTACCCCCTCTCCGACTAACTTTGTATAATAGTTCTCAAGCCACGTGCACCTGTAAAATCTGTTTTTTTATCATTTATTTGGTTAAGAAGATAACATAAACTCTGACACCAGGTTAGCCACTAACCACACGAAAAGAAGAAGACTAAAAAAATACACTATTTTGACAAGATGTATGAATGTGGATGAAGCGAAAGGAGTATGTAAGGATCGTAGCATGTGGCGTTCTATAGTTTCTGCCTATCCCCATGGGAAAAAGGCGTGAGTTTATGTACCTATGTATGTGTGTAAGTACACTATTTTTTAATTAAGTGAGTTCAGAGGTAATTAATTTAATAATTAGTGTTTTTGTTGGCATAGAAATCTTCTGAAATCGATTAAACACTTGTTTGACAAAGCACTTTCTGGTTAATTAAGTTACACCTCGTATAATTAAAAAGAACGGTCAAGAGCGAGTCGGGGTCGCTTTCAAAATTCCGTACAATATTTTTCAAGATTTCTTATTCAGCTCCTATGAAACTGAAAAATAAAACGATAGTTTTCCTTTGTTCTATTGCTTTGTTGGTTTCGACTGTTTTGTATAAAGATTTATTGTACATACATACAATCACGCCCGTTTCCCATTGGGGTAGGCAGAGACTAGATTACCACCTGCTAAGATCCTGACACACCCTTTTCGCTTCATCTACACTCAGGGCCAGACTGGGACCTAGACGCCCCCCTCACTCTTTCTCGTGTATCTTGGGTGCATTTACAAACACGAACTACAAAAACAACATTATTTTTCAAGCGATTTAGACGTTTCCCTCACTCTTTCGATTTCTCCGACTGTGTGACCAGCCCATCAGGTCACACCGACCCATAGGGCACCCGGCCCATTGGGCTTTTGCCCGATTTCTCTGTATGGCCAGTCCAGGCCTAACGACATTCATTAACCTTCTCATGCATGCTCGTCGGTTTAGGGTGCTACCAAATTAGCCGTTTTTGAGAACGATTATAATTATCCGGGCTAGCGGGCACTGCCTTGCGTTTTTTTAACGTATAATCTGTGAAGTACAGAGTGCCATAGAAGAGCGCGCACTGCGAATTATTCACCGCATATTGATTTACTTGTATTTATTTTATTCGTTGCGGTGAAAAAAAACGCACTGCAAGTCACCGCACCGCAGTGCGCCCTCGCACTATTTATTGTAATATATCTTTACAAAAATTCACCAAAAACCCAACATTTTTAATTAATTTGTTCATATTTGAACGTACAAGCGTCAACCCCAATAAATAAATTAAAAAAACATAATCATTGACTGTCGAAATATAAATCGCGTCACGAAGACCTAACATTAAATTTCACATCGATTTCGACCATAACGTCTGTGACAGACAGACGAACGGACTCAAGAGTGATCTTATAGGGGTTCCGTTTTTCCTTTGTAGGTAAGGAACCCTAAAAATAGCAGCAAATAATATGAGCAGCCCTCCTATCTAAACGATTGGTGTCAGACAGCAGTTAATAGGGATAAATGGAAGAAGGTGAAGAGACTTTGCCCTGTAATCCGAAACCGTCCTTTTCAAAATGATTTTGAGGTCAGCTTCCAGTCTAACCAGATGCAGTTGAATACCAGTATTTTACACGGACCGACTGCCATTACTTGGATCTCGATGTGTAACGAACAGTCACCCATCCACAGACTGACCGCGGCAAGCGCAGCTTAACCTCGCAAATCGTATAATCGGCGCGGTTGTTAATTAGCCACAAGCCCCTCATACACCATAGGCCAACAACCTTCTTCTTTTCGTGTGGTTAGCGACTAACCTGGTGTCAGAGTTTATGCCGCCCATGGGCCTCTGACTTGGCTTCACATGCCGTCGAAAAATATCTCTCAAGCATGCCGGTTTCCTCACGATGTTTACCTTCACCGTTTTAAGCAAGTGATAATTATACAATATGCACATGAATGCACACTCTGAAAAGTCAGAGGCGCGTGCCTTGGGTTCGGACTTGAGACCTATGACTCGGCAATCCGACGGTCACACCACTGCCAATAACAATAAAAAAATTACAATCACCTTTTATGTGTACCATGATTGTTGAAGATTAGATATAGCCAATATTATATTATTTACTGTCATAAAGCCTATAAGGCTGTCTGCACTTATGTTTATCACATAGTACCCAAAATATTTAAGATAAAATTAATCTAATGCCTGTAAACTAACAAAATGTGTGTTAAAAATTTGTAATAGCTTCTGTGGCCTTGTAGATGAATTCTGATTATGACTAAAAACGCAGTGATAGCCCAGCGGTTGAAAGCTTGCCTTCCTTGCAGGAGGGTCTGACTATGATCCCGGCCTGCACCTCTGTATTTTCAAATTCATGTGCGGATCAGAACTTGATTATCACTTGCGTTAACGGCAAAGGAAAAACATCGTGAGGAAACCTGCACACCTGAGAGGGCTCCATAACATTCTCAATGGAGTGTGTAGTCTGCCAACCCGCACCAGGCCAGGTTGGTGGAGTAAGGCCTAAACCCTTCTCATTCTGAGAAGTGGTCTGTGCCCAGCAGTGGGACAGTAACGGGCTTAAAAAATCTTTTATCAAATAAAATGACAAATTACTAATCACCAATCTGTTAGTAAACCCTGGTGATTATGAAATAGCTCTTGCCCATTTGTTATCTATAGTTATATTCTAATATATGATATGTACTTAACATAGTAGCAATGCTTAGAACTCAGATAAAATAATGAGACTATGATAATATTTCAAAAAGAAATTACCGAAACTAAATTGGTAGATTATTTTGCAATGTTATCTTATCATTATCAAATATGTACTAACCCTGCTCAAGAATCTTGGTACCTAATGTTTTACATCAATTATGATAACATTCAGCGTTGGACTGTGGAGTATAATAAAATTATAAGTTTTATTAATGAAAATTTTAAGTAATTTTCTGCCTTATCAAGCTTAAACCTTTCAAATATGTGGGAAACTTGGTTGAGGCTTTGTTACAATTTAGTGAAAGATGAATAACATGTACTGGCTCTTTAAAAATATTGTTAATTATTTAAAGATTAAGTAAAAAATTATTAATTTAAGAGTTCTTAAATATATTTATTTGCCTGTTATCATATTATATGAACGAAAATAAAATACTGAGTAAGAAAATAAAAACTTGCCCCACTTTTTATTTTTAAATAAAATGCGTAACGTAATATAATTATATGTAAAAGCATCTCACTCTTATATAGAATAAATAAAATATTATTACAATAAACGTAACGTACTCTAGAGCGATAATAAAAATACATTAAATTTGTTACAAGTACCTCAGACAACAAAGGGGCTCTGTCCAAATGTTCTGATGAGGCGAAGGCTGACTCGAAGTACGGCCCGCGGCTCCGGGACTCGTACCGGGAGCCCCCATCGTCCCACATCCGAGCTTCAAGCTCATCAGACATTCTGGCGCCGATACTCGCAAAAAAAAACAAGCAAGTCCTTCACTCTATTAAACACATTTTTTGTCTCCAATTACACATAAAACTCGCGCACGTATCACAGAATACCGAAGGCTGTATGAATTTTAGAATATATTATCATTGAATTAGTGTATTATTACGAGCGTACGAGATAATACAGCGATAAATATTAGCCGAGTCTGTTCGCGTATTCTCCTGCCGACGGAACTTGCGTTCTGAAACTAGTACGGGCGTGACGTTCACTTCAATCTATCAGTATCGTTACTTGATAAAAAATACAAATAACTTTTATTCCCTAGATTATATTACTACAAAAACGTATTAAATATAATCAATATATCTAATACTATATAAGTTTTACGATAATTTGAGAAAAAAAAAAACAAAAAAACAGTACTGAATTGATCTCATTAAGTTCTTAATTTAGATTTCAGAACAGCCGCAACAGAGCGGTGACAGTTTGACTGACAGCAATCGATATGAATGCGTTCAGTTAATGACGCATTCAAAATGAATACATTTGAATAAAAAATCTTTCATTTGCATATTTTTTTCTGCTCGACTTTTTATGACTGCGAAGTTTATTGACTGTGTGTATTCCATGAATTTTATTATTTTACTTCATGCTATATGCTTTTAAATATATTGTTAAAGTGTTTACCGACTTCATCATAAATTGGCCATTGCTTTCCTAATGACTGGTCATAATTATTGTCATAATCATTACACTTGGCAGACTGACTGGTGATCACAGGATGTTGGTATAACAGACAGGACACTGCTGCCTAAAGATAATATGATCGCTACGTTTTACTGTTGCTCATCCTCTGAAAATAACCCCTTACTCACCTTTTACGATTTCCTAGAACCACAAGGCATCATCATCATAGAAGCCTGTTGACCGCCACCACTGAACAGGATCCTGCTCATCTCATAGACAGACTTGCTAAGAGTGTAAGGCCCATATTTATAGTGGCTCTCTTTTGAGATCTGTCTCTTAATTGTCGGATGACACTTGAGATACTACTCTGTGGATATTGCATCGTAACTGCAAGAGGACTGCACATCCCATAGATATATATTTTTTAGCCACGCATATCCACTCAGCAGGCGTCACGCAGTTACTCTAATTGCATCTGAATTGTCTTTTGGCTGCATTTGCGGTCGGTATGCAATCTATAACTGTCTAGGCTCTTACAAATCCATTTCTGACATGAACGAAATATGATTCACCAAATTTGACGTTATTAGACCCCTGGTCCACTTAAGATGCTACTCTCAGGCAGCCACGTTGAGCGTGGTTTATTTATTAAGGGCCAAGCCACATCTGATGGAAGATACGTCGCCGATCTTCCGTCGCGTAATTTACTCGAAGAATTTTAGTAATGCACGGTGTGATATGTTCATATGGAATTATGTGTATCGGCGGAAGATCGGCGACGTATCTTCCGTCAGATGTGGCTGGGCCCTAATAGGTGCTTTAATAACAGGGAACACAAAATCAAACCAAACATTTGATTCATTGTTTATTGAAATATCTTCTCCATAAAAATTACAAGATTAAAATTATTAAATTACACAAGATGACAAAATATAACAATATTTTCATAATAACACGCCATTTGAAATAACACTGCGGAAATAAAAAAAAAAATTCACGTATGGCTAACCGCTTACATTTCATTGCGCTAACGGTAGACTATAAAGAGGTAGACAGAAAGGCATTTAGTACTGATTAAAGGCTCATACATGGCTACAATAACATCTTTATCTCAATGATATGAAATAAAAGTATAGATACGTTATACGCTCACAAAACAAACGAAAAAAATCCGTACGCAGCGACAGCACACATACCTACACATTCACTTGTTCGAAAGTGGCCAAAGGCGACAATTAGCGCCTTTAAAAAAATGCGTCGAATATTAATCGTACACTCTTCATTTTCGGCGCGTTAGTAACGTATCTAAATCTTTTTTTTAATAATAATATCATTGTTCTATCTACTCAAAAATGGCTAACTATTACCGCTTCACAAAAACAAGCGGCCATGATAACTTTCCTCTAAAAAAAACATATAAAAAATAACAATATATACATCATTAATATCGTCAAAGATTTACACAGTAAATGAGGAAAGGTTTTAAATGCAATAATAATTATTTATGTTCGCAATGTTATTCCTATGGATATAGTACCTGCCGTCTCGAGTCGTCGTAAGGATTCTGTACTGAAAACTGAACTTTACACGAGCGTTTGGGTTTTAAACTAAAAAGCTTTGGTTGAAAAAAGAATCTCTTGTTCGTACCTTATACACATTATTTTACTACGTTACATAGATCGACTATGCGCTCGTGGCTGACCAACCGAGCGGATCATAAGATTTGCAAGGTTAGCTGCGCTTGCCGCGGTCACCGGATGGGTGACCGTATCATTACACATCGAGACCCCTCCGAGCCTCGGAGAGCACATTAAACTGTCGGTTATAACTTGTGTCATACGAATACCTATGATAGTCGTTACGGGTAGTCGGAAGCCCGAGAGTCTGACAACTAGTCTAACCCTAGGATATCGGCATTAATCTGTAACTGGGTAGCGGAGGTCGGATAGCAGGCGCGACGTGTAAAATATTGGTATTCAGCCGCATCTGGTTAGATTGGAAGCTGACCCCAACGTAGTTGAGAAAAGGCTAGGCAGAACAACATAGATTGGCTATGTGAGTAAGGAGGAAGATGGTTGACAGGACTAATCTGAAATACGATATGGGCCTGTACCAGTTGGGCTTCCGACGTGAATGTAAACAATTTGGAATTATTTTCACAAAATATCACTTCTGAAAATCTCGCAAAACACAACATCTATACTAATATTATAAAGAGGCAAGATTTGTATTTTTGGATTTTTTTATGTAACGAATAAACTTAAAAACTACTGGACCGATTTCAAAAACTCTTTTGCCATATAGGCTACGGGCGGAGCCGTGAGGACACAGCTAGTATATTATAAAACGTTTCTGGTTATTGGCTTTTAAAACCGTGTCTAACATCAAACTCCATACATAAAAAAGTTGTTTAAACTGTCGTTTAGTCTAAACAGGTGTTAAACATGATTTTAAGGTAAGACAGTCTGTGTATTAAATTTCTGTCACTAATTATAACTCAGCTTTTGATCTCAGATAATTATTTTAACCGAGATTTTATAAATATATGGCGAAATAGTGGAAACAGTAGAGGACGCAGTAGAAGGACGGATCGATGTTATTGGTGATGTTTTACACAAAGGACAGGTGTGTAGTAGTTTCAACCGGCGTGCGTGTATGACAAGATGCATGAATGTGCTTGAAACGAAAGAAGTATGTAAGCATCTGGGGTTCTATAGTTTCTGACTATCCCCATGGGAAAAAGGCCTGAGTTTATGTATGTATGTAGGCGAAATACTGGTCCAGCTACATTCTCACGTTGAATTACAAAACATTATGACTTTATCATAGACATTGTTTTGTAAACTACATTCAATGGCCATAGCGCTATTAGGATACAAGATATCTAAAAGAATCCATCCATCTTGAATTGGCAGACTGCAGAAACAATTTCTATTATTATTATTAAATACAGAGCAAGGCTTTGTTCAAGACAATGTCGTTGGCCTCCCGTGTACTAAATGACAGACAATACAAGGGTCATCGTCTCGCGTGAATCAATTGTTCTTGCAAGATGTTAATGACATTAAAAGTAAATAAAATAAAATATATAAGGTCCAACCAAAATACCTGGACGAAGTTTTACACAGTGTTCAGTACGTTGAACTAAACATATCTATGCAAAAAAAAACGAGATCCAAGTGTTTTTTTTTCTAACCAAACTTTTTTTTCACTATTATTTATTAAACAAATTTTACACTTTTTACTTTGCAGTTTAAGTAAAACTCGGCGCGGAAGTAGCGCTCGCTCGCGATGCATAAAAAATGGATGAGTTTATTCTTAGAGAGTACAGGAAATTAGAAACGTTATTATTTTTTGGGTAGGAAAAAAAACACTTGCATTTCGTTTTTTTGCATAGATATGTTTAGTTAAACGTATTGAACACTGTGTAAAAGTTTGTCTAGGTATTTTGGTTGACCTTAATTGCTAAATGATTAGCGGATACTGAGATTTGTGAGAATCGTGTAATTAATAAATTTTGCTTTTAAAATTGCGTCTCTAAAATTAAACATTGTAAATGTCTCGTTGGTCTAGTGGTGGCAAGCGCGACTGCTAACCGTGAGTTTTCGAGTTCGATCCCCAGGTCGGGCTGTGTTATTGGGTTTTTCCGTGTGGAATTCCTCAATAGCAGCCCGGAGTTCGGATTTGTGGCCGGTTGATGGCAATAGGCTCGCTCCCTATGGGACAACGAGTGTACTAAAAAAATAAACATCTCTGCCGAACCCTTCGGGGAATACAAGGAGTGACGTTGTGTGAAATCTGAACTAAATGGAATTAAGATTCATAATCCCAAAATATGCTTATTTTAATTTAAACCTGGCTGATTTATAGATTCTACTGTCGATTTACTATATAAAAACCCAAACGCTCTTGTAACCACACAATGAACTGTCAATTCCTTGACCAGGAACATGGTATTGGACCACAGCGACAAATAATTATCTAATAAACTATAGAAGCTGACTACACGCACATTACGACTCTATTAAAATGCGCGTCAAATAACTAGACACAAGATGGCGTCGACTGTCAAACTTGAGGAGTTTACTATAGTCCGCGCGGAACTAGTTGGCCGCGCCTTAGGTATGTGAGCGGCAGGAGGGGGGTGCGGTACATTAGACGCGCTCTTTCAGTTTGCTTTGTCTTGTCTACCGCGCACACCCCCCTCCTGCCGCTCACATACCTAAGGCGCAGCCACCTAGTTCCGTGCGGACTATAGTAGCCACTAAATAGTTCTATCCACTTTGTAGCTCCATCATATGACCCGAACCTCATATAAATCACGCAGTCGACGCCATCTTGGTACTAGTTACTTGACGCTCACTTTACCAATTTGTTTTGTTCTGTCGAAGTGCGCGGGAAACGTGGATTTGTCGGACCTTGTCACAGATACTTGATGGAAGAAAAAATATCTATTTGTATGAACTTTTATCAACGAAAATAATTCTCTAAGGCACCTTTATACGTCAATGGGGACGCACACGCAAAACGAAAGCAGATGGCAGCAGCTCTGTTTGTACCAATTACAACCAATCAGAACGGATTAAATTAACATTAGCAATAACGTCAAACAAACATTAACCAATGAAATTGCGTTGGTACAGACGATGGTGGCGCCATTAGTTCCCCAGTGTGCTACTCCATTATTATTTTTTGCGCAAGTACGTCATTGGACTAAAGTAGAAGAGCTACAGATTGCCCAGAATGAAAAAAAACTCAGACAATAACAGATATAGTATATGAAGTTACTGAATTTTTTTTACCGTCCCTTTCTTACACAATAACTCGTGGTACGTATGTGAGGGATGGAATTTTTTTCTAACAAAAACCTTATTGCTGTTATTTAAGTTGGCAAGCAGGCCTAACATGCGTAGCGCGACATAATTTTATCGTCGCATCATCTCGTGTCGAAACGAGATATGTCATACTATTATCCCGTTTCAGCACGAGATGATGCGACGAAAAAGTGATGTTGAGCTGCGCGTGTTAGGTGTGCAGAATTCAGTACCGTAATATTGACAATACTGAATTCTGGCCGAAGATCTAAGGGCTGGTCAAACAGAGAGCGTGGCTGGGTGTGAGTCACGTCGTGTGTTGATCACGTGCTCTTGGCGTGCGAATTACTATGACAATGTATGGGAGACGCCACACAGAGACTGCCACGCTCTCTGTCTGACCAGGCCTTCAGAATTATTAAGACGTCGATATGAAATGCTGTAGGTCCGACAAATTACATACGTTGCTCATTAATGGAATGCGAATACATATTAAATATCTGTCAATTATACTGGCAAATACTTGAACCTAAGCAAGTCTTGTAACCTAACCTTCACCGACTATGAACCAGATAAATTAATGACTAACACACATATTCTAAGACGTTCTTCCTAAACTTACTCGACTCAGAACGGCCTCGAAACAACCTTCAAAATCGTATTCTTAGTCGCAATTTCGAGTGAACTTTGAGGTTCCTCGACGGAGTCATTACGTCATAATTTGAATTATCTGCATCGCGCAAATAACGCCGCGATTAAAAATTGTAAATTGTAAGAATATTCGACAGTCTTCAAAATTATTTTTTATTACATACGAACTTTGACACTTCCTTCCTTAAGGTAAGTTCCGAGTGGTTCCGAGGTACCTTGAGTTTGACAGATGATTCCTTACCTCGACTGAGGAAAAATCTCGAGTCGAGGACGTTTATGTCAAGTCGAGGTGGAGTCGAGTCGAGTAAGTTTTGGAGGAACGTCTTAGAATATGGGTGTATATAATGTGTAACATGACTATCATAGACGAGGGTTTTGTAAATGGAAGTATAGACATGACATGTACACAATGGCAACTGTTGGACCGCCTTGTTGGTCTAGTGGTTGTAAGCCCGACTGCTGAGCGGTTCTGGGTTCGATCCCCAGGTCAGGCAGTGTTATTGGGCTTTTCCATTAGGAATTTCTCAGGAGCAGCCCGAAGTCTGGATTTGTGCCCGGTTAATGGCAATAGGCTCGCCCTCTATTACATGGGACTTAAACATAACTGGCGAAACGAGGGTGTACTAAAACACCTCTGCCGAACCCTTCCGGAAATACAAGGCGTGATGTTATGTTACAATGGCAATGTCATTTTGTCTATTCCTCAGTCGACAAAACCCTTGTCTATGGTGGTCATGCTTCGCCTGCAGCTTAGGTTCAAATATGTACCCAATAAATATTCATCTTGATTGACACACTAAGCAAAAATAGCAACAAGTTTGGTCTAATGAAGTCTGCAAACATTATTTGGATAGTCAGCTTAATGAGTGATTGGTCAGAATACTGAGAATTTCATGCAAAATTTAAAAAACTATGTGTATTTGGTATTCAACGATAGTTTTAAGGCCAAATACTCAAACGCCGGTGACTGAGAAGTTGTGTGGCAACCGGTTGTCATGGTATAGGCATGTGATGCGGAGGAACGAGGAACATGTCGAGAGGAAAGTATTGAGTATGAATGTGGATGGTTATAAGAGTAGAGGAAGACCAAAGAAACGATGGATGGATAGTGTGAAAGATGATATGGCTAGAAAGGGGGTGACTACTGAAGCGACGGCTAATAGAGATGTATGGAAGAAGAAGATATACTGCGCCGACCACAAATAAGTTGGGGTAGGGGCAGGAGGATGATGATGATGACTCAAACGCTACTCAATTTTACTGTCACTGTCACGTGACGTGTGTGTATGGTTAGGGACCGTACACCTTAAGTTGATGCTGATCGATACACTGGTTACTGATATATTGATAAAAGTATGATTGTATGATAGATGAGTGTACGCGGTATGAATGCTATTCGTGTACTAAATTGGCCGGCCCGGCGCAGGTAAAATGCTGACATATTGACATGAAAACTGTGCTGTGCTTGCACTGTACAGTGTTTCATGCTGTCATCGTCAACTTAAAACTGAGTAGCGTTGGAGTATTTGGCCATTAGATAGTCTGTTAGTGAAGTATCCTCATTTTTACAAATAATGGTCTTAAAAAAATCCAGGTTTTAAAATAGCCCCGTCTCTTTTTGTCAAACAGTCGTATGTAAAGAAAATCAGAACCCGCCAACCAATACATCGTCCCGAGTTACAGTACAGCAGCTCGGGACACGCATCGACATAAGTTCTGCCGAAAATTCACTCATTTTGCTGACTATAAAAGAAGACTTTCTCCGTCGAAGACTTTGAATATGTTTCAATATTTGTACAATTGGACATTTGATATCTTCGTTAAAGATTCAAAATGAACTCTATGTTAAAAGGAATAAACTACAATTTAAACTGTGGTAGACGTTGATTTAAGTGTCTTAGAAGGTTGAAGAAAGAGGTTGTAGTTAGGCGAGTATTTTTAGACTAGTGTTTCTATACTAGTGTTGTTTTCTCCCTTTAACTATAATCTACTCAATGACGTTTTTATTTAAATAAAGTAGGCAAAAACATCATACGCGTCGTAAACTGAAAAAAATTACTAATTGCCCCATCCAGTGTATTTCTTTCTCACTTCAACTTATAATGTTGTCCTCTTCCAGCATTAAGGCGTTGTCACACTGAATGAAAGCGAATGCCTACTTTATTTATTAAATATCATTGTATCTACTGAAATTCTTACACTTTGTATAATACAAAGTTCGTCTTAATTCATATTTGGCCAATAGCTTTTAGTAACGATATTCATTTTGGGATTCTAAAGAATTTCATAAATTTTCTTTCATTTTCGGTTCGTGTTCGCTTTCAATTCGCATTCGCTTTCGATACATTTTCCCCACTCAAATAAAATATAACATAGAATGGTAATGGAAGTAGAGGGTGTCAATATTGTCAATAAGTAACATAATTTTACACATTTTATTAGGTCGAGAACGTAGCGAAAGCAGAGCGATTTCGATACGATTCCCTATAGTGTGAATTAGTAAAAAAAAGTGTTACTCTCTGTGCTACAATTTTTGAGTACCAGAAAAATATCAGGCCCAAAATTGGTCCAGAAAATTTTCTCCCATACCATAAAACCATCAATATTATTTGATTATATCTATCTGAAAAACCCTATAGTTTACCCTTCAACACATTTTATACTAATTTCTCAAATAAGGAAGCTTCATACCTCGACAACACTAGTATAAAAGCAGCAGCTAAGCGGCACTATCTGTCCCGCTCGCACGCACGTAGCGGTGGGCGTGCGAGCGGGACGCTAGAGGGCTAGACGACGACTACAAGCGGCATGTCGTTGATCATAAGGACTGCGGGGGCGGCAGGGCTCGCGCGGCTGCTAGCCCGCCCGCGTCCAGCCGGGGCCAGTCCACGAACTCCTTGCCGTGTCTGGAACAGGGTATACATGTAGCGGGACATTGGGAATGTGGGGTGTTTGTCTAGTACTTGGACAGTAAAGTCGCCGGCACGTAACTTGGCAAGGATTTGACGTAGTGGGAGTCATCATCATCATCACCAACCTACATCAGTCCACTGCTGGACATAGGCCTCTCCCAAAGCACGCCACTGATCCCGATCATCGGCTCTCCTTCACCAGTCGCTGCCGGCTACCCTACGTATATCGTCGCTCCACCTAATCGCAGGACGTCCTACACTATGTTTGCCGATTCGCGGTCTCCACTCTAGAACTCTACCCCAACGGTTATCGGTTCTGCGGCAAATATGACCAGCCCACTGCCAGTCCAATTTGCTAATCCGCTGAGCTATGTCGGTAACTTTCGTTCTCTAGCGAATGACTTCATTCCGGATTCGATCCCTCAGAGAAATACTAAGCGTAGCTCTTTCCATAGCTCGCTGAGCGACTTTCATTTTGTGGACTAGTCGTACCGTAAGTGTCCACGTCTCGGCTCCATATGTCATAACTGGTAGGACGCACTGATTGAAGAAGAAGACGTAGTGAGAGTAAGTTCGCGCATGTACACTTAGTGCAACAAAAAAAAGGTCACTTTTGTTGCTTGTCATTATTCTATAGTTATTGCCATAATTTATTTTTAAACATGTTTGTTTAAAAGAAAGAATCAAAGGAGAGGAATGCTCTTCTCTATTCTTGCCAAGTTACGTGCCGGCGACTACACAGGATGTTTAGAAAATAAAAAAACAAAAAAGACATAACCATCCTTTGCTATCAGTCTGCGTTTCCACCAAAGATGTGCGAGGATGCGTAGCTAGGGATGTGTTTGCTAAGAACCAATAGAATCACTTAATTTACCTAGCCTCGCTCAACGCAGCTCTAGTGGAGACGGCTCAGCGCAGCGAGGTTTTTGTACTTACAAAACAAGGGAAGGATGTATGCGAAATGTGTTTCGAGAAATGTGCCGCGTTTCACTGTCAACCATGTATATTTACCTGAATATAAACGTGAGCGTAGCTGTGACGGCGGCGCCCCAGAACATGAGGTATAGCAGCACTTCGCTCGTGTAGCGCTGCGGCAGAGTTGCGCTTGCGCAGAACATTGACATCGCCACCAGCAGGACCGATGGGAACTAAAACACAAGAGAAAATTATTCAGAACATTTCAGCAAGAGGCAAGAGCTAGCCAAGATATAGTACGACACAACTAAGAAGTCGCATCGGCAAACTTGATTGAACAACCAATAACAGTCGCTCATTTATGCGCCACCCATACTTCTTGCGTCGGCGTGAAGATAATTTTTTACTGCACTACTAATAAATATTCATGGTCTTGAAGTCACTCAGTTCGGAAGTGATCGGTTTTACGAAGTTTGCCGATGCGATTTTTTAGTTCTGTCGTTTTATACGGGAACATTTTTGTCGACACACAAACATTTTTAGGCCAGATATTCTATAGATACAATAAATTACTGACAGCTATGGCAGTGAACGGTCGACCGCAATATTACACAAAGAAATCTTAAATATATTAGCGGTTGCCAAAAAGAGAGAGACAAACACGCTGTTTTGACTCCTCATGTTAAAAGAATATACATACATACAAAAACTCGTGCCTTTTTCCCATGGGGCAGAAACCATAGAACGCCACATGCTACGATCCTCACATACCCCTTTCGCTTCATCCAGATTCATGCATCTTGTCATACATGCACGCCGGTTGAGTGTACTACGCACCCGTCCTTTGTGAAGAACAACATCAATAACATCGATGTATGTCCACTGACACCCGCCTTGTAAATTCCTTTTGTTAAAAGAACAATGTATTACATGTATTCAACTTACTGTAATATACTTCCAGTCTCTATCTCGTCTGAGCGGACACGGCAGCGTGTTGCCCTCGCCCTCCGCAATCACGTATTTACCCAAAAACAGGTCGATGGAGTCCTGCACAATGAACACGGATGTATTTTAAAAGCAATAAGGTACCATAAACATGAACATAATTAGCCCATTGCTGGGCACGGGCCTCTTCTCAGAATGAGAAGGGTTTAGGCCTTAGTCCACCACGCTGGTCTGGTGCAGGTTGGCAGACTACACACACCATCGAGAGCTTTACGGACCCCTCTCAGGTGTGCAGGTTTCCTCACGAGTTTTTCCTGCACCGTTGACGCAAGTGATAATTAAATTCTGATTCGCACATGAATTCGAACTCAGGGGTACGGGCCGGGATCGAAGTCAGACCCTCCTGCATGGAAGGCAAGCGTTCAACCGCTAGGCTATCAATGCTTAATAGGGTACCAGACAATTTTTTAAAAATATGTTTTAACTTTAGGGACTCCTTTGCCGAGCAGTGGAACAGTATAGGCTGACATCAAAAAAAGATAACAGCTATTACTTCGCGGCTCCGCCCAAGTAAAATTTGCTCTAGTAGAGTCTAGCGCTACTGCTAATCGTGAGGTCCTGTGTTCGATCCCCAGATCAGGGAGTGTTTCTGGGTTTTTCCGTATGCAATTCCTAGTAGCAGCCTAGAATTTGGATTTGTGCCCGGTTGATGGCAATAAGCCCACCTCCTATTACATGGGACTTAAACATGACGGCGAAATGAGGGTGTTACTATACATCTGCCCGACCCTTCGAGGAATAAAGGCGTGATGTTATGTTCTGTTGAAAACAGTGAAACACACAATGAAATATTTAATAATAAATATAAATAGACCTGTCTGAATCCATCGCTAAAGTTATTCTTGTAGTAGCGAGTGAGCGAGTTGATGCCGTCTCGTATCAGCCCCAGGTGCGTCCGCTTGCCTGTCCGCGTGTAGTCTGTCTTTAGGGCTCCGGTGCCGGAGTACTGTGTGGAGATCAAGTCTGCGTGGTCGGCCCATACCTGCGGTGACAAGAAAATGAATTAGAATAGTATTATTTGGTACAGAAGATTTGATTTTGATTTGGCTGATTACCAACTGCGCGGATCATACGATTTGCGAGGTTAAGCTGCGTTTTCCGCTATCAGTATGTGGATGGGTGACCACTCGTTACATATCGAGACCCCTCCGTGCCTCGGAGAGTACGTTAAACAGTTGGTCCCGGATGTCATACGAATACCTACGATAGTCGTTACGGGTAGTTAAAAGTCCGAAAGTTTGACAACCGGTCTAACCTTAGGATTTCGGCATTGCCCGGTAACTGGGTTGCGGAGGTGTGATGGCAGTCGCTCCGAGTAAAATACTGGTATTCAGCCGCACCTGGTTAGACTCGAAGCTGACCCCAACATAGTTGGGAAAAGGCTAGGCAGAACAGAACAGACATTTGGTACAGACTGCTCCAAATATTTTAGCTGCAGTGAACCTACAGATAACCGTGTGTTTCGAGTTTAATCTTAGGATTTTTTTAAGCGATGATGCGGTCTACGATGGAGCACGCTTGCCCAGAAGAAACCGATTACTCGTGACTTGAAGACACCCAGATTGTAACTGTCAGGGAACACCCACTCGGGCAGCGCATTCCACTGTTTGGCGGTTTTCACAATGAAAGTGGAATCAAAACGCTTCGTTCGGACTTTTGGTATATCAACCATGAACCGATGGTGCTTTTTCAGGATGTCGGTATTACCCAGTAACTGGGTTGCGGGAGTCTGATGGCAGTCGCTCCTTGGAAAATACTGGTATTCAGCCGCATCTGGTTAGACTGAAAGCTTAGATTCAGGAGTTTATCATATTTAAGTGCTAATTCGGTATACTAACATTGTTGAACAGATTGTCAAGGTTCGAATGCTTCTCCTCATCACTGGAGGTCACGGCCAGGAGTCTGAGTGCCGCATTCAGCTGCAGCCTGGCTAACAGGCTCTGCACCACGTTGGTCCTGTCCAGGCAGTCCACGCAGTTGGTCCGGAAGACACCATTCTGACGGAGGAGGACGGTTCCTCCGCGGGATAGGAAGTAGCCAAATTCTGTCTGTTGGAGAGATGATGAGATAAGAATGTATACTTAAAATCTCGGCCAATGTTCAGCAAATAATAGAATATTATTGTATAGTCACGGGCACGTAGATGGGTGACCGTTCGTTACACATCGAGACCCCTCCGTGCCTCGGAGAGCAAGTTAAACAGTCGGTCCCGGGTGTCATACGAATACATATGACAGTCGTTACGGGAAGTCAGAAGCCCAAAAGTCTGACAATCGGTCTCGAAGTTTAGGCTATCGGCATTGCCCAGTAAGTGCCGGCGCAGACCAGAAGAGGCGCAGCGCAGAGCATTTTTCACTGCCAAAGCATTATCATCATTGTTTGCGTTGAAATAAGATCAATTAACACAATTACTAGTCCCCGAGACTTCGAGAGCATCGAAGCGTCTAGACACGAAAGGTGATTTTAGATATTATTTAAACGCTAGCAAAGTCCATAATGGTTTGGCAGTGAAAAATGCTCTGCGCTGCGCCTCGTCTGGTCTGCGCCGGCCCTTACTGGGTTGCGGAGATCTGATAGCAGTCGCTCCGTGTAAAATACTGGTATTCAGCCGCATCTGGTTAGACCACAACATAATTGGGAACAGGCTAGCCAGAACAACACAAGTGTTTTGTCCAGCTGTCCATAGTCCAGCAGTGGGCAGTGATGTCGTCACCTGCTCGTGCGCTATCCTGTCGATGAGCACGTTGAGCCTGTAGTAGCGCATGGAGCGGCACTCGGCGTGGAAGTCGAAGGGCTCGTAGCGCACGCCGGGCAGCGCGGCGGCGGCTACGGCCGCACGGAACCCGCGCTCTAGGGCTTCTTCTTTGCCGTGTTGGTCGATCTGGAAAACAGAAAATTGTTACAAATATTTAACTTAAAAGTTACCTGTATTCCCCGAAAGGTTGGGCAGAGATGTATAGTAACACCCTGAATTCACCGTTATGTTAAAGTTCCATGTAATAGGGGGTAAGCCTATTGCCATCAACCGGGTACAAATCCAAACTCCGAACTGCTGCTGAAGAATTCCCACCAGCCCAATAACGTTTTGCCCGACCTGGAGATCGAACCCAAAACCTCACGATCAGCAGTCGCTCTTTCCACCACTAGACCAACGAGGCAGTTACTACCTATCTACTTCTTAATTTGTATAAAAATCACAAACACAATCTATATCCATACTAATATTATAAAGAAGAAAGATTTGTATTTTTGGATTTTTATATTTAACGAATAAACTTAAAATCTACTGGGCCGATTTCAAAAATTCTTTTGCCATTAGAAAGCTACATTATCACTGAGTAACATAGGCTACGGGCGGAGCCGTGAGGACACAGCTAGTCAAGTATAAAACAGCGAGCAACATTCGCTGGCCACTTTATCGACCCACTTGATCACCACACAACTTGAGCCTGCATTTTTGCAAAGCGCCTATATCCAACAGACCATGTTTTCTTGAACAGCACTCACCAGATTAACCAACACTTGATTCCCATATCTCTGTTGCTGGTCCCGAAGATGCTTGGTGTACGCGGTGACGTGGTCCTCGTGTGATAGCGTCATCGCCGGCTTGTACTTGATGTCCGGGTACTGGCTCCAGTACAACGGGATTGAACCCCGAGTTTGGACGAAGGAAGACTTCTCCCCACCTCTTTCTATTATTTGTTCAGTTTCTACGAAGTTCGCGACGTTGCCCTGTTGGGAAGAGTTGGTTTATTATTTTTCATCCCATCTATTCGAAAAGGACGACTTGGTTCGCCTTTAAGTGCACCCAAAGGTGGTGTTTTCTATAAGAAACTTTTAGCGGACACTAATGAGTTTTTAATCCTCTTTATAAGTGAGCCGCAATTATCTTTGCCGCGCACTTTTTAAATTTGGTACATCTTAGTGTTCAGCGCCAAAGAAATCGAACGCAAATATTGTTTGAATAAAGACTGGCTGGTACAACGGCCCATAGTCGCGAAAATGTCTCAAATGTAAATATAAGTTTTTAGTTATTTTATTATTAGATACTATTTAATTTCAATTTAGTTGTTACTCTATGTTTTATTAAATAATAATATTACAATAAAATATGAGGTGCCTTTTATTTTCTCATAGTGGGTGATTAAAAGTAGAGTGTATCACTCGGGCGCAAAATATATTTTTGGCTCGGGCGACGTACTTTGAATCCCTCGCTACGTTCAGGATTCTACTAAAGAATCCCTCACTTCGCTCCGGATTCAAAAAAGCGCCCTCGCTGTAAAAATATTATTTTGCTCCCTTATGATACAATCTACTATTGAAGATCAGTGTTCAGATATAATCAGCCCATTATTGCCCCACAACAAAGCACCGGCCGCTTCTCAAGATGAGTAGGGTTTAGCCCTTAGTCCACCACGCTGACCTGTTGCCGGCTGGCGGACTACATACATACTAACATACCATAACATCACGCCTTGTATTCCCCGAAGGGTTAGACAGGGATGTATAGTAACACCCTCATTTCGCAGTTATGTTTAAGTCACATGTAATAGAGGGCGACTCTATTGTCATTAACTGGGCACAAATTTAAACCACGTGCTGCTACTGAGGAGTCCCTCACGGAAAACCCCAATAATACTGCCCGACCTGGGGATCGAACCCAGGATCTCACGATCAGCAGTCGCGCTTGCCATCAGTAGACCAACGAGGCAGTTTAGTTATTTAGTAGTTGGTTTATCATTTTGAAGGCCAGTGTTCGGATATATATTTATTGTCGCATTACTGGGCACGGGCCTCTTCTCAAAATGAGATAGGCCTTAGTGCGCCAAGCTGGCCTGTCGCGGGCTGGCAGACTACGTACACCATCAAGAACTATTTGGATCCTAAGGGCGTAGATCTAGTGAGACGCAGCGCACAGCATTTTTCACTGCCAAACCATTGTCGACTTTGCTAGCGTTTAAATAATATCGAAAATCAATTAACACAACTAATAGTCCCCGGGATTCCGAAGCGATTAGAGGCGAGAGGTGATTTTCGATATTATTTGAACGCTAGCAAAGTCGATAATGGTTTGGCAGTGAAAATTTCTCCGCTGCACTTCGCCAGACCTGCCCGGTCCTAAAGGAAATCATTTGTAAGGAAGGTGACTAAAAGCAATACCTCTAATTTGATACAACCCTATGTCTAGCAGATTACTTTGGTAGGCTGACCTCCTGAATTTAGTGACTCTCATGCCGGGGCCACACTAATGTCTAACGCCATTTCTAAACTAGGGTTTCGTGTATCGTGGGTGCGTTTACAGACATAAATCTTCACATGCACAAACACCCAGACCCGGAACAACTATCTGTAGGCCATACAAATATTCGATCCGTGTGGGAATCGAACCCACGACCCGTAGTGCAGAAGCCAATCGCTCAGGCACTGCACCAAACGTGTTGTCAAGATAACGCATCATCTTGCACAAATCCCTTGTATTCTTGTCACTTAGCCTTTGGCCAGACTGCAAACGCGGGCGCGGTGCGGCGAGTTCAAACAGAAGAACTTAATTTGAGTATCCATAGTGGGCACGCCGGCGCGGGTAGCTCACGCCATAGCTCGTTCATACAAGTGGCCGCAGTGAGAGCGCGGGCGGCAAGCGACAACCCGCGCGGGAGCGGGGCATCTCAAACTAGTTCGAGCTGACCACGCGCGTTGTTGTGATGGCGTCTTCAAAATTAAATGTTGAAGAATTAATAAGTGCTATTCAAGCACGATCTGCACTGTGGATGTCGAAACATCGTTTTTTAGTAAGAATTTTCCAGTAAAAATAAGTCTTCTTCATTCATATTATATTTTGACAAACACTGGACACGCCAACGCTCAGAACGAAGCCGCGCTCAACTGCGGACAGGCAAATCGCGCGCGTTTCCGCACCCGCGCCGCTCCCCGCACCGCGCTGCCAGTCTGGCCGAACACTTAATGCGTTAAATAAAGGCGTTAGGCGTTAGTGTGGCCCCAGCATTCTGATGCTGGGGCCACACTAACGCCTAACGCCTTTATGTTACCTCTGGGTAATCAGTTAAAATATCTGATTTATACATATAAAATTATCATACAAAACTGTTTTTAAATAGCGCGGAATAAATTAAATAATTTCATATTGTTGACTCACCTGAGCATCGACTCCCCTCATGTAGAACCGTGTGCCAGCCCTGTCGACGCAGCGCCGCGACACCAGCGTCCACGTCAGCTGGTTGCCGTTCACAACCACGTTGTTTATTGAAACGACTGGGTGCGAGTCAAGGAGTCGGTAAGATGTTGAATATTGTGGAAAAACATATGAAGAATGATGTTTTTTTTTATTTATTTTTTATGGGCTTCGTCGCTGAGCGACCACATCGCCCTGTAATACAAAATAACAAAAAACAAATACATAGTAAATGAGGTTATTGCTTAGCAAGACCTAGTTCTGCTAATTTATAAAGAACTAGCTTTTGCCCGCAGCTTCGCTTGCGTGATTTTTTTCACCCCCTTAGGGGTTGAATTTCGAGAAATCCCTTCTTAGTGGATGTTTACGTCACAAAATGAACCTACTGTCAAAATTTCAAGTTTCTAACCCCAGCCGTTTAGGCTGTGCGTTGATAGCTCAGTCAGTCAGTCAGCTTCTTCTTTTATATATATAGATTTTGGCATCGACTGACATAGGTTTTGCCAAGATACTATTGCAAAGACCAATATCCATCTCTCTGGCTACACAAGAATGATGTTTGAAACTTGTTTTAGTACAGTAGGGGAATGACAAGGTTCGTCAGTCTTCAAATTCATTCCTTTCCCACTTCGCGGGCACATGTAACCTTTTCAAACTGTTGAACGTAAAAGACATTGGCCTTTTATTGTCATGTCATGTCATTACTGTCCCACTGCTGGGCACGAGCCTCTTCTCAGAATGAGAAGGGTTTAGGCCTTAGTCCAACACGCTGGCCTGGTGCGGGTTGGCAGACTACACAAACCATCGAGAACTTTATGGAGCCCTCTCAAGTGAGCAGGTTTCCTCACGATGTTTTTCCTCTCACCGTTAACGCAAGACACACAAATACAATGCGTTATTTATTTGGTATACGCAATTAATAAAATTACTTCTTAAACATGTCCATATATCATATTTTACATAAAATATTAAAAACTCGAAAAAAAAAAGAATTTCGCGAGCCGACCGATCGCTTCCAAAGACATTCGGACAATGACTATTTATTTTCGCGAATAAAATAAATGCGTATAGTGCGTACTGCGTGTACGCACATTTCGCTAACGTGTCCGTCTCACCACGTTTATAAGGTGCGCGAATCAGAAGTCTGACGTCGCGTCATTGTCAGGGCGATATTAATAAAGTGTTTCTATACATTATCACAGCAATTTACTGAATTATTTATTTCATGATTTGCTTGTTTATAAAATCTTTAACCTGTCTTACGTTAGGGTATCGGCATTTCCCAGTAACTGGGTTGCGGAGGTCTGATAGCAGTCGCTCCGTGTTAAATACTGGTATTCAGCGGCATCTGTTTTAGACTGGAAGCTGACCCTAACATAGTTGGCATAAGGCTAGGCAGAACGAACACTTGTTTATGAATGAATGTGATATATAAAAGGATACATCCTTGTATGACGGGCAGTGTGAACCGTGAAAACTGTTGGTGTGAGTAGTCTCTGAGTAGAAATCCATTCCACAGGAACCGAGGGTCCGCGCGGTTTGTAATTGACATCTATGGAAGAAACAATACGTTATATATTTTTCTGGAAGCTTTTCCAATTGCAATACTTTTTTTAACCATTTTTATTCCAAATAAAAATATTATTATGCCATTAAAAGTTAAACCTAACTCTTTATGCCTAAGTAGATTAGGAATTAAAAATTATGCGAATCAAAGGGAACCCATGATATACACCCTATCTCTTACCCTGTGGAAGTCGGGCGTGACAGAGTGAAGCCTCTGAAGACTGTGCGTCAAGTCGTAGCCGTATGAGAAGTAGATGCCGGGCGTGTCCAGCGCTTGCCGCACCATGCGCTCGTATGTGTTGTTATCTTCTATCTGAGAAAGAAAGAAAGTTGTTTATTCGCGCTATCATGACGCACGAAAATAAAATCTTTACATAGTATAAAACAATGTCACTCCTGCTGTCTGTCTGTCCCTATGTATGCTTAGGTCTTTAACCTTTTAAGCGCGTGGCTAAATATCAATTGCCGTGCCCCTAGCGCGCGACTACGAATCGATAAAATAATACCTACAATAAATATACTAAGCTTTTTCAATACTTAGAGCTATGAAACAAATTTTGTAATTGTTGTAAATCATATTTCTATTGAATAATCGTTTTAGTTGTACCACGCAGTTCATAGGACGAAAATAAAACAAAAAAACCATGCATGTTCTCAGTCGCAGAAATACGACACGCGCGGTAGGGGCACGGAATATTTGTCGCAGAAATGCGACTCTAAACAGTTAAAAGGTTAAAACTACGCAACGGATTTTGATGCGGTTTTTTTAATAAATAGAGTGATTCAAGAGGAAGTTTTATATACCCCACATTAGTATACATTGCACCCGTGCGAAGCCGGGGCGGGTCGCTAGTAAAAGTATAAAACAAAACCAATAAGAAACTATTGGGAAAAATATGCGTCACATCTGCGCAAAACGGCCATCGCTCAGCATAATGCTGTCTCACGTGCGAAACGGAGCCACAACGCTGTTTTATTGGTTTGGGTATCTGTCGAAGAATATTGCTTGGTTTTCAATCTAGCTTCACGTTTATGGAGGAACGAGGTATGGAGATCCTCAAACGAAGAGGGAGGATCCTCAAACCAGACGGGTCGTATGTCTGGCGGGCTACTGCCCAACGGTTGATGTTGGGAGGTATGTCATAGGATAATCGGAAAAATCGGATCTTTGCGATAATCCTAGGACGATTGCAAAGGACCGGATATTTGGGATCTAAAGGCTCATTTACACGGTGCAAGTTTCTTGAAGCAAGTCTCATGCTATCTCTGTTTTTGTCGGAGAGAAAGACAAAGATAGCATGAGACTTGCTTCAAGAAACTTGCACCGTGTAAATGAGCCTTAAGACAGAGTTTCGTAATCATCAGAGCAATTTTTAGGATCATTGCAAAAATCCGGCTTATCTTAGGTAAGTCGCGAATACCGTTCACGTTATGAGCGCTGATTGGCTGATATGATCGTTATCACTTTTCTATATCTACAAAACTTTGTGAAGAGCCATGTTCTGACCAACCAGAATAAAGATGATATAAATTGACTCTTAGATTAGCCAATCAGCGTTCATGTTTCCAATCCTCCTAAACAAACTGGAATTTTTGCAATGATCCTGTAAATAGCGGGAATGATTACAAAAATCTGTCTTAGATTGATCCGTTTATTCATTTTCTATACATATTATTTACATTTTTAAATATTTCTATAAAAAATATAAAAAATTGTAGCCCACCGGCATCGGGAACAGGGTCCAAGCTACCGGTGGTCAGGGCCTCAGAGAGGAACTTCATGATAATACGTGCCGTGTCCATAAGTACCGCTTTCTGTATAAGCCCTTGACCCAGCTGCCCAACGAGAGCCTCATTAAATGTTAGTCGAGGCTCTTGGCTATTAAGCCATTGGCCGTAACGACTATCGGCACAACCACTGAGGAGTCAACCTCCCACATGTCGACAACCTCGTGTGCCAAGTCTTGATATTTAATTTGTTTACTATTTAGATTGAATTATTATTATTCATCATCATTGACTGCCTTGTTGGTCTAGTGGTCGCAAGCGCGACTGCTGAGCATGGGGTCCTGGGATCGACCCCCCCAAAAAAAAAAGGTCGGGTAGTGTTATTGGGTTTTTCCATTAGGAATTTCTACGTAGCAGCCTGGAGTCTGGATTTGTGCCCGGTTAATGGCAATAGGCTCGCCCCATATTACATGAGACTTAATCATAACTGGCGAAACGAGGGTACTAAAACTCCTCTGCCGAACCCTTCGGGGAATGTAAGGCGTGATGTTATTTTATTACTATTCATCATCATCATTGCTTGATGAATCCAAATGTAACCTACAATCTGAACTTAACCTTAAGGCTGATTTAGGCGAGGATAGTTTCTTGGACTCATTCTGTCTTTGTCTTTCTCTACGATGAGAACAGAGATAGCATGAGATTTACTTTGAGAAACTATCTCCGTATAAGCCTATACACACCACAAAAACGTAGTCTTATCAAATCTTTAGCCCTAAAGGCCAAACCACATCTGACGGAAGATACGTCTCCGATCTTCCGCCAGTACACATAATTCCATATAAACATCTCACACCGTACACATTTGACCGAAGATGCGTTACTAAAATTCCTCATGTAAATTACGCGACGGAAGATCGGCGACGTATCTTCAGTCAGATGTGGCTTGGTCCTAAATATGTTGAGTCTTTAAATACTACACTTACTACAGAAAAACTGGCCAAGTGCGTTTTCACATTTTATTCTGTTTTTTAGTATTTGTTGTTATAGCGGCAACAGAAATACATCATCTGTGAAAATTTCAACTGTCTAACTGTCACGGTTCATGAGATACAGCCTGGTGACAGACGGACGGACGGAGGGACAGTGGAGTCTTAGTAATAGAGTCCCGTTTTACCCTTTGGGTACGGAACCCTAAAAAAAGGTAAATAGTTAGGCGATTTTAAGGTATACCTGTTTACTGGTGAGGTGTGTGTTGGAGCGTGCATACGGTATGATGTCTGTGCCTGCCAGCTGGTATATGTCGTGACTGTTCAGCTTGCCCATCTGTGGACAAACACATAAATTACAACTGGTATCAATTGTCATATCTTGTGATATATAATTTCTGTCTAAATATTAGTTCTGTACAGTTTGATTGGAACATATAAAACATTCTAATATGCATATTGTAGGGGAACGAGATATGGTGTTCCGCCTACGAAAAGGGAGGATCCTCTATCTGCGTGTCAAACTTTGATATCGCGATGCACGATAGTTCGCATGTGGCGCGATAGATGCCGCCACAATATTAAGGCCTTTTTAGTCAATATAATAATATTACAGCAGTGGTAGCCTAGTGGTATGACCGTCGGACTGCCAAGTCATAGGTCTCGAATTCGAACCCAAGGCACGCACCTCTGACTTTTCGGATTCATATGCGTATTGTATTATTATCACTTGCTTAAAAACGGTGAAGGATAACATCGTGAGGGAACCGGCATGTCTGAGAAATATTTCTCGATGGCATGCGAAGCCAAGTCAGAGGCCTATGGGCGGCATAAACTCTGACGCCAGGTTAGTCACTAACCACACGAAAGGAAGGAAGTCCGCGACAGGTCAACATGTCAATTTTCTAGTTATCTTCAATACACAACTACAAGCAACAACGTGAGCGAGATCGAAATCGATCAACGCGGTCGATGCGGACTGTGCAGCGCTAAGGCTGGACATCCAGCAGAGCTGTGCGAGGAAAATGTTCGGTGCGAAAATGTGTAGCGAGGATGTGAAACAGTGTGACCCTTTCCACCAGAGCTGTGCGAGGAATGTGTAATGCGTAATGTGTTAATGTGTACAAATGAGCGGCGCGAGGATAGGTAGCGGACTCTTTTCGAATAAGAGGGTGGTGTCGCGGGAGCGGTACACATTCCTCGCAACACATCCCTCGCTCGCATTTCTCGCTTGTTTTGTATGAACAAAAACCTCGCTCCGCTAAGCCCATATCCACCAGAGCTGCGCAGAGCGAAGCTAGGTAAATGAAGTGATTCTATTGGTGCTTACAAAACACATTCCTCGCTACGCAGCTTAGCATAGCTCTGGTGGATGCTCAGCCTAACACTAAGATGTCGCTGGCGCTGTGCGGGTGTACGGGGCGGGTGTCCTGACACGATGAGCCTCGTACCCGATTGCCATATCGACCTGTCGTTGACTGCACAATAACTGTACTCACCAATATTCTGTATTTGGCTACAACTAAATATAGTCCAGATAAAAGCCTGATAGAGCCGAGGAAACCGCACACCGGACGGTACGCATTTTCGGGTATTGGAATTTTTACTGTGCCAATTTCTGAAAACAAAATATAAAACATGATTTTATAAAAGTATTTATTTATGAGCCAATATTGTATATAAAGTTTTTTCTTTGGACTTCTAACACATGTTTACTGCTTGTATTTTTTTTTATTAAATCCAAAAGTATCCCTTTCAGGGTTAATCTATGTCAGCAGTACATCATGAGGTTTGAAGGAATTACATGATACATTTACACCCTTATATACATTTTAAGTCTGCATTATTGTGGCATTGAATGCGCTAAATGTGTATGAATGACTTGAAGTACCTTTAACAACAGCCTCCCCGGTCACTCGGTCAATGACCAATATCTCTGTGGGGTGTATTGTGGGCTCCAAATAAAACTTATCTGAAGTTGTATATCTGAAATTTAAAACAAATATAAATAAAGAGATAACATATATTTTTGCATTAAAAAAAATGTTGCCCCTATACTATTAATTTTGTCCTCTATTGTGGGTGCACATGCACAAACGCTCAGTCCCGTAACAACTATTTACCATACAAATATTTATTTGTGCAAGAATCAAACCCACACCTGTAGCACAGAAGCCAATCACTCAGCCACTGCTTTTGTATGCACTTTTTTGTTTTGCTTGGTGGTAGGATCTATATGATCCGCCTGGCTAGCTACCACCCTCATATTAAAGTCCAAGCAGTTTACTGTTCCGTTGTGTGTATGTGAGAGCCAGAGGGGTATAAGGGAATCTCTCTATATCCCTGTTCCTTGGATTTATGTGCTCCATCTTAGACCCTGTCTGCACTTACCATCACGTGAGACGAGGGCCAAACGCGACCAAGCGAAGAATTAAAAAATAAAACTGCTCCAAACGTGTTGTCAACTTAGTTATTACTTTGTTTGGACAGTAGTATACAGTTAACCCATAACAACAGGCCGTAACAATGTTGCCAGGGTTGTGGTGCATGCTTTTGCGAATCCCATGACCCCGGCCAAACGGTGAGGAGGAGGAACACCGTTGGTTTTTAGCCGGTAAGAGTCCAGCAGACTCCCTCGTCTGCCCCGGGCGAGGGACATCCAAGAGGATGTTCCAAGGAAAAATTTTTTTTAAAAATGGCCATATCAATGTGGTTTACCGGATTCTGTGTAAAGCGAGAAACTAACACTTGACATATGGAAAACATATTAAAAAGACAAAACAATCTAATTTTCAAACAAATTTTGTCCTTGGCTGAATCAAAATCCTAATATTTATAAATAATGGTACACATACACATGTTGTAATTTTTTATAATTATGATATACAAGAGTTTTCCATTTGCTACACAATGGCTCATCATCTCAAGGTCAACTCAAACCTGCTACGGCACTTTCCTCAAAAGGCCATTCCAGACGTTGCCCTACATTGTTACACTCGCATAGTTTTTATACCACAATGTCTGGACTTTAAAAGAGACCTTGATCTCGTGAGTTTGTTTCGGCTTTTCTTCTCAGATCTAGTCAGATAGGAAATGCCGGCAAAAAACATTATATTGACTTGTAAAAGTGTCTGTAACAGATTTCTTTACAGAAATAAAAATAATTTATCGTTTACTAGCAACTCATCCCGGCTTCACACGGGTGCAATGTAGATACTAATGTGGGGCATATAAACCTTCCTCTTGAATTACTCTATCTATTGCTGAAAACTGCATTAAAATCCGTTGCGTAGTTTAAAAGTTCTAAGCGTACAGACAGCGGGAGTGACTTTGTTTTATAGAATGTTAAGATAAAGAATGTCTCATTCTCAGATCTACAACAACCACCCAAGTTTCGCAGGTGGGTATGTTTTTATCAACATACATATCTGTGGACACTAGTGTTGACTTCTTAATTAATTATGTCCTTTATTTATCAAGTTATCTTTACAGTCATCAAATTACTATCCGTGACGTATTGATTGCATTCAGTTTGGCTCAATTTACGATCGTAACTATAATGAACGATAATTTTAATGTGTATATGAATGGCGATTGATTATCGTAAATATAGCATGAAAAACTGTTTATGTATACAATGGCATGGGTTTCTAGGCGTTTTTTACTAACTATTCATGATAGTTACACAGCATATTGGACACAATTTACTACGGCTTCGGGGAAAACATGAGTGCAAGGTATACGTGAGGTAGCGATTCGAACAAGCCTTATTTACACGATATCGAAGTTAAACACTATGGTATTAGATTAAATAACAAACTTACAATTTAATATCATCGTAAATAGATAGCAGATCTGCCATTTTTAATGATTTATCAGTGAAATAAATTTAATTTTCTATCATACACTTGCGAAAAGTTGACATGTATGACATGATACTAGTGGTGTGCTGCAAATTATTTATCTATAATTCATTCACATTAATCAAATTATTTAACACGAAATGCAAAATCGACTAAAGTTAGTTTGTTCAAAAGGAGAATTTAAGCTTAGCTTATCAAAGCTACCTGAATGAGAAACGAGAATCTTCTAAAAATATAAGTTAATCTTTTCCGTTGAAAGAAGATTGAAAAAATCAAAAAATAAGTTTCTTACTCTTGATAATAAAATGCGGAATCAGATTCAAGAATATTCAAGAGCGTTTCAATTTCAGAACGAATTTAAAAATCTATTCCACGCACGCAAATCTTCACTTTGACAGTGATTTTGACACTGTTTTCGTTTTTCATGATAAATGTGAAACGGAACGTTAACGCAACATGCTATTTTGAAGGATAACCTCAAAATACATTTATTTACAAAAATAGTATAAGCATGTCGTGTGAATAAATAAATTAATCATGAAGAAAAATACAGAAATACCGGAATTTATCAAAACAATACAAGATGGTGAAGAAGTTGAAGATTTCTCTGAAGAATCTGACGAAGAAATTGAGGTAAGCCGTACTTAACTATTATTTTGAAAAAGAGTTACTTAATTAGTAAAAATTTAATTTAAAATAAAGTTATATGTGGTAGTTGTTGATGTAAAAGTTTGCATTACACAATTTTGTGTTCAGAAGGTCTAAAATCTACATTAATCGTACCTTATGCCAGAGTCAAGGAAACGCATAAATACAATTTTTATCAAAAAAATATTTTTATTTATTTACGTGTTATTTCTTTTCAGTATCAACCATCTAAACAAAAAGTGAAACGGAAGGCAGATTTTAATCCAAAATTCCATTTCGTGGGTTCTGTTGATGAGTATAACAAGGTATGTTCATTTTTAAACCTGTATCCTCATTTTAACATTGATAGGGTATATATGGTCAGCCTGGCTAGCTACCACCCTCACATTAAAATCAAACCAAGCAGTTTACTGTTTTCCGTTGTGTGTATATGAGAGCCAGAAAAGTATAGGAGAATGTCTCTGTTCCTTGGATTTGTGTGCTCCATCTTAGACCCTGTCTGCGCTTACCATCACTTGAGAATAGGGTCAAAAGGGAACAAGAAAAAAAGAAAAAGATACGGTCTTTACGATCATGCTTGTACAATAATTCAGAAGTTTATCAAAAAATTCCAAGTATCTTTTACCTTTTCACCTCTGGAGATAATAGCGTAAAACAAAATACAGTATTCGCTAAACTTATTGGACGCTCTGAAATTAGGCGAGTGATGGCTCAGTAACAAAATATCGCACCCTTAGTAATGTAAGGGCACAACTCGAAAATATCAACTTTTGGGAAAATGTGTTAAAAGATTCAGAGAACCCAATGTTTTCACGGTATTTTTTACAGTATAATTACAGTATTTGCTTTAATATTGTCTTTTTTCTCTTTCTGTGAAAGCCAAGTGGTAGAACAGGTGATATTACTACACTCTAAGCACAGTGTTCTTGTAAGTGTTTATTGTCTAACTTTTTTGGAAAATAAAATTATTATTTATTAAATTTATTTATATTGAGACCATCTAACACAGAAACTCAAAAACTCAATATTTCGAGTTGTGCCCTTACATTACTAAGGGTGTGATATATAGGTAAAATTGCTACTGAGCAACTATTTGCCTAACTCCAGAGTAGTTTAAAAGTTTAGTGAGTACTGTACCTACTTTGTAGCACTCTGAGCTTTAACATACTCATGCTCATAGCCCAATGTTTACTTACTAACACCAACCAAGTGAAAAAAATACACACCTGACATTGAAACTAAATTTGACGACAGCTTTATTAGAGCAATTGGCTTCTGCGCTATGGGTAGTGGGTTAAAATCCCGCACGGAAGCAATATTTGTATGGCCTACAAATAATTGTTCCAGATCCCGGAGTTTGTGGATGGAAATAAAAAAAAAAAATGTTTATTGCTCAACCTCTTCTGCTTGGTACCGGACTCCCCATGTTTTTGGTACTTCTCAGTTCGCTGTCTTGCCTTCTTGTTAATCTCCGCATCACATGTCATGACGTCATCATTGTATGTAAACCCATTCCAATTTTCAGAACACATGGGATGATCTCCAAAAATATGTCAGACGCAATGTAAAGCGAACTATTGATGAGAAGATTGAGAGAAGAAGAGCTGCTGTGAAGGTGCACGGCAATGCTGAGGATGTTGATACTGACTCCGATGTAGATAAGAAAGGTATGTGTGTATGCTATAGTATGCATAGAATATCCTTTTGCCCCCCTGAAGTCAGGAACAGAACGCTGAAAGCCTGGTTGCAGAGCAGCAAAGTTATTTATTACTGTACTATGTGGTTCATACAAAAAAGACCACCAATATACTTCTTGTGGGTGTAAAATAAGATATTAGTTCAAGAGAACCCAAGGCACGCATCTCTGACTTTTCAGATTCATGTGAGTATTGTATGATTAGGTATCACTTGCTCAAAACATCGTGAGATATTTGTCGCCGGCATGTGAACACAAGTCAGAGGCCCATGGGCGGCATAAACTCTGACACCAGGTTAGTCAGTAACCACACGAAAAGAAGAAGAATTTCAAGATGATGGGTGTGGATGGAATTCTTCTCTGTTCTGTAACCATCACCAGTCCATTTGGACAGGGCAGTGCATGTAGCAGTTTGTAATGAACAATTTGTTCATCGTTGAACATTTCGACGGTTAACTACCAAGACCTCCTAACTGACATTTTTTGACAAACTGCTTTTTTACTAATTCTCCAGCAATTGCCGCCAAAGTTTGCGCTGATATATTTAGTAGGCAATTCCAAGATAGTAAAAGTACCCGAAATATTGCATATTCTATGTAGGAGATTTATCTATTGCATGTTCATGTGGAGTATTAGTAAAAAAAAGCAGTTTGTCAAAACATGTCAGTTAGGAGGTCTTGATGGTTAACCGTCGATTTTCTAAATTATAATTATATGACAGTCATTGAAAGAAAGAAAGAAATGTATTTGGCACGAAAGCAGTCAGACACACAGACAAAAAATCATAGGAGACAAAAAAAATAAAAAATAAAGTAGCTGTGTGTCTAGCGGCTGCGCCAAATAGGCCATCTCGACATCCGGCCTACCTTGACTGCAATATTTTTTGAAAAAATATTCTAGGATGAAGACTCCATACCTATTGAAAAATTCAAATTTACTTAATTTTTAATTATATTGCAGACAGTGATGTTGGTGAGATGGAAATATCGGATGATGAGCTCAAAAGAGATGAAATCAAGACAAAGCCCAAGAAGCTCACTAAGAAACAGAAGTTGCAGGAGGTAAGACTTTATTTTGGTATTGTTGATTCTCTCTAGAAATACTTGTGTATTGTGGGTGCGTTTAGACCAAGGTTACACGCTCAGTTTGGCGTCAGTCTGGTCCATCAGTCTGGTCAGAATGATCGGAAAATGATCCGTGTAACCCACAGATTGACAGACTGATGGTCCAGAATGATGAAAATTAAATATTTTAAATAATTTTGTCAGTCTGTTTTGAATGATGAAATACTGATGGGAGAATGATCGTGTATGTAAACCGCTCCTATCATTCTCGCGTCAGTCACCGTCAGCGACGCAATGCAGAAGGACGAGTTAAGCGACATAATTACGAGCGCGCCGCAAGCGCCCGCTTACCATAGCACACGCTTTCTTTTTCCTTAAAATATCCATGACTAAGCACTGAATTAAATTAACAACCGACGGTCAGCTCCGAAGTCTAACGGCCATTGGCGTACTTTTCATCAGTCTGCTGTCAGTCTAGATTGACCGTGTAACTGTGAAAATCATCCATCATTCTGGCTTCAGTCAAGTCAATCCATACTGATAGACTAAACTGATGCCAAACTGAGCGTGTAACCTTGCTCACAGACACAAATCTTCACATGCACAAACATCCAGACCAACATTATTACTATGGTGCCAGGTTCATCGCCTCTCATGACTCGCTTGCCCGGCGATGGAGAGGAATTGTATTCTTAATCCATCCCCCCATGGACCCTTCCGTGTATTTGTACATTGTACATAACATCACGCCTGTATTCCCCGAAGGGTTAGGCAGAGATGTATAGTAGTAACACCCTCATTTCGCCGTCATGTTTAAGTCCCATGTAATAAGGGGCGAGCCTATTGCCATCAACCGGGCAAAAATCCAAACTCCGAACTGCTACTGAGAAATTCCACACAGAAAAACCCAATAACACTGCCTGACCTGGGGATCGAACCTAGGACCTCACGATCAGCAGTCGCGCTTGCCACCACTAGACCAACGAGTCAGTTGTACATTGTAATTTTTCGAAAATTATAATATGAATATCATCTATCTTCTACCCACTAAGGATTTAGAAGATGAAGCAGAACAAGGCGCCCGCATAGAATACGACTCGGATTTCTTTGAAGAACCTCCGGCTTACGATGAGAACGCCTCCTTCTATATGATGAACCTGTCGCGGCCGCTGTTGAAGTCTATCGGTGCCCTCAACTATGTGCATCCGACGCCCATTCAAGCTGCTACTATACCTGTTGCGTTGCTGGGTGAGTTATGATTATGATTAAAAGCCTAGCCTGAAGCATAGGCGTATTCAGAGTGGGGCAGATGGGGCGCTTGCACCGCCCTGGCACAGGAAAGAATAGGTTAATGGTATAGATATAAAAAAAATAGGCAAAATAAGCAGACCAATGCCAGACTCTGTCTATACTTATTTGGACTTCATAAATAGGTTTATGAGGCAAAATTGCCCCATAATCCCATTGTGCACTTAGATTTATTAAAAAGACGAATATTAACTGTCTGACTGAGTTTGCCCCACCCTAGACAATATCCTGGCTACGCCCATGGCCCGAAGGTAACTTAATACTTGGTTATCTGACAGAAATCGCCGGGTGCGATAAAGTCACCGTTATACCTATTTTTGAGACTACTTATGTACTTGCATTTTTCTTTTGATGTACAATAATGAGTATAATAAATACTTTCTAGTCAAAATTGTATTTACAATTCACGAAAAACGGTTCGGTTTAAAATAAAAAAATTAAATTATTTATTTGTAAAACATAGGTAAAAACTTACAAACTTTTATAAGTTGGACTTTATTTCTTTAGGCAAGGACATATGCGCGTGCGCAGCCACGGGTACCGGCAAAACTGCAGCCTACATGCTACCCATCCTGGAACGATTGTTGTACAAGACTGCCGGCGGGGAAAGACTGACACGTGTACTAGTCTTGGTACCTACGAGAGAGTTGGGTGCACAGGTAAGTTAATACGGTTTCAAATATAGCATAGCTATAGAACAAATGATTAAATCTATACTAATATTATAAAGCTGAAGAGTTTGTTTGTTTGAACGCGCTAATCACAGGAACTACTGGTTGGAATTGAAAAAATATTTTTGTGTTGATAGTCCATTTATCGAGGAAGGTTATAGGCTATATAACATCACGCTACGACCAATAGAAGCGGAGCATAAATGAAAAATGTTGCAAAAACGGGATAAATGTCCACCCGTGCGAAGCCGGGACGGGCCGCTATGATTTATATTACTGTAAATATATCTGTAAGAACTCCGAAAGTCTGACAACCGATCTAACCTTAGGATATCGTCATTGCCCAGTAACTGGGTTGCGGAGGTCTGAAGGCAGTCGCTCCGTGTAAAATACTGGTATTCAGCCGCATCTGGTTAGACTGGAAGCTGACTCTAACATAAAAATATTAGGCAGAACACGGAATGTGTTTCATACTATAATAATCTCATGAAAACCACAAACAATGGGACACCTGACATCATGCCCTGCGCGCCCTGATACCTGCACGTTACAGGAACTAATGGACGCTACTGATAACGCTAAACTCAATTTAGATAGCCATCGACATGCTAAGAAGAAGATGAAAACGAATAACTCTATATTGAAAACTAGCGACCTGCCCCGGCTTCGCACGGGTGCAATGTAGATACTAATGTGGGGCATATAAACCTTCCTCTTGAATCACTCTATCTATTGCTGAAAACTGCATTAAAATCCGTTGCGTAGTTTAAAAGATCTAAGCGTACAAACAGCGGGAGCGACTTTGTTTTATACTATGTAATGATAATATTTTTTGTTCAGGTACACTCGGTCACTCGGCAGCTGTCTCAGTTCACAGCTGTTACTGTGGGACTGTCCATCGGCGGACTGGACGTCAAATATCAGGTTTGATATTTAAATTTTAAATATTTGTACTATTTTTCGCATCATACTGTCATGTAATATGTTCGGCTTAAATATTTGACATTTGTCGTATTACTTTCTAAGTAAAAGCGCCAGATTACATCCTTTACCATTATTAAAATAAAAGAAAAATGAAATTTGGATTTATAGAGGTGCCCGTAGCTTAGTAACCACATGGATCAATCTATCTGGAGGTTAAGCTACACTTCCCACGGTCAGTTCATGGATGTGTGACATTTTTGTAGGATGTGTAACTAGGTTGCAGAGGTGGGATGGCAGTCGTTCCGTATAAAATACTGATATTCAACTGCATCTGGTTGGACCTTAGACTGGAAGCCGCGATCCCACAGGGTGTAAACGAAATCATGTAATTCCTTCAACCCTCGTGATGTACTGCTGACATAGATTAACCCTGCACGGATAATTTTGGATTCAATAAAAAAAAATACAAGAAGCAAACATGTGTTCTTACCGTAAGGCATTTTAGCGCCTCGAGTTAATAGACCGCGCGGCGAGCGATAGCCGCGCAATTCGCTCGGGGCGCTAAAATGCCCCACGTTAAGAACATATCTTTACTTCTTGTAAATTTTTTTTGTAGCTGTACTTCACGAGGTTTGAAGGTATTACGTGATTTCGTTTACACCCTGTATAGTTGGCAAAAGGTCCATGATCATGAAGTAAAAATACTCTTGTTCTAGGAAACCATGCTCCGCCGCAACCCAGACATAGTGATAGCTACACCGGGTCGTCTGATCGACCACATCAGGAACACGCCGTCTTTCGGCCTGCAGTCCATCGAAGTACTGGTCTTGGACGAGGCTGATAGGTATGATGGTGAACTATCCAGTACCATAAACACATATGAATTGAAAGCCCACCACCTCTTCCGCACCTTTTCTTTTATGTGATTTTTCTGGATGGCAATATAGGTTTTGCCCGGGGCGCTAATACCACATAACTTACCATCACGCCTATATTCCCCGTAGGGTTGGGCAGGGGTGTATAGTAACACCCTCATTTCGCCGTTACATTTAAGTCCCATGTGTTAGGGGGCGAGTCTATTGCAATCAACCGGGTGCAAATTGTTGGTCTAATGGTGGCAAGCGCGACTGCTGATCGGTGAAATCCAGAGTTCGATCCCCAGGTCGGGCAAAGTGTTAATGGATTTTTCCATGTGGAATTCCTCAGTAGCAGCCAAAAGTCTGGACTTGTGTCCGGTTGATGGCAATAGGCTCGCCCCCTATTACATGGGACTTAAACATAACGGCGAAATGAGGGTGTTACTATACACCTATGCACAACCCTTCGGGGAATGCAGGCGAGATGTTATGTTATGTGAATTAGGTCGGCAACTAGAACGAATCCCGCTCTGGCCTGATTCGTGCCGTTCCGTGGCCACACTCTAAAATTTCGGAAGTCAAAAAGCTATTCTGTGAGCCCTGGTAAAAAATAATTATCTTACATACATACATAAACTCATGCTTTTTTCCTATGGGGGTAGGCAGAAACTATAGAACGTCACATGCTATGATCCTTACATACTCCTTTCGCTTCATCCACATTCATACATCTTGTCATACATACATGCCGGTTGAGAGTACTATACACCTATCCTTTGCGAAGAATTATCTTAATCCTATTCATAATCAACATCATGTCAAAAACAGTTTTAATTAAATACCTCAACATCCCTTGTCTTCCCTAGGATGCTGGACGAATACTTCGCGGAACAGATGAAAGAGATCATCCGGCAGTGTTCTCCTAAGCGTCAGAGCATGTTGTTCTCAGCCACCATGAGCGAGCAAGTTAAGGACTTGGCCGCCGTGTCGCTCAAGAAGCCCGTCAAGCTGTTTGTGGACTCCAACAAGGACGTCGCCTTCAACCTCCGCCAGGAGTTTGTGAGGTTAGATGTCTACTGCATTTCGGATCGTGTTTCAATCTGATCGGTTGAGTTTAAATACTCCGGATTGGTACTATATCTTGATGCCATCAGGTTAAACTTGACGACACGTTTGGTGCAGTGGCTTCTGCGCTACGGGTCGTGGGTTCGATTCCCGCACGGATCAAATATTTGTATGGCCTGCAAATAGTTGTTCCGGGTCTGGGCGTTTGTGCATGTGAAGATTTGTGTCTGTAAACGCACCCACGATACAGGAGAAATCCTAGTGTGGGGCAACGTTTAAAAAAAACAAATTGTAACAGGTAAATCAAGTATTTGACGGAAGGCTAAAGTTATCAACGCAAAACTTCTCGTATTGTCCAAAAACGAACGACTTCTACGTGCATTTTTAATTATGCAAAGTATTTGCATACCTATATTGCATACCTATACCGTCGGTCCTGGGTTACGGGTAGTCAGAAGCCCGAAAGTCTGACAATTGGTTTAACCTTAGGACATCGGCATTGCCCAGTAACTGGGTTGCGGAGGTCTGATGGCAGTCGCTCCGTGTAAAATACTGGTATTTAGTCGCATCTGGTTAGACTGGAAGCTGACCCCAACATAGTTGGGAAAAAGCTAGGCAGAACAATATTTGCATACCCAACTTACAAATTACAAACAAGCCCGAAATTTCAAGTCAAGGCTTTCTGAATTACTTTTGTAAATGTGAGAACTTTGTGGACCTGCCTCTATAAATTTGTAAATTACTGTTATTCATATAGTTTTTATTCTATTTTGTTTGTTAATTTTTGTTCTACATTACTCATTGGTCTGTGGTCAGGACTCCATTGTTCTCTCACTATCCTAAATCATTGTACTCTGAAATTGTTAAAAATATTATTTTTAAAAGAGTAACTATGGAGTTTCTTGCCGGCTCTTCTCCATAGGAAACGACTAATTGGAACCATGCATATAAATTCGACTTTTCATAAGCACCTGTATTGGTTTATGCGAAATAAAAACTTTTGATTTGATTAAACTGACTGTCTGCTAATGTAAAGACTAATCTTAAATTCATAGTTTCCATGGCACTATAATTCGCCATTCAAATTTGAAACTTCCGTCCTAAACAATAAGTTCTATTTCAGGATACGTCGCGAGCGCGAGTGCGACCGCGAGGCGATGCTAGCTGCGCTGGTGTGTCGAACCTTCAGAGACAGAGCTGTTATCTTTGTGCAGACGAAAAAACAAGCCCATCGGCTACATGTCGCGCTAGGATTGTTGGGTGTCAAGGTAATGTATTCATGGAAATAAGTCCTCAAATTTGTTGTGTTATTGTGCCCAAACTTGGTCTCTGACTGAAGAACAAAAGTGCAAACTCAAGATTTGTCAACGAGCAATAGAGCGTAGTATCCTCGGTGTTTAACTAACAGATCATGTTAGAAACACCACTTACGCTCCATAACGCAAGTAGCAGATGTTGGAGAAAAAACACCCAGGCTTAAGTGGGAGTGGGCCGTTCATGTCGGTCGAATGCACCCGTGGAGATGGGCAAAGATCGTCAGGTCGTAGGAGGACATCGTCGTCGAGGTCGGCCATGCGTAGGTGGCGTGACGATCTAGGCGTGTTTGCGAGGCTGGCATCTATACTAATATTATAAAGAGGAAAGATTTGTATTTTTTATGTAACGAATTAACTTAAAAACTACTGGACCGATTTCAAAAATTCTTTTGCCGTTAGAAAGGTACATATCACTGAGTAACATAGGCTACGGGCGGAGCCGTGAGGACAGAGCTAGTTGTTAGATACGGCACAACATTGAGAGGTTTGAAAGGCAAAAGGCGAGGCATTTGCTCAGCAATGGGACAAAAGTCCCTCCCAAAAGAAAAGACACGCCGGTAATTACCACGCTGTTCTACAACGAATATCGCTCAGTACTGATGACGCCTTGGAGTTTTAAACTTACCAATAATTACGACTCTTTTCTTCCCAGGTAGCAGAGCTCCACGGCGCGTTAAACCAGCCTCAACGTTTGGACTCCCTGAAGCGGTTCAAAGAGGAACTGGTTGATGTTCTAGTGGCTACTGACGTGGCCGCTAGGGGGTTGGACATACCCGGCGTGAAGACTGTCATCAACTTCACATTACCGGCCACACTGGAACATTATATACATAGGGTGAGTTAATGTTAACTATGTTGTCCTCTTTCAAGTTTTCAAGGGGTTCTCGCATTGAGTCTAACTGTTTCTCTCTACCTGGGTTCGCCCCTAGGGTAGCTCTAACCAGATGGGTTATCAGATTGCCTCTCAACATTTTCAAACTCTCAAATCTTAACTGAACTCCATAATGCCGGTAGTATTATTGTTTAAAGAATTTTCGATTTTTAAATCGATTAGTTTTTGACAACAGATTTATTAGCAGTTTCCATTTTTCTAAGAAGATTTGAAGTACAATAACTTTATTCCACAGGTAGGCAGAACAGCGCGAGCAGGTCGCGCAGGCGTGTCGGTGTCACTAGCGGGCGAGGCAGAGCGCGGGCTAGTCAAGGCGATCGTGAAGCGAGCCAAGCGACCCGTCAAGTCGCGACAAGTGCCCTCCGACATAGTCGCCAAGTATACACAGAGGCTGGCCAGGCTTGAGCCGGAGATCGGTTAGTACAAATTATTATTCATTTTATCTAGAGAAAAGATTTGTATTTTTGTATATAACGAATAAACTTAAAACCTAATGGACCGATTTCAAAAATTCTTTTGCCGTTAGTAAGCTACATTATCACTGAGTAACATAGGCTATATTTATTACTGGAATAAAACTTCTTACGCGTGAGGACACAGCTAGTAACAAATAAAACGCAAATAACACTTTTTTGACTTGAGACCTCACTGTTGTCAGACGTGCTTGAGACTAATGAGGCAATTTTATGAAGTTTTGAAAAATATTTTGAAATTCTTCCGGATCTGCCCTCGGTTCAGTTTTTTTTTTGATTCGTCTGTTATCGAATGATTCGGTTTGTTATCTCTTTTTCTCGTTCTGAATCAAGCGGCTGGTTAGATCTGAAGTCAAACCCTTTCGTACTTGACTAAAGGCTACGCTGATAATAATGCTCCTTCTTCTTTTCGTGTGGTTAATGACTAATCTGGTGTCACGAATTTATGCCGCCATAGGTCTCTGACTTGGCTTCACGTATCGTCGAGAAATATCTTTCAGGCACGCCGGTTTCCTCACGTTAACCTTCACCGTTTTTAAGCACATGAATCCGAAAAGTCAGAGGTACTTGCTTGGGTTTGCACTCGAGATCTATGACTTGGCAGTTCGACGGTAACACCACTAGGCTATCACTGCTGTTAAATACACTAATATAATTGTATGATAAACCTAAAACTAATCATAACAACAAAAAGTATTTTTGACTTACCTATTTCTTTTGTAGCCTTGATTTTGGACGAGGAATATGCAGAGAAGCAAATGAACAAGATGGAGAAACAGACAACCAAGCTCGAAGGGGCCATCAAGACGGAAGGAGGTGAACAGAACGGACCCAAGATCGAGCTGAAGAGGCAGCGGGATTGGTTCCAGACGCCGCGGGAGAAGAGAGAGGAAAAAGAGAGGCTGGCGCTCACCAGCCATCCTGATAAAGGTAACGTAACTTAGACATGGCCAGTGAGCCTAGACAGAGGTAGTGGACCTTTGCTTAAACATAACATCACGCCTGTATTCCTTGAAGGGTTGGGCAGTGGTGATAGTAACATCTCATTTCGCCGTTATGTCTAAGTCCCATGCAACAGGGGGCGAGCCTACTGCTATCAACCGGGCACAAATCCACTCCGGGCTGCTACCGAGGAATTCTACACGGAAAAACCCAATAACACTGCCCGACCGGGGGATCGAACCCAGGACCTCACGATCGGCAGTCGCGTTTGCCACTACTAGACCAACGAAGCAGTTACCTAGAGAGCCTTTGCTTATTGTTAGAAAAATATTTAAAAAATGCCAGTTTCATTCGTAAACCACCCGAAACTTAGTACAATGATATAATGATTGATACTGACAATGCAACGAAATTCGCCATAACAGTATTAGGTCCTATAAAACATAATAAGATCGACTGGACGGCCAACATGAGGAAGTCCGCCCTCTGTAGGTACTGCACAAAGTGTCGACATACACCTAGTCCGACGTTTGTAACACAACACCTCACGATTGGAGTGATGCGGCTTTCTGGTCCAAACCAATAAATTTCATTGAAATTACTTCTTTAATTTTCAGACAAAAAGAAAGGTGGCAGGGGTAAAAAACGTAAGCACGACGATGATGATGATGACTCAGGCGACGATGGTGGAAGGAAGAAGAGGAAGCCAATGAAGCAAATGAAGCACAAACCTAAGGACACGCCCGAGGATCGAGTCAACAGAGAAATGGAGAAGGTAGGACCGTGGCAAAATCTTGACTGACATCGTGCATCCATCTTGTTCATGGCATCGTTGCTTCCGATGACTATAACCAACAATATTATGTCAAATTCAGTACATCATCATCAGCCTATAATGTTCCCACTGCTGGGACACAGGCCTCCTCTCTGTGAGAGGGAATGGGCCGTAATCCACCACGCGCGCCCAGTGCGGGTTGGTAGATGTCACATGTCTTCGAATTTTTAGTTCTAAGACATGCCGGTTTCCTCACGATGTTTTCCTTCACCGTTTTGAGAGCAGTGGTGATGAAATAAATTACACAAAGTAATGCGCCTGGCTGGGTTCGAACCCACGACATACAACTCGTAAGTCGGGACCGTTACCACTGGGCCACCACTGCTCACAAATTCAGTACAATGGTGTCGATTCTGTAGCGCAATTCTTTGACAAGACTAAACTAAGGCAGTTTGTCTCTTTCTGTTTCAATAGAAAAAGAAGGTGACAGTTGCGTTTAGTCTAGTTTAGTACTGTCAAAAAGTGCGACAGAATCGACACCGTCAAGTTCTTTCTTGTTTCGCCGGCTGATATACTGGGCGTAATGCAACTACATTGTAACGTCATGTTACATACTGTCTTGGCGGCGCCCTTATTGCTGATTCTTATCTCATAGACGGATCGAAAGACCATCACACACTTCTTACGACTTGCTTCAGATTTTTCGAATTGGACGTGTCTGGCATGATCGCAAAGCCTAACGAACTTCACACACTTCCAATTTGTAGGATCATATTCGAGATAATTGTAATAAATAGATAAAATTGAAGGTCTCGAACAAGGTTTAGACGTGAAGTGTGTAAGGTTGTGATAGGTATTTATTTAAGTAACCCCGAAGAACAACAATTAACCACGGGCGAATAATGTCGTGCCAGTCGACCTTACCAAGTAGACAAAGTTACTAATCACCTCAAACCCATAGGTCGCTCTCCTCCAATCCCGAATGGAAAAACGCAAAAAGAAGCAACGCAGGATCCGCGCAATTGACGACAATGACGACCTTCCCCAACAAAGACAGAAGAGCTTTAACAAGAGCAAGAAGAAACAGAGCAACTTCGCCAACGACCTCACGGACACATCTCGGACGGCGACCAAGAGACTCCGATATGACGCTAATAAGGCCCAAAAGGACAATCGAATGCCGAACAAAGGGAAGCCGGTTAGAGGAAAGGGGCAAGGAGGAAAGGGGCAAGGAAGAAAGGGGCAAGGAGGAAAGGGGCAAGGAGCTAAGGCCAAAACGTTTGGAAAGCCGCAAGCTGGAAAGAAGGGTGGACGAAGGAAAAATTAATAAATATGCCTTTGTTATAATTAGTGTTTTTATTTATCCTAAACTACGAGCTTGAACCGTAGAGTGGAACCGACAAGGTGGTCAGTTTGTTGGTAGTACACGGCGGCGTTGCTTGCAAAGGGAAATGTCAATGTTATGTAAAATTCTAGTCTTTGTAACATCGGGTTTTGTATTCCCCGAAGGGTTCGGCAGAGTTTTTAGTACACCCTCGTTTCGCCAGTTATGTTGTAAATCCCATGTAATAGGGGGCGAACCTTTTGTCATTAAACAGGAACAAATCCAGACTCCGGGCTGCTACTGAAAAAATCCTAATGGGAAAACCCAATAACACTGCCCGACCTGGGGATCGAACTCAGGACCCCATGGTCATCAGTCGCGCTTGCGACCACTGGACCAATAAGGCAGTCAAGGCAGTGTTGATGTGTTGTCTTATTTATAAGTTATGTGGAACAAGAATAACAATATATCAACATAAGTTAGAGGGGGATAGAACATGTAATTTTTTCGTCTTTTTCGCTGTTCCCATATACATTAGACACGTGATGCCAAATGTAGAACAATTAGCATTTTTGTGTTGTATTTTGAAGTTGTATCTATATCTTGGGATCTTTAAGTTTGCGTCTGACATTAGAACGCGGGCAATTGTAACCTACACATGACGTCACAAACGTTCGTGCCATCTTTTTCACGAGTGGCGAAGACTTGCCTATAGAATCCTCTGTTTAAGACCCACATATTCCGAATAAAACATAATATCCACCTAGCTGTGCACTTGTCATTTACCCGAACCGACCAATAAGCAACGCTGAGCAGACGAAAGCGGGTAACAGCCGAAGAGCGGGGTGTAAGCCGAAGTGTTCGTTCCGCTAGGTAGTTACCAAATGCTGAGGAAGCATAAATCACAACACCTCGCATAAATCTTAGAGGCAATTATTTGTGGTGTAGAACTTCGCTATCGGAGAAATCACGGAGCCGATTTAACAGTGGTTGGTGTTCTAAACTTAAGTATTTTTGGAAAAGTTAGGAAATCCTACGGCCCCGAAATTATAAAGGCGGGAAGTGGGCGGGAACAACACTATTGATTAAAACTTGTGAGAGCAAATACGTGTACAGTGCGCGCGAAATAACTTGAACCAACATGGCGTCGACTGTCAAAATTGAGGGGTTTACTAGCCACTGAAGTGTTCCACTATCCACTTCCTAGCTCCATCATCAGACCCTGAACACCACGTGCAATCTATTGGACTCGTCAAAACAAATCATATGACCCGAACCTCACATAGATCACGCAGTCGACGCCATCTTGGCTTAAATTATTTGCTGTGCACTATAACCAATTGCGCATGTGCGTCTTTGGCGACAAGCTTTTGGTTGACTGCGAATTTGTGAAATATTAACATCGAATACAGCGAGAACAGTATTCCTAAAAAAAACACCTATAAAATTTTGAAAATTTGCTTCATGTTATGTGATTTTCAGTGGTCTCGCTGGTCCAAGTAACCAACAAGCCATGCTTCCATGCTTACGCATGCATGATTTTAGAGAAATATGTGTAGCCATGAGACCGTTTCGTGGGTCGAGTGACTCGCGACAATTCTTCGTGATACTAAGAGCTAGCGCGCACAGCCTTGCGTTTTTGAACGTATAATCTGTTAAGCATGGAGTGTCATAGATTTACTTGTATTTATTTTTAACCGACTTCCAAAAAGGAGGAGGTTACTATGTTCATCTGTACGTATTTCTTATTATTTTTTTTTTCTTATTTTCATCGATATTTTCGCCAATTGTGAACCGATTTTGATGATTCTTTTTTTAATGGATAGGGTATACTTCGAAGTTGGTCCCATTTAAATTTGGTGAAGATCTGATGAAGAACTTCGGAGATAGACAATGGAACTCCTCAATGACGAACAGTACGCATATTGTGATGATGTGATTATGTTACGAGCAGCGTCTTTAGTAGGTCCAACCAAGTTTTAATTAAGGCCACTAAAAAGAAAAAAATAAAAACTTTTTTACAAAAAATTTAAACCGACTTCAAAAAGAATAAAATAATTACCATATAAAATTAACAGTTTCAGAAGTCGGTGCCTTCAATTTGGTTCAGCGTGGATCAGCACCGACTTTTGAAACTGTTAATTTTATATGGTAATTATTTTATTCTTTTTGTAGTCGGTTTAAATTTTTTGTAAAAAAGTTTTTATATTCGTTGCGGTGAAAAAACGCACGGCAAGTCACCGCACCGCAGTGCGCGATCGCACTAAATTCCATTGTAGGTAAAATTCGACTGGAGGCAGAATGTGACGGACTTGGGGGCGGCGCTGCGTATCGGTTAGGTAGTACTTGTTGCGTGTCGTTCGGCCCACACCAAACAAAATACTGAATTTCCTAATAATTAATGAAAAATGTCTCTCGCACGAATTCTATGCCCAATGTTCATTTTACAATATTTACCTAAGGTCTACTTTTTCCCACGTTTATAAACCAAAGTATTGTACCATTAACTTTTTTAATATCACTGTCTTTGGGAAGGCCCAAGGGCTCGCAAGATCTATTTCATAACTTGTATGAAATATTTCAAAATAAATTTCAGGTTTTTGTTGTTTTAGAATTGCCTATCCAAAACAATGGAAAACCCAGGTAAGGGATTACAAAGAGATGAGGAAAGGCAAATAGAGGTTTTAAATGACCGGCCAAGGAAATCAAATACGGGGTCCGTGATTATGCCATGTACATCGATCACTGATGTTGTTCGACCAACAACTGTTTATACCACGGAGCCGCTACTTACCGATTCTTCTGACGACATCGATTTGACTGATGAACTGGATTGTAATGAAGAAATCGATTGTGTCGACGAAGTCGATTTTAATGAAGAAATCGATTGTGCTGAGGGAGTTGATTATAATGATGAAGGCGCTTGTGCTGATGAAGTTGACTGTAATGATGATATCGACTGCAATGATGGCGTAGATTACAATGATGATGTAATTTATAGTGATGACGTAGATTGCAATGACGAAGTAGATTATAATGATGACGTGAATGGCAATGAAGTTGATAGTAATGATGAAGTCGATTGTACGGCTGATGAAGCTAGTCGTGAGCTTCCGTCAAATGAAGATCTTGTTACCTATAAATCTGATGAACATAATGAAGAAATTCCAACAGCTATGTTGAAAATAAAACGAGAAGACTCAGTTGAAGACTTTCTTACCTTTGCGGGTGCGCTTCTGCGAAGTTTTCGCCACGAAGATTGGAAGTTGAAACTAATTAGGGAAATTGAGGATTTTCTAATCGAAGCTAAGACCGAGGAAATACATCGCATACGTCTCAGAAGACAATAAGACGTACTATAGGTATTATACTTATATCAACACCGCCCTTCTAAAATAAAATAAAAAATTAAACGCCAGATCCACTAACGAGTTCTATTCCGCAAGTGCTCGCTCAGTACGTAGAACTTGCAGAAGTAAACTTGCTGAGGGTGTTGTCGACTGTGTAAAAGTCAGTTGGACAAGTCCACTAGCGTAGCAAAACATGTTAGTGGTTTGCGCTTTACAATAAAATAAAAACCTAATCCTAAGAGCCAAGCCACATCTGATGGAAGATACGTCGCCGATCTTCCGCCGGTACACATAATTCCATACAAACATCTCATACTGTACACATTTGACCGAAGATGCGTTACTAAAATTCCTCAAGTAAATTACGCGACGGAAGATCGGCGACGTATCTTCCGCCACATGTGCTTTGGCCCTAAATTAAGTTTTAGCACTACCCATTTATTATAAATCATGGACATCAATGTTTGTAGTACATAGAACAGCATTAAAATTATTATGAAAGTTTAAGAATGTACGTATGGGTCTTGTGATCGTTTATTCATTTTGAGAACCTGTCATCCCAATGCAGCGCCCTTCCTTTTGCTCCTACTTCTATCACACATTAGCCAAAAACCGAAGCTTCTGGCTAGCATTGATCAATCATTCCTATAGGCATAAAGTTCTGATAAACATAAAAATATGAACAGGCACCAACCCTGAAATAAAGTATAAGCAGGTAGATAGCTAAACATGTCTGTTGGTTTTCAGGTAGGCAGGGCCGTAGCCCCAGAGCCTCTATCATATCTATACTAATATTATAAAGAGGAAAGATTTGTATGTAACGAATAAACTTAAAAACTACTGGACCGATTACAAAAATTCTAGTGCCGTTAGAAAACTACATTATCACTGAGTAACATAGGCTATACAAGGTTAGTCGGAAAGGGGGTACTAAGCCGAAAGGGTGTTAAAGTATCCATAATAAGGGATAACTTTTGTTCTACAACTTTCTCCTTTTTTCTTTAGTTTAAGAGAAATAGCTTTTCAAAGATTTCGTAAAAAATATGCTAAAATCTGTCTGTCCGTAGCTATGATCAGCTGTTTTTACAATTTAGGTCATATTTGGGGTCACGGATTAGAAAATTAATTTTCTGAATTCATAACTAAAGCAGGTATGTTCTTTTTTTTGACAAAACTAAAATAAAAATCTTTTTACATGCAAACAAAAATTATCGAATTTTGAAATTTTAACACTTGCTTTAAAATAGTCATCAGTGATACTTTAGGTGGCCCGCGGCTTAGTACCCCCTTTCCGACTAACCTTGTATTTATTACTGGAATAAACTTCTGTGATCATCTATATTTCACTAGGGCCCCCAAAGCCTCTATCTGGAGCCCCTAGTGAAAGAAGAGCCCTTTACTTATTCGGGTGCCTTGGCTGCCGGTAGAAAGTCGTAACTACAGTCCTGCTGATAGACATGTAAGGGTCAGTTTCCACCAAACTGAAATATCCTCGCGGATGCTAGAGCACTTTTTTGATGTCACTGAATTAAGAACTGTATCATTATTGCCTTTAAGTCTAAAATCCGACGCTCCGGTATGGTCGGGCATGTGCGAGGAAACGCTTGATGTCTGCGTCGGATTTTATACTCAAAGGCAATACTGATACAGTGCTTTATTCAGTGACATCAAAAAGTGCTTGAGCATCCGCGAGGATTCACTGATCCTTATATTCAATTAGCAATCTGAACCATATGCAGTACAATAACACACTACTCGTCTGTTTCGAATTTGAAGTATCGACCGTTACGACGTCACAGGTGCCGCTACCATTAACCAATGGCAGTGATGCTACGGTACTAAGCCGGTGTTGCTTAAGCGCAGCGGGAGCTAACGGCAAACTCGGAAAAGACAAGTAGTAAATACAGGAATCTATACTAATATTATAAAGCTGAAGAGTTTGTTTGTTTGTTTGAACGCGCTAATCTCAGTAACTACTGGTTGGAATTGAAAGATTATTTTTGTGTTGGATAGTCCATTTATCGAGGAAAGTTATAGGCTATATAACATCACGCTAAGACCAATAGGAGCGGAGCATAACTGAAAAATGTTGCAAAAACGGGGAAAATATCCACCCGTGCGAAGCCGTGACGGGCCGCTAGTATAAAATAAAACATAATATTTGTCGGCAACCATTTATTCACAAGTCGCCCCTGCTTACTAGCAAAGTTGTCTTTAAAACTATAATAACCTAATTATACAATAGATCCTGCGTCACCCCCACTGTCAACTAACACGTTTGCTCCACAAACTAGATATTATCTTAACGATATCAGCACTGCAGATGAATATTTGAACGTAAGAAAGCCTGAGCGAGACTGTTTCTAAACAGAATAAATTATAGAATGCCCTAATCCATCGCTAACACCCTGATTTCAATATGAATATTTTTTTCTAAGATCTGCGTATAGAGTTTAGATTAATCTGGGCAAATTTTAGAACAATCCTTGGTCCGTTGACCTGCCAGAGGCTTTTGTAAGTCAAGGTTAGGAGGCTGACTGAGATAAACCTTTTCATTGTTATAGTTTCAAAATCAACACAAGGTTTCTCATGTTCAAATACACGCCTTCTTCACAGTATCGTCACAGATAACATCAAGTCCACGCGCACAACAGTAATAAGCAAGTCATTTACATTTTTTACATAAACACAAACGCATCACCGAGGCCGGTCCCGCCAAAATTATAAACTACAATACAAGAAGCATCAGATGTAAGAGAATATAAACAAAAGACGTTACATGTCTAAATTAAACTATAAAGCTAAGCTTTGTCACACGAGTCATGGTACTAATGCCAATAATAAGTCAGTTAAGATCTTAAAAAATTAAAATGATGCGACCTTCTACTGCATTCGTGCGTATTTTTGAATTGCATCTCTGTTTAAATGCGGTGGAGGGGCGCGTCATTTTAGTTCAAATGATCTGTTTAGTTATGGCTTCGAAGCAAGTTGGCTAATGAGCTCGTCTCGTAAATTTTGGTTTCAATAAAAAAAATTCGATGTCTTAAAAAATAACGAAGTTATAGGCATTCAGAGTCATCATCATCAGCCTATAATGTTCCCACTGCTGGGACACAGGCCTCCTCTGTGAGAGGGAATGGGCCATAATCCACCACGCGCGCCCAGTGCGGGTTGGTAGATGTCACATGTCTTCGAATTTTTGGTTCTAGGACATGCCGGTTTCCTCACGATGTCTTCCATTACCGCTTTGAGAGAAGTGGTGATCCGATTCAGAGTACTTTTTTTGAATTCCTACTGCCTGTGCTTTATTAGCACGTGACGTCATCCGACATATTATATGGAGGTGTTGTGTCGCGTGACGTAGGCGCTAGATACGGCGCTTTCAAAATATACTTGCTCATAACTTCAGTAATAATAAGATTTTTCAAAAATTCAAAAAGCGTTGCTTTTTATCAACCAGTTAACCAGTAACTACAAAAAGTAAACTGATTTTTTAATCTACGAGACGAGCTCGTTGGAATATTTTATTACATTAAGTCATATCAATAGAATATTAGTGTAAAATCAAGACTGGAGGTTTTCAATGATACAACGATTTTTGTTTTTTTTTTATCGTTATCTATACATCTCCTATTCAGATTCAACTGAAAAATCTTAAGACTCTCACGTTATATGGCTTATAATGTCTAAAATAAAACAAATTTACACAAGTAAATCAATGAACAGGTAAAATATATTGTTACTTTCACGTAACCATTTTTGTAGCCAAACTTTGAAGCCTTAACTGAAAGTTTAAAACCACAAAACAAATAGTTGAAGAATTGAATTATTAGGAGACACAATTTAGCAAATTATTTTATTCTGAGATCGTTATTTTGGTTACATTCTCAGGTGTAAAAAGAGGAAAATTATATATGTATCCCGCAAATAATAGAAATAGTTCTCATAGCCGACGCGACGTCCCAATAACCGACTGAGCAAACTGCTTTGGCGCCTCGTTCAACTAATTATAAATTCCTTTATACAATAAAACTCTATAAGAGTCTGTAATAAAACGCTCTATATCTTTACAAGTTGTTTTATTGTAAAGACTGTTACACTTTTATGATATTTTGTTAAAAACTAAGAAAGTATAATACAACACAACTAAGATGTCGCATCGGCAAACTTCGTAAAACCGATCACTTCCGAACTGAGTGCGACTTCAAGACCTGAATGTTTATTAGTACTGCAGTAACAAATGATCTTTACGCTGACGCAATAAGTTTGAATGGCGCGATAATGAGCGGCTGCCATTGGTTGTTCGATCAAGTATGCCAATGCGACTTCTAAGTTGTGTTGTACTATTAAAAGTATTAAAATACACTCTTCAAATATACAACATGGAACATTGTAAACGCACACCCTGAAGCGCAGGCCACACCGCCAGCTGGCGGGCGGGCGAGCTGACTTTTTCATACTTCGGTTCACATAGTTTGAATCGCTGACGTAGCTAGGCTCGGTAAAACGTTGCTCGCCCGCCCGCCAGCTGGCGGTGTGGCCTGCGCTTTAGTCTTTTGTTAAGAATCGGATACTGAATCGATTTCAGCCATTTTAAAACGTGTTTTTTGCAAATCAGTCTTTTAAATTGAGATAAAGAAAATTGAGTCATAACGCTCAAGGTCATTAAACTGAATTTTAAATGCAATTAACAATGAAACAGTTCTTAAATAACAACATCACGCCTGTATTCCCCGAAGGGTTGTGCAGAGGTGTATAGTAACACCCCCATTTCGCCGTTACATTTAAGTCCCATGTAATAAAGGGCGAGCTTATCAACCGGACACAAATCCAAACTCCGAGCTACTGAGGAATTCCACACGGAAAACCCAATAACACTGCCCGACCTAGGGATCGAACCTAGGACCTCACGATCAGCGGTCGCGCTAGCCACCACTAGACCAACGAGGCAGTTCTTAAATAAATAACATGAAAAGTGCTGTTGCCTACAGAGTAAAATTTCAATTAATGTATTTATAACTGAACTAGCGACACTCCTCGGCTTCGCACGGGTGCAATATAGATACAAAAGGTGGGGCATATAAACCTTCCTCTTGAATCACTCTGTCTATTGCTGAAAACTGCATTAAAACCCGTTGCGTAGTTTAAAAGATCTAAGTGTACAAACAGCGGGAGCGACTTTGTTTTATACTATGTAAAGATATTCTAATTGGGGTTTTTGAGTGTGTGCGTTATCCCTGTTACATGTTGTATATGACTTTCGCTATATTTCCGCATATATGTATGTTTGGTATACACATATTATTATGTTCGAGACAGATCGACCGAGGCGCCTTTTGTCATCCTTCGCTATCCCTTGTACTTCGCATATACAAGTCTAAAAAAATAATATATTCAAACATTGCCACATAATTTTACTACTAATTATAATAAAAACTGTCACGGTTGCATTTAAACCACTCACATACGAGGAATTCCTTATACGACAGAAATTTTACATGTAGAATAAAAATGATTTGGGAATAGAAACTTTAATTCTATTATACAAAGTTCAATTTGCATTGCAGATAATTCTTTTAAGAGTGTCTTCGTTCTTGTCATGCTGAAATCAACTTAGTTCAAATGTTCTTAGACATGAAATCACTTTTCAACGATGTTTCTTTATGAAGACCATATAAATGTATTTAGAAACAATGTTTCGGAGCTATTGCCATTTAAAACTGCCGATAGAGTTTACCGCAACATGTTTAAATGTTTTAAAAACACGTCTATTCTTGTTTTTGACACAATATTGAAACAGGAGCGCAGGCCGCGCAGGCAAAACAGTTCGCAGTTTTACTATTCATACAGTTGAGCAACGCCTACACGGGCGGTGACATCGCCCGACATCAAAGGCGTTGCAATGGCAATAGCTCCGAAACATTATCTCTAAAAACATGTATATCGTCACCGGAAAGCCAATACTAGTTAAGCGCCATTTTGGCCAAAATGAGTTATATCGTTGGATTGGATTTTTTTTTCGGCGTCGATTAGTTGGGATTTCGTATTTTATTCTATTATCTTACGAAATCCCAACTAATCGACGCAGAAAAAAATCCAATCAAACGATCTTCTTCTTCTCCCTGCCTTTATCCCACACTACTCGGGGTCGGCACAACATGTATTTCATAAGTCCATGTTGTTAGAGGTTTTGGCTTATTGTTTTATGACCGGCCACCTGCCTGACATCACCCCTCCTTGGGAATACTCGTTGGGTGACCCAATGTGCTTGCTAATATAATGCACTGGGACCCAAAATCAAACGATATAATACATAACTCATATTAGCCAAAATGGCGCTTAAGTAGTATTGGCTTTCCGGTGACGATAGATATGGTATTTCACAAAGAAACATTGTTGACAAGTGATTTCATGTCTAAGTACATGTTAACAAAGTTGATTTCAGCATGACAAAAACTAAGACGCTCATAAAAGAATTCTTTGCAATGCAAACTGAACTTTGTGTAACGGATTTAAAGTTTTTATTCCCAAATATTACGGCCCGCTCCTCCGTTTATGCCTAGATTACAGTTGTGTACGTTGCAAAAATATGTATTACTATTGTCATATATGCTTTATTAAATAGCTGTTATAAAATTAAGTCCCAGCTTTTCAATAAAGCACTACCCACACATATCAGGGCCGAGACCGGGCCGGAGATCACCATCGCATACATTTTGTACCGAAGCAAGAGCTCCGTCGCTTCCGGGCTGGTCACTGACGTTAAATAACCAGCACTGAGCGACTGAGGTCTTGCTTCGGTACAAAATGTATGCGATGTTGATCTCCGACCTTTAGAGTACACATTTAGAGGAGTTGCTCGGATATGAAGCAAACTGGTTCTTTGGAAATGGTTTAAAAGCAAACGTGCCTTAACAATTTGGGAGTAGATGAAGTCACTCGCTATGTTTTGGCGGTTGGCATGCGTTCAACTTCACCCGCCCCCAAACAGTATGATGTCTTGCACATCCAGTGTTATGTACTGTTGTTTTAGAACAAGACTGAGTATTGTTGTCACAATCAACTGCAATGTTTTATTAATACTCTTAATTTATAGCCTTATTAGTGATTCAGTCTTGATTCTTAACATTTTTTACACTCTAACACATTTGGGATTTAAGTTTCTGTATGTCTGTGTCTATGGTTGAGCGTTTCTTTTCGAAATTGGAAATCGAAACGTCTTTGAATCAGTCAATATTTCTTATATGTCAAAGATGTTTGAGACTAGTGGATTTACACTCATATACACAAAAATACGTGTCTGTGATTGGTCGCATTTATGTTGCGAGATTAAAGGCGACCAATCACAGAGCCGTATTCAACGCAGTGCGTTAGAGCATACTGAGAGGCCTAGTAATGTTTGTGCATATGTGATAGTCACTTTTGTATAATTTTAACTGTTTTACGAAATACAAAATACTTCAGATGTGCAAGTCATCTAAACTAATATTAAAATTTAAAAAATACACACGCTTTAACTTTTAAAATCACGCCTCTGCTGGTATGATCACATCCAAATCAATAATAGGCACTGATTATTATTAATCTATCTTAATAAATATGTACAATTCTTACATTAAAACATTATATATAATATTTCTATGTTCGTAATAAAAACTAATAAACTTCAATCATAATATATTCTAGTACTTCATTTACAGTCAAACAATTGAATGATTCAACCGTTGTTGATTGGAAGAGTCCGGTAGTTACAAAAATATATCTATGTATGTACCAAAAGTATATTAGTATGCGACAATTATACGCTCAACGTTCGAAGCGTAAGTTATTGCGATGTTAGACACGTTTTTAAGTTGCGTCGTTATGACAAAACATGTTGCGAGTCAAACAAATTGATTCATCACTATAGACCAATTGTCCTCTGTAATCAAAATATTGCCATTTCAATAATATTAATTTTCGGGTCTTTTTATTTTTAGAGTCGTGCGGATTTCGTCACGTACGCGGATTTGACCTGCATGCATGGCGCTCGAATTTCACCTTTTCATCCGTGTGTTTATTATGATGCGTAATACACGATTGAAAAGGTGAACTGCAGATGCCACGGCGTGCGTGACGAAATCCGCACGACTCTAAAAACGATGGGCATTTTTAGAGTCGCGAGGACTTCGTGCTATAGCTAATATCGTTCTGACGTGCAAAGAACGTTGCAACACAAACCAATTTATTGAATCACTGTACATGTAATTTGTAACATCAGCTAATCAAGCTATGAAGTCTGTTCTAAAATGGTACCTCCCCAACTCCGGGTGCTATTGTTAACGTACTTCATACTGTAACAATACAGCAACAAGTACCAATCGGTACTGTAAACATTGGTATTATTTTATCTACTTATAATTTGGTTCACTTAACTCGTTTATAGCGGACTTTACACACTCGCTCTATCACGCGTGAAACATTTTTATTCCCCTTATCTTTATAAGAGAAAAATTGTTTCACGCGCGTTAGAGAGAGTAAAGCCGGCTAATGACGTCATCGCGATGACGTAACTGACAAGTCAAGTGAACGTGTTACATCAACTAAATCAGCTATAACCATTGTATATACCAAACAAATATATATATAATAAAATATAATATACTACTACAAGTATTTATATGTTTGAAAATGAATACAAATATTTATATACTGTGGTACACTAGCGCCCGCCCCTACAATACACAAAATATGTACATAATCACAATTGTTAATTCTCCTCTAATATTAATATATTATCTCATTTTTTTATAAAACTGTTTCTTTAAGGCGTTACATGGGATATTTCTTGCAAAATATTGTAATTTATTTCTATACTATATAAATGTCATGTTTATATTGAAACCATCTACCTTTGCGAGTATATAACCTTAGAACAGGTAAAAATATGGACCGCCTTGTGACGTCATCTGCACACAATATTTTACTAAAGTACTGCCGCTATAATCAGAGTCATAAATATTTTTATCCAATCTGTCTCGCTCGCACTCATTGGGCTTAGAGAGCGCCATTGTTGTCGCGCTCGCAGGACAGGACGACTTAGATAAAAACGGCCGCACTATATAAGGTCCAACCAAAATACATGGACAAACTTTTACACAGTGTTCAATACGTTTAACTAATCACATCTATGTAAAAAAACGAGATCCAAGTGTTTTTTTTCTAACCAAGAAATAATAGTTTTTTAAATTGCCTGTACTCTCTAAGAATAAACTCATCCATTTCTTATGCATCGACCGCCTTCGGGGCGCGCGCTAATTCCGGGCCGTGTTTTACCTAAACAGCGAAAAGAAAAATGTAAAAAAAAATTAAATTAAAGTTGAAAAAAAATTTTGGTTAGAAAAAAAAGCACTTGGATTTCGTTTTTTTTTGCATAGATTTGTTCAGTTACACTTACTGAACACTGTGTAAAAGTTTGTCCAGGTATTTTGGTTGGATCTTATATATAGCATTGATGGTGACATTTTATTATTTTTTTTTAAAGTAATCACGATGATTGTCCAAAGATCTTGTAGTCGGTTCAAGATTGAGAGGACTTAGGTTCAATCCAATACTGGTAAAGTAGATGCGTTTTTCTGCTATAACAATACTAACAGTGTACTGTCAACTGTCATTTCTTGATTTTTAATCTGATTATCGTTTTTGTAGAAGTACTTTTGTACACCTCTGCCTAAAATTTGTTTATTTTATATACACTACATGTTATATTAACTGCGGTCACGTCATATGGTTATATATAATATATATTTATATCTACTGATATATGTACATGTATATAATATGTTTACAGTTGGCAGTATTAAATTTAAGCGCTCTTGTTAACAATATGATAGTACACTATATGTTTATCACGATGTTTTTCTTAGGAGAATTTTTAGAATGCTTGTGTTTGTGTAAGACAAATGTTTGGTACTTAGTAGCCCCATTTAGGATATTCTGCGAGTGTTATTACATACACGAACCACATGAATAAATATCCAGATTTTGAATAAATATTTTAAATACTTGCAAATAGTTGTTACTAGATTCTAAAGTCTAAAATATTCAAGTTCCATAGATTTGTAGAAAAAGGACGAATTATTGGTTAAAGCACTTTGAAATTAAGAATCTATTGAGAAGCACTCACCGAATTTAAATCCAGGCTATGGCTATTGTTGTTACGTTGCGAGAATTAGTTGCGAAGTCGTAATATTAGTCCTAGATCTGGATAGGTATTGATGTAGTATGTGTGTGCGGGCGGCGGGGGGCAGGGGGGTGCACTACTGGAAGTCCGCCAGCGACTGCCGCCAGGTGGCGTGGAAGGGGATGCGCAGCAGCTTGAGCTTGGTGTGCGGCATCTGCTGCGACAGCAGGCGCTGCAGCGTGGGCAGCGGCAGGATCTCCACCTGCGGCGGGCCGGCCGGCGCGCCCGGCTCGGGCGGCACGCGGCAGCCCGGCACCGGCTTCAGCACGGGGATGCACTCGCCCACGTCGCGCCGCGCCGGGCTGCCCGCCTGCTCGCACTGGTCGATGAACAGCTCCGTCACGCGCAGCAGCTCGATGGTCACGCCCCACATGAGGTGCGTCAGCGAGCCGCGCAGGCGCAGCACGCCCGACAGCACCTGCTTGTTGGTGGTGGCCGACTGCGACACGTACGTGGGGATGATGAGCAGCCGCTGCACGTTCGTGCACGTGGCCAGCGCGTCGTCGAACCCCACTTTCACGTCGATGTTGACCAGCTCCAACCTCGTCAGTAGCGGCAGCGTGGCCAGTGCTCGTAGTATGTCGGGCGCGGCACAGTGCGGCGTGCCACGCTCCAGCCTTAGCCTTCTCAGTCGGGTGAGCCTAGCCAGCACGCCCGCGAACTCAGCGCGGAACGTGCACTCACCTAATTCTAGCGACTCCAGTGCAGACAGCGATCCTATCACGTCGCATGCGCACCAACCCAATTCCTGTTAATAAAAGTTTACTCTACATTACATGGGCTATATCTCCTGTTTTTTTTACGTATTATACGTACAATCAATTTTAATTTACTTTTACAATTTAAGGTACCCATTAAATTCAAAATATTTGGCGAGAATCTGTAGTAGTCGCACCCGAAAAATCTTTTCTGCAACACATTTGTATAGATTTATTTTTTCACAAACTATTGGTGGTCATCTGTACATCCACTAATGCCAGTTCTTATAGCGAAAAACGAATCGTTTTGCTTACCAATGGTAGCATTTTCTATTGACAAACTTGATACAGAAATTGACTTGAAAGCTATTTTTATCTATGATAGCTACTATTATAGGCTCGCCTCCTATTACATGGGACTTAGATAACGGTGAAATGAGAGTATTACTATACACCTCTGAACAACCCTTCGGGGAATACAGGCGTAATGTCATGGTATAGCTACTTACATATTGAATGAATGCAAAGCTTTGGGGTCTTTGCTTAATTATTGGTAAAGTTATTTAATTTTAACCAATAACGCTCGGCAAATCACACGTATAAAGTTCATAACTTATGAAACTAGAACATTGAACCCACCTTGATGGACGTAAGCGACAGATGCTGCAGCTTGGTGAGCGCGGCCAGATGCCTCAGATCCTGTGTGAGAGATAGGCCGGCCATGCTCTTCAGCCGCAGCTCGTGCAGCAGCGGCAGCGCGGCCAGCGGCGCGGGGTCCAGCTGCGCGTCGCGGATGGCCAGCGCCGAGAGCGCGCGCAGCCCCGGCAGACCGCGGCACACGGATTCTACAGCCCGCGCGGGGCAGCGGCACATCTCTATCCTGTAATTAACAAAAACTTATCTGTAAAATACTTTGAATATAACCCTACAAGTCATAGATATGATTTTTAAAAGCGGTGTCGCATTTCCTGGTTTCTACGCGGGGCGAGAGCGGGGCAGTACATACAAAGTTCGTACTTTTGTGTTTTAAACCCATCTTTTGCAATAAGTTTGGGCAGGTATTTGGGCCGGGCCATATACACGAATTTCAAAAAAAGGAGGTTGTGGTGATCTTTATACAATAATCATTTAAAGAATTACTAAATCAATTGTATTTAGTGAGAGTGGATCAACCAGATTTTTTTAGGAAAAATTAATTAAGGTATGGCTTGTTGGTCTAGTGGTCGCAAGCGCGACTGCTGAGCATGGGGTTCTCGGTCCGATCCCCAGATCGGGCAAAGCGATATTGGATTTTTTGCATCAGGAATTTCTCAGTAGCACCCCGAAATCTGGATTTGTGCCCGGTTATTGGCAATAGGCTCGCCCCCTATTACATGGGACTTAAACATAAATGGCGAAAGTGCTCTACAAAAAAGAAACACCTCTGCCGAACCCTTCGGGGAACACAAGGCGTGATGTTATGTTATGCCCATAATGTTACCAAACCTACCTCTCTAACGTGTCGACAGTGGATATGTGTTCCGCGAACTGTTCCCAGAACACGGTGTCGTTCTGCGGCAGTAACATCTTACGTAGGTCCAGTCTCTTCGTGCCATGTCGTTTGAGAGCTGCGCAAAGTCCTCCCCAGTCGCTTACCTATGTAAACAAAACACATGTATTACCAACTAGAGGTCGTATGTCGTTTATCGCGTAAAAGCCTACGTCCTTCTCCGGGTTCCAGACTAAATCTGTATCAAGTTTTATCAAAATCGGTTCAGTAGTTTAGTGGTGAAGAAGTAACAAACAGACAATTACCTTCGCATTTATAATAGTGAGGATTATGTTGCAAACACTGGAAATTGGGCGTAGTTAAGCGAAAAGGATCCAACCCACAAAATTATCGAGAATGAGTTATTTATATCAAAATACTCCTTAAACTTCGTAAGCCAAACTACACATAATAACACTTTAACAAGTTAAATATTATACATTTGTCCCTTAATTACAACAAAACCAAGAAAAATCAAGGAACCAATGAAGAAATACAGTCTAAACTTAAAAATTGAATATCTCATAACTGTGTGGGTTGGATCCTTTTCGCTAAACTACGTCCAATTGTATAATATGTCATAGAAGTAACTCAAAACCTAATGACAATAGAATTGGAATATCAAGTTAGAAGTATAAAACAATCCCAAAAAAAAAATATTTTAATAAACTGGGTGATGTTTTTATAAGACATTGAAATAATTCTTTATTTTTATTATTTATCTAGTAAATCGATATAATATTCGATTTTCAACAGGTTTAAATTAGCTTCACTCTGTATATTTGTTTGTTTGATTCAAATCTTGCGACAGATTTTTCAACTACTTCTGCTTAACCGATTCTCCTGAAACTTCGCACACAAATTCAATTCCCATGACAACACAACATTATGATAATTTCAACATTCAATCCTCAAATCCTGATGATGCAGGGGTGCTGCAAGATAAAACCGTTTAACTTAAGTTTTTTAAGGGATTACTAATCAAATACTTTCGAGGTTTTGACTCAAAACCTCGAAAATATTTGATTGCGTGTGACACAAAAATTTGGAGTGTGTTATGATACAATGACGTGACGTTTTACTAGGCGTGTCTAGCAGTTTCGTAGATTCTGGCCTTTCAGAGAAACTATTCTCTGATTAAGACAAGCAAACCGCGCAGACGCAATAAATGAATACTGACATGTGAATTCTTCATCCGCACATGCCTCCAGAGCGCAGGCGTGGCCGCTAGTTGCCGCCATAGCTTGCAAACTCGTGCGCAATGTGCTAGGTCACGCATACCCAAGTATTGGAAAATCTGGAACAACACATGGGTAAAATGAATAATAATTAATAAATTTAATAAATTTGACTTTTTACTGCCTGTGTTTGTATTTGTGCCCGGTTGATGGCAATAGGCTCGCCCCCTATTACATGGGACTTAAAAATAACGGCGAAATGACTAAATTAATGTTACTATACTATAACACCCTTATTTGGCCGTTATATTCGCTGAGCAGAGGTGTATACCTCTGCACAACCCTTCGGGAAATACAGGCATGATGTTTATGTTGTCATAACGTTATTCAGCACTTATTAGTAAATGGGGTTAAATTTTAGCCCCACAATAAGATCATGTAATATGCGTGCCAAATAAGAATAGTACTGTCAAGACGCCATTTTGTTCCGCAATACTCGTGAACTTCATTACCAAAGTGAAAGGTGTGCAAAAAAAAAAAAGAAATTATACTCAGTTTAATTATTTTTAGTTCACTTTTTTTGGTATTTCTAATCAATTTACGCCAAATTAATTACAAAGTAATTATATTATTATTATGGCGACATATTAGGGTGACCATAAAATTTCGTGAAGTTAACTATATATATTGGTTCATTTCTTGAATGAATACTGTTTTCAAATATTATTAAATTATACAAAATTATCTATTTATGGAATTCAATTAATAACATTTTATAAAAATTAATGTAAATAATAATGAAATCTATGAATAAAAAAATATAACTTTTATTTTTTCATAGTATTTTTTTGCTGTCAGTACCAATTTGATAGCTATCGTGTGAACTTGTAGCAAGCGCGATCCTACTCTTATTTGGCACGCATAGTACATATCAACTTTATATTTGTTTTGTTATAAACTCTTGCCGTGCACGCTTACCTGTACCACAACGTTATAGTTCCTCTCCTGCGCCTTGTTATAGAACGCTGTGAAGTGGTCGGTGTCATCGACGCGCTGTCGCCCGCGACGTCGCGGCGACATCGTGGCCGTCGGCGGCGACGCGGCGCCGTTGGTCACGCGACCTCGGCGTTTGTCGTCACTGCTAACAAAATTGTGTCAAAATACTTACATGGACGTAGATACTAGTTGAAAATACTCTCTGAGGTGTCTACCAATCTGGTCGATTTTTGACGAGATGGTTACAGGTCGTTTTCAATCGACATTATGGAGTTAATTTAAAGGTAAAATAAGTAATTACGTGATAACACATGCCGTGTCTGTCTAATTTCGAACATTACTATAAGGTGAAAATGTTTGGACACTACTAGATGAAAATTTAGAAACATTTTGTTTATTTTCTATAGACAAAAGAGGAGTGATAAACTACGCTTGGCAAACAATTGTTTGGCAAAATTTATCGAGTACTTTAGAATAAATTTTTATATCAAATGAAACGCTATAAACATAAATTTCATCTCTGACAAAAGAAACAAGTATTACATACCTTTTTGGTGATAACAAAATTCCGGTGTACCGTCAAATCAAAACGTGAGACGCATTACGACTATTTTATTTTGCACTTTGTTTTAAGTTTGATACATTCCTTTACATTGTGTATGGATAAATAATTAGATTAATAATAAATTAGGTAAAAATAATGACCACAACTAAAGTAAGTTGTAACAATGTGGTCAGTTTATAACAATTTTAACACAGTTCTACAAAACAACGTCAATGGTCTTAAATTTTTGACCACAATAGTTTATTTGGAGAATACATTAACTTCATAAAATCTCGACGTCTTAGACCACACTTTCACCACACATGCGTGGATTGTGGTCAGTAGTTTCTTAATAATTGGGATACAGAAATCTTTACCACATTACCTTACAGTACAAAGTTAGAGGGAAAGGTGAATTGTGGTAATCGTGTAAAAATAATAACATGGGATGCGCATAGCTGACCATAATATGACCACATAGGTATGTTAAGGGCTAGCGCGCACTGCCTTGCGTTTTTTTAACGTATAATCTGCGAGTATGGAGTGTCATAGAAGAGCGCGCACTGCGAATTATTCACCGCAAACTGAATTACTTGTATTTATTTTATTCGTTGCGGTGAAAAAAAACGCACCGCAAGTCACCGTACTGCAGTGCGCGCTCGCACTAAGACCGAGTTGCACAAACTAACTTAAACAGTAAACATACAATTTTTTTTGTCAAATATACAGGGTTATTTGTAAAACACCGACAACCTCGCAGGACTATGTTAATAACATCATAATCAACTACTTTTGTTCTAAAATATTTTTATTTTTGTATGAAAATCTGATGAACTAAAATATGATGAATTTTTAAAAGTCATAGAACAAAAGTTGTTGATTATGATGTTAGAAACATATTCCTGAGAGGTAGTCGGTGTTTTACAAATAACCCTGTATAAGCTGAGTTGCACCATCTAACAATTGTCAAAAATGCATCATAATTTAATCCCGGATTCACACTAGACTCACCTGTCGTATCGTGACGCATCAGTAGGTGCATCTAACGCTATCGGATTCATATACAGTGGAATCCGTTTATTACGACTTCGCTAATAAAGATCGGCCACTTTTAACGACTTAAGAACACCCTTTAGTTAGGTTTTCTTATCTGGTATTTACTGACGCTCATAACGACGTCCGTTTAGTACGACCAAATATCGCCTTCCCTTTTTTGTCGTTATAAGCGAACTCCACTGTTTTTTGTATGAAGGCGTGCACACTATTCTGACGTGAAGCGTAGGACGCGACACGTAAGTCCGTAGTGTGAATCCGGACTAGCCAAAACTTCATTTGGTACAGGCTCGCGAGAAACGTTAAATGATTAAATTGTTTCTGACCACTGCATATATTAGCGCCATAGTCACAATGTGGCCTTTAAAATTGAACAGTAATATTAAAATATTTTTAAATACATTTGTAGTAGACAATCTTCTTGCCGTTTATCTATAGTTCACAGGCCCCTGGTATAAAATCATTTTGCACACGGGCCACTCGCCACAGCCACAAGCTGTTTCCATACATTTCGAGTGGCCCACGCATGTGCGGAGTCTCTGCGAAAAGTTAGTCAGTAGCTCGTGGCGTGTGGCCGGTGTGCGGGTGGCCTAAACTGTTGTTGATCATGTGCGTAGTATATTAAAAGTTAGTACATTTTCTATCTAAAACAATTATTGTTCAAAAAGGATCTGTTTACACTTTCATTAGTGCAATTAAGTGTATTTGTCGCTGCTAGCTTGAATTTCTAACTGCTTCATTTGAAGAAAAACGACGTCTTTACTATTAATAATTTTATATTTTTTGTTTATTGTCACAAATCAAAGCGTAAGCGATCCTTTAAGTTAACAATTTCACTCTTTTACTATAAAGTATTACTAAAGTGAGACAATAGATAAATCAGTCGAATACCAATAAACACAGAGCTTCACATTAATTGTAAGAATAAAAAACATTTTTTATTAGAAGATAAACCCGCGCCATTAAAGAATGAATATAAATGGTGGATGACAAATAATTCCCTCTCACTCTAATTGTATTTTTATCTTTGTTTCGCCTCGTACTGTGTAGACAAATAATATTGCAAAAGAATAATTAATTCGAATCCAAACATTCAAAACTTAGCCTTTTTAATTATTTTTTTAACATATTAACTTTTACCTTCAACAGCCGATATCAATAATACATCTCAGTCCAAAATATCTGCAATGACGTAGGTTTTTGACATTACTTTTATTCTTCTGTCAAAAACCGACGTCAATGCAGTTATTTTGGATTGCGATTCTTAATGTCGGCCGTAAGGGCTAGCGCGCACAGCCTTGCGTTTTTAAACGTATAATCTGTGAAGTATGGAGTGTCATAGAAGAGCGCACACTGCGATTTGTTCACCGCATACTGATTTACTTGTATTTATTTTATTCGTTGCGGTGAAAAAAACGCATTGCAAGTCACCGCACCGCAGTGCGCGCTCGCACTAAAAGACAACATACTATGCATGCCAACTAAGAATAGTACTGTCAAGACGCCATTTCGTTCCGCAATACTCGTGAACTTCATTACCAAAGTGTAAGGTGTGCAAAAAAATAAATAAAGAAATTATACTCAGTTGAATTATTTTTAGTTCACTTGTTTGGTATTTCTAATCAATTTACGCCAAATTAATAACACAGTAATTATATTATTATTATGGCGACATATTAGTGTGACCAGTAGCATTTCGTGAAGTTAACTATATATATTGGTTCATTTCTTTAATGAATACTGTTATCAAATATTATTAAATAACCCAAATTATCTATTTGTGGAATTCAATAAAAACATTTTATAAAAATGAATGTAAATAATAATGAAATCTATGAATAAAAAAATGTAACTTTTTTTTTCATAGTATTTTTTTGCTGGCAGTACCAATTTGACAGCTATCGTGTTAAGTTGTAGCAAGCGCGATCCTTTTCTTATTTGGCACGCATAGTAATGGTGTCGATTCCCACATTTTGACAGTGGTGTCGATTCTGTTGCACTTTTGACAGTACTAAACTAGACTAAACGCAACTGTCACTTTCTTTTTCTATTGAAACAGAAAGAGACTAACACCCTTATTTTAGTTTAGTCCTGTCAAAGTGCGCTACAAAATCGACACCAATATCGCCATCCGTATGAAGTAAATAAGTAAGGATACGTACACAATAGCACCTGTTTACTCTAAAGCTTATTCTTATCTGTTTTTCGGTGGAAGCCTGATATTCACCTATTTCTCGTTTCACAGTCTTATCAATAAATATTACTTAGTTAATAGTCTACATAGTTAGTTGAAAACTAATTATATTGTGATTACATACGTAGTTCAGTTTATTGCTATACTTAATTTAAACAAGGTAAGTCAGAAACGGGGTACTAAACCGAAAGGGTGTTAAAGTACCCATAATAATGGATAAATTTTGTTCTACAACTTTCCCCAAAAGTCATTAGTTTAAGAGAAATAGCTGTTCAAAGATTTCGTAAAAAATACGCTGTATTCTATCTATACTCAGCTATGATCAGCTGTGTTTACATTTTAGGTCATATTTGGGGTTACGGATTAGAAGCTCCATTTTCTGAATTCGTAACTAAAGCAGGGATGAAGAATTTTTAAAAAAACCTAAAATAAAAATAATTTGGTATTTTTTTTTAAACAATTATAAGTGATACGTTAAGTGGCCCACAGCTTAGTACTCCCTTTCCGAGTAATCTTGTATTGATGATAAATGTGCGAGTAGGCATCATTGTAGGCACTTTGAGGAATAAAAATAAATTAGATTTTTAGATACCAGCCAGCCTGCATGCTTAAATTTCTTTAAAAAGTTCGATTAACATGTCAGAATTTGACCATTAAATAAACTCTAGACGGTGTTGCCATTAAAAATTTTTCACCAATTATTTTTTGGCAAGTTGTGTCTGATTTATCCGAAAGTTTAATACCATCACAGTGTAACTACCTTCTCCATACAGTGGGTACATTTTTTTTCTATTGACATATCTTCGACCATGGGTATAATAATACAGGTCGTTTCTTCCCGTGACAGCTGGATCACGTGATTGATCTTATTTACGTCATAGTTACTGATAAACTACTGAGTTTCAGTTTTTGTTGTTATTGGTGGGAAAATATTACAAGACGTGACGTAGATAGACAACGTGGGAAGAGAATACCAGGTCGAGTTATATTATTGTAGGTATTATGGGTTTGACCTTATCACAGGGTTTTCAAATAGTGTTTTGTTATAAATAATAATAATAAACATCAAATAGTCGACTGTATTCAAAATCAGAACGCGTCATCCTGTATGTCACATCCCTAGTTGCAGTACAGCAGCTCGGGACATGTGGCTCAGCCATTTGTCCGTCGCGTTGACCGACTGTACAGAGTTAGGTACAGATAAACTGTGTTATAATAATACAGGTATCGTATATCATTTAGCGGAATGTTGCGCGGCCTTGTGTACCATATTTCGGGGTACCACTACGAAGCGGCGACCGTTTAGTAGTGCGAGGCCTTGTGGGAGCGCGGGGCGGGCGGGGCGGGGCGCGCGCGCGCGGCTGGCGGGCACGGGCGGGGGCGGGGGCGGCGGGGCGGGCGGCGCCGCGGGGCCCGGCTGTGCGCCCGCCACGGCCCACACCCGCTCACCGTCCGGAGTGCCGCCTGCCACCTGCGGCACAACATTGGTTATACTACAGTGTGCCTGTACAGATAGTTCAATCCAAGGCGCGCTCCACTCTTTGTCTAACCACCATCTGCCCTATTAGAATTATAAATTTGACATTACCTCCATAGAAGTAACGTCAATTTTTTTTCTCTAATAAGACAAACCGCTGATCCATAAGTTATAGAAATTAAGTCGTAAATCGTTGCAGTACAAAAGAGTACATTATAAATTGCTATTGTTTCAAGTCTATCGCCACACAATAGTTAAATGTGTGCATACGCACACTAATATAAGATAATAACAAAAGATGTGTGCGTACGCACCACACGGTACTTTTCACAAAAAGGAGTAGGGGCGCGTTTTCGTGGATAGAACGCACTGTGGTTCTCATACTTCTTGTGCCTTTTAATTTAAAACTTTATTGGACCTTAGGTATTTCAAATGACTATTTTTAGTAGGCAAAACCATCGACATTTATCTATTTATTTTAATTATTACACCATTTTGTGCCACTATAAGATAGAGGTGTTTCCAATAAACATACATAACACTCTAACATCACCTACCTTCATTCTTAACAGCACACGTTTGTCGCGAGGCACTTTAGCCGGCACCGCGACGGGCACAGGTATGGGCACGCGTCTCGGGACCGGCGCCACTACCGGTACCGGTACTGGGACTGGCACGGGTACCGGTATACTGGTAGTTGTCACACCGGATTTGTGTGTTAGAGGCGGAGGCTCGAGCGGCGGTGATGATGATTTGCGACAGTTCTGTGTACAAATTGAGTAAGTGGTAAGTAACGTATTACCGGCAAAACCGGCCACGCCACAAAGGGTTTTGTACTACCATTACCATTCACAAACTCAAACTCTGGGCTGCTACTGAAGAATTCTACTCGGAAAAACTCAATAACTCTTTGCCCGACCTGGGGATCGAACCCAGAACTTTTCGATTAGCAGTCACGTTTGCCACCACTAGACCAACGAGGCAGTTCTCTTCTTCTTTTAATTATTTGTTGTCTAACTATAGTGACTGCCCTATAATCATACCAAGTTTCACGCTTGTATAATTTACCGTTTTGAGAATAGAGCAGAAACAAAAAACAATTTTATTCGAGTTTTCTTAAATGGAGTTTAGACCTCTGGGTTTAGACTTTTTTTATTTTTTTATTTGTCATAATAGAGGCCACAGTAATACATATTCTGTGAAAATTTCAACTGGCTACCTATTACGGTTATAAAGATACAGCCCTGTGACAAACAAACGTGCGGACGTACGGGTGGGTAATAGGGTCCTATTTAGCACCTTTTGCAACCGTAAAAACTAGGGTAACTAGGTACTAGGTTGTAGTGTATGTCTCACCTTGCACATGAAGGGGTGAGGCGCCGCGACATGCGCGTAGCCCGCGCACACGGGGTGGTACAGGCACAGGCACGCCGCGCACGACAGCGACGGCACCGCGCCGCGCCCGCACGACATGGAGCACGGCTGCACCAGCTGACGGCTGGGGCTCGACTTCTCCACGCTCTGCCTCACACATATTCAACAGTCGTTAGCTCAACAACTCAACTTGTGTCTCTAAGGTATTATCGCACTAACATTTATCAAGCATAAGCTGGTGGGCAGTAGCCCGCCAGGCATAAAACCCGCCTGGTTGGATCCTCCCTTTTCGTTGGAGGAACACCATACCTCGTACCTCCACAACGGTGAACGAAAACATCGTGAGAAAACTAGCATGCCTTAGAGATATTTCTCGACGGCATGTGATGTCGAGTCAGAAGCCTATGGGCGGCATAAACTCTGACATCAGGTTAGTCACTAACCACACGAAAAGAAGAAAAGAGATTTGCCAAGCGTTAGAAAAAAAAACGCAATGTTCACAACGCAATGTTCACGCCGCGTAGTCGCTGCATCCGTATCAATTACGTGACGCAGCGTGGACGCTAGTGCGATATTTCCTTGAGACACTACATTGAAGGGAAGCAGAATAACTAGGTTACAAAGGTCAGATGACAGTCGCTCCGTGTAAAATACTAATATTTCCTTTTCCCGACTACAACATAGTTGGGAAAAGGCTGGACAGGTGGCTTCGACGAACGGAGAACTGATATAAAAAGTTTCTTTGCTGGTAACTTTTAATCAGCTACGCTTGTCTTTCTCTCCGCTCTGTGACTACGGAGTGTCATTCTTGGGAGACCCACAAGCATGCATCGCAAATAAGCAAATATAAACAGAAAGCTATATGCTCGGAAAGCATCGAAGCGTTCCCGATTCAACTCCTCGATTCAGAACTTTTTGGATTATTTAATTGTCAGCCGATTCGAATTATTGTTTCATTTTCGTCGGATACAAAACGAGATAACAATCCGAATCGGTCGAGATCTCAGTTGTTGAAAAGGTTCTGAATCGGAGAGCTGGTTGCAGGGTGCAGAGCGGAATCGGAGTGATCGAACTGCACAAGAAACTTCTACGTAACGAAAAGCTTACGTATCTATTTTTATGATATTCTCTATCGGTCGATATGAATAACCTATCTCAATCCAAAGTCTCTGGATCGATCTAGGAATTTGACATTACTATTATCGAGTTCTTGTCATAAACTTACATCATTCCAGAGATTTTGGATAAAGATCGGTCGTATAACTTTGATATTTACTAATAGTGAATGACTACTCAGTTAAGCATATTATAACTTTTTTTTAACTAGTGTACTTAGGAATGTCAGATATATCTATACTAACAGTATAAAGAGGAAAGATTTTTATTTTTGGATTTTTGTATGAAACGAATAAACTTAAAAACTACTGGACCGATTTCAAAAATTCTTTTGCCGTTAGAAAGCTACATTATCACTGAGGAACATAGGCTACGGGCGGAGCCGTGAGAACACAGCTAGTATTTTATGAAGTCCGCTAAGAATCAGCTATGTCATACCTAAGCGTAGGTTTCCTAAGAGATGAATGGAAATTACATCTACTTGTGTATTCTATTCAATTAACCTCATTTTCCATTTATTTCTGTGAAGAAAATTCTGTATGTATGTACTGTAGGAACATTGAGGTGGATAACAGTAAGCGATATCGCTGTACGTCATTGAAGCGTATATATAAGAGTTGTACGCCTACTGTACGTACGTAGGACGCGTGTTAGTAAGGCAGGGAGTACTCACAGGCGGTCCGGGGTCGGCGCGCGGCGGGGTGGGGCGGCTCTGCAGGGGCGGCGGGGGCTGCGGCGGCTGCGGCGGCCTGGCCGGGACCGCACTACACTCGCCTCCGCTCAGTACCCGCAGGGAGGGTTAATTGCACTAGTCAATTAACCCCCCGGTGGTTTGGGTCACGGTTCATTGTCATACAATCTCATACTTTACTTTTAAAAGTGAAGATACGCACTCTTCACACAGCGTATTGGGAAGAATTAGCAAAACGGACGTGAAGTTTCTTGAGAAGATTAAATTGTGTATTCAATGGGAATTTGTACGTCGGATGGACGTATGCAAGGCGCACGCGTACATGACGAACATTTATCAGTCAGTACTGTGTCCACTACTGGACAAATTTCTTAGTAGACGTACCCAAGATATTATCGCGACGCGATTCAGCATGGATCATATCACATAGAAATATTGTACAACAACAAAAAAAACTTTGAAAACTGATTCTAGAATCAATTATCAAAGTTAATCTATAATAAAAATAACATAAAAAAACGGTACATAACAGAAATAACAATAACACCCTAACATTTATTTTTATAGTAAAGGAATGTATCAAACGTTTTCAAAACTGTGCAAATAAATGACGTCATAAAATGGAACCGCGCGCTTATAAACTAACACAATAAGTGGATATGGCAGATTTTAATAACATTTACCAATAATGTAAACAAAACAATATTAATGAAATGAAATTAATTATTATCAACAGTGCTCTATTCAAGGATGGGTGGCGCCAGGATTTGATGTGGAAATTTCGAAGGGGACGGTTACCTTCCAAATTAGTACAAATAACGACTTGAAATATGTTTTGACTTCGAAAGAACGACCTCATTGACTCCTTCCTAGCTTTGCCCATTTTGACTTCACGAGTCCACAAAAGGCCCTTGGCACACGGGCTACTCGCCACAGACACAATCTATGTTCATACATTTCGAGTGACCGCCGCAGGCTACACGTGATAAATGATTTTTATTTCTAAATTAATATTATAAAGAGGAAAGATTTGATTGTTTGCATTGAATAGGCTCTGAAACTACCTGGACCGGTGTGAAACATTCTTTCACCATTAGAACCCTACATTATCCCTGATGAACATAGGCGATAGAATATTTATCAAAAAAAACTTCTTACGCGGGACGCGAGCCGCGAGGGCACAGCTAGTCTTTAAATGAATCTGTTACAGAAACTTTTACAAGTCAATGTAATGTTTTTTTTTAAGTGAAGATGGCGTCGGCATTTCCTGTCAGACTATCTATGAGAAGAAAAGCCGAAACAATTTCAGAGGTCAAGGTCTCTTTTAAAGTCCAGACATTGTGGTATAAAAACTATGCGAGTGTAACGATGTAGGGCAACGTCTGGAATGGCCTTTTGAAGAAAGTGCCATAGCAGGTTTGAGCGGAGAGTCCCTGCAAAATGTATGGACAAATGAGGCCGCAGTTTGTGGCCGGCCACTTGTAGCTGTTGCGAGTGGCCCGTGTCTGCACTCAAAGCGGATCTTACTTTATCTGTCTGCAATCTGAATACTACTGCATTAATTGTCGAAATTCTCGCACAGTTTACAATTTTCATGTTCAAACAGTCCAGAAAAGTATTTGCTTAAAATATTTATAAATAACTTGTCCTGACTGACTGATTAATCAACGCAGAGCCTAAGGGCCAAGCGACATCGGAAGGAAGATACGTCGCCGATCTTCCGCCGGTACACATAATTCCATATAAACATCTCACACCGTACACATTTGACCGAAGATGCGTTACTAAAATTCCTCGAGTAAATTACGCGACGAATCATCGGCGACGTATCTTCCGTCAGATGTGGCTTGACCCTAAACCACTAAAGGTGGAAACATGAAATTTGGACAGTAGGTTCCTTTTATGACGTAGGCATCCACTAATAGAGGATTTTTGGAAATTCTACCCCTAAGGGGGTAAAATAGGGGATGGAAGTTTGAATGAAAACTCACGCGGACGAAGTCGCGGGCTCAGTGCTATTTAAATAATATTTCGTAACATTATTTTGTTTACATTGCCGTAAAATTGTATTAAATGCTGTGTATATGTGTATTGATACCTCGGTTTCTTCCACGCGGCGGTGTTATTGTTATCAGTGTTGGCGGGCGTTGTTGTTGGAGGTTGTTGTTGTTGCTGTTGTTGCGGCTTCTTCTGTTGTTTGGCGGGCGGAGTGGCCGCGGAAGGTGGCGCGCTGTTGCTTAGCCGGGAACCCATTGATTTGACCTGGTTAATAAAATATTGATATCTTTAATTCTTTTATTATTTGGATTCTATGAAAGGCAACCTCGGATCCACTACGGCTACCCGACTAACGGCCATTCCCAATAACCGATCTTATGCGAAATATCTAGATTCATGTAGATTTTCAACATTACTTCTATTGACGACACGTTTGGTGCAGTGGCTGAGCGATCAGCTTCTGCGCTACGGGTCGTGGGTTCGATTCCCGCACGGAACAAATATTTGTATGGCCTACAGATAGTTGTTCCGGGTCTGGATGTTTGTGCGTGTGAAGATTTGTGTTTGTTAACGCACCCACGACACAGGAAAAAAAATTACTCTCAAAGACCTACATTAACCTAGAGATTTTGGATTGAGAGATCGGTAAACCGGACGGTTCGGGATCAGTTGAGATCGGTTATTGGGATCGGCCGTAAGTGCTTATCGTTTCTTGATTGATGAAATGCATAATGGACTGTATTCCATAACATTCACATAAGCCAATATGGAGAAATAAATGACATTTTATTCTAAGTTACACAAATATCAACTTTAAGAACAAGTAACTAAGTTACAGAATGACAAAATTATAGAAAAGGTCATCATAAAACAATTTAATTTGCAATAGAAACTGAACTATGTATACTGGGTGTAAAAATACCCTTAACGAAGCCGAAGTCTACGCATACTGTACATAAAACTAAGTAACATACAGCAAAAATAGTTGCTGGGAAACGACTTATATTTTTTGGTATTAAAAAACAGCTTTTAATTGTAGCGCGCAATGTAAGCGCACGCGCAGCAGACTGTGCCTACATTTCGAAAATGTTGATAATGTTTTTATAGAAGAATGTTTAGTAATAACATTTAAACTTAGTTTTCGCGAAAAACGTTCAAAAATATGGTGACTTTGACCTTCAATATCTCCATAATCAGTCGGTTCCCAGGTATGGCCCAATACCAAAAAATCTTCGTAATTATGGGAAGAATACGTGGCTCTTGGCTTCGATAAGGGTATTTTTACACCCGATATAGGAATTAAGGTTTCTAATCTCGAAGCATGTCAATTCTAAATTTAATATGGATGGAATATACCTACCAGAAAACGAATGTTAAAAGCATTACCTTGATTTTGGCAGGCGGCGACTTGTTAGCTGCAGCGGCAGTAGCGGCAGTAGCGGCAGTAGCGGGCGGCGCCGGCTCGGGGCTGGCCCCCTTGGGCGGCTTGGGCTTGGGCGTGCGCTTGCCCTCCACGGGGGCGGGGACGCTCGCCGCTACCGGGGACTCGATGCGACGGATCAGTTTCGCGTCCCTGTGGGTGATGGGTACGTTGAAACTCATTTTGTCTATACAGTGCGCGTAACTAGAACCAAGATGGCGGCGACTACGTAATCTGTAAGGTTCGGGTCATATAATTCGTTTTGATGAGTCCAATAGATTGCACTTGGTAGATGTGGATAGTGGAACTCTTCAGTGGCTACTATAATATAACATTGTAGAAGGGTACGGAGTAATAGTTAATATGTTATATTAAATGCTCCATGTCTGTAAAGGAGTATGTAGTATGACAGTAGTTATATTATAAAAGAATTATTTTTATTCTGCCTAGCCTTTTCCTTACTATGTTACAGTCAGCTTCTAATTTAACCAGATGCAGCTGAATACCAGTATTTAACATGGAGCGACTGCCATCAGACCTCCGCAGCCCAGTTACTGGGCAATGCCGATATCCTAAGGTTAGACCGGCAGGATGTAAGTAATATAACAAAAATAATTGGATAATTTTCATAGTTTTAGTTTTTAATACACTCACCTGATGATTTCCTTATCTGGGTCGTCGACTCCGAGTGGCTCTTTGAAGAAGGAGAAGTTATCCACAGTCAGGCCTGTACCAGATAGATGTTCTGCGACCTGTAACAAATTGAGGTTTTAAAATAATAGTTCTTTTCCATCTTATTTATATGGTCCTGAATAGACTATTATTTGCAAAGAGACAAGTTCAAGATTTTTGAGATGGGATTTCAGGATCAAAACCATTACTATAATACTAACGGCCAAATACACAAACACTACATCATTTTAAAGGTGGCACTTTACATAGCTATTCGTGTTCGGGTAGCATGTTCGCTGTGTTTGAACAAATATTCAAGTGAATTCCAAATATCGCAAACACGCCATCCACACATGGACGCCAACAACAAATATGCCAAATACTTGCGAACTACTGAGCGAGCCACGTGTGGACGGTAAACAAACATATTTGTTATATTTGAAGCCTTTTATGTGTACCCAAAAACCGACGAGCGGGTGGATACGCGGTATTTGTGTATTTCCGTATTTGCCTTGCTCGTGCGTATAAGGCAAATATAGACAAATATATCCTCTGCACATGGTCATATTTGATCAAATAAGGTAAATACACGAATACAAATAGCCATGTGCCCTTAAGTCTCGTGCTGTCTCTGTCACTTTAAGGCGAAGTGACAGTGACAGCACGAAATTAACGACAACTTAAAATTCTCTAGTGTTTGAGTATTCGGCCATAAGAGGAAAACGATCAGCGCTCAATTTTAGAAAAAACAAAACTTAGACTATAACGTATGTAACGTTATCGTCATTAATGTTAAAAAAAAATCGGCTCGGGCGACGTACTTTGAATCCCTCGCTACGTTCAGGATTCTACTAAATCCTAGAATCACTTCGATCTGGATTCAAAAAAGCGCCCTCGCCGTAAAAATATTATTTTGTTCCCTTATGATGTATCTGAGAGTCGTAGCATGTGGCGTTCTATAGTTTCTGCCTACCCCCATGGGAAAAAGGCGTGAGTTTATGTATGTATGTATGTATGATGCAATCTACTATTTTGCTATATTATTTTATATACGGAGCCTACGAATCTTGATGACTCGTTTGACGTTGTGAAGCGATTAGCTTTCTAGGCTACTAGTTGCGGGTCCGATTCCTGTATCAAGTGTTTTTATGGCCTACAGATATTTTTTTCGAATTAACGTACAGTCAGCATCAAAAGTAAGTGATGATTACTTAATGTTTCCAAATTGTTTGATGAATGAAAACTTGCAAATTATTATTTTTGTTAACAAATAACGATAGAGGAGTGAATTCTTCAAAGAATAATATTATTGCAATATAGACAAGCAATTAACTCCTGAGATAATTAATATTGAAATTCCAAAATGATCATCTACTTTTGCTGTTGACTGTACCCCTGATATCATAAGGAGGAAAGATTTGGAAAAGAAACAGATACCAAAACGCACCGAGCACGCGTGGTGTTGAATACCCGTTCCTTCTCTGTACGAGACAAGGATTTTGCCCAGCAGTGGGACAATTAAAATTTGGTAATATTTTAATAACATAACATCACGCCTTGTATTCCCTGAAGGGTTCGGCAGAGGCGTTTTTAATACACCCTCGTTTCGCCAGTCCCATGTAATAGGGGGCGAGCCTATTGCCATTAACCGGGCACAAATCCAGACTCCGGGCTGTTACTGAGAAATTCCTATTGGAAAAACACATTAACACTTAGCCCGACCTGGGGATCGAACCCAGGACCCCATGCTCAGCAGTCGTGCTTACGACCACTAGACTAAAGGCATTGCTATTTCATTACATACCTCTCTAGTAGACCTAAGCTTCTTGCCCTGCGGCGTGTAGTAGTATATGTCGGCGTTACGCCTCGAGTGCGCGTCCAAAGCGGCGCGGTACACCAGCTCCCTCTTCCAGCCGCGCTCCAACGGCACTCGTAGTAAAGGAGAGGACATCTCCGTGGTGGCGCGACGACCGCGCTGCGCAGGCGATGACGTCGTACTGGCCTGGAATACGTCACACATTATTAATAGTTCGATAATAAGAGGTACATATGAAGCTTGCATTGCATAGTCACGTAAAATGCGCGAAAGCCACGAGAATAACTAGATTTTTATATATAACTAGTTGCGCTCGCGACTCTGCTCGTGTATGCAGTTCACTAATAATCCGATGTCTCGCGCGCCATCTATTGGTACTATGTCAGAAATTTTCGCGCAGTTCCAACAAAAATTGTACAAAATTTCAACTCAATCGGATGACCGATGCGCGGACGCATAGAAGATGAACACACAAACAATATGTTTTATTTATAAGAAAAAGAAGAAGATTATTGTCTCTTTGTGGTTTAGCATGCAGCGCCATGAACTAGCCAAAATTAACTGAGCAAACTACAATCCAGCTTATTAATTAATTAATAAAAAATATGCGTATATGACAAGATGTATGAATGTGGACGAAGCGAAAGGAGTATGTAAGGATCGTATTGGCGTTCTATAGTTTCTGCCTACCCCCATAGGAAAAAGGCGTGAGTTTATGTATGTATGTAATAAAATATAATCTTCCGCCGCTTACATAAATGCCAAAGCATCATTTACTATAAATAAGACGATGATGAAAAAGGCCTAACCTTTTTCCGTCTGATTTCAACATCAATATAAAATGCTGGCTAGATAAAACAAAAGACGTAAAACTGTTAGTAATAGTTCACATAAGGTGCCAACTTTGCTCGATTCTTGCCGCTCGATACGTCTAATCGTCAAAAATCGAGAATTGTTTAAGTTACGGACAGGTCTTTTTCATACACTGACATATAGGTTATCGATCAACAAAATCGATTAAATTTCTAGGTACTAAGAAAGAATTGTATTTGAAGTCCCCTGTCGCGAATAGGCCCTTTCCTCTGTACCTAAGTAACATTGGTGCATTATTGACCTGCTAACGCCCGGTTCCTATAAACAAAAACGAATCGTTTTGCTTACCAATGGTAGTAATTTTTATTGCCAAACCAGACATATCGTCACCGGAAAGCCAATAAATACTACTTAAGCGCCATTTTGGCCAAAATGAGTTATATGTTATATCGTTGGATTGGATTTTTATTTCTGCGTCGGTTATTTGGGATTTCGTAATAATAATAGAATAAAATACGAAATCTCAACTAATCGACGTAGAAAAAAAAATCCAATCCTACAATATAATATATTACTAATTTTGGCCAAAATGGCGCTTAATTAGTATTGGCTTTCCGGTGACGATATAATAAATAGACTCGTAAGCTAATTTTACTTGTGATAGCTACTTCCATATGGGAGGGTCTACTATGCAAAGCCAATGAGGTCTTTGCTTCATTATTGGTAACGGTACAAGTCTCATTTTTAACGAATAACGCTGCGTAAATTATAGGAATCGGTCATAAATTGGCAACTGAACTCGCTACTATGTGTGAAAATCGACTTTCAGTGGCCTGTTAAGAAAAATCAATTATTTACAAAATATTTTATTACGTAAAGTATAATTTGTAATTTAATTTTCAAAGCAAGCGAGGTTTTGACAATTCACCTTGTGACCGTTCATTGAATCGGTGATTGGAAAGATATTAATATAGGCTGATATGATGATAGTATGACCCTTATTACAAGAGATGGTGTGTAAACCAAGACTAAGGTAAACCCAGATTTAAATACCCATCCCTTTCTAACATCATACAACAAAAAGAGACGCGGCTATTTTAAAACCCGGATTTTATGTAGACCGTCTTTTGTAGTAAGGTTGTTTAGGTTTTTGGGAAAGGGCCATATTAAGTAGGGTATTTAAGAGATGTTACTTATTTAAGTTAATAAAGAGAATGGAAGTACTCACATCAGTGGCTCCATCTCCATCAGACCTTGAAGACAATGCTGATGACGGCCGGGATCCTTCTGCAACAACAATTTACTTTTATATGCAACATTTATAACCTCTATTGATTTGCGGAGGTCAACTCTGTGTAAAATAAAGGATGATTTAATTTGGTTGCTATTTTAATTGTATAATTTATTTTTTTAAAGCCAGTTATTTTAGATTCTATATGTAAGTACCTTAACTCACACACAGACCTATTACGTTTAAATGTTTGGGAAAACGTATACGTTTGCAATGTTTGTAAATATGTGAGCACCATGTATCTATCACATAATTAATTTGTCATTGCCTCATTTTTAAATTCTTTTTACCTATTGTGGTATAGTAATTTTATTCTAGGTGCATCGTCTTCACATATAATTGTATAATTAATGTACCTATACAAAATATTGTAAGACATTTTAAAAGAGTAACGGTGGAGTTTCTTGCCCATTCTTCTCCATACGAAATTACCTTTTGGAAGCGGCAACTAGAATCAATTCTATTTTCTTTGTAAACTTTAACGTTCAAAAGTGCCTTTTATGTGCCTAATTGAAATAAATACTTTGACTTTGATTTACACAAGGATAGACTCTCGAAGCAAGACTCGTTCTGTCTTTGTCTTTCTCTAGGATGAAAACAGTGATAGCATGAGACTTGCTTCGAGAAACTATCTCCGTGTAAATGAGCCTTAACGGTATTTAGCTGCAACTGCTCCCTGATCCAGAATGTTTCTAAAAGTCGGTTGTCAAACGATTCAATATTACAAATCGAGAACTGAAACTGCTTTATCGAATCGTTCTAAATCAGTCCCATGGTTGGGCTGGAAGTCATCACCAAGGAAGTTGGGAAAGGCCAAGTTTAGATGACTGTTTATATTATAGAGATACATACCTTTTTGCTAACAAACTATGTATAGGCAGAATATTAGAAAACGTCAATATTTGAAAGAAAATGACTCTTGGGTGTTCTCCCCCACTAGACTTGCTGACATGAAGGTTTATCCTTTTAAACTAACACTACAACAGTTTCGCCCGCCACCCATCAAACTAAAAATTAAAACTTATTTTGGCCCCGCCACTCAGAAAGCTAGATACACCCATGAAATTACTATGATCTTCTCAACTAAGGGTCGGTTTTTTGATCCCTAGTTAAGCCAACCAATGGTATAGTTTTCTCACTATCCTAAATCATTGTACTGTATCAACTGAAATTGTTAAAGATATTATTTTTAAAAGAGTAACCATGGAGTTTCTTGCCGGCTCTTCTCCATAGGAAACGACTAATTGGAACCATGCATATAAATTCGACTTTTCATAAGCACCTGTATTGGTATATACGAAATAAAAAAAAATTTATTAGATTTGATTAGAGTTCATACAATTTGTAAAAATTTTAACCATTTGTTGACTTAACTAGGTATCAAACAACCGGCCCTAAGTAGTAAAATCTTCAGTAATCCTCAAATTACACAACAAACTGCAAGTTAATTGCGAAATCTTTATAAAACAATGTTACTCTCAATTTAGAGGGTGTTACGACACTGGTGCAGACAGCATGCAATTAGTGTTTTCAAGGTTTATCGTTTTTAACATTATTCATAATACTTTTATAAAACTGCTTTGTTGGTCTAGTGGTCGCAAGCGCAAGCGCAATGCGCAAGGTTCGATCCCCAGGTCGGGCAAAGTGTTATTGGACTTTTCCATTAGGAATTTCTCAATAGCCGCCCGGAGTCAGGATTTGTGCCCGGTTAATGGCAATAGGCTCCTATTACATGGAACTTAAACATAACTGGCGAAACGAGGTTGTACTAAAAACACCTCTGGCGTACCCTTCGGGGAATGCAAGGCGTGATGTTGTTTATATGTTTTTTTTTAATCTTATTATTTGTCATTGTTTCTGAGTGATGACGTTATTAAACTTTGAACACCACGCCACAAATTCACGGTACTTTTTTGACAACTATTGTGTCGTTGATAGCTCGAGCACATTTCCGTTTCACGTCTAAAGCCGATGTTATCCAAAAGGTTAATTTACCATGGTTCCATCTAGGCATGCCTGTATCCTGAAATATGATCCTCTTAAACGGCTACTTAATGAAAATGAGCAAGTAGACTCACCCGTGTCTTTGCGTGGTCGCTTGGAGGCTCTGCCGGGTGCGGCGGGCGTAGCCATCACGGTCCTCAGCGGTACGAGGTCCTTGCTGGCTGCTGTCACCTCCGCCTCCAGCCGTTCTGAAAACGTAGACATGATTAACATGCTGATGTTTATTGAGTCATTAATGGACAAATAATCAAACGCTAATCAATTTTAAGTTGCCGTTAAGTCTCGTGCTAGGAGGAGGGATCTTACGATTTGCAAGTTAAGCTGCGCTTCCCGCGGTCAGTTGGTGGATGGGTGACCATTCGTTACACATCGAGACCTCTCCGTGCCTTAGAGAGCACGTTAAACAGTCGGTCCTGGGTGTCATACGAATACCTATGACACTCGTTCCGGGAAGTCAGACAACCGGTCTAACCTTAACATTTCGGCATTGCCCAGTAACTGGGTTGCGGCGGTCCGATGGCAGTCGCTCCATGTAAAATACTGGTATTCAGCCGCGTCTGGTTAGACTGGAAGCTGACCTCAACATAGATGGGAAAAGACTAGGCAGTTAAGTCTCGTGCTGTCACTGTCACTTCGCCTTAAAGTGATAGCATTAGCAGGAGACTTGAAGGGAACTTATCATTGAATAGCATTTGAGTATTAGGACATAAGTCAATCTTCTTCTTTACATAGTATAAAACAAAGTCACTCCCGCTGTCTGTAGCTTAGATCTTTTAAACTATGCAACGGATTTTAATGCAGTTTTCAGCAAAGAGTGATTCAAGAGCAAGGTTTATATGCCCATTAATATCTACATTGCACCCGTGCGAAGCCGGGGCGGGTCGCTAGTTTAATTATAAATAATATTAAAAGGAAATTTTAATATTTAGTTTATTTCAGTGTTGGGTATATTTTTATATAATAAGGATAAACAATAAGAAAAAATAAATGATTTCTATATTGCAACTATTATTAGAGCAACACTGATATTATTATCAAATTTACATACTGTGGATAACGGTATGAGTTGCACATTTACGTTATTTTTTGTAATGATTATTTTTTAACTAATATAAAGTGTAGGGAAAGGGGTATGTAAGAGTCGTAGCATGTGGCGTTCTATAGTTTCTGCCTACCCCCATGGGAAAAAGGCGTGAGTTTATGTATGTATGTATAAAGTGTGTAACTGTTTGTTCATCCCTAATAAATAAATAGTCTAAAACCAGCAGCATCGAGTCCCCTCCGTGCCTCGCAGAGCACGTTAACATCACATCACGTCATCCACGATTGGATTTGGGCAGCCCTGGTGGCGTATCATGACGTGTTAAAATCATGATTGTTCCGTTGTAAGAATGCGAGGGCGATTTACGACCTGCATAGCGGCGTCACTTTCTCTACCAGTGATGGTTTTAACACGTCATAGTACTACCCCTGTTCTATGAAATTGTTCTGTTATTCAATGAGAATGAGACAGTAACTCGGAAACACATTTTCAACATTACTTACCCAAAATACGACTGTAATCCTCAGTCTTCATTTCCAATTTGATCTCATCAAAGCCTTTAAACTCCTCATCAGCAGTATCGCTAAATGCTGCCGAAGCTCTCCGTTTAAGGCCTCTCTTGTCATCAAACTCGATATTATGCTCAAATGTCTCTATTTCATCTTTCACTTCTTCTTCTTCTTTTTTTATACCTAGGTCTACTTCTGGGGTCTCTAGCGGTATGTCCGGATAATCAGATTCCGGTTCTTCTTTTACTTCTGGTGGTTCTTCGGTCAATGGTTTAGGGTCTGGGGCATCTGTGAAAATAGGATTCTAGTTTATTTTCGTAGTTAGTGGAATATAAAATATATGTGATAATAAAATTGGTCATTTTATGTGAAGAATCAATGCATTATTCACTCTTTTTTATTTAATATAATATAGTTGTTACAGTTAGTTGAACATTATTTGATTTTGTATGTGCTTTCATGTAAAGAGTGTAACATATAATAACACTACTCCATGTAATGAATTTTTTTTGTAGCCTTCACCGATTAACTAAACAAAAGAGGGGCAAATATTCAGTCCCAGTACCCCCAGTAGTATTTTTTTTTTTTTTTTTTATTTATTTTATTAGGGAAAACAAACAATTGTACATTTTGTCTTGCATCTAGGTATACAATAAAGTAGATCAACGTACAATCAACAACGTTTCCACATATTACTATTAGTATTATTTACTTACATACAGTATGGATGAAAGAAAGGGCTAATTTTAACAGTAGGTATACTAAATTGTTAGGCTTTAAGTATATTAACTAATTCATTTCTAAATACGTTATGAGGTAACGCAAATATGTCTATCTTAACAAAATGTAGGTTATGTATTAGTAGTAGGAGATTATAAGCTGAATCAACATGCAGACACACTTTATTTTGTAATTAAGAAATGTATTAGCTTCTATGAAGTTTAAGTAATTAAACAAGTAGGCTACTAAGGTAATGACAAGTAGGCTATGAGTACTCTTTTTTTTACTTTTTTGTCTGTAAATTAAGACCAAGTGATTAATGAATGGACAAACTATGAATATGGCGAACAGATTTTTGAATGCAGTGTGCTAATAAATAACCAGACACGACTGCGTAATAATATGTTCACCAATATTAATTTTCTGATTAAACAACCATTTATCTAAAATTCCGGTAAATTGTGGTACATTTTTCGAATAAACAGTAGTTTAACCAGCTAATTAATGTTGGTGAACACCAGCGTTACATGTAACTTAACTGCAATGTTTCTATAAACTATTTTAAACTCTCTCAATTATTTAAATCAAAGGGAACTTTTTTACCTATATTGACCTGAATAAGATGTAAAAATATTTAGTTTACAAAAATAAAAGTGTATTTTTAGATGTGCATTAACTAAAAAGTTAAGTAGAGATCGCTTTTAGCTATAAGACTGCCCTTTGTACTGTTTCTTACTAAGATGTATTAATTATATCTGTATAATTATTTGTGTACAATAAACAATATTCTATTCTATGATAAAAGGCTAACAACCAGTTACATCACATTCACATTCATCACATATCATAACATATAAAATATCTAGTTTTATGCAACCAGCAATTCATGCTCCATCTTTAGGAGACCAAGATATGCAGTAATCAGTAATGTTAAAGGGTTAATATAAATATTTAAACATAGATTGACTGCCTTGTTGGTTTAGTGGTTGCAAGTGCGACTGCTGAGCATGGGGTCCTGGGTTCAATCCCCAGGTCTGGCAGTGTTATTGGGTGTTTCCATAAAGAATTTCTTAGTAGCAGCCCGGAGTCTGGATTTGTGTCTGGTTAATGGCAATAGGCTCGCCCCCTATTACATGGGACTTAAACATAACTGGTGAAACGAGGATGTACTAAAAACACCTCTGCCGAACCCTTTGGGGAATACAAGGTGTGATTTTGTTATTTTCTATTTACAATATAATATCAGTTGCCCCTTACAATATCTGCAGGAAACGTTTAGCCACAAAAATGATTGTAGAGAACCACAATAATGTGGTTAACGCAGAAATCTAAGCCCTAAGTGCCTCAACCTATGTTCTATATAAAAGATTCTAAAAATAAAACAAAAGCGTCTCTGATTATATTGTTAATTTAAAAAAACTTAAAATCAGTCAGCTTTGAAAATAAAATCATGAAATGTGAGAAAACTTTAAATGTTGATGATGATACTACTATATTTTGCACTCTGTAGTCTGTCTACGCAGTTACAGAGTGAATTTTCTCCAATATTATGCATAAAACATCACACGAGTTTAAAAAATCACTACAATACCATCCTACATGTCAATATAAGGAATATTGACATTAAAATGATCCATTTTATACAAATAAATTCAAAAGGTCATATCCCTTTAGAATAACACAGCAAATTTATGATGTCATCATCTCGTCTTAACACAGAAATAAAACCGATTATGGGTTTCAATATAATAACAGTGAAATGAGTTCGCTACAGCATTACAAATACATTAGTGTCTACGTCTGATAATTACTGTCTAATTGCCACTATATTATGCTCTGTTGGTATTCCAACTAGATAACTAACTACCAAGCTGTGTGATAAACTAACTTATTTTCTACTATAATAAGTTTAGGGAGTGCAATTGTTTGACCTCAATCTACAATTGAAACGTTGTAACTGCAGTTCAGTATGATAAAAAGCAAAAAAATACAGTCGAATTGACGAAATGTATGTCGTGATGTTGGCACTTAGGTTATGTGAAAGTTTTTATTTTACCTTCCACTGAAGCTGATGGCTCCTCGACTTCAGGAATTGCAGGCTCACTCGGTGCCTCTGACGCCACCTCCTCGGGCTCCGCAACCGTCGCCGTCGTTGCCTCATCGTTGCTAACTTTAGCTTCGTCCCCTGTTGTGTTATCAGACACCGCCATTTCCTCCGACATTGTCAAATAAAACAATTTTTATCACGAGTCCACTGTCAAAATATATATGGCCACATAACCAGGCTGTTACGACACTCCGCCAGTGCTCGCAAAGAATAATCACGGTTTGTGCGCGTCACAACGTAGATTTCCCGCTATAATGGTCGCGAAAAAAACTTTAGCCTTATTGGCATACACATAACGTTCATGCGTCACTTCTTATTGTATCTTTGAAGAGTTTTAGTAAACGTATCCAAGGCACCCAGATTTTCGGAGAACAAGGACCAAATAAACGAAATTTTAATAAAATTTACGTCTGCTATCTAATTTCCAAAAGATTTAGAAAATGTCGAGCATAAACAATATCCGCTCGCACGACGCCACAGTGATCGTCTATGGTTTTTGGACTTTTTTGGCTGGTTTAGTTCATTCTTCTATCTATAGTCTATGACATTTTAGTTTTGTATTTTGTAATTGCAAAATTATTTTTGGATATATAATTTTGGAATTATAAACAAAATAATGAACTAATTTATATTAAAACATTATTAATGATTTAAGTACAAAATTTACTCCGTTAGCTTTATTTGCGTTATTACTAACATGACGATGCATGACGTCACTTAAAACCATCATCAGCATCTCATTGTTCCCTGCCGACCGATTCGGTTTACCTACCTTGTTTTGTCTACAATTCTCGTAACGAGAGAAAATGAGATAACAAACCGAATCGTTCGAAAATGATATATCGAAAAGTTCAGAATCAGGAATTCAGGATGAACTATCTAGCTGGCCGTGCCTAGACATTCACATTGTAATCACCAATCTGTGGCAGTGCCTAGCAGTCTCTCAAAATATAAGCACAAGACATAAAATAGCTTTCAACTTCCCTAGGGATCAACCTTAACTTACTATGGTTTGCATTTAGGGTTGCCAGGCCCAAAAATAGAAAAGCTTGACACAGATTCATATTTAGGCGGACATTTGGCCCTGAAAGCCGGACAAATTGGTTTTTAAATGAAAAAATTAGCTTACTCGTTTTCGTTCGGTATCTTTTGACGGGGTGGGGTTGACCAAAAGCCTAACAAAAGCCGGAGCCGAGCCAGCTGGCAACCCTACGTGCATTGCCATTTACAACTTGATTGGACCACCAGTGATCCAACGAGATGACCGATAGATATTGGATCGGAATCCCCACCTGTGTCAACAAACATATCAGTACAAAAATACTGGCTCTTAAGTGCCAAATTGACTAGCAAGATTTACTGTGGAAGTTATTGCACTTCATTGCTCGCTTAGGTCGTAAAAATTGCTGAAGTCGAAAGAAAGCGTAAAAAGAATGATGCCCTACCCTCTTCCCCTTTGGTCTCTGCGATTATATCAATCAGTCGGACTACCTACTAATAAGAAGTTATGGAAATATCCGTCGCTATTTTTTCTTTCAGTTTCTACGACTGTCATGAAGTATTAACAACTAAAACTTGTGCAGCCTAGGACATGGGAGCTGAGGGGTTTCGGTGTCGTACCCTCCCCCAAAAATCCAAAATATATTCCCATAAAATGTTATTTTGTTTTTCCGTGTTGAATTTCTCAGTAGCAGCCCGAAGTTTGGATTTGTGCCCGGTTGATGGCAATAGGCTATTACACGTGACTTTCACATAACGGCGAAATGAGGGTGTTACTATACACCTCTGCCCAACCCTTCAGGGAATACAGGTTATTCCCAAAACTGCCCTGAAATCACTTTCTCGCCACGTCCATGTGAGGCAGTCTTGAATAATAAAACAAAACTTGGATTTTAGGGTTTTAATAACAATAATAAATCATCAGATATATAAATGTACTCTTAAAACTAATGATTATGAAATAAATATCAGGACAACGACCTTACACACATTGCTAACAAACTAACAGATTACAAGACAATTATAGAAACTAAATAAAATAAAATGTCTGTACGATCTTATATAGTGTACATTTTGTATAAAAATAGTAAGGAACCATTGTACAACATGATGTGTTACATACAATTTCTTATTTACAAAGTAAACGAGAAATTTTGACAGAATTTCGTCTGAGTACCTATCGCAAGTTTTCTATTAAATCACTGGAAGTTATATTGGCATATTTTAAGTTATTTTAGATACAATTTATTCGAATATTACAAAGATTTCTATACAATCTTGTGGGTTACATATCCTCGCAATTACACGTATCATTCGCCTATTTTAGTGCGTATGGACTTCTTTATGGACGTAGCCTGGGCATATGAGGACACTCCTCTCCTCTATGGATATGGACCATATCTTTGAACATTATTGTCACAGTATAATTTTCTTTAGGTCTATTAAGATACTCCTGTTATATTCACCATTTCTCAGATGTTGTCACATAGCTGCAAATTGTATTTTTTTCAGTGTTGCCACATGTTAACTTCTTTTTTTTCTATTTGGTGTTGCCACCCCAAACTGTTTTTTTTTACAATTTCGTGCCCAACTACGTCCATACATGGTGATTTAGTTACAAGTAGCGTCGGGGTGCCTCTCCAGAATCATGGCGACCCCCTGTCCGCCAGCTGCGCACGCCGAGATGACGCCGAACTGACCGTCTTCACGCACCAGGCGGTGAGCTGTGTGCATCGCTAGACGGACCTGGGGAGTGAGAAGCATGTTATACGTTTAATAATTCAATTGTTTTTAAAGTAAATAAGGCAATCAGGCGTTACTTTGCAGAAATACATGATATACAAATATACAGTAACAATATTTAGTGTTAATAGTGCCAAACAGTTGATCAAGCTTGTATGCAGTATGTAGCACAGCAGCAGTACACCATGGACTACCCCCTCTATCTTATTCATTGACTTCCTGTTCATCCAAAGGTTGTCTGGTAGATATCGCTATCAGCGATAAGACCGCCATTGTACCCTTTAATGTTTGTTATTGTATAAGAGCTGTGTTACAATTTTGGTGTACAATAAAGTATATTATATTCTATTCTATTCTAGCACTGCCATCTCGCCCGAAAATATGAAAATGCAGAATATATATAAGGTCCAACCAAAATACCTGGACAAACTTTTACACAGTGTTCAACACGTTTAACTAATCACATCTATGTAAAAAAAAACGAGATCCAAGTGTTTTTTTTCTAACCAAAAAATAATAACGTTTTAAATTGACTGTACTCTCTAAGAATTAACTCATCCATTTCTTATGCATCGACCGCCATTGGGGCGCGCGCTAATTCCGTGCCGCGTTTTAACTAAACAGCGAAGAGAAAAACGTAAAAAATAAATAAAGTTAAATTAAAGTTGAAAAAGAAATATTGGTTAGAAAAAAATAACACTTGCATTTCGTTTTTTTTTGCATAGATATGTTCAGTTACACTTACTGAACACTGTGTAAAAGTTTGTCCAGGTATTTTGGTTGGATCTTATATATTATATCTGCGGGTAAGGAAGGCGGTGCCCCATACGGCATCCTGGCCTGATCAACTGTTTGGCGAATTTAACACTAAATATTGTTATTGTATATCTATACTAATATTATAAAGAGAAAAGATTTGTATTTTTGTATGTAACAAATAAACTTAGAAACTACTGGACCGATTTTAAAAAATCTTTTGCCATTAGAAAGCTACATTGTCACTGAGTAACATATGCTTAGGGCGGAGCCGTGAGGACACAGTTATTTTGTTTTATATTTATTATTTATAATCTACAATAAAATTAATCCTGTACGCTATATACGCTATATCTTAGAGAAATTACGCTCTGCGTGCCTTAGGGCCTGCTAAATGTGTTTAAAAATAATGTTACTACAGAAAAAAAATATTTTATTGCTGCATACCGAAAATATAAACAGGACATCCTAGGAAGGTCGGAAAGAAAGGAGGCATACTTTTTCAATGTATAAAAACAATTATATCTACTCTTTCATGTACTCACCCCAGTAGCGGCGAAAGGATGACCAATAGAGAGCGATCCGCCCCACTTGTTCCACTTGTCAAGGTCCGGAGCACCCACCTGCACACAAGGATAAAGTGAGATTCAATCTTTTTTTTTTTTATATAAAACGGCCTTTGGTCATTTACATTAGTTAAAGACTATACAAGGTTAGTCGGAAAGGGGTACTAAGCCGCGAGCCACTTAATGTATCACTGACGATTGTTTTAAAGAAAACGTTTAAATTTCAAAATTCGATTAATTTTTTCTCCATGAAAAACTCTTTTTACTTCAGTTTTTTCAAAAATTCTTCATCCCTGGTTTAGTTATGAATTCAGAAAATGGAGTTTCTAATCCGTGACCCCAAATATGACGTAAAATGTAAACACATCTGATCATAGCTGAGGACAGATAGTTATTTCTCTTGAACTATTGACTTTTGTGGAAAGTTGTAGAACAAAAGTTATCCATTATTATGGGTATTTTAACACCCTTTCGGCTTAGTACCCCCTTTCCGACTAACCTTGTATATATTTCCCGACATTCACACGCTCGTCTCACAATACTATAAACATACTGACAAGATCGTCTTCCATTCGTCCGCGAATACATCACAGTCAGGGTTGGCGACCAAGAGAGCGTTAAGCGAGGACAGAACACGTGATGGGCGACTCTGGGCACGGGCGACGGTGCGCCTCACAGGGACGGCAAACAATGTATGCCTCCTATTACGGTAGTATTTAATCGGCGCAAACAGTTGGAGTAGTTCACCATGCAGTTCAGGACAATCGATTTTCTACTCAGCCCATTGTAATCCACTGCTGGACAAATATGGTAAGAATGTCTACACCAATAAGGTAAATTTATATTTTAGATCTCAAATTCGAACCCAAGGCACGCACCTCCGACTTTTCGGATTCATGTGCGTACTGTATAATTATTACTAGTTGTTTAAAAACGGTGAAGGAAAACAGCGAAAGGAAACCGGCATGCCTGAGAGATATTTCTCGACGGCATGTGAAGCCAAGTCAGAGGCCCATGGGCAGCATAAACTCTGACACCAGGTTAGTCACTAACCCCACGATAAGAAGAAGGTGAATTGGTGACCAACTTATTATTATCATGTCTTGACCAGCATAGTGACTAGAATTAGCAAGTAAGGTAATTTCTCTTGCATCGGTGACATTGCTCGTCATCAACAGATTACGGTGAGACGTCATCAAGACATTGGTGGAGAGGTCAAAGTATTTTTTTAGTTCAGCAGTAAAGACAATTTAATTTAGACCAGTTTCAATGTATCTAACAGATTATAACTTGACTCACCTTAGTCTGACGGCCGAGATAGGTCTGCGCGAACCAGTCAGAGTCCATAGCCTTCAAGTTGGCCAGGATTTGACCCTGAAATTAAACCATAATGTGTTATGAATGTGTACGAGCTGTTTGCTGCCTCCAACAGCGTGAAAAGTCAATATTTGGATATCATTTTGTTTTATACATAGCCTATAATTTTTAGACTGCCAGCACGGGGTCCTGGGTTTGATCCTCAGGTCGGGCAAAGTGTTATTGGGTTTTTCCATTAGGAATTTCTCAGTAGCAGCCCAGAGACTGGATTTGTGACTGATTAATGGCAATAGGCTCGCCCCCTGTTACATGGGACTTAAACATAACTGGCGTAACGAGGGTGTACTAAAAATTCCTCTGCCGAACCCTTTGGGGAATACAAGGCGTGATGTTATGTTTATGAATATTTTTTTATAGTAAGTTTTATTACAATTTGAAACTATATTATACTTTTTTGAATATTCATTTATCTACTTATGTCGCCGACTGTACTATAAAGATCTAAACATTCCTTTTAAATGTCATCCCTGGTGGTATGTGATACTCACAGCGAAAGCCTCGTGTATCTCCCACGTGTCCACGTCGCTCATCTTAAGGCCAGCCTTCTCCAAGATCTTGGGGATGCCGTACGCGGGGCCCAGCAGCAGCTGGTCGACGGGATCCTGTATGGATGGAGTGGATTTTAATGATGTTATTATCAATATGGATGCTGAGGGGCTCGTGGCTAATAACCAACCACGCGGATCATACGATTTGCAAGGTTAAGCTGTGGTCAGTCCGACGATGGGTAACCGTTCTTTACACATCGAGATCCCACCGTGTTTCGGACAGGACGTTAAACAATCGGTCCCGGGTGTCATACGAATACCTATGACAGTCGTTACGGGAAGTCAGAAGCCCGAAAGTCTGACAACTGGTCTAACCTTAGGATATCGGCATTGCCCAGTAACTGGGTTGCGGAGGTCTGATGGCAGTAGCTCCGTGTAAAATACTGGTATTCAGTCGCATCTGGTTAGACAAGAAGCTGACCCCAACATAGTTAGGAAAAGGCTAGGCTGAACAGGGATAGAATTTCCAAAAATCCTGTCTTGGGCGATGCTTACGTTACGAAAGAACCCTACTGTCCAAATTTCATGTTTCCAGCTTCAGTGGTTTAGGCCCTGCATTGATGAATCAGTTTCTCAGTCAGTCAGGATATTTCTCTTTATAAGTATAGATTTAAACATATGAACAGCGTTAAGGTAAGGCATGGTTTGAGCTACGCGATGATTGATGCATGCGTGCCGTCAGTTAGGACAGTTCAACTCAAACCTGCTATGGCACTTTCCTCAAAAGGCCATTCCAGACGTTGCCCTACATTGTTACACTCACAATCACAACTCTCATTGTTACTGTATAATGTGCAACGTGTAATAATGCAATAAAACATTTTTGATTTTGACATCGTTTTTATACCACAATGTCTGGATTTTAAAAGAGACCTTGATCTCTGAGTTTGTTTCGGCTTTTCTTCTCAGAGCTAGTCAGATAGGAAATGCCGGCGCCATCTAGTCTTAAAAAAACATTACATTGACTTGTAAAAGTGTCTGTAACAGATTTATTTACAGAAATAAAAATCATTTATCATAGTCCCTCACCTGAGCGACGTATGTGAAGTCACGCAGATACGCCTTCGGCTTGAGGCCGAGCTCCTTGGCCTTCGCCTCCGACATCACCAGGCAGGCTGACGCGCCGTCAGTCTGTACGAACAACAGTTTGTTTCATTATTTATTCTTACATTAATATGTCACTGGTACATCATAACACTGCTTGAACCAGTTTGTGCTGTATTACAGTGAAGAAATATCATGATAAATTGTATGGTCTGGCTATTAAAATCTATATATCGACGCTCGGTAGTGAAAACCTCGTAAATCAAATTTTCTTCAAATGCGTTTTATTTGTTCTTTCGATTGATAAACTCGTCATACACGTATTAGGTCAACAAACTTTCAATTCAAATACTTCTAGGCTATCTATGACGTACGATGATAAACTTGTATTAACATTTGATCGTCCAATTTTTTCAGCAGACAGTTTTTCTCTTATAAAAATTTGTATTTTTCACATACATGGTTTTCACTGCCGACCGACGATACACATGTTTAGAAAACCTTAACAATTATATTCTTCAATAATACAAATTTATTTTCTAAAAATGGATTCTTGAAACAAAATGAATGTTTCACGATCAAATTTTTGTTTACCTATTATACACAATGTTAATGGCCGGACTATACGTATTATATTCCTTACCAAGAACGATGCGTTGGCGGCGGTGACGGTGCCGTGCGGCTTGATGAACGCGGGCTTCAGCTTGGCCAGCTGTTCCGGTGTGGACACACGGATGCCGTTGTCCTTGTCCACCACAGCGTCCTTGCCGTCGACTGGACAAAACATATAAACGCATTTTAAGACATGAATACTGGGGAAAGATTTTTAGTTGTTGGATATTGTAATGTCCTGAATGATTCAACGCAAAACGTTTTTTGACGTGACAACGTCTAATAAAACGATGAACGCATGCACTAAAAGCGTGACTCATTGTCACGTTCCGTCTGAGGCGAGCATGCGAGCGTGAGCGCGGAACAGCGATAGAGAGGCACGATGTTTTGTTATGACGTTGTCACGTTAAATTATCGTCCGTAAACAGACTTTACAGACAACCAATTTCTTTTTTCAAACTTTGCTCCACCCTAGCATTTCTCCAGTATCGTGGGTGTGTTTACAAACACAAATCTTGACATATAAAACGCCGAGACCCAGAACAACTATCTGTAAGCCACAAATATATTTATGCCCTGCGAAAATCGGACCCACGACCAGTAGCGCAGAAGCCAACCGCTCAGCTACTGCACCAAACGTGTCGTCGTATACTTTATCTCGTCGCATATTCTGTATACTTAATCGGAATAGAAATATTCGTTGATCTTTACAGTGGGGAGGCAGCAAGCAAGAATCATGTACCTGACATGATTTTTTCTGGGAATGGAGTAAGGCTCAGACAGACATGGAGTTTCCTCATAAAGCTACTGGGACCCAGTCTCTCTTCTGGAGGGGCCTGAGCCTCATTGAATAGGGGGGATTACTAATGTATTACCAACCCTAAAACTAAGTTAAAAGTGCTTGTAATTTCACAGGCACCCTTCAAACCGGAACACAGCTAAGCTGCTTGGCGGGAGTCATAGGTACGGTGGTAGTACTTCTGTAGGCGAACGAGGTATGGTGTTCCTCCTACGAAAAGGGAGGATCCTCCTACCAGGCCGTCTTATGCCTGGCGGGGTACTGCACAACGGTTGATGTTGGGAACTTGTATATTCAATATGTAACATAATTAACGCACATCCTGAAAATAGTTTGTTCAGAATCGTTTACTAAATCGATTTCTATCATTTTTAAGGTAATTTTTTTTCCCCAAAAATAATTTAAACTACGGAAATTAGTTACATTACCCCTGTACAGTCAAAATAAACTGAAATGGACCGTAAATCAAGGCAAAAAGACTTTTAAAAGTGCATTTTTATTTGTATTAATACAAATTCCGTCATTCAATACAAAATAAAGAAAAATAAACCTTATTTCAAGAACGTTGATTTAGTAAATAACAATGACATGTTAAACTAAAATGTCAGTGTATGTATTATGATTATAACATAATATTCTAATTGGGGTGTTTGAGGGTGTGCGTTAATTACGTTACATGTGATATACTAACTCCGTGTCAGATCTTGATATCGCGATGCAGGATTTGTGACATTTCCTTTGACAGCTGTCATTGTTGTCGCTGTAGTCTGCTAGACATTCGTCATACTGCGTGGTTCTCATGTGGCGTGATAGATGCCGCCACACTTCTTTAGACAAACTCTTTCACTAAGATCTCTAATACTACTAAAGCTATAATGCTGACCTTTGACGGGCACCAGATCAGTGAAGTACCCCTTCTGTTGAGCCTCGGCCGCCATTCTGTGTGAGCGCAGCGCGTAGTCGTCCTGTTCTTGTCGGGACGCTCCGAAGGCGGCGGCCAGGCGGTCCGCGCTGTGGCCCATAGTCTCGCCTGACGAGAACTCCGCGACTGCGGGCAACTGTGGAAGGAAAAGAACGATTAGTTTACGACAAGTATAGTCTTCTGCCGGGGTTGCGGTGCATACTTTTGCGAATCCCGCGACCCCGGTCGAACGGTCAGGAGGAGGAACACCGTTGGTTTTTAGCCGGTAAGAGTCCGGCAGACCCCCTCGCCTTCCCCGGGCGAGGGACATCCGTGAGGATTTTCCAACGATAAAAAAAGGACAAGTAAAGACTTAAAATCAGAACTCAGCAGAAGGCAGTGGCCCCTTAATGAAGGCCTGTTCACACACATCCGTTCCGTGAAAAAACAGTCAGTTTTTTTTTCGTGTGGTTAGATTGACTAACCTGGTGTCAGAGTTTATGCCGCCCATGGGCCTGACTTAGCTTCACATGCCGTCCAGAAATATCTCTCAGGCATGCCGGTTTCCTCACGATGATTTCCTTCACCGTTTTTAAGCAAGTGATAATTTTATACACTACGCACATGAATCCGAAGTCAGAGGTGCGTGCCTTGGGTTCGAACTCGAGACTTGGTAGTCCATCGGTCACACCAATAGGCTATCACTACTACAACAGACAGTGAAAAAGGAACTGTATTCACACGTCCTCAAAGTCGCTTTCCGATTACATCAGGGTCAGTGATCTTCAGTAATGTTACATGAAACAACAACCGTGTTACAATACTGAAATAATCGGAAACCGACTTAGAAAATGAATGAATAGTTAATTTTTCAGTGACACTGTTTTTCACGGAACAGATGGGTATGAATAGGGTGTATATGCAATATTTTCGCATGCCACAAAAGGCAAAATGTGTTGGAAATATAATATAGACTGCTAACCCCTGTCTGTACCCATGTTTTAAGCGAAATAAACGATTTGATTTGATTTTAGGCTTTTCAGGCACAAACGACTCTACCCGACACAGGTGCAACTTAAGCTTCGGACAAAATGAATGAAACTTTGCGTTGATGTTCTCAGCTTACTTTTTATGATGAATCATTGCGATTTGAGCGTCATAAGATAGCGTCATAATATTTGGGTGTCATAAGACACATAACGCGTCATCATGACGTTTAACTGCTACATTGGGGGCTGAAGGTACATTGCTAGATTAGAGTACGTTCTTACCTCAGGCGCAAAGAAGTCAGGTCTAATAGACGCGATCAGCGACAGCCGCTGCGCAGGAGTCTTGGCGCGGTTGAGGCGCAGCAGGAGAGAGCGCATCTTGCGCGAGTGACGGATGGGCACGTCCGACATGAACTCCACGCCGCCGGCCACGATGACGTCGTATGCGCCGGCAGCGATCATGCCCACACCTGGGGAAAAATGTAGAATTAGAATGAAGACACGGAAGTCATCACGCCTATAATTATGACCCTTCAAGGTATGCTCACTATCAATTTGTCGCTAGATAATAAAATGAAGTTATTACTGGTAAAACGTAACATCACGCCTGTAATCACCGAAGGCTTGGGCAGCGGTGTACAGTAACACCTTCATTTCGCCGTTATATTTAAGTCCCATGAGACGGGAGCGAGCCTATTGGCATCAACCGGGCATAAATCGAAACTCCGGGCTACTACTGAGGAATTTCACACGGAAAAACCCAATAACACTGCCCAATGAAATATATCATAAAATGACCAAGTTATAAGCGATTTAAAATTGTTAATAGACAGAGACCGCACTGTTGCACGATGAACGTCATTACTCAAAAACGTCATAGTAACTTGACATTACTGCATACAATGTCCGTTTCGTGTGACAAGGACAGAAAATGCGCCATTCAATTTTTTTTAAACGTATATCTCCTCCATTTTAAGATTGATTTTATTTATTTTTTGACGAATGTTTTTTTCTACACCTTTTTTGATGAAATAAAAATTCAAATAAATTCCTCCTCATTTTTAAAAATAGTCAACTATTAAATTGTTTAGATATTAAGATTTACCTGTGGTGATGGCCTGGTTAGAAGAAATACACGCCATGGTAACGGTGTGCGACGGCGTTTTGTCGCTGAACCCGGCTGCTAGGGCTGCCTCGCGGCCGATGTTGGATGTCTTCACCTCCTGGATAACCGTGCCGTATACGATGTAGTCAATCACATCCTTCGATATGCCGGTTTTTTGGAGGAGAGCCCTGGGAGAATAGAAAATTATTGTTATTTTTATTGTATGAGTTTAGAGGTCGCAGACGCGATGGCCGGGGGTAGATTCTGCGTTAGATTTCTGATAGATGATTCTCAGTGACCTATGTAAATGCCAAATAATCTTTTAGGCTGCGTTTAAGGGGCAGCGGTCTCCACGGCCCGCGGGCAAGCATGACCCCGCGCGAACTACCAATCCGGCCCGGCGGCGCCGGCCGTAACGGACCGGTTTGTCAAAACTAGTGTGTTGGTATGATGAGATAGCTAGGTTAGCCCTTGGGACTTAGTGGAGGACCCAGTGTGGGTGGCCCTCAGGCTAAAAAGTTTGGAGACCCCCTGGTGCGGACCATCTGTGAGCAGTTCGGATCAATGCCACTGCAGTCAGTCTATCTTTACGATGTCAGAATAGCTCCATGTAATTATACCCAACTACATTGAGTTAAGCTGCAAGCCAATACAACATACTTGGGAAATGGTTAGGCCAATTGATGAAGCAAATAAATAGTAGGTACATTTTATTATCACCCAATTAATTTTAAAACAATCAACAAAGTAATATCTGTAACATTTTGGGCCAAGCTACATCTGACGAAAGATACGTCGCCGATCTTCCGCCGGTACACATAATTCCATACAAACATCTCACACCGTACACATTTGACCGAAGATGCGTTACTAAAATTCCTCGAGTAAATTACGCGACGGAAGATCGGCGACGTATCTTCCGTCAGATGTGGCTTGGACCTTAATTAGATTATAATCAATAATAATAAACAAAAATAAACCATCTCCTATCAAACACACTATGATTAGCAATCAGTTGTACTATGGCCTTCAGTGAACAGTAAACAGAGTGGTTGATTGGACTTTGATCTGTTAATTAAAGCCGTGTTAAAGATATATTCTTGTGTAAACTTTATCTATGTTTCAATCAATTATTCTAATTGGACTAAAGTTTAAACCATTCTCACTCTGAGTTGAGGTTGGTGTCCAGCAGTGGGACGGTAATGTGGTGATTATGTTATAATCAATTATTAAACATCACTACTTGGTGTTGCCGAATTTCTTCGATTGGTTGTTTAATTTATTTCATTTCATTGTTATTTCTATGGTTTCTGTAACATACACTTCAGCTATTTTATTTTACTTTCGTTATTTTATTTTACTTTATTGGGTCATACAACAGTTACACATTAAAATGTTTACTTTTTGTATTTTTTTTTATTGAATCGGAATGTATTCCTTTCAGTGTTAATCTATGTCAACAGTAACATCACGATAAGGGCAGCCTTTGGGGGTGGCGAGCAGGGCATCCGCCCGGGGCCTCGCTCGTGCAGGGGCCTCCCGCACTCGCGGAACAACCCAAGTAGAATAATATTAGGTACTAATAGTAATGTTTATTTGAATTTCACGCCTTATGCCGCGCATTATAAAACTTTGCATTTCACGCCTTATGCCGCGCATTATAAAACTTTGCATTTCACGCCTTATGCCGCGCATTATAAAACTTTGCATTTCTCGTCAAACATTATCATTAAAACCAATTCCATAAAGACAAGGGCCTCGCAAAGATCTACCCGCCGGGAGCCTCGCAATGGCTAAGGCCGCCCCTGCACCACGAGGTTTGAAAGAATCACATGATTTAGAAAGAAAGAAAGAAAGAAATTTATTTGGCACGACAGCAGTCAGACTCACAGACAAAAAAAAACATAAGTGACAAAACAAAATAAAAAAATAAAGTAGCTGTGTGTCTGGCGGCAGTGCCAAACAGGTTCAGTCCAGCATAAATGTCAGACCACTAGTGCCTGACGCTGGTTTTCAACTGAACCCATTGTGACGTAACTGATGTAAACCAGTTCCAAATAGATAAATAGCGTGCTTAAATAAATAAACAAATAAAAAATAAATACTGTTGACCCTTAATTACGGATGTCTCAGTGGTCATGCCAGTTCACTTAAACCAACATGTGTGTGAATATGAGCAGTGAATTTTAGATTACACCCTGTATAATGGTAATATATAATGTCAAATATGTCAAGAAAAAAAAAGTACAGTCAACATAATTGAACTGAATTTCTTTAGTGTTCATCGACTTCGGCCGAAGGTTGTGGCGATAACCGATTAATCGGCTTCGATCTGACATTAAATATTAGTGTAAAGTTAACAATGGCTACAATAATCTGGTCATGCTCACAGGCGATTAACACAGTACTATTCAGAAAAATATTATTAAGTTAGTTGCACATTTATTAGATACGCAAGGGTCACTGTAAAATGTTACGTTATACACACACCTCATTAAAAAAAATAGCGTAAACAACATAGAGCAATATACAAGTGAGAGAGTAAAGAGTGTATGGTAAACAAAATAACATGTTTCAAGAATATGAGACTGTAATGAATCCGCGCTTCTATGCTATGTTCTGCTTAGCCTTTTCCCAACTATGTTGGGGTCAGCTTCCTGTCTAACCAGATGTGGCTGAATACCAGTATTTTACACATAGTGACTGCCATCAGACCTCCGCAACCCAGTTATTGAGCAATGCCAATATTTTAAGGTTAGATTGGTTGTCAGACTTTTGGGCTTCTGACTTCCCATAACGGCTGTCATAGGTGTTCATATGATACCTGGGACCGACTGTTTCACATGCTCTCCGAGGCACGGAAGGTGTTGATGTGTAACGAATGGTCACCCATCCATAGACTAACCGCGGCAAGCTCAGCTTAACCTCGCAAATCGTATGATCTGGGCAGTTGGTAATTAGCCATAATCAATAGCGTCCGGGATGCAAGACGGAATGAAATAAAATTATTGAGATAAAAGTTAAGATCTATTATAAAAGGATAATATTTATAGCTTTCTGTAACCCATATTCTAATATTATCTCATTTTATAACATAAGCGTGATGTTATGTTATATTCCGTGAAGGGTTAGGCAGAGGTGTATAATAACACCCTCATTTCACCGTTATGTTTAAGTTCCATGTACCATGGGCTAGCCTAATGCCATTAACCAGGCACAAATCCAAACACTGGGTAGCTACTGAGGAATTCCACACAGATAAACCCAATAACACTTTGCCTGACCTGGGGATTGAATCCAGGATATCACAATCAGCAGTTGCACTTACCACCACTAGACCAATGAGGCAGTTGTTATAGAATGATTAAAGGATATTTATATACTTGTAGCTTTCTGCCATCCATATTCTACTATTATCTCATTTTGAGTATTAAAAATCTAAACATTTGCATAAAAATATTTTTTGGATTATGTACTTTAATTATATTATGATATAAGTATCAGGCAGATGTCTGGTCAGCAAGTTGTTAGTTTTGAAAAAGAAATTATTGACATTTTGTTTACATAATATGACCTTGTCATATATTTCACATACATTACACGGAAACCATGAAAATCTCAGCAATACTTACAACAAGGAATGTCTGGCAAGTTCATGGGGCATCATCTTGGAATAATCAGTGAAGGAAACCAAGAATGGTGTTCGTACTCCGTCGACAAGGACAACATTTTTGCCAGTGCGGTCCGGCAGCGACTGCTTCTTCTGCTGTAATGCTGCTCCTACACTGAGAGCTCGTCTGGCGGTGTCTAAAACCAAATTAAACACAATTTAGGAAAGTTGATTGCATTAAATGTCCTTGATAGTATAAAATTAGAATAGGGAATACCTTCCAGTATGTATATAACATGAACCTTGCACTCATATTTTGGCACGGAATTGAGTTAAATTAATTGCCAACAACGCCAATAAAAATTTCTTACAAAAGTCCAAAGTTTACATCCATATACAAATTGTGGGAAAACTACTTTTTTTTTACTGTTTAGTATAAACATATCACATAGAATAAGTAGGTAAGGTATTATTACTAAAATCTGTCTTGAAAACACATTGGAAAAAGATAAAATAATTTAAAGAAGTCTTTGAAAACCTACCGAATTTAGCCGTCGAGCTAACGTGGGCAACTTTCAATAAAGATTTCGATATTTGAGATGCCATGGCTGCCGGAAAACTAATGCCGATTATCACTGGATACGACGGAGACTTCTATAACAATTAATGTAAATTTAAAACTACAATAAATACCAATTAAAACTTATAATAAACTTAGAAGAAAGTTGGACTCTGACCTGTCAACCACAGAGTAAAAAATGGGGTTGCTAAGGCCTAAGATTAAATTACAAAATCCACAGCAAATAGCAATAAAACATTTAATATTCCTTTTGGGGCAATATTTTGAAGTAATGGCTACGTTTATTAAATGTGTCAAATTAAACAAAACTTCGTAAAAAATAAACAATGACTTATTTCAGTCGAATTTCAGTATAATTTATTGAGAAGCACTAAAAAACGCTGGCATAAAATGGCATAGCCATTTCTAGGCATACAAATTAACAAAAAAATAAAAATTGCTTTGGCAACTTTATTCATCTGCTGTCAAAAACGTCGCCTACGTTTCGTTACTACATTTTCTACGTTCTTCTACTACCTACCTATTTAAAACAAGAACTGCCAAATAAATGTTTTTCTTACGAATATGTAATTTTGTTAATTATTATTTAGAGTAAATCTTGTAGTTTTTATTGGTATTAGTTTGAATTGATTCAAATTTAATATGTTAAATAACCTTAATAGATTTGAATTTACATACTTCAGAAATAAAACGACAACGTTTCGTTATAATCTGCGTGGGATTAAAATACGCGGGTAGTTGAAAAATATTTTTGCTGCTTCATTGAAAGCTTCAATTTCCGTTCTGTTTGCCTTCCGCTTTGCGCGCAGCCACGTGAAATAGATCAAATATTTTTCATACATCAAGTTTTATGTACGAAACAGTAACTTTATTTATGCTTTTGTCATTTTTTCAATGAAGAAACTATAGCAATCTAAAAAGTGAGTTAATTTACGTATTTTCTTCAGAAATAAGATTGATTTTTTTTCGGGTGTAGGTATCTGTCTCAAATATTGGTGCGAGCTGTAAACGTGTTTCCACGAGTTTTTATTTTCCTTAAATTGTACAGTCGCCTACAAAAGTGTTGAAACTGTAACCACGGTGTACCGTGTAACAATTTCCCAGACTTCGAATCACACGACACACGTTTTTTCCGCCAAATGACATACTTTTTTTCTTCATATTTTTTACAGAATGAAATACCCAATCACCATATTTATAGTTTATCTCGCATGCTGCACGGCGCAGTTTTCCGACGATATGCAGGTGTATGAAGCAGAATGTATGGGTGAAGATAAGTTCCCGTGCCTGAGCGGAGGGTGTATTTCACAGGCGCAGTACTGCGATGGCTTCATCGACTGCGAAGATGGGACAGATGAGAACTTTTGTTGTAAGTTGTCCTATTTCTATTTACTTATTGCTTAGATCACATCGCCTCCGATCCGCTGATCCGATCTGCCTCGTTGGTCTAGTAGTGGCAAGTGCGACTGCTGGTCGTGAGGTTCTGGGTTCGATTCCCAGGTCGGGCAAAGTGTTATATTGGGTTTTTCCGTTTGGGATTTCTCAGTAGCAGCCCGTAGTTTGGATTTGTGCCCGGTTGATGGTAATAGACTCGCCCCCTATTACACGTGACTTAACCATAACGGCAAAATGAGGGTTTTACTATACATCTCTGCCCAACCCTTCGTGGAATGCAAGCGTAATGTTATGTTATATACAAGGTTAGTCGGAAAGGGGGTACTAAGCCGAAAGAGTGTTAAAGTACCCATAATAATGCATAACTTTTGTTCTACAACTTTCCACAATAGTTCAAGACAAATAACTATCTATCCTCCCTCAGCTATTATCAGCTGTGTTTAAATTTTACGTCATATTTGGGGTCATGGATTAGAAGCTTCATTTTCTGAATTCGTAACTAAAGCAGGGATGAAGAATTTTTGAAAAAATAAAAATAATTTTGTAAATTTTGTAAAATTATTGTAAATGGACATTTTAACACTTTCTTTAAAACAATTATCAGTGATAGGTACATTAACCCTTTTGCGAGCATAGGCAAAATAATTGCCAAACCACTTTTTAAAAGTTGCGCCAAAATGTATGAAGTATATTGATATTGTGCAACTATAGACAGCTAACGTCATCTCTTATAATATTTTAGGTCATCTCTTATAAGTCACAAACGGGCATTGGCGAAGATATTGCCGTAGCCCAAAAAAACAGGGGAGGTAAGCAAGGGGGGGGGAAATCTATTAGTATTGTTTTACAAATGTTATTTCACATTGTTTAGGATAAATAAAACTAAAATCGGAGGTGTAAATAGTATTGCTCGCGAAAGGGTTAAGTGGCCCGCGCCTTAGTACCCCCTTTCTGACTAACCTTGTAATCAGATATTGGTTTTTAGTTTTGAGTTTGCAGATAGATTGGAGTATTTACAAACGGGGCTGCCAAAGTGAGTTCTTGGTCTCAAGTTCCAGATAGTGTTACCTATTGGGTTTTTCGGAGATTTTGCCATAATCAAGACATTTGTTACGTGCATTTAGGTAGTTAGTGTAAGGGTGTTCGTAGATACCGATGCTCGGCAGTGAAAACCTCGTTAATAATATTTTCTTCAAAAGCGTTTTATTTGTTCTTTATATTGATAAACTTGTCATACTCGTACTAGTTCAACAAATTCTCAATTCAAATACTTCTAAGCTATCTATGACGTACGATGACAAACTTATATTAACATTTGATCGGCCATTTTTTTTGCAGGAGACAGTTATTTCTATCTCTTTAAAAAAAATGTATTTTACACATACGTGGTTTTACCGACCGACGATACGCGCCTCTTCGATTACGGAAAAAGAACCGGTAGCTTTGGTAGCGAAAGCTAACGCGTTATGGAGAAAGAGCACATTTCTGTTGCGCACTTTGACAGGACTAAACTAAGGGTGTTTGTCTCTTTCTGTTTCTATAGAAAAAGAAAGTGACAGTTGCGTTTAGTCTAGTTTAGTACTGTCAAAATGTGCTACAGAATCGACACCATTGTCTACAGCGGGAGTTCTTGTTAGGAGGTCTCTTTACGTGGGCCGAAGTGTCTATCAAAATCCATATTATTTTCACCCAGACCACCACAAGCCAGACGTGGAGTTCTGCAATGAAACTCACCAGTACATGTGTGCGGACAATAAAAAATGCATCCACAACACGTGGATATGTAACAACGAGACTGACTGTGATGATGGAAGCGACGAGTTCAACTGTACTGCGTTGCCGATCGCCAAGGATAATGTAAGTATAACACTTCATCTGGATTTAGACCTCTACACTTACAGGGTGCCCTGCGTAAGCGACGAACGCGACAAACGCGATCAAGACAACGGCATTCCTTACTAGCGGCCTATGTAGCGAGACGCGACGTAACAGGTTCCACCTCATGTCGCGTCGCGTCGCACTGTGTCGCGTTTCACGCGTACGCAGGACACCCCGTTACCGAGCAAACAGATTACTTAAAGATTGGGATATGAAATGGCGGTTTCATTATTTGACTTTCGTTAAAGAACGTGTGTGAGTGAAGGGGAAAAATTATCAGAATGGTTCGTTGTGGAAAATGGCGAGACAGCATCCGGAGATAGGGTTGCCAGGCCCAAAAACAGAAAAGCCGGACATAGATTCATACTTAGCCGGACATTTTGCCCTGAAAGCCTGACAAAATGGTTTTTAAAAGAAAAAATATTTTGATGCTCTAGTCATGCGTGTCCGCGCGAGTCGCTCGCGTGCTTTCGTTCGGCATTTTTAGGCGGGGCGGGGTTGAGCAAAAACAACAAAAGCCGGACAGGCCGGACTTGTATATATTTGGCCGGACACGACTGTAAAAAGCAAGACATGTCCGGATCATTTTTTACTGCAGTAATAATAAACAGTCGTGGTCTTGAAGTTGCATTCAGTTCGGAAGTGATCGGTTTTACGAAGTTTGCCGATGCGATTTCTTAGTTGTGTCGTACTATACCTACTGCACAGTGAGAGACGGAATGTCGATCGCATTATGTTGTTCTCAGGACTCTCCTTTCCATTTTCTTGACATAATCTCTTGAGGATGATTTCCACCAAAAGGCTCGCGCATCGCACCGTATCGGAACGGATTTTACAATCTTTAAACGATATTAAATCGTATACACAGTATTTAAAGTCTATATTACCAAGCCGCGCCCAGCCGTTTGACCGCGGGCGTCTTCCGCGACACGCGATCGTAGCCGAAAGTATGCTGCGACGCGCGATCGGCTCCGTTCGCATGTCGTCGTATCCGATCGAATCCTTTCTGATCCGATGCGATGCGAGCCGTTTGGTGGGATTTATCATCCCTTACTTTCCGTTTACAAAACCCACGACTGGAGAGACTTGCTGAGAATAGAAAAAGCTCTCTTTTCTTCTGTGCTAAGAATTTTATTTTCTTAACAGTCCACCTGCAAAGGTTTCCCGTGCGGCGACGGCACGTGTATTTCGTACTTGTGGGTGTGCGACGGTGTGTACGATTGCGAGGACAAGAGCGACGAGTACCCGCAAGATCTGTGCAGTAAGTTATCTTGGATTACCAGTTCTACTCTAGAACAGGTAACCGAACCTCGTCATCACTTAGGGAAAGTCGACTTAGCACGTGATTGTACAAAAGGGCGGACTCTAAAAAGCCAGGATTAACAACAGCAGGCAAAAGAAGAAGAAAATACGTAATAGTAATGTATGTAAAGAGAGAGGCAGGATTATGGATGCGAAGCTGGTTGTCTACGTTTTCAACCATTTTCGATGGCTTGAAATGGATCAAAACATTTTTTTTAAATTGGAATCTGTTGACTGCCTTATTGGTTTAGTGGTCGCAAGCGCGACTGCTGAGCATGGGGTCCTGGGTTCGATCCCCAGGTCGGGAAAGTGTTATTGGGTTTTTCCATTAGGAATTTCTCAGTAGCAGCCCGGAGTCTGGATTTGTGCCCGGTTAATGGCAATAGGCTCGCCCCCTATTACATGGGACTTTAAACATAACTGGTGAAACGAGGGTGTACTAAAAACACCTCTGCCCAACCCTTCTGGGAATACAAGGCGTGATGTTATGTTTTATGTTTATGGAATCTGTTTTTCTCCTACTTAATAGTATATCAAGGGTAGACCACTTTAATCTGATCGATTAGTTTTTTTTAAATTAATTAATTATAGAAATTTCTTTTCAACGTAGCTACTTTTATTTTGAATTGAGTACCTACTTCCGAATTGAGTAATTAGGTATCTATCTCGCACTTGGAAGATGGAGCACATCACGCATGACACGACGTTGCTACATCGTGCGGTACGAGCTAGCAGCGGAAACAGATTCTACTTTTTAAATACGCCAAAATTATTTTGTTTTCTTTCTACCATTCACACAATTCGACATTTCAATAAGTAAACCGCTTCTGTATATATCCTTAAATCCTGTATTACAAATAAAACAATTTAGGCACAAACTGTAAAAACATAACCATCCTTTTTAGCTTGCAGTTGGACAAACAACCGGTTTTCAACCATTGTTTATAAGTTTTGATCGGCTCCTTTGGATAAATATCCGTTGCCAACCGCTGTTTTACAATGATAGGTAGGATCCATAGATCACTGCAACTTATTTTGATGCTTCTGACACATTTGCAACAGCAGCGTAGACCAGGTGCCCATTATACTTACAGAGTAAAGATGATCTTTGGGGGGATGGGATTTTAAGTAACATTTGATGTGATGATCTAATCGTTTTTTCTCCAGGACACGTCTCCCTCCCCCACGCGATCCTAGACGGTTCATACTGCCAAGAGCTGCCCAGTTTAGTCGAACGTAACTACAAATGTCTGGACTCTTCCTATTGTCTTCCGAGCAGCATGATGTGTGACGGCTTAAAAGACTGCCGTGATGGCAGCGATGAGGGAGTGTTCTGTCAAAAATGTGAGTTTTTATTCATCATTACATTAGCTTCATAGCCCTCTGCAAGATTTTCCAGGATTGCGCGATAATGACAAGTGGAGGTGACATCAGTAACCTTTGCAAGGAACAGTGGGAGTTGGAGCAGAGGAGCCCTTAATTAAGGGATGCACAGACGTATTAGGACTAGGGGTAGTCGGGTAAACTGTGAACTAAAAAAGGGTCAACATAATTAAAAACAACCAATAAAGTTGAAATAAAGCTTAATGAAAAGAATTTACGTAGGCAGCGCATTTAAAAAAAATTAAAATCATTTATTCAGTGACCTTAAGTTGACCTCTATTGTTAAAATATTGCAGTATTTTCATACGACGCATAAGAGTTTAATTCGTGGGCGGGCCGCGGTCTGTGCATGTCAGCCTTAAGAAGATACTGCAAATCAGCATACGAAGTGTTAAGATGCATCCAAGCCCGATTGTCTGAAGATCTGGAGAAAGTTGTTCATTGGGGAATTTTTGTTTCTATGATCATTTTGTAAAAATTTCTTAGATCATAAAAAGAAGCGACTATAGGTACACCAAACCTTGCTTCTGGCAATAATGTAAGCTGAAGTGATGTAAGCATATACCTCTAACCTTTGTTTCATAGGGCACACGATGTGCATAAACAACAATTGTTTCGGCAACGACACGCAATGTTCCCCGGAGCGCTACGGCCCAACCTGTCTCTGCCTGCCATCCCTGTCTATGCGGCAGTACAACTACGTCACAAAGCGGTGTGATGACGTCAACGAGTGCCTTCTGGAAAGACCGCAGTGCTCCCACACGTGTGTTAACGCTGATGGGCACTTTACTTGTGAATGTGATTATGGGTATAGTAAGGACGAGTTTGGGTACCTGTGTTATGCTTCGGGTGAGTTGATTTTTGTTTATTTATTAGTGTTTTTGTCATCTATGTTTTACTTAGCTCCATCTATGGGGTCGGAATATAAAATTTCCTCACCGCACGCTGGGAATAAACGCGTGTTGTAAGATTCAACAAAACTCAGCACGCTTCGTGGTAGGATCTATACGGTCCGCCTGGCTAGCTACCACCCTCACATGAAAGCCAAGTAGTTTACTGTGTTCCGTCGTGTGTATGTGAGAGCCAGAGGGGTATAGGGGAATCCATCTATAGTCTCTGTTCCTTGGATTCGTGTACTCCATCTTAGACCCTGTCTGCGCTTACCTAGGTGAGACTAGGACCAAGTCAAGAAGAAGAAAAACCAAAAGAAAAACACCCTTTGGTAAAACTTGAGTTTGCATTGGACTATGAAGATTCGGTCTAGAACTAAGTTTGAGCACTGCAGGTTAGGATAGGTAGGCAGAATGCGTATTGCAATGAGTTTATGTTTTGGAGATAAGAGGCCATTCAAGTATTACGTAAGTACTAAAGGGGGGTAGGGGGGTCTTTGATTAGCTTATTTTTGATGACATGGAAGATGAGGTGGTCTGGATGGTGATTACGTCAGCAATATTTATTTATTTACATACTTATTTTTCTAGACTTGAATATTGCTGCTCATGAATAACAATAAAGAAATCTGAATCTGTAAGCATAGGAGGGGGGGGGGGGGGGGGGGGTATGAGATTTGCTTACTTTTGCTGCCAAGGGGGATGTTAGGGCCAAACATTACTAAACTTCTGCTTACGTAATACTTGAATGGCCCCCAAGGGGAGGTTGCCCTCCATGATATAGTTAGTTTATTTATTCTGGCGTCGAAACCCATACATCTAAATCAAAATACTCTTGCTTAAAAATATGTAAGTATTGATACTAAAAAATTACATGAACTAAATTTAAGGACCCGAAGCAATGCTATTCTTTAGCACTCGAAACGACATCAGATACTTGAAGATCAAGTCCAAGCAGATGGTCACTGTGGCTACTGACATCAAACAGGTTAGTATCACTCCATTTGGTACAAAAATGCTTGTCGAAGACTTCTTCCAACTGATTCGGGAACATATCATCTACATAGATACCAATATTATCTAAGACGTTTGTCCAAAAAATTTGAACTTCCGTTATAAATTTAACAATAGATGTAGGTACTCGGCTGTCTCGTGGGTTAGTGGTGGCAAGCGCGACTGCTGATCGTGAGGTCCTGGGTTCGATTCCCAGGTCGGGCAAAGTGTTATTGCGTTTTTCCGTGTGGAATACCTCAGTAGCAGCCCGGAGTTGGGATTTGTGGCCGGTTGATGGCAATAGGCTCGCCCCCTATTACATGGGACTTAACATAACGGACATAACGGCGAAATGAGTGTGTTACTATACAGCTCTGCCCAACCCTTCGGGGAATACAGGCGTTATGTTATGGTAAATAGGTATCTAGATTACACAAAAATAATACGAAATATATACCTGTAGTTGTTTTTTTAAATTAGCAATTTCGTGCTATAAGTGCAGTTGGAAAAACGCCGCTATTCAGGGTGTAAACGAAATCATGTAATTAATTCCTTCAAACCTCGTGATGTACTGCTGACATAGATTAACCCTGCATGGGATACGTTTGGATTCAATAACAAAAAAAAAACATAAAGTAAACATGTGTTCTTAACGTGAGGCAATTTAGCGCCCCGAGCGAATTGCGCGGCTATCGCTCGCCGCGCGGTCATTTAACTCGGGGCGCTAAAATGCCTCACGTTGAGAACACAATGTTCACTTCTTGTAATTTTTTTTATTGTTTCTAAAGGTATCCCGTGCTGGGTTCATCTATGTCAGCAGTACATCACGAGGTTTGAAGCAATTACATGATCTCGTTTACACCATGTATAGTTTAGATTGAAGAATCTACGGAACCAGGCAAGTTAACCATAGTTTCCATATGTTTCAAAGGCTCACGGCGTATCTTTCGATGGTACATACATCTACTGGGTGGAGACGGCGCAGGGTCACCAGTCCATCTTCAAGGCTCAACTGGATGATGTCAAGGATACTAAACAGGTGAATCAACAACAGTACTGCTTCCGTCCTTAATTTAACAGCTTCAGGCATGGGCCGTAGCCAGGATTTTGTCCAGAGTGGGGCAAACTCAGTCAGACAGTAAATATTTGTCTTTTCAATAAATCTGGAAGTGCAGACTGGGATTATGGCGCAATTTTGTCTCATAACCTTATTTTTCAGGTCCAAATAAGTCGGGCATTGGTCTGCCTATTTTGGGTTATTGTTCTGTGGACATGGGTGGCGAGTTGACTGAATCTAGACCATTTACCTATACTTTCCTGTGCCAGGGGGGGCAAGCGCCCCTTCTGCCCCACCCTGGATACGTCTTTCGAGTCGAGCGGTCGCAAGCACAGCTGTTGAGCATGAAATCAGACAAGTGTTATTATAAGTTTTTTCAATAGAATTCCTCAGTAGGTATTTGGACTAAACCCGAAGATTATACTTGTCAGGTTATAGGCAAACCTTGATCTCTGTTTAATGGGTTTGATTTATTTATTTATTTCACAAAATCCACAGCCCTTAAAATTTTTATTACGATACATATAAACTAATATTATAGCCAATTATGGATTTACAATTTAATAGCTATACATGCATCAGAAACACTTACAGAGTTAAGTGAAAACTGCTAGCACCATCTAAGCATTACGAAGTGTACAGTGTAGGTGTGTACGAGGAGTTGCATATGGGTGTGCGAATATGTTATAGTGTTGTTGTGTTGTGTGGTGATTTACTGTATGTATGTCTACTATTTATTTAATTTAGATTTATTTGTCAGTTCGTCACATACTGACGTTGTTAATTGTTTCCTGAATAAACCTTTTTTAGTATTAAATATATCGAGATGAGAGAATCTTTTGTTAAAATTACTTAGCGTCCTACCAATGACTGAATTCTGAGCGTAGTTTATACCACTGTGTGGTACATTGAATAACTGCGTGTGCCTAGTCCGTCGATTTGATTTGAATAAAGTCTTCGGCGAAACGTGTACGACCTTATACCTCTAACTAGCCGCTCGCAGAAGACATACCTGATATCATACATCTAGTCTTCACGCTTAATCGCTTATTACGACATCCACGATGATGACGGACATGTGATCTAGTATTTGCTGGGAACCACTCAACATACCCTTTCGATAACACCAATAGTATTCTGAAATCTCCATCCACTTCTAAGTTCTAACCTAAGTTCTATTCTCAGGTGCTAGTCGGCCTCGGCCTCGAAGACCCAGGAGACATAGCAGTAGACTACCTCGGCGGCAACATTTACTTCAGCGATGCGGAGCGTGGGATCATTTCCGCGTGCAGGGTAGACGGCTCCATCTGCACCACCATCAAGACGGACACCAAGCACCCTAGATTTGTTACCCTAGATGCCAGGAACGGGTTCGTTACTGCATCCAGAAGATTATAAAACCTTAAGTGGAGTTAAAGTGGATGGCTGAGGGAATATTGCCATGATCATCACGTTTGTGGTTATTAAGGCATATTAGGATGCTTCTGCTGATGCTCTCAATGTCAGTGTACCCAGGAAAAAAGAGGGAGTTACCAATTCTTTGCTGAAGTCACAACAGTGTTTTTGTTGCCAAGAATTGATTTATTAATTTGGGCTTATCTAATTGGTGGACCAAGATCTGCCGGGGTTGCGGTGCATGCTTAGGCGAATCCCGCGACCCCGGCCAAACGGTCAGGAGGAGGAACACCGTTGGTTTTTAGCCGGTAAGAGTCCGGCAGACCCCCTCGCCTACCCCGGGCGAGGGACATCCATGAGGATTTTCAAACGATAAAAAAAAAGTTATACCAGGTATTACCCAGTAATTGAGTTGTGGGCACCAAATGGTACCTAGTCGCTGCTTGTATAATACTGATTACGACCCAAACAAAGCTGTGAAAAGGCTCTTCATCGGTTAGGCTGATGATAAGGGCTTTTTAAATTATTTTTTTCTTCCAGTAATATGTACTGGGCGGACTGGCACCAGCATGCGGTCATTATGTCAGCGCGTATGGACGGCAGTCGGGCGGACGTGCTGGTGGACAACATGGACGTGTTCGCGACCGGGCTGGCCATCGACGCGCCCAACGGACGGCTTTACTACGTGGATAGGACCGTCAAAGTCGTCATGATTAACGGGAAACATGTTTATGTATGTCCTCATGAAGATACTACTGATGATCTGATGATGTACTGTTGACATAGATTAATCCTGCACGGGATACTTTTGGATTCAATAAAAACAAAATTACAAGAATTAAACGTGTTCTTAACGTGAGACATTTTAGCGCCCCGAGCGAATTGCGTGGTTATCGCTCGCCACGCGGTCATTTAACTTGGTGCGCTAAAATACCTCACGTTAAGAACAGATGTTTACTTCTTGTAATTTTTTTTTATTGAATCCAAAAGTATCCCGTTCAGGTTTAATCTATGTCAGCAGTACATCACTAGGTTTGAAGGAATTACATACATGATTTCGTTTACACTCTCTATAAATGTTCTATTACATCATCAGAGTTTCAATCGCGTCTCTCTAAGCTGCTCGTCCCCATAAACGGGGCCCAGTGGCGTGCCTATAGGGCAAGCCTGATTTTTTTTTTACTTATTTTGATGTGCACGGTAAATTATGACATATATTTTATGCATATCATTAGTAAACCAAATTCGATTTTAAGATCTCCAACTATTTGTTATCAGACGAATTATAAATATCAAAACAAGTACCAAAAAAATATCGGGCTTGCGCTATAGGCACGCCACTGACGGGGCCTCAAGGTCTATAATTGCATACATTTTCATTCTCCCTACAGTCGCTGTTCGAAGAGCCATTCCACTATCCGTACTCCATCTCTGTCTTCGAAAATACAGTGTTCTGGAGTGACTGGACCTCCAACAGCATCCAAACGACGGACAAACTCCACGGCAGTGCGCAGAAGAGGAACGTACTACTGACTCTTGATACTCCTGTACTCGGTGAGTCTGCATCATCATCGTCATGACAGCCCGTAAACCTCCACTGCTGAGCTCATTTTCCCTCACCTGCCGCTCTCCCAATGAACGATCAAAGACAAAATTGTCGTGATCACCACACTTGGCAAGCTATTTTGGTGGCGATTGCAGATAGGAGGACGCTGCTGCCTATCTTTTGACGGAGCCATGGCTGGAGCTGGAAAGGGGATGGCAGATTGACGTCAAATGACGTAATCGGCGTCATGACTCCATTCAAGGCAACGGTTACATGTCGTTGCGTTGAATACACAGTCTTCACCGTCACTATACACGTCATCAATTGATTACGTCATCTGCGTCTGCGCATGTTTTCCTCCTAGCACTTCCTAGGTGAATGAACGGTGGCAAGACATGTAAACAATGCGAGTCACCTGACTATTTGAACATCGATCAATCAAAGTAAAACATGTGATCGCGGTCTCACGGGGTATTTTTATACTCCATTCTTATTTAGCATTAATGACATAATATCAGATAATAGATAGCACCTTGAAATAGTTATGGGGTTAACAAGCCAGCACGTACTGTTTTCATTGGCGTAGCCAAGATTTTGTCCAGGGTAGGGCAAACTCAGTCAGACAGTAAATATTTGTCTTTTCAATAAATCTGAAAGTGCAATATGGGATTATGGGGCAAAATTGTCCAAATAAGTATAGACGGAGTCGGGCATTGGTCTGCCTATTTTGGGTTATTGTTCTGTGGACATGGGTGGCGAGTTGACTGAATCTAGACCATTTACCTATTCTTTCCTGTGGCAGGGTCCGCTCCATCTGCCCCACCCTGAATACGCCTATGACCGCTTTCCATTTGATCTGTGATTCTCAAACTGAGACTTTTGGGAGAGACATCAGCATTTTTCAATCTCGGATTAATTCCCGCCTTTTTCTTATTCTTGACTTGGTCGCGTTTGGCCCTAGTCTCACCTGATGGTAAGCGCAGGCAGGGTCTAAGATGGAGCACATGAATCCAAGGAACAGAGGTATAGAGGGATTCCCCTATACTCCTCTGGCTCTCACATACACACGACGGAACACTGTAAACTGCTTGGCGCCAGACTTTAATGTAAGGTTGGTAGCTAGCCAGGCGGACGGTCGCCTATCCATCGAAATATAGTACTTATATTAAAGTCTAGCGGTTTTAATGGTCAGTCAAGACCCCCAGCTGCACACGTGGAGCTTGGCATTCAAACAACTCGCAATCACAATAATAATTGCATTCTTTTAAGATCAAAATTTTCTTCAGGCATCACTTCTATTGTTACACATTACAGCAGCCTTTTCCCAAACTTTGCTTACCAACCAGACTGTTCTCAACTTTCTTCAATGTCATCGCTTAGTCAGATCCTCATGTCTCAAGTATCAAACCCACCAGAATTCTGTATTTAAATAAGAAAAACTTTTTAACAAAAATAAAACCGACTTCAAATTGTCTATCTCCGAAGTTCTTCATCAGATCTTCACCAAATTTAAATGAGATCACTTCGAAAGAATACTCTTTAAAAAAAAAAGAATCATTAAAATCGGGTCACAATTAGCAAAGATATCGCGGAACAAACATACAAAAAAAAACATACAGTCGAATTGAGAACCTCCTCCTTTTTTTGGAAGTCGGTTAAAAACGAATTAAATGGTCGAGAACTCCCGACTTTCTTGACACTATGTCCCTCTCAATCTCACCGTTAGTACTAATGTCGTATTCTCCTTCTATCAGGCATGCACATATACCACCCAGTCCTGATGAACGCGAGCTCCAACCCGTGCAGCAACAACAACTGCTCACACATATGCCTCGTCACCTCCAACGTCAGTCATGTCTGTGCCTGTCCAGGTGGGATGGACATCGAGTATAATGCGTGCCATCGTAAGTATACTTTAAAATAATATATCGTCAGTGGAAAGGTAAAAAGACTAAAGCGCCAATATACCTACTTTACAGGAGAGCAATTCAAGTATTTTTTTAAGAAAATGAACATAATGTAATTATCTATTTAATATGTATATGTACTCTAAGAAAAATACTTTGAATCGCTCTCCTGTAAAGTAGGTAGGTATCTTGGCGCTTTAGTCTTTTTACCTTTCCACTGACGATATATACGTTTATCCGAAGGACAACGAACTGGTATATTTGGTAACTGATATATATCTGTATATTGCTTTTATTTAGTAGTATTCTAATTTAATATTGTACGTAACATACCGTAAAACCTGGCAACTTTGCCCAAAAAATCAGAGTATTTTTGCATTAGTTGAGTTATTTCCGAAAACGTTAATGTATTTCATATTATTTTTGTACCACACAATACTATATGTTCATATCTCGATATTTATTATTGAAAATATCCAGAAAAATGAATTTGTGTGTGTAAAAAACACAATTATAATTGTTGGGCAAAGAATCACAGGTTTTTGGCAACTTTGCCAACTTGTAATATTTCAGATACTATAAACCGTATCATTATTTTAAAAATGGCTGAATATAAATACAGGGCCATAAAGTATAGTATCAAATTATGAGATGAATGAACATATTCGTTGTCCTTCAAAATTGAGTGGGCAAAGTCAAAAAGCCTCCTAGTACATTTTTCTTACCATAATGGTCAATGTCTAAGGGCTGTCATCATTGAATAAATGCTACATTTAAATACTTAATGATAAAGTTTTTGATGTGGAATATTTCTATTGAGATAATCATAAATTCAATAAGTATATAATGGATACAAAATGAAGATATACGGTATATTGCCAGTTAAGTTATATTGCTACGATATATTACTAACTTTAAGGTAGCCAAAAGACAAAATATGTGACTAAACATCTACACAATATGTCGGAAGACAGTCACCAGTTGCAGATACTGTTCGAACTAACAAATTCGATGAATGCCTATTTATAAATAGTTCTACACATGTATTGCTGGGAATTGTTTCATTAAATATGTAACATCAGGTTTCTTTTCTTCCAATTTGCTAAAAACTAGCGTTTTCTAGTCCAACTTGGTCATTGGACAACCTTATTCATCAGAAGCCACCAAAACATTTACAAGTTTTTCTCTTTTAGCGTTCTATTAGTTTGTGCATAGGTACTTACCTCTTAAAATTATAATAAATTTAAAAATTACAGGTGACAACCCTACGGAAAAAAAATTGGTGGGCAATGTCGTCAACCATGCTCAAAAAACATGCATGTGACTTTGCCCATCAATATATTTTACAATTTTATGAGATGTTTTGTGTGAAATACCAGTCTATATTATTCATTTCATACATATTAACGGTGGAAAAAAAATTAATTACCTACTGTATCTGTAACTATCACTTTTTGATAAAGTTTTTTGACTGGTTTTTGCCCGCTAAAAACAATACCAACTTTTAAAGGTTCCTGACAGCCAACGGAAGTAACATAGGTGACATTACGTCACTTGGTATTGTCAGAAAAATAATCAATGTTCTACCACAGGCAAAAGAATACTCCTAACTATAGACAAATTTGCTATGCATCAAATTTTTAAAAAAATGCACAGCTGGGCAAAGTCATACCTCAAGGGCAAAGTTGCCAGGTTTTACGGTATTTATTTATTTATGTCGTCATTGCTCGTGGCATCACTATGGTCCTATCTGAAAACCAGCGTTGCGACATATTGTTTTTTTTTTTAAATGCCGCAGCATTATGCTGAGATAGGAGCCCTTTTTGGCCTCATGCAGGTAGTCGTTAATTTTTATCCTTTCTTTTTTTAATATTGTTTTTGTTTCTGTAACTGCCTGTGGGGGTCCACAATAAATAATTTTCTTTCTTTCTATATTGTAAGACGTTGCTTTTCGTCTAAAGTTTCCTGAATTAAACCTTTAAGGCCTGGTCAGACAGAGAGCGTGTCTGGGTGGGATAGTCACGTCGCGTGTTGATCGCGTGCTCTTGGCGTGCGAATTACTATGACAATGGTGTCGATTCTGTTGCGCACTTTGACAGGACTAAACTAAACTAGGGGTGTTTGTCTCTTTCTGTTTCAATAGAAAAAGAAAGTGACAGTTGCATTTAGTCTAGTGTATTAGTGTCAAAATGTGCTACAGATTCGACACCAATGTATGGAAGACGCCACACAGAGACTGCCACGCGAAGCTTGGCGTGGTGTCGTTTAAGTCCCCTTAACTCCAAAACGCAGATTTCGGTCTACTCGGGCGATCAAAATCATGATACAGCATAACGCAACTAACAAGTCACATGCCATATTGCGTCAGCGTAAAAATCATATTTACTGCAGTACTAATAAACATTCGTGGTCTTGAAATCACACTCAGTTCGGAAGTGATCGGTTTTACGAAGTTTGCCGATTCGACTTCTTAGGTGTGTCTACCAAAAAACTCTATAATATTAGAGTTTACTATAATATCGTTTTTTTTCCGCAACCAGCATTATTAGAAATTTATTTAACGACTGCTCTATTCTTGTTTCAATTATGTTCAGATGTAGGTGACTACCGCGCCAAATACCTGGTGGTAGCTGGCGGACAGCTGTTCACGAAGATACAGTATGATGCTCTCGGCAACCCAGAGAGTCACGCTACGCACTTCGACATAGGACGCGTGCAGGCCATGGCGTATGATAATTTTAGAGGTAAGACCATATAGACATCATCCTACCCTGAAACCAATGTTTTAGTTTTCCAGACGGACTTGCATCTGATGTGGCTGTATATACACTGGCTTGCAAAACTAAGTATCACACTTTTAAAATTGCAATAACTAAACGTGTAGTACTTAGTTTTGCAGGCCAGTGTAGATGCTACGCGAAATTTATTATATCATTGAGAAACGAGGATTCTCATCCATAAGCCGTTTGGATCGATAATCACTCCCATAATCAGAATAATAGTACATTACTGCCGCGGTCTGTAATGACTGCGTTGCTGGCAGCGCTGATGATGGCCGAAAGCGCAGCGTAGCGCAGCTCCAGGTCTACACAGCGCTGATGGTCGACAATAATGGATTTCAAAGGAAATCGCTGGTGGCTAATACTCACCAACAATGAAATTCCATACAATTTGCTGGCGCCTATTCAAGTAGCGCGGAAAGGTCGACTTTGCTCAAAGAAGGCTGTCAAAATAATGACCACATTACAAGCAGGGCTTGTACACAAAACTGCGAATCGACGCGATGCGAATTCGCAACGCAGAAAACTGCGACGCAAATTGATGCGATGCTATTTCGTGTGGTAAGGCGTCTTCCTTCCAAGGTTCAGGTGACCAATCCCTCGACGATCGTCAACCATATTGAACGTATTTTATACTAGGTAGAATAAAGCGTAAAAAGATTTGCACCCTGCTGTTACTGATAAGAAGATATAGGAATAATCAATTACGCGAACCGTTACTTCTTGCGATGCGTGGTGCGAGCTCGTATATTTCTACGATGCGACGTCGCATCGCAGTTTTGTGTATGGACCCAAAGAAGATTTTTAATTTCTTGAATTCCTGATGAGTTAGGACTTTATTCAAGATGCATTTATTTCAGATTCGCTATACTTATTCGATGGACAGCGAAGAACAATCAACTATATAAACATGACTGACTTCACTCTTGGTCTCACTCATGTGCTGGTCTACAACGGCCTGGAGAATGTCGTCGATATGGATTACGGTCAGTTAATATTGGTGTCGATTGTGTAGCGCACTTTGACAGGACTAAACTAAACTAAGGGTGTTAGTCTCTTTCTGTTTCAATAGAAAAAGAAAGTGACAGTTGCGTTTAGTCTAGTTTAGTACTGTCTAAATGTGCTACAGAATCGACACCATTATTGTGTTTCTCCAAATGCCTTACCTACATTTAGGCTAATACTTATATGGATAATAGTGGTGGTTTTCTTCCCAGCCACTTCAGAACTTTTATAGTACGCGCGCGAGTTGAATGCATTCGGGGCCTGAGGTTCTCTCCCCCCGCACACCTGACCCCACACACCCGCAAATGCAGTGTTGTCTTTGTCATAGGCGTAGCCAGGATTTTGTCCAGGGTGGGGCAAACTGATTCAGACAGTAAATATATCTCTTTTCAATAAATCAGGAAGTGCATAATGGGATTATAGGGCAATTTTACCCCATAAACTTATTTTTGAGGTCCAAATAAGTATAGACGGAGTCGGACATTGGTCTGCCTATTTTGGGTAATTGTTCTGTGGATATGGGTGGCAAGTTGACTGAATCCAAACCATTTACCTACCTATTCTTTCCTGTGCACGGGGGGGGGGGGGGGAGAAGCGCCGCATCTGCCCCCCTGAATACGCCCATGGCAGTACAGCAGTAGTGACTGCATTCAATTCGCGCGCCTTCTATAGTTATTCTTCCTATCTTCACTAGCTTTCTTTTCAAGCTTATCATAAAAATCTCATTCCACTGAAGATCTGGTGAAAAGTAACAGCCATCGTCTATAACCTCGTCTTCGATTAAAATGATCAACCCTTAATGTCCCACTTTTTCGTCCATAGACTACGCCACAGACACGCTGTACGTGCTGGACGCAGGTCGTCACGTCGTGGAGGCAGTATCGCTGAGGACACAGAAGCGCGCTCTGGTGCACAGGTTCCAGGAGCAGGAGGTGCCTATCAGCTTGTGTGTGATGCCGGACTACGGGTATGTAGTATGAAGCTTGCCTTCGGTATTTTGGTGTTTTACCTTTGCCCGCCCTCCATAACGCGACGTAGAAGTTGGATTGATGCTTAAAATGAATATTGAGCAGATGCTGACGACTTGGATCAGAAATATCAGTAATTTCAACACCGTCATGCTATTTTAAACATACATAACATCACGCCTCTATTGCCCGAAGAGGGCAGAGGTGTATAGTAACACCCTCATTTCGCCGTTATGTTTAAGTCCCATGTAATAGAGGGCGAGCCTATTGCCATCAACCGGAATCAAATCCAATCTCTGGTCTGCTACTGAGAAACTTCACACGGAAAAACCCAATAACACTTTGCCCGACCTGGGTGTCGAACCCAGGATCTCACGATCAGCGGTCGCGCTTGCCACCGCTAGAACAACGAGACAGTTCATGCTATTTTCTGACTTACATTAATGGTTGTCAAGCTTGGGTGTAGCCAGAGGGCGGGCGGGGTTCTTCAACCCCCTTACCAATGTTCATTATTTAGTAAAACCTCTTTTCGAACCTTCGCTACATTCCCAAATGTTGTTATCTGGTCTAAATCTCCAGGAGGATGATGGTAGCCGTGGTGGAGAGTGATATGCACAACAATATTCACATAGACAGCATTGGACTCGACGGAGAAGGAATGACACACGTCATCATGAACAACTTGAAGGGTAAGGTTTATCTAAACGCGATCTGGCAAGTTTCTCCAGGGGAAAAGGACAGGCAAATATAATCTCAGATGGCAACACCACCATAAGTACTCGTCACAATTAATCAGAACGAGTTAAATTGTTGTTCTGCCTAGCCTTTACCCAACTATGAATGAGGTCGGCTTCCAGTCTAACCAGATGCGGCTGAATATCAGTATGTTACACGGAGCGACTGCCATCAGACCACCGTAACCCAGTTACTGGGCAATGCTGATATCCTAAGGTTTATAGACAGATTGTCCGACTTTTGGGCTTCTGACTTCCCGTACCGACTGTTTAACGTGCTCTCCGAGGCACGGAGAGGTCTCGATGTGTAACGAACGGTGACCCATCCACAGACTGACCGCGGTAAGCGCAGCTTAACCTCGCAAATCATATGATTCGCCCCGCTGGTAATTAGCCATGTGCCATAAACGAGTTAAATTGACATTATCAATAAATTGTCAAACACATTTTAACCAATGAAATTACTTTGGTACCAGCGATGGTGGCGCCATTAGTTCCCCAGTTTCCTACCCCATTCAACAATACCCAATTTGACCAATACTGGCCTGCAAAAATAAGTATCACACTTTTAAAATTGCAATAACTTTTTAAGTAGGTACACAAGATATATTTTCGAAGCAAAAAGGACTCAAAAAAGAGTTTAACTTTGTTACTATAGTTTCAAAGAAAGCTGATAAAAATTGCTATAACACGTTTTTTATTTTAAATCTCTAACTTCTATAGTTTAGAAAAAATTTAAATTTTAAAAGCGTGATACTTATTTTTGCAGGCCAGTGTATATGAAGCGATACACAATAAACCTAATGAAAAAAAAAATCAAACTACTACTTAATTCCCTCTGTAGTAATCTATTGCTGGTCACTCCTTATTAAGGTTCGATGTAAAGCACGAACTAAATGAAACGCTGAAGCATTTTATGCATGTCCAGGTCCTCACATACGTCTGCGCTACGTCCAGCGCTTGGATCTAGTATACATATCGGACGAGAGCAACGGCGTCATTGATTCCATACATCCTGAAGGTAAGTCTTCAGATTCTTCCTCAATACTCAACAAGATACACGGACTATAACAGACCAAACAGTTTCTTACCCGAAAGAAAAAATTACAAATTGCGATAATCGAGTCGAAGGATCTTTCGTGATTGGAAAACAGGCGATCCGTTTGCCGAAACTTTGCAGTACGATTTTCAGAGTAGACCTCCAGGTCACGTCACAAAGACCGTTCCACACGTACCAGTACCAATACATATCTTTCCCATAAAAAGCCTAGAAACATCTCGGTCCTAAAACCTCATCATCATCATTTCCTTCAGGTACAGGAAGAGAGAACTACCGCGAGCTCTCAACGACCGTCACCAGCCTCGCCATAGCTGATAACTATGTGTTCTGGACCGACAGACGCACTTCTAGGCTCTTCTGGTCTGATATACATGAAACCACGCAGAAGATACGTAGGATCGATTTGGGTGAGTAATAAAGAAACCATATTTTATCTTTCTTTTTTAGACTTCAAGCTGTGTAAGTCGTGGTCGTAGTTCTCGATCTTATTTGCTCTGGGTCAATCATCACGATTGGACTAGCCATTACGTGACTACTTTGAGGTCAACTGACTGAACAGATGCGGCGGAATATCAGACTTGTATAACTTCTGCAATCCATTTACTGGGCATACGGATATCAGAAGGTTGTTCTGTTGTCAGACTTTCAAGTTTTTGACCCGCAGCGAGCAGTGAATGTGCTATAGGTTATTATAAAGTATGACAACCAGAACGAACGAAATAACGTTCTGTCGAGACCCGAAGGGTATTAAACCACTTTACTACGGTCATTCAAGGCATGGCCGTGGTAAGCATGGTTTGACCCTTTAGATCGATAACTCCATAGCTGCGAACTTCTTTGATAGCCAATGATTCTACTAATTTCATTTTCACTTTCAGCTCTCTTCCCAAACAACACTCAACTCCTAATCCAAGCGACAAACTCCCTTCCTGATCCCAAAGACCCACTCCTGAACCACCCTTGTCTAAAGAATCCCTGTTCCGACGTCTGCGTTCAAGAAGCCCATGGGACCTCACATGATAACCCCGTTCACATTCAAATGGGGTACAAATGTTTGTGCCCCCCTGGGCTGTTGGTGAATGACGGCCAATGCACCAAGTTGGCGATCTGTGACGCCCATGAGATGTTGTGTCATAAAAGCAATATCTGCGTGAAGAAATCTGGCAAGTGTGATGGTAAGGTGGATTGTCCAAAGAATGAAGATGAAGAGGGCTGTGTGGGTAAGTGGTCAACAGTAATTTTATTTTTACTATCACAGGATTTCAGGTATCACAGATGGCCTGAGCTCTATTTGTATGGTGGCATTGAATCCGCGTCCTGCTGCAGGAGTACACGTTCTCTTGCACTGCAGGAGAATAGGTTCTCTTAAGCTGGAGAAGAACAGGTTCTGTTGCGTGGCAGGAAAACAGTTTCTCTTTTGCTGCACGAGAATAGGTTCTCTACTGCGTCAGAACAAGTTCTCTACTGCTGTAGAACAGGTTCTCTACTGCTGTAGAACAGGTTCTCTTGCGCTGCAGGAAAACAGGTTCTCTACTGCTGCAGGAGAACAGGTTTTCTTCTAGTATAGCAGAACACACGGATGCACACGTAGGCACACTATAAATATTAATTATTCATTAATATACAAATATCACAGTACTTATTGTAATTAATTAATTAATTTTATTTACGTAATTAGTTTATTAATGTATGTATTTGCCCGTGGCCACTACCAAGGCCCACCCCAAAGCCAGCGCTGCTATAGTTGGGTGTAGCAGCATTATGCTGAGATGGGCCCTTTTATGTATTTGCCCGTGGCCACTACCAAGGCCCACCCCAAAGCCAGCGCTGCTATAGTTGGGTGTAGCAGCATTATGCTGAGATGGGCCCTTTTATGTATTTGCCCGTGGCCACTACCAACGCCCACCCCAAAGCCAGCGCTGCTATAGTTGGGTGTAGCAGCATTATGCTGAGATGGGCCCTTTTATGTATTTGCCCGTGGCCACTACCAACGCCCACCCCAAAGCCAGCGCTGCTATAGTTGGGTGTAGCAGCATTATGCTGAGATGGGCCCTTTTATGTATTTGCCCGTGGCCACTACCAACGCCCACCCCAAAGCCAGCGCTGCTATAGTTGGGTGTAGCAGCATTATGCTGAGATGGGCCCTTTTATGTATTTGCCCGTGGCCACTACCAACGCCCACCCCAAAGCCAGCGCTGCTATAGTTGGGTGTAGCAGCATTATGCTGAGATGGGCCCTTTTATGTATTTGCCCGTGGCCACTACCAACGCCCACCCCAAAGCCAGCGCTGCTATAGTTGGGTGTAGCAGCATTATGCTGAGATGGGCCCTTTTATGTATTTGCCCGTGGCCACTACCAACGCCCACCCCAAAGCCAGCGCTGCTATAGTTGGGTGTAGCAGCATTATGCTGAGATGGGCCCTTTTATGTATTTGCCCGTGGCCACTACCAACGCCCACCCCAAAGCCAGCGCTGCTATAGTTGGGTGTAGCAGCATTATGCTGAGATGGGCCCTTTTATGTATTTGCCCGTGGCCACTACCAACGCCCACCCCAAAGCCAGCGCTGCTATAGTTGGGTGTAGCAGCATTATGCTGAGATGGGCCCTTTTATGTATTTGCCCGTGGCCACTACCAACGCCCACCCCAAAGCCAGCGCTGCTATAGTTGGGTGTAGCAGCATTATGCTGAGATGGGCCCTTTTATGTATTTGCCCGTGGCCACTACCAACGCCCACCCCAAAGCCAGCGCTGCTATAGTTGGGTGTAGCAGCATTATGCTGAGATGGGCCCTTTTATGTATTTGCCCGTGGCCACTACCAACGCCCACCCCAAAGCCAGCGCTGCTATAGTTGGGTGTAGCAGCATTATGCTGAGATGGGCCCTTTTATGTATTTGCCCGTGGCCACTACCAACGCCCACCCCAAAGCCAGCGCTGCTATAGTTGGGTGTAGCAGCATTATGCTGAGATGGGCCCTTTTATGTATTTGCCCGTGGCCACTACCAACGCCCACCCCAAAGCCAGCGCTGCTATAGTTGGGTGTAGCAGCATTATGCTGAGATGGGCCCTTTTATGTATTTGCCCGTGGCCACTACCAACGCCCACCCCAAAGCCAGCGCTGCTATAGTTGGGTGTAGCAGCATTATGCTGAGATGGGCCCTTTTATGTATTTGCCCGTGGCCACTACCAACGCCCACCCCAAAGCCAGCGCTGCTATAGTTGGGTGTAGCAGCATTATGCTGAGATGGGCCCTTTTATGTATTTGCCCGTGGCCACTACCAACGCCCACCCCAAAGCCAGCGCTGCTATAGTTGGGTGTAGCAGCATTATGCTGAGATGGGCCCTTTTATGTATTTGCCCGTGGCCACTACCAACGCCCACCCCAAAGCCAGCGCTGCTATAGTTGGGTGTAGCAGCATTATGCTGAGATGGGCCCTTTTATGTATTTGCCCGTGGCCACTACCAACGCCCACCCCAAAGCCAGCGCTGCTATAGTTGGGTGTAGCAGCATTATGCTGAGATGGGCCCTTTTATGTATTTGCCCGTGGCCACTACCAACGCCCACCCCAAAGCCAGCGCTGCTATAGTTGGGTGTAGCAGCATTATGCTGAGATGGGCCCTTTTATGTATTTGCCCGTGGCCACTACCAACGCCCACCCCAAAGCCAGCGCTGCTATAGTTGGGTGTAGCAGCATTATGCTGAGATGGGCCCTTTTATGTATTTGCCCGTGGCCACTACCAACGCCCACCCCAAAGCCAGCGCTGCTATAGTTGGGTGTAGCAGCATTATGCTGAGATGGGCCCTTTTATGTATTTGCCCGTGGCCACTACCAACGCCCACCCCAAAGCCAGCGCTGCTATAGTTGGGTGTAGCAGCATTATGCTGAGATGGGCCCTTTTATGTATTTGCCCGTGGCCACTACCAACGCCCACCCCAAAGCCAGCGCTGCTATAGTTGGGTGTAGCAGCATTATGCTGAGATGGGCCCTTTTATGTATTTGCCCGTGGCCACTACCAAGGCCCACCCCAAAGCCAGCGCTGCTATAGTTGGGTGTAGCAGCATTATGCTGAGATGGGCCCTTTTATGTATTTGCCCGTGGCCACTACCAACGCCCACCCCAAAGCCAGCGCTGCTATAGTTGGGTGTAGCAGCATTATGCTGAGATGGGCCCTTTTATGTATTTGCCCGTGGCCACTACCAACGCCCACCCCAAAGCCAGCGCTGCTATAGTTGGGTGTAGCAGCATTATGCTGAGATGGGCCCTTTTATGTATTTGCCCGTGGCCACTACCAACGCCCACCCCAAAGCCAGCGCTGCTATAGTTGGGTGTAGCAGCATTATGCTGAGATGGGCCCTTTTATGTATTTGCCCGTGGCCACTACCAACGCCCACCCCAAAGCCAGCGCTGCTATAGTTGGGTGTAGCAGCATTATGCTGAGATGGGCCCTTTTATGTATTTGCCCGTGGCCACTACCAACGCCTACCCCAAAGCCAGCGCTGCTATAGTTGGGTGTAGCAGCATTATGCTGAGATGGGCCCTTTTTTAGTCTCGTGGAAGCATGTAATTTTTTTATTTTGTTGTTTTTATTTGTCTTTCAATGTGTTTGTATGTCTGTAACGAGAATTAAATAACTAATTTTCTTTCTTTCTTTAGAACATGTTTTCTACTGCTGCGCGATTTTTTTCGCACCTTTATTTACCTTTAATCTTTTCAGTGGAGCCCACAAATATGTGTTCGTCTGACGAGTTATTCTGCCATGGTTTATGCATCAATCGAAACAGGGCATCGCTGTGCACATCCAATGAAAAGCATATCAATAGAGGTGAGTGAGATTCGAGTTTTTGGCTTCATCATGAACTCATGTTTCCTTATCATACTTCTATACTAATATTATAAAGCTGAAGAGTTTGTTTGTTTGAACGCGCTAATCTCAAGAACTACTGGTTGGAATTGAAAAATTATTTTTGTGTTGGATAGTCCATTTATCGAGGAAGGTTATAGGCTATATAACATCACGCTACGACTAATAGGAGCGGAGCATAAATGAAAAATGTTGCAAAAACGGGAGAAATGTCCACCGAAGCCGGGACGGGCCGCTAGTATGGGATAAAGGCCTACCTTAAGATATTTCCGCAACTATCATCATGTCATCGATCTATCTCTATCTCACAAAACTACAGGTTGTAAACGAAATCACGTAATTCCTTCAAACCTCATGATGTACAGCTGACATAGAATAACCCGGTATGGGATACTTTTGGATTCAATAAAAATAAAATACAAGAAGTAAACATGTGTTCTTAACGTGAGGCATTTTAGCGCCCCGAGTTAAATGAGCGCGGCGAGCGACAGCCGCGCAATTCGCTTGGAGCGCTAAAATGCCTTGCGTTAAGAACACATGTTTACTTTTTGTAATTTTTTTTTATCGAACCAATAGTATTTTTTTCAGGGTTAATCTACGTCAGCAGTACATCACGAGGTTTGAAGGAATTACATGATTTCGTTTACACCCTGTATAGCTCAAAGTTCACGAATATCAAGGTATCAAAAATCTAATCGGCGTTTAAAATACTTAACTTTTCTTCCAACAGTGCCAAATTTAAACATATGCAGTACAACAGAATTTCAATGCACAAACTCGTCAATCTGCATATCCCGCTCCCAGATATGTGATGGTCACTACGACTGCCCCGACGGTGCTGACGAGCAGGCCTCAGAATGCGACACTCACGTTTGTTTTGATACTGAGTTCATGTAAGTACTTTTTGGTCGCCACAGCATAAACGCATCGGTGTACCCACACGCCAAGGTATCTGTAATCCCATAGTTTTTGTCAACTATTCGTGATGTTGGCGTACAGAGTAAACTTTCGTTTGGAGGAACGAGGTATGGTATTCCTCAAACGAAACGGAAGGAACCTCCAACCAGGCCGGTCTTATGCCTGGCGGGCTGCTGTCCAACGGTTGAAATTGGGAAGTTGTATATCTGGGTGTCAAATTTTGATATAGCTATGCAGCATATGAGAGTTATTATTGTCGCTGTAGTCTGCTAGACGTTCGTCGTGTTGTATAGTTCGCATGTGGCGTGGTAGATGCCGCCACAGTCATATATGTGACAATGGCGTCCAAAAGGTTAACAACCTGGATATAGGCCTCGTCTCGCAGGAAGATCCGTAATGCCTGCAGAGCCACTTTTCACGGAGCTGGTCCTCCGCTGTCAATACCCATGGTCATTTTAAGAGCGCATTTGCACTGCATCCGAACTGAATCTAAGAAAATTCGACCAGAACTAGATGCCGAAGTTGAAGCTTGAAGCTGCTGCTAGAAGATGATGTAGTGGCAAAAATAGAAAGGAGTATGTTTGTGTTGTTTGGTCATGTTGAGATAATGAGTGAACGGCGATTAACAAAAGGAATTTATATGGCGGATGTCAGTGGAAACGCCCTAGAAGGACATACATCGATGTTATTGGTGATGTTCTTCACAAAGAACAGGTGCGTAGTACTCTCAACCCGCGCGCCTGTAGGACAAGATATATGAATATGGATGAAGCGAAAGGAGTATGTAAGGATCGTAGCATGTGGCATTCTATGGTTTCTGTCTACCCCCGTAAGAAAAAGGCGTGAGTTTATGTAATGGGCTGCCTTACTATCAAAATAGTAAGGCAGCCCGGTCGGTCGGTAGTAAGGTCGGATACAGTGTACTGTTCATACAAATATGAACAGTACACTGTATCCGACCCGAATTTCATAGATTTGCAGTCTATGGATCATTTTGTCCCGGATTCGGAGCAGTGCACAGCGATTACTTTTTGAATCACAGTCACTACTGTTCTTCAATACATGGAAGAGTCTTGAAATTACTTGAGAAGATTACAAATTAACATGGTGAAACATTTGTTGCAGGTGTGCGTCAGGTTCATGCATACTGAAAACGTGGACGTGTGATGGCGACCAGGACTGCAACGATGGTTCCGACGAAGTCAACTGTGGTAAGACTTATTTTCATCACAGGTGTGTTCTTTTCAGCACTCGGACAGACAGGAAGCTCACTCTTGGCGTATCCGAAACTGGGGGAGGGCCATACAGGGTGTAAACGAAAGCATATGTAATTCCTTCACACCTCGTGATGTACTGCTGACATACATTAATCTTGAAAGGGACAGCAGTGGATTTAATAAAAAAAAATTACAAGAACTAAACATGTGTTCTTAACGTGAGGCATTTAAGCGCTCCGAGTTAAACGTCCGCGCAATTCGCTCGGGTCGCTAAAATACCTCACGTTAAGAACAGTCATGTTTACTTCTTGTAATTTTTTTTAATTTAATCCCAAAGTATCCCGTGCTGGGTTAATCTATGTCAGCAGTACATCACTAGGTTTGAAGGAATTACGTAATTTCGCTTTCACCCTGTGTATAGTATTTTCGATTTTAACGGTGGTATAAATATCGGTACGGTTCTAGAGAGCTGACCTTGAATGCGCAGGAGTCACTTTTTGTATCTGTTTGGTGGCGAGAGGCGGGGCGTTTGCTTGCGTACACGCAGATTGTCTCGCTACTCGCAAATCTTACGCCGTCTTCCGCACCTGTGCAACTTGACGACACGTTTGGTGCAGTAGTTAAGGGATTGGCTTCTGCCACAAAACAGATAGGTACAGAAGTCAATCTACATACAAGTGCGCTCGAGCAACGCACACATGGATACTGCTCACGGACACGATATCTTGGACTGTTTGGGACTAGAGTGCGAGCGCGAGTGCCATGCGCTTGAGAGAGATAGATATATCGATAGAGCGACCGCCGAGCGTAGGTATGAAAAGTGAAGTACATACATGTGATTGACTTCTGTACCTATCTGTTTTGTGCTTCTGCGCTACGGGTTGTGGATTCGGTTCCCGCACGGATCAAATATTTTTTTGGCCTACAAATAGTTGTTCGGGTTCTGGGCGTTTGTGCATGTGAAGATTTGTGCCTGTAAACACACCCACGATACAGGAGAAATTCTAGAGTGGGGCAACGTATTAAAAAAAAAAAACTATATAATATACCACTTTCGCTGACCTGTCAAGATCAGTACTGATACACGTAGGTTAGCTGGACAGAGATGCACCACAAAAGCAGATGCTTTGCCATTGACAAAATATCAAGGAAGATTTTATGCAAAATGTTTCTTCTTGCAGTGGATATGACCTGCAGTCCTGGGTTCTACCAGTGCAGGAATAGGGAATGTGTGGAACTGAGAAGGAGATGTGACGGTCATCAGGACTGCTTCGATTTCTCTGACGAGGAGGACTGTGATGAGCCTCAAGTTGTGGAGTTTAGGGTAAGTGGTCATAAGTTGCACATTTACATTCAGTTGGCTGAAAAACTGCCTCGTTGGTCTAGTGGTGGCAATCGCGACTGCTGATCGTGAGGTCCTGAGTTCGATCACTAGGTCGGGCAAAGTGTTATTAGGTTTTTCCGTGTGGAATTCCTCAGCCCAGAGTTTGGATTTGTGCCCGGTTGATGGCAATGGGCTCACCCCCTATTACATGGGACGTAAACGTAACTGGCGAAACGAGGGTGTACTAAAAACACCTCTGCCGAACCCTCCAGGGCGTGCAAGGCGTGATGTTATGCTGTTCCTGACATGGAGAGAAATGAAATGGGACCACACGACACGTGCATACCTGTCACCATCACCTAGTGTTTACTACTTCCTGCAGCTTTATTCACTCCATTATTATAACCCATTATGGGAGTGTCATTGATTCCTCTGTTGTGGAAATCCGTGCCGTGCTGATATTGTTTTTTGTTTTATATTAGTGCTTTAGGGCAATTACGAACATGGGAATATTCCGAAAATTACGAATTTCTACTAAATCAGGCAATATTGTTTGCTATGGCAACGTAATAATGCTAGAATGATTAATGCAATGTAATGTAATGTTGCCAACGCAAAAAATATTGCCTGGTTTAGTAGAAATTCGTAATTTTCGGAATATTCCCATGGTCGTAATTACCCTAAAGTACTATTTATATATTATTTTATATTAATTTTATTTTAAGTAATTAAATAGGACGTATGTATGAAGTTTGCATAGTCGCAAAAAGGTGAACTAATGCCTCGAAACAAAATTTGAATAAAAAGAAAAATTAGGTATAACCCACGCCAAATCTCCACAGGAAGTGACTCCAAGGTGCGCTGCCTGGGAGTACAGCTGTGAACTCAACAATAGCATTTGCTTGCCGCTTACAGCACGGTTTGAACTGCTTTCAAACATATTTCGTTGTGATGTTTTTTATTAGAGATGGTGGTGGTGGGGTTTCCCAATAATTCGGTGTTGTGTTTTTTAGACTGTATTTACAATCAACGACAGGTCGACTTGGCAATCGGGTATGAGGCTCGTCGTGTCAGCACACCCGCCCCGCACACCCGCACAGCGCCCGCCATCTTAGTGTTAGCGCTGCACGAGTGCGCATCGACCGCGTTTATTTCGATCTCGCTCACGTTGTTGCTTGTAGTTGTGTATTGAAAATTACTAGAAAATTGTCATGTCGACCTGTCGTTGATAGTATATTTGATGGTGACGCAGTTGTGTTTATTCTTCTTAGTCCGTTCGACTAACCACGTCTGAGCTACAGTCGCAGAGAAACAGTTGAAGATAGCTTGCATTCTAGACGTCTGTGACATCTTGGCTAATATAAAAAGGTTATTATATTCTATGGCACAATTGTATCGCAAAAGTCGTGTCAGGGGTAAATGCCGAAGGCACGCCATGGAGCTGCGAATACGATTAGGCAGCCCAGTTATTAGATATAGCCAATGGCAACATAGACTCATCCGGAATTTTTAAGCAACGTAAAACTATGTTCCCAGAAGACTACTGAGAACCCAATCTTGTTTTACCAGTTCAGCATTTGATACAAACTATAGTTCTAATGCTTATTTTCCTCGATCAGTAAGAAATTTAAACAAAAATGTGAAAGACCATAATATATAGATATATTTCAAACCAAGGCCCACCATTTTCGACGACTTATATCGAACAAATTTTTTGAATCTCAATCTTTGAATTTAGGTAGTACTATCTAATTATTAACATTAACATTTGAAGGTTTTTAGATAGTTATGTTAGTTTAAATTACTTCTCCTTGTGTTTATACGAAGGACTATAGGCTTCATTAGTTTGTCCCTCGGGTAAAGAGCCTGAAAACCTACGACATTTTTTAGATGGGTCGCTAGAACAAAGACGTAATTGTGTCCTAGATTTATTTCATAAAAACGGTGGTGGTGGAGCATCTGGATCATGTCAGTTGTAGCTCGTATTATTTGCGATTCTCTTATAAGCCCAATCTTCTCTCCACATAGCTGCAACATGAAGATTGATTGCCCGGGCGGTACAGACGAGCACGGCTGCGACCTCCGTTGCACACCACACGGCTTGTTTGCATGCAGACAACAGCTTAGTTGCATCCCTATGAACAGAGTCTGTAACGGACGACAGGAATGTGTCGATGGTTCGGATGAGACGCCTGACGCTTGCGCGAGAGGTAAGAATGTACTGGAAAATGAGCATGGATCACAGTTGATACTTCTTTTCATCATCACCTTTCATAGTTTGTTCCACAGCTAGTTTCCTTACTGATAAAAGGATAGGAGGTCTTCCTTTAATTAGTCCAGTTGTCTTCCGAAACGTTCATGTCTTAAAAAGCTGGCCCTTTTGGCCTTACTCCACCTCTTCATAATCTCCCTGCCCTTATCCCACACTAGGTGGGGTCGACACAACACGTACTCCTCTTCCATTCTCCTCTATCAGCCGTCATCTCAGTACTCACCCCTTTCTTACCCATGTCATCCTTCACACAATCCATCAATCTTTTCTTTGGCCTACCTCTATTTGTATATCCATCCACATTCATATTTAACACCTTTCTTCTGCCTTGCTCCACCTGCTTTGACATTATCTGGCGGAATGACTCTGGAACACAATTTATACCTTCTTAAGCACCTACTTTGTAACTTTGAGCACTTCTGCGTAAATAACTTTGTCGGTTTTCCTAACAGTGAACAAGACCTCCCACCTGTTCCCGATGGTCCACTCGTTCAGAGAGTGCAGTGAAGGCTTCCTCTGCAGCAGTGGACAGTGTATTGAATGGAAGCAGCTGTGTGACAAAAAGCAGCACTGTATTGATGGAACAGACGAGAATGGACTCTGTGGTAAGTAAATAAAGAAGTATTTTAGGTGATATTGCTAAACTTCCAAGCTTCCAAAGTGTTTTTTGTTTCGTTCGTTGATTGAGAGCAGTGACAGTGCGGTTATCTCTGTACAACAAGAACGAACTCTGCTTAAAAGAGATACTAAAAGCTCCATCGTATAATATTACTAGAATCTTAACTGGAATAAGCTAACATTTTACCGACTTACCGGCGCATAGATGAACTACTTGGTTCGTTTATTACATGCTTTCTAGGAAAATGTATTTTTTTTTTTGGTTTTTTTTCTAATTAGATTCTAGACTTGCTTTGACAAGCTTGCTTTTGTTGTTTGTTATATTATTTCGAAGTATTCTTTTATCGCCTTGCATGTGGTTCTAGGAAAAATAGGCCACGTGGGTGGCGTAAAAGGTTATTAAGGAAGATCATGAGCAGTAGCGTCCTCCTTCTGTTAACACATCAGTATATTGGAATCACCAGTCCATCCGTCAATCATGGTAATTACTGGCGACATCGCCTCTGACCGTGTTCTAGCGATCATTGGCAGGGCTTGAATGTTCTGCAGAGTGCAGTGGATGTTGACGAGCTGGTGTGATTATGTTGCTTTTACCTACAGCTACAGCGTGCTCCAACAACACATGTTCGTACATGTGTCAGCCCACTCCACTAGGCCCGCACTGCCTCTGTCCCTTCGGGTTCCGCCTGTCGTCAGACCAGACTACGTGCGTTGACATCGACGAGTGCACGCAAGAGGTGTGCTCACAGGGATGCATCAACGTTCCTGGATCCTTCTTGTGCTCGTGCCACTATGGATATGCGCTCAGGTGAGAACAGGTGGTTTTTATTCTTGCTGGATCTTGATCTTATTTGTTACAGCCTCCGTAGTGCCTTAGTGAAAGGTCCTCCATTCGCATTGATTCTTTGATGTCTTTGAAGCTGTTAGGATCAGGTTTCCTTCCACTAGAAACTCCAGTAAAATCGCTTTGTTCATGTCCCATTAACCGCGAAAACGTTGCTTAAGCGCCTATTCACACAGTGGATCCATTTTAACTGATCCGTCGGTACTTGATGTTTGTTCACATCTATACCGACGGATCAGTTAAACAAATGGCAGCTGCGTCGCATCTGACAGACAGGATACGATAAAAATAACGGGTCCAGTATTTTTTACTGGATTCGGAATACTGTCGTGTATGTGAACTCGCTCATACAACTATAAGCGCTATCACCAAAATAAAAACGGTTCCGCTAAAACGGAACTTGTAAACAGTTTCTGTGTGAACTAGCTGTAAGTAGACAATAATCGAAGATTGATCGATCTGCATTCTATTCATTTACCCACTAGCCGATGTCCCAAGGATTTGCTGATGTATCACCCTCTTACCCCATCAGGTCGGACCGTCGCTCATGCAAGGCGACGCGCGGCAACATGTCGATCCTATACGTCTCTGGCAACACTGTCCGGTCCATCTCAGCCGACGGATATGGAGCAGTTGAGTACACTGATACAGATGTGGCTGCTATCACTGACATGGACTTCAATGTTAGGTTAGTATGATGATCACACTGTTTTTATAAATAATACGACGACACGTTTGGTGCAGTGGCTGAGCAATCGGCTTCTGAGCTACGGGTCGTGGGTTCGATTCCCGCACGGAACAAATATTTGTATGGCCTACAGATAGTTGTTCCGAGTCTGGGCGTTTGTGCATGTGAAGATTTGTGTCTGTAAACGCACCATAAACGGCTGAACGGATTTAGATAAAATTTGGCGCACAGATAGACCATCTCCTGGATTAACAACACATAGGATACTTTTATTCCGGGTACATGAAGTAGTTCCACTAGGATGCGAGCGAAACTGCGGGCAACAATTAGTAGGTACATCATAAAGTAGTTCAGCCCTGACTAAGTGGGTGACGCAGTCTGATAGCGACGTGATTCAAGACCAGAAAAAAGATGGCAGGACTGGGTACTGTAATAGTTACCAAAAGAACTTGCTAGATAGTAAAAAGTTTGAAATGCTGTGAGGAGGCCATTGTCCAGCATTGGGACGATACTGGCTGACAGTGACATCAATATCCACCCCCTAAAAACAACATCTACTTACATACATATTCTCACGTTTTTTTCCCATGGGGGTAGACAGAATCTATAGAACGCAACATGCAACTATCCTTACATACTCCTTCCGCTTCATCCACATTCATAAATCTTGTCAAACACGCACGCCGATTGAGAGTAGGTACTACGCACCTGCCCTTTGTGAAGAACATCATCAATAACATCGATGTATGTCCTTCTAGGGCGTCCTCTACCGGCGTTTTCACTGACATCCGCCATATAAATTCCTTTTGTTAATCGCCGTTCACTCATTCTCTCAACATGACCAAACCACCTAAGCATTCTCCTTTCAATTTTTGTCACTACATCATCTTTTAAACCGCAATTAATAACTCGATCTAATACTTTAGGATGAAGAAACTGTACGTGACGTCAGCTGAGGGCGGCAAGCTGATAGAAGTGAACAGCACGCAGAATGTTATCGCCGTCACTAATATCGGGAGACCAACACGGGTATCTATCGCCTTGACAACATTTTCCTTCTCACTCTTTCTGCTTCTTTCTTTAGTTAAGTTCTTTGCAGGTTCCACGACAGTTTTGAACGGTTCCCTGGTTTCTTGTGCGCAGTTCAGGGTTTCTTAACTTTAATGAAGCACGGATCGCTTGAGCAAGAGGACCACTTTTAAAATTTGACTACCTTGTTGGTCTAGTGGTCGCAAGCGCGACTGCTGAGCATGGGGCCTTGGCTTCGATCCCCAGGCCGGGCAGTGTTATTGGGTTTTTCCATTAGGAATTTCTCAGTAGCAGCTCGGGGTCTAGATTTGTGCCTGGTTAAAGGCCCCCTATAACATGGGGCTTAAATATAACTAGAGAAACGAGGGTGTACTAATAAAACCCCTCTGCCGAACTCTTCGGGGAATACAAGGCGTGATGTTATGTTAGGTAGGCTGGTCATGGACCCCCAGCAGTCCATGGGCCCCAGGGTAAGAAACTATGGCTTAGGTATACTTGGTGCTATGGGTCAACCCTAGCGTGATTTCTCGGTGTTCTCGTTAGTAACTGTAGATCTAGGCTTCAAGAAGTCACAGTGGTAAGAATTCAAAGCAGAAAATAATAGAAGTGAAAGTAGAAGTCCCATTACATGGCGCTGATCGCTAACCTAACTGAAATATATTTCTTGGCTAAAGACCCAATAACTGGGTTGTCTGGATAAAAATTCTCGCCTGATACCTATTTGATTGAGGGTCTTTCTTTCTTTTCTTTTTCGTGTGGTTAGTGACTAATCTGGAGTCAGAGTTTAACCCGCCCATGAGCCTCTGACTTGGCTTCACATGCCGTCGAGAAATATCTCTCAGGCATGCCGGTTTCCTCACGATGTTTACCTTCACCGGTTTTAAGCAGGTGATAATTATACAATACGCACATGAATTAGAAAAGTCAGAGGTGCGTACCTTGGGTTCGGCCTCGAGACCTATGATTTGCCAATCCGACGGTCACACCACTAGGCTATCCCTGCTCTTAAAATTGAGGGTGACGTCTTGTTCATTCTTCCAGCAGTTCAAATGCTTTACATTTCAGGTGGCAGTGGACTGGGTGACCGGCAACGTGTACTTTGTGGACACGACGCCCTTAAACACCCGCGTGCGAGTTTGTCACGTGAGGAGAAAGAAATGCGCTAGTCTGCAGAAACTGCCTTCTGACGCCAAGGTAATGGACAGGATGCGTTGTCCAATCCTTGACTAGGATAGTAGAGACCTGTGGATGTTCTGGTCTATGAGTATGATTGTCGAATGATGAATGCTGATGCCCCAGAACAATCCTTTTCCATATTCACTGGAAGAGATTGTGCAACGATTCCTTGGAGGCTTGCCTACTCTGCATGTTTTAAAGTAGCGAATTAAGTACTCTTTGTGTGTTTTGAGCAATAGGTACAGTCCGCGTGCAAATGCTTGTCACCTCCTGAGGTATGTGAGCGGCAGGAGGGGGGTGTGCACGGAACACAAGACAAAGCAAACTGACAGAGCGCGTCTATTGTTCCACACCACCCTCCCGCCGCTCGCATACCTCACACGGTGACTAGCACGGCTGGCTCGTCTGGAAATGCTTAAATTTATTTTATATTTATTTGACTATTTCACACACACACGTAACACTAAGATTATAATAAACTATTTATTGCTTTTATTTAGTAGTATTCTAATTTAATATTGTACGTAACATGTTTATTTATTTATTTGTGTCGTTATTGCCCGTGCCATCACTATGGTCCTATCAGAAAACCAGCGTTGCGACATTTTGTTTTATTTTTAAAAGTCGCAGCGTTATGCTGAGATCTGTTATTCTTACAACTACAAGTTCAACTCCATCATTCCCCAGGTGACAGCTCTGATCGTAGACCCCAGTTCTGGCCGCATGTTCTACTGCGTGACCCGCGAGCTGGAGTCAGTCGTGTGGTCCGCGACCCTCACCGGCCGACACGTGACCGACCTCACGACTGTTCGGAACTGCACTGGCTTAGCGGTGGACCCGTTTAAGAAGAAGCTGTATGTGGCAGAGACAGGACCTGCGCATATCATACGGATGGACTATGAGGGGGAGAGTCAGTAAGTTAAATTGTATACTTTAGATCTAAGTGCCTCAGAAAGCACGTTAAACAGTCGGTCCGGGGTGTCATACGAATACCTATGACAGTCGTTACGGGTAGTCAAAAGTCCGAAAGTCTGTCAACCGGTCTAACCTTATAATATCGGTATTGTCCAGTAACTGGATTGCGGAGGTCTGATGGCAGTCGCTCTGTGTAAAATACTGGTACTCAGCCGCTCTGGTCAGACTGGAAGCTAACCCAAACATAGTTGGGACAAAGCTAGGTAGAACAGATCTTAGTTTTGATCTAGCAAGGTAACTAGGGAATTTACGGAAGTTTACACTAGGTTCTACAGACTATGGCAGTCGCCAGGTAAATCTAAATAGGTATTTTTCTAAAAGGTTGATAAATGAGTGAATAGAGGTAATCGTGGAGTATCAATCAAATCAATACCCTGGCTAACACCACCGAACTCGGATACTTTACCTGGCAAATGCGACGGTTACCCCGACGCCTATCGATCATCAGAGGCAATTCAAACAAAACTAAATTGCACCAAGTGCAGGTAAGTTTGTGTTTGAGGAAGCTGGATATTGCTTTTTTCACGCCGAAGACCTTGGTGATCACTTAACCTTATCTATCTTATATGCGTCTTCCTTCCTCCTAGCTCTTTCCCAAAGCGGCTGAATACAAGTATTTTACACGGACCGATTCCCATTAGACCTCCGCAACCCAGTGACCGGGCAATGCCGATATCCTAACAAGGCCGAAACGACTGTCATAGGTATTCTTATGACATCCGGGACCGACGGTTTAACGTGGTTTCCGAAGCACGGGTCTCGATGTGTAACGAACGGTGACTCATCCCTGGACTGCGGCAAACGCAGCTTAACCTCGCAAATCGTATGATCGGCGCGGTTGTTAATTAGCCACAAGTATAAACACAATCTTTATGGTTTTTTCTAGCAAACTACCTAATTGGTCTAGTGGTGGTAAGCGCGACTGCTGATTGTGAGGTCCTGGGTTTGACCCCCAGGTCGGGCAAAGTGTTATTGGGTTTTCCGTGTGGAATTTCTCAGTAGCAGCCCGGAGTTTGGATTTGTGCCCGGTTGATGGCAATACGTTCGCCCCCTATGACATGGGACTTAAACATAACGGCGAAATGAGGGTTACTATACACCTCTGCCAAATCCTTCGGGGAATACAGGCGTCATGTTATGTTCTGTTTTCTAGCAAAAAGATCCTCGCCGATCACCCACAACTGCAAGCCCCACACGGCCTCGCCATTTTCGAGGACTACATCTACTACTTAGTAGCCAACTCGTTCCGCCTCAGCCGCTGCCTGCTCTTTGGCCCCAAGCACTGCGAGACGTACATCTACCGCGTGTTCGACGCCAACACGTTCGTCATACGTCACGAGAGCGTGCAGAGAGACGATCTGGTGGACCAGTGTGGAGGGGTGGCTTGTGCCAATGTTTGTGCGTTGGACGAAGATGGCCCCAAGTGCTTGTGTGATGATGGGGCATTGGCGAGGGACGGGGTATGTCCGACTTTGGATAAAAAGGATGTGAGTATTGTTCTTTTTCTTTCTCTATTTTTTGTTTCTGTAATGGAAGTGGAGCCCACACAAAGTCAGACGACGTCGCGGCAGGCCCTGAAGGAGATGGCGGGACGAGCTAGACACTTATTGGAAGGATTGGCTGCAGAGAACCTTAAACCGAGAGGAGTGGAAGGAGGGTAGGGAGGCCTTTGCCCTGCAGTGGGATGATCATGGTTGAATAAAAAAAATCCTTAACGCTGGGCGCAAGCGACCTGACCACAACCACCGGTGGCTGGCCAGAAGCTGTTTCCATACATTTCGAATGGCTGCCACCGGCCACACGTGTGCTGTGAATCCCTACAAAATGTATGAAAAATCGTGTGAACTGGTCGTTGGCCATACACCGGTGGTTGTGGTCGGTGGCTCGTTTCCGCCAAGCCTAAGCTTCGGTAGAGCTTTGCTGCAGATCTGTATTTGAAAAATGATCAGTGCGTAAGGATTTCTTCATTTCGTAGCAGTTTTGACTGTGAACGGATAAGGTTCTCTATATTATTGTATGTACTTCACAACTTGATTCTAATTTTGGAGCTAACTAAAAAAATCTCATGTCTTTAAACAATATTTTTAGGTATACAAGGTAGGAAAAAGATTCTGGGTTTTCACAGAAATGATTGCTTTGAACCCATATCAATTTTTTATTTTATGTTTGAACCCATGAATTGTATAGTCCTTTTTTATTTTTATTTTTTATCGTTGGAGAATCCTCATGGATGTCCCTCACCCGGGAAAGGCGAGGGGGTCTGCCGGACTCTTACCGGCTAAAAACCAACGGTGTCTCTCCTCCTGACCTAAGGCCGGGGTCACGGGATTCGCTATTGCATGCACCGCAACCCCAGATCAATTGTATAGTCCTGGCTTTTCATACTGAATTTCCGATTTAAAGTCTTTTTGAAATGATCTTACCTACTAACCCGGTTCTAATTTTTCCCATTTTCCTAGCTGCCTCTCTTCAACGGCTGGTCCTACGAGGAGTTGGCGAGCGCCCACAGCGTCTCCTTCACCGTCATCATCGCGGTGACGGTGTTGGTGGTGGTTTACCTCTGCGTCTTCGTGTACTACCACTTTGTGTACAAATCTAGGAGGGATAGAGCTGCTCCTTATACTGAGTAAGTTCAATAGAGAATTGTTCCATGAAGTAATATTAAAACCTTCACTTTATTAAGGTCTTGTTGTCACAAACGCGGCTGATTGGAGTGAAGTCTTTCCGAGTGAGCAAAGCGTGGCGAATTTACGTTTGCGTCAAGTAAACAGTAGAACTTTTTCCCCTTATCCCACACTAGGTGAGGTCGGCACAACATGTATTTCGTAAATCCATCTTGTTAGAGGTTTTGGCTTATTGTTTTATGACCGGCCGCCTGCCTGACATCAACCCTCCTTGGGTATACTCGGTGCGCCGTCGCGCGGGGACCCAATATGCTTGCTGGTATTATGCGTCCAGTAGACAGTAGATATGAGCTCTAAAGTCACGAAGTGCAAAGGAAAACCGGCCCTATTTTAAGAATATGAAACCGACGCATGCGCCGTTTGATACGAGTCGTCAGAATTCTACTGCAGCAGATGTCCAATGATCATGACTCACTCAATGATTGCTGATACAAAGCTCATGTCGTGTTGCGAATGTTGTTAATTGTCGTGTAACGACTGTCATAGGTATTCGTATGACACCCGGGACCAACTATTTAACGTAGTTTCCGAGGCATGGAGGGGTCTCGAATGTCTCGATGTGTAACGAACGGTCACCCATCTTATAATTTTTACTTAATTTTGTTAATAATGTTAGGTTACTTCTGAGCTTGCGGCCTCTCGGACCGGGGTCCCCTTCGGGCCGGGGGCCCCGTCGGGCCGGGGTCCCCTTCGGGCCGGGGGCCCCGTCGGGCCGGGGGCCCCTTCGGGCCGGGGGCCCCGTCGGGCCGGGGGCATTTTGCCAGCCCTGCCACCCTGTAGTTACGCCACTGGCCGTAGGCTAGGAACAGACGAAGATTTCGAGCAGTGACTCAACTTTTACCTACCACCGTAACTTTCGATGCTTATTTTCAGAGTGCGGTTCCAGAACACTTCGCTAGACAGTTCGCCCTTTCCTGCTAATCCTTCAGTACAGATGAACACATCAAGGCAAGTATAGTAGTAGATAGTTGTCCTGAGAGGAACAGTAAAACATGGGCGTAGCCAGGATTTTGTCCAGAGTGGGGCAAACTCAGTCAGACAGTAAATATTTGTCTTTTCAATAAATCTGGAAGTTCAGAATGGGACTGCGGGAATTACGGGGCAATTTTGCCTCATAACCTTATTTTGCTCCATAATCTTATTTTTGAGGTCCAATTAGGTATAGACGGAGTCTGGCATTGTTCTGCCTATTTTGGGTAATTGTTCTGTGGACTGCCTTGTTGGTCTAGTGATCGCAAGCGCGACTGCTGAGCATGGGGTCCTAGGTTCGATCCCCAGGTCAGGCAAAGTGTTATTGGGTTTTTCCATTAGGAATTTCTCAGTAGCAGCCTGGAGTCTGGATTTGTGCCCGGTTAATAGCAATAGGCTCGCCCTCTATTACATGGGATTTAAACATAACTGGCGAAACGAGGGTGTATTAAAAACACCTCTGCCGATCCCTTTGGGGAATGTAAGGCGTGATGTTATGTTATATGGACGTGGGTGGCGGGTTGACTGAATCTAGACCATTTACCTATTCTTTCTTGTGCTGGGGTGGCGCAAGCGCCCCATCTGCCCCACCCTGACTAGGCCTATGAAAATTTAACTAAGCAACCTACTAAACAAGAAAGAAAGCATAGGCCACCCACTCAACACCCGAGGGAATCGTAAAAGGAGGAAGGTCGAAAGTAAAACGAAAGTAGATGGCAGCACCACCGCAAGAACAATCAGAACGAATTAAATTATCATTACCAATGAAGTAAACTGCCTCGTTGGTCTAGAGGTGGCAAGCGCGACTGCTGATCGTGAGGTCCTGGGTTTGACCCCCGGGTCGGGCCTCTCGGAATTCCTCAGTAGCAGTCCGGAATTTGGATTGGATTGACCTCGTGATCAGCAGTCGCACCTGCCACCACTAGATCAACGGGGCACTTACTGCCAAATTGCAGAACTGTGCAAATGTATTAGTTATCTCGCCATCTGTCAGTCTTCAATTCACAGAACCACGTCAACTATTTGCAGCAGTGACAATGTCATTTTGTCTATTCTTCCATCGACAAAATCCTTGTCTACCTCTTGTTTAGACAAGGGTTTTGTTGATGGCTGACTAGTCATGCTACGCCAGACTAGTCCACGCCACGATTAGTCACTGGGGCGCTATGTTGGCACCACCGATTTGTCATTGTTTCGGGCGCTTTTACAATGAGAAATCAGTGATGCCAACATAGCGCCTAAGACTTCAGTCGTGGCGCGAACTGTACGCCTGCTCGTGACGTTTTGAGAGGCTGGTTGTAGCTGACCTTTTTGTACTTTCTACTCACTTTTTTGTATTCACAGCATGTCGCACGAGTTTGTCAACCCACTGCAGTACGTCAGGAACATGTGGTACAGCTCGTTCCGCAAGAACACCAAGCCAAACGTTAGTTGTGTTTAATAGTCATCTTCTTCGTCGGTAAAATTAAGAATAGCTCATGCCGTGGTTAAATGATTAGCTAGTCGACAAGGTTGGTACAGTGCGCGTCAAATAATTAGTACCAAGCACTGAACAGATTAAACAAGATAGCGTCGACTGCCAAACTTGAGGGGTTTACTAGTAGCCACTGAAGAGTTCCACTATCCACCTCCTAGCTCCATCATCAGACTCTGAACACAAAAAGCAATCTATTGGACTTGTGGCGGCATCTATCACGCCATATGAGAACTACGCAGCACGACGAATGTCTACCAGACTACAGCGACAACAATGACACCTGTCAAATGAAATATATATACATTTTCCCAACAGCAACCGTTGGGCAGTGGCCCGCCAGGCATACGACCCGCCTGGTAGGAGGATCCTCCCTTTTCGTAGAAGGAACACCATACCTCGTTTCCCTACAGACTCATCAAAACGAATCATATGACCCGAACCTCACATGAACACGCAGTCGACGCCATCTTGGTTCTAGTTTGACGCATATCTTATCAAGGCTGACTGCCCAGGGTGCGCCGGACGTACTTAGGCATTGCCACTTGTAGAGACTTACAATTAGTAAATCTGCCTCGTTGGTCTAGTGGTGGCAAGCGCGACTGCTCATCGTGAGGTCCTGGGTTCGATCCCCAAGTCGGGCAGTGTTATTGGGTTTTTCCGTGTGAAATTCCTCAGTAGCAGCCCGGAGTTTGGATTTGTGCCCGGTTGATGGCAATAGGCTCGCCCCCTATTACATGGGACTTAAACATAACGGCGAAATTAGGGTTTTACTATACACCTCTGCCCAACCCTTCGGGGAATACAGGCGTGCCGTTATCTTACCTAAGTAGTAAATTTTCGGAATTATGAAAGCACCCAATACAATGTCCCGTGTGGTTCCCGGCTAAAATTAGGCCACCCCTCCCTGGCCCGTGAGTGTCGTACAAGGCGACTAAGGGATTACGTCAATAGGATAGGCAGCAGTGTCCTCTTGTATATGACACTATTAATCTGCCAAGAGAGGTCATTATTTCTCGTTTGATCGCTCATTGCGGTGGTCCTTAGACCAAAGTTCAATGTGAAAGCACCGGCAGTGATGTGATAAGACAAGACATGTATCATCTATTTACACATGTCACTGTAGTATATGTTAGGCCTGCATAGACCATCTATTATCTAAGTAGGTACTATAGAATAACTCGAAATAAGTTATTAGGCTCTATGCCTGCATAGTATTCCGTAGCACGTAGCGCATACACAATTTCGAATTGCTTGCCCTCACTTATAGTAATTAGTAAGCAATCTGACTAATAAAATCTGAGCCAAACCAATTTGAAAAAAAGATAAACAATATTTTTGTGCCTATTACTCTAAAAATATTAAAAAGTAAGGTATTTAACCTATTGACCGCCCCAGTCGGATATATACTACCAAAGGTTTTCGTGTCCGTGTCGCCTCAGTCGTATAAATATGACTGAGGAGACGCGGGCACGAAAACATTTTTGTCGTATAAATCCGACTGGGGCGGTCAAACGGCTAAATCAAATTGTAGTTTTTTCGTTAAAACACGTGACTATTTTGAATAACTTATTGTTTATAAAAATTTCCGATCATTGTTGTTTACCTTTCTGTCAAATAGATTAGGCCAGACTTTGTACATAATGGCTGGTTTATACGATGGTAGTGACTGGACCCAGTGACTCGGATTTTCGGCGCCAGTCACGGCGTACGTGTAGGCCGAACCTATTAGTAAGTCTGTTTGCTGTCGGTTTTTGGTGGAGGAAACTACCGAGTCCGAAAAATAGAACGGGGGGCTAGTCACTGACTTGCGAGCGCGAAGGCAGCGTTGGACTGGGTTGAAACTAGTGTCCACACGAGTCCAGTAGCAAGTCAGCGCTGGACTGGGTTACTGTACTGCCACGTTACTGCCATTGTATAACCCATGCACAAGACATGCATGCATGTTTATTGAGTATATAGAGACTCACCGACCCCACAGTCAAACCACTACTACAGTTTTGTGGGACTTAATTTTATAAAAAAGTTTATCTTTTCTCTCTTCCTGTAATTAATATTGGGGGGACAATACCGTGCTCCCTGATAGGTACCTACTACACAATTTTTCAAATTATTATTTTTTCAGTGCACTGGAGGACTTCCTATCCACATTTCAAAGACGCCACCCCAACAAGACTTGTCCGACACAGAATCAGATTTAGATGATAAGGAAATCAAAAGAATTATAGGAAATAAATAGTTTTATACGAGTTTATTTATATCAAATTATATGTATCTACACATAACGTATATCCACTTGGTAGTTAATCTATAAGATTTTAATTGTGAATTATTTGCCATAAGTAATTTGGTTATTTTGTTATGTATAATTAATATTTCAGTTTTATTTAAAATTGATGTTATAATTAAGTTAATTATGATTAAGCATAATTAATGTTAATTGGAATTTTTACTGATGTTTTTGTATGAAGGTAAAACTTATTGAATTGTACAAAGTAAAAAAATCGAATGTTTGTCGTTAATTTGTTTTTTTTTCTCTTTCCCTTAATAATTTTTTTGTTACGATAGCACGAAATAAATACCTTTAACCTTTTGGACGCCATTGTCACATATACGTTACAAACAAAAGTTTACCCTGTACGCCAGCGTCACAAATATGTGACAAAAACGATGGAATTACAGTTACCTTGGCGTGGGGGGTACGCCGATGCATTTATGCTCTGGCGTCCATAAGGATAAAACTCATTGGTTGCAAGTATTTAAAAAGCATTAATAGATAGATTAAATAACACACATTTACATAAAAAGACTTATAATTTCCTAAAACATAGCATACATTTAAATATTTGAATTACTTCCAAAGCTTCTTGATAGACATATTCTTCTCTGAATCCTTCTGCATGACCTTTGCTACAGCCATTTCAAAATCTTCCTGAGTGACGTGGACCCTGCGCTCACGAAGAGCGTACATGCCAGCCTCAGTACACACACCCTTAACCTCAGCACCCGATGCACCGGGCATCAGCTCTGCAATCTTACGTAGGTTGATACCTCTTGTAAGGTTCATTTTCCTCGAATGAATCTTGAGAATGTCAAGACGGGCTTCCTCGTTTGGTGGGGGAAACTCAATCTTCCTGTCAATACGGCCAGGTCTCAGCAGAGCAGGGTCAAGAATATCTATCCTATTCGTTGCCATGATGACTTTGATGTTCTTAGTTGCCTCAAAACCGTCCAACTGGTTCAGTAACTCCAACATAGTCCTCTGTACTTCAGAATCCCCACCACTGCCAGACTCAATACGAGATGAACCAATAGAATCAATTTCGTCCATGAAGATAATAGATGGAGCATGCTCACGGGCCATAACAAAGAGTTCTCGGACCATACGGCTGCCTTCACCAATGAATTTCTGCACCAACTCTGAACCTGAGACACGGATGAAGGTGCACTCAGTGTGGTGAGCTACAGCACGAGCCAGTAGAGTCTTACCAGTACCAGGAGGACCATACAACAAGACGCCTTTAGGTTGAGCAATGCCGAGAGCATCAAACAGTTCAGGATGTTTGACTGGAAGCTCAATCACCTCTTTAATCTCCTTAATCTGCTTGTCTAAACCTCCTACCATCTCGTAAGTGGAATCAGGAACCTTTTCCACCATCATAAGAGACACCAAGGGATCCACTTTGTTTGGAAGGATTTTGTGAAGCGTGTAGCTCTCGTTGCGGAGCGCGACGCGGCAGTTGGCGGTCACATCGTTGATATCAACGTTCTTGTCTAAGTCTACCACGAATTTACCTTCAGGATGGACTTTTACAAGCACTTTCTTCTTGTCCATCGGTTTGACGACCTCGCCCACATAGGAGCCCTGTTCCTGCAAAAGCTGCAGCTCCTCGCGCAGCATACGAACTTTAGCGTTGAGCTCATTACGCTGGGCTTGCAGACGACGAAGATTTTGGGATTTCTCGGCGACGATCAATTGCAATTCTTCGATCTTTGTTATGTAGTACGGCCGGAATCCCTCGCCTTTTCCCGAATCAACCTCCATTTTAGCGGTTAGAGTCATTTTGTTGCGTTATTTTTGCCACATTCAATAATAAAAATACTTTTGTAAGCAGACTCAACACATTAATTTCAGGCCGCGCACAATACTCAATATTTTTCCTAGTCACGATGACGTGTGACGTTACAAAATGCTTAATTTCTACTTTGGTGTTGAAATTAGTTTATTTGCTTAACTGTATGGCTCAGTTTTCCATCAAATAAACGACTGATGTCGAATATAATAAGAAAGTTTATTTAGATTCTGAAGATTATTTTTTAGCATTAATTATACCAACGAAACCGGCATCCATAAAAACTACCAAAGCGATTGTTAATTTATTGGTCTTGCTACATTAGAAGTATCATGCGTTCAAAATTTCAAATTGATATAAAATACCTACGTTCGTAAATACCATTCTTATGAAAAATTTAGTTTTTTTTAAATTTTGTAGTATAAGGTCGGGTTCCCACTTTATCGTGACGACAGATAGTCGTGTAGTTTTAAGTGTCGTGGCTTATATATTTAAATGGAGGTGTTCACATATAAGACGACACGATAAACTGTCGTTCACGACTAGTTTTTGCAGTGATGACAGATTGTCGTGTCAATGGGAACGGCTAGCACGACAGTCGTCCAAACGATAAATTTATCGTCACGACATCGTGATGTGTCGTTGTTACGACTATCTATCATGACCACGATAAAAATATCGTCTCGTCGTAGCTTGCTACTGATTTGCAAACGACAAAGCAATAGTCGTGAAACGATAAAATGTCGTCGCGATCCAATGGGAACAGCTAGAGACGACAATCGTCCAACGATAAAATCGTCATGACATAGTGGGAACGCGCCCTAACGTGATAATACAAAGAGCGTAATATTGCCGTAGCCCTAAATAGTGGTCAAAGGTCCAAAGAGATTCAACTCGTAGGTAACTGTCAACATTTGAATCTCTTTTTGCTAATGTCATCACACCCATAAACCTTTATATATAAACCTACTCTATGATCACACCTTGTTTTATCTACTTACTAAATTCTCAACTAAATTCAAGTGGCAAAAGTCAACGTTTTTTTTTTCAAATTAGTATAAAATAGCCACTATAATGAAATAATGTAATATTATAAACTTCTGAATTGCTTTGCTCTTCATCACAAAATATAAACAAACAAATTAATGTTTGCTCAATACGCAAGAAATCACAAATGAAGAATATATTAATAATAAACATGTGTATATTAACAACAATGTTCGTTGTTGTGTTTAGCACACTCATTTTAAAAATACTATGGATAGCGCGGATGGGCTCTTTAGCACATTGGAGCTACATAGTTGGCAATGCTTTGTACCCAAGTGACGCTTCAGGAAGTTTAATGTTGAGCGCTAGCCTATTCGTGTTTATAACAATTGGTACATTAATACCAACGTTTTCGTTTCCAAGATTTACATTTGTTGCTACTGCATTGAGTATACCTCCCCAGATCCATATGTTGCTACTGTTACATCGAAAATTAAACGCTCACGAACCGGTCAACGACGCCGTTGCTAAATCTGTGCAAGTATACACAGCAGTCACGTTCATTTCGACTTTGTGGACCATTGTATCTCTTTGGAACCGATAAGTTATATCATATCCTTTTCTAGAAGAATGTAGTACCGAATGAATTTACACAAAACTGTAACAGTCATAATTATATTACTCATTTGAAGAGGAAATTTTCAATGAATCTAATCTTCTCGGTTATGATGATACAGTATGGATCCAGTAGTAAGTAGTATCATTTACACAGGTAAATGTATGATGTGCCAGCAATATGAACATCATCATTTCATTTATAACACGGTAACGTTACATTGAAAAATAAAGCAATGAGTTTCGTGATGTGTTGTTCTTATTTCCATTATCAATTAAAGTCAAGACGTTAATCCAATTTTCAGATCAAAGCAAGTAAAAGTCTCGTGATAAAAGTTTATTTATACAAGAGATTCACGCTAATGGATCGTCATGAATGAATGAAATAGAATAGACCAGACGTGTTTCATGGTTAATTATAATAATTATTTTGTGAAACCGTGAATTACACAAGTCCTAGAACCTAGATCATGAATCGCGAGCGGATAAAGAATGTTTAATCAATAAACTTCGAGGTGAAATAAACCTCAAATATTTGTATTCTATAGCGGTTTATTTCCAGTATCCAAACCTAAAATCGCGATAAGGCAGTAAAGGCAGTCGCTGTGACGCGACGACGAGCGCAAGTCGTTTCGCGCGGAATAGTGTGACGTGTTTGAAATACCTTTTCCGGGTGGTGCAGGAAAATATATTAAAAAAGAATCTTGACATTGACGTTGACAGGTAACCTAATTTGGTCATTTGTAATTTTGTCAAAAAAATATTGATTTATTACGTTCAATATTTTCAGCGGCATGTTATCTTTTATAACTTAGTTTTGTAATGTGAAGATACTCGAGATTATGAGTAATAAAAGTTTGCAATCGATAAAATAAGTCATTTTGTGTGCAGTGTATTCGAAGTTACTCTGTCTGTGTTGTTTTTTGTGATAAAGGTAATGTTTATGTTATGTTTATAATCAAAATTTTATTTAAATCGAACAATTCAACTTTATTATACTATTACCCTTCATTTCGCAATATATATGAGTATACTTTTGCAATAAAATAAAAGGTTTAATATTATCATTTATCATGGACTATAACTATATTTTTAAATTATTTTTTCAGTCTAAGGTCATTAGGCAATGACATTGCAATACAAATTTGGTAGTCAGGAAAATAAGAGGCTCTATATGTTCTATGGAATGTAGAAATAAATCTATTATTTCTGCTTATCTTCCTGTTGATTCAAGGTAGAATAGTAATGTGACAAGGTTTCCTCTGTTATGATAATGATGTGTTAAACAAACAATATCACATGATGGCAACAGGTACTATACAAGAAAAAAAGAACTATTAATAAATTATATGGTCATACAATATTTTATTTGGACTAAAATTAGATCTTTATATTTATTTGCAAGGTACTATATTCTGTAACATCATACCTGTAGATATTTCCTATAGTTTTTATTGTAGTGTTTGTAGTAGTGTTTTTTTTTCATACCAATAGCATAAATAAGTTATTTTATATTTAAAAACAATCAATAAAACTATTCCACTTTAATTAAATAGACTTTTATTAGGATTTTTTATACAGTACAATACTTGGAATATACATGGTGATTTTTTTATGTAAAAATTGTAATAAGATGGCCACCTCAAATAAATTCAGGAGTCATGAGCTTGGATCTTGGTGAAAATGAAACCTGCATTATAATTGGTTTAGCTACAACCACAGTTCTTTTTTTTCAAAGTTATATCACTGCATTTTTGCTACAATTGATTATTCTTACTAATATTATAAATGCGAAAGTTTATATGGATGTTTGTTACTCTTTCACGCAAAAACGCCTGAACGGATTTGGATGACATTTGGCACACAGACTCTGGATTAACACATAGGATACATTTTATCCGGGTACATCAAGTAGTTCCCCTAGGATGCGGGTGAAACCGCGGGTAATAGTCTACTGGTTCTATAAATGATCAAATATTATAAAACAATCATGTGACTACTTAAATCACTTTTCTCTATTTCTTACACCTCTTCCGAGTGTCTTAAGTACGTCCAGTGCACCCTGGGCCGTCAGCCCCGCTACCAACCTTGCTGACTGTCTAATCTTTTCACCACAGCATGAGCTATTATCGTTTAGCTTGTGCCGATAGGAGAAAAGAAGACGACGCCTTGTTTAAGGAGAGGCAGGATTTACTGCCCATTTCCGTAAACACTTATACATCGTCATAATATGTTAGGATTGTTTGCATTACGCCCCACATCGCGCGCCGCATAAGCTCCATGTCTGCTATACAGAGTGTAAACGAAATCATGTAATTCCCTCAAACCTCGTGATGTACTGCTGACATAGATTAACCGCGCAAAGGATACATTTGGATTCTATAAAAAAAATTACAAGACATAAACATAATGTTCTTAACATGAGAGTTTTAGCGCCCCTAGTTAAATGACTGCGTGGCGAGCGATAGCCGCACAATCCACTCGGGGCGCTAAAATGCCTCACGTTAAGAACAGATGTTTACTACTTGTAAATTTTTTTTTATTGATTCCAAATGTATCCTGTGCAGGTTTAATCTACGTCAGCAGTACATCACGAGGTTTGAAGGAATTACATGATTTCGTTTACACCCTGTATACACTCTCGGACTTCTAAATCAAACCACCATGCATTTTTATGTATAAAAGTCCTTTGCACATGAAAGCTTGATGTCTGCGTCGGATTTTATACTTAAATGCAATATTGGTACAGTTCTTTATTCAGTGACATCGAAAAAGTGCATGAGGAATTTTCCCTGTGGTGGGTTTTTTTTTTTAGTTTCCTATGGAATGCCCCATTGCTGAGCAAATGCCTCCCCTTTTCCCTTCCAAACCTCTCTATTTTGTGCCGTTTCTAATTGTGGTGGGAAGTTTACAGAGCTTTCTATAAAAAAATGCAGTGTGGCTCAATTCAGGTGTCCAGAAGTGTAGTTTAAGTTTTTACATAGAATCCTGTATCGAAAATTCATTGTATATTGTTATAAATTCATCAAGATCTACTCGAAGAAAGTAACATTGAAATAAATCTGTCAGCAACATAGTTTATTCTGAAACACCAATGTTAGTACATGCAAGTAAAATTTACGACTCCATAGTTTATATGTGAACTGTAATAAATGAGTTAAAAGTTAAAACGTTCAGACTTGAAATATAACTGAGAATGCGTGTTTATGAATTAGTTTTTATAATCTTTGCAGTTAGTATAATATGTAATTGCTTTACGTTGAACTGGGTTACAGGAAAATAATGTTAGCTATATAAAATTATTGGTTTGTATGTTAGGGTTCTTACATACATACATAACATCACGCCTTACATTCCCCGAAGGGTTCGGCAGATGTATTTTTTAGTACACCCTCGTTTCGCCAGTTATGTTTAAGTCCCATGTAACAGGGGAGGAGCCTATTACCAGTAACCGGGCACGAATCCAGACTCCAGGCTGCTACTGTGCAATTCCTAATGGAAAAACTCCATAACATTTTACCCGACCTGGGGATCGAACCCAGGACCCCATGCTGAGCAGTCGCGCTTACGACCACTAGACCAACAACGTAGGCAAGGCAGGGTTCTTCACTGTACCAAAAGACCAGGGGTCGTCTTATGACTTGTTAAAACCATCACTGTTCCGGTGAGAGACAGTGACGCGGCTCTGCACGTCGTAAAGCGTCGACTCATTCTCACAACAGAACAATCATGATTTTAACAAGACCGAGTATGTTGCCTGAACACTGTTGTTTCATGGCCACCCCTATTCATTCCCAAAAAAAAACCTGTGTGTTTCTGGCATTGCATTCCACAACTCCCCCCCAAACTTTTTGGCTGCGTTCGCGCCTGGGTCTGTACTTAGGATTTGTCTGTTCCAAAGGCAACAGTTACCTAAAAATCTTATCAAGAATAGTGCTAAACAGTAAGTAAACATAACAATAGCCCTGCCCCCCCTCTCCTCTCCACATCTATGACGCTATTTACGTAACACATTAAAATGACAATGATGACAAATTGCACGTAATTTGTCAACATCTGTTCAGTTTAGTTAATGAAACACTCATCTTTTATTATTATGAGAATGAATTCAGCAGTTTTACTACGGCGATATTACCTAGGTAATGAAAATATCGATAGATAAAACCGATAAAAAGTTGATATAACATGTAATTGAAAAGTATAGCACTTCAATGGAAATAAATTAGAAGGGAAAGTTGTCGGATGACGTTATTGCTTCAGATCTTTTGAATTGCACCGATTGTTCCATAGCAAACAGCTACCGACTGGTCTGGTCGGTGGTCGCGTTGCTTTAAGGCTGAACATCCACTAGAGCTGTGCTAAGTTGCGTAGCGAGGAATGTGTTTTGTAAGCACCAATAGAATCACTTCATTTACCTAGCTTCGCTCTGTGCAGCTCTGGTGGATAAGGGCTTAGCGGAGCAAGATTTTTGTTCATACAAAACAAGCGAGAAATGCAAGCGAGGGATGTGTTGCGAGGAATGTGTACCCCTGACGCCACACCGCCCTCATATTCGAAAAGATTCTGCTACCTATCCTCGCACCGCTCATTTGTACACATTAACACATTACGCATTACACATTCCTCGCACAGCTCTGGTGGAAAGGGTTACACCGTTTCACATCCTTGCTACACATTTTCGCACCGCACATTTTCCTCGCACAGCTCTGGTGGATGTCCAGCCTAACACCGGTCACTCACATGCACGCAAACATTCGTAAATTGCACGATTTTTTTCCGTTTTGTATGGAAAATGTTCGCATAGTCATTGCGAATGTCAGTCCCACACTTGTGGGTTCGCGTATTCGTGCGAATGTGAGTGACCCGCATAATGATAGCCCCCATAAAGATTTATTAGTAAGGGAATCCAAAGATGGTGCTTAATTTTTTTGAGCTTATGTGTTATCCTAGTGGTTGAACCCTTGCCTTTCACGCTGAAGGGTTGAGTTCGACCCCGGCCCGCCCGCACCAAGCCAACGTGATGGACTAAGACCTAAGGGGCCATTCAAGTATTGCGTAAGCACGAAAGGGGGGTGAGGGGGTCTTTGCTTAGCTTATTTTTGATGACATGGGGGACGGGGGTGTCTAGATGAAGATTACGTCAGCAATTTTTATTTATTTACTTATTTTTCTAGATTTAGAAACTGCTGCTCATGAATAACAATAAAGAAACCTGATCAGTTTAAAAAAAATATATACCAATGTTTACGTTAGTATAAGAGGGGGAGTAAAAGCTTTGCTTATTTTTGCTGACAAGGGGAATACGACATACGTAATACTTGAATGGCCCCTAAACCATTTCCACACTGAGATGAGGCCCGTGCCCAGGGACTGGTTATGTCATGTATGTATATGCACGGAAGTGTAGCGACAATTTGGGAGTGAAAAACTGAAGATAGAAACTTTGTTGCTGAGAGTACAGTATTTGAGGCTGCTTTGGTATTTGAACTCTGTTCGGAGCTTCCAGGAACAAGCTGTAAGCTACTTTCTCGATTGAGACGGTATGAGTAAAGGACTAGAGGCATAGTCCGTACTAAAGGCGGACACGCACCTGTCCACACCATACGCGGTGTAGTCGCCGCAGTCATCGCGTTTGTTGACGGCACTGCGGCGAGCGCGGTTCGAATGGCTGTGCGAGGTTGCATAGAACTATAAAAATAATAAAGCCTTTTATTTCCAGTTTTACAATTTAATACAAAGAAAAGAAAAACAATTTACTTATCTACCTTTAAACTTACATAGCGGCCCGTCCCGGCTTCGCACGGGTGACATTTTCCCGTTTTTGCAACATTTTTAATTTATGCTCCGCTCCTATTGGTCGTAGCGTGATGTTATATAGCCTATAACCTTCGTCGATAAATGGACTATCCAACACAAAAATAATTTTTCAATTCCAACCAGTAGTTCCTGAGATTAGCGCGTTCAAACAAACAAACTCTTCAGCTTTATAATATTAGTATAGATAGCAAACAAAAAAAAATATCGATGTAATTTAATTATATTAATAAAAACATTTACATTTTAGGTAGGTAGGTACTTAATTTATTATTCCACTGGAACCCCTCTCAGGTAAAAGCCTTCTCCAAAGCTTTCCATGTCTCTCGGTCTTGGGCTATTTTTTGCCATTGTGCCAGCAATTTTTTTAATATCATCTTCCTATCTAGTGAACAGTCTTCCTCTATACCGCATAGAACTACATACAAATGATTCAAATGAGCCGACTGCCGAGCTTACGGCGCGGCCAGGTGCGTGTCCACCTTTAGTATGAACTATCCTTATAGTCCTTTACTCATACGTCTCAATCGAGAAAGAACGCGTCCACCTTAATGCGTACTCAAGCTTCTTATTACGTTTCTCAAACCGTGTCAAATATCTTTAGTCAGACGGCAGTTGTTACGTGTGAATCCGAATTTCGACAGTCACTATCACGTGCTTGTTATAAGCGTGACCGTTAAACTAATAGACGGAGATAAGAAGATCTGCTGGCCAAAATAGGAAATATCCTAACCGTCGCGTCTGAGCCATAAGAACGCGCTTTATCATTTACTAGCGTCCCGCCTCGGCTTCGCACGGGTGCAATGTAGATACTAATGTGAGGCATATAAACCTTCCTCTTGAATCACTCTATCTATTGCTGAAAACTGCATTAAAATCCGTTGCGTAGTTTAAAAGATCTAAGCGTACAGACAGCGGGAGTGACTTTGTTTTTTACATTTAAAAGAAAAGATGTAAGTGTAGAGTAGGTAGAGGCGGGTAGGAGTTGGTAGGGCCATGAAGGTAGAGGTAAAGATGCAGACCACACTACGAACACCTATTGAAAATCGAAACATTTGGTCTTGAATATTCACTTTGGAATTCTGTCTCATTCTAAATGCAGTTTCAGAAGTCGGTGCTAATCCACGCTGAACCAAATTGAAGGCACCGATTTCTGAAACTGTTAATTTTATATTATGGTAAAGGTATTAGGTTTGCATAAGAGGTGTATTAAATTAAATCTTTATTAAGTTATTTTATACTTTTTAGTTTTTGAAGTCGGTTTTCTTAAACGTAGTTTTTTTTATTACGTATACCTTCATGGGCAGTACGCACCGCGCATCAAGCCGGTAGACAAAAGCAGTACAAACTGGTGGGCGTAGGCGCCGCGCTACAAGCCGCGCTCCACTACACTATCTGTGTACACTCACACAAATGCAAAACTGAACTGACGACTCGCTAACTGTATCACCTTACTTCTTGCTACTACCCAACCTAATAAAATATTCTTTTTTAGTATGGGCAACACAAGCAAAAAGCTCGCAGCGAAATGCACACTACTAACCAAAGATGAACAGAAGTACCTCGCGACCACCTTCAGGGCGGCAAGCAAGAACTCTGACAAGATACGGGAGGACGATCTCATCGTGAGTGGCAAAGTAGACGCAGTGTTATTAGAAGTGTGTTCATTTTTCGTTTATTATTTTATTTGGTTTAGTTTTTGTTTGGTTGGTGATTAGATTTTGAGGTGGCCATGTTTTTTGGCGTACTTTAATACACTGTATTTCGGGAATGTTTCTTTCATTGGTTTGGGTTTTTTATGTATGATACAGTTGGATATCTAAGTCGATAGGCTAAAATGCCGCAATAAATAAATTCGCTGGAAGTCTCTAAAAAAGATTTAATTTTTACTGAATTTCGAATTTTTATCTCATCACCAATCAAATTACCATTACATACAAGTAAGTAACCAGTTTTCATACAAAAGCCATACATTTATTTGTATTTGTCTCAAATAACTTTGTGTATTTACCAATGTACTCGTACGATCCACAAATATTCATGCAAATGAGGGTAGGAGTTAAAAACGGTTATTTAATTTCCTATTTCGATAATAGATGGCGTCGGTGACCGATACCATCGTGTCAGCTTATAATCTGCCTAGCCTTTTTCCAACTATGTTGGGGTCAACTTCCAGTCTAACCAGATGCGGCTGAATACCAGTATTTTACACGGAGCGACTGCCATCAGACCTCCGCAACCCAGTGCCAATACTAAGCTTAGACCGGTTGTCAGGCTTTCGGTCTTCTGACTACCCGTAACGACTGCCATAGGTATTCGTATGACACCCAGGACCGACTGTTTAACGCGCTCTCCGAGGCACTGATAGGTCTCAATGTATAACGAACGGTCACCCATCCACGGACTGACCGCGGCAAGCGCAGCTTAACCCCGCAAATCGTATGATCCGCACGGTTGGTAATTAGCCATGAGCCCCTCCAATCATGTCAGCTTGTCAACTCTATTTGTTTGTTTTTGTCACATAATATTTGTCTAACAAAAATATTAACTAATTGTATCTAAGAGTCTGTAACACTATAGCAGAAGGCAGTTGGCTTCTACGAGATCTAAAAAAAATAACTGTTGTGTTTTCATGATCAATTAAAAATATGGAAAACGAATCTTTTTTTTTAAATGTGCTATTTGGTCCTCTGATACGAAAATTCGTCATCTCCTCCTGTGGGTATTGTAAGTGGCCATTATGTAATTATATCCAGTGGACAGCCAACTGCTTCTATAACGTTCAAGCTTTCGAGGATCCCTCAAAGAGATGCAGAGGTCATTATAATAGTAGCTCCAGGCAGATGGGCAGATGAGGCGCTTGCCCCACCCTGGCACAGAAAAGAATAGGTAAATGGTCTAGATTAAGTCAATTTGCCACCCATGTCCACAGAACATTTACCCGAAATAGGCAGACCAATGCCAGACTCCCGTCTATATTTGGACCTCAAAAATAAAGTTATGAGGCAAAATTGCCCCATAATCCAATTCTGCACTTCCAGATGTATTGAAAAGACAAATATTTACTGTCTGACTGAGTTTGCCCCACTCTGGACAAAATCCTGGCTACGCCCAACCTCCAGGATTTATAGTTATCAGGTTCTTTATGCAAAACCGAAGCAGCCTTTGGGCAGAAAAAACGCTTAGGATAAGGAAGAAAATCGGTAGGTCGAATTTAGAATTTGGTCTTATGATCTCCCCTTTTTCACAGATTCGAATTGAAATAATAAATCTTCAACGTCCTCGTTTGAGTACATTGGTCGTAAATAAACGTGCCATGTAAAAATAACTTGTATGTAATAACAATTTAATTTTAAGTTACTGTTTGTCCCATTTTGTTTTCATAATTAAAATGTCTTTAATTATGTTTATTTGTCCCACTTTAGGAGCTTTTAGTTTTATATGTAGGTGATGGTATAACTTTGTTACTAGCAATCAAAGTATTTTTTATTTCAGCTTTTTAATTTGTTTTTTTTTTTTACTTTAGGAACGGATCTTGCCTAATTCAAATGTTTAAGCACCTATACTGTCATTTTGGCTGCAGCAGCCAGTCACGTAAAGCGTGATGACGTTGAGCGGTAAATCCCAATTGAATCGGATTGGCTGTCGAACGGTCCTTCGATCCGTAATTGTCATTCCCAGATATTTCATTGATGTTTCTATTCTTTTGAATTGGAACCGATTGATAGTTAGCAGCCTAGCAGGGTCGCTATTGCCCTATCTAATATTGGTAATTTGACGTTTTGATATTTATTCATTTCGATTTTTAGATCATTTCTACATGTTTTTTTTGTTCTTGCACAATTTCTAACACGCCATTTATTTACTGTAAAGCACGTAGCACAGACTTTCGCGAATATGTTTTCTTTTTATTTGATACATAATTATGAAAGCTGTTGCTCAACAAAATCGGCATAGTTCTTTATTGACAGAATCCTACTACTTTGGTTGCTAAATGTGAACGTTGGAAAAAGGACCACAAGGAATATTTATGGTCCTTTTAAGCAAAACAATTATTTTAGACGAACTTCCGAATGTAAATAACACCGGGTTTTTTCATCTAGTCTAAAACCAAGTCATTTAGCAATTATTGTGCATTTGGCTTTCCCCAGGTCGAGTAAAGTGTTATTGGGTTTTTTTTCCTTGTGTAATTCCTCAGTAGCAGCCCGGAGCTCGGATTTGTGCCCGGTTGATGTCAATAGGCTCGTCCCCTATAACATGGTACTTAAACAAAACTGCGAAATGAGGGTGTTACTATACACCTCTGCTCAACCCTTCGGGGAATATAGGCGTGATGTTATGTTTTATGTGTTGGCTCTCAAAATACGTCTAGTACAGAGTTTTAATAGTTATTAACGCCTACAGCGTTATTACCTAACTCTTAAACCCACATCGATCAACAAAGTATAAACAGAACCATAGTCACTAATTAGAGTTTTGACAGGTCGCCAGATCGTTCTCTATGGCACAATGGTTTACGTGGACGAAATTAGATTGTACGTTCATGAATATTGGGTAATTGAAACTGTGAATTTATAGGTGTTAAGTTTAGGATTTTGGAGGATGTAAGTAAGCATATTATAGACGTTTACGACCGCCAATTCGATTTACATAGTATAAACAAGTTAAGGGGTACTTATATATAGGTACTTAGGATTGTTGTGATAGTGGCTCAGAGTCAGACGCGGTCGCAGCCAAAGATTTGGCTGGGGGGGTCATTTTAACAGTAAAATAAGTTGAGCAGATTAGAATATATTGCAAATTTTTTTATTGTAAATTATCAATTTTTTGAGGTTTGTCAATTTAATGTGTACTATTTGGGGGGGGGGGGGTCATCACCCCTTTACGACCCCCCCTCGGACCGCCACTGTTCAGAGTCACAGAATCTTTGGACCAAAGTAAGTTTGTGATTTATGATTGTACGCTGAAGACTGCATAAAAAGTTTAAAAAAATGTCACGTCCAACTAAGTACCTTCTTCATCTTTGTTTTAATACAAAATAACATTTACTGCACCAAGATCCAGTATCTTTTAGCGCTTTGGCCCAAAACTCCGATTACATCAGATCGCTTGCATGTGGCTAACGTCATTAATTTATCAACCAGTATTGTAAACTATTGCGATTTACAGCTGAAATAGTGCGAATCAATTATTTAGCTGTTTACGTAATTTAAGGCTATGGTATTGTGTTGTAAGAACTGGGACGGTTTTGACTAAGGGGCCATTCAAATATTACATAACATAACATCACGAGTTGTATTCCCCGGAGGGTTCGGCAGAGGTGTTTTAGTAGGTAACACTCTCGTTTCGCCAGTTATGTTTAAGTCCCATGTAATAGGGGGCGAGCCTATTGCCATTAACCGGGCACAAATCCAGACTCCGGGCTGCTACTGAGAAATTCCTAATGGAAAAACCCAATAACACTACCCGACCTGGGGATCGAACCCAGGACCCCATGCTCAGCAGTCGCGCTTGCGACCACTAGACCAACAAGGCAGTCGAGTATTACGTAAGCAGAATTTTAGTAATTTTAGACCCACCCCTCCCCCTTGTCAGCAAAAGTAAGCAAAGCTTTTACCTTCCTATGCTTACGTAAACATTGGTATTTTTTTTAAAACTGATCAGATTTATTTACTGTTATTCATGAGCAGCAGTTTTTAAGTCTAGAAAAATAAGTAAATAAATAAAAATTGCTGACGTAATCATCATCTAGACACCCTCGTCCCCCATGTCATCAAAAATAAGCTAAGCAAAGACCTCCTCACCCCCCTTTCGTGCTTACGTAATACTTGAATGGCCCCTAAGGTTACCATTCCAAAATGGAGGAATGCCTATCTAGAGTGCCTTAAATGCTTGATTTTACAGAAAAATGCTTGTAGATCTCTCTCTCGTGTCGGCAAGAGAATAGCTCATGCCGTGTCGTGCAAAGATTAGGCAGTTAGCAAGGTTGGTAGTGGAGCTGACTACACAGTGTGCTCCGTACGTACCTACTTATGTATCGTCATTCATAGAGGCTTTTTGAATGCACCTTTATGCCTGTCTCAGAGTAATGCCGACGCACGCATGTCTTAACCTTAAAATGGCTGTCAAATGCGGCAAATGGCTGTCATATGGCGACCCTAATTCTGACGTTCTTACCGCCTTTGCACATTGCTGCATTCCCCGAAGCGATGGACAAAAGCTTATTATTGTACACACAATCGGCATTAAATTCGTTAATAGACGGCTTTTAGTCGTAAGTTAAAGGGCTATTTATCGGGCACCTTTGCGGGGATGCTACATGAGTAGAGATGCCAGGCCCAAAAATAGAAAAGCCGGACACAGCTTCATATATAGCCGGACACGTTACCCTGAAAGCCAGACACACTGGATTTTAAAAGAAAATAAGAAATTGATGTCCGAGTCACATAATATCACGCCTTTATTCCCCGTTGGGTTAGGCAGAGGTGTATAGTAACACCCTCATTTTGCTGCTATGTTTAAGTCCCATGTAATAAGGGGCGAGTCATGCGGAATTTTTTGGCGGGGCGGGGTTGAGCAAAAGCCGGACTGGCAGGACTTGTATATATTTGGCCGGACACGACTGTAAAAAGCCGGACATCTGGCAACCATGGCAACATGAGAATACTCTAACAGAAAAACTTAATACCGATTACCTCGATGTGGGAATTAAAGCCAGGACTTATCGACCCGATTTATACAATTACTAGCGACCCGCTCCGGCTTCGCACAGGTGCAATGTAGATACTGATGTGGGGCATATAAACCTTCCTCTTGAATCACTCTGTCTATTGCTGCAAACTGGATTAAAATCCGTTGCGTAGTTTAAAAGATCTAAGCGTACAGACAGCGGGAGTGACTTTGTTTTATACTATGTAAAGACACTGTCGCATGGTCACAATATTACAATGCTAAGTATTTTACTATATTATATATTTTTTATTTAGTATTTTAGGTCGTGAAAGATGCTTAGAATATGATTGCTACTGACCTCATGTTAAGGCTTACCTTAATTTCTTCGGAGCGCGCAAAGGACCACTATTTTGTATCGAAGGAACAGAAAAAATTATGAGATTTAAACAGTCACGTGTCGAGCGGCATTTGCCGAGCATTTTCTCAAATAATACTGAGATAAACAGTGGAAATGGTATACTCATCTATGATTATGCTATCAGGATATGTTGGTAATATGTTAGATATGAGATAGTGATCAAGTTGTGCAATTTGAGTGACTCATGATGTTATATACATGATTTGTGCACATGAGTTACGGCTTTTTAGTTTTGTGGTTAATTATGAAAGACTAATCAATTACAGTTCTGCCTAGGTTTTCCCCAACTATGTTGGAGACAGCTTCCAATCTAAACAGTAGCGGCTGAATACCAGTATTTTACATGGAGCGACTGCCATCAGACCTCCGCAATCCAGTAACTAGGCAATGCCGATATCCTAAACTTAGACCGGTTGTCAGGCTTTCGAGCTTCTGACTACCCGTAACGACTGTCATAGGTATTCGTATGACGAACGGGACCGGCTGTTTAAGTTGCAAAAATGCTGGATGGTTTTAGCCTCACTTACCAGCATCACCTGTTAAATCGTGCGCTTTCAGCTGCGATAGCAAAACAACATTTTACGACTTAACACTCGTTTAAAACGATATAAACGTCGGTAGTTCATAAATCAGCACTCCATATTAATAAGGAAGCAGTAAACTTACTACAGTCAAACACTTGCATGCTTCATAAACTCACGCCTTTTTCCCATGGGGGTAGGCAGCAACTATAGAACGCCACATGCCACGACCCTTACATACTCCTTTCGCTTCATACACATTCATACATCTTGTCATACACGCACGTCGATTGAGAGTACTACGCACCTGTCCTTTGTGAAGAAAATCACCTATAACATCGATGTATGTCCTTCTAGGACGTCCTCTACCGGCGTTCCCATTGACATCCGACTTATAAATTCCTTTTGGTAACCGCCGTTCATTCATTCTCTCAACATGCATTCTACAGTTGCTACTAATAGACTGTACACGTACTTACGTAAACAATAAAAATCTTTTGACTCAGTTTTGAACATCGTCATCCATCAATACAGCAGTATTGGTTTAGACCAGTGATGGACAAAGAACGGCCCGCGGGCTGGCGCCGGCACGCAAGCCGTTTTAATCCGGCCCGCCAACAACCATAGTCGTAGAAATCTTTCGAATAATCTCGAAAATTAATTTAGATACCTGTGTCGTGTTTGTGTCGACACTACAAGTTCTGTTTTTATTATCATACGCCTTCCATGTCCCACTGTAGGGTGAGAACGATTGAAACGCCTATGACAAATTTTAATTACATGTCGTGAAAATTCTCGCCCCCATAAGGTTGACTTTGTTATTTTTGGCCTTTGATGAGAAAAATTTTCCCACCTCTGGATTAGACTATGTGTAAGCGCTGCCTAGCGTGTGCTCTTAGGTTAGACTAGGCCGAGCAATGAGTTATTGATTTATCTGCTAGGAAATTCTCATTCACTCCCATAGTGGTTCGAATTTTGCCCGTTATTAGCGATGGTAAATAGCTCGCCACGTAGGACCAGAAATGTTATCTCCTTTAAGACACCCAGATCTAGAACTAAGGTGGCATTGGCTTATCTAAGTTCTAACCACTATTTGTGAAAGTCAAATCATTTATTTCTATTAAACCATAAAGACTTTTCTTGCCGCGTTCGGAAATATAGATTCCTATAAAGAACTGAATAATAGACTTCATGGTTATTTATTTTACATTTAATTGATCATCGATTAGTGATGAATTCTCTAGTAGAAACACACTGCCGTGCTCACCATACTATACCTTGCCAAAATAACGAACTGCCTCGTTGGTCTAGTGGTGGCAAGCGCGACTGCTGATCGTGAGGTCCTTGGTTCGATCCCCAGGTCGGGCAAAGTGTTATTGGGTTTATCCGGGTGGAATTGATGGCAATAGGCTCGCCCGTTATAACATGGGACTTAAACATAACGGCGAAATGAGGGTGTTACTATACACCTCTGCCCAACCCTTCGGGGACTACAGGCGTGATGTTATGGTACACATAACTTCCATATTTTTACTACCAACATACATAAGTCGTAGTTCGTGTACACATGAGTGTTCTGCTCCCAGTTTATAGCTTCTAGTAGTCGGGAGAACGATCGCGAAATGATTTACACCTCACTAAACCGATGTTTAGGTGTAAACTTTGTTAGAAATAGAAAATGTAGTGTTCTGAGGCGGGATGTAGCTAGTTAAATGCTTGGGCCTACTTCGGTTTATTGATTTCCGTATGAACTGACTGAAGAAAAACAAAACCAGCTTCTTCTTTTCGTGTGGTTAGTGACTAACCTGGTGTCTAAGTTTATGCCGCCCATGGGCCTCTGACTTGGCTTCACTTGCCGTCGAGAAATATCTCTCAGGAATTTTCTTCACGATGTTTTCCTTCACCGTTTTTAATCAAGAGGTAATTATATAATACGCCCATGAATCCGAAAAGTTACTGGTGCGTGCCTTGGGTTCGAACTTTAGACCTATGAACCTATGACCTTCACTTGGGTAGAAACCCATTTTAACACCCAGAAAAAATGCAGGTTGAAAAACCATTTTGCATTTCCGTACGCAATAAATTATTTGGTTTAAATTATTACAAGTCAAGCGTGAATAATGTACTCACACAATTTTTCAATAGACTGAAAGAACGTAGGTGTTTCAGGATGTTATCGTTTCACAGTAAACTACAATAAATATAATTTAAATAAACGATTATCATCGATATTCAAATGGGACTCGGTTCATGTGTTTTGTAAACATTAGTAGTTAATGTTGGCACTTTTTACGTGTGGCGAGCAACACACGCTTTTCAGTAATTAGGTTGGATAAACGTTTGAGCTCTGCTGTGTAAAAATATCTTTTGTTTTGCGTTTGATTTGAAGTAAACTTCTTTGAGTAGATTTTGCATGAGTCACACTAACAGAACAATCTTTAGTGATAGCTAACGATATCACATTATCATTAAACAGACCGAGATAGACTAGTGGTGTGACCGTCGAACTGCCAAACCATAGGTCTCGAGTTCGAACCCAAGGCACGCACCTCTGACTTTTCGGATTCATGTGCGTATTGTATAATTATCACTTACTTAAAAACGGTGAAGGAAAACATCGTGAGGAAACCGGCATGCTTGAGAGGTATTTCTCGACGGCATGTAAAGCCAAGTCGGAAGCCCATGGGCGGCATAAACTCTGACACCAGGTTAGTCACTAACCACACGAAAAGAAGAAGAAGCCTGAGATACTTCTTGCTTTGCCAATTTACTTGCTCTTTCCATATGTAAAATACGCATTTCCCATAGGCGTATTCAGGGTTGGGCAGATGTGGCGCCTGCCCCACCCTGGCACATGAAAGAATAGGTAAATGGTATAGATTCTGTCAACTCGCCACCCATGTCCACAGAATAGTTACTCAACAGGCAGACCAATGCCCGACTCCGTCTATACTTATTAGGGCCTCAAAAATCATGTGATGGGGCAGAACTGCCCCATAACCCCATTCTGCACTTCCAGATTTATTGAAAAAACAAACAGATGTTTGAGTTACGCCATGACTGATGCATGCGTGCCGTCAGTTAGGACTGGTCAACTCAAACCTGTTATGGCACTTTCCTTAAAAACGCCACTCCAGACGTTGCCCTACATTGTTTCACTCGCATAGTTTTTATACCACAATGTATGGACTTTAAAAGAGACCTTGATCTCTGAGTTTGTTTCGGCTTTTCTTCTCACAGTTAGTCAGATAGGAAATGCCGGCGCCATCTAGTCTTAAAAGAACATTACATTGACTTGTAAAAGTGTCTGTAACAGATTTATTTACAGAAATAAAAACCATTTATACTCAATACTGCTAAATGCAATGTATTGCTTAGGTGGTAAGTAAACAATCGTGGACACTGTTGGGCACAGCAAACGAAAAATTTGAAGTAAGAGGACTTATTTATGCGTGCAAACTAACATAATCTAAGTAAAATTTAAAGTAATATTTTATTAATCAATTTTTTTTATTATTAATTTATATTATTATGGCTTTTACCCGCGGCTTCGCACACGTGGAATTAACATGATGTTTTTCCAGGACCAAAAGTAGCCATCTCTCCATCCTTTCAACTACCTCTATGCCGAAAATCAGGTCGATTGGTTACTTAGTTAGGGCGTGAAGGAAGGACAAACAAACACTCTTTCGCATTTATAATATTAGTATGGATAGTATGGATGTCAGTTCTATGGATTTGTCAATTAAGTATTAATTTATACTATAATAACATTTGTTTAGTTTTTTTTTTTTGTAAAAATAGCAATTTTTGCTCATTTCTGAGTACCTCGGGTAGTTTACATTTTTATCGTCATATCCAGTGGACTAGATGAAGTGCATCTTTAAACGGGTTGTCGGTAGGTTTAATCGTGTTTGGTGTCGGAGTGTGTATCATTTATCATTGAAAAGAGTTTGCCCCACCATGCACAAAATCCTGGCTACGTCCATCATGTCCTGATACGTCTCTCTCGCTTACATGAATTTGGAAATCATAAACATTTTCAACTCGACAGATGTTTGCTACCAACCAATGAATCTATCAACAATGCTACCGATGAAACAATTCTGATGCCAATTCTTCCATTGTTATTGAATGGGATGTGGGTGTAACTGATCGTTTTTTAAAAGACTGTTCTGCCTAATCTTTTCCCAACTATGTTGGGGTCAGCTTCCAGTCTAACCAGATGCGGCTGAATACCCATATTTTACATGGAGAGACTGCCATTAGACCACCGCAACCCAGTTACTGGGCAATGCCGATATCCTAAGATTAGACAGGTTGGTCAGACGTAACGACTGTCATAGGTATTCTTATGACTCCCAGGACCGACTGTTTAACGTGCTCTCCGAGGCACGGAGGGGTCTCGATGTGTAACGAATGGTCATCCATCCACAGACTGACTGCATCAAGCGCAGCTTAGCCTCGCAAATCCTATGATCCCCGCGATCGGTAATTAGTAACGAGCGCGAGTTTTTTAAAATATTAATGATCAAATATTTAAATGCTAATCAATTTTAAGTTGGCGTTAATTTCGTGCTGTCTCTGTCATTTCGTCTTAAAGTGACAGTGTCAGCACGAGATTTACCATAACTTAAAATAACATAACATCACGCCTTGTATTCTCCGATGGGTTCGGCAGAGGAGGATTTTTTTATTTAGTAGTCCGTCGTTTCTGTAGTTATGTTTAAGCTCCATGTTATAGGGGGAGAACCTATTGCCATCAACCGGGCACAAATCCAGACTCCGGGCTGCTACTGAGAAATTCCTAATGGAAAAACCTAATAACACTATACCGAACCTTGGAATCGAACCCAGGATCTCACGATCAGCAGTCGCACTTGCCACCACTAGACCAACGAGGCAGTTTATTAGTTACCATACTATTAAATAATCAATCCAATGTCAAACAGTACTTCTGGAAACTCCACTATTCTTAAATTCCTAAGTTTGTAATTGTTGTAGTACCCTTGTATGTATCAATCAAAATCAAAATATTTTATTTGTAGAACATAGGTAGGTAATTACAGGTGGTATTATTTCAGTGAACGCTATGTCTAGCCTAATCGGCGTACAAATATTTTAACAAAACATGTTTAGTATAACTCTGGTTAAAAATTATAAAAATAAAAATATTCTTATAAAATTAACAAACACTAATAAAATATTCGCACCAAAATTGTCAATAGGTAGTAGATATAATAACCTATAATTTAAAACAATAGTGACCAATAATGAAATAAAATTATAATTCGTCAGCTAGGTATTCATTCACTGTGTAGTACGTTTTTCATTCAATAGTTTAAGTAAAGCTTTTTTGAAACAGTGTATGTTGCCGAGTCCTTTAATAGGTCTAGGAATCTTGTTATAGGTAGATCCTAGGATTCCTAGGTGCCATTCCTAAAAAATATGGATGGGTATGTATGGTATGGATAGGTTGTATGTAGTGCTTCCAACATTATTTCGTTCAAACGCATGTGTGTATTTGTTCAAACATTACCGTAAACCCAGTTCCAAAGTTAGCTACACTACAATATTTAGACGTACTAATGGCCGATTCCTATATCTTACCGACTGTTATTGATTGAAATTAATGGTCAAACACTCAAACGCTACCAACTCAATTTTAAATTGCGTTTAATTTCACTGCATGGCAAAGGCGTCTTCACACAGAGATGGAATAAGATTCATCTTCACGCTTGCTGACTGCGTGTTGGCATTCCAAACCATTAGGCTAACTTTTCTGCCTAGACTTTTCCCAACTATGTTGAGATGCATAATATCAGCGACCACATTGGGTCACCCGCGTGACAGCGCAACGAGTATTCACAAGGAGGGTTTATGTCAGGCAGGCGGCCGGTCATAAAACAATAAGCCAAAACCTCTAACAATATGGATTTATGAAATACATGTGGTGCCGACCTCACCTAGTGTGGGATATGGGCAGGAAGAAGAAGAAGTTGAGGTCAGCTTTCAGTCTAACTAGATGCGGCTGAATACTAGTATTTTACACGGAGCGACTGCCATCAGACCTCCGCAACCCAGTTACAGGGCAATGCCGATATCCTAAGGTTAGACCGATTGTCAGAGTTTCGGTCTTCTGACTTCCCATAACGAGTGTCATAGGTATGACACCCGGGACCGACTGTTTAATGTGCTCTCAGAGGTTCGGAGGGGTCTCGATGTGTAACGAATGGTCAGCCATCCACTGACTGACCGCGGGAAGCGCAGCTTAACTTGCAAATCGTGTGATCCGCGCGGTTGGTAATTACCCATGAGCCCATTAGGCTACCTGTCCTTAACAAAAACGAATCGTTTTGCTTACTAATGGTAGCATTTTGTATTGCCAAACTTAGCTTAAAAATAAACTCGTAAGCTTATTTTACCTGTAATAGCTACTTCCATATGGGAGGGTCTACTACGCAAAGCTATGTAGTCTTTTCTTCATCTATACTAATATTATAAAGCTGAAGAGTTTGTTTGTTTGAACGCGCTAATCTCAGGAACTTACTGGTTGGAATTAATATTTTTGTGTTGAATAGTCCATTTATCGAAGAAGGTTATAGGCTATATAACATCACGCTACGACCAATAGGAGCGGAGCATAAAGGAAAAATGTAGCAAAAACGGGAAAAATGTCCACCCGTGCGAAGCCGGGACGGGCCGCTATTATTGATAAAAATGAGAGTCTCAATTTTAACTAATAACGGAGTAAAATAATTTGATTTTATTGGTAATTTTTTCTGCCTCGTTGATCTAGTGGTGGCAAGCGCGACTTCTGATCGTGAAGTCTTGGGTTCGATCTCCATCTCGGGCAAAGTGTTATCGGGTTTTCTCGTGTGGGATTCCTCTGTAGCAGCCCGGAGTTTGGATTTGTACCCGGTTGATGGCAATAGGCTCGCCCCCTATTACATGGGACTTAAACATAACGGCGAATTATGGGTGTTACTATACACCTCTGCCCAACCCTTCGGGGAATACAGGCGTGATGTTATAGTAAAAATACAAGTGTCCATTTTAACCAATAACGCTCCGTAAATTATAGGAATCGGCCATTAAATGAGCGGTATAAATAATTTGATCATCTTGGTACATTTTTGTCGTCTTCGTTCCTCCGATCCGGTGGTCAAGCAGCCAGTCCAGGTTTCCTCAAAATGTTTATTGTTCTCCTTCACCGATCATACATACAGCAGTGATAGCCTAGTGGTGTGACCGTCGGACTGCCAAGTCATAGGTCTCGAGTTCGAACCCAAGGCACGTACCTCTGACTTTTCGGATTCATGTGCGTATTGTATAATTATCACATGCTTAAAAACGGTGAAGAAAAACATCGTGAGGAAACCAGCATGCCTGAGAGATATTTCTCGACGGCATGTGAAGCCACGTCAGGGGCCATGGGCGGCATAAACTCTGACACCAGGTTAGTTACTAACCACGCGAAAAGAAGAAGACCAATCATACTCGTACGTTGTAGGAATCGAGTATTTATTGAATATGGTTTCCTGCTATGTTTGTAGGGCGTTCTGACGTCAGCGGTCTGTTTGTCTGTCCATGTAATTTATTTGCAACTGTCTGGGGGCGCGGCTTCTAGTGTTGCTGCCAATTTAGGATATTGATTCCGAATGGCATACGTTTTTCGTGTACTTAGGTTTGTGTTTAGTTGTACTGGTACAGTGATTAATGGAGAAACGGTGTTGTTCTTGTACAAAGGGAGATTCAGCATTATTTCTTCTGCATAAGCCGTTTCCCGGATTGCGGTAATCGTACATCCTTGCATGAATCGAATTTAAGAGACAGATACTTGCGACTTGTGATGCTTCGACTCTCCAGTCTTTAGTGGACTGCGAGTCATTAGTTAAATAAAATTTTATGTCTGGATTTGGAACTGTCTAAAAAGCCCACCCCTCTCAACATCGAAGGTCGTTTACACAGTTCCTTTGAATCACAAAAATTGCGAGATATATAAACACACTCTTTTAAACACTGAAAATATTCACACCGTTAATTCAGCCCTCATCAAGCTGTCCCCCTCCCAGTCTTCTCGCCAGCAACGCTCTAAGCCGAGGTCCGAGTCCCATTAGGGGTCGCCCGTAGTGCTGTTGTTGCTAGTAGTAATGATGTTAGAGTAGTAATTACTTTAGGTTAAGTATTTTACTTCGTCCCCATTGGTTGGAGACCGGAGACCCTTCAGGTCTCGTCAATAACTGCCCGGTTAAGAAGAAACGGTCCGCAAGGACCACTTACAAGAAGCCCATAAGGAAAAAAAATAAAAAAACTAAATATGTAAACAAGTCTTAAAAAGTATGCGATTCCTCATGACTGCACGACCAAAGAGCTAAACGGCCTTAAAAAAAAATATGACCCCAGGAATTGGTATCAGGTTGCTATGCTATCGCCCAGTGCTGCCAACTACACAAACAAAGTTTTATTGCTAAAATGGCCACTGACTGTGCTTCTAGTAATTACACTAATAGAGATAACGCCATAGGACGTAAATTAGACGGAGGCATTCGATCTTTATCAGTTAGCAATCGTCTAATGCAATCTAGGTGTTGTTTTTTTATGAGCTCTCTATTTGCCGTGTACTACTTTAGAGTAGGTCATGCCGTGACGTCTTATTGCTGTTTTTATTTTACTTTATTGGGATATTTAACAGTTATATATATATAACAAAAGGTATGGGGCCATTCAAGTATTACGTAAGCACGAAAGGGGGGTGAGGGGGTCTTTGCTTAGCTTATTTTTGATGACATGGGGGACGGGGGTGTCTAGATGATGATTACGTCAGCAATTTTTATTTATTTACTTATTTTTCTAATCTTAAAAACTGCTGCTCATGAATAACAATAAAGAAACCTGATCAGTTTAAAAAATATATACCAATGTTTACGTAAGCATAGGAGGGGGGGTAAAAGCTTTGCTTACTTTTGCTGACTAGGGGGAGGGGTGGGTCTAAAATTACTAAAATTCTGCTTACGTAATACTTGAATGGCCCCTATGACAGAATAAGTTTTAAACTAAATAAACGTGTAACCCACACCAATGTCCGCGAAATAATGATTAAAGAATAGTTAAACGCGTGCATTAATATTACTGAAAATTAAGTAAGTACTCATATGTGATTTAGAGATAATAGGTATTAGATGGATTCTTTAAAGATACAATAGCCATCCTATTGAACTTTAATTGTGTAAGCGCGAAAATATTAAGTTCGAAAAAGTGTGTGTTAAGTAGGTATACGTATTTACGATGCGTGAGTTCTGCACCTTGCAGTGTGGAACAGCCGGGGCACGCGGGTACGTATTACAATACCGAAATTTAATAGACCGTATTTTAAAATACCTATGGATGAAATCCCGAAAAATGAAACGCCGAATGATTGTTTTGTCGAAAGTTTTAAATCCCGAAAGTTCATTTGCCCGAAAGCTTAAAATCCCGAAGATCCATATAATATATCTAAAATCAAAATATCTACAAAAGTGATATCGAAAGACCTAAATATCGAAGTACAGAGTATCGAATGTCTTAGGTTAGGTTAGAATAGTGTGAACGCGCGAAGGCGAGCGAGCGAAGCGAGAGTGCAGCGACAGCGGCCGCCGAGCGCCACATCCCCTCTATTGCTGGTCAATCATTTGGTTTAGATGAGGTCAAACTCCACCAAATTGTCGGCGGAGTCCCGATGCGCGGGGCCCCTATTTCAAGAGTTTAAAGGAGCCAAACCGAGCCTCGGGGTTCCCCTGACGTCCATATTTCGTCCATTCGGGATTTCGTCCCTTCGGGATTTCATCCTTTCGGGCATTTGGACATCGGTATTTTATGTTTCGATATAACGGCTATCGGCATTTAAAACTTTCGGTATTTTGAATTTCGTTGTTTTGGACTTCGGTATTTCAGTCATAGTTATTATGAAATTTCGGTATTGTAACACGTACCCGGGGCACGCGCGCCTCTCCGACGCATCTCGGCGCATCACAGTTCTAGGTACAATGTAACATAGGTTATTAGTATTTTTTACTGTAAGAGTCGCGCGACTTGGCAAGAAGCCTTACTTTTATTTTTTATCATGGGAATATCCTCATGGATATCCTTCGCCCGGGGAAGGTGAGGGGGTCTGCCGGACTTTTACCGGTTAAAAACCCACGATGTTCTTCCTTAGTCGCGGGATTCGCATAAGCTTGCACCGCAACCCCGGCAGGTCTTGGTCCACCAGCTACTGCTGCTGAACATTCTATAGAATCTTCGCAAACAAGATAGAACAACGAAAGAATTCTCCGTCTCTGTTTTCGCCAAAAGATTTTGATAGAGTGGGGATAGAATGAGCATTCGCTCGTTTGCTCTATACCCACCTTTACGTGCTAGCGGCCTACTGAACATAGTTATCTTATTATACAAGATTAGTCAGAAAGGGGGTACTAAGCCGAAAGGGTGTTAGTGTACCCATAATAATGGATAACTTTTGTTCTACAACTTTCCCCAAAAGTCATTAGTTTAAGAGAAATAGCTGATCAAAGATTTCATAAAAAAATCGCTAAATTCTATCTACCCTCAGCTATGATCAGCTGTGTTTACATTTTAGGTCATATTAGGGGTCACGGATTAGAAGCTCTATTTTCTGAATTCGTAACTAAAGCAGGGATGAAGATTTTTGAAAAAACGAAAATAAATATCGTTGTGCATGAAAAAAATAATCAAATTATTAAATTTTTACACTTTCTTTAAAACAATCATCAGTGATACATGAAGTGGCCTGCGGCTTAGTACCCCCTTTCCGACTAACCTTGTCGTCATTCAACACCTCGGCCCTTGATTACATTCGCCTAACCTTTTGATCGATATAAATCATCTCGTTACCTCACTAATCGCCTATACATTTTTCTTTAAAATTATTTGACAAGTGAGGCGAACGTAATTCATCACCCAAACAGAAACTGCTCGCGATCGGTCAGATATATCTGGACAACCAGACACTGATCAAACACCCACCAATGAACGTCATCCATGTTTATGTATCAGACAATGCTGCTGGAATTTGGGTAGGTGTTTGTGGGGCCACTAAGTTGGCGGGCTTGACAGCGATAATTATAAAACATCACGTTTGTATTCCCCGAAGGGTTGGGTGGAGGTGTATAATAACATCCCCATTTCGCCGTGTAATAGAGGGCGAACCTATTGCCATCAACCGGGCACAAATCGAATTCTGGGCTACTGAGGAATTCCACACGGGAAAACCTAATATAACACTGCCCGACCTGGGGATCAAACCCAGGACCTCATGATCAGCAGTCGTTCTTGCCACCGCTAGATCAACGAGACGGTTTATGCATTATCATAATATTATATAAAAATATTTCATACCTGATATGGTTCGATGATCCCGTCGGCATCCTTTGGTTATGGAACCATAAAAAGAATTCAAATAACTACGTTTACGATCGTACCGGCATAGTACATAGTCTGCTTAGTAGTCGACAATAAGATTGAAAAGCATATAATTTTGGGACCCAGTACATAATACCAGCAAGCACCCGCGCGACGGCGCAACGAGTATTCCCAAGGAGGGTTGATGTCAGGCAGGCGGCCGGTCATAAAACAATAAGCCAAAACCTCTAACAACATGGATTTATGAAATACATGTTGTGCCGATCCCACCTAGTGTGGGATAAGGGCAGGAAGAAGAAGAGTTTACCTTAGAGTTTTTGATCGCTATCGCTCAATGAACCGCAGATTTCGTGGCCCCAAAACTAAACAATGGTTAGTACAACCATAGACTGCTTGAAGAAAACCATGCACACACCATAAACATCGGAGGCCGACCTTAAATATTGTGAGAAAAATAATAATGGGATAATCTATGGCCGCCTGATTGATTGGTTTATTGTTGCAAGGAAACTGTTTTCTGTTTTCAGGCATCGAAGGTTTATTGTTGTCTTCTTCTTTTCGTGTGGTTAGTGACTAACTTGGTGTCAGAGTTTATGCCGCCCATGGGTCTCTGACTTGGCTTCACATGCCGTCGAGAAATAACTCTGAGGCATGCCGGTTTCCTCACGATGTTTTCCTTCACCGTTTTTAAGCAAGTGATAATAAAATTATACAATACGCACATGAATCCGAAAGGTCAGGTGCGTGCCTTGGATTCGAACTCGAGACCTATGACTTGGCAGTCGAACGGTCAAACCACTTTTACTATTACTGCTTCTATTGTTGTAAAGAGAGTAAAGATTAGAGTGCTGAAGTGTAAAAAAAATACTTGATCTTGGGCCAAGATCAAAAGGAAGCCACAGGGCTCTATTTTCCAAAAATTTAGAAGATTACATAATACATAGTAGAATAACTGCTTGTTGGTCTAGTGGTCGCAAGTGCGACTGCTGAGCATGGGGTCTTGGGTTTGAACTCCAGGTTGGGCGAAGTGCTATAGGGTTTTTCATTAGGAATTTCTCAGTAGCAGCCCGGAGTCTGGATTTGTACACGGTTAATGGCTACAGGCTCGCCCCCCTATTACATGGGAGTTACAATCGAGTGTGTACTAAAACACCTCTGCCCAACCCCTCGGGGAATACAAGGCGTGATGTTATGTTATGTACCTACAAAATACATTATTGTTTATTTTATTTTATAAGCATTTTTCTGGAAGATGTTGTATCGGACAGATCAGTTTTTAAGTTCTAACGGCCAAATACTAAACGCTACCCAATTTTAAGTTGCCGTTAAGTATCGTGCTGTCACTGTCACTCAGTGGTGTGCATTGCATACAGGCTGTAAAAATAGCCTTAACGAAGCCGAAGTCTACGCATACTGTACATAAAACTAAGTAACGTACAGCAAAAATAGTTGCTGGGAAACGACTTTTATTTTTTGATATTAAAAATAGCTTTTAATTGTAGCGCGCAATGGAAGCGCACGCGCAGCAGACTGTGCCTACATTTCAAGAATATTGATAATGTTTGTATAGAAGACTGTTTAGTAATAACATTAAACTTAGTTTTCATGAAAAACGTACAAAAATATGGTGACTTTGACTTTCAATATCTCCATAACCAGTCGGTTCCCAGGTATGTCCCAATACCAAAAAATCTTCGTAATGATAGGAAGAATACGTGGCTCTCGGCTTCGTTAAGGGTATTTTTACACCCGATATAGGAAATTAAGCAGTCTCATTATAAGATTTAATTAACTACTCCATCTTTAACTATTACTATAAATAAAATAAGCGTGTATGGCTATGATTTCTTTTGGTCAGAATCGTATTGAAATGGGCTTAAGCGTACCACTGAAAGGCGACAACGCTAGTGCCTGCCTACCTAGTCCGACAACCAATGCACGCCACTGCTGTTACTTCGTCTTAAAGTGACAGTGACGGCACGAGACTAAGTTGCCAATAACTTTAAAAAAAAAAAAACTGTCCCCTACACTAGGATTTCTCCAGTATCGAGGGTGCGTTTACAGACACAAATCTTCACACGCACAAACACACAGACCCGGAACAACTATCAGTAGGCCATACAAATATTTGTCCCGTACGGGAATCGAACCCACACGATTCTTAGCGCAGAAGCCAATCGCTCAGCCACAGCACCAAACGTGTCGTGTAAATTGAGTATCGTTTGAGTACATACATACATACATAGACTCACGCCTTTTTCCCATGGGGGTAGGCAGAAACTACAGAACGCCACATGCTACGACCCTTACATACCCCTTTCGCATCATCCACATTCATACATCTTGTCATACACGCACGCCGGTTGAGAGTACTACGCACCTGACCTTTGTGAAGAACTTCACCAATAACATCGATGTATGTCCTTCTAGGACGTCCTCTAGCGGCGTTTCCATTGACATCCGCCTTATAAATTCCGTTTGTTAATCGCCGTTCACTCATTCTCTCAACATGACCAAACCACCTAAGCATATTCCTTTCAATTTTTGTCACTACATCATCTTTCAATCCGCAACTTTGTCTAATCTCATCATTTCTCGTTTGAGTATTTGGCCGTAAGTTAAGTAGATGGAAATCAGTTGCTCAACCAACTGATTCTAAAATCTAAGGGGCGCTATTCTGAGTCGATTGATCATCAGATCATAACAGAGTATAAAACATATTATCTATGATCGCAAAACTGTAGTAAAATTAGTATAACTATTAAATTATTTTCGTGATGCGAGTAGGGTTGCCAACTTTTTTTACAAGAAATAAATATAAAATACATACAACAGATTCTTGTAGGGGTGAATCATTACAGTTATAGCTAATATCAGTATGTCAGGATTGCGAGCATGGTAAATAAAGTAAATGAAACCAACATAGACTCTCCACCACTGAGAGTACTTTTAATTGGGTTAATGATTAGTTACAGAAGCTAGTTCACTATATATCATAATAATTTACACAAGATCAGAAAATAAGGAGAAGCAAATCAGATATAAAAGGTCAGACTTCTTCGGCGGTTCGACATGGAATTCTCTGCTCCGTCGAATGACCACTGTTTTTATAACTTCGGGTAGGTACGTTGATTAATCTTGACGAGTACCCTCCTCTATCAACATTGTGTGTAACACCCTCATTTCGCCGTTATGTTTATGTCCGATGTAATAAGGGGCGAGCCTATTGCCATCAACCGGGTACAAATCCAAACTCCGGGCTGATACTGAGGAATTCCACACGGAAAAACCCAATAACACTTTGCCTGACCTGGGGATCGAACCCAGGACCTCACGATCAGCAATCGCACTAGCCACCACTAGACCAACGAATAATAATATAATGTAGTGAAAAAACAGTATAATACTGTTTTTATCAGTATAGTTAGAAACCCTAGATGCGAGCCCCAATAAAATGTACATAAAAATTTAACATGAAAGCACACTGCCACACGCTATATTGTTTTATGATTGTTTTTATATCTTTAAACAGTGATAGCCTAGCGGTTGATCGTTTGCCTTCCATGCAGGAGGGTCTGAGTTCGATCCCGGCCCGTACCTCTGACTTTTCGAATTTATGTGCGGTCAGAATTTAATTATCACTTGCGTTAACGGTGAAGGAAAAACATCGTGAGGAAACCTGAACACTGAGAGAGCTCCATCAATTACTCGATGGTGTAGTCTGACAACCCACACCAGGCCAGCGTGGCGGACTAAGGCCTAAATCCTTCTCATTCTGAAAAGAGGCCCGTGCCCAGCAGTGGGACAGTGATGGGCTAATTATGTTATATTTTTATATCTTCAGTTTTTAACTGGCTTCTCATAAGCTGGCGGAGGTCAAGCGGCAATCGTTCTCCCCTCAATTTTTCTTTTTTAAAAAAGCGTTGTCCCACACCTCTGATTTCTCCTGTATCGTGGGTGCGTTTTTACAGACACAAATTTTCACACGCACAAACGCCCAGACCCGGAACAACTATCTGTAGGCCATACAAATATTTGTTCCGTGCGGGAATCGAACCCACGACCCGGAGCTAACGTGTCGTGTATGTTTTAATTGGCTATGACCCGTAGTATCGGCCTCGCCTGGTTATTTTCTGGTTTGAAAAATTACCTTTTTCGGGTAGGTACCAACCAAGTTACCACTGCCCAAAGAGATTAATGACCGGTTCCTATAATTTCCCGAGCGTTATTGGTTAAAAATAAGACACTTGTATAACATATCATAACATCACGCCTGTATTCCCCGAAGGGTAAGGCAGAGGTGTATAGTAACACCTTCATTTCGCCGTAATGTTTAAGTCTCATGTAACAGGGGCGAGCCTATTGCCATCAACCGGGCACAAATACAAACTCCAAGCTGCTACTGAGGAATCTTTATCAAAAACCACGCGGCGTTCAAAAGCGTAATTTAATCTATATTACGTGTAACAATGATATTATAAGTAAAAAGGTGTAGATAGGTTACCTACACAACATTCGATCTTCAAAAACGGCACACTTACGCACACATAAAAACTAAATATTGCAATAGCACACTACATTACGATTAGACGTATAGATAGGATGGCATGATTCGATTATCGCGAACGAAAAAGAGACTATTGTAATTTGCGACAGTGGGTCGTCTAGTGTAGTAGAAACGCAACACTGAGGTCAAGTCTGGCTAATTAGCCACATTTTGACGTGTCGCTTGCTGAGCGCTTATAACCTATCTACACCTTTTTACCTATAATATCATTGACGTGTAAGGTGAATGCTCCGAATTCAATCCCCCCGAAGCTGTAAAACGTATTTTGTTGCTTTACTAAAATAGCTTCTGTTAATTAGAGGTTACGGTATGCGAAATGAGTAAAACGTACGTACCTTACGCATGTACTCGTAAGATGAGGTATTTGAGGAATTTTCTTTGTTTATAACAAGTCTGTAGCAGCGTGAACAGATTTCATCTAATTTTGTAAAAGTGTATAGACTGTGGTAGGAAAATACTTGCTTGTAGACCGTTCAGTCATGCGAGGCCTGGATGCGGCGGATTTACATTTGAAAGAGGGTTTTTATTGACGGAGCTCCTTGAGCTTGTACACAAAACTGCGATGCGACGTCGCATCGTAGAAATACAGGGTGTAAACGAAATCATGTAATTCCTTCAAACCTCGTGATGCACTGCTGACATAGATTAACCCTGAAAGGGATACTATTGGATTACTTAAATAAAACAATAATTACAAGAATTAAACATGTGTTCTTATCGTAAGGCATTTTAGCGCCCCGTGTTAAATGACCGCGCGGTGAGCGATAGCCACGCAATTCGCCCGAGGCGCTAAAATGCCTCATATTAAGAACACATCGTGTTTACTTCTTCTATATTTTTTTTATTGAATCCAATAATTTCCCGTTCAGAGTTAATCATTATCAGCAGTACATCATGAGGTTTGAAGGAATTACATGATTTCGTTTACACCCTGCATAAGAGCTCGCACGACGCATCGCAAGAACTTACGAATTGATTGGCGTAATAGATTTCCTATATCTTATCAGTAACAGCAGTGCGCAAATCTTTTTACGCAAATTTATTTTACCTAGTATAAAATACGTTCAATACGGTTGATGATCGTCGAGGGATTGGTCACCCGAATCTTGGAAGGAAGACGCCTTGCCGCACGAAATCGCATCGCAGCAATTTACGTCGCAGTTTTCCGCGTTGCGAATTCGCATTGCGCCGATTCGCAGTTTTGTGTACAAGCCCTAAGTTAGGGTTGAGCTCATGAAGGTAGGTAAAAATGGAGAGCACCCTACAAACACCTACTAAAAGTCAACACAACATCACGCCTTGTATTCCCTAAAGGGTTAGGCAGAGGTGTTTTAAGTAACATCCTCGTTTCGCCAGTTATGTTTAAGTCCCATGTAATAGGGGGCGAGCCTATTGCCATTAACCGGGCACAAATCCAGACTCCGGGCTGCTACTGAGAATTTCCTAATGGAAAAACTCAATATCAATTTGCTCGACCTGGGGATCGAACCCAGGACCCTATGGTCAGCAGTCACGCTTGCGACCACTAGACCACCAAGGCAGTCAGAACATTTGGCTTTGAATATTTACTTTGGAATGATAAATCTTAGTACATAATCGCACTGCTAGATTGTATAAAGACTGTATTATATATAGACTGTATCAACTCAAAATTTGATCAATTTGAGATAGCTCTATTCTTTCTTTTTTTAAGAACGTTTCCTCATACTAGGATTTCCCCTGTATCGTGGGTGCGTTTACAAACACAAATCTTAACACGTAATTCATTACATTCACTTAATTTGTAATCTGTAACAGGAAGTAATTAATCAGTTTCTGTCCTTTCTGAAAAAAGCTTCATTTTGAGTTGATAGACTATTGATCTAGCAGTGCGATTATAATCTTTTTAATGTTTACCAAACGCAACAAGATAAGCTTTAAGGTAAACCAGTAGGCCTGTAGAGGAACGAGGTATGGTGTTCCTCCTACGAAAAGGGAGGATCCTCCTACCAGGCGGGTCTTATGCCTGGCGGACTACTGCCAAGCGGTTGATGTTGGGAAGTTGTATATATTATGCTAACTCCGTGTCAGATCTTGATATCGCGATGCAGGATTTGTGACATTTCCTTTTGACAGCTGTCATTGTTGTCGCTGTAGTCTGCTAGACATTCGTCATGCTGCGTAGTTCTCATGTGGCGTGATAGATGCCGCCACAGGTCTAGCACGAACGTTTGACGTATAGTATCGTAAACCTATCGCTAATGTAAGCGAATTTTGAATCGAAAATACAACTGTCCTATAACATTTTGGTTAATTTTTTGCGAAATGCACAATTTGTATCATACAGTAAAAACTCGATTAACCGGACTAATTGTTGTCGTTAGGCATTCGGATAATCGAAAATCCGGATAATCGAATGTATGAAGAATTCACGAATTCCATGACGAGATTTAAATCTGTACAATCATCCGTTACTTGCCACAAACGATTCATCGCCACCTAATTTTTTATTTAACTATAATGTTTTTGCACAGAGCAAAGGACCAGATATCGGTTGCCCAGTAGATCGTTTTTGTAAAAACCACCAATACAAAGCATCTAAAAGTTAATTTTTCGACTTCTTCATCATTTTCCGATGTTTACTCCCGTCTTCACTATCTAATTTGCAGGTGTACAACAAAATTTAATCTGTATTCTTCTTAATATCACTTATTGTGGATGTATCTACACCTTACCAGCTAACTTATTCTTTCTCCTTTCTCCTTCGGTTTCTCCTTTTTTTAATAAATCAATAATATTAATTTTGTCTTTAAGCGATAACACCACTCTTACGCTTTGATATTTTTAAATATGTAGAGTTTGACAAGTTTGGGCGCGCAACCGCCACCGTCCGGATAATCGCGAATCCGTATAACTGAGGGCTGGATAATCGAGTTTCTACTGTACATATAAATTACGAATAAAGTTTTCAATTTAATTAAATAGTATGTGTGAAAAGAGTATTTCCGATTCAATATTCACTTGCATTAACGTTAGTAACTCGACAGCACAACATACATAAACATAACGTACCAGACAGTACCAGTACACAAAGCACAATACATTTTCTTGTGTTTTATGTCACCTTGTGAACTGTATAAATTTTGCGACAGTAAAAGATTTATTATTATTGCCTTTATTTATTTTAAAATACTTATATATTACATTTTTAAATATTTCTATAAAAACACAAAAACATTTAAAAATATATAAAATAGTAGTCCACCGGCATCGGGAACAGGGTCCAAACTGCCGGCAGTCAGGGCTCCAGAGAAAGGAACCTCCTCACTATGCGTGCCGTGTCAAGGAGTACTGCTCTCTGTATCAAACCCTTGATCCAGCCACCCAACGAGAGCCTCATGAGGTGTTTATTGGCTATTATACCATTCGCCGTAACAACTATCGGGACAATGACTGCTGAGTCCACATCCCACATGCACACAACCTCGTGTGCTAGATCAAGATATTTTATTTGTTTATCTTTCTCAGCTTTCACGAGGTTCTCGTCATGAGGGACCGTGATATCAACAATCATTGTCCGGCGCTCTGATCGATCTATTACCACTATATCAGGCTTATTGGCTACAATAGTCCTGTCAGTGATAATAGATCGATCCCAGTACAATGTGGCATGACCATTCTCGAGAACTGGGTCGGGCACATACCTGTAGTACGGTACTTCCGATTCCACAAGGTTGTATTTCAAGGCAAGTTGCTAGTGAATAATCCTGGCCACCAGGATTATTATTATTATTTAGCCGTTATATTTAAGCCCCATGTGCCTAATAGGGCCTACAAACACAACTGAAAAACAATATTTTACTCCACATATCTTTTCGTTCTCGTACTTTTAGCCCACAAATGTCCACTGCTGGTCATGGACCTGTCCCACTAACCTCACCACGCCCTTCGCTATTCTTATATCCGTAAGGAAACTAGCTTGGAGATTGACAGTTTGTTCACAATTATAATACCTCTGACATTTCCTTTGCCCGCCTCGCCAGCAGGTAAGTTATGGAAGTCGGGCATTTTAGTTGAGACCTGTTGGTACGAATCTATAGGTATACTAATATTATAAACCTGAAGAGTTTGTTTGTTTGAACTCGCTAATCTCAGGAACTACTGGTTGGAATTGAAAAAATATTTTTGTGTTGGATAGTCCATTTATCGAGGAATGTTATAGGCTATATAATATCACGCTACAACCAATAGGAGCTGAGCATAAATGAAAAATGTTGCAAAAACGGGGAAAAGTAAGTATTTCTTTTCTCAAGTATTTCTTTCGAATATCACGCCAATCCTGCTGACGAAGCGGCAAAGGCAAATGTCAGAGGTAAAACAATTGTGAACGAACTATAGTTAGATAGAAGGAGTTAATACAAGTCATGTGAAAAAAGAAAATCGTGTTCAAATAATTAAATTACCTATATCATACTAAGTAGTGCAAATAGAATTCTATTTGGTTTTGCAATTTGATCTAAAATATTTGACTTCTTCTTTTCGTGTGGTCAGTGACTAACTTGGTGTCGAGTTTAAGCCGCCTATGGGCCTCTGACTTTGGCTTCACGTACCGTCGAGAAATATCTCTCAGGCATGCCGGTTTCCTCACGATGTTTTCCTTCACCGTTTTTAAGCAAGTGATAATTTTATAATACGCACATGAATCCGAAAAGTCAGAGGTGCGTGCCTTGGGTTCGAACTCGAGACCTATGACGGCAGTCCGACGGTCACACCACTAGGCTATCACTGCTGTTATATAATATTGGACTGAATAGTATCGCTGGGGCGAGGAGCCCGTGGCTAATTAACAACCACGCGGATTATATGTGTTAATCCAGACCATGGTCTATCTGTGTCAAATTTCATTCAAAGCCGTTAAGGCGTGATTGGGTAACAAACATCCAAACTTTCACGTTTATAATATTAGTAGTGTCACACTTTAGAGGTCCAGGGTGGCTTTAGGAGTCAACCCTCAACAAGCATGTGCACATCAAATTTTGCAGGCGTGTACTTACGGGAGGATAAAGTGAAACACTTTTAACCGTACACTATATATATTTTAATAATAATTACAATTAGGTCAGCAGGGCGTGGTTCGTGATAATACGAGGAGTCCAGGGTCTTTTTATGCAGGTGTAGTACTTAACTGCAGCGGCGCGAGAGAGCGATCTGCAGCGTGCCCGACCTTTTGTAGGCCTGGACCCCCGCCAGTCGCCTCCACCCGTCACAGTATGATAGGATTATATTATAGTAGGATTATAAAAATACTAAATTGGGTCTAATCGCTTATATATCTATATATATTTCTCCGCGATTAGACCCAATATAGTATTTAACCGACTTCCAAAAAGGAGGAGGTTACTATGTTCATCTGTACGTATTTCTTATTATTTTTTTTTCTTATTTTCATCGATATTTTCGCCAATTGTGAACCGATTTTGATGATTCTTTTTTTAATGAATAGGGTATACTTCGAAGTTGGTCCCATTTAAATTTGGTGAAGATCTGATGAAGAACTTCGGAGATAGACAATGGAACTCCTTAATGACGAACAGTACGCATATTGTGATGGTGTGATTATGTTACGAGCAGCGTCTTTAGTAGGTCCAACCAAGTTTTAATTAAGGCCACTAAAATGAAAAAAATAAAAACATTTTTTACAAAAAATTTAAACCGACTTCAAAAAAGAATACAATAATTACCATATAAAATTAACAGTTTCAGAAGTCGGTGCCTTCAATTTAGTTCAGCGTGGATCAGCACCGACTTCTAAAACTGTTAATTTTATATGGTAATTATTTTATTCTTTTTTGAAGTCGGTTCAAATTTTTTGTAAAAAATGTTTTTATTTTATAATGTGTACAAATCGCGAATGTTTGAAAACATTTATAGTAGGATTACGCTCAAATAGCCAAACTCGAAAAACGTTCTAAATGGTAGGAAACTCAATTCTAAAACCCATCTACTAGTTTTCAGAACAAACTCGATCAAATATCAGTCTAACAGACAGGCGCGTCCCGAAACTTTGTCCTACCGAAACACTTCCAATTCGACATCCCAAAATGATATTAAAAACTAATTCAATTTTCATTGTTTGTGTTCCAGAGGTTCTGGGGTCCTCAAATAGACCCCAGGCTAGCTCAGTACCTGTCTAACTTTCTGTTCGGCGCAGGCGCACAGAAGGCTGCGTCTTGTGACTTCAACAGATTCGCTGAGTTGTACGTTTATAATGTAAGAGGTGAGTCATAGTATTTAATAGAAAATTAAAAACATTTAATACAGAAATGCTTATACTCAATCAAAGAATATTTTGAAAATAAAAAAGTTTAAAACACCCAATACAAGCACACAGAACATAAACCCAAAATAAATAAAACATACAATTTATAATACACCCATACCAATACCTATTTACTCGATAACATATTACTCGATATACTATGTTGTTTTGGTTCTAGTATCTTTAATTAAAAATATTGTGCTATGTACCAAGTAGACACATAAGTAAATTTATAAATATGCTTTTATCTAATTAGAGCTCTTTTTTTATCGTGGGGAAATCCTCAAGGACTATCCCCCGTCTGGGGAAGACCGGGGGGTGTGCCGGACTCTTACCGGCTAAAACCACCACGGTGTCCCTCCGTCTGACCTAAGGCCGGGGTCGCGGGATTCGCTATTGCATGCACCGCAACCCCGGCAGGTCTCGGCCCACCAGCTCTTCTGGTGGACCTCTCCTGTGGTAAGGCAGTTGCTCCCCTGCCCCACATCCTTCCGAGAGGCGCGCGCGGAACACGGCGCGCCATCCTCCCTGGATCTAATTAGAGCCCTCAAATATTGCAACACCTGGAAAAGGTTGCTAAGCTGTACCTACTCTATATAATAAGATCTGTATTATTTTACCTTAGTGTGCAAATAAATAGTTTGAGTCTATTTAACATAACATCACGCCTTGTATTCCCCGAAGGGTCCGGCAGAGGTGTTTTAAGTACACCCTCGTTTCGCCAGTTTAAGTCCCATGTAATAATGGGCGAGCCTATTGCTGTTAACCGGGCAGAAATCCAGACTACGGGCTGCTACTGAGAAATTTCTAATGGAAAAACCTAATAAAACTTTGCCCGTCCTGGGGATGGAACCCAAGACCTCAAGATCAGCTGTTGCGCTTGCCAACACTAGACCAACGAGGCAGTTATTTAAATTTTAGTATGCAACGTGTTACAAAAATACCCCTAAAGCCGAAAGGGGGTTAAAAGGTCCCTTGTAAAGAGTCTATTGGCAATATTTGAAAACCGTAGAATGACACAAAAAAAAAGAATTTGGATAAAACATAATATAATCATCATTGAAACGCAACCCTGAAAACATAAAACTAAAGAGTAGACTACCCATTCCTCATAAATTAGTACCTCATCATCAATCTACCTTGTTTTCCCTATCACATAATTATATATCATATATATATATATATATTACAATATTTATAAATGTATATATATATACCTATATGTAAGTATTATGTCTATGTATGGTGTGTAGTATATATTTTGCAGCAGTACACCATGGACTACCCCCTCTATCTTATTCATTGACTTCCTGTTCATCCAAAGGTTGTCTGGTAGATATCGCTATCAGCGATAAGACCGCCATTGTACCCTTTAATGTTTGTTATTGTATAAGAGCTGTGTTACAATTTTGGTGTACAATAAAGTATATTCTATTCTATCCAGAAAGTTATTTACATTCTTACCTAATTTCCTCTGAGAGGTAAATGACAACAACCATAAAAGACTACTTGATTATTATTTTTCATGGGGAATTATGTAACACACTGTATAACATTTAGTTTGTTTGATTCAAATATTGCGACAGATTTTTTAACTACTGTTGCTTAACCGATTCTCCTGTAATATCGCACAAAAATTCAATTCCCATGACAATACAACATTATAATCATTTCAACCTTCAATCCTCAAATCCTGATGCTGCAGGGTACAGCAAGATAAAACCGTTTAACTTGAAAGTTTTTTAAGGGATTATGTATTATTATCTTAAACATAACATAACATCACGCCTGTACTCCCCGAAGGGTTGGGCAGACGTGTATAGTAAGTCCCATGTTATGGGGCGAGCCTATTGCCATCAATCGGGCACAAATCCAACCTCCGGGCTGCTACTGAGGAATTTCACACGGAAAAACCCAATAACACTGCCCGACCTGGGGATCATACCCAGGTCTTCACGATGAGCAGTTGCGCTTGCCACCACTAGACTAACGAGGCAGTTTAACTACCATAATGTTGTATTCCCATGACAATACAAAATTATAATAATTTCAACCTTCAACCCTTTAAATCCTGATGCTGCAGGGTACTGCAAGATAAACCTGTTTAACATAAAAGCTTTTTTAAGGGATTATTATTATTTTAATATTAATATTTATTTATTATCATTCAGGGACCCCAGATGAGCGGATGATGGTGACGTACAACAGTCTCGGCATGGACTACAATGATTCTATAGAGCTGCCGTACCAGTTATTAAGAGAGGTATATAACATTATCTATACTAATACTATAAAGCTAAAGAGTTTGTTTGAACGCGCTAATCTCAGGAACTACTGGTTGGAATTGAAAAATTATTTTTGTGTTGGATAGTCCATTTATCGAGGAAGGTTATAGGCTATATAACATCACGCTACGACCAATAGGAGCGGAGCATAAATGAAAAATGTTGCAATAACGGAAAAATGTCCATCCGTGCCAGGGTGAATATTCGAAATTTTTTAACATTATTTTAACAAATCATTCTTCTCCCGGGTTGTTAATGTTATAGTATTGTCAGATTGCTTTTATTCTTGTCTTATTGCTTGACTGCAGCGGTATAGTTTGAGTTTTCATTATCATAATTATAGTATTAAACATCTGCATTCTTAATTTTGGGATGATGCTAATGACGTTCTAACATTTTGTTAATATTTTTCGAAGAATGCCCCGCCAAGCCGGGACGGGCCGCTAGTCATAATATAACGACACGTTTGGTGCAGTGGCTGAGCGATCGGCTTCTGCGCTACAGGTTGTGGGTTCGATTCCCGCACGGAACAAATATTTGTATGGCCCACAGATAGTTGTTCCGGGTCTGGATGTTTGTGCGTGTGAAGATTTGTGTCTGTAAACACACCCACGATACAGGAGAAATCCTAGTGGGGGGAAACGTGTTATTAATAATAATAAAAAAAATTGCTGACTTTCTATTCTGGGTTCCTCCTGATTTGCGTGCTGAGCGGGGTGGGAGGGGAATTAGTTATTTTTGAAGCAGTGTTTGAGCCACGTACAAAGGAATCCGTTTGTGCACGGTGTTATTTATTCTTATGGTTATAGTGCTAAGAAAAAGTTACATAACACAATCAGCCCATTACTGTCCCACTGCTGGGCATGGGCATCTTCTCAGAATGAAAAAGGTTTAGGCCTTAGTCCACCACGCTGGCCTACGGGTTGGCAGGCTACACACACCATTGAGAACTTTATGGAGCCCTCTCAGGTGTGCAGGTGTCCTCACGATGTTTTTCCTTCACCGTTAACGCAAGTGATAAATGATCAAATTCTGATCCACGCATGAATTCGAAAAGTCTGAGGGCCGGGTTCGAACTCAGACCCGCCTGCATGGAAGGCAAGCGTTCAACCGTTATGCTATCACTGCTTCAAGAAAAAGTTAAGAGGAGGCCATTTCCGTTTCACAGCCGTCTCGCTCTAACTAAAATCTCTTTAATTCTTTATACATAACATAACATCACGCCTTACATTCTCCGAAGGGTTCGGCAGAGGTTTTTTTAGTACACCCACGTTTCGCCAATTATGTTTAAGTCCCATGTAACAGGGGGCAAGCCTATTGCCATTAACCGGGCATAAATCCAAACTCCCAGCTGCTACTCAGGAATTTCACACGGAAAACCCCAATAACACTTTGCCCGACCTGGGGATCGAACCCAGGACCCCATGCTCAGCAGTCGCGCTTGCCACCACTAGACCAACGAGGCAGTTATTCCACTCCCGAATAGTAATATCCTACATATTATATATTCTTATGTTTTTAGTTCTAAGAAAAAAATAATTAAACATGTTTTGTATTCCACAGTACTGCGAAAGCATAGCTTCAACATACATAAAAGTGTTAAAAGCGTCATCTTCAAAGCGAGCACAGACATGGATAAGCAAAGGGTTCAGAGGGCGAGCGTCCCACGTGCAGGCGCTAGGCGAGGCGATAGCAGCCAGCGTGGGGGGCGACGCTGACGCTACCATGAACGCTTGTACGGCGGACCAGCTGAATAAATGGTATGTATCGTACAGTATTTTATTATTTGAGCGGCTCATGGCTAATTACCAACCGTGTAGATCATACGATTTGCGAGGTTAAGCTGCGCTTGCCGCGGTCAGTCTGTGGATGGCTGACCATTCGTTACACATCGAGACTTCTCCACAGACTGACCGCGGCAAGCGCAGCTTAACCTCGCAAATCGTATGATCCACGTGGTTGGTAATTAGCCACGACACTTTTTTTTCTGATTATTCTTTTTTTCTGTTTTTTCTTTGGAAAATCCTCATGGATGTCCCTCGCCCGGGGAAGGCGAGGAGGTCTGCCGGACTCTTACCGGCTAAAAACCAACGGTGTCCCTCATTTTAACCTAAAGCCGGGGTCACGGGATTCGCTATTGCATGCACCGCAATCCCGGGAAGACTTGATCCACCAGCTTCTTCTGGTGGACCTCTCCAGTGTTGGGGCATTTTTGGCCACGACCCCTAATAATATAATATAACTAGCTGTGCCCACGACTTCGTCTGCGTAGAAGTCGGATGAGTTTTAATTTTTTTGCGAGTAACCCTAATTCCTTCTTTAAAAAATTATGCAGAATTTAATTGAAATTATATTATATCAAAAAAGGTATAGAAACAAAACGATCGTTGAAAAAATAAATAAATTCAATCTTATAATGGAGGAGATACACGTTTTCAAGTTTTTAAATGGCGCATTATCAGTCCTAGTCGCACGAAACGGGCATTCTACGGAGTAAAGTCAAGTTACTATAAAGTTTTTGAACAATGACGTCATCGTTCAATAGTGCGGTCTCTGTGTATTAACAATTTTAAATCGCTTATAACCTTTTATTATATCTTTTATTGGATTTTTCATAGTAGCCTATGTTTTTTGTAAATGTTTCGAGACAATCCTTACTATCCTTACTAATCTATACTAATATTATAAAGCTGAAGAGTTTGTTTGTTTGTTTGAACGCGCTAATCTCAGGAACTACTGGTTGGAATTGAAAAATTATTTTTATGTTGGAATGTTGGAAAGTCCATTTATCGAGGAAGGTTATAGGCATCACGCTACGACCAATAGGAGCGGAGCATAAATGAAAAATGTTGCAAAAACGGGAAAAACGTCCCCCGTGCGAAGCCGGGACGGGCCGCTAGTATAATATTATAAACGCGAAAGTTGGTTTGTATGTATGGATGTTTGTTACTCTTTCACACAAAAACTACTGAACGGATTTGGATGAGATTTGGCACACAGATAGACTATGCCTTGGATTAACACATAGGATACTTTTTATCCGGGTATATCAAGTAGTTCCCCTAGGATGCGGGTGAAACCGCGGGTAATAGTCTAGTTAATAATAAAAATACTGTCAACTACCCAATTATTTGAACTTTTAACGCTAATTATTTTTACATTTGTAGGCTCCAATTCAACTCGTTACTAAAGCAGATGGCGGAGATGGTGTTCGTTAATTTATATGGCATCAACACGAAGCCAGGAGACGAGAGTCCCACACCAGTGACGCATGCCGTGCCTTCGCTGCTGCCCGTCCCTCATGGTAAGGTTTACCAGCCAATGATGATACGTTTGGTGCAGTGGCTGAGCGATCGGTTTCTGCGCTACGGGTCGTGGGTTCGATTCCCGCACGGAACAAATATTTGTATGGCCTACAGATAGTTGTTCCGGATCTGGATATTTGTGCATGTGAAGATTTGTGTCTGTAAACGTACCCACGATACAGGAGAAATCCTAGTGTGGGGCAACGTTTCATTAATTATTGTAGACGCTTTGGTTTTACCTGTTATGTCTACAAATTTTTGAATAAATAAATAAACAAAAAAAATAGTAAAATTTAGTAAGTATTGTAGACGCATTGGGTTTGCCTGTTATGTCTACAAATGTTTGAATAAATAAATTAATAAAAAAAAAAGATAAGGGCTCTGGTCCAAAATTTATTTAATTAAAATCAATTTCCTTTTGTTCTTTTGTATCCCTCGTTACGAGAATGGCAGACAAAACGAACCAAATTGGTCAACAACTGACCTATCAAAACGTTCTGTATTACTGAGAAGAGACTTCAATGGTTGATTGCCAAATACAGAAATCTCCAGCCCTTATCACATCCCGAGCCTTAGTACAACAACTTGGGACTTTCGCCCCGACCGTATCTCCGGGAATAATGAAGTTAGCCTCTCTCGTTGGTCTAGTGGTGGCAAGCGCGACTGCTGATCTTTCAGTCCTGGGTTCGATCCCCAAGTCGGGCAAAGTGTTATTGGGTTTTTCCGTGTGAAATTCCTCAGTAGCAGCCCGGAGTTTGGATTTGTGCCCGGCTGATTGCAATAGGCTCGCCCCCTATCACAGCGAAATGAGGGTGTTACTATACACCTCTGCCCAACCTTTCGGGGAATACAGGCGTGATGTTATGTTATGTTAATGGGGTCAGGTAGCTGGAGGAATAAGGATAGATTGCTATATACGTAATTGCTTCTATTATCTCTATCTCTTTCTTTCTCCCAGGTTTAGACGCGATGCCCGACTACCCAGCGTTCATCGACCTGTCTCACATAGTGTGGCTAAACAGTCACTTACCTCAGAAGCATCAGGACAAGTGGAGGTTCCTATTCTCTTCACACATACACGGCGAATCATTCTCTACTATGGCGGGTATGTTAACCTTCATATTATGTCCCGATCTGATACAAAGTAACTCGGGCTATAAGAGTATAAGCTTCCCACAACTGCGACAAGGCTCAAAAGTGCCCTGTTTTTTTATGATTTCTACTTTAGTAAATTAGACTTTATGGTACACTAGCTGTTACCGCGGCTCCACTCTGTACTCTTTAACTCAAGTTATAACTTGCTACTTAGAGACCGTACTGCAAAAAATATAAAAATCGGTTGGTTTAGACGTGAAAGCGTAGCAAGAGACAGACAGGCTAGCACTGTCTGACAGACAATTTGTCCAAAAGGGTATGTGACTATAATTTTTTTATTAGAAATTTCGAAACTATTACAAAAATGATAGGCAACAGTGAAAAAACTACTGAAATATTTAATAAAATGCTCAAGTTATAAACGATTGAAAATTGCTCACTAGACAGAGACAACATGACGCCACAATGACGTCATACCTTGCAAACTTCATAATTATTTGACACCACTCCGTACAATATCCGTTTCGCGCGACAAGGACAGAAAATACCCCCTCCACAAACTTCGCAAGCGTGTAGCTCCTCTATTTTTTCATCGATCTTATTTATTTTTTCACATATCAATTTGTGTCTATACTTTCTTTAAAATAATACTAAATTGTTGTACATTTTTAATAGTAGTCAACTACCCTAATATAATGTAAAATGATTGTCCAAATATACAAGGCCAGTCGGAAAGGGGGTACTAAGCCGCGGGCCACTTAAAGTATCACTGATGACTATTTTAAAGAAAGTGTTAAAATTTCAAAATTCACAATGATTTTAATTTTAGTTTTTTCAAAAAAAATCATATCTGCTTTAGTTATAAATTCAGAAAATTAAGTTTCTAATCTGTGACCCCAAATATGACCTAAATAGTAAACACAGCTGATCATAGCTATGGACAGATAGATTTTAGCATATTTTTTACGAAATCTTTGAAAAGCTATTTCTCTTAAACTATCGAGTTTTGGGGAAAGTTGTAGAACAAAATTTGTCCCTTATTATGGGTACTTTAACACCCTTTCGGCTTAGTACCCCCTTTCCGACTAACCTTGTATTTTGATAGGAGTAACCATTGAGTTTCACGCCTGTTAATGTCCATAGAAAGAATTTTAGAAGTGACTAACGCGAGAAGGTCCAGTAAAAAAAAGTATGATCTAAACAAATCGACTTATGATAAATAATGAAATCAGGCGTTACTTTGCGGAAATCCATGATATACAAATACACAATAACCTCTTCATCTTTTCGTGTGGTTAGTGACTAACCTGGTGTCAGAGTTTATGCCGCTCATGGGCCTCTGACTTGATTTATATACAATAACAATATTTAGTACTAGCATTTGCCCGCAGCTTCGCTTGCGTGAAGTTTGAAATCCTCGTTAAGCCCATTTTAAAGTGACATTTTAAAATCCAAAACTTACATACAAACTTCAACCCCCCATTTCACCCTCTTAGGGGTGGAATCTCCAAAAACCCTCAAACACCTATACGTTTATTTCTTTCCAAAAGCCTAAATATTTAATTCCATGTTTCTCACCTCAAAAATACCAGATTTCTCATACAAACTTTCAACACATATTTCACCCCTTTAAGGGTTGAATTTCCAAAAATGCTTAAACATGTGTACGTTTATTTCTAACCAAAAACCTTAATATTTAATTTCAAGCTTCTTACTTCAAAAATAACGGACAAATACAAACTTAAAAACCCTATTTCACCCCCTTAGGGGTTGAATTTCGAGAAATCCCTTCTTAGTGGATGTTTACGTCACAAAATGAACCAACTGTCAAAATTTCAAGTTTCTAACCCCAGCCGTTTAGGCTGTGTGTTGATAGACCAGTCAGTCAGTCAGTCAGCTTCTCCTTTTATATATATAGATTATTCCGACAAACAGTTGACCAAGCTTGGATGCAGTATGCAGCACCGCCCTCCCGCCTGCAAATATATACAAACTCAGAAGGTGCGATTAATAAAACTGACTAACTGATCAACTGTTCGGCGAAATTAACACAACATTCGTTATTGTATATTTGTATGAAATGGACTTATGCATGAAGTTAAGGATGATTTCCACCAAACGGCTCGCATCGCATCGGATCGGAACTGATTTTACAATCTTTAAACGATATTAAATCGTGTACACAGTATTTAAGATCTATATTACCAAGCCGCGCACAGCAGATTGACCGTGGGCGTCTTCCGCGACACGCGATCGTAGCCGAAAGTATGCTGCGACGCGCGATCGGCTTCGTACGCCTGTCGTCGTATCCGTTCGTATCCTTTCCGATCCGATGCGAGCCGTTTGGTGGAAATCATCCCTTAGATTAACATAAATTGTGCAATATTACTTTAATAAAACTCTCATTCCAGGCCGCATCCAAGATCAAGGCGCCTCAATAATAATAATCGAAGATAACTCAGGGTACATCTTCGGAGGCTACGCCCCGGAGCCCTGGGCGCTCGGCCCCACCTTCATCGGGACTGATGACTCGTTCCTATTCACTGTGGCACCTAAGATGCGCGTCTACCCGGCCACTACGTATAATAATCATTATCAGTATATGAATCATCATACTAAAACTTTGCCGAATGGATTGGTGAGTAAATGGATGCTTATACAGGGTGTAAACGAAATCATGTAATTCCTTCAAACCTCCTGATGTACTGCTGACATAGATTTAACCCTGAATGGGATACTTTTAGATTCAATAAAAATACATTTTAAAAAGTAATTATGTGTTCTTAACGTGAGGCATTTTAGCGCCCCGAGTTAAATGACCGCGCGGCAATCAATAGCCGCGCAATTCGCTCGGGGCGCTAAAATGCCTCACGTTAAGAACACATGATTACTTTTTGTAAGTATATTTTTTTTATTGATTCCAAAAGTATCCCGTGCAGGGTTAATCTATGTCAGCAGTACATCAGGAGGTTTGAAGGAATTACATGATTTAGTTTACACGCTGTGTAGTTTTCTATGTACAGGGCGGGGTGAATATTTGAATTATTATCCGTTCCAAACGCTGTTAGGACCTTTTGGAACTGCGCTACGCAGCATTGATTACGTGTAGTGTCAGAAAAACAATCGGGAGAATTTAATCAGTAAATAACAATATAACATCACGCCTGTATTTCCCGAAGGGTTGGGCAGAGGTGTATAGTAACATGCTTATTTCATCGTTATGTTAAGTCCCATGTAATGAGGGCGAGCCTATTACCATCAACCGGGCACAAATCTAAGCTCCGAGCTGCTACTGAGGAATTCCACACGGAAAAACCCAATAACACTTTGCCCGACCTCAGATTCGAACCCAAGACCTCACGATCAGCTCTATCGCTTTCCACCACTAGATCAACGAGGCAGTTCATAACTAGATCAGTAAATGTTAAAAAAAAATGCAAACGACTCTTCCACTTTCAAGACTTTTATAAGCATTTCCCGAGCACGGCTGTTTAGCACATCTCGTCTTTTACCACTCATTTTCGTCACAAAGTACTGCAAATAAATACAATGCAAAAATAAATAACCTCGATACCGTTGCTGACGTTACTGACAGCTGTCAGAAAACGTCAAACGGTGCTCCGTTCTAAAAGGTCCTATCCTAACAGCATTTGGAACAAGTAGTATTTTTTTTAACGACTCATTGTAGTTCTTGGTTATTAACAAGTTACTAATAGTTTAATCTGACTCCCCAGCTAATGGGCGGTCAATTCAACTTCGGCGGCGTTTGGGTTAACGCTGACCCGTTCGGAGAAGGTTCCTCAGCGGAGTCCTGCAGCACGTACCGAGGGTACAAGCGACTCAGCAAGGAACCCACCTTCCGTATCAAGAGTCTAGAAATATGGGGGGTCGGCACCAAGCCCATGATCGTCAAGGAATCTGTAAGTATAGAAGATTTTAGAACATCTTTATTTTATGCTGTGATGGGCAGTTTCAAGGTCAAGGAACCTTTCTTATCTAGAGTTTGGAATTATGGGGATAGTGGGGAACCTATCACCCTGTTTTTCTTTTAGCGTGTCGATGGCAATCTAAATTGAGTTGGCCCAGAACTTAGCTACGAGTTTAGCGTTATCAGTAGCGTCCATTAGTTCCTGTAACGTGCAGGTATCAGGGCACGCAGGGCATGATGTCAGGTGTCCCATCGTTTGTGGAACAGCACCACATTTACACTCCAAGCTGGAATCGTCTATGAATCTCCACCTGAGCAGGTTTTCCTTGCTTCGACCAACCTGGGTCCGGAGTCTGTTTAAAGACTTCCAGGTTAGCCAAGGCAACTCATATCCAAGTGGGAGATTTTCAGCAAGTGGAACAAATGGGATGGGTAGGGAAGCAATATCACCCTCATATCATGCCTTAAACGTGCACTGATGATGGGTATCCGTATAGACCACTACAATACCTGGTACTGGTCTGGTTTGGTCCTACACAATGTCTGGTCCTGACGGATAAAAAAACATAATCACACTTGTAAAACGATTTAGTAATCCCAGTATGTAGTAGTTATAACTCTTAACAAAATTAGCCATGACTCCCTGGGGAATACCATTTTTTTTTCGTTGGAATATCCTCATGGATTTCCTACGCCCGGGGAAGGCGAGGCGGTCTGTCGGACTCTTACCGGCTAAAAACTAACGGGTCCCCTAACCCGCCGCCCGCCGGGTTAGGGGACGCCCGCAGGCCACACACTAGCGTGGCTGGAGGTCGTCGCATACACGCGCCCCCCGGCGCCCGGTGCGTCTGGCGCGGGAAGGGAGAACACCACACCGCTCCCTCTCTCTCTCTCCGCTCCCTCTCCCTCTCCACTTCCTCCTCGGTTGCCATCACCCCCTCGCAAAAGGAGGCGATGGCTTCCCACGCACCCTCGCTTCCGACCATAGACAGAACCACGGCCGGAAGCAAAAACCTATCCTATATCCTAACCTAACCCTTTCCCACTAGCCTCAACCAATGCCGACAATAAGAAGCAGTGTGCTAGACACGCATAGTTCTGAACGAAAATTCCTGGAAATATGCGGAAGAAACGTCAAGCATAGCATGGGACTGGGCGATGCTGACCCATAGTCATGACGCGTCAGACTTGGAAGTCAGACTATGAAGACGAATATGGAGGATACGAGTCTGTTAAGACTTGGATGTTAGACTTTGAAGACAGATGTTAGTCATACCTCAATCTATACTTATATTATAAAGAGGAATGATTTGTATTTTTGGATTTTTGTATGTAACGAATAAACTTAAAAACTACTGGACCGATTTCAAAAATTCTTTTGCCGTTAGAAAGCTACATTATCACTGAGTAACATAGGCTACGGGCGGAGCCGTGAGGACACATCAAGTATAAAAGTGAAAGTGTCAGGTCAAGTATTGAAGTCAGGTGTCAGTCAAATGACAAGTCAGATGTTGGTCCAGTATTATAGAGTGCGCGCAAGATAACACTGCGCGCGGCCAAAATCGGAACTAATCATGTTTCGCCATAATGTTGCCGTTTTATTAACTTTGTCGCTACATCTACCTGATTTTAGGAATAAAAGAAAATATAATAATAAAGATTATAATAGACCTCATCAGCCGATAATAATCATACTGCATTCTTATTCACTCACGGCACATTTATAACCTTAGTTCTTTTCCTTTGCAAATTACGCAAAAATACCAATTAATTTAATTGATAGGTAGTAAATTTAAACGTACATAACTTAGCTCAATTAAAATATAATAAACAGCAAGAGGGCTGCCCAATTTTAATGCTCACGAATATACTACTTTTCCTTCAAAAGTAGGACTTTATATTATTGCGATCATAGCAACATTTAGCACGCCCTCCGTCGCGCGCAGAGTTATCTTGCCCGCACTCTAGTCAGAAGTTGAAGATAATGTCAGTTATACCAAGTTCACACGATTCGATTCTAGTTGATCAACTGCTAAATCGATTTGAACCGTCTGAACAGACTTACAATCGAATTGAAGTAACAAAAACGTTTAAACTTTTGTTGATCAAGTCATTTGATCAACTAGAATCGAATCGTGTGAACCTGGTATTAACGGCAATTTAAAATTGAGTAGCGTTTGAGTATTTGTTCATTTAGATAGATAGATAGGTTCTATATTATATCAAAAGATTTTATTTTTATTGTAAACACTTACGTCAATCTAGAGATTTTGGATCAAGATCGGTAAGGGTAGCTACACACAAGCGGGCATAACAACAAATCCGCACATGTTCGGCTTCAATCGGCTTGTGCCGATTGGGTAGTTCATTCGAGTCGACACATCATTCGATTCGGCAGTACTTGTGGAACGAAAAAGCCAACCCGTAGCAACTACTACCTACGTTCGGCTCCAATGATAGTAATTCTTAGTTGAACTAAAATTTAAGCCGAGCGGGTTGTGATTCCCGAACATTCAACTACATATATTCGGTTTTACCGTCCGTCTGTGCCGATTAATGCCGGGCCCGCTTATGTGTATAGCTACCCTTATTGATTTCGCCCTTTAATGAACACAGTCGAGTTAATACATTGATGTGAGAAACAGTAGAGTCGATCTTATTGATAAAAACTTCTCTTTTCTGGTAAAGTAGCAAGTAGTTATAGCTCCGAATAAATTAGTATAATCATTCATTTTAATATATGTATATAATTCTTCTGTACATGTGTTTGTCACCCAACTCCTCCTAAACGGCTGGACCGATTTGGATGAAATTTTGTGTGTATTTTAATGGGTTCCTGGATGGTTTGAAAACAATTGGACCCGGTAGGTGGCGCTGCTGTCGGTATGTCACCAAAAAGCAGGACGTCATTTGCCTGGTCCGCTAGTTGAATATGTAATTTCCCTATGTTATCGCCCAACCTGTACACAAACTATATCGTCATTTCCCTGTTCCAGGATGAACGAGATTTGAGCGTGTTGGACACGAACCCCGAGGCTAAGGCGATCCTCGATATGGCCGGCCGCACGAGGCACAGCGAGGGCATTCGTGAACCACCACCCTTATAATGTAAATAGAGTAATGTATAGCTTCTGTTACTAGCCCAAATAATTCTGTATAAAGTCTAAACTTTTAAATGTCAATTCAGTGCAGTCATTCACGTGGACTGATTACTGTCATCTGCGAAATGTGGGTGTACAACAGTACACCTCTGCTTGCCCCCTTAGGGGTACGAGCGTGACGTGTAGTATTCTAAACATAACATAAAGATTAACGTAGTATAAAATTTGAATTTCGTATAAAGTCAGTTTCGCATAAAGTGCTCGATGACTTTATGCGAATGGTATAGAAAAATGTTTAAAGAATGTTACAAATATTTATTACTAGCTGTTCTCCCGCGGCTGTGCCCGCGTAAATAATTTGACTACAGCGCCACCTATCGGATCCCAGTATAGCTACGAACCATCGTCTCGACAAAACAATTTATATTGTGTAAATATGACCTCAATCGGTAAAGTCGTTCTCAAGTTATGGCGTTACCAAGGGAAATAGGGATTCATTTTTATACATGTTATAGATTATCTATCTGGTAGTCGAAAAGGTATAATTAATTCTGTCAAACATTTATACAAAATATAACGTTTAGACTTTATACAAAACACAATGAAATCATAAAATCGAAATCTAGATTTTATATCACACTAGATTTATACCAGTCTCTATGTTAGATAAACTTTATACGAACAATCTAATAAAGAGTCGCTATTTATATCAACGTTTTGAATGGAGTGGATAGTGTATATTAGTATATTTTCTATTTAAATCTTTACCTTATAAATAACTTTTGAATTATAAATGTATTATAAATTATTCCTCTATGACTTTTTGTCAGTCATTCTCTATTTAATCTGCGACATGAAGGTATACAAGGTGTGAACGAAATCATGTAATTCCTTCAAACCTCGTGATGTACTGCTGACATAGATTAACCCTGAAAGGGATACTTTTGGATTCAATTTAATAAAAAATTACAAGAAGTAAACATGTATTCTTAACGTGAGGCATTTTAGCGCCCCGAGCGAATGGCGCGGCTAACACTCGCCGCGCGGTCATTTAACTCGGGGCGCTAAAATGCCTCACATTAAGAACACATGTTTACTACTTTTTTATTTAATCCTAAAGTATCCCTTGCAGGGTTAATCTATGTCAGCAGTACATCACGAGGTTTGAAGGAATTACATGATTTTGTTTACACTCTGTATGTTAAAGATGGAGACTTACTGAAAATTGAAACATTTGTCCTTGAATATTTACTTTACAATTCTGTCTCTTCATCATCATCATCTCCCTGCCCTTATCCCACACTAGGTGGGGTCGGCACAACATGTATTTCGTAAATCCATCTTGTTAGAGGTTTTGGCTTATTGTTTTATGACCGGCCGCCTGCCTGACATCAACCCTCCTTGGGAATACTCGGTGCGCCGTCGCGCGGGTGACCCAATATGCTTGCTGATATGCACTGGGTCCCAAAATTATAGGCTTGTAAATCTTATTGCCGATAACTAAGCCGACTATGTTCTTCTTGGTGGAGTATACCAATTCTGTCTCTTAAATATTCTAACTTTTTCTAAGTAGCGTATTTAGAAAGAGACAGAATTTCAAAAGTAAATATTCAAGGCCAAACGTTTCCATTTTTACCTATACCTTCGTGCTCTGCGATGTCTCTTTTTATCCCAAAAACATGTTTCATTTTTAAGAAAAAGCAACGACTATTTTCTTGTGAAACTACTACGTCATCGAAACATATTTTTTTTTGGGTCCGTAATATGTGGTACTTCATTTGCAGTACTGATTAAATACGTAAATATCTTAAAATATTTATTTAAAATGTATGCCTAGTACGAATACTGTGACGTAAGTAATGTAAAGGTAACGATAATGTAAGTGAATTTTGAATCAGAAATACTCGTTTCGCACATACTATTTAACACTCTCCCTGCCATGGGAACCGCCGGCGACCCCCAAAAAATTTTGTTCAGCAGGCCAAAGCACATTTTTTGAATACTTTTATCACATTTTCCATAACAGCACGCCAGTAGTTGTAAAAACTATTTGAATTCGGGGAGATCAGGGCGGATCCCACGGCGTCCAGAAAGATTTTTTTTGTATCCCGCGGCCTCTTGTAATAATTTAGACTGTTGACTCACGGCGTTCACAAGCAGAATCTGGTGCGACCCGCCGTGGCCTCCATGGCCTCCTGAACGTAAAATGTATTATATACTGTCGGCAGGGAGAGTGTTAATTTATTTGGAAACTTTATTCATATCTATGTATGATACTTTTGTGCATGTCGTAAAAAAAAACCAAAATGTTTAAGGACAGTTGTATTTTCGATTCAAAATTCACTTACATTAGCGATACGTTTAACATACAGGGTGTAAACGAAATCATGTAATTCCTTCAAAACTCGAGATGTACTGCTGACATAGATTAACCAAGCACGGGATACTTTTGGATTCAATAAAAAAAATTACAAGACGTACTAAACATGTGCTCTTAACAGGAGGCATTTTCGAGCGAATTACAAGGATATCGCGCGCCGCGCGGTCTTTTAACTAGGGGCGCTAAAATGCCTCACGTTAAGAGCACATATTTACTTCTTGTTTTTTGTTTATTTAATCCAAATGTATCCGGTGCAGGGTTATTCTATGTCAGCAGTACATCACGAGGTTTGAAGGAATTACATGATTTCTTTACAACCTGTATACTTTAACTGTTCGTGCTATGCCTACTGTACTATTGTTCTGAATCTATTCATTTACCCCTCGTCCTTCATCCAAAAAAACGTCCAGTTTATATTCAATATGTGTATCGCACAATTGTCTATTTTAATACCTTTGTGTAAGGACTATTATGAAATTATCTTATGATCTTATCGATGTTTACTTTTGACTAGCTTGTGTCTGTGACTTCGCTTATTTTTGCTTGTACTTGTATGAATTTATTACGGGTAAAATCCGATAAAGATTTATAGAATTTTTTGCTAAGGAATTTCAAAATATTTGGAACGTTGAATAATCAAGATTGTGTCAAACACACAAGCGGCCGTCAGAATAACATGCAGTATAAATTGAACTCTTACTTCACACATTTAGTATAAAACATTGGGTCAAGAAATGTTGGTAATGTTTATTAAAGTAATTTTATAAAGTACTTGTCAAGAAAAACTAAACAATTATTTTAGATTTTTATTAAAATCTAATGACGTCATCATCAATCAAAGTAGTTATCGGACTTAGCCCGTAATTTTATGATCTGTTATAAAATATATATGTATATATATAATAATCAGCAATAAGAAGTGCATTTAATTAATAGTGAGGTGCCTTTGTATAGTGTCTGTTTAATTATTGTAGCTTTTATTCGTTGTAAAGTCGGTCACAGAGGAAAATCTTCTTACCACAATATTGAGTTTAGCAGCTTAGGGCATCCGTATTCGGGCCTCTCGCCGCAGCCACAAGTAAGCGGTGACAAGCAGCTAAAAAAAAGAAAATAATTTATTTGAGTCTCGTTACAGACATACAGACATACAAACATAAAATAAAAAATCAACAATATACACAAGTTATATGCCTCTATGAGACAAAAATAGGAGCCCATCTCAGCATAATGCTGCTACACCGAAGTATAGCAGCGCTGGTTTTCGGATGGGTCCTGTAGTGAAGCCACGGGCAGCCACGTGTAAATACAAAAATTAATAAATTAATTACATAAATAAAATAAATAAATAAATTAAAATAAAGCAGCTAAGTAACTTCTCCATTTTACAGAGACTCGCACACGTATGGCCAGCCACTCGCTGCGACAGTTTGTTGTAAGAACGCAGCTTATGGCCGACTACTTGTAGCTGTGGAAAGTGGCCCCTGTACTGTAACATCTGGATTCGATCCGGGGTTTTCTGGTTTCGGGACCGCCCGATTTCCCACCTAAGCTATTATAACCTTGTAGATGGTGGCGAAATTTACCTTCGTATTCTAATAATATTGTAGCAGTTTTTCATTGCCTGAAAACACGGATAAAACGACGTTTTCTAAAAATTAAACCTAGCTAGATCGATTTATCGCCCCCGAAACCCCCTGCATACTAAGTTTCATGAAAATCGTTGGAGCCGTTTCCGAGATTCAGATTATATATATATATATAATATAATACACAAGAATTGCTCGTTTAAAGGTATAAGATACTTAAATATTATGACATTAATAGGCAAATACTCAAATAATACTCAATAATAATAAGTTGCTGTTAATTTCGTGCTGTCACTGTCACTTCGCCTTAGGGCCTTATTATTAGAACACCATGGTGGCGCCACCGGTCGGGCCACCCACAAAATGTGTACAGTTTTATGGAGGGTATCTCACCTGGCAACAACTTGGTGGCGCAACCAAGTTGTCCCCAGCGACGTAATCACCCGCTGGTGGCGCATCCATTAATATGTATCAAGCTATTTGGCATCTGGCTCACTCTGCCACCAGTTGCGCTACCAGGGATGCCCCTCCCTCCCACTTGAATTAACACTGCGTCTGCGACGTCATTCGCACCGCACGTGTACAATGTTCATTGATTGTTTTCTTAATCGCATACACTATTATTTAACTTTCTTTTACGTCGTACGTATAACAAAAGAGCTGTTAACTCTTCGACGTCCATTTTGAAACTGACAATCCTAGTATCTGTTTCGGTGTTTCTCGCTTAGTAGCTCTAGACAACATGGTGGTGTGACTGCTCGTGCCACCATGGTGTCCTAATGAAATAGGGCCCGAAGAGTGACAGAGACAGCACGAGACTTAACGGCTACTTAAAATTGAGTAGCGTTTGAGTATTTGGCCATCAATCAATGACACTTCGATAAAATAGTCACAGTTTCTTTTTACGTTGTATAAAAACTGGATAAAATCCATTTAATAAATGCAGATGTGAGTTTTATGCTTATAAGTAGACATCGGATTATATGCACTATCAAAATGCCAAAATATGCACGAAATATGCACTAAACAAGGGCGAAATATGCACAATCAAAAAACCATTTATTATTAGAATTTACGTTAATTTTCACATTATATCTACAAGGTTAGTCGGAAATGGGGTACTAAGCCGCGGGCCACTTAATGTATCACTGATGATTGTTTTAAAGAAAATGTTAAAATTTAAAAATTATGTTTGTTTTTAACTGTTTTATTTTTTCATTTGGCGGCCTCTAACTTAAGGAATATACCTACCCTAGGCTACCTAGTAATAGTACATGGCGTAAATTAAGGAGAAAAGAGATTAAAAAAACTCATACGAGATTATGTATTGAAAGTACGATATTTGAGATATTTGGCAGATCTGGTACGAGAAAAAAAATTCGCCATCTTCGAACCCTGAGTAGATAAGATTCAGTTCAGTTCGCTTGCTGAGTGTTGCATAATACAACACGCCTAACACGTATAACTACTGAAATAAGCACTGTCAATGAAAAAGTACCAAAATATGCAATAACGCTATAAAAATAGAATTATATGCATTTGCATATGCAGACATGCAAATGCATATAATCCGATGTCTACTTATAAGCAAATTGTGGCCGACCAAAAAAAAAACATTCTAAATAATTTTAGGCATTAGTTGTATACTTGCTGTTGCGTAGGTTAAGATGTCAAAATCTGACTATACAGGGTGTTATTTTAAACCTTGAGGCAAGCTTTGACGATCTGGTACTACTATTGGGAAATACATATTTATTTCTTACCTTCGAAATTCTGTCAATTTGTCACAAGTTTATTCACAGAGATTAAAAAACATTGTGGTTCTCAGATTTAAGTAACGTTTATAAACATTTTAAAACATATAAAGCTATTATTATTATTTTAAAACATTGTTTACAAAATGTTCTTGAAAATGGATCATCACATAGCTTCCGCCCGTAAACGTTCACCGATGAACATGGGCCTCTCAATGACCGCTACGGTCAAAGGGGAAATTGTCACAGTCACCACGCTTGTCAGAGGGGCTGGTGATCGTATTATTATGCAGACTTAAAAATGGACGATTTAATAAAATTTTAAAAACTGGCAGCGCTGAATGTGATTAATAACTTATTACTGTTATAAAATTTTACGCAACGACTTCATGCGAGTACAACCAGATAAATGTACAACCTATCTATCACTAAGATAAAAGCTGCCTTGGTAAAAAAGAAACACCCTGTATTCATATGTAGTTAGTTTCAAATTGTCTCATTAACATGCTAGTCATCGCTGTGAGTTTATTAGTTTAATTTACATATAGAGCATGATTTACTATGAAACAATCATCAAATGGGCGAAAAAAAACTGCTGTTCCATACAAAATAATCAATGTTGCTTGGCAAAATGTATGGAAGAGTTGTTTTTTTTAGCGAATTCACAGTTTGTCCCATAGTGATGAGCAGAGTTCATGGTTTTCATATGTAAAGCGACTAACCTATCATGCTGTATTTATGTGATGCATAGTGTTACATAGTGCTTTAGGGTGATTACGAACATGGGAATATTCAGAAAATTACGAATTTCTACTAAACCAGGCAAATTTTTTTGCTCTGGCAACGTAATAATGCTAGAATGTGTAACGTAATGTGGCCAAAGTAAAAAATATTTCCTGGTTTAGTAGTAGTTCGTAGTTTTCACAATATTCCCATGTTCAATCAGTTTGGAGACGTTTTTTGCGTTTGTAGTGGTGTACAGTACTAGCTAGCGCAAACTGGTTTATTATGTATTACAGAACATTCCTCAAGTCCAGTTTGATCTGTAATCTGTTGATCACTGTTTAAGTATAGAATCAGTACTTGAGGAACGGTCTTATTCCAGAACGGCAATCAATCTATACTCAGATGAAACGAGACTCAGATCGAGATCGATTGGTTAATTACAGATCAAATCACTGCTTGGGGTCTAATCTACGAACTGAGTAACGATCTAGAATAAAGCCAAACTCAGCTGAACTATGATCAATAAATCTATGCTTGAGGAATGTTCTAAAATTAAAAGTCGACTCAAAACTAGTTTTAAATAGAGATTAATGCTTGAGTTTCGTTCTGTAATACGGATCTTAGTCACTGTGTGTATTTACACTACTACAAATGTATAAACGTCTCCAAGCTAATTAGGCTGTAACTTAACTAATAACACGCAGTATTTATACCTAAAGGGTGAATCTTCGAAATTTTTTAACATTATTTTAACAAATCATTCTTTTCCCGGGTTGTTAACGTTATAGTATTGTCAGATTGTTTTTATTCTTATCTTATTGCTTGACGGCAGCGGTATAGTTTGAGTTTTCATTATCATAATTATAGTATTAAACATCTGCATTCTTAACTTTGGGATGATGCTAATGACGTTCTCAATTTTTGTTAATATTTTTCGAAGAAAGCCCATAAAATCCATTAATCGTAGAACAATAAATTAAATCAATTTCTAATTAGCATGAAAGTTACATTACAGTTTCGACAAGCTTCAAACAATTGATTCAATGTTATACCCGGTTCTTATATCAAAAAAACGAATGGTTTTACTTACCAATGGTAGATAATATTTAGCAATGCCAAAAAACTGAAAACCTTCTTTTTTGAAGTCTAAAGTCTCGTTGGTTAATTTTTACCTGCTGTAACAGTGGAGTGCATTGCATATAGGCAATTAAGCAGTGCCTACCTCATAAGATTTAATTAACTACTCCATCTTTAACTATTACTATAAATAAAATAAGCGTGTATGGCTATGATTTCTTTTGGTCAGAATCGTATTGAAATGGGCTTAAGCGTACGATTGAAAGGCGACATCGCTAGTGGGTGATTCTTCGAAAATTTTTAACATTATTTTAACAAATCATTTTTCTCCCGGGTTGTTAACGTTATAGTATTGTCAGATTGTTTTTATTCTTGTCTTATTGCTTGACGGCAGCGGTATAGTTTGAGTTTTCATTATTATAATTATAGTATTAAACATCTGCATTCTTAACTTTGGGATAATGCTAATGACGTTCTCAATTTTTGTTAAAATTTTTCTAAGAATGCCCCTAGTGCCTACCTAGTCCAAGTAGCAATGCACGCCACTGACTGCAAACGTTAGCTTCGCTTCGTGATTGGATAAGATATATACAGTGGAGTCCGCTTATAACGACAACCAAGGGACGGCGATATTTGGTCCTACCTACTAAACGGACGTCGTTATAAGCGTCAGTAAATACCAGATAAGAAAACCTAACTAAAGGGTGTTCTTAAGTCGCTATAAGCGGCTGATCGTTATAAGCGAAGTCGTATTAAACGGATTCCACTGTATGTCGTAATTGTAGCCAATTCCGGTCGGTTAGATACAGAATCCGGGGATTATAATAACATAATATTAAACCAAGTCTTCTAATCCCGTCGTATAAATTAATTAATCTAGGAGGCTATTCAAAAAATATTATTGTCATAAAGATAACCTGACCGACAATTATTATCTTTAATTTTTATGCACTCTTATGTTTTGATTTTGTATTGTGGTTTAACATTTAGAATTAAAGATCACGCACCAATCGGAAGGCTGTAATCAGGTTACCTATTTCGTTTTTGTTATGAGGGCCAATTCACTATAGTCTCGGCACGTAACTTGGCAAGAGAGAGAAGAGAATTCCCCTCCTTTATTTCTTTCTCCTAAACAGACATGCTTAGAAATAAATTAGAATAATGACAAGCAATAAAAATGTCCATATTTTTGTTGCACTAAGTGTACATGCGTAAACTTACTCCCACTACGACAAAACCTTGCCAAGTTATAGGTCTACCAGAATCTGATGGCAAATAGGGAAATTAAATGTTTTTGTGGGTAACACAAGGGTAATTTGAATAAAAAGTCTTGATACTTGTAATTTTTTTTCTTTAATTTCTTCACGATCTTCTTTCTTCCCTTATCCCACACTAGATGGCGTCGGCACAACATGTATTTCATAAATCCATGTTTTTAGAGGTTTTGGCTTATTGTTTTATGTGACCCAATGTGCTTGCTGATATTATGCACTGGGTCCCAAAATGATATGCTGATATATGGTTTTTTGCAATTTTATTGTAATGGAAAAGGAAACCTTGTTAAAATAAATATGTTTATTATAAATGTTTGAACAAGAAAACATTAATCAGAACTGGAAAATGTATCAACTACAGTCATACTCGTTTTGACAAGTGACATGTTGACATTGCCATATGAAAACCACTGTTTGTTATTAATTTTTAATGCCATGAGATTCTGGTTGACCTATACGTGCCGGCGACTACAAGGGTCAGCCTTTTTGATGTCACTAAATAAAGAGCTGTATCAATACTGCCTTTAAGTCTAAAATCCGTCGCAGACATCAAGCGTTTCCTCGTGCACGCCCAAGCATACCGGAGCGTCGGATTTTCCACTTAAAGGCAAGCTGCTACGGTTCTTTATTCAGTGAAAGGAAACTGAGTCTAACAGAAACGAAACATTGTTTCAGACAGTTGTCGTTCACACAAACTGTCAAATTGTTTGACAAAACAAAACAAAAACATTTTGACAGTTGTCTTGTTTTCGTAATGGAAAACTGATTGACGCGTCTGGTTTGTTTGCGATTTGGCAAACATTTCGTTAGTGCAATTGGCCTTCTGAATGTTAAGATACGACTCAATTATTTATTATTGTAAATAAAACCTTAATACACCGCCGTAGGATTGTAATTACTGCTACAGCAACATTAGATAGTCCAAAAATATTTATTAACAAAATGTATGGTTGTCTCAGTAATTCAATCGAATAAATTATCGAAATCAAACCTTATTAAAAGTGTCAACTATAAAAATATGTGCCAAAACACTGAATCACTTACCCCGCTTTTACACCTAGAAACAAGTTGTAAACAAATAAACATACATACATTCATTAACTCACGCCTTTTTCCCATGGGGTTAGGCAGAAACTATAGAACGCCACATGGTACGATCCTTACATACTCCTTTCGATTCGCCCACATTCATACATCTTGTGATACACGCACGCTGGTTGAGAGTACTACGCACCTGTCCTATGTGGAGAATATCGCAAAGGACAGCTTTCTGCGAGTTTATGTATGTGTATAAACATGTATAAAATATTAAAAACAAGTGTTTTAAATATCTACATACATGTTTCCTACGTAAAAAAAGAAATAGCAATATTTTTTTTGAAAATAGCTCAGATACTTGTTTTATATATAGGTGTAAACGAGGGGTGAGACTCAGTTGCACCAACTAATTATAAACATAACCAGACCAAAATTTCTGCCAAATCCAATACAATGGGATCCGAACAATTATCTATGGCAGCTGACCATAGCCATTGCCGCCATTTTGTATTTTCTTTCAAACTTGCGGCGCACATTCAAACAATGTCGGCAATATGGTAGGTATCGTAACACTTTAGAGATGGTGCTCTAAAGTGTTACGATGCCGAGATTATTTAGAAGTAAGATATTAATATGGTTACGGTTATAAATAGTTGGTGCAACTGAGCCTAAATATTTTACATTAACGCACTTATTTAGAATCAAAACCAATGTAAGTGCCAAGAAAACTCATCGCCATATTGAATTACCTAATAATAACCTCAAAGGTATATAAAGCACTAAATTAACCAGTAAGTTTTTTGTACTCCATTCCTCGCTCAGTTCGTAAAACTTGCAGACGTCGACCTGTGGCAGCTATGTTTACATTTCGTACGTCAATTGCGCAAGTCGACTTGCAACAAAACTTGCTTGTGGATTTGGCGTGCCCGGATAAATGATGTATGTGCCTATTTTAAATGTAAAACTAAAATCTAAAAACAAGCGCTATTCATGGGTGTGGTGAATAATCTATAATGATATAAAAATATTATGGTTGGAAAATGAAAATCGCATTTTCCAGCTAAATACTAAGTGGGGGATGACGACATGAAATTTTATGATACCACGTGTTTTATGATTCGTTCTAAGACCGTACACAAAAATCATACAGGTACTTACCTACATTCAATACTTAATTCACAGAAATTTTCTTAAGATTTAAAGTACGCTCAAACGAACGCGTTCGGTTGTCAAACCAAACAGGACACGTTGTTATGAACACATCATTACAAGTCCAACTGCAGTAACTGGTCGCAATCGTGCACGCCGTGCACCGCGGCCGCAAGCTGAACGCGTCGGTCTGAGCGTACCTACCCTTAATAATTTTACACATATCAAGATATCTACGCGAAGTTATCGAAGTTTGTAACCTGTTCAAACCAAAATGATCTTTATTTACACGTGTAGAACAATAGCTGACATAAGATTATATTTCGACGTCCCTTGACCACGAGGAATCGTGTGAAAAAAAAACAGATTTTTGTGTACGGTTGTAGAACGTATCATAAAATAGGTACATGGTATCATTAAGGCGCTCCACCCACTGCACCGCGCCCCGTCGCGTAGCGCGGGATGGCAGATTTTACCATTGTATGCAAGTATCTCAATTTATATAGAAATCACACCTAGCACAACACACTGCCGACGCGGAAATACGCGGGAAGACGCCCCGCGAGCAGTTTGCCATCCCGCGCTACGCGACGGGGCGCGGTGCTTTGGGTGGAGCGCCTAAATGTCATGCCGCCATAATTTTGTATAATAACGTTTGATATAATAAAAAAAACAACTAAATATGTATTTACATTAAAGTTCGTGCCCTATCATTTGCACTAAAGGAATTACTTAGCTTATGTAGAAAATGTTAAAAGCTTAATCATGTTGTGAATAAAGCTCTTTTTAAAAGCTTTTATTTAATTATTGTATGCTATGTAAATTTTGAGGTTAGAAATACATAATTTAGACTCCGGAAGTTGTGCCATTTTCTTTACAAAATAAGTGTAGGTACAAATTATTTTAGTCATAAGTATAAAAAGCAAATGTCTATTATGCAAATAGCTTGCAAACAGTGCGTAGCCTGCGTGTAGAACGCAATGAAATGGCAACTTGCATGCAAGGTGATTCTATTATGCAAGCTACTTGCACTTGCATGCACGCTACTTGCACGATGGAAATGCGGCTTTAATGTACAAAGATTTATTACAATATAAAATAAATTTGCAAATCACTTTACTCCTGAATATTGTCTTGTCTAAAGAGTCTCGTCCGCAAAGACTTGTCTAATTTAACATCTTAAAAGCAATTATTCGGTGTTTAAAACGTAGTTCTAACCTCAAGCGAAAGCTTAGATGTAATAACAAAATGAAACTAAGTTGTACAAATTGTGTTTATTTATTACTGTAATAATAAATTATTTCGAAACAATTTCAGTGTTTCATTTAGGCTAAGTCCAGACATCGCATAGCATCGCTTGGATGTCCATCCGCGACTATTTTATAGATTCAAACAAGCAACGTTGTCTCTTTACCGCGAAAGGCTCATTTACACGGATGCAGTTTCTCTTTTCACGGACGAAGTAAGTCTCGTGCTATCTCTGTTTTCATCGTAAAAGACAAAGACAGAACGAGTGTCGCTTCGAGAAACTATCCTTGTGTAAATCAGCCTTAAGCTGCGGTCCCACGGCCCGTAAACTGACAGGTCGCATCAGACGTTGTTACGCCTGTCGCGGCCCGTGCCGAGCAACTTTGAACCTACCGGACCCCGACGGATCGGCTGGGCGACGACAGGCCACCGCAGGCCTCATCGGACGCGACGTTCCCACAGCCTGGTCTGTCAAAAAACAAGTCTTGGGACCGCAGCTCAAACCGTATCGCGTTCTCATTCAACAAGACGGTGAAGGTGTCACCTCGCGCTCGTACACGTACGATTCCGTAAAAAAAATAATTAAATAGCCTTAAGTAACCTACCAATCCTGGCGTATCCATTTATTTTTTTAATAAAAACGTTCCACACTAGGATTTCTCCTGTATCGTGGGTGCGTTTATAGACACAAATCTTCACATGTACAATCGCCCAGATCCGGAACAACTATTTGTAGGCCATGCAAATATTTCATCCGTGCGGGAATCGAACCCGTAACCCGTAGCGCAGAAGCCAATCCCTTAACCACTGCACCAAACGTGTCGTCCATGGGCGACAACAGCTGGACATTGCGGGCTGAGAAGGGAATTGGGTGTTTATATCACTGCGTTTAGTGCCCACACAGGATTATTTATATTTATGGAACTACCCTCAAAATAAAACTACAAATCTAATAAAAATCAATCCACTATCTTTAATCGCATAATCTTAACCTAAATCTTATTCCGTCCTCTGTTTCCTTATAGATAGATCTATTGGACCCTCGCAGCATTCACTGGTGGTATCCGTAGCCACCTTCGAGTCCGTGTTGTGCCTAATTATACCGTACATTGGTACTTGCACTGTTGCATCTGTTTTTGGTAAGACTTTCACGACATTGTTGTATTTTGAAGAGTTTTTTGTATGTATCCTGGAACAAGTTGATTGGTGTTATTGTTGAGGACCTTCCTTATAAAAGCTAAATTCCCCAACCCCCTGTACCCCTAAAAATCGGCAACAGTTTTCGTAAGTTCGCTAGACCTTTGTAAGTTCGCTGTCCCACCCTAAATACGCCTATGACCACTTGGGTCCCTCCTGCTGCCTTTGGCGGGGGATTCGGGAATCGCTTGCGTATAGACCCCTTCTCCGGCAGGTGTTGGCCCGCCACATTTATGCAGACTGCTTGAGATATCTATGCTTAACAAGCATAACAGGTGTTACTGAAATCAGATGACATCGCTCCTACCTTGGTAAGATGGTATGTGATATCTTACTTGTATTTGCGACAAGCGTCGTCTCTGTGCCGTTCGAGGTAACGTCGTTGGCTGAATGCCTTGTCGCACGAAGCGCAGCGCCACTGCCAGGAGTGATGGCCGCGAGTGCGCTGGTGAGCGCGGAGGTTTGAACTGATAATATCAAGAGTCATTACGTAAAAGAGGGTCTAAGATAGAGCACACGTATCCAAGCAACAGGGATATAGAGGGATTCCTCTATACCCCTCGGGCTTTCACATACACAAGACAACCCAGTAAGCTGCTTGGCGCCGGACTTTAATGCGACGGTAGTTGGCCAAGCGGACCGTATAGATCCTACCACCAAGCGTGCTAGTTTTGTTGAATCTTACAACACGCGTCTATTCCCAGCGTGCGGTCAGGAAGTTTTATATTCTAACCCATCTTCACACGGGCAAAACTAACTATAACATAACATAATCAGCCCATTACTGTCCCACTGCTGGGCACGGGCCTCTTCTCAGAATTAGAAGGGTGTAGGCCTTAGTGTACCACGCTGAACTATATTAATATAATTTTTCTTCGACCCAGCTATCCTCTAATCAGTGAAATGCCTGTACACACATATGCACTGACGACCATAATTAATGACCGATAATTTTAAATCAAATGTTAGGATATTTTAACAAAAATGGAATTCTTCACGACAGTCAGTTTGGATTTACGAAGGGAAGATCTACGGAGGATGCCGGATCCACATTAATCAAAACAGTATTGGGGGCTTGGGAGGAGGCACGGGATGCGGTAGGAGTGTTCTGTGATCTTTCCAAGGCGTTTGACTGCGTGGATCACCGCACGCTTATTTTAAAACTAAGATACTACGGAATCCGAGGTAAATCTATAGATCTTGAAAAATTCATATTTGTCGGATCGGGAACAAAAGGTGGCTGTTGGTAATGTCACATCTGTAGGCTCATTAGTTAAAATGGGAGTTCCTCAAGGATCAATTTTAGGCCCCTTTCTGTTCCTTGTATATATCAATGACCTTCCAAACATAATAAAGGATACAATGTCTAACATAGTCCTATTTGCAGATGACACTTCACTTATATTTAAAGTAGATAGGAATGACAGGGATCTTGTAGAACCTAATAATACACTTAATGTCATCTCAAACTGGTTTTCTACTAATAACCTACTCCTAAGTGCAGGAAAAACTAAATGTATTCAATTCTCCACTACAAACGTACCCCACATTAGTTCAAATGTTAAACTTGACGGGAAAGCCTTGGATCCGGTTCCCTCAACTGTCTTCCCTGGCATCACAGTAGACTCTAAATTGCAATGGGGACCTCATATAAAGGCACTTGCAGGCAAACTGAATTCAGCTGCATTTGCCGTTAGGAAAATTAGACAGATGACTGATGTAGCTACGGCTAGGTTGGTGTACTTTGCATACTTTCACAGTATTATGTCTTATGGCATATTACTATGGGGCTCGGCTGCTGATGTAGGTACTATTTTCATATTGCAAAAAAGGGTAGTCCGAGCTATTTATAATCGAGGCTGCCATGAGTCGCTTCGTGAACTATTTAAGGAAATAAATAATTATACTTACCCTACCATCCTTGTATATATTTAATAACATTATGTTCATTCGAAAGAATATTGCCCAGTATAACAAGAAAAGTGACGTCCACAACATAAATACTCGCAATAAACACAAGCTAACCGTACCTGGTTTTAGACTAAGAAAAGCCAGCAAGTCTTTTATGGGGAACAGTGTTAGTTTCTACAATAAAATACCATCTAGTATTACTGATTTAGCAGATATAAAATTTAAACCACTTATCAAGCGCATTTTAATGTCTAAAGCTTATTACAGTATAAATCAGTTTATTGAAGATAAAGATAAAGAGCCTGGCGTATAACAGAAACTCCGTCCTGCACATTGCGACCCTCTGGCCCTGTCTAACCTGGCTTGTATTACATTATTTTTATTATCTTTTGTGCCTATCCGGTTGTATGTTTTGACATTATTTTTAATGTATACTTCTGGTATTCTTCTTTTTTATTGACTTAAAATAACCTGTACATTATTTTATCAATTTTAATATTTTTTACTAATTATTCAAATTTATCAATTTACATTTTAATTATTATTTAATACTCTGGCAAAATAGGTTTTTGTATTATAGTTATTATTTTAATAATATCGCTTTACAATGCTTCATTCCAAACTGTAAAGTATGAGCATCATGCAGCTATTAGTGATACGCTTATAATCATATCGTATTACTGCCTATTGTCTGGTAGTATGAGTCTGTCATGCTCACTTAAATGTCTTGCTGATGGTGGCGTTGTTTGTCCGGTCGTCGGGTTCCCTATAATATGTTTGAGCTGACCGATGCGGATGTGCACGTCATGCTCGTGAACGGGTGCCGTCTGTCGGGACTGGTCAGCCCTTAACTGCTATGGCAATGCTAAAGGCATATTTTTCTATTTGTTACTCTTATGTGAGTTTATTTGTTACATTAACCTACATTATTCTCATTCTATTTCTCACACTACTGTAATGGAATTGTATATTTTGAAAAGAGTATTCATGGAGTTTCTTGCCGGCTCTTCTTCATAGAACCTAGCTTTTGGAACCGTGCACCTAGTTTTGACGTTTTAAAAGTGCCTGAAATCTGGTCTATTTGAAATAAAAAACTTTAACTTTGACCACAGTCAGGCCTTTGACAACGCAATTGGTGTGATCCCACTGGGCTAGACTAGATGTAGGTCCTCCTACCTAAAATCATCCTAACCGGTTCTGTACTATTTCAGTGTTAGCCTTCAGTTACAGAATGTTTCCACTGGATCCTCCTACCCATATGATACCTGATGTAATCCCTTGAGTCACCTTCCATAATATCCACCGAAAGGCGATGAACTATTTGGTGAAGACCACCAGTCTTCTTCTTTTCGTGTGGTTACTGACTAACCTGGTGTCAGAGTTTATGCCGCCCATGGGCCTCTGACTTGGCTTCACATGCCGTCAAGAAATTATATCTCTCAAGTTTTCTCACGATGTTTTAGCGTTTTTAAGCAAGTGATAATTATACAATACGCACATGAATCTGAAAAGTCAGAGGTGCGTGCCTTGGGTTCTAACTCGAGACCTATGACTTGGTAGTCCAACGGTCACACCACTAGGCTATCACTGCTGTTAGACAACCATATTATTAAATACTAGCTGTGTCCTCACGGCTCCGCCCGCGTAAGAAGTTTTATTCCAGTAATAAATATAGCATATGTTACTCAGTGATAATGTAGCTTTCTAACGGCAAAATAATTTTTGAAATCGGTCCAGTAGTTTTTAAGTTTATTCGTTACATACAAAAATACAAATCTGTCCTCTTTATAATATTAGTAAGTATAGGTATAGATATTTAAAAATGATATATTTATGACATTTTATAAAATTTATTTTTCGCTTTTTTACATTGATATAATTTGTGAATTATTTTATCGGTGAGTGCGGTGTGGGTAAATCCTAACGTTCACAACGGGAGACTACAATCCATCATTCTCAGCTACAATCAGAGTTGACTAAAAATGTAAAGTCATGGACGTCAACGGGATTTATTTGGGATACAGTGGGACAGAAGCGATACAGAACATTGACATCAACATTTTACAAAGAAGCTACCGGTGCTATATTCGTTTACGATGTGTCAGAACCAAAGTCCCTAGCAAAACTGAATGAGTGGGTCGCGGAACTGCAAGTATACTCCACCAAGAAGAACACAGCCTGCTTAGTTGTCGGCAATAAGACTGACAAGCATATCATTTTGGGACCCAGTGCATAATATCAGCAAGCACATTGGATCACCCGCGCGACGGCGCAACGAGTATTCCCAAGGAGGGTTGATGTCAGGCAGGCGGCCGGTCATAAACAATAAGCCAAAACCTCTAACAACATGGATTTATGAAATACATGTTGTGCCGACCACACCTAGTGTGGGATAAGGGCAGGAAGAAGAAGAAGAAGAAGAAGATATAGATATTTAAAAGACTCACCGATCAGCAAACGTCCTCCCGCAATGCGGATGAGGACAAGGGAAGGGCCTCTCTCCGGTGTGGAGTCGTAGGTGTCCCTTCAACACCCAGGGCCGGTCGAACCCCTTGCCGCAGTACGAACAAGTATGGGTAGTGCGCGCGCATCGACGGGGCTCTGACCACTCCCGAGGCTCTTGAGGCTCTGTAGGAATTGATATAATGTTTTTACAAAAGCTATGTACAAAATATTATTTTTAGCTTCTCTAAGGTGTAAACAAAATCATGTAATTCCTTCAAACCTCGTGATGTACTGCTGACGTAGATTAACCTGCAAGGGAAACGCTAAAATTCTTCACGTTAAGAACACATCATGTTTACTTCTTGTTATTTTTTTTTATTGAATCCAAAAGTATCCCGTGCCGGGTTAATCTATGTCAGCAGTACATCACGAGGTTTGAAGGAAGTACATGATTTTGTTTACATCCTGTATACATATCTGTTAACACAGAGGGGCTCATGGCTAATTACCAACCGCGCGGATAATACGATTTGCGCTTGCCGCAGTCCGCCCGTGGATGGGTGACCGTTCGTTACACATCGAGACCCCTCCGTGCCTCGGAGAGCATAATAAACAGTCGGCCCCGGGTGTCATACGAATGCCTATGACAGAAGTTACGGGGAGTCGGAAGCCCGAAAGTCTGACAACTGGTCTAACTTTAGGATATCGGCATTCCGCAGTATCTGGGTAGCGGACTGATGGCAGTCGGTCCGTGAAAATACTGTTCTTCAGCTGCATCTGGTTAGATAGATATTTCTCGACGGCATGGCATGTGAAGCCATATCGGAGGGCGGCATAAACTCTGACACCAGGTTAGTCACTAACTATACGAAAAGAAGATGAATATTATTTAGAAAGAGATAGATTACCAAACTAAATGTTCTACCTTTTTCTAAGTTGGGTATTTAAAGAGACAGAACTCCAAAGTAAATATTCAAGGCAAAATGTTTTGACTTTTACTTATAAATTCATGGGACCAAGACAATTCGTTTTATCCGACAAAGAAGTATGTAAATGGTTTATGTGTCACTACAAAACATATTCTATTCTACAAGATCCGTTTATTTATTTAGTTTCACATCTAGCTCTTGTCCAAAGGTTCGACCGCGACGAATAAGTTTTTTTGTGTATGTGTCTCTTGGGAACTTACCAGAATAAAACTTTTCTATATTCACTTCTGTTACAAAAACGAAATGTATTCAACATTTCGTAGAGGTCATTTGAAAACCGATTTCGAACCATAAAATGGAATAAACATTTTACTTTTTTCAAACAATTTATTTTGAAAACACGGCTTGTGCAGTGGCTGAGCGATTGGCTCCTGTTGTGGGGAAAGTCGATTCCCGCACGGAAGAAATATTTTTATGGCCTACAGATAGTTGTTTTAGATTTGGACTTTGTGCATGTGAAGATTTGTGTCTGTAAACGCACCCACGATACAGGAGGATTTTTTATTTTTTTATTTTTTGTTGTCTGCCAAAGTCAGACGTACAATTCGTAGTTCCCAGCTGGATAAGCCCCTATTAAATTGAGCATTGGTGACCACTGTCGGTGTCCATCCATTTACATGTGTTTCAAGTGATATAGGTACCTATTATTTCTACTGAAACTTAAACCTTTTACACATAAAATGTCTAATTAGCTTGTTGACTGTTGAACCCACAGTCTCAGAAAACTAAGATTTTCCAGTATAATGTTATTATTGTAAAAATTGATCCTTCTTCAATCAGCAGTCAACAACAGACCCTAGTGTTTCAAAAGGATGATTCACTGAAGGTGACATGGACTATATGGTGCCCAATTTGTAGAGATCACTCACTAGATAGAGTGAATCCTTATATGATAGGCCTACCTATTTCTTGATTAACATCACGCTTGTATTCCCCGAAGGGTTGGACAGAGGTGTATAGTAGTAACACCCTCATTTCGCCGTTATGTTTAAGTCCCATGTAATAGGGGGCGAGCCTATTACCATCAACAGGGCACAAATCCAAACTCTTGTCTACTACTGAGGAATTCCACACGGAAAATTCCAATAACACTTTGCCCGACCTGGGGATCGAACCCAGGACCTCACGATCAGCAGTCGACTAAACCTTACTTCATGCTTTAGCGGAGCACGGAGAGCTACGAATACCTATGACAGTCGTTACGGGAAGTCGTGATCCCGAAAGTTTGACAACCGGTCTAAACTTAAGATATTGGCATTGCCCAGTATTTGGGTTGCGGAGGTCTGATGGTAGTCGCTACGTGTAAAATACTGGTATTCAGCCGCATCTGGTTAGACTGGAAGATGACCACAACATAGTTGGGAAATGGCTAGGTAGAAACTTACTTTATGGTTTATCTGAGACACACTTGGCAGGATAAATATCTGGTTTATACACCCATATTCTAAGACATTCCTCCAAAACTTACTCGACTCCTACTCGACTCAGGATGGCCTCGAAAACACCTTCGAAATTGTATTATTAGTCGCAATTTCGAGTGAACTTTGAGGTTCCTTGACTGAGGGATCCTCAAGTGGAGTGGAGTCATTACGTCATAATTAAAATTATCTGCATCGCGCAAATAACGCCGCGATAAATAGTTTTAAGGATTATCGTAAGCATATTCAATAAAGTCGTCAAAATTCATTTTTGTTACATACGAACTTTGACACTTCCTTCCTTAAGGTAGGTTCCGAGGTACCTTGAGTTTGACAGATGATTCCTTACCTCGACTGAGGAAAAATCTCGAGTCGAGGACGTTTATGTCAACTATACTACCGATGGTAGTGAGAAAGACTGAGTCGAGTAAGTTTTGGAAGAACGTTTTAGAATATAGGGGTTAGTCTCTTACCATTTTCCTTGGACTCTCCATCGTTATCAACGCCATCAACACTGTCTTGGTCGAAAGACTCGGTGCACGTCAGCAGCTCCTTGTCCAGCTTCTCATCAGCGCTGGCCTTCACCAGGCTCTTCAGTTTCTCCGCTATCTTGTCGATCTCAGAACCCCCTAGCGATGGGGATACTGTTATGTGTTTAATTAATTTAATATGGTATTTTTATAAAAAATAACAATACGCTCATGTATGGAAGTGAATGTTGGTCGTGGCAGAAGAGGCATGAAAGTAGAATAAGGCTGGACATCAACCAGAGCTGTGCGAGGAAAATGTGCGCTGCGAAAATGTGTAGCGAGGATGTGAAACGGTGTGACCGTTTCCACTAGAGCTGTGCGAGGAATGGGTAATGTGTCATGCGTAATGTGTTAATGTGTACAAATGAGCCGTGCGAGGATAGGTAGCGGACTCTTTTCGAATATGAGGGTGGTGTGGCGGGAGCGGTACACATTACTCGTAACACATTCCTCGCAACACATTTCTCGCTTGTTTTGTATGAACAAAAACCTAGCTCCGATAAGCCGATATCCACCAGAGCTGCGCAGAGCGAAGCTAGGTAAATGAAGTGATTCTATTGGTGCTTACAAAACACATTCCTCGCTACGCAGCTTAGCACAGCTCTGGTGGATGCTCAGCCTAAATGCCGTGGAAATGCGTTCCTTGCGAAGTATGTGCGGTGTAACTTTGAATGATAGATTGGGGAATGATGTGATTAGACAAAGTTGCGGTTTAAAAAATGAGTACCTGGATGACCGAGCCTTGCTCGGTTTTTTTTTGGTAAATCGTGTTTTTTGGAAAGAAAAAAAAAGGGGAAATATAAAAAGAAGGAACTTGAAAACAAAAAGGGAAAAAATAATCGTCTGGGACCGCCCTATTTCCCACCTGAGCTATTACAACCTTGAAGATAGTGGTGAAATTTACATTCATATTCTAATGATATTGTAGCAGTTTTTCATTGCCTGAAAACACGGATAAAACGACGTTTTCTAAAAATGAAACCTAGCTAGATCGATTTATCGCCCCCGAAACCCTCTGCATATTAAATTTCATGAAAATCGTTGGAGCCGTTTCCGCGATTCAGATTATATATATACAAGAATTGCTCGTTTAAAGGTATAAGATGTACTAGACTCACGTATCGTGTCGGGACGCATCAGTAGGTGCACCTGACGCTATCGGATTCATATTTTTTGTATAAAGACGTGCACTCAAGACTTACGTGTCGCGTCCTAAGTTTTTGAACCTTGTTGAGTACCTACTACTACAATACTAGTTTGTATCTATATTATTATGTAATAACGTTTTTCATTCAATATGGACATTATGTCTAGGATTTTTCTCACGTACACTGCTGCCTGAAGTATGACCATGGCAGACAAAGTTAGGTATTGTATATTGAATCTCGACACGGTTTGACAATGTATTCAAAGAATATTAATTCAATCATAGATAAACATTTTTTGACAGTTTTCAACAGAGAAAACCTTCTTGTTAAAAACCGCTTACCTTAAAAAAAACCAAAAAGTTTTAAGGAAGACTTTGAATCTTTGATTATTATCTATGGATCTGATGGTATTTTACTAGGCTTTAGATTCTTAACAAATAGAAAAACCCATAATTAATTTTATCGTGGGAATTTTAGCCATCAACAACGGCTTTTTAACACTTTTAGGTCGATTGCGCAATATCGTACGCCTTTAGCAACGCGGTCGACACGACGGACCCAAGGACCCGAGTCATCGGTGACCGCGTTGCTCTATGCCCAACGCTAACAAAATAAACCCTTGTCAAAGCCTTACAAACTAACTTAGGCTACAAACTTCACTAGCCCAAGCTAACTATAAAACAAACAAGTAAGTGAAAGTTGCGCAAGTGGGGTTTAAGCGCTAAATCCACTACCTAGCAACTTAGCAAGTTAAATTTCTTCAGTTATTGAAGCAAGCTTTAGCTTATAGCTGATTCCTATAATTTATCGAGCGTTATTGGTTAAAACTAACTCTTATATAAACATTATATCACGCCTATATTCCCCGAAGGGTTAGGCAGAGGTGTATAGTAACACACTCATTTCGCCGTTATGTTTAAGTCCCACGTAATAAGTGGCCAGCTTATTGCCATCAACCGAACACAAACCGAAAACTCCGGGCTGCTACTGAGAATCTCCACACGGAAAATCCAATAACATTTTGCCCGGCTTGGGGATTGAACCCAGGACCACACAGTAGTAGCGCTTGCCACCACTAAATCGACGAGGTAGTTGTACTCATATCTTAACCAATAATGAAGTTAAGACGTTGGCTTTGCAAAACTTCTTCCATACGATAGTAGCTACATAGATAAAATTAGCTTACGAGTCTATTTTATATGCCCAGGTTGGCAATACAAAATGCTACCATTGGTAAACAAAACTATCAGTTTTTAACCGACTTCCAAAAAGGAGGAGGTTCTCAATTCGACTGTATGTTTTTTTTGTTTTTTTTTGTATGTTTTTCCGCGATATCTTTGCTAATTGGGAACCGATTTTAATGATTATTTTTTTGTTTGGAGAATATTCTTTCAAAATGGTCCTATTTAAATTTGGTGAAGATCTGATGAAGAACTTCGGAGATACACAATGGAACTCCTAAATGACGAACAGTACGCATAATATGACGATATAATTATGTTACGAGCGGCGTCTTTAGTAGGTCCAACCAAGTTTTAATGAAGCCCACTAAAATGTAAAAAATAAAAAACATTTTAACAAAAATAAAAACAGACTTCAAAAAAAAGAATCAAATATTACCATATTATAAAATTAATAGTTTCAGAAGTCGGTGCCTTCAATTTGGTTCAGCGTGGATTAGCATTCATTTTTTGAAGTCAGTTTTTATTTTTGGTTATATGAACCGGGCGTTACTCTGTTAATGTTGCAGAAGTAGACTTGCTGAATTTAGCTTTAGAAATTTTTCAAGTTAAGTTAACTTTTGGACAGACACTAGGATCATCAGCTTCTTCATGTATACTTTAGGTAGGACCAAGCCACATCTGACGAAAGACACGTCGCCGATATTTCGTTGCGTAATTTACTCGAGGAGTTTTAGTAACGCATCTTCGGTCAAATGTGTACGGTGTGAGATGTTTGTATGGAATTATGTGCACCGGCGGAAGATCGGCGACGTATCTTCCGTCACATGTGGCGTGGCCCTTATTCCTTGTTGTCTCTGAGGGTCTCATCTCTATAGTACCTTGGCCCAAAAAAATTGACAGCGAAATGTTGCCTCACTTATAAACTGAACAAATAAAAGTAATAACATACCTTTATTATTGAATTTCAAAGGCTCCCGACTTTTAATTTCTTCTATAATTGGCGCCAACGGTTCCCTGCGCGGTTTCCGTTTCCTGTTAACTTCCTGTATCAGTTCGGAAATGGATTGCGTTTCGTTGTCGCACCCGTTTCGTTTCTTTCTATGCGTTTTTTCGTATGTTTTGCGTTCCGTTTTTGCTTCTGATGATCTTAAATTATATGTTTTATCTGTTTCTTTTTTTGTAAAGTTTTTTATTTTTGATAGTTCGGGAGATTTTATTGCTTTTTCGCTTTCTGAAGCATACTCGTAAGGTTCAGTGTCTTGGAAGTGTTGTAAGAATTGGCTTTTCTTTAACAATTGGAGGTAGAAACGGGTGGAAATGGGAACTTTATCGTGGTATATCGTTTCGTTAGTTTTTAAAAGATTTTTTTGACGCTTAATGTTAAGTTTTGGTATTCTTGTCGATTTCATTTCATCTGAAAACGATTTAACGGTGTATCTCCAATACATATGACTTATAAGTAGGCATATCAAGCTTTTTATGTGGCGAATAAAATACTGAAATACTTCTGGGGATTTCCAGATCTATGTAGAACTGGAAATTCAAACTCATAAAAAAGCTTTCAAATTCGCATTAGTTGTAAAATCCCAATCTGGAAATAGTAAGTAACTAGTTCAGAAGTAATTTTCATTGGTTATAGGCAATACCTATACAACATCCTGAGATAGGCGGTGTAGCCTGGCGTTGACCGACGAAGCTCTGACGACCGACAGATGGCAGGGAATCCATCCAGCTAGCCAGTTACCTACCCCACTCAGATAGAACGCAGCAGCGTAGGTACTCGTTTTTTTCAGACTAACCCTCTTAGGCCAACACGATGATGGCCCACCGGATGATAAGTTATTACCACAAGAGGATTGTTGATACGTTACGTGTGCTACAATAAAGGTGATGCGTGTGTGTGTGTATGGTGTTTTATATTTTTTTTTGTATGTTGTAATATTTTATTTTATTTATATTATAATTTGTTTGTTTTGTAACTGGCTGAATGTCCGCACGTCTTTTAGGTGATCACTGAAAATCAGCGCTGTGTCTGTGGTCCACGCCATAGCACAGCATTATGCTGAGTGGTCACCTTTTTGTCACAGTTGTCTTTTATTTTAATATTATTATTATTCCGTTTATTCATTCTATATACATATTTTGTTACATTTTTAAATATTTCAATAAAATCATAAAAAAACATTTAAAAATATAAAAAATAGGGTTCCACCGGCAGCGGGAGCAGGGTCCAGGCTGCCGGCAGTTAGGGCTCCAGAGATAGGAACCTCCTCACAATACGCGCCGTATCAAGGAGGACTGCTTTCTGTATCAGGCCCTTGATCCAGCCACCCAACGAGAGCCTCATGAGATGTTTGTCGAGGCTCTTGGCCATTAGGCCATTGGCTGTTACGACTATCGGCACAATGGTTGCCGATTCCACATCCCACATGTTGACAACCTCGTGTGCTAAGTCAAGATATTTGATTTGTTTATCTTTCTCAGCTTTCACGAGATTCCCATCATGCGGGATGGTAACATCAACAATCATTGTGCGGCGCTCTGATCGATCTATCACCACTATATCAGGTTTATTGGCAACAATAGTCCTGTCAGTGATGATAGATCGATCCCAATACAACGTGATACGACCATTTTCAAGAACTGGGTCGGGCACATACCTGTAATACGGTACCTCCGATTCCACAAGGTTATATTTCAAAGCAAGTTGCTGGTGGATAATCCTGGCCACTTGGTTATGCCTATGCAAGTACTCGCCGTTAGCAAGACGAGAACATCCGGAAATATTAGTATTATCATTATTATTTTTATACTATCATGTTTTGTGTATCTGTGACAAATAAATGTTTTTCTTTCTTTACCAACCTTAGAGAAAGTTGAAAAGTCTCATGTGCCTGTAATTTCACCAGGACCCAAACCCTTCAAACAAGAACACAGCAATGATGCTTGGCGGCAGAAATGGGTATGGTTATAGTATTTCTCCAGGTGAACTCTTACATGGATTAGGTACCTCAATTATTACGGTAAGTACCTGTACGATATAATTTAGATTATGTTAGATGGTGTCAAAAAATTAACTATCATTATCGAAATAATTCGTTTATCAACATTTGAGTTTTAATTTCATCATTTTTAGTAGTAGTAGAGGTTGAAGAGCTCGAACGGGAAAGTACTACCACGGCTACCACCATAATCTATTTCTGTCGCCAAACAGCATTGCTGTGTTCGAGTTTGAAGGGTATGAGTGTCAGTGAAATTACCGGCACGTGAGACTTTCCAACTTTGTCTCTACTGGTTGGCAACGCATCAGCAATCCTCTAGGTGTTCTGGGTGTGTTGGGTGCTGATTGCCACTTTGCATCGAGTGAGCCGTCGCGGTCGGCTTGTTTGCCAACCCATCTTCTTTCTCCTAGCTTTTTCCAATTATTTTGGGGTTAACTTCCAGTCTAACCAGATGCGGCTGAATACCAGTATTTTACATGGACCGACTGCCATCAGACCTCCGCAACCCAGTTACTGGGCAATGCCGATATCTTAAGGTTAGGCCGGTTGTCAGACTTTCGGGCTTCTGACTATCCATAACGATTGTCATAGGTATTTGTATGACACCCGAGACTGTCGGTTTAACGTACTCTCCGAGGCTGGAGAGTTCACGATGTGTAACGAATGGTCACCCAGCCACCGCGGCAAGTGCAGCGTATTATGTATTATGACATAAAAAAATAAATGAACATCAGTAGGAAGTATCCCCAAAACATTCAGAATATTCCGATAAAAAAGCAAAGCATTTGATTTTTGCAAAATTCGGTGTTTCCTAAAGGAACGAGTTATTTTGCAAATGTAAAGTTATAGAAAAAAACAAGTCTGATCGTCGGGAAATGCCAACAATTTCCACCTATTTTCAATTAAGAATAATGGACTGAATTCATTGTTTCAGTTTTCGGTACACCATCCCTATAAATTGACAATCATAAAAATATGATAACTGAAAAAAATATTGTGACACTGTCAATTTAGTTCGAAAGATAAAGTTTAGAAAATAATGAATAAGAACCTGAATAAACTGTGAAATCATGGAAAACACCATACATATTGTAGAATAATATATTGTCTATCGTTTTATTCCATAAACTACCCCTTGGTTATATAGCGTAGAAAAATATTAGGGAAAATTCTTAGAATACAAAGTGACTTACTTTCGACCGAAAATTCACCGAATTCCTGTATGAAACTCCTCTCCAGACGTCGCACAGAGTTTATAAAACACCTGGGCATAATGCCAACGACAGAAAAATATTTTATTATATTACAGTTTACTTAAAATTATAAATTAAAATATGAATAGTTCGTAGTACTTGTGAGCACTTGCTGCATGGAAAGACAGAAACAAACAACATTAAATTTTATTTTAAGAATTCCAAATTCGAATGCGGCGGCGATTGATTGCCAGTCGGCGAAGGTTTTATACATTTTTTGAAGTTTCTAATAAACCTCTATGGGTAATCTTTGGCGTGCATCGTTCTCTACAGTTCTTCATAATATTGTTAGCCACGTTCTGTTGTGATGTGTAGTGGCAAGAAAAAAAAGTGTACGAGTGTTTGTGCTGCAGCGTGCCTAATCTTTTGATCTCCCGCCAAGATGTCATTAACTTCAGTGAAGAATCTATGAATTTATTGATGACTAGGCGGTAAAAATTGAACTCGACGTGATCTATTTAAAGGCTAAGTGGCTTTCGTGGCATTATAAAAATGTCTTATTTTACACGTAACTGACAGTAACGGTATTAAAAGATTGCCAATATAGAAAATGAGGAAACCTCTACGGTTTAGAAAAGCTCTCATCGCGGCATGTGTCGTGAAAAGCGTAGATAATGAGCGCGCGCGAGAGAGGCGCGCGCGGGTTGGGCGGGGGGAGACTGCGCATCGATTATTCGGCGGCGAGCGCGCGTCGCGACTGCACGCGCGCACTTACGCTCGCGTTTACCGCCCGAAACGATCGCAACGCCGGGAAATGTTAAATTATTACATGAAACTAGATATTAGCCGGCTTGACGCGTGTGTACGTGTTACAATTGTGTGTAGTGCATGAGGTGAAGGTGGCGCGGGTGATGACAAGCTAAGGGCGGCACGGCCGAGCCGGCGACGAGATGGGCAACTCTTGCAGTTCGGGGCAAGCACACAAGGACAAGGATAATGTATCACAACATTCTGAAGAGTGAGTACCGTGTGACTATGGATTGACGCGTGAAGGTCGAGACGCTCACAATACTATCGTTAGCTAAATGGGTTGAAAGAAAACAACGTAGTTATTTATGTATAATATTTGTTGTACGGTAGCCGCCGAGATAAGCGCACTGTTGTGAAATCGTCAAAATAAATCAATACATCGACAGCGCTTGCCTACAGGTTGTCTGGACTATTTACGAGGAAACCAGACCATTTTGATAATTATGAAAATCTCCGAAATAACCTTGGACATAGTCAAGAAAAATAACCAAATTTTGATTTAGTACTGAGATCATTAAATTACTTATACCTACTTGTGCCTACGTGCTACATATACATTCCCAGGCACAGATAGTATTAATGAAAACATTTATGATTTTAGAGTGGATATAGCTACAAACACCCATAAGTAAACATATTTTGTATTTTATTAAGTAACAAGATTTGCAAATCCGTGAAGTTCCTGCCCTTTTATGGAAATCTAATAAAAAAATATAATTTAGGATGTAAATGCAATATTAATGCAAAAAGCATTGAAGGGAACAAACTTTACAAATTGAATTTTACCATGAATGTTAATGATTTAGGAAATGGATGCATTCATGTTAAAGAAATATTTCTGGACGATGACAAGAAAAATGGAATACTTAATATTTGAGACTTTTTTTGAAAACTGTTCATTCATAACATTAATAATCCTATTGAACAATATGTTTGCGATGAACAGCGAAGTCTAAAATGTAATTTTCCTGTCGATATTTTGCATATCCCAACGTAGTTAAGTAGGTACCTATAATATCTGGGAATAGACCTAATGCATAAGCAATATCGAAATCCTGACATACACAATACAATCAAAATCTTTAAGACTATAATGTTGTATCAGCCCATAATCTCTCTAAAATTGTATTTCGCCCACCCAGCGTATATAGTAAATCATGATCTTTGATTAATAATACCATAACCACACCATCACTACCTACAATTTATTGGTATAACAATTACCGACAAAGGAAAATACCGCTTTTCATTCTTCTAAAAATCGAATTCCCAAAAACACCCTTTTCATTCTTCTAAAAATCGAATTCCCAAAATTACCCTTTTCAACATCCACGCAAAGTTATAGAGTGCTCTCAAAGTATTATATTTGAAGCCTTTTAGCTACAAAGAAAATAATCAGAGAAATATAATCTCCTTTATTTAATCACTCACCGAGATGTATCCCCCGATTTCCGATAATCAAGACCAGAGATGTACTTAATCCTTTTACAGAGACTCCGTAGATGAGATGTTTAATCCATCACGTGATTGCTCTCCGGTTTTGAGCTGTTGTTTCAGATACAGCTTAGAATTCCTCTCACATCTTAATAAATTATTTTGTTAAAGTAACCTTGATGTTAGAAAAAGCTATTAAGATCTATGAAGATTTATTTTGCAATGAATTTGTAGAAGGTACAATAAAACTACTTCGACAAGATGAAAAAGTTGACACAGTAGTTTTGCTTGCATACAATGTTTTATACATGGCGACTGTGAAGTGTTTGAGACAAAGTAGAAACTTCGGAGTAGCAAGAAAGAAATAATGTTGAAATGTATGAAGACGCTGACGAAAATTGCGGACTTGCAAAGTTCTTGACAACAAAATCCAACGTCTCCGCGAGGTCCCATTTAAAATAATGCTTGTTTTACTTAATTAAAAAGAACAATACTAATAAATTATTATGCATAGGAAATCCTTCCTATCCTCAATAAATAATTGTTTGAGTTTCGGAGATAGACCTTTCTTTTGACCTCTTCAAACATTATGGGCCGTTTTTACCAACGTCAGATAACTTTATCTGTCGACTAAATTCACAGTTTTGGCATATTTCCTAATACAAAGGTTATCAAAATGTATTTTCCTCGGGATTAAGTTATCTGACGATCCTAAAATCGGTAGCTATATTTAGATTACCTACCTCTCTCGAATCTTTCCTGTCAATTATATTTGTAAGCATCGAAATGTTCAAGAATAGTGAGCCAATTAGTCCATAATTAACTTTACCTGGTGTTATTAAAAGACGCCATTGTCTCAACGAATGAGCTTACGCAGGGCGACAAAGAGCAAAGTTCGCACTGATACAAAGGGCTGGGTAATAGGTCAATCCGATTTATTTATTGGTTTATACCTACTTAGAATGTTGTTCATAAATTATTTGTAAACTTTAACACATTAAACTGAATGTGAAGCCAAGTCAGAGGCTGGGTGGCAGAAACTCTGACGCCAGGTTAGTCACTAACCACATGAAAAGAAGATCTTACACCCATATTCTAAGACGTTACTCCAAAACTTACTCGACTCGACTCCACCTCGACTCAGCCTTTTTCACTACCATCGGTAGTAATAGTTGACATCAACGTCGTCGACTCGAGATTTTTCCTCAGTCGAGGTAAGGAATCATCTGTCAAACTCAAGGTACCTCGGAACCTACCTTAAGGAAGGAAGTGTCAATGTTCGTATGTAACAAAAATGAATTTTGAAGACTTTATCGAATATGCTTACGATATTCCTTACAACTATTTATCGTGGCGTCATTTGCGCGATGCAGATAAACAAAATTATGACGTAATGACTCCACTCTACCTCGACTCATTTGAGGACCCCTCAGTCGAAGAACCTCAAAGTTCACTCGAAATTGCGACTAAGAATACAATTTTGAAGGTGTTTTCGAGGCCGTCCTGAGTCGAGTATGAGTCGAGTAAGTTTTGGAGGAACGTCTTAGAATATGGGTGTTAAACTCTTTTGTGGTTCGCTTCTAGACGTTAGCGCTTTGGTACTAAAATATCGTATCTCTGTATATGGTTAAGGAAACTGCTACATAAATTATCACGCTCTTAGCTGTACAGCTTATGATAACGTGATAATTCAATAACAACATCAAGGGAGTAGAAATTTCAATATAGTGTGGTCGGAAAGCTTAAATGAAAGAGGTTTTTTCCCAAAATGATAACACAAATTATTAGTCAGCTTTTTTAAAACAGTGATTTTCTAGTGGATTGACCGTCGGACTGCCAAGTCATAATCTCGAGTTCGTACCTAAGGCACGCACTGACTTTTCGGATTCATGTGCGTATTGTATAATTACCATTTGCTTAAAAACGGTGAAGGAAAACATCGTGAGGAAACCATGCCTGAGAGATATTTCTCGACGGCAAGTGAAGCCAAGTCAGAGGCCCGCGGGCGACATAAACTCTGATACCAGGTTAGTCACTAACCACACGAAAAGAAGAAGAAGATAAGTCAGTTCCTTACAATTTCTCATCTCTGACTGCCTGCGAGGCACCGATTGAATTCATAAGTAACATGAATTTGATACACTAAGCATATACAAGCCTTACGTACCCAATATAATAATGCGTTCAGGATACTGTTGGGACTCCCTCGCTACTGTAGCGCATCCACTATGTTTGCAGTCGCACATTCAGTTGACTTCTACGCTATTATGCGGAAGAGAGTCACGTTTATGATGGGCAGAGTGCGGGGGGAGTCCTAGCACTATTTTGAGGGTCTGACTGGAAAACCAGACAGTCCTATGCTGAAGCACTGGGTAAACACTCATTTGTCCACCCGGTGCTCGGTATCTAGAAGAGGATTTATATAGCTAATGTAATTATTACTAACATAGTTACAAGTTTTCTTTTTACTAATGCAACACCAATTTAATATGGATGACTTTTATGTAATGTTTTATACGAAATAAAGATTTTGATTTGATTTGATAGACGTTTACTCGGCACATTACACCAAGATTAGATTATATTAAAAACTAGCGGCCCGTCCCGTCTTCGCACGGGTGGAAATGTTTCCCGTTTTTGCAACATTTTTCATTTATGCTCCGCTCCTATTGGTCGTGGCGTGATGTTATATGGCCTATAACCTTCCTCGATAAATGGAGTATCCAACACAAAAATAATCTTTCAATTCCAATCAGTAGTTCCTGAGATTAGCGCGTTCAAATAAACAAACTCTTCAGCTTTATAATATTAGTATAGATATTTTATAACGTGATTTTAGAGGCCTAGACTGTAACACATTCACGTATACACCACAAAACTTGGTAAACTAGAGCAGGGATGGACAGACTTATTAAGACTGTGGGCCACTCGGGCAAACTATCATCACACCTTTAATTCAGCCCTCATCAAGCTGTCTCCCTCCCAGTCCTCTCGCCAGCAACGCCCCAAGCCAAGGTCCGAGTCCCATTAGGGGTCGCCCTTAGTGCTGTTGCTGCTAGTAGTCATGATGTTAGTAGTACTAGTAGTTAGCTTAGGTTAACTATTTTACTCTCGTCCCCATTGGTTGGAGACCCTTCAGGTCTCGCCAATAACTGCCCGGTTACGTAGAAACGGTCCGCAAGACTATCTACAAGCAGTCGAAAAGAAAAAAAAGAAAAAATGGCAGTCTATCAGCTTAAAGCGAGCCACCACAATTAAAAACAAACCAATAAAGCTGAAAAAGGTTTACTGAAAAAAAAAGATTGTTCTGTTCTGCCTAGCCTTTTCCCAACTATGTTGGGGTCAGCTTTCAGTCTAACCAGATGCGGCTGAATACCAGTATTTTACACGGAGCGACCGCCATCAGACCTCCGCAACCCAGTTACTGGGCAACGCCGATATCCTAAGGTTAGACCGGTTGTCAGACTTTCGGGCTTCTGACTTCCCGTAACGACTGTCATAAGTATCATAGGTGTCGTATGACACCCGGGACCGACTGTTTAACGTGTTCTCCGAGGCATGGAGGGCAGGCCCGCCGCTAGCTGTTTCGCCGCCCGCGTGCAATACCGAATGGAAAAATGACAATGACTTGAATTATGTGATGAGCAGTGTTGCCAATAAAAAAATCTCGATTCACCGGTTCTTTTTGATTAATAATTCCCAAGCGAGGAAGACCTTTTTTTTTAGACTCTCCCCTCACAAAATTGTAATTGATCTCAATTAGATGAGTCGCTCTATTTGCCGCCCCCTGGGTGTGCCGCACGCCCGCGTGCGGTGCACGCGTTGCACGCCCGCTTACGGCGGCTCTGATGGAGGGGTCTCGATGTGTAACGAATGGTCACCCATCCATAGACTGACCGCGACTAGCGCAGCTTAATCTCGTAAATCGTATGATCCGCGCGGTTGGAAATAAGCCACAAGCCGCGCAAAAAAGAATTATACTTCATTTATTGAGACATCTTAAGCTGGCTCCCTGTTGTTAAAATATTGCATTATTGACATACAAACACTTAAAAGAGTTTAATTCGCTGGCGGGCCGCACGTATATTGATGAAAGGCCGCATGCGGCCCGCAGGCCGCGGTCTTGCATCCTTGAACTAGAGACATCTTCCATTATCAGAGGTTTCGTAGTCTTTGCAAACGTGTTGTGGAGCATCTCATGTTTGTTGCAGACACTGAACTAGGCAAACGTATTAACAATGTAGACGAGACATCGTTTCTCGTAGATGCAGAATATAAAAGTAGCATTCGTCCATACTTCACTGGCTTCGTAGCTATAGCAGGCAAAACAGAGATCAATATCATGTCCTTCTCGTACTTTTCCTTCCCCACAAAACAATGACATAAAGATAGGTTTATCATGAATATGATTACAAACCTAAATATATGTTTGTGTCCATTCTTTTATCTTATTGTCGTTCATTTAAATGTTGATTTTCTTATACAGAATGAACGAATGAATGAATGTATTGGACGTATTCCCTTTAAGGCGTGTTATTGTGTCCTATATCCAACAAATTAGCACCCCATGTATCCTAGCCGAAAGTCAGTAGATTTCAAGAAAATATTTTTTTTATAGTTTTTTGAAAAATACCCACTTTTCGTTATTAAATGTTATTTAAATTTGAAGTATGAAATTGAATGACTTTGATTTCCAATTTTCCATACTAACTTGTAGCTGATACTTTAACGAAGCTTTTCACGTATTCAAATGTTCAAGAATACCAACCAGTTGAAAGTAATGATTAAATATTAATTAAATGTATTAGGAAATCATCCAGATACACGTAAAACAATGATGATTATCTCAAAAACTTATTATGATACTAAGTGTAAAAAATACGAGAAAAACATCCTTATTTCATCTACTATCTAAAATACTTAGTATTTTCACCCTGTAGTTTTAACTATGTAGAATCTATACTAACATTATAAAGCTGAAGAGTTTGTTTATTTGTTTGAACGCGCTAATCTCAGGAACTACTGGTTGGAATTGAAAAAATATTTTTGTGTTGGATAGTCCAATTATCGAGGAAGGTTATAGGCTATATAATATCACGGTACGACCAATAGGAGCAGAGCATAAATGAAAAATGTTGCAAAAACGGGAAAAATTTCCACCCGTGCGAAGCCGGGACGGGCTGCTAGTTTTATGTATAAAATTCTACACGTATTACATATTACACAATAATGTATTATAACATTATTGTGTTTATATTATGATTGGTAATTTATATCATTTCTCCTTGTATTCTTATCCGCACGTTCTCTTTTCCTTTGAAAGGTAGTTCTAAGCAAATTAACATTTCGTTGTTATTATAAAGTGGACTCTCCACAACATTACTTATCATCAGGATGCGCTTGATCAAAATCTATTGTGGCTTTGCAAATAATTCAATACTACTGATATTCCTAAAAGTACAATTATTTATTCTGGCTTTGTTCAACAGTCGGTCCCGGGTGTCATACGAATACCTATGACAGTAGTTACGGGAAGTCAGAAGCCCGAAAGTCAGACAAACGGTCTAATCTTAGGATATCGGCATTGCCCTGTAACTGGGTTGCGGATGTCTAATGGCAGTCAGTCCCTGTAAAATACTGGTATTCAGCCGCATGTATTTAGACTGGAAGCTGACCCCAATATAGTTGAAAGAAGGCTAAGCAGAGCGATTTATTCTGGCTTGTGATAAAGAATTGCTTAAAGTCCAAATCTTTGGAAAGCCCTAAGCAGTACTGGATCTAAGTATTCTCCAAGATACGCCACTTCACTTGGTCCTCCATCTCCTGGTACCAATACACGATACCACTTCTACCTTCGTCAAAAAATCTCTTCAGTTGTCTCTTCATGAAGGACCCAACTTCCGCAAAATGTCAATAGATTCTATGTTTAACTTTAAATACTAGACTAAAATAGATTGAATCATATTTTTGTATCTCCATCTACTAAAATACTTTACACACGATGAGTTGTGTCTGATTCACCAGCTATTTTGAAATAAAGGCGACATTAGACTACGTTATACCACGAAGAATTTGAACGAAAATAAATGGAATTTATTTTGCTGGGAGACAGTGGTTTTAGATATATCATAAATCAAACTGTGATCTGATAATTGTGATGTTCTGTTACCGTTAATTTGTCGTGTATGTAAAATACATACAAGACATTCTTGTAGGGTTGAATCTATCATTATAGTTATAGCTAATATCGGTATGTCAGGATTGCGAACATGGTATATAAATTAAATGAAACCAACATAGACTCTCCACCACTGAGAGTACTTATATTTGGGTTAAAGGTTACTTACAGAAGCTAGTTCACAATATAATAATTTACACAATTTACACAAGATCAGAAAATAAGGAGACAAGATAATCAGATATAAAACGTCAGACTTCTTCGGCGGTTCGACATGGAATCTTCTGCTCCGTCGAATGACCACTGTTTTTATAACTTCGCGTAGGTACGTTGATTAATCTTGACGTTTACCCTCCTTAATCAACATTGTCCAGTGTTACCAGCTACTGATAACATGTATTTTCTTTATCTTAATTTGGTATTTTAAATAAGGAAGCTTTTCTAACATAACACAACATCACGCCTTGTATTCTCCGAAAGGTTCGGCAGATGTGTTTTAGTACACCCTCGTTTCGCCAGTTATGTTTCAATCCTATGTAATAAGGAGCTAGCCTGGTGTGTCCGTCGGACTGCCAATTCCTAGATCTCGAGTTGGAACCTAAGCCGCGCACTTCTGACTTTTCGGATTCATATGCGTATTGTATAATTATCACTTGCTTAAAAACGGTGAAGAAAAACATCGAGAGGAAACCTGAGAGATATTTCTCGACTGCATGTGAAACCAAGTCAGGGACCCATGGGCGGCATAAACTCTGACACCAGGTTAGTCACTAACCACACGAAAAGAAGAAAAAGAACTCGAATCGACACTTTGTTTTACTGTCTGCCACTGAAGATGTGCAGACAACAGCACTTTGGCGAAAAACACTAATTCCATATCAGATCCGGCGCTTATTATTCTCAAGAACAAATAACTTTAAAAAGCTTTTAATTTAATTGTTCCTTTGTTAGTATTCATTCGTATCGCTTGCAAATTCTAAAACTCCATTGTTCAGGCCAAATCTTATCTTAATTAAGGAGTCTTTTTAAATCAACTACCAGTTGTAGGGAAATAGGAGTGATTTCATTTCTCTACGACAAATAAAGTAGAACAATTCTCTTTTAATTTTGTGGTGCAAATATTTTAGAAGCTTCTTCTTCTTTTCGTGTGGTTAGTGACTAACCTGGTGTCGAGAGTTTATGCCGCCCATGACCTCTGACTTGGCTTCACATGCCGTCAAGAAATATCTCTCAGGCATCCGGTTTCCTCACGATGTTTTCCTTCGCCGTTTTTAACCAAGTGATAATTATTCAGTACGTATATGAATCCGAAAAGTCAGAGGTGCGTGCCTTGGGTTCGAACTTGAGACCTATGACTTGGAAGTCCGACGGTCACACTACTAGGATATCACTGCTTGAATAATGATGTGGCGACATCTATCACGCCTAGGGTTGCCAGACCCAAAAATAGAAAAGCCGGACACAGATTCATATTTAGCCGGACATTTCGCCCTAAAAGTCTGACACACTGGATTTTAAAAGAAAAAGGAAATTGATACGTTTGTTCGTGTATTTATTACTGTTATTCATTTGAGACTTATTCTGGACGATTCAACCAATTCTTCCACGGACTCTTTGGTTCAGCGAGGGAGGGATGACTAGACAGGAAGTGGTGACGGCTTTGAGGCTCCGATCTGAACACATACCGCTCAATAGTTTCGGATTCATGATGCGCAAAGTTGATTCACCCAATTGCCTGCTTGTGTGTGGGGTTATAGAAGACGTGCATCACATCCTTTCGGAGTGTGTACGTGTTGGAGTCCAAAGACGTCAAGCTTTTGTCAATAGCTCTAATGTCGGCTTCTATAATAGCATTCTAGCCTCACCATTATCGGATGAGGCTAGAACACTTTATCATATTATTATTATGGGTATAAGGTTGCGGGTAGGCTAGTTTATAATATTTTTGTATTCAATCATCGGGGTAACATATTCTTTATAGAAAAAACCCTGTAAATAAATAAAGATAAAAAAAAAGAGACTTATTCTACTCTTAATTATATGTTATTATGAATCATCGGCATCTTTGGCGGGGTGGGGTTGACCAAAAGCCTGCAGGCCGTTTGTATAGAATAATGTTTAGTAATAACATTTAAACTTAGTTTTCGTGAAAAACGTACAAAAATATGGTGACTTTGACCTTCAATATCTCCATAACCAGTCGGTTCCCAGGTATGGCCCAATACCAAAAAATCTTCATAATGACGGGAAGAATACGTGGCCTTCGACTTCGTTAAGGGTATTTTTACACCCGGTATATTTAACCGGACACGACGGTAAATAGTCGGACACCTTGCTATACTAATCACGCACATGTAAATTACGCAGCCCGATGATTGTCTAGCAGACTACAGCGGCTATAATGACGACTCTCAAATATGGCGTCACAAGAATCCTGCATCGCGCTATCATGATTTGACACGCAGATAGTATATACATATTCAACTTCCCAACGTCAATCGTTGGGCAGTAGTCCGCCAGGCATAAGACCCGCCTGGTAGGAGGATCCTCTCGTTTCGTTGGAGAAACACCATACCTCTCACCTTCACAAAGACGTTGATGAACATTTATCAATGCATAGCTATACACCATTCATTGTTATGCGGAAGAAGTGTTCACATTCAGAACAGGATTTCCCGAACTTAATGCTGACCAGTTCAAATAATCCCTAAAAAAAAACTTTTAAGTTAAACGGTTTTTCTTGCGGTACCCCTGCAGCATCAATATTTGAAGATTAAAGGGTGTAATGATTATAATGTTGTATTGTCATGGGAATTGAACTTGTGTGCGAAGTTTCAGGAGAATCGGTTAAGCAGAAGTAGTTGAAAAATCTGTAGCAAAATTACAAGCAAACTAACAAATATACCAAGTGAAGCTAATTAAAGCCGTTTAAAAATGGAGTCCTTATGAAACCAGCAACATTTTGGGACAATACTAGAACCCGTTCTTTTTCCAAATAAATGTAGGTATGGCTTTAAAATACAGGAATAATGAAAATAAATGTTTAGTAGGTATGTTCTGCCTAGCCTTTTCCCAACTATGTTGTGGTCAGCTTCCAGTCTAACCAGATTCGGCTGAATATCAGTATTTTACACCGAGCGACTGCCATCAGACCTCCGCAACCCAATTATTGGGCAATGCCGATATCCTAAAGTTAGACCGGTTGTCAAACTTTCGGGCTTCTGACTTTCCGTAACGACTGTCACACCCGGGACCGACTGTTTAACGTGCTCTCCGAGGCACGGAGGGGTCTCCCACGGACTAACCGCAGCAAGCGCAGCTTTAGAGGAAACGCGGGCTGCAAAATATTAATAATTTGAATAGGTTTTTGCGATCTATTTCCGTCCCACCCCTCCCGCAAACCTTCCCAATCGAGTGCGAAAGAGACACCTGCATCTCGGACTGATTTCTCCTGTGCAATATTAGCGAAATCGTACTTTCGTATTTTCCTTTTTCTTCAAATGTGGACGGATTATAATATTTTTTTCTGTAATAATTTAAGAAAGACTTTGGTTATGTCTGTATGTTTTTCATTTATTGATTATATTCGTCAAATTTGTTTGCCAGGTTTTTGAAAACTTTTAACGTTTCTAGTTCTTTTAATAATTAATTTATTGACAAAAACAAAACATAGGGACATAGTGGTGGTAGATATTTATATCATATGGTAAAAAGTATTTGCTCTAGTGACATTATCCAACGAGGAAACTGAGGAATACGTTTGTATGGACTAAATGCCGACCGCATTTCCTCTTAAACTCGCAAATCATATGAACCGCGCTGTAGGTAATTAGCTCGAGCCCATCCCCTATAAATACCAAATAAACTTAAGTATAGAACACCTATTAATGTACTTACACGTGCTGAACATAAAACTTAAAGGGCTTGGTGACATTAACTGCATTCAGCTAAAGGTCAGGGATGCATAACTAAGAAGTAAAAATGGCGAAGATATTAACGCATTTAATGTTTAACAGTAAACATTTTAATGGCGACATGGAAAATCAGTTGTATCACGCAAGCTATGACCAACTGATCATCGATATATCGCACTGATAGATTAATAGTGTAGGTATCAACTCAAAATAAAACTTTTTTCAGAATCGACAGAAAACTGATTAATTACTTCCTGTTATAGATTACAAATGAAGTGAATGAAATGAATTACGTGTGAAGATTTGTGTTTGTAAACGCACCGACGCGACGCCGCGACGATACAGGAGAAATCCTAGTATGGGGAAACGTTCTTAAAAAAGAAAAGAAAAAAGCTATCTCAAATTGTCGGAATTTCGGAAGCGGCTGAAGTGGCTTCCTATTCGGCAACGTCGTGATACTCACATTCTTTCTTTTCTCTTTTCTGTTCTCCACAATCCTAATTCTCCTATGTATCTTCGAGAACGCTTTGAATTTCTTGTTCCTAGAGGGAAACCTTGTCGCTCATCCTCATTTCTTCTCCTTCGTACCTTCCCACACCTCGAGTCGTTATGATGGATCATTTACTGTTCGTGCTTCGCGCTTTTGGAATTCTCTTCCTCACTCCTTACGTGATAGCCCGTCGTTAAATGTTTTTAAGAAAAGAATTAGGGAACATTTCCTGTCTACATGACCTGTATGTATGTATGTATGTATGTAGTATTTTATATATTATATTGTATGTATTACGTTTATGTATTGTGTGCTATACACATATTTGTTTAGTTTATGTAGATGTGTATATTTATTGTGTATTTAATTTGTAATTTTATATAACTTGTACACTTAGGTAATTGTTCTCCTCAACATCAAATCTCTCTATCGCTCTAAGGTTTGCTGTTAGAAAACTCATTTGTGAGTTAAGCTCGCCTTTGTACATGAATTTACCAACGGAACTGTATTATATATTATTATTTTGTGTACAATAAAGAATAAGAATAAGAATAAGAATTGATCAAATTTTGAGTTGATACAGTAGGTATTAATCTAGCAGTACGATATAGTACTTTAGGGTAATTACGAACAAGAGAATATTCTGAAAATTACGAATTTCTACTAAACCAGGCAATATTTTTTGTTCTGGCAACGTAATAATGCTAGAATGTGTACTGCAATGTAATGTTGCCAGAGCAAAAAATATTTCATTGAAAATATTAAAACAAAAAAAATATTAACTGGCGAAACGAGGGTGTACTAAAACACCTCTGCTGTACCCTTCGGGGAATATAAGGCGTGATGTTATGTTATGTTTCAGAAAATTTGATCAAAGTTTGATTGTCACTAGGGTTGACGATGAAGGAAAACATCGTAAGGATACCTGCACACCTGAGAGGGTTTCAAAAACTTCTCGATGGTGGGTGTAGTCCACCAAGGCCAGCGTGGTACACTAAGGCCTAAACCCCTTCTCATTCTGTGAAGAGACAGCAGCAGAGGCCTCGCAGTGGAACAGTGGCTGCTTATGCTGTCAGACACAATGCAATGTATAAATATGCAATATACAGGGTGTAAACGAAATAATGTAATTCCTTCAAACCTCGTAATGTACTGACATAGATTAACCATGAACGTGATACTTATAGATTCAATAAAAAAATGTACAAGAAGTAATCATGTGTTTTTAACGTGAGGCATTTTAGCGCCCCGAGTTAAATGACCGCGCGGCGAACGATAGCCGCGCAATTCGCTCGGGGCACTAAAATGCCTCACGTTAAAAACACGTTTACTCCTTGTACATATCGTTTTATTGAATCCATAAGTATCCAAATGCAGGGTTAATCTATGTCAGCAGTACATCACTAGGTTTGAAGGAATTATATGATTCCGTTTACACCCTGTATAAATTCACAGTATTAGAAGTAAACACTAAGTGCCCGTCCTCCTGTCTCCCACATTCAATGCTGTGCCCGACAGGGTCCAAAATGGTGAGCTTATCACACAACACCACCAACTAGTGTAATCTATTGTACATTTTGGAACGCAATAAAGAAATTAAGTATTGACACTGCTTACATACGTACAATCACGCGTGTTTCCTATTAGGGTAGGCAGAGACTATAGATTTCCACCTACTACGATCCTGACACTTCCTTTTCGTTTCATCTACATTCATTAACCTTCTCATGCATGCTCTTCGGCTTAGGGTGCTACCAACCTGGCCTTTTTTGAGAACGTCCGCGATTTGTTCGTGGTACGTTCGCCGAGGTCGGCCCCTTCCAACTGTTCCATCCACGCTCGCCTCGTACACTTGATTCGTTAATCTCCTTTCGTCTGACCTCTTTATATGACCAAGCCATCTTAACATACCTTTCTCAATCCTTCTTGCATCTACTTTCACTCATGTTGCTTACTCAACAATAGAAACAAAAACAGAGTAAAATTCTGCTAAAATCTCGCAGACACATCTTGCTAGCGATTAATTTAACTCCTCCTCGTTCTATTTTAGTTTACATTGTCACATAGTCATAGACACGGCTATATTACCATCAGCACTCGTTCGTAATTGTGCCAATTAGGATGCAGCGTGAAGTGTCAGTCAGTCGGTCAAATGCTTGACAGGCAAATGACGTGTCGACTTTGAGTGACCAGCATTGATACTGTGAGCCCCATATTGAGCGTAGCGAAAAATGTTCACACCCATATTCTAAGATGTTCTTCCAAAACTTACTCGACTCAGAACGAAAACACCTTCAAAATTGTATTCTTAGTCGCAATTTCGAGTGAACTTTGAGGTTCCTCGACGGAGTCATTACGTCATAATTTGAATTATCTGCATCGCGCAAATAACGCCGCAATAAATACTTATAAGTATTATCGTAAGCATATTCGATAAAGCCTTCAAAATTCATTTTTATTACATACAAACTTTGACACTTCCTTCCTTAAGGTAGGTTCCGAGGTACCTTGAGTTTGACAGATGATTCCTTACCTCGACCGAAGGACGTTTATGTCAACTATAACTACCGATGGTAGTGAGTCGAGGTGGAGTCGAGTTGAGTAAGTTTTGGAGGAACGTCTTAGAATATGGGTATTAGTCTATGGTCGGCCCAGTGTATTTTGGTACGCGGCGAAATAAAGAACTTGGTTTATAAGATTTTGATGTACTGTTTAGGTATACTTTTGCAAGTAGTGCTGCCATGGACTACCAATAGATCTATCTATACATCTTCTTCTTCTTCTTTACATAGTATAAAACAAAGTCGCACCCGCTGTCTGTACGCTTAGGTGTCTTAAACGACGCAACGGATTTTAATGTAGTTTGCAGCAATAGACAGAGTGATTCAAGAGGAAGGTTTATGCCCCACATTAGTATCTACATTGCACCCGTGCGAAGCCGGGGCGAGTCGCTAGTAAACATATAATTACTTGTCCTGACTGACTGACTGATTCATCAACGCAGAGCCTAAACCACTGAAGCTGGAAACATGAAATTTGGACAGTAGATTCTTTTTGTGACCACTAAGAAAGGATTTTTGGGAATTCTACCCCTAAGGAAGTAAAATAGGGGATGAAAGTTTGTATGAAAATTCACGCAGACGAAGTCGCGGGCTAAGTGCTAGTATTGAATATAATAACATAACATCAACATCACGCCTTATATTCCCCGAAGGGCTCGGCAGAGGTGTATAGTAACACCCTCATTTTGCCGTTATGTTTAAGTCCCATTTAATAGGGTTCTATTGTCACTAACCGGGCACAAATCCAGACTCCGGGCTGCTACTAAGAAATTCGTAATGGTAAAACCCAATATCACTGCCCGACCTGGGGATTGAACCCAGAACCTCACGATCAGCAGTCACGCTTCCCACCACTATACCAACGAGGCAGTCAATATTAGGCTTGAATATAATATTAGACAAATAACACCCATCTTAGCAAGGAAATGCATAGAAAAAAGCAAAATGTTTGCTTCCAGTTGGGATCCAACTTAGTATTATGCTTTTAAGAACCCTTATGGCTCATATGCAGCGTACACACCTAGTCAACGAGCGGAGCTCAATATCGCTAAAAACCGAATGAAATCGAATTCGTTCTATTACAAAGTTAGGTCAAATTCAATAAATGACGAATGTTTGTTGGCCTTCGTTGGCTGGGTATGTACCTACACACATGCAACAACATAAAAAATATACTGTAAATAATGATATACATTGCTAAACGACAAAATTAAAGTTTAACAAAATAATTCCTTAAAAAAAACTTTTAAGTTAAACGGTGTTATCTTGCAGTACCCTGCAGCATCAGGATTTGAGGATTGTAGGTTGAAATTATTATAATGTTGTATTGTCATGGGAATCGAATTTGTGTACCTACTAAGTTTCAGGAGAATCTGTTAAGCAGAAGTAGTTGAAAAATCTGTCGCAAGGTTTGAACTAAACAAATATACGATAAATACAGAAAGCGACTCGGAGTACTTACGTAATGTAAAAAAGAACAAGAAATTATGAATCTAAAGCAAATTCTTAAGAAAAACCGTTTACGTCCATAAACACGAAAATCACTCACAGAAGTTCTCAAATAAAAATGATGATTATTGTAACGTCGAGTTACAAAAGTTATAAGATTTTTATCAACACAGAAACAGCAGTACTAAACGATGATGTAAATAACAAATGGCGTCTATTAAAAGACGTGTATAAATAGCAAGATAGATTTAAACCCACGAAACACAAATGAGAATGACATGAAATACATTACTAGGTAGTAGTGGTAGTGTAGCTATGAATCACGGGGCCGCGAGTTCGATCTCCAACGCAGACAAAAAGGGGTTTTCTGTAAAAGTGACTGCATTATTAAACAAACCTGTAGACTAATTCAGGTATTTTTTTAAAAAAGAAAACATGCAGGAATCCTACTATTTTTTTAAAATGTCAAATGCTCTCTAAGGGCGCTTTCAATTTAGACGTTTCGTGTCGGACCGTTTGCGGTGCCGAAAAGGTGCGTTTGTCGTATTGCGCACGGACGGTTGTTTGTTTTCATACAAAGCACGCGGTGCGGCAGCAGTGCGGCGTCGGTACCGCGAACGCTCGACAACACGCACTGTCGCACTGTTGCAGCGGTCCGACACAAAACGTCTAAATTGAAAGCGCCCTAAGGCCTGATTTGCACAAACGCTTTTATAGCGTGCGTTAAAGAGAGTACAATAGATAAGCTGCGTTAAAAAAGCGCTATCATGAGGACACATATACGGCTTGCTATTTGTTCTATTAGAACGCGTTTTTAGCGCGCGTTGATAAAGCGCTCGTGCGTATCAGAGCTTAAACTTCGCTCGTAATTGAGGCCGCGAGCGCAAAAAACGTCATAAGTAACATTTAAAAAAAAATTGCCTATCTGCGTCAAAACTGTTTTTATAGAAGCAAAATGGCCTAACATTGATTTTTCGAGCTACCAAGAGATGGCATTATTAACAGATTTATTGCATTAAAAACTGAAAGCCTTTACGGCATAAAACATATACAAAACTCAAAAATTTCAAAATCAATTTCTTTGAATATCTCAATTAAACAGATCATTATAAATATATATAGGACGTTCTTGCTCTTGCTGCCACAACTAAAATAATTTTATAAAATCTGTCCGTGTTTAAAAACATATTCATGAACTCATCAAACACCCATTGTCGGTAACTATGAAATTTCGCAGTCTAAATTCTGCAAAGCACGCGCGATTATACTCGCACGCGCGCCAAAATCTCCATTAAACGCGTAAGTAATAATAAATATGCCATTTATTATTCTAAGAATTAACCAATAGCCATCACTGAGGTGTGTGACGAGTATTTTACGAGCTCTATGAAGGCCGCGGCTGCGTACCGATATACCAATATAAAAATAAATATAATATTAAAATATACTCTGTGACGAGCTATGACGCGTGTGCCTGTGACTTATTCGATTAAAAATTTACGTTTCCCACCAATTTTCATAATTCGAATGTAAAAAATTAAAAAATTAAACGCTTAATTTGTTTTTTGCATTTGAGCATGTTATTATACTACAGCCAAGAAAAAAGTGGTCTACTGCTGTATCTCCAGTCGGATTCCCTAGCATTATCCCTATTCCTAAGGATCTTAGAAATGCAAGATTTTTTCAACTAATCTATCATTATTGTAACTTTACACACACCACTTTGGCGACACCATTAGAATTAGGCGACAGAACTTTTGCAAAACTTTTTAAATTACCCGCAACACACCAGCCAGGTTCAAATTACGTCGCGTCTATCCAATATAAAAACATTGCAGGCGTAATGCCGAAATTCAGTTGCGTAATTTGCGCATGGTATGTCGCTCGCTACATTTACTATAAATGATGACCATCCAATGACAATGGACCATCCCTAAAATTAATATAAAAATGCTTGTAAAAGATAGCTAATTGGTATTTTTTCCCCACACTACGATAAGTGTTACCGGTAACTGGTAACACTGGACAATGTTGACATAGGAGGGTAACCGTCAAGATTAATCAACGTACCCGGAGTTATAAAAACAGTGGTCATGCGACGGAGCAGAGGATTCCATGTCGAACAGCTGAAGAAGTCTGACCTTTTATCTTGTCCTTATTTTCTGATCTTGTGTTAATTATTATATTGTGATATATTGTGAACTAGCTTCTGTAACTAATCACTAACCTAATTAAAAGTACTCTCAGTGGTGGAGAGTCTATGTTGGTTTAATTTACTTTATTTACCATACTCCCAATCCTGACATACGGATATTAACTATAACTGTAATGATAGATTCACCCCTACAAGATTCTGTTGTATGTGTTGTGCATGAAAAAATTTGAGGTTAGTCCGCTTCTCCGATACATTATACAACAAACGGCTCTTTTAGAATCAATAACTAAAACAAAGCGCACAGAACAATAATTGTTCTCAATCGAAAGCCGAATCTAATTTTCGAGTTTCCATCCGCTCTCGACTACTTCCCGCTCATTTCCCGCCCGCAGATGTGATCGAGTTTGAGGGCTGAATCCACAAATTGCTGCCTATAAATTCTGTGTCTTTATTCATTTGTTGCACTTCAGAACTGCATTGCACTGTAATAAAATTCATAACCTTTCACAAAACCGTTGTGTCTATTTGAAATTAATTGTTTTATCCTTTTGCACTGCGTCTTAGATTAGGCACTGGAAACTGTGCAGATCTGAGAAAAAGGTGAGGATGGATTGATTGTGAGTCAGCGGCATATAGTCGCCGGCACGTAACTTGGCAAGGTTTTGGCGCAGTGGGAATAAGTTTGCACATGTACAGTCACGTGTAATAATATGTATACACATAGCGAAATTAAAAAGCGATTTCCTTCCAAAATATCTACACAGTTTTTACAATTACACACGAATTACCGTTTCGAATATTTCTTAATTACTATGCGTGCCAAATAAGAATAGGATCGCGCTTGCTACAACTTCACACGATAGCTGTCAAATTGGTACTGCCAGCAAAAAAATAGTATGAAAAAAAATGATATATTTTTTTATTCATAGATTTCATTATTATTTACATTCATTTTTATAAAATGTTATTTATTGAATTCCATAAATAGATAATTTTGGATAATTTAATAATATATGAAAACAGTATTCATTCAAGAAATGAACCAATATATATAGTTAACTTCACGAAATGCTACTGGTCACCCTAATATGTCGCCACAATAATAATATAATTACTGTGTAATTAATTTGGCGTAAAATTGATAAGAAATACCAAAAAAGTGAACAAAAATAATTAAACTGAATGTAATTTCTTCATTTACTTTTTTGCACACCTTACACTTTGGTAATGAAGTTCACGAGTATTGCGGAACAAAATGGCGTCTTGACAGTGCTATTCTTATTTGGCACGCATAGTACTTACACTTTATTCTTTATAACAAATTCGCTTTTTAAGATCGCTACGTGTATACATATTATTACACGTGACTGTACACTTAGTGCAACAAAAAAATGGTCACTTTTACTATATTTATTTATTTATTAATCACCAACTTGCACTAACAGTGGTATATGGTTTTTGCCATAATTTATTTACAAACATGTCTGTTTAGAAGAAACGAAGTACCTTCTCTACTCTTGCTAAGTTACGTGCCGGCGACTATGTCAATATGGATGCCTAACTTGCGTAGCACGGGTACATATTCACAATGACAGTACGTCATTTTGTCTATTCTTCCGTCGCGTCGTCAAAGCCTTTGTCTACGGTGGTCATACTACACCTGCAGAACAGACTACCTATACCGTCAGAATCATAGATTAATGAATGTCTATGATAAGCTCGTGGTTAATTACCAACCGTGCAGATCATACGATTTGCGAGGTTAAGGTGCGCTTGCCGCGGTCAGTCTGTAGATGCGTGCTGACCTTTCGTTACACATTGAGACCCCTCGGTACCTCAGAGAGCACGTTAAACAGTCGGTCCTGGGTGTCATAAGCATACCTATGACAGTCGTTACGGGACGTCAGAAGTCCGAAATTCTGACAACCGGTCTAACCTTAGGATATCGGCATTGCCCTGTAACTGAGTTGCGAAGGTCTGATGGCAGTCGCTCCGTGTAAAATACTGGTATTCAGCCGCATCTGGTTAGACGGGAAGCTGGCACCAATGTAGTTGGTAAAAGGCTAGGTAGAACGAACCTCTACTATAAGGGCCTCATTGGTGTTATTTACGAAAGCTTAAAGCAGTGGCGTAGCGTGCCTTAGCGGGGCCCCGTATAAAAATTTGTTTGGGGGCCCTTAGGAAAGGGTAAAGATTTCTCACAAAAGAAAAAATAATGTTTGCATAAAATTAAAAGAAATATTTATTCATCATAATTATTTATCTGTCACTTTTTCCAAAATTTTTACAAACAATTCAAATTAAATATACACTCTCCTTGCCTTTTTTTCGGCAAACTGATTTATTAAATCATTTATAGCTGATGATGACTTTAGTTTTTCTAAAGTTTCTGCCTCTGTGGACAATAGTGACAGGTCTGACAGTTTTTATTAATTTTTGCTTACGCACGTTGGGGGCCACCGTGGCGCGGGGGCCCCGTATAATTGATACGGCAGATACGGCGGTAGCTACGCCCCTGGCTTAAATTTGTGCATTTTGCAGACTTTTCAGTTCGCTCAAGCAGTATGACGCTTTTTATCTAGACATATTATCGCCTGGTTACAGTTTTTTAACCAAAGCACTGACGCATGTCTGCTCTGACGCATTTCTACGTCGACCGTGACGAAATACGCATGGGCGTACCAAGGCACGCGTACGCTAATAATAAATCTTTGTTAAATTATAGATTTTAAAAGAATATCGCTATTTTCCTAATAGTTTTTCATCGGTGTAACTAGACGTCATTAATTTTTGCGCAATAGTTTGTGGGACGGATTGATATATTTTTATACCATAAATTGTTTTTTAAATTTAACTATCTGCGTTTGTCTCAGTGAAATTTATTTTACACATTTCTTCCATAAAAATACATTTTGTTAAGAACTACAACACGACTTGAAACGTCTATTGGCATATTAATATGCTTTTCATTATAATATTCAGTGATATAGCCTAGTGGTGTGACCGTCGGACTGCCAAGTCGTAGCTCTCGAGTTCGAACCCAAGGCACGCACCTCTGACTTTTCGGATTGATGTACGTATTGTATTAAAAACGGTGAAGGAAAACATCGTGAGGAAACCGGCATGCCTGAGAGATATTTCTCGACGGCATGTGAAGCCAAGTCAGAGGCCCATGGGCGGCAAAAACTCTGACACAAAGTTAGCCACTAACCACACGAAAATAAAAAGATTATAAAATACTGTATTAGATAACCAAAGATGGTGAGTTTTGTGGCAATATCTTTTTATGGTTACAGGTTGTCTAAAGGAATTTCTCCAGACATTTTAGGAAAATACTTTCTTCATTAATATAGAATATCAACGTCAAACGCGAAATAAATGGCTATTTATTAAATTAAAGCTGTGTCACGTTCCTATAAAAAGTATTTGACATTTCTGTTGGTGGGAAATTATTTCTATAAATAAATGGCGAACGGTGGGAAATAACTGCTAAGTGTGTGTGACATTTATTAATGTTTAATGTTGTTAATTTTTATGATGTGAGGAATATTAACAAAAATAATAAATCCTACCTAATTTTCTAAATCTTAAATTATATCTAAAGAATAAATAGGGAAAAAAATAGATCACAGTTTTATATGTTTAAAAAAATGCTACAATATTAAATACTTATCATACTCTATACAATTACTTCATAAAAACCAAGCCAATAACATCTAAAATGCATTAATTAAAACTAATAACTAATTAGATGTGAGGATCATCTGCTCTTGCATACTTATCGTATGTAAACAAGATGTTAAAAAAAAATGGTGGCACGTCAATACTGGCACGCTGCCAGAGACAACGTAGATGATTCAATACAAGATATTTGTTCCTCTGCCTAATTTAATAGACACTTTGAAAACGTCGGTGTTGCGATATAATTTGTTTTAGATTATTATTATTGAGCGGTAAATAGCTCAACAATTCATCATTTCATGCTAGTAGTCATGATGTAGTAGTAGTTAGCTTAGGTTAAGTATTTTACTTCGTCCCCATTGGTTGGAGATTCTTTAGGTCTCGCCAATAACTGCCATGTTACGTAGAAACGGTCCGCAAGTACCATATACAAGCAGTTGAATAGAAAAAGAAATCTTCATTTTATCAAAGTCAAAGTATTTATTTCAATTAGGCACATAAAAGGCACTAAACGCAAAAATTTACAAATAATTAATAAAAATAAAACCGACTTCAAAAAAACGAATAAAAGCATAAAATAATTACCGTATTATAAAAGTAACAGATTTAGAAGTCGGTGCTAATCCACGCTGAACCAAATTAAAGGCACCGACTTCTGAATCTGTTACTTTTATAATATGGTAATTATTTTATGCTTTTTTCATTTTTTTGAAGTCGGTTTTATTTTTATTAAAATGTTTTTATTTTTTAATTTTAGTGGCATTAATTAAAACATGGTTGGACCTACTAAAGACGCTGCTCGTAACATAATCACATCATCACATTATGCGTACTGTTCGTCATTGAGGAGTTCCATTGTCTATCTTCGAAGTTCTTCATCAGATCTTCACTAAATTTAAATGGGACCATTTTGAAAGAATACTCTGTCAAACGAAATAAAACAACATACAGACGAATTGAGAACCTCCTCCTTTTTTTGGAAGTCGGTTAAAAAAATAGAATTGATTATAGTCGCCCCTTCCAAAAGATGGTTTCGTATGGAGAAGAATGGGGAAGAAACTCCACCGTTACTCTTTTAAAATGTCTTACAATATTTTGCATAGGTACATTAATTATACAATTATTTGTGAAGACGATGCACCTAGAATAAAATACTATACCACAAAAGGTAAAAAGAATTAAAAATGAAGCAATGACAAATTAATTATGTGATAGATGGCCTACATGGTGCTCACATATTTAAGCAGCGACCTGCCATAGTATTTCTTCGGAGTTTTGCGAGGTTGGATAAAGAAAAACTCGACAGAGATGCACAATCCCTTGACTGGACCGATGTTCTTGAAGCTCCTAGTGTTGATGAGAAAGTTTCACTTTTTAATAGTTCCGTACTTAAACTTATTGACTCTCATGCGCCGCTTAGAGCTGTAAGATTGAAACGTCCTCCTGCTCCCTGGATAACCCCTGGGGTCCGCATGGCGATGAGACGACGGGACAGGGCTTTTAGAAGGTATAGAAGGGATCGCAGTGAGGACAACTGGTGCTTTTATAAGCAAGCTAGAAACCGTTGCAACCAGATGGTGAGAGTATCTAAACGCCGATACATTGCCGAAAATGTTCTTAATTCTTCACCGGCTGATATATGGAAGTTCCTTAAATCGCTTGGCATTTATAAGTCTCCATCTAACATTACACTTTCAAATTTATCTCTCAATACTATTAATCAACATTTCTCGACTTCCATTACACTTGCAGATAATGTCAAAACCAAATCCATGCTTGATATTTCTTCCGTGCCATTATTTCCTCCCGATTCTTTTTCTTTTTCGCCCGTGACTGACCTCGAGATCCTTAAAATTATAAAATCTATAAAGTCAAATGCTGTCGGCTGTGATGGAGTAAGCAGAACGATGATATCTCTGATTACTGGTGACATTATCTCTATTTTCACTCACATCATAAATTTTTCCCTGTATTCTGGGGTTTACCCTACTTTGTGGCGAAAAGCATTAATTATCCCACTTCCTTAAATTTCCAACCCCAGTTCAGCTCATCACTTCAGGCCGATTTCCATTCTCCCGTTCCAGTCCAAGGTCCTAGAAGCAGTAGTCCACAAACAAATTTCCTTCTACATTTTCAAAAATAGCCTCCTGTCTCGATTTCAATCCGGTTTTCGGCCTGGACACAGTACATCCACTGCATTGCTTAAAGTCACAGAAGACATAAGATCCGGCATGGAGGATTCGAAGTTAACGGTGCTAGTCTTGATTGATTTTTCTAATGCTTTTAACACCTTTGACCACGACATTCTCCTAGCCATCTTATCACAAATAGGGGTCTCGTCGTCTTCACGGAATTGGTTTTCATCATATCTTCGTAGTCGCCAACAGGCTGTACGCGTTGATCAGAAACTCTCTGATTGGTGTAACTCGGTAACTGGCGTACCACAAGGCGGTATACTCTCTCCTCTCTTGTTTTCTTTATTTATAAATTCTATCACTAACGTTCTCAAATGCTCTTACCATCTGTATGCTGATGACCTGCAATTATACGCTCAATCAGGCATTGCTGATTTAAATGCTTGCATTTCAAATCTCAATGCTGACCTATTTGCGATCGCAGACTGGTCTTGCAAGTTCGGTGTTGCTGTTAATGTCAGCAAATGTCAGGCTATCCTTATAGGCAGTTCGTTTTACCTGAAAACCGTCAATATCAGCAACCTTATGCCGATTGTATTGAATAACACCATTATCTCACTGTCGCCACACGTAAAGGATTTAGGCTTGCATATTGATATTAGCCTAAGTTGCAACAAGCAGATGAATCATGTAAGTCAGAGTGTCACATTCATGTTGCGATCTCTCTATAGATTCAAACATTTCCTTCCATCCAGCACTAAATCACTCCTGGTCCAGTCCCTTGTGCTTCCTGTGATTGATTATGCGGATCTCTGTTGCTCTGATCTGTCCCAGGACCTGCTAAACAAACTAGATCGGCTTCTCAACAATTGTATTCGCTTCATTTTTGGGTTGCGAAAATACGACCACATTTCTTTTTATCGTTCTATGCTTAAATGGCTTCCTATCCGACAGAGAAGATCCCTCAGGTCTCTCTGTTCACTCTTCACCATTATTAATGATCCTAGTGCTCCAGATTATCTAAAAACATATTTTCAACTTTTGGGTGGCTCTCACAGTTGTAGCCTTCGTGCCTCTGGAAATCTAATTCTACTCATTCCTTCTCACCGCACAGGTTTCATGTCCAATTCGTTCGCTGTCTCAGCAGTCAAACTCTGGAACGCGCTACCCCTTGATATGAAAAAAGCTCCGAGTAAATTCATTTTCAAACGTAAAGTTCGGGAATATTACCTAAAATCGCTGCAACCTTAGTCTGAATGAACTGTCCATCATAGTTATAAATATTTATGTGTATGTATGTATGTACAGATATATAGGTTTAATATGTATTTTTATTGTATATAGATATATATATAAAGTATATATTTTGTTAGTACTTATGTATTATTTTGTTTTTAATAATTTTTATTTACCTTTTCAATATTTGTTTTAAATTCTTTTTTTGTACCTTTTTCGAAGTGCTTAATTTTTGACCCAAAGGTTGACTGGTAGAGAATGCCATTGGCATTAAGTCCGCCTTATGTACCACCAATTGTACATGAAGTTTAAATAAATAAATATTTACAAACATTGTAAAAGTATACGTTTTCCCAAACATTTATCAATCCGTAAACGTCCAGTTCTTAATACGGGCCATTAAGGCTGAGCATCCACGAGAGCTGTGCTAAGCTGCGAAGCGAGGAATGTGTTTTGTAAGCACCAATAGAATCACTTCATTTACCTAACTTCGCGCTGCGCAGCTCTGGTGGATATGGGTCTAGCAGTGCGAGGTTTTTGTTCATACAAAACAAGCGAGAAATGTGTTGCGAGGAATGTGTTGCTAGAAATGTGTTGCGAGGAATGTGTTACGAGGAATGTGTACCGCTCCCGCCACGGCTCATTTGTACACATTAACACATTACGCATCACACATTACGCATTACACAAAGGGTCACACCGTTTCACGTCCTCGCTACACATTTTCGTATTACACATTTACCTCGCACAGCTCTGGTGGATGTCCAGCCTAAATAGACCGCAACAATAATGGGTATAGCCACGCCCACAACGCCTGGCAGACGTGGTGGTCGTAGAGTGATCTTATGTCAGATAGGATGCAGCCGCTCAGGCGACGTAGGGCGGGCAATTCTGGGCTGTCTTTATTGTTTGCGACGTTTAGACGACGTACTAATTGGCTTTAGCCTATCTTGAAAAAAGTGTAATTTATTTTGTCGGCTTTTACGAAATCAATGCGTGGAGAGAGGATGGGTGGGGCAGCTACTCTCTGTAGAGAACCACTTGGTTTCACCAAATTAATGATAGGTATCATTGTATTCTGGTCTTTATTAAGTATTTTACGTTTTTTTTGTGTATTGTCTCACTTTAAGGCAAACTTCCGTCACCCCCCCTAGTTCCACTTTACCAGTCTTTAGCAGTGATAGCCTAGCGATGTGACCGTCGTACTGCCAAGTCATAGGTCTCAAGTTCGAATCCAAGGCACGCACATCTGACTTTTCGGATTTATATGCGTATTGTCACTTGCTTAAAAACTGTGAAGGAAAACATCGTGAGGAAACCGGCATGCCTGAGAGATATTTCTCGACGGCATGTGAAGCCAAGTCAGAGGCCCATGGGCGGCATAAATTCTGACACCAAGTTAGTCATTAACCACACGAAAAGAAGAGTCTTTGCAATTTCTGCCCAATTCTTTAAGTAGGAATCTACCTCATCTCATCATCTCCTACAACGCCTACCACATTATCGTTTTCAGCTGTTTAACATCCACTCTGTAGTTGTTTTTGCCCATCACGGCGGATGTGACCAGCCCAATTCCATTTGAACTTAGTAGCCATATAACCTACAACTGCAATTTTGGTTTGAGAACGCAGTAACTCGCTAGGAAAGCTTAGCTGAGTTAGATTGGGCTAGATAATGTAACTCGGATATAACAGGAAGTCAAGATAAAGCTGCCTTGTTGGTCTAGTGGTAGCTAGCGCGACCGCTGATCGTGAGGTCCTGGGTTCGATTCTCAGACCAGGCAAAGTCTTATTGTGTTTTACCGTGTGGAATGCCCCAGTAGCAGCCCGGAGGTTGGATTTGTACCCGGTTGATGGCAATAGGCTTGCCCCCTATTACATGGGACTTAAACTTTGGTAATGAGGGTGTTACTATACACCTTTGCCCAACCCTTCGGGGAATACAGACGTGATGTTATGTATATCAAGATAAAATTCAAAGATAGTAACTAAACTTCTAAGCTAGATCATCTACGCCATCGTCATACCGCCATAATAAAACAAAACGCCATACCGGCCCAACAATTCCACGCCAGTTAAATACAATGTAGAACCATAGACAAAGCGTGACGTCAGTAGTGCGTCATACAGTAAGTAGGTCACCACGGAGCCATAGAGAATGGAAGCGGCACTTTGAATCACAATGACCACTTCGTTACGGACCAAGTTTGGTTTTTCTTTGCATTTTTCATGGTTGTGTTTAGCTGGGAGGTGAATATGGGTTAGAATTACTGGCTGGAACTTCTTATAACCTTGAACTTTTTTTTTTTGCTGTAAGTCTTGCGGTTCTGCAAAGTTTTTCGGTTTATTTTCATCTTCATTTCATGTCTTTGTTCTTAATTTTTTTTAAATGCATGCTTTGTCAAATTAGTTCTTAATTTAAAAAATGCATGCGTTGTTTTTCGTCGATGGATCGTGACCAAGTTACCAACTGATAAAGATTGAATGTAAAACTGTTATCGAATGCCAAGTAAAAGAGTTATAGTTGTTTCTGACTATAACATGTTGTCGGCTTTGCAGTTAGTGTACTTAAAACATATATTTGAATACTTATGCTGGATACTTACTTGTCCAGGTGGTTTCAATAGCGTGCATAACATCATATGGATACCTTGGAAGCCAACTGGTCCAAGTAACATTTTCAGTGAAATAAAGTTGGCTGTTATTTTTGGCCTTTGGGGACATTTGAACTCAATAACATAATATATAAAAAAACCGGCCAAGTGCGAGTCGGACTCGCGCACGAAGGGTTCCGTACCATTATCTATAAAAACGGCAAAAAAATCACGTTTGTTTTATGGGAGCCCCCATAAATATTTATTTTATTCTGTTTTTTAGTATTTGTTGTTATAGCGGCAACAGAAATACATCATCTGTGAAAATTTAAACTGTCTAACTATCACGGTTCTTGAGATACAGCCTGGTGACAGACAGACGGACGGACAGCGGAGTCTTAGTAATAGGGTCCCGTTTTACCCTTTGGGTACGAAACCCTAAAAACTAGATCAGTTGGCTTTCAAGGTATTCCAATGTAGACTACCGAAACAATACTATATATAATACAAATTAAAAAAGTTATTTTCCTAATCTTGTAAGTAAGGATTTACCAATAAATATTAAAGCAATCCTCACATTCTTTTGTTTCTTTTTTTTATTATTTATTTTTTCAATTACAAATAAAATAAAATATATCTTATCCTAGTATAAAACGATAACTATTCAATGCGGAGGAATATTTTGATGCCCCATTTTAGTTTATAGTTTTATACGACTACGATATATTTTATTTGTATTTGTAATTGTGTAAATATTTATTCAAATAAAATAAAAGGGCCGTATATTTACATCTACTTCTATTACATAACAGTATAACTATATATAATCATCTCATAACTGCATCATCAATCATCTGAATGATATTTAAGTGGTACTTAAAATGACGCACAGAGAGTCCTTGCTGCCATATTCAAGAATAAATAGACGTCTATCATTTCAAAATAGAATGCTACAAAATATTACTGTGACAATTTTTGTGTTTACCTATCTTCGGGAAATTGCGTGGTATCTTCTCGTCCAAACTTCCGCAGTGCCTGAAGACAAGGGTCTTTAACCAGTGTGTGTTGCCAGTGATGACATATGGATCTGAGACGTGGTCCTTGACTGCTGGTTTTTTGGAGAAACTCAGAGTCACCCAGCGGGCAATGAAGAGAGCTATGCTCGGAGTTTCTTTGCGCGATAAAATCCGGAACGAGGATATTCGCCGAAGAACCAAAGTCACCGACATAGCTGTCAGGGTTTGCAAGCTGAAGTGGCAATGGGCAGGCCACATCGCTCGAGGGACCGATAACCGGTGGGGAAGAAAGGTTCTTGAGTGGCGACCACGAATCGGAAAGCGCAACGTAGGTAGGCCTCCCACTAGGTGGATCGACGACATTGTGAAAGTCGCGGGCAACCGATGGATGCAAATGGCGGATTGTCGTTCGATGTGGCGGTCTAAGGGTCTAAGCCTTTGTTCAGCAGTGGACGTCTTCAGGCTGATGATGATGATGATCTTTGGGAAGTGAATTTGGTAAATATCAGTGGATTTGTTAATGACTGTGCTTCCTTTGTAAGGGGCTGATTGGGTGTGTCACTGATTCCTCTGTTGTGGGAATCCGTGCCGATGGATTTGTGTTCCCTAATGTCGATTTTTTCTTTTTATGTATGTTATTTTCTATAGTTAATGTTATTCTTAAGTACCTAATGAAATAGGACGTACATAATGAGGCTTGCATAGTCGCGGAAAAGCGATATAAAGCTTCGAAAAAAAAATAGAAAAAGAATTACAGTGACCATAGATTATAATTTGGCTGAGCAGATAACAAATTTTTTCAGATAACCTTGAACTTTTTGACATAGTATCTGTAAACACCCAATACGATGTATGCTGCATCTGTATAAATGCATGGAAGATAACAAGACGGCCGGGCAAACGCCATTTTAAAATAATAAAGTCTCATTCCGTATCTTGAACGTTGTATGGGACTTACGTCATAGAGTCTATATCTCAGTTTAAGGGCCAAGCCACATCTGATGGAAGATACGTCGCCGATCTTCTGCCGGTACACATAATTCCATATAAACATCCCAGACCGTACACATTTGGCCGAAGATGCGTTACTAAAATTCCTCGAGTAAATTACGCGACGGAAAATTGGCGACGTATCTTTCGTCAGATGTGGCTTGGCCCTAACAATCGGGAATAGTGACTGGGAAAACATTGAAACTTCGTGCTATCTCAGTCTTTTGCACAGAAACGTCACTTCAAAATACAATCTTCTTACTTAGTCGAGCCAAATTTTTTTTGTTTTTTTTTTAAATCTTCGCCCCACACTAGGTTTTCTCCTATATCGTGGGTGCGTTTACAGACACACAAATTTTCACATGCACAAACGCCAAGACCCGGAACAACTATCTGTAGGCCATACAAATATTTGTTCCGTGCGGGAATTGAACCCACGACCTGTAGCGCAGAAGCCGATCGCTCAGTCACTGCACCAAACGTGTCGTCAAATTTTGGCACAATTATAGCCACATCTAGAGTATCTATCTCCACACACATTTCACACAAGGGCGGGGGTTCCTGTAACCTGCACAGCCATTGTACGACTAATAGGATTCAAACAAGAGCTTTTTACTTTTGTTTCACCGCTCATATGGGGCAGAAGCTGGGAGCTCATTATCCCAGCGCAACATTGCTAAGTGAACGTAATAGATTATTTATGAATAGATTAGACAGATACTACCTAAGTACAGGGTGGGTCTTCTTCTGGTGTCAGAGTTTATGCCGCCCATGGGCCTCTGACTTGGCTTCACATGCAGTCGAGAAATATCTCTCAGGCGTTTCCTCACGATATTTTCATTCACCGTTTTTAAGCAAGTGATAATTACACAATACGCACATGAATTCGAGAAGTCAGAGGTGCGTGCCTTGGGTTCGAACTCGAGCTATCACTTGGCGGTCCGACTGTCACACCACAAGGATATCACTGCTCTTTATATTATAGGATCGGGACCGTTCGTTACACATCGAGACCCCTCCGTGCCTCGGAGAGCACGTTAAACAGTCGGTCCCGGGTGTCATACGAATACCTACTTATGACAGTCGTTATCGGAAGTCAAAAGCCCGAAAGTCTGAGGACTGGTGACAACTTTAGGATATCGGCATTGCCTAGTAACTGGGTTGCGGAGGTCTGATGGCAGTCGCTCCGTGTAAAATACTGGTGTTCAGCCGTATCCGGTTAGACTGAAAGCTGGCCCCAACGTAGTTGGAAAAAGGCTAGGTAGAACAAGTTTGTTTCGGGAAGTACCTGTGTCGTATAGGCCGGGAGCAGACGCCCGGATGTCACCACTGCGACTGCCCCGAGGACACGGCACTGCACACGCTGCAGGCGTATCCAGCTTAGGGGTCGCAGCGCCGCGAACTAATCGCGGCGGTCGGCGGTGACCTCTCGCTTCCGGCCGTGGTTCTGTCCATGGTCGGGAGCGAGAGTGCGTGGGAAGCCATCGTCTCCTTTTACGAGGGGGTGATGGCGACCAAGTAGGAAGCGGAGAGGGAGAGGGAGTGGTGTACTCTCCTCCTCTCCCGCGCCAGACGCACCGGGCGCCGGTGGGCGCGCGTACGCGACGACCTCCAGGTGTGTGGCCTGCGGGCGGTGGGTTAGGGGACCCGCCGACCAGTAACAGGCCCGAGAAGGCGGCGCGCTGTGTTCCGTGCGCGCTTCTCAGGAGGATGTGGGGCTAGGCCAGGGAGGTCCGCCGAGGGTTGGTGGACCGGGACCTGCCGGGGTTGCGGTGCATGCTTTTGCGAATCCCGCGACCCCGGCCGAACGGTCAGGAGAAGGAACACCGTTGGTTTTTAGCCTGTAAGAGTCCGGCAGACCCCCTCGCCTTCCCCGGGCGAGGGACATCCATGAGGATATTCCAAAGAAAAAAAAAAGGTAGATAAAATTATTTAAGTAACAAATCGTGCGAGATCCTACACCTATTCTTGTGTTACCTGGCGTAACACTTGTAAATAACGGCACGTTTGGTGCGGTGGCTGAGCAATTGGCTTCGTCGCTGCAGGTCGCGGGTTCGATTCCCGCACGGAAAAAATATTTACCTGGCCTACAGGTAGTTGTTCCGGGTCTGGGCGTTTGTGTATGTGAGATTTGTGTCTGTGAGCGCACCCGCGATACAGGAGAAATCCTCGTGTGGGTCAAAGTTTGTATATAAAAAAAACTCTGACCCGAAAATCTCAATCAGATTTTCAAGATAGAACCTATTATGAATACCTTAAGTACGTTTATATCTACATACTATAAATCTTCTACAAAACAAGACGGTACGAGGCAACATGAAATTCTCAACTCAACGATTTAAACTTTGTTTCTCTTAGGAAAGTTTGCGAGAAAACTTGGGATCCACAGAGCTTTCTAATACTTAAATCTTTGATCTCGACCGTATTGATTGATTGCATTGTCTTTAAGCAATTATGTGGTTTAAGAACGTGTCGAAGTTTTGCAGTTAATTATAATACATAACATCACGCCTGTATTCCTCGAAGGGTTGGGCAGAGGTGTATAGTAACACCCTCATTTCGCCGTTACGTTTAAGTCGCATGTAATAGGGGGCGAGCCTATTGCTATCTACCGGGCACAAATCCAAACTCCGGACTGCTACTGAGGAATTCCACACGGAAAAACCCAGTAACACTGCCCGACCTGGGAATCGTACCCACAACCTCTGTAATTAATAGTTTGTTTATAATCGCCTTCTGAGTGATAAGCGTAGCTTTGGACCTACTAGGTTTGAATTACGGTTCGGGAGAGTTTGGTTGGAGACCCTTCAGGTCTCGCCAATAACTGCCCGGTTACGTAGAAACGGTCCGCAAGACCATCTACAAGCAGTGGAATAGAAAAAGAATGGTCGGGAGAGTACTTGTTTTTACTGTAACAGTTTGATGATTTGTTTTGTGCTCGATTTAAACAATAATAAAACTAAATTATCAAAATTCTCATATGCCCTCCGAGAAATAATAAAGACCACTAATTTACAAACCGCGCTTACAACATATTACGCTTACGCCTCCGCGTGGCTAAATTATGGTGTCATCCTATGGGGAAACAGCACAGACGCACCGACTCTGTTTACTCTGCAAAAAAAGTTGATAAGAATTTTAGTTAATATAGAAAATACTGAAACATGCAAGCCCCATTTCCAAAAGCTAAAAATATTAACCCTCCCTAGTATATACATCCTAGAAACTTGTAAATTTGTAAGAAAACATAAAGATTTTTACACAACAAGAGAAGAAATACAAACTAACTACAGTCTAAGACATAAAAACAGATTAAACCTACCTAGCTCAAAAATAAAAATGCATTCATCTAGTCCTTATGTTATGTCAATAAAAATATATAATAAGCTACCAAAAAAAATTAAAAATGAAGACAAAGATAATATATTCATAAACAAATTAAAGAAATTATTACTACAAAAAAGCTATTACCACATAGAAGAATACTTAAATGATACATTTTAAGAATAGGTACTTAAATGATAAGTTTTACTATTCCTAATATAACATTATGATAATAATAAATAACGATAACATAGTAATATATTTTAAATGCTTAGTAAATTCAATACCTTAATATAATAAAAAAGTAAATTAATATCCACAATGTAAGACAACATTAATAAAGCTTGCAAATATCACTATGTTATCTATGCTACATTTGTATCTATAATAATAATAAACATTTACATAACTAGATAGGTACCCACATAAACTTATATGTAAAAACTAAAACTACAGATAAGTACATTATAATTATAGGTAATTAAAAACTAATAAATATAAATAGTCAAAACAATACTTACTGTCAATATTGAATTAGGAATACGAAAATCTACCTAGATACTTCAATAAATAAATAAAAATATATACGGTCGAATTGAGAAACCTCCTTCTTTTTTGAATTCGGTTAAAAATTACTTACCAATTCCTTCCTCTCTCCTAATATTTTTGCGTGCCCAACAGGGTCCACGATGTACTATATATATTTACTCACCATCTATTAATACCATTGTGGAAAGCAAATAAAAGTTTGAGTTTGAATAAATAATTTTGTTTAAAAAAATGGCCGATTCTAACCGAAGAAAGCCGACGAGTTACGAAGGTCTGCTGTCGTGCATCCGCCATCGCGAGCGTCGCCACGCAACAGCCGCCTTCACAAATCCTTACAACCGCATTCGATTTTTCACATAATAACAAATTTTAAAAATGCACATTGTGTAGTCTTATCCTTTCTAACCGTAGGATATCCGCATTGTGCAGTAACCGTGTTGCGGAGGGCTGAAGGCAGTCGCTCCGTGTAAAATACTGGTATTCAGCCGCATCTGATTAGACTGGAAGCTGACCCCAACATAGTTGGGAAAAACTGGGCAGAACGACTTTCCCCGAACATAACCCAGATATTTCTTAGTAAGAAAATAGTTTTTCTTCAGATTCTGAGCAGAAATACTTAGACCATTCCTGTTCTTTGTTCGTTTGGTCTTATCGCACCACAAACTATGCAATACAAAATTATGACGTCACAAACCATTTAATTTTCTCGGCTATATATGTTCTCAACACTTTCAAATACTAAATAACATAACATAACATCACGCCTGTATTCCCCGAAGGGTTGGGCAGAGATGTATAGTAACACCCTCGTTTCGCCGTTATGTTTAAGTCCCATGAAATAGGGGGCCAGCCTATTGCTATCTACCGGGCACAAATCCAGACTCCGGCTGCTACTAAGAAATTTCACACGGAAAAACCCAATAACACTTTGCCCGACCTGAGGATCGAACCCAGGACCTCACGATTAGCAGTCGCGCTTGCCACCACTAGACCAACGAGGTAGTAAATAAATGTAGTCTTCTTCTTTTGGTGTGGTTAGTAACTAACCTGGTCTCAGAGTTTATGCCGCCCATGGGCCTCTGACTTGGCTTCACATGCCGTCGAGAAATATCTCTCAGGCATGCCGGTTTCCTCACGATGTCTTCCTTCACCGTTTTTAAGCAAGTGATAATTATACAATACGCACATGAATCCGAAAAGTCAGAGTTGTGTGTGCCTTGGGTTCGAACTCGAGACCTATGACTTGGCAGTCCGACGGTCACACCACTAGGCTATCACTGCTGTTAATAAATGTAGTAATAGTTGGGTAGTAATCGTTGGAGCGATGTTAGGTCAGTCGTATAGTCTGTGGTAGGTCGCTTCGAGCGCGTCATCAACACCGATGCACCGACAACGTGGCAGTACAATGGTAGAAGTACAATTTATTTCGTACTAACGACCCGCCCCGGCTTCGCACGGGTGCAATGTAGATACTAATGTGGGGCATATAAACCTTCCTCTTAAATCACTCTATCTATTACTGAAAAGTGCATTAAAACCCGTTGCGTACTTTAAAAGATCTAAGCGTACAGACAGCGGGAGCGAGTTTGTTTTATACTATGTAAAGATTAGTCAGGAAAGCAATGATAGCCACTAGGCTATCATTGCTTTCCTGTTACGGAACGACGGTTACACCAGACGGTTACACCACTAGGTGTAACCGTCTGACTGCCAAGTCATAGGTCTCGAGTTCGAACCCAAGGCACGCACCTCTGATTTTTCGGATTCATATGCGTATTGTATAATTATCACTTGCTTAAAAACGGTGAATGAAAACATCGTGAGGAAACCGGCATGCCTGAGAAATATTTGTCGATTGCATGTGAAGCCAAGTCAGAGGCCTATGGGCGGCGTAAATTCTGACACCAGGTTAGTCACTAACCACACGAAAAGAAGAAGATTTGTCAAGAGAAGTTATTCAAACAGTTCAGATATTTTAACTGTCTCATCGGTTTATTTGTGGCAATGGCGATTGGTGATCGTGAGGTCTTAGGTTGGATCCCCAGGTTGGGCAGTATTATTGGGTGTTTCCGTGTGGAATTCCTCAGTAGCAACCCGGATTTTGGATTTGTGCCCGATTGATAGCAATAAGCTCGGGCTATTACATGGGTGTTACTATACACCTCTGACCAACCCTTCGGGGAATACAGGCGTGATGTAAATCAAGAAATCGGTAGGTCTATCATATAAGTACTCTATCTAGTGAGTGGTTCCTACAAATTAGCCACTCTATCGTCCATGCCACCTTCAGTGAATCACCCTCTTGAAACACCCGGGTCTGTTGTTGATTGCTGGTCGAAGGAGGATACATTTTTACAATAATAATATCATACTGGAAAATCTTAGTTTTCTGTGATTGTGCGGTTCACATAACAGTCAACAAACTAACCGCCCGTTCACACAGCGGATCCGTTGTAACGAATCCGTCGGTACTGGATGTGTTTGGTCACATCTGTACACAGCGTCGCATCTGACAGACAGGATACGATAAAAATAACAGATCCAGTTTACTGGGTTCGAAATACTGTCGCGTATGTGAACTCGCTCATACAACTACAGGCGCCATCACCAAAATAAAAACGGATCCTGTAAACAGTTTCTATGTGAACTAGCTGTAAGTAGAAATTGACCAAATTATCAATGCAGATACTGTCCTTAAGAGCCCATAGTGCCCTTTAAACACATTCCAGTAAGGTCGAAAAACCAATAATATTTAGTAAAACGAGCTTGAAAAATGATGCAAGATTTATTAAATCATTATAAACAATATTGGACAAAATATAAATCATCGTAAAATAAAATATTTCATTCTCCCTTTAAAAATGACACTAATTTGTTCTATTCTGTCTAGCCTTTCCCAACTATATTGGGGTCAGCTTCCAGTCTAACCAGATGCGGCTGAATACCAGTATTTTACACGAAGCGACTGCCATCAGACCTCCGCAACCCAGTTACTAGGCAATGCCGATATCCTAAGGTTAGACCGGTTGTCAGACGTTCGGGTTTCTGACTTTCCGTAACGACTGTCATAGGTATTCGTATGTCGCCCGGGACTAGAGTTACCATTTCAAAATGCAGAAATGCCTGTCTAGAGTGCCTTAAATGCCCGATTTTACAGAAAAATGCCTGTAGATCTCTCTCTCATGTCGGCAAGAGAATAGCTCATGCCGTGTCGTGAAAAGATAAGGCTGTTAGCAAGGTTGGTAGCGGGGCTGACTACACAGTGTGCTCCGTACGTACCTACGTAAGTATCGTCACTCATAGAGGCTTTTTAATGCACCCTTATACTTCGCCGTCCCCGGAGAATATAATGGCATTCGCAAAAACAACTTTTCAGCACAAAATAAAAACTGATTTTTGACGACTGCTTGCCAGTTACTAAAAATAAGTAGTAACGAAAAAGCTCAAATGAACGTTTATATTTTCATATTCGTTTCTACTTATGTTTAGTAACTGGCAAGCAGTCGTCAAAAATCGGTTTTTATTTTGTTCCGACAAGTTGTGTTTTTGCGAATGCCATTATATTCTCTGGGGACGGCGACTTGTCTCAGAGTGATGCCGGGCGCACGCTTGTAATGCACGTCAAATGCGGCAAATGCCTGTCATATGGTAACCCTACCCGGGACCGACTGTTTAACGTGCTCTCCGAGGCACGGAGGGGCCTCGTTATATAACGAAAAGTCTCCCATCCACGGACTGACCGCGGCAAGCGCAGCATAGCCTTGCAAATCATATGATCCGCGCGGTTGTTAATAAGCCCCCCTCGAAAGAATATTTTATGCTGTCTTTAAAAATGACACTAATCTATGGTAATTATTTGTCTCTGCCACGAACGTGCCCAAACGTTGTTCAAACTGAACCCACTGACCATCCCTGTCATCGTCTGACCGTCCGTTGGCAAAACATCAAAGTGTATCCGACGATTGATATGGTCTGGTTTCATCAGGTGTTGCGATAACCGGGCGGGCGTATTTGATTCACTCGCCTTCACCTCAGCTCTTTACGAGACTAGTTATTGGAGGCAATAAATACAAATAAAACTGTCTATGGTATTCGTTTCTGAACGTATATGTTCCATCGGTCTCATCTCAGTTGTCATAAGAATACGTACAGCGGTAGTTTTAGGGACACGAAATCTAGAAAGTATTAGGTATAGTCGCTGGCACGTAACTTGGCAAGAGTAGAGAAGAGCATTCCTCTCCTTTCTTTCTTTCTTGTAAACACATGTTTAAAAATAAATTATGGCAATAATCATAGAATAATGACAAGTAATAAAAGTGTCAATTTTTTTGTTGCACTGTGTACATGCGCAAACTTACTCCCACTACGCCAAAACCTTGCCAAGTTACGTGCCAGCGACTATACAACCTGTCTTATCGGATGGAAACACCCCCTTGTTGGTTTGGGGAAGTCACACGTCCCTGACTATTATAAAGTACTAATAGTCATGTCGTCTGGAAGTTGACCACACCAGGAACTTTTAATTCTGTTACTTATAATTCCCGATAGGCATAGAGTCGCTGCAACAGCCAACAGCTACCACAAATAGTTTTGCAGTTTCAAATGTATTTTGTCCCCACAGCCTGCAGTTCCATAATTCGTCAGTTATTTTTGTCTGCCAGCCAGTATCACTATAAATTAAATTGTATCATAATAATTTCACTCTGCGGCTAGAATAGTTTAGATTTAAATACTTGAAACGTTTTGCCAAGAGCGACAGTTTCATATTTGAATTTATTTCTTGAATTATATAATTATACGTGTTACAAAAATACCCCTAAAGCCGATAGGGGGTTAAAAGGTCCCTTGTAAAGAGTCTATTGGCAATATTTGAAAAACGTAGTGTGACCCAAATAAAAAAGAATTTGGATAAAACGTAAAATAATCATCATCATTGAAACGCAACCCTGAAAACATAAAACTAAAGAGTAGACTACCCAGAAAGTTATTTACATTTTTACCTAATTTCTTCTGAGAAGTAAATGACAACAACAATAAAAGACTACTTGATTATTTACATTTTTCACGGGGAATTATGTAACACGTCGTATATAAGCATTCTTGTTTAAAAAAAAAACTTGCTGCCTTGCTCCGTTTGGTTTACTCCCTTCATTCTTGGCATGGTTGAGCGGCTGATAGCTAATTACCAACCGTGCGGATCTGATTTGCGAGGTTAAGCTGCTCTTGCCGCGGTCAGTCTATGGATGGGTGACCGTTCGTTACATATCGAGGCCCCTCCATGCTTCGGAGAGCACGTTAAGCAGTCGTTCCCGGGTATCATACGAATACCTATAACCTAAACATAACGGCGAAATGAGGGTGTTAATATACACCTCTGCCCAACCCTTCGGGGAATACAAGCGAGACGTAAAAAATACTCTTCGAAGACTACACCATACACTATAAATAGTAAACATAGATTGTGTGGATTGTTGTACATTTCTATTTTATTTTTTTTACGTTTTTTGTGTTTGGGTTACCAGCAGGTTACTAATTGTTGTAGTAATAAGTTTAATTTTAAGAAATATTATATTTCTAATTTTAAGTATGAGTGTGCGTCCGCTTGGGCGAAAGAATAAATACATTTTCTTTCTTTCTTTCTTACAGTTAGTAGAACTACATTTTCATAAACAAGTTTATCTACATTGTGTCAGCGTGGCATTTGTTAAAATAGTTAAAAATACCGCACGCGCAGTTGTACTAGATCTCAGAGTAAACAATGAATAAAGTAAACAATATGCGTAGACACAAATTATTGCAGCATTTATAAATATTGTTGGACGCTATATCATTCTGTATTGGTTTTCTTAAATCCGTGGAATCGTTCTGCCTAGCTTTTTCCCAACTATGTTACGGTCAGCTTCCAGTCTAACCAGATGCAGCTGAATACCAGTATTTTACACGAAGCTGCCATCAGACCTCCGCAACCCAGTTACTGGGGCAATGGCGATATCCCGGTTGTCTAACTTTCGTGCTTCTGACTACCCGTAACGACTGTCATTGGTATTCGTATGACACCCAGGAACGATGGTTTAATGTGCTCTCCGAAGCACGGCGTGGTTTCGATATGTAACGAACGGTCACCCATCTATGGACTGACCGCGGTAAGCGCAGCTTAACCTCGCAAATCGTATGATCCGCGCTTTTGGTGATTAGCCACAAACCTTTAATTCGTGAATATGACCTTTTTTTTTTTTTTCTCGTTGGAAAATCCTCATGGATGTCCCTCGCCCGGGGAAGGCGAGGGGGTCTGCCGGACTCTTACCGGCTAAAAACCAACGGTGTTCCTTCTCCGGACCGTACGGCCAGGGTCGCGGGATTCGCAAAAAAAAAAGGTCCCGGTCCGCCAACCCATGGCGGACCTCTCCTCTGTAGGGCCTTGCCCCACGTCCTCCTGAGAAGCGCGCACGGAACATGGCGCGCCGCCTTCTCGGGCCTGTTACTGGTCGGGCGGCGAGTCCCCAAACCCGCCGCCCGCAGGCCACACACTAGGGTGGCTGGAGATCATCGCTTACACGCGCCCTCCGGCGCCCGGTGCGTCTGGCGCGGGAAGGGACAAGAGCACACCACTCCCTCTCCCTCTCCGCTTCCTCTTTGGTTGCCATCACCCCCTCACTAAAGGAGGCGATGGCTTCCCACGCAGTCTCGCTCCCGATCATGGACAGAACCACAGCCGAAAGCGAGAGGTCACCGCCGACCGCCGCGACTAATTCGCGGCGCTGTGACCCCCAAGCTGGACACGCCTGCAAAGTGTGCAGCGCCGTGTCCTCGGGGCAGTCGCGTGGCAGTGGTGACAACCGGGCGTCTGCTCCCGGCCTATGCGACACAGGTACTTCCCGAAACAACCATGTTCCGAGAGCACCTGCGTCAGCCGGAAGCTGAGGGCGCCATGCCGCCTCTCCAGCCACTCCTCCATCACGGGTCTTACCTCTACTACCATCACGGATCGTATTTCGATCTCTGATTCGGATCCGACGTAGCGCACAAGCGCTCTTAGGCTGAGCATCCACCAGTGCTGTGCTTAGCTGCGTAGCGAGGAATGTGTTTTGTAAGCACCAATAGAATCACTTCATTTACCTAGCTTCGCTCTGCGCAGCTCTGGTGGATATGGGCTTAGCGGAGCGAGGTTTTTGTTCATACAAATCAAGCGAGAAATGCGAGCGAGGGATGTGTTGCGAGGAATGGGTACCTCTCCCGCCACACCACCCTCATATTCGAAAAGAGTGCGCTACCTATCCTCGCACCGCTCATTTGTACACATTAACACATTACCCATTCCTCGCACAGCTCTGGTGGAAAGGGTCACACCGTTTCACATCCTCGCTACACATTTTCACACCGCACATTTTCCTCGCACAGCTCTGGTGGATGTCCAGCCTTAGGCCCGTATAACAGCACTCATTTGAAAGAAGTCAGTCAGTGAAATGAAAGTCACGCTTGGTATTTGGGATACAGCAGGACAGGAGCGATACAGAACATTGACATCAAGTTTTTACAGACACGCTCACGGTGCTATATTAGTTTACGATGTGTCAGAACCAATGTCCCTAGTAAAACTACTATACTCCACCAAGAAGACCATAGTCTGCTTAGTTGTCGGCAAAAAAATTGAATAGCATACTCATTTTGGGACCCAGTGCATAATATCAGCAAGCACATTGGGTCACCCGCGCGACGGCACAACAAGTATTCCCAAGGAGGGTTGATGTCAGGCAGTTGGCCGGTCATAAAACAATAAGCCAAAACCTCTAACAACATGGATTTACGAAACACATGTTGTACCGACCCCACCTAGTGTGCGATAAGGGCAGGGAGATGATCATATTTTGAAAGATATTCCAACAGCAGTTATATACCATAAAGTAGAATTCCACTGACAACTTTTTTTTTCAATACCTCGTGTCATTTTAAAGCTACACTTGACAGTGGAACGTGTTTACCAACATAACAAAAATTACGCTTCGAATTTATCTTTGTTCTTTGTTATTTTTACTGCCTTTACTCAAATGTCCTAAAATTCTGTTAAATATGATTTCAAGTCGACAAACTGTTTTATCTACACATGAAACTCGCTATATTATTTTTAAATCCTTCCCGATAAATCCTAAAAAGCCTGAATAATGAAAACCAATGTTTCCAAAACAAGAAAGGTAGGTTAGGTACTAATTCCATCAAAGCGGTAGCGAATAAGCGGATTTAAAAAAGGAATCCCCCAAGAGCGTTCAGCAATCCGTTTAAATGTCGAACAATATGACGACCAATCAGTTTTAAGAGCTGATTGGAGAGTGACCGTTATTGGGCCCAAAAAATATTGTTTGAAGAATGTATGACCAAGACAGAGCTCAATTTTTTTAACTTTAATTTATATTTATTTCTCTATTTTTCATAAATTATAATTTATTTCGTCCAGGTACACCATGTCATCTGGCGACCAGGAAAGGTTTTTACAAAGCGTTTTTGTTTTCTTTATCGATCACTCATTAAACTAACTAACGGTTTGCAGTGCAGTGGAGTGCTAATTAAAATTTAACATAATGCCTCATGGAAGGACGCCTCTGAGTACAAAACTTCGTCACCGGTAATTTCAATTGGCGTAAAGGACAAGACAGTTGTTATTTCCGGTGTCGTTTTTATTCAATAATTACTAAGAAGAGAAATATAAAAAAATAACATCACTTTTTTTTCTATAGGTCATTGATCTCCTTTTCTCTCTCAACTCCTGTTCAATCCTAATATGCTTGTCTCTTCGGTAGGAGACTAGCTCGTCCTGCCATTTTTGCCTGGAATTGCTGCAGTAAAGTAAAAAGGCTTGCATTTCATCACATGAGACCAATACCGTTTTGAATGAATGATTGTTCTTTTTTTTTGGTTGGGCCATGTTTTTTTTTTACATTATATTTCACACTGGGACATAATATTTAATCATTTAATCTGTGGTGGCACCTGAACAATAAAAATTGCATTCCCGTACATTTCCACAATGATGCAAATTTTATAAAAACACGTTTCCTCTCGCATCAATAATCCTATATTGTTCCGAGCGTTTTGCCTGTATTTTTTCGGTTTACATCCAATCACTTGGGATCGCGCGGGAATATAGAATTCAGAATCCCACAGTGAGGATTGCATCTCCTTGTTGACATCAATAAATGCATGCATATAATGTTTGTTTTTTTCTTTATGCAACATTTTTTATTGAAAGTGTCACTGATTCCTCTGTTTTGGGGGTCCTTGCCAATGGAATTGTGTTCCCTGATGTCGATATGTTTTTATGTAACTATGTTTTTTTTAATATTCAATTTTATTCTTAAGTACCTAATAAAATAGAACGTACATAATGAGGCTTGTATAGTCGCGGAAAAGAGAACTAATGCCTCAAAAAAAAATAGTAAAAAGAAATACAAGGTTAGTCGGAAAGGGGGTACTAAGCCGAAAGGGTGTTAAAGTACCTATCCATAATAATGGATAACTTTTGTTTTACCTACATCTTTCCCAAAAAGTCATTAGGTAAAGAGAAATAGCTGTTCAAAGATTTCATAAAATATACGCTAAATTCTATCTATCCTCAGCTATGATCAGCTGTGTTTACATTTTAGGTCATATTTGGGGTCACGGATTAGAAACTCCATTTTCTGAATTCTTAACTAAAGCAGGGATGAAGAATAATTGAAAAAAGTAAAATAAAAATCAATTTGCATGGTTATTTTTTTATTGTATTTTGAAATTTTAACACTTTCTTTAAAACAATCATCAATGATACATTAAGTGGCCCGCGGCTTAGTACCCCCTTTCCGACTAACCTTGTATATTCGACAGTTTGTGTGCAAATAACTCTGTTACCAGTAATACTGGCAGCAATCATATGTGGCGCGTTGGTTCAAGGCTACCCAACAATTTTTTGGCAACCCGACACGATTCACATCCGAATGTTTACTACGAGAAATCTTAGGAATTTGTAGCTGTGATAAAAAGCTATGTTTCGTAGAAAACCTATAAGTATAACAGATAAATGGAAGTTACGTATGTGGTGTTTATTTTCCTCGTTTTTACAGTGTTCTTACTGCTGGAAGATGGGTGGTAGTATCCTTAAGTGCTATAAGAACATAGATTGTTTCACCACTTAATTTGCTGAACGTGGTGATTACTGATAGACTAAGGGCGCTTTCAATTTAAACGGTTGGTGTCGTACTGCAGTCGTGCTGCAGCAGTAAGGATATCATGCGGCTGTCGTGCTGCTGACGGGCGGTTCTGTTTTTTCATATAGTTGACGGGACGAGAGAGCAGTGCGTCAACCGTACTGCCGCCGTGCGTGCGCAGTACGAGCGATGCATAGTTCTCGACGCGTGAACTGTATGAAAACTCAGAACCGCCCGTTTACAGCACTACAGCCGCACATCTGCGGTATGGCTGCAGTCCGACACCAACCGACTAAATTGAAAGCGCCCAAAAAGGCGGGCTGAAAACCAGCGTTGACGCGTGGTGTAGCTATGCTGCTCACAGATTAACATTTGCTAAGCCCGCTCCTTTCGCCGTACTGCACAACGTCTTTCTTTCTTTCTTCCAAATATTTGCCACCGCACCGTAAATTTTTACAGTCTATAAGGGAGCTCCTAATGTCCTAAAATTTTTCCTGTTCAGCAGTGGATGTTCATAGAACGGTATGACGTCATCGGTTCTGGCGCTGAAACTTGGACGCTCACTAAGCAGACCATAAATAAGCTTCCACAAAACGGGCTGTGATGTGAATATCCCTTCGACACCGAGTCAGTAAGACAACTATTCAAACTAGAACAAAATTGACGGACATAGTCAGGGCGAGAGCAAGCAGGATTTGGAAGTGGGCTGGGCACGTTTGTCGGACAGGTGGGACCCAAAATCTTAGAATGGAAACCGCGAATTGGACGCAGCAACGTGAGCAAGCAACCTGCGATTTGTTCCGACGGTCTGACCAAGGTAGCGGGTAAGTGTTGGAAGGACAAGACCCAACATCGTTTAGAATAGCGTGCTTATGAAGAGACCTTCATCCAGCCTAGCATTGAGTTGAAGAAGGTGATGAAGAAAACAGGTCACACACTCCCTCGTAGATCTTTTTATAGAACTTGACCGTGAAATTTTGATTGTCTATATAAACTTAACAATCTCAAGAAAATTCAGGTTTTCAAAGTGGTTTTCCGTTAGAAGGAGTTTGAAAGTAGTACCGGTGGCAGAGAGACTGAGTACCTTAGATTGTCATGGACATGAATTGCAGGAGGACTATGAGTGTACTTTTAAATGCTAGTGTACCAATCTAAGAAAAGCAGCAATGGTATATTCTTTGCTAACGTACGTTGCTAAAAGATAATTATCGTTACGAACTTCGGTTGTTACATTCAAATTTGATTATACTACATTTGTATCGTCAATTTGACTGCCTTGTTGGATTAGTGGTCGCAAGAGCGACTGCTGAGCATGAAGTTCTGTGTTTGATCCCTAGGCCTAGCAAAGTTTTATTGGGATTTTCCATTAGGATTTTCTCAGTAGCAGCCCGGAGTCTGGATTTGTGCCCGGTTAATGGCAATACGCTCGCCCCTTATTACACGGGACTTTGTAAACGAGGGTGTACTAAAAAACACCTTTGCCGAATTTTTCGAGGAATACAGGCGTGATGTTCATCGTCATTTTACGATCAAACTAGTGCAGAACCACCCAGTTCTGATACTAATATTTTAACCACCATTAAAGAAACAAATCTAGGAAATACAAGGCGACAAAGTGCATGATATTGAACGACCTTGAATTCAATACTGATGGTGCAGTTTAGCTTTGTGGCGGCATCTATCACGCTACATGCGAACTACGCAGCACGACGAAGGTTTAGCAGACTACAGCTACAACAATGACAGCTGTCAGATGAAATGTCACAAATCCTGCATCGCGGTATCAAGATTTGACGCGGAGTTAGTTCCTAACATCAACCGTCGAACTGAAACACCGTGCTCACCCGCCGCAGCCGGTCGTCTTTTCTGACTCCGCAGTCACACTGTTAATTCAGCCCTCATCAAGCTGTCTCCCTCCCAGTCCTCTCGCAAGCAACGCCCTAAGCCAAGGTTCGAGTCCCCCCTAGGGGACGCCCTTAGTGGTGTTGTTGCTATCTAGTCATGATGTTAGTATAGTAGACGTAGTAATAGTAGTTAGCTTAGGTTAAGTATTTTACTCTCGTCGGGATTGGTTGGAGACCCTTCAGGTCTCACCAATAACTGCCCGGTTACGTAGAAACGGTCCGCAAGACCATCTACAAGCAGTCGAATAGGAAAAAAAGAAAGAAACATCCGTTGGGCAGTAGTCCGCCAGGCATAAGACCCGCCTGGTAGGAGGATCCTCCCTTTTTGTAGGAGGAACACCATACCTCGTTCCCCTACAGTTTTGAGCTTTTTTGATTTCAAAACCAATCGTTTTGCTTACGTAGTATTTGGTAATGTCAAGCTGTTCTTATAAAATACTCGTACCTAGGTCCATTTTACCTGTATACTACTGACAGATGGAAAGGTCTACCATGTCATGCTTTGGCGTCTACGCTCCGTTCTACTAACGAATACTAAAGATTCCTTAACGATGATTCCAGTAATAATTGAAACAAATGACGATGTTCTCCCCAGCCTTTTCCCAACTATGTTGGGGTCAGCTTCCAGTCTAATCAGATGCAGCTGAATACCTGTATTTTACACGGAGCAACTGCCATCAGACCTCCGCAAACCAGTTACTGGGCAATACCGATATCCTAAGGTTAGACCGGTTGTTAAACTTTCGGGCTTCTGATCACCTGTAACGACTGTCATAACTATTCGTATGATATCCGGGACCGACGGTTTAACGTACTCTCCGAGGCACGAGTTTAAACAAACGATACGATCGGTATAATATAGGAACTGATCATAAAATCAACAATTACAATACTACCGACCACTACGCATGCTATAAAATCGTAAAAACGAAGAAATAACCATCGGATCAATTCATGCATAAGAATATCTCTGGCCGCTAACCACGCGCTGCTCTGAAGCGCGCGTAAACTAGGTCGCTACCACGTCACGCCGACGTCATGACGTTACGTCATCGCCCCTCCCCCTGCCACACCTCGTACGTACTTGCGTACTTGTTGTGTTGGTGTGTGTTTTATTTGTTGCTGTGTGCAGGGGAGCGTAGGGATTTCTGGAAATTTTCAGGGTTTTAGAATTATGTGACGCGTTTGTTTGGGTGTGTACCTGATATGGGGAATTTGGGCATACGTATTTTTGTGTTTTTAAGTACTTATCAGGAATATGTATCAGGGAAAGTCTTAACTGCTCTGGGAAGATTGATTGGATGCATTTTCAGTGTTTTAGAAAGCTATGATAGGTTCATCTAGAGTGAATTGGAATTTATTTTATATACTCGGGTAGTTTATTAATTTCATAGTAGTTAGATAGATATCTAAAATGGAAAAGGAGAAACCAGTTCTACGTAATAATTATAAACATAACATAACATCACGCCTCTATTCCCCGAAGGGTTCAGCAGAGGTGTATAGTAACACCCTCATTTCTCCGTTATATTTAAGTCCCATGTAATAGGAGGCGAGTCTATTGCCATCAACCGGGCACAAATCCAGACCCCGGGCTGCTACTGATTCCACAGAGAAAAACCCAATAACACTTTGCCCAACCTGGGGATCGAACCCAGGACCTCACGATCAGCGTGCTTGCCACCACTAGACCAACGTGGAAGTTCTTCGTAATATAATCAGATGATATTACGAAGAAATGGTTATTTATTATTTATCCCGTGCGGGGACACGTTAGAATATAAAACTTCCTCACCGCACGCTGGGAATAGACGCGTTGTAAGATTATACAAAACTCAACACGCTTCGTGGTAGGATCTATACGGTCCGCCTGGCTAGCTACCACCTGAACATTAAAGCCAACCAGTTTACTGTATTCCGTGTCGTGTGTACGTGAGAACCAGAGGGGTATAGAGGAATCCCTCCATCTCTGTTCCTTTGATTCGTGTGCTCCATCTTAGACCCTGTCTGCGCCTACCATCATGTGAGACTAGGATCAAGCGCAAACCAATCAAGAATAAAAATAAATTAAAAGAGTCTTAATCCAACAGAGGAGTACAAAGACTGAGATGATTGATGAATGTGTTTGTTATAAACAAAATTTGGAACAACAAGATGACTGCCTTGTTGGTCTAGTGATCGCAAGCGCGACTGCTGAGCATGGGGTCCTGGGTTCGATCCCCAGGTCGGGTAAAGTGTTATTGGATTTTTCCTTTAAGATTTTCTCAGTAGTAGCCTGCAGTCTGGATTTGAGCCCGGTTAATGGCAATAGGCTCGCCCCCTATTACATGGGACTTAAACATAACTGGCGAAACGAGGGTGTACTAAAACACCTCTGCCGAACCCTTCGGGGAATGTAAGGCGTGATGTTATGTCTTGTAGGTATAGTCTGCGCGCAAGTAGTAGTCACCGCCTGAGGTATGAGAGCGGCAGGAGGGGGGTGCGAAACAATAGACGCGCTCTGACAATTTGCTTTGTCTTGTCTAGCGCGCACACCCCCCTCCTGCCGCTCACGTACCTCAAGAGGTGACTAGCACTTGCGCGCGAACTATAGTTTAAAAGCTATTAAACAGAAACCGCTTTAACACCGTTACCCACCCTATCCCTACTTTCATGTTCAATAAAGCCTTGTAATCACTGGGGAACAAAATGTTCCCGAACATGACGACTAACAGCTCGTTCACACAGCGGATCTGTCGGTATTGGATGTGTTGCTCACATCCGTACCGACGGATCAGTTAAACAAATGGCTGCTGCGTCGCATCTGGCAAGCAGGATACGATAAAAATAACGGATCGTGCGTGAAGGCACCCATACTTCTCCATACATCTTCGTGTGCGGATCCGTTTTTTATACTGTTCCGGCATCCAGTTTTTGATGACAAAACGGAATGTGTAAAAATGTTGGACCAGTACTTTGTACTGGATTCGGAATACTGTAGTGTATGTGAACTCGCTCATACAACTACAAGCGCCATATCCAAAATAAAAATGGATCCGATAAAAACGGCCCTGTAAACGGTTTCTGTGTGAACTAGCGGTAGCACTGAAACTTCGTGACGCTGCAACGTTGCACACTGTCCCGCAACGTTGCACAGAACATGCGGCATTCCTACGTGACGCGGGGCATGTTGAAAGCCGCCGCTTAGAGAGCGGGCGTCGCGTAGGTGCGAGAGAATTTTTCTGCGACACATTCACGTAGTCGTCCCACGACATGTTGCTCCATTGGCCCCTTAGAGAATCAAAGGTTTTAATCACTAATCAGTGGTAATAGTCGTTACACATTGAGACACTTCAGTGCCTCGGAGAGCACGTTAAGCAGTCTGTCCCGGGTGACATACGAATACCTATGACAGTCGTTACGGGAAGACAGAGGCCCAAAAGTGTGACAACTGGTCTAACCTTCAGATATGGGCATTGCCCAGTAACTGGGTTGCGGAGGTCTGATGGCAGTCGCTTCGTGTAAAATACTGGTATTCAACCGCATCTGGTTAGACTGAAAGCTGACCCCAACATAGATGGGAAAAGGCTAGGCAGAACAACAATGGTCATAGTTGTTACTGTTGACTACCCAACATTGAAAGAAAGTGCATTGAAAGAGCCTGTATTCCTTACGATGCTTAAGTATTTCTGGCTTACCCCGTGCTGTCAGCACCGCTACCAACCTTGGTGACTGGCCAATCTCTTTACCACGACATGAGCTGTTCTGCCGTGCCGAAACGAGACATTTGCCCGTACTAACTGTCATCTATAGGTATTCTTATGACAACCGGCAGATGTATATTTACCATGACAATTTGGTAGTTGACAATTTTTTTGTTATTAATTTTCTCGTAACTTTTATAAAAAACATAGGCAACAATGAAAAAACCAATGAAATATAATAAAATGCACGATGACGTCGTTATTCCATTACTTCGTACAATGTCCGTTAATTCGTGTGAAAGGACAGAAAATGCAAAAACTTTAAAAAACGTGTATCTCCTCCTTTTTTAGATTGATTTTATTTATATTTTCAACGATCGTTTTTTAGGGTTCCGTACCCAAAGGGTAAAACGGGACCCTGTTACTAAGACTCCGCTGTCCGTCTGTCATCAGGCTGTAAATTATGAACCGTGATAGTCAGACAATTGAAATTTTCACAGATGATGTATTTCTGTTGCCGCTATAACAACAAATACTAAAAACAGAATAAAATAAATATTTAAGGGGCTCCCATACAACAAACGTGATTTTTATGCTCGTTTTTGCTCGATATTAATAACGGCAACAGGTAGACGCTTGAAATATTCACAGAATATTAAGTTATATATTCACTTTAACAATAATTAATTAAATTAAAATAAAACAAATATTTAAGGGGGCTCCCATACAACAAACGTGATTTTTTTGGCCGTTTTATAGATAATGGTACGGAACCCTTCGTGCGCGAGTCCGACTCGCACTTGGCCGGTTTTTTTCGTAGTCAACTACCCAATATTCTTCCGACAATATCCTTAGGGAACGTACTCATACTACGTGACCCGTTCAGGGGCGGATGGGGGTCTTCAAAATACCACGCTTGGTCACAGGGGCGGGGGGGGGCTTAGGTTTTCGTCACGTGGTCAATATCCTCCTCAGAGGGAAATCTCGCGCTTTTTCGACCTATATTCAAATACGGCGCGCAGCGTTTAGGGCTTTTTAAACTCACAGGTGGCAACATTGACGCACGTTGAGCCAAATCATTTCCTTATGGCATTTTTTTTTATTTAAAACATATTTATGAATTACTACGTGAAAACTAGAGGGGGAGGGGGGGTATTGGCATATACTACGGGTGGTCGCCGAGGGGGGGAGGGGGGTAAAATGTTGAAAAAAATGGGTCACGTAGTATGGGTACGTTCCCTTATTCGCGCGATTCATAAACGCAGTAACATTTTGGCCAAAAAGTTGATCACATATTCCTAATCACAATCCTATGTTGATTACGAATATATGATCAACTCATTTTTGACCAAAATGTTACTGCGTAGATGAATCGCGCGGCAGTATGGTGGTCACACTACGCCTGCAGAACTGACTGCTAATATGCTCTCGGATGCTCACGGAGGGGTCTGGATATGTATTTAATAAGTCGCTTAGCTACTAATAGGTACAAATTACTTTTCCTTTACCAGTCTCGCTCAGTAATAGGTACAAGGGTTGTTTTGGTTGTGATTGTAAACAAAATGGAGTCTGACGTCACGCCGTCTGTCAATATTGTCTCCTCGGTCCGCCCTAATAACGTAGCAAGGTATAGCTGCTATAGAGGTGGAAATAGGTTTGTCTTGTCTGATGTCGATACGAACTATTTGGAAATAGCTCTTGGCAAAAAGATTAGCTAGTCAGCAAGGTTGGTCGCGGGGCTGACTGCATAGGGTGCGCCGGATTTAGGAACGCCGGTAGAGGACGTCCTAGAAGGACATACATCGATGTTATTGGTGATGTTCTTCACAAAGGTCAGGTGCGTAATACTCTCAACCGGCGTGCGTGTATGACAAGATGTATGAATGTGGATGAAGCGAAAGGGGTATGTAAGAGTCGTAGCATGTGGCGTTCTATAGTTTCTGCCTACCCCCATGGGAAAAAGGCGTGAGTTTATGTATGTATGTAATTATAAAAAATCCCTTAATTAAATTAAATTCATTTATTTCGGACAACAGTGATCCATATTGTGTTATTATTACAAAACAACTTATATTCTAGTGTTAGTAGTACTGATATAATATAATATTTAAAATAATGTACACTCCACGCAGAGGACGATTAGACAAGAAAACATGTTTCCTACCTGATCAACCTCCGCATAAAATGCCTCATATTTGGAGTATAGCTCTCCGCCACAACTCTCAAGATATAGTTGCGAATACTTTGTACGCGGTTTTTTTACGAATTATGGCTTGAAAGCCATCTGTGTGGGGTCTTAGTAAACATTTCCGAGGCGCTGCAGAAACGGGGCAGCCGCAACAGTTAATTAATGAAAAATCTTTTAAGTTTAACGGTTTAATCTCGCAGTAACCCTACAGCATCAGGATTTGAGGATTAAAACTTGAAATTATTATAATATTGTATTGTCAAGGAAATTGAATTTGCGTGCGAAGTTTTAGGAGAATCGGTTAAGCAGAAGTAGTTGAAAAATCTGTCGCAAGATTTGTACCAAACAAGCAAATGTACCTACGAAGTTAATCTAATGAAAACCGTTTTATAATAAACTAGCGACCCGCCCCGGTTTCACAGGGGTGCAATATAGACACTAATGTGGGCCATAGAAACCTTCCTCTTGAATCACTCTATCTATTGCTGAAAACTGCATTAAAATCCGTTGCATAGTTTAAAAGATCTAGGAGTACAGACAGCGGGAGTGACTTTGTTTTATACTATGTAAAGATATCAAAAGAATTTATTAAAAAAAATTAAAAAAGAAAAACGTAATTTGGAACATCTGCAAGGAAAAATATTTGGAGGCGCGGCGCTGGATAAGTCCGTAGTATATTAATAAACATCCTTTAGGAATGTTTCGAAGTGGCCAGCACCCCTAAACATTAGCAAAGTAAACTAGACACCCCTGGTTTGCGTTCGAGCCGTTTTTCATCCCCTCGTAGGGTGGGCCACCCTTACATCGAATTATAGCTGGATTGTGTGCACTAACAATATTATTTATTTATGGTATATTATGATAATTCTGTTAGACAGGTGAATAAAAGGTGTCCGTAGAGGGTGGTTTTTAATCCTTTTTTTGTATGCTTATGTGTGTGTGTACACGTGCGAGTGTGTGTACGCGTGTGTGTATCCTAACAATTATTTATTTATGGTATATTATGATAATTCTGTTAGACAGGTGAATTAGTTAATAAAAGGTGTCCGTAGAGGGTGGTTTTTGATCCTTTTTTTAATGCGTGTGTGTGTGTGCGCGCGCGTGTGTGTGTGTGTGTGTGTGTGTGTGTGTGTGTGCGAGTGTGTGTGTGTGTGTGTGTGCGAGTGTGTGTGTGTGTTTGTGTGAGGGTTTGTGCGTATGTGTGCGACAGCCTAAGAATAAGACTGTCTTCTGGTATGATATAATAAAACAAGAGGAAAGAAAGGTTGAATAAGATTGCGCGAAATGTGTGTGCGTGTGTGTGTGGGTGTGTCTATTCGTGTGTGTGTATAAAGGTGTCACGTCTTTACATAGTATAAAACAAAGTCACTCCCGCTGTCTGTACGCTTAAATCTTTTAAACTACGCAACGGATTTTAGTGATTCAAGAGGAAGGTTTATATGCCCCACATTAGTATCTACATTGCACCCGTGTGTAGCCAGGACGGTAGTTATTTATAAAAAAATCTTATTATGAATTATACCTTATTGATCTCGGTAAGTTCTTAGATAAACAGGTCAGGTACAGCGATATTGCGTTATTGTGTTAAGAATTTTGTAATAGCAGGCTGAACTACTTTATGTCCTAGGATAAGAAGTATCCTATGTATCCAGATCATGGTCTACCTGTGTGCCAAATTTCGTAGAAATCCGTTCAGCCGGACAGACTTCGTACTGTCAAAAGTTATTGGCCTGTAGTGGGAAAAGGAAAGTGTTGTTTTTACTATTTCCCACGCAATTTTTGTTTTTTCGCTCCTTATGAACCTTCCTTGTGCCTTAAGGTATATATGTCGGAGAATTAATCATTTAGAAAATAAAGGACGGTAGTCGTCAAGATAAATCAACGTACCCGACGTTATAAAAACTGTTGTCATCCGACGGAGCGGGGATTCCATATAGAACAGCCGAAGATGTCTGACCTTTTATATCTGACTAGCTTGTCCTTATTTTCTGATCTTGTGTAAACTGTGTTAATTATTATATTGTGAATTAGCTTCTGTAACTAACTAACCCTAATACAAACAAGTACCTTCAGTGGTGGAGAGTCTATGTTGGTTTTATTTACGAAATACCCGCTTTACCTTCTGATAAGCAGACACTGGTCTAAACTGTAATGCTATACTCAATTCTATCAAACTCTATAAGCGGTGTGTGTCTGCGACATATATATATAAAAAAAATTGCCGAATTGGTCGAGCCGTTCTCAAGTTTTGCGCTTAGCAACACATTTGGCGATTCATTTTTATTTATATATATAAAGAGCAAAGTTCACTTGAAATGAGTTTACATTGATAAATTACTAGCGACCCGCCCCGGCTTCGCACGGGTGCAATGTAGATACTAATGTGGGGCATAAACCTTCCTCTTGAATCACTCTATCTATTGCTGAAAACTGCATTAAAATCCGTTGCGTAGTTTAAAAGATCTAACCGTACAGACAGCGGGAGCGACTTTATTTTATACTATGTACTTATAGATAATACTAAAGTACAAACTTTCACGTTTATAATATTAGTAAGATAATAGTGTAGATTCTGTTGCACATTTTGACAGTACTAAACTAGACTAAACGCAACTGTCACTTTCTTTTTCTATTGAAACAGCAAGAGACAAACACCCTTAGTTTAGTTTAGTGCTGTCAAAGTGTACAACAGAATAGACACCAATACCTAACACATACATCACTGCGTTGTTGGTCTAGTGATCGCAAGCGCGACTGCTGAGCATGGGGTCCTGGGCTCAATCCCCAGGTCGGGCAAAGTGTTATTGGGTTTTCCATTACGAATTTCTCAGTAGCAGCCAGGAGTTTGGACAGCGAAATGAAGGTATTACTATACACCTCTGCCGAACCCATAAGGGAATACAAGTCGTGATGTTATGTTATATAATATTAACATCGATAAACGATTACAATCTTTTTTGGTTTTATTTTCATAAAACGTTGCCACACACTAGGATTTCTCCTGTATCGTGGGTACGTTTACAGACACAAACCTTCACATGCACAAAAGCCCAGACCCGGAACAACTATTTGTAGGCCATACAAATATTTGATCCGTGCGAGAATCGAACCCACGACCCGTAGCGCAGAAGATAATCGCTCAGCCACTGCACCAAACGTGTATTTCTTATCTCCTACGCGGAAATATCTATAATATTAGGTCCTTACCTATGAAATTGGCGTTTTTTTCTCACAAATAGAGAACCTCGTCACTTCTATGATTTAAAATATTAATCTATTGCTTGATATTATATCGAATAATGACCATCATAGACAACTAGGTACCAATAGTAAAAAAACCTTATTATTTATAGTTTTCTAAACATAAAAAATAACTTAAAAATGCCTCCTCTTTTTGTTAGCAGAAATGAACACTATTTTTGTTTTAACTTAGCCAAAACTGATTTTTGTCGCATAATCTAAGTGGCATACGTTATCTTAGTTTTTAAACATTAGTGCATAAAAGTTTTAAAACATCAGTGTTCATAGTTGTTAAATAAATTAAGAAAATGTTAGTATGAAAAATGCAACTTCTTTAAAATTCTCCATACAAAACGCTGATTTCATAGGTGGGGACCTAATACTATTTCACAGTATAAATATACAATAAAAATATTTAGTGTTAATTCCGCGAAAAACGGTTGATTGCTTGGACGCGACTCATTCCGCGGCGGTCGACGAGTCAACATCTCCTGAGGATGCCCCGTGGAGGGGCGAAACACGTGTCGTATCGGTTTGTTTTGCTTGTATGTTGCATGTTATTAATCGCACCTTCTGCATTTGCATATATTTGCGGGCGGGAGGGCGGTGCTGCATACTGCATTCAGGCTTGATCAACTGTTTTCGCGGAATTAACACTAAATATTTTATTGTATATTTGTATATCATGGATTTCCGCAAAGTAACGCCTGATTCCATCATTTATACTATTTAACGGCACAAGATTTCATATCAGTGATTTTCATCTAGACCTCTTTCAAGGGATTCTTTATAAAATTAACGCGAAGTGTAATGTTTGCGCCCCAGGTCGCCATAAGCCGTCCCTCCTCTGAAGAGTGATTAAAAGATTATAACTATCAGGTAGACGGACACCAACATACGTAAGTTACGGAAACACATAGATAACATTGTTGGGTCAAAGGTTCACACTCAATCTAAATACATAAATTCTAATTTGTGCAAGTAAGCACGTACGGTAGGACGGTAAAAAGGTATACCTATACTTACCGCGCAGTACCAGTAGTCAACCACGGTGGCCTGGTGCGGGTTGGCAGACTATACACACTATCGAGAACTTTATGGAGCCCTCTCAGGTGTGCAGGTTTCCTCACGATATTTTTCCTTCACCGTTAAAGCAAGTGATGAATTCGAAAAGTCAGAGGTACGGGCCGAGATCGAACTCAGAACCTCCTGCATGGAAGGCAAGCGTTCAACCGCTAGGCTATTCTGTGGAAATACCCTCACTAAACACCGTCATCGACGAAACGTGGGTGTAGAGACACCTTTGCTTTCTCCTCCAGGGATACAAGAATTGACCTCTATTTATATTTATAAATCTTTTGTTTTCCTTCGCCAATAGTGTATACAAGGTTAGTCGAAAAGGGGGCACTAAGCCGAAAGGGTGTTAAAGTACCTATAATAAGGGATAACTTTTGTTCTACAACTTTCCCCAAAACTCGATAGTTTAAGAGAAATAGCTTTTCAAAGATATCGTAAAAAAATATGCTAAAATCTATCTGTCCATAGCTATGTTCAACTGTGTTTACTATTTAGGTCATATTTGGGGTCACGGATTAGAAACTTAATGTTCTGAATTCATAACAAAAGCAGGTTTTTTTTTTAAATACTAAAATAAAAATCTTTTAGCATGCAAATAAAAATTATCGAATTTTGAAATTTTAACACTTGCTTTAAAATAGTCATCAGTGATACTTTAGGTGGCCCGCGGCTTAGTACCCCCTTTCCGACTAACCTTGTATAGAAAAATCGGATATTATGATGTTTATTATTTTGCCAACATCCTTTCATATCATACATAATGTATTTATTTATTTATAAAAATAGTAAATAATGGTAACTTGTTCTTTTTGTGTGGTTAGTGGCTAACCTGGTGTCAAAGTTTATGCCGCCCATAGGCTTGACTTGGCTTAAATGCCGTCGAGAAATATCTCTCAGGCATGCCGGTATCCTCACGATGTTTTCCTTCACCGTTTATAAGCAAGTGATAATTATAAAACACGCACTGGAATCCGAAAAGTCAGAGGTGCGTGCCTTGGGTTCGAACTTGAGACCTATGACTTGGTAGTCCGACGGTCACGCCACTAGGTTATCACTGCTACCACAATTACAATGGTAACTTAAAACCCTGAACTGTTGTGTGGAAACCCACATAAATATTGGACATTAGGAAAAAATATGTGAACTATTATTCGGCCTTGAATATTTACTTTGGAGTTCTGTCTCTTTCTAAATATCCTACTTAGAAAGCCTATTTATCGGCCTCGTTGGTCTAATGGTGGCAAGCGCGACTGCTGTTCGTGAGGTCCTGGGTTCGATCCCCAGGTCCGGCGAAGTGTTATTGGACTTTCCCTTTGGGGGAAAAGTAGCAATCCGGAGTATGGCAATAAGCTCGCCCCCTATTACATGAGAGTTAAACATAATGGAGACATGAGGGTGTTACTATACACCTCTGCCAACGCTTCGGGGAGTACAGGCGTGATGTTATTTATTTATACCCGTCGTCCTATTTGGCAGGCGGTCGCGTTATCCTGCGATGCGATGGTGCGAATGCTCAATCAAATAACTTAAAGTATGAAATAAAATGGTGTTTTTACGATTTAGAATTGAACAATGTAGTCCTAAAAAGCTATCGTAAAAGTTTCAATTAGAAAATATTACTATCATTAAATATTTGATTGAGCATTTGTATGATCGCATCGCATCGTAGCGCAACCGCTTGCCACATAGGACGACGCCTTAGATTTCTAAACTAAATGTTCTATCTTTTTCTTAGTAGGGTATTTAGAAAGAGATAGAATCTTTCAAGATTAAAAATTTCAATTTCAGTTATGTTCGTAGTGTGCTCTCCCTTCTTACCTACTTACCTACACCTTCATGACCTCCAGCCCCAAAGCCTCAATCTATCCCCATAGGCACCCCGTAGGAGTAAAGGAACTATACATGTAATGTGAACGTCCCTGAGAAAGTAAGCAGAGGTGTACAATTGTACAGTTGTAAGCCCATATTTTGCTGATGGTTGACGTATTCAATCCACGAAATCTAATACCCTGGGTACTACATAACATACCTAGGCAAGACTGAGAAGATACTAGAACGAAAAACTATTCCAAAATGATAAGGCTTATCTACCTAAAACTACATTCTACGACGGTGCTACGGCGCTACGATATTCGTAGACTCCCGTAGCGCACAAAGTTAGTTTTCAAGGCCAACTTGTAACTCTTTCGTAGTCAACGGAAGTCGCCTTTTCAAGGTTTTCTTTTTAATATCTCTATTCACGACATGGAAAAAATCTGGGGGAGAAATGTAGGAAAAGATAGGAAAACATTACCACATAAAAAAAATTATCAACATCATGTTGAATTTATACAATAAAATATTTATTTAAGAGGAAACGCGGGCTGCATAATATCGGAAGAATAGGTTTTTAAGCGATTTATTTCCGTCCCACCCCTCCCGCAAACTTTCCTGATTGAGCGCGAAAGAGACACCTGCATATTAGCGAAATCGTACTTTCGTATTTCCCTGTTTCCTTCTTCAAATCTGGATCGGTTTTAATATTTTTTTCTGTAATAATTTAAGAAAGACTTTGGTTATGTCTGTATGTTATTCTTTAATTTTTTATATTCGTCAAATTTGTTTGCCATTGTCTGAAAACGGTGATAAACGATTTTTGTAAAATTTAAACGTTTCTAGTTCTTTTAATTATTAATTTATTGACAAAAACAAAACATCTAAGGGACATAGTGGTGGTAGATATATATCATATGGTAAAAAATATTTGCTCTAGTGAGATTATCCAAGGAGGAAACTGAGGAATACGTTTGTATGGACTAAATGCCGACCGCATTTCCTCTTAATAAGATGATTTTGTTGAACAACAATTTACTTTTTTTTTATTAATTCTTGCCTGTTCTCAACAAATAAAGATTATGCTTTTGCTCAAACCAAAACAAGTACAATATCTTCATTATTAATCCATTATACTCTTCTAAAGTCAGTACACATTATACCGTCAGCATAAACCATATTTCCATACCACTCAAATCCAAAATAAAACGCAACAACAAAAAACTCTGCCGAACGCATCTCATCACATTCCATTTCACGCAAACTCAGCATCATTCTCATCAGGTCAAACTGCTGCTCGCGCAGGTCACCGTCGTACCGGGTCACGAAGCCGTCGATCGACGCCAGTGCTGACCCGCAGTCCATGCCCGCTCATCACCTGTTGGAGCCCTCGTCCTCCGTGAAGGAGAACAGGCCACAGCTGAAGGGACCACGCCCAATCGGATCTAGTGTGTCGGGTGAGTGACTCTGCAGTTTTCATTTTCTTTGCAGATTTTTTTTTTTTATATTTTTTAATGTTACCATATACCTAACGAAGTGAATAGGGATGCAAAGGTGAATCGGGACGAAACTTTAAAATGGATTCTATCGTTGAAATAATATAGTTTGTTGCCAACGAGGACACTTAATCGTTAATTTTATAATACAGTAAACACATTAGACTCATTTTTGGCAACAAACTATAATTCGTCAGTGGAAAGGTAAAAAGACTAAAGCGCCAATATACCTACTTTACAGTAGAGAGACATTCAAAGTATTTTTTATAGAAAATAAACATAGTTATTTTTCTTAGAATATACATATTAAATATATAATTAAATTACCTATTTAATATGTATAGTCTAAGAAAAATAACTATGTTTATTTTCTTAAAAAAATACTTTGAATCTCTCTCCTATAAAGTAGGTAGGTATATTGGCGCTTTAGTCTTTTTACCTTTCCACTGACGATTTCAATGTTAAAATCCGTTTTAAAGTTTCGTCCCGATTCGCCTCTGCATCCCCACCCCATTTTACGTTATCTAACTACTTACCTTAAGGCTGCCTTTCCACCAGAACTGTACTAGGAAGCGGAGCGGTAACAAAGAAAAAAATTCACCAGTAGAATTGTTTCATTTATCTAGCCTCGCGCAGCGTAAGTAAAGGTCAACAGTATTTATTTGTTTATTTATTTAAGCACGCTATCTATCTATTTGGAACTGGTTTACATCAGTTAGGTCACAATGGGGTCAGTTGAAAACCAGCGTCAGGCACTAGTAGTCTGACATTTATATACTCTTTATTGTACACCAGGTTAACATAACACGAAAAACTATTTAAATACAAAAATGCACAATGGGCGGTCTTATCGCGCAAGGCGATCTCTTCCAGACAACCTTTGGATGGACTGGGAGAATGGAAAGAGAAAATCGAGCAATCTAGGTGTACAAGTACACTATGTACCTACATAATATTACTTACATTTAATAATATAAAATACATGGTAAAATAATTACATAAATATGAAAAGAAAACATAAATATTATAATAATAAACTAATAAATATATGTGTTCACCACGCACTGCACTTGTGTACCACTACACAACAATTAAGGTTTCAAAATAAAACCACTAGATGGCAAGACTCGTACTGTAATTTGTACCAATATCAAAATTAGGGCGTTCACTATTTACGTTATTACGTGTAACGTAACCATAGCGCGGTTCAATTTGATCCCAACACCATCTATCGAGGCAAGGGTCAAATACATCTCATATTATTTACAATATTATGGTTTACGTTTTAACAATATGTATAAGAACTTAATAAATTTATGCTGAACGGAACCTATTTGGCGCAGCCGCTAGACACACAGCTACTTTATTTTTATTTATTTTTTTCTTTTGTTTTGCCTCTTATGAATTTTTTGTGTGTCTGACTGCTTTCATGCCAAATAAATTTCTTTCTTTCTTACTTTCTTCTTTCGATTGATTGACTTTTACCTCGCTCATCGCTCAGCTTCCTAGCACAGCTCTGGTGGAAAGCCAGCCTTACTCAGTCTACTGCTGGACATGACATTTCTCCAAAAATAGGAGGGAAAACCTATAGTGACCTGCTCAGCAAGCGGGTCAGTGACCGCAGTCAGTCAACACTCCTATGACACGCGACTCGGTCATATCAGACTAATTAGTTATCATTGTGAAATAATTGTCAGTGCAGTGCCCTTAATGGTTGAACTATGGAATTCAACTGACTGTTATTCCGTGTACAGTAGGAAAATGAAAAGGTAATGTACCTTAAGATCTGTATTTGCTCGCACAGTGCAAGAAACGAACAATTTTACCGACTACGTATTGCCAACATTATAGAAATGAAAATACGCGTATTTTTTGACAACTTATTAATAGTGCCATGCTGACAGACAATGGTAATGTCAATTTATTTAATCATCGATTTGATTGATGTCATGGTTTTTACAACAAAACGCCTTAAATCAAATCAAAGGCATTACTACTTCATATGGAGGCAAAAGGCAATTTTGATCTTTGCTACCAAATAGGTAATTAAACATTATTTTCCATGCCATGGTCTGTTCCGTTCAACAGTTTGAAAAGGTAACATGTGCCTGTGATCTAGGAAAGGAATGATTTTGAAAACTGACGACCCTTTTCAGTCCCCTACTGTACAATGTGCTGTGTTAATCATGTCAGCAGTACATCATGAGGTTTAAAGAAATTACATGGTTACGTTTACACCCTGTATACAGGTATTATATTAAACTCGATCTAAATCAGTGTGAAATTTAGCCAGATCAGATGCGTCTCAATAGTTTTCTAATGCTTTATATTTCCACTAGCTTTTGCCCGCAGCTTAGCTTGCGTGATTTTTTTTCACCCCCTTAGGGGTTGAATTTCGAGAAATCCTGTGGATGTTTACGTCACAAAATGAATCTACTGTCAAAATTTCAAGTTTATAACCCCAGCCGTTTAGGCTGTGCGTTGATAGATCAGTCAGTCAATCAGCTTCTCCTTTTAGATTATATAGATTAAAAACAATTGTGATTAAAATCTCACATCAAAATATAACATTGTAATACCCGCTACACCATCATAAAACTAATAAATATCAATTAATAGGTACCTAACAGTCCAATCTATTAAAATGAATTTTATGTTGGCTTACTAATTAAACACAACTTAACTTTAGTCATCATATTATAACATTACAAACCACAAACAATATGGCCGCCAAGTCAACTGTTAAAACTACAAAACAATTTTAATATGTTAATAGCACACGTTGAACATTGCGAGTGTAACTTCCATTAGTCTAATGAACATAGGTACGTACTAAAAAAATATGAATATGTTCTTTTTTATCAGTACCTACTTTGTTGGAAATTGGAAACGTTATAGTAGTTTTAGGTAACGGATGCATGAGTTTTACCTATTAAAAACTTTTAGGTAATGGAGAATTCGTTGCAATGCTAAAGCCTCGTATTTATGGTAAACTTTTGTTGAGCAACGGAAAATTCTTACTAAAAAACGATGTTTCGACATCCACATTGCAGATCGTGCTTGAATAGCACTTATTAATTCTTTAACATTTAATTTTGAAGACTGGGCCATCACAACAACGCCCGTGGTCAGCTCGAACAAGTTTGAGATCCCCCGCTCCCGCGCGGGTTGTCGCTTGCCGCCCGCGCTCTCACTGCGGCCACTTGTATGAACGACATATGGCGTGAGCTACCCGCGCGCTCCCCGCGCCAAGTAGCCCGCGCCGCTTCCCGCGCCCGCGTGCCCACTATGGACACTCAAATGAAGTTCTTCTGTTTGAACTCGCCGCACCGCGCCCGCGCGGCACGCGGGCGCGGGAAGCGGCGCGGGCTACTTGGCGCGGGGAGCGCGCGGGTAGCTCACGCCATATGTCGTTCATACAAATGGCCGCAGTGAGAGCGCGGGCGGCAAGCGACAACCCGCGCGGGAGCGGGGGATCTCAAACTTGTTCGAGCTGACCACGGGCGTTGTTGTGATGGCCCAGTCTTCAAAATTAAATGTTAAAGAATTAATAAGTGCTATTCAAGCACGATCTGCAATGTGGATGTCGAAACATCGTTTTTTAGTAAGAATTTTCCAGTAAAAATAAGTCTTCTTCATCCATATGATATTTTGACAAACACTGGACACGAAAACGCTCAGAACGAAGCCACGCTCCACTACGGACAGGTTAATCGCGCGCGTTCCCGCACCCGCGCCTCTCCCCGCACCGCGCTGCCAGTCTGGCCAAACACTAACAGACACTTTTACAAGTCAATGTAATGTTTTTTTTAAGACTAGATGGCGCCGGCATTTCCTACCTTACTAGCTCTGAGAAGAAAATCCGAAACTCAGAGATCAAGGTCTCTTTTAAAGTCCAGACATTGTAGTATAACAACGAAGTGAGTGTAACAATGTAGGGCAACGTCTGGAATGGCCTTTTTAGGAAAGTGCCATAGCAGGTTTGAGTTGACCTGTCCTAACTGACGGCACGCATGCATCAGTCTTCGCGGTTCTCTTCGTATTTCCCAATCAGATATTGGTGTCTATATAGGACTATAGGCTAGGATTAAACTAAGGGTGCTTGTCTCTTTCTGTTTCAATAAAAAAAGAAAGTTGCGTTTAGTCTAGTTTAGTCCTGTCAAAATGTGCTACATATCAACGCCATTGTCACCTCGTTCTCACCTTCAAACAATAACTTATACTCAACTTTTTTCGCAGATTCCATATCCCTGTCTTCCCCGGTGGCATGCATGTCTCCGCGGGAGGACGTGTTGGGACCTCCGATGCCGTCCAACGTGTCTGCGTTGCCGGAGGAGCACCGGTGCTGTCTGCTGGGCAAGGTGCCTGGTCTGAGGGTGCGGAGAAGACGCGCGATGCTGATATATGTGTGCGCTGCTGACTCACAAGGTGAGTTTGCTGACCGTAGCATTTAATTATGTCAATTGTTTTATATAGTTTAGCTTCCTTTTCACTTTTGTAAATGTGAGAACTTTGTGGACCTGCATCTATAAATTTGTAAATTACTATTATTCATATTGTTTTTTTTATTTTATTCTGTTTTTTAGTATTTGTTTTTATAGCGGCAACAGAAATAAATCATCTGTGAAAATTTCAACTCTGTAACTACACGGTTCATGAGATACACCCCGGTGACAGACGGACAGACGGACGGACAGCGGAGTCTTAGTAATAGGGTCCCGTTTTACCCTTTGGGTACGGAACCCTAAAAACGTCGCAACTCAATGGCCACTATTTTTTACTAAATGTGCTCTCCTGTAAAATTGCGATTTTGTAGATGTCTTCTTTTACTTTGCTGCCATCGATATGGTTACCCTAATCTTATAGGAACATATCATTCACTCTCCTACTATGCTAATTCACCTCTATCTTCTATTTCCAGACTGTTGCGCAGAAAAAGGCGCCCTACAGTGCGGGGCAGCTGCTCGACTGCGCGTGCGCGCCCGCCGTCGCGGCTGGCGCGTCCACGTGGCTGACCTACACTGGCGGTCGCCTCTCGAGCAGCAGAGGGATCACCGCTTTCCTGTGCTCTGTATTGCTGAGTTGGCTCGTAAGTAGATGACAGTTAAAGAAGCTAAGAAGATGCAGTTTGCTTCTTAGTCTTTTTGCACTCATAGAGAAAGACCGTGTGCTTTTTATTAACAAATAAAATGCGTACACAAAATTTTGTGTCTGTGCTGTTGACCGTTGAAGAGTTCCTTTATCTGGAGAAGTCATGCCTACCCCTACCATTGTCATTGGAACTGAACCAACACGTAAAATTTCAACTCCATAGGATAAGAGCGAAGTGATTCAAAATTAAGTTGCAAGACTTCAACCGAACATACATACATACATACAAACATTGCAAGTTAAGTAAAAGCTTGTAAAAACTTTCTAATTTAAACGGTTTTATCTTGCAGTACCCCTGCAACATCAGGATTTGAGGATTGAAGGTTGAAATAATTATATGTTGTATTGTCATGGGAATAGAATTTGTGTGCGAAGTTTCAGGAAAATCGGTTAAGCAGAAGTAGTTGAAAACACTGTCGCAAGATTTGAATCAAATATACAAAGTGAAGCTAAATAAAACCGTTTTAAAACTTAGTTTAGCAAATCTCGCAGATATGAAATAACTCCTCATGGAAAACCATGAATATTTCTCCCTCCGCTCAATATCACCCATTATAATAGTCTATAATGTAATAGTCTGCTGATCGTGAAGTCCTGGGTTCAATCCCCAGGTCGGACAAAAGTGTTAATGCGTTTTTCCGTGTGGGATTCGTCACTAGCAGCCTGTGTGAGTTTGGATTTGTGCCCGGTTGATATCAATAGGGTCGCCCCATATTACATGGGACTTAAACATAACGGTGAAATGAGGGCTGTTACTATTCACCTCTGCCCAACCCTCTGGGAAATACAGGCGTAATGTTATAATAGTCGTGAGATTACCAAGTATTCGTTCATATCTTCAGTCTGACTGATTATTCCTTACATCCTTCAGGTCAATCAGATCTAGGAGCGGTGGTGCCGGTGCTGTTCCTCAACTCAGGGTTGGGTACTCCGCTGCTACCTCACACGTTGGAGTGCGCTGACTTCAAAGCCGCTCTGGAGACTGCTGACGATGAGAGCGACAAGACGTTGTTAAATAAATGGTGAGACAATAAACACACACAAAAATGCCTTGAGAGGAAACGCGGGCTGCAAAATATTACAAGAATAGGTTTTTAAGCGGTCTATTTCCGTCCCACCCCTTTTTTGGGAAAATCCTCATGGACTATCCCCCGTCTGGGGAAGACGGGGGAGTGTGTCGGACTCTTACCGGCTAAAACCACCACAGTGTCCCTCCTTCTGACCCAAGGCCGGGGTCGCGGGATTCGCTATTGCATGCACCGCGACCCCGACAGGTCTCAGTCCACCAGCTTCTTCTGGTGGACCTCTCCTGTGGTGGGGCAGTTGCTCCCCTGCCCCACATCCTCCCTGGGCCCGTTACTGGTCGACGGGTTCCCCAACCCGCCGCCCGCAGGCCACTCACTAGGGTCGCCGGAGAACGTCGCGCGCCCTCCGGCGCCCGGTGCACCTAGCGCGAGAAGGGAGAGAAGAAGCGGCCTCCCTCTCCCTCTCGGCTACCTCCTTGGTGACCATCACCTCCTCGCAAAAGGAAGCGACGGCCTCCCACGTAGTCTCGCTCCCGACCATGGACAGAACCACGGCTGGAAGCGAGAGGTCACCGCCGATCGCCGCGACCCCCATGCTCACCCCTTCCGCAAACCTTCCCAATTGAGCGCGAAAGAGACAACTGTATCTCATACTAATTTCTCCTGTGCAATATTAGCGAAATCGTACTTTCGTATTTCCCTGTTTCCTTCTTCAATTCTGAACCGATTTTAATATTTTTTTCTGTAATAATTTAAGAAAGACTGGTTATGTCCGTATGTTTTTCTTTTATTTTTTATATTCGTCAAATTTGTTTGCCAGATGTTTGAAAACGGTGGTAGATCCGGTCGATTTTTGTAAAGTTTAAACGTTTTTAGTTCTTTTAATAATTAATTTATTGACAAAAACAAAACATAGGGACTTATTGGTGGTGGATATATATCATATGATAAAAAATATTTGCTCTAGTGACATTATCCAAGGAGGAAACTGAGGAATACGTTTGTATGGACTAAATACCGAGCGCATTTCCTCTTGAAGTCATGCCTATCAGTATGAGCTCATGTTAAACTGGTGATCCTGGTAAGGAAACAGCTGACATCATTCCCATTACAGAAGAAATACTACAATTTATTTTTTATTCTTGACTCGTCGCGTTTGGCCCTAGTCTCATCTGATAGTAAGATGGAGCACACGAATCCAAGGAACAGAGATTTTGAGGGATTCCCATATACCCCACTGAATCTCACATAAACACGACGGAACACCATAAACTACTTGGCGCCGGACTTTAATATTCAGGTGGTAGCTAGCCAGGCGGACTGTAATAGATCCTACCACAGTGTGCTGGGTTTTGTTGAATCTTACAACACGCGTCTATTCCCGGCGTGCTGTGAAGAAGTTTTATATTCTAACCCGTCAGGACACGGGCAAAGCGAACTATAACATAACTAACCCATTACTGTCCCACTGCTGGGCACGGGCCTCTTCTCAAAATGAGAAGGGTGTAGGCCTTAGTCCACCACACTGAACTATAGGTATATTATACTGGGTGTAAAAATAACATTAACGAAGCCGAAGTCTATGCATACTGCACATCAAACTAAGTAACATACAGCAAAAATAATTACTGGGAAACGACGTGTAAAATCAAAATCTTTCAATGAATACTAACAAACAATAGGAGCCTATTGTCAATATCTGCATCAGCTAAAACACAAGAAAGAAAACAGTTTCACCTACACGATTTTTTTTAAATTCTATCCCTATCATGATGTTTTCTATGTATCCAGGTACACTTTAGACGCCAGCACGACGCCGCCATGCTACCGGCTGGTACGGGGAGCCCCGGCGCGCTGGCGACGCGAGATGGCAAAGACCCTTAATGTTCTAGTCAGGACTCTGCCGCAGGAGGCCTGTGACGCTTACCTCACTACTGTGGTGGAACAGGTCAGTGGAAACTATAGACATAAGTAGGCTACAGTCTACTGACGTCACAATTTTTTTTAACTCTTTTCCCCGCTCTTGGAATTCTCCTGTATCGTGGGTGCGTTTACAGACACAAATTTTCACACGCACAAACATCCAGACCCGGAACAACTATCTGTAGGCCATACAAATATTTGATCCGTGTGGGAATCGAACCCACGACCCGTAGCGCAGAAGCCGATCGCACAGCCACTGCACCAAACGTGTTGTCAAAAAAATGTGGTCAGAAGATGGTCAAAATCTGCAAGAATGTACTAGACTATGTTGGTCGGCTGGCAGATACCTAGAAATGACGACATACCTCATATCTCCTAGCACTTCTACGGGCCAGAGGTCAACTGATACTTCTACCCTTAGGGATTTCTTTTGAGAACTCAATAACGTGCTTACTTGGTGTTGGGCATAGGGTTTCTATTAAGAATCTCCATGAACATGCACAACAGTTTAAGTTGATATAATAACATAACATCATAACATCTTGCCTGTATTCCCCGAAGTGTTGGGCAGAGGTGTCTAGTAACACCCTCATTTCTCCGTTATATGTAAGTCCCATGTAAAAGGGGGCGAGCCTATTGTCATCAACCGGGCACAAATCCAAACTCCGGGCTGCTACTGAGGAATTCCACACGGAAAATCCCAATAACACTTTGCCCTGAGGACTGCCTCGTGGTAGCAAGCGTGACTGCTGATCATGAGGTCCAGGGTTGATATAATAATGACCAAAAAATCCCCTCTTCTTGGACTACAGGAGGTGCAGCACACAGTCCTCATGAGCGTGGAAGCTGCTCGCCGATGCGTGTGGGTGTGCCGCGCGGGGGGGTGCGGAGTGCCGGCGCAGACTGAGCCCGTAGACGTCGCGGATACCGCACACCATCACGAGCTGCAGAGGAGGCTTAATAACCTGCAGAAGGACCTGAAGGTAACTCTTTGATTATAAAGTCTTTAATTGTGCTCTAAGAGCCCGTTCACACAGCGGATCCGTCGGTACTGGATGTGTTGTTCACATCTGTACCGACGGATCAGTAAAACAAATGACAGCTGCGTCGCATCTGGCAGACAGAATACGATAAAAATAACGGATCCAGTATTTTTTACTGGATTCAGAATACTGTTGTGTATGTGACCCCGCTCATACAACTACAGGCGCCATCACCAAAATAAAAACGGATCCTGTAAACAGTTTCAGTGTGAACTAGCTGTGACGTGTTCGCTCTGTACTCGGTTTTACAGTAAAAGTATACAATATGTCCCAGCATGTAGTAATAAAACTTTAAGGGCGGCGTATACACACAATTTTATCAACAAAAGCACCTGACACATGGGATCGAAAACCCACTTACAAATTACTGTCGCTAAGGCCCTTTTTAACGCCCACAAACAAAATTTATACAGAAACGAAAATACTGAACATCAATATATATATCTTCCTGCCCTGGTCCCAAGTTACTTGGGGTCGGCGCAATATGTTTTTCTCTTCCACTCTTCCCTGTCAGCCGTCTCATTATCATTTACTCCCTTATCTTTCATATCCTCCCTCACACAATCCATCCATCTTTTCTTAGGTCTCCCTCTCCCCCTCCATCCATCAACATTCATATTCATCACTCTCTTAGTCACATGTGTTTCATCCCTCCTCAGCACATGCCCAAATACTGAACATCAATCAGTTATATATTTACAATACATGTTTTTTGTCAGAAAGGTCTTTAACTAAAGCGTCCAGACGAACATCTCTTTCACCAAAATAAAACATGTTACCCAACGTAGCACTCGCTGAGCTAGTTTCTTAGTTGTACCAAAAATTTGAAACAAGTATGGCAAAAAGATGCTAACATTTGAAGGAACACAACTCTATAACAAATTACCCGCACATATAAAAAATGTAACCTCATTCAATGCATTCAAATTTCAGCAAGCGCCTAGCACTGCATATAATTTCAAACTCTCTTGCAATAAAATGAATGCATTGGATAGGAATACTATAATATATTGTTAAAATGACGAACTTTTAACATCATAGCGTCAGTTTATTTATTGTTCTCAAATAAGTGACTTTGTGTTTTTACTGAGAATAAACTTCTTTAAACCTAAGGCCGCAATTGGCTAGATCACATTATCACCATCGTCAAGGTAACTCTTTAGCCGTTTGTTTCTATCTTCAAATGGCCCTTATTTTCCACAGCAACACCTAAGCGAGCGCAACGTCATCCGCGCCAGCGTCCGCGGTCGCTCGGCACCGGGCGGCGAGGACGAGTACACGGAGGGAGTCAGCAGCGCTCTAGGCGACCGACTGGACTCGCTGCTGGACGCGCTGGTCGCGGACACCGACGTGCCCGCCGGGTGCAACGGGATACCTACCAGGTACGTGCAAAGATCTAGTAAACGATTGGTCTTGGGATAGGAAGTCTAGTGGAAAATACTCACAAGCTACTCCATTTTGAGTTAATTTTGAGCTGTCACTGTTACTTTAAGGTGTGGAGGAATAAGGTATGGTGTACCTCCAACGAAAAGGAAGTATCCTCCTACCAGGCGGGTCTTATGCCTGGCGGGCTACTGCCCAACGGTTGATGTTGGGAAGTTGTGTATATGAACAAAAAGTCATTTACACTAATCATTTTTGTAAAAAAATGAGATTTTTATTTCACGATTATATCTGTTTGCCTTGCAAATGTCACTTTTTGATCAGAATGCGACTTGCGAGGTGCTATTTTCTCTTCAATATGGCACTTTTTGAACCAAATCTCTTCATAAATCGATAAAATCCAAATCTTTGAGTCCAATGACAAAAAAAGCTACAAGCCTAAAGTGTAAATGACATTATTTGTGCCTGACCTCCTATATATACTATCTGCGTGTCAGTTAAATCTTGATATCGCGATGCAGGATTTGTGACGGTTCATTTGACAGCTGTCATTGTTGTCGCTGTAGTCTGCTAGACATTCGTCATGCTACGTAGTTAACATGTGGCGTGATAGATGCCGCCACAAAGGCGAAGTGACAGTGACAGCACGAGACTTAACGGCAACTTAAATTAGAGTAGTGTTTGACTATTCGGCCATAGGTATCCGAGATTGGGTGGTACTCAAAAGATATTCAACCACATCTAGTAACGCTGAGGTAATTTGTTCAACACCACTCGTATACAGTGTACTTCCGGGTTCTTTCAGGATGGTCTATGCAAATCTCAGGTTTTAAAAACGCCCCGTCTCTTTTTGTTACATGATGTTAGAAAGTGATGGGTAAATTTTTAACCCTTAATAGAGCATATAAGGTTTTAAGAAGAGTAAATAATCAGCCATTTTGTATCTATACTAATATTATAAAGAGGAAAAATTTGTATTTTTGTATGTAACGTACAAACTTAAAAACCAATGGACCGATTTCAAAAATTCTTTTGCCGTTAGAAAGCTACATTATCACTGAGTAACATATGCTACGGGCGGAGCCGTGAGGACACAGTTAGTAAATAATAAAAAAATACTATTTTTATTGTACTCTTTATTTTTATTTTCTGTTAAAGAAAATAGTAACATAAATTTGTTAGCTTTAAAAATAAAAACATAACAATGAGGCAATCGCGTCCTCTTCCAAAAAAGCAGAAAAGTTGGTGGGAAATATATTCCTCTGGGTTTACCTTAGTTTTGGTTTAAACCGTCTTATGTATGGTTTATGTTTAAGTTCCGACTTTAAATTGCTGTGCAACTTTAATGCATCTATGTATTCCCAGTAAGGCGCCTTCCTTCTATGATCTATATTATATTGAAGCGCGTATGAATCAGCAATAGCTGTCATTACTAGCTCTTCAAGACACTCAAATTATTCCCATTGTCCAGCTACCTTTTAAAGATGATAAATTAACATTTTCTTTCCCCTGCAGCTTGTTTGACGAGGTGAACGAGCACCTCGCGTTCTGTCAGAAGGCGGCTCAGTGTACCTCCAACAGAGAAATTACACTCAACGAGCTAAAAACGTAAGTCATAGTTTATTTATTTTAAACTTTAACTTGTTCGCGTTGGACCCTAGTTGTACCTGTAGGTAAGCGCAGACAGGGTCTAAGATTGAGCAAAGCAACCCAAGTAATAAAGATATAGAGAAATGCACTTATATCCCTTTGGCTAAACATAAACAAACACGAAGGAACACAGTACACTGCTTGGCTTGTTTAAAAAATCCTAAACTTTAGTTAATTAAATCCGAGATATCTACTACGAGCGCGCTCTTCGCTACTATATTAGATATCTTTTTGTCTAATTGACTAAAATTTAGGATTTTTTTTCTTATTTAACATAACATAATATCACACCCGTAATCCCCGAAGGGTACGGCAGAGGTGTATAGTAACACCCTCATTTCCCCGTTATGTTTGTCCTATGTAATAGGGGGCGAGCCTATACCCATCAACCGGGCACAAATCCAAACTACGGGCTGCTTCTGAGAAATTCCACACGGAAAAACCCAATAACACTGCCCGACCTGGGGATCGAACCCAGGACCACACGATTAGCAGTGTCGCTTGCCACCGCTAGACCAACCAGGTGGTTCTTTGATTTAAATGTGTTCTATTAAAGATACCTAGTAACCCTATAAAATATCACCAGTTAATTTGATATCACCGGACTCCTGTTCTAGATGGTCTCTATAACCAATGGGGTAGGCAACTGTGGAACTAATGGCGCCACTTTCGATTGTACCACTGCAATATTATTGGTTGCAATGTGTTTGGCATTATTGTTAATATCAACCTGATGGTTCTGATTGGTTCAAATAACTAAGTATGGAGGTGCTGCCATCTGCTTTAGTTTTGCGTTGCCTTCCCCATTCCTTATCTACTTATAGACTTGCCTAATTGCTACTTATAGACTTGTCGATATCACAACTTGTTATATGATACCATGATAATATGATTTCGTTCCAGGTATATAACAGGTGATAGCACGGTCCCCCTAGCGCTGATCGGCGGCGCGGGGTGCGGGAAGGCGACGCTGGTGGCGCGCGCTGTTACCCTCGCGCACTCGTACCAGCCGGACCTTGCCGTTATTGTCAGGTACTTACTTATGTTAATTGGTGACTGATAAGACTCCTGCACTTCTAATAACTCCATTGGTGCGAGCTATAAAAAGGCTTGTGGCGGCATCTATCACGCCACATGTGAACTACGCAGCACTACAGCGACAATAACAACATCTATCAAAGATATGACGTCACAGAATCCTGAATCGCGCTATCAAGATTTGACACGCTAATAGATACAATTTGCCAACATCAACCGTTGGACAGCAGCCCGCCTGGCATAAGACCCGCCTGGTTGGAAGATCTTCACTTTTCGTTGGAGGAACACCATACTATGTTCCTCCACAGGCTCCATATTAATTATCGGGCCTATACCTCTCCATATTTTTTTTATTAGAAATTTCTAAACCATAACAACATACATAAATGGCAAGCAACAATGAAAAAGCCAATGAAATAAAATAAAATAAAATGCCGAAGTTCTAAATGATTAAACATTATAATTGTTCACTAGACAGAGACAACACTACTACCACAATGACGTCATAACTCATACCTTAAAAACTTCGTAGCAGCTTGTCATCACTCCGTATAATATACGTTTCGCGCGACAAGGATAGAAAATGCCCCGTCCACAAACTACGAAAGCGTGTAGCTCAGCCACACTCAACCTTTTTTTATAGCGGCCACAAACACGTTTCAGTCTTGGTGTCGAGGGCCGCAAGCAAACATTATTTGGGTCTTAATTAAAACGTAATTCCAAGTTAACGATCTTCAACGACGACATAACGAAAATCAGATCAGATGGGCCAATAACAAAGGCCCGGCGGGCCGCAGGTTGAGTATAGCTGGTGTAGCTCCTCTATTTTTTCATTGCTTTTATTTATTTTTCACATACCGTGTTTTTAGTATACTTTCATTAAAATAATACTAAATTGTTGTACATTTTTAATAGTAGGTATTCAAACACACTACTCTATTTATAATGCCGGTGACGTTAGACGAGCTTTACAATCATGACTTAGTATTTCAGTTGCACCCTAAAATATCACAGTCGTAAAATACGGAATCAGGAAGGGCCAAGCGACATCTGACGGAAGATACGTCGCCGATCTTCCGTCGCGTAATCTACACAAGGAATTTTAGTAACGCATCTTCGGTCAAATGTGTACGATATGAGATGTTTGTATGGAATTATGTGTACCGGCGGAAGATCGGCGACGTATCTTCCATAGATGTAGCTTGGCCCTAATAACCTGCACCATGCTACACCGCAAATAGTGTATATCTCTACCACAACAATAACGGAAACTGGCTACTTGTTCGTTGTATTAAGATTCAGTTTTGATTGGCAACACAACTTAAAATAATTGGCAGTTGTTTGTGCTCCAAGTTTATTAGTCAATGTTAAGGGATAACAGAATCTCATACGATGTATTTTGTTCCCAGATTCGTGGGTCTTACACCGCAGTCGAGCAGTTCCCACATGCTGCTCAAGTCCATCGTGGATCAATGTCACGTGCTCATGACGGGCACTGTATATCGGGGACGTAATGTAAGTGTACATTTTTTGTAGTTATTATCTCATTTTCTTCTAAATATTATCATGATAATAAAATAGGAACGTAAAAAATAGCATCGGGAATAGGGTGCAAGCTACCGGTGATTAGGGCCTCAGAGAGAGGAACTTCTCAACAATACTTCCTAATTATTATTATCATTGTAGTCAAAATCAAGAAACAATCCAAATGTATAGACCAGTGATACCCAAAGTGGTTTAAATCGACCCCCAGAGGTCGACGGCGACCTCAAAGGGGTTCACGTGGGTGAAAAAAATGATTGGGGGTCCGTGAGATGTAAATGGGGGTCCACGGTAGTGGATCTCATTTAAGCAGGTCGTAACTTTATTTTTGACTTTCCATTAATGGAATAACCCACATACACAAATGATTTGTTGCTATGTTTTTACCTGAAAACGTAACAAACAGACCGACGGCGATAGTAATATTGTAGGTACTGTCGTGAGTTTAATAAATGTATTAAACTTAATATGTGTTTTTTTATTCTTTTTCGCTCTACGCTCTTTTTTGCATAATCGCGGCATAAGAACCGCAAATGACAATAATGGGTCCCTAAAAGCCTCCCCCATCTCATGCTTTAGCTGTGTGTGCAGCATAGGTCTATGCTTTTGCGTGTATTTTAATGAGACCTTGGCAAGATCAACAATGCTATGATCCTAAAACACTGTGGGTCTTATTACAAAAGTTTAGACCGTTAAATACCGTGTCGAACGTCATTTTTCATACGTACAAAATATAGTCCAAAAAACAAAAATGTACGTTTTTGTTAGTTTATTAAAAAGTAAACATATTATTATTGTATTGTCATCAGAATTATAAACATTTAGAAAGTTTCACATTAATATAACAATTAGAAATGGGTGAAAATCGAATTCTATGATTTTTTTACGAACTTAGTTATAGGTGAAGCTAAAATAAGCATGTTAAAAAAGATGTTTAAGACTCGTTAACACGATTTTGTGGTAAGAAGTGATTCTTTTTCCACAGGATGTGTGGTCACTGTCCGCCGCGCTCCCTACGCTGTTGGGCGGCGTGGGCCGGTCCCGCGGGGCCCTGCTGTGTGTGGTGGGGGCCGACGCGCTGCGGGCCGCGCGCTGGCTGCCCGAGCGACTGCCGCACAACGTTAAGATGATCGTCACTGTCACTGAAGGTGTCGCATTCTGTGTGTTGTACTGTTTATGGGTCGCGTGTGGTCTCTGCCGCGCTCCCTACGCTGTTGGGCGGCGTGGGCCGGTCCCGCGGGGCCCTGCTGTGTGTGGTGACACGTGGTCTGGACCGTTTAAATGAGTAAAGAGCAATTTAAGAACAGTCCAGCAAGCCTAACACTAGCAGGGTGACATGATTTTGCCGTCGCATTATCTCGTGCTGAGACTTCATAATAAATTGATTCACAAACAACATGAAATCGGATCAAATCGATTAGACGATGCTAACAACTAAACTACCTTCTTAAAGACACAAAACGTTTTAAGCTTAAAACAAAATTAATCGATCTGTTAAAGCAACAGCCACTAACAAATAATTGTATCCGTCACAGAAAAAGACGAGCCGTCCAGCTCAGCAATCATGGCTGTCCTATCATCAGAAGACGGACCCAAGGTGGTCAGAGCCCCGCCTGTCGGGCCTGATGAAGCCAAAGCAGTACTCACGGCCTGTGCCGCGACGTATAGCAAGACTGGAGCGGCGTCACCTCCTGAAGCCGCCGTGAAGGCTGTCCAAAAGTGTACTCTACCGCTTTACGCTAAGGTGGGTTTTTGATTGACTTTTTTGCTTAGAAGTTATTCTTAATGAGCCCAAAGTAGCACACCTCGCCACCAGATGGTGCTGTGAAGGCCGTGCAATGATGTACTCTACCGCTTTATGCTAAGGTAGATTTTTGACGGATCCACCTTTAATAATAGTAACCAAGGACTTCAAAATAAGTACTGAAGATGGGACGAAACGCGACGACATGTAGACCGTAAACTCTCTTAAATACATGCAGAAATAAACTTTACTGCTTCACACTATGTTTGATTTTTGAACGACAAACCATACCTAAAGAATCTACAATTTTTTTTCCAGATCCTAGCGTGGCAAATCTCACTATCGGCTGAAACCTACACAGAACTCACAGAGCCAGAAACAACTCCGGAACTCGTCATCTGCGAGGACTTAGAAGGTCAGCTGACGCAGATCCTCATCACCACAGAGGCTGCCCTGGGAGCTGACAGGGTGAAGACATGTCTAGCCCTGCTGACTGCGTCCAGGAGGGGGCTCGATGATACAGAGATCTTGGATATCTTGGCGCATGATGAGCTGTTTAGGAGTGAAGAGACTTATTGTAAGTAAAAGACTTGTCAAATCTCATGTTAAGATATGTGATTGGTTGACAAAATACCAACAGCCAATCAAAGTATTTGACACTAGCTGTATACTCACGGCTCCGCCCGTAGCCTATGTTACTCAGTGATAATGTAGCTTTCTAACGGCAAAAGAATTTTTGAAATCGGTCCAGTAGTTTTTAAGTTTACTCGTTACATACAAATATACAAATCTTTCCTCTTTATAATATTAATATAGATGAGATTTGACAGTCGATTAGATATTTTTTTCGTTGATCAGCCTTTTATATTCATATTTCCTATACTGCAGGAATGGAAGTTGCTTTTTCTGTGCTGTGTGAGGGTCACAGAGTTAGTCCAGTCATACTGGCCTGGGGTATTGAGGATGGCGATTTGGTTTGTTATCTTACCGTTTGTGTCTTTGGTTGGAAACCGGATTTACCGCATGTGGGGTTTGATGTTGTTATGCTCTTTTCTCCGTGACTTATCAGAACTTATCATACGACCTTCTTCCACAGTACCGTGGGCCCCAGCATCGCTAGTCTGGCCACAGTTAGCAGCCCTGCTGTCCCCGTGGCTCCGCTGGGACGCGCGCGGTGCAGCTCGCTGGAGAGACGCTGCGCTCGCCAGTGCGGCCAGCGACAGATACCTCGCTGACTGCGACACGGCTGTGCGACAGACACTAATAGACTACTATGATGTAAGTACATAACGACGCTCGGCAGTGAAAACCTCGTAAATAAAATTTTCTTCAAAAGCGTTTTATTTGTTCTTTAAATTGATAAACTCGTCATACACGTATTAGTTCAACAAACTTTCATTTCAAATACTTCTAAGCTATCTATGACGTACGATGACAAACTTGTATTAACATTTTATCGGCCATTTTTTTTTTGCAGGAGACAGTTACTTCTATCTCTTTTAAAAAATTGTATTTTACACCAGTGGCGAAGGCTCCATACAACTCGATTCCTATCGGCTTCCCTTTCGAAATATGGCAAATACTAGTATCTATTATTTTCAATTATCATTTAAACAAATAATTATTTACGAAGTTACATTGCAGGTATAACATTTGCTTATGAAGGTAACAATCAAAGAAATAAGTTATAATATATTTTGAGTTTGGTCCGGCTTCCCTTTTAAGAAAATTCACCCTTCGCCACTGTTTTACACATATGTGGTTTTCACTGCCGACCGACGATAACTATTTGCTCTAGTCTCCCCGTAGTGTCAAGAAGCAAGAAAGGTCTTCGCAAGGCAGCAAAATAAAAAATAACCATACAGACAGACAGAGACGCAACTATAAAGGTTCCATGTTTATTTAAACCTTTAAACGTGTCCCGCAAAATACGCAAACAAAAATATTGTCACAATGTTCTGCCTAGCCTTTTCCCAACTATGTTGGGATCAGCTTCCTGTCTAACCAGATGCGGCTGAATACCATCGCTGAATACGGAGCGACTGCCATCAGACCTCCGCAACCCAGTTACTTGGCAATATCGATATCCTGAGGTTAAACCGGTTGTCAGACTTTCGGGCTTCTGACCTCCCTTAACGACTGTCATAGGTATTCGTATGACACCCGGGACCGACTATATAACGTGCTCTCCGAGGCACGGAGGGGTCTCGATGTGAAACGACCGGTCACCCACCATCCACAGACTGACCGCGACAAACGCAGCTTAACCTCGCAAATCGTATGATCCGCGCGATTGGTAAGACACGTGCACTTCAAAAAAATTGTTGTCACAATGTCTAAAGAAAACTTTATTTCATTTTGCAGGGTAAATGGTATTCAGAGAACGATCCTAAGATGGCGGGCCGTCTGATATCACAAGAAAACAAGTTTTCTGAAGAATAGTAAGTATTAATTCACAGAGTTCGAAAAATCATCTCTTACAGAACAGCTCCATGACTGAAATAAAATATATATTAAAACCTCTTTTCTCAGCTACAACACAAGAAAGCTTGACGAGCTTCCTTTCCAGCACTACCACATTTACAAAGACGATCCAGAAACCTTCGCCAACCAGCCTTACTTCACCCAACTGGACTGGGTGCATGACAAACTAGCCGCCACCGACTGCTGCCACTTCCTCGAAGACATCGCCCTTGTCCACATCGACACACTCCCAGAACACATCGAAGTACTAAAAGACGTCTTCGAAACACACTCTTACGCCTTAGACTACGACCATCGACAGTTCTACGGTCTACTTCGAATGACGATGGAGAAAAGACAGCGCAATGGTCATCAAATCAAAAGTAAAATCGTTCAGGATTGGATGAAGGAGATCCGGGAGCCTCCGGTGCCGACGTTCTATCCGGAGAACGTGGACTTCTGGAAGATAATGGATTGTAAGGAGAAGAGGGAGTTCTCTATGAGCGATGTATTCGACACTAAGACGTATGATCTGATCGTGAGGTTTGATAGTAGGGGGAAGTTTGTGGCGACTGTGTCAACGGAAAGAGAGGAGATCTGCGTTTGGGATGTGTTGAAGTGAGTATAAAATAATGCGTGGTTGAAGTATATCCAATTAATGTAGTGATGTAGAATTATGCAAAAGATTTACAGACTTGAAGTCTTTAGTATAAGAAATCAATGATAACCCGGAGATGGTATTTTACCCAATAACAAAGCGGCAGAATCACTTTAAAAGTGGCCTCAAAACTGCATTATTGGCTGTTTCTGAAAATGTAGTCTGACTTTATACGTCCTTCATAAGATAAACGGTTTTTAATCCTTTCGCAGATGTCAACTAGTAAGAAAGATGGTGGGAGTGACCCACCCAATAAACTTGGTGCCAATTGACGAATACAAGTGTGTGGTGCTATGTAGGAGGGAACTAAGAGTGTATAACTTGGACCAGGTAAGTTGTACTAGTTAGAAAACGTCGCAGTACCGTGTTTGTTGAAACGGGAACACTTTATAATATACTAGCGACCCGCCCCGGCTTCGCACGGGTGCAATGTAGATACTAATGTGGGGCATATAAACCTTCCTCTTGAATCACTTTATCTATTGCTGAAAATTGCATTGAAATCCGTTGCGTAGTTTAAAAGATCTAAGCGTGCAGACAGCGGGAGCGATTTTGTTTTATACTATGTAAAGATGTACACTCGGGAGCAATGGATCTGGGTCACTAATTTCTTCCTCCTAGGCTTTTCCCAATTATCTTTGGGTCAACTTCCAGTCTAACCAGATGCAGCTGAATACCAGTATTTTACATGGCGCGACTGCCATAAGACCTCCGCCACCCAGTAACTGGGCTATGCGATATCCGAGTCACTAATATAAACCTTAATATCTCAGAAAACATTGTTTTGTTTATGTTGGTGCCCCTGATTTATTGGTCCCGAGTGTATGTATGTATTCAGTATACGTTATAGCTTCATAGCTTTTTACAGTCTGTAAGACCAGAAGAGACGGCTCAATACATTCCAGCTTTGCAACTTGTGAGAGGTCTGTGGCCAAGTGTGGATTGTAATTGGTTAAATCGACATTTGACCCCACGGATGCTAAAATAAATGTCAGGAAAAAGGCAGCAAAATCCTTCTGATCACTAAAACATGTTATAAGCAAGACCGTAGCCAGGGGGTTGGAGGTTAAACCTCCCCCCTCCCTCGATACCTCAGCCAATAAAATTACTACTAATTGTACAAGCAGGTAGAAGGCTCACGTTCAGCCTGATGTGGTGAACTAACATATCTACAAGTACATTTATTTGTCAATGTAAAAAAACCAATCCACGTTGTAACCCAGGGAACGTTCCTCGTGGCGTTAAAAGGTGTGATGAACCAGAAGATGCCCTACTACGGACTGCACGACCCCAAGCATCTCGTCGCGTTGTCCAGAAACAGGATGTACGTCAACCTCATGAATATTGAGACTGGTGAGTCAACAGCATTATGTATCAACAAGAAAGCAGTAGGTGTCCGTGATGCAGTAACTGCTTTTTGTGTGTGTGTGTGTGTGTTTATACTCTTACTAAAGATTAACTACGATAACATGGCGCGCCCCACCAAAATTCAAAACGTTTGAAAGTATTTACTAAGCGCCACCAAGACCCACAACGCATGTGTGCGTACTGAGACGACCGTCAAACGAATACTTACAACTACGTAAAAACTCTTTCGTAAGGATGTGACTACACCCATTGAAACAGTGATTTGGAGGGGCGCGCCATGCTATCGTAGTTAGTCTCTACCTACGCCGCATCTTCTGGCTGTGAGGAACAGTGCAATACATTCAGCGCCTCCAAACCTTTTAATTTGGCACGGCACGGCAGGTTGTACGCGGTAGACATTTACTAAAAGATTCTTAAATGTTACGTGACTATGAGCATTGCCTTCAGTTGAGAGCATGAAGGTATAGGAATGGAGAGCACACCTAACACATAAATGAAGTCAAAAAAATTAACCTTGAAAAATTCTATCTCTTTCTAAATATCCTACTTAGAAAAAGATAGAATATTTAGTTTGGAAATCTTCCTCTTTCTAAATACTCTAGACAGAATTTCAAAGTATACGAGGCCATTTTTTTTTACTTTCAGTAGGTGTTCGTAGTGTAGTCTACATTCTTACCTATACCTTCATGGTTGAGAGAGGTTTTTGCCTAGCCGAGGACTGCGTTAAGCTGAGTTGATGGAAATAGGCTTCTATTAGAGAATGCGATTCCTTCAACAACTACAGAATCCACTGATAATAATCATGACTTTTCTAGGGGACTGTGTGACGACATTCAAAGCTGGTGAAGACAGATTCCTGAACTCCCTGCTAGTGTCAGGTGATGGAAGGTAAGATTTTATAATTACTACCCTCATGTAAATATATTTTCATTGAGCTGAAAGCAAAGAGGTTTACGGCTTGGATGCAAAAGACCCTGTCTTGTTAAACTACCGAAAGTTCTCATACCCCAGTGACGTAGCGTTGGGGGGGCAAAGGGGCTATGGCCCCGCGCAGCGCAGATATAAGGGGCGGCAAGCTGCAGCATCAGATCATAGTCCTCAGATAACTGTATTGTCATCGGCACTATATAGGTACTTATTTACGCAAAATTTCATGTCAAGTTTTATATTATACAAGACTAAGGACTACGTTGACGACAGGGATGTTTGGCATTAGTTCTTACACATGTGGCTTCCCTGGAACCTCATTAACAACATATGTGTATGTCTATTAACTATCCTCAATTATGATTATATATTTTTTATTTTTTTTATTGCTATCATTACTCTCAAGATATCTTTATCTTATTTTACAATGATTTTTTAGCTAATTTTTGATGACATTTAATTATGTCAATTGTTTTATATAGTTTAGCTTCCTTTTCTTTGTTGTAAATGTGAGAACTATGTGGACCTGCATCTATAAATTTGTAAATTTCTATTATTCATATTGTTTTTTTAATTTTACTTTTGTTTGTTAATTTTTGTACTCAAGCCTTTTAGTACTACTTTACTCATTGGTCTGTGGTCAGGACTTCATTGTTCTCTCACTATTCTAAATCATTGTACTGTATCCACTGAACTTGTTAAAGATATTATTTTTAAAAGAGTAACCATAGAGTTTCTTGCCGGCTCTTCTCCATAGGAAACGACTAATTGGAACCGTGCATCTAAATTCGACTTTTCATAAGCACGTTTATGTGAAATAAAAAAAAATGATTTTGATATTAAATCCTTTTGTAATCAACATAGCAACAATAACAGAATTTTCACCACCATTTTTTGCTTAGTTGCGAAAATAAGGTTGGGGGTAGCAAATGTTGGGTTGGCCCGGGGGGAAGAAATACATGCTACGTCATTGTCGTACCCATAAAGAATTTGGGCCTACTCAGGACAAACTAATGTGCGTTCTATTCCATTCTACCCAGGGTCTTAGTATGTGGCGACGAGACCCAGAAGCCGTTCCCCCTACTCGTGTGGTCGCTCACATCCCGCAAACTGTTGTACGACTTAAGGATACCACACCACGACTTCATCACATCCAAGGCCGCTATTACATATGAAGGTAAGCTTGATGTTGAAATGGTACATTTAGATAATCAATTCCTTTCTCCTAGCCTTTTCCCAAATTATGTTGGGGTCAGCTTCCAGTCTAACTAGATGCGGCTGAATACCAGTATTTTACACGGAGCGACTGCCATCAGACCTCCGCAACCCAGTAACGGAGCAATGCCGTTATCCTAAGGTTAGACCGGTTGTCAGACTTTCGCGTAACGACTGTCATAGGTATTCGTATGACACCTGGGACCGACTGTTTAACGTGCTCTCCGAGGCACGGTGGGGTCTCGATGTATAACGAACGATCACCCATCCACAGACTGACCGCGGCAAGCGCACCTTAACCTCGCAAATCGTATGATCTGCGCGGTTGTTAATTAACCACGAGCCCCACATAATAATATAATCTAATCAATTGCCTTCTTAAATCGGTCGATTATTTGTCCCGAAATGCCTATATAGTTTTCTAGTGGCTTCTATTCTTGTCTATTGTATAAAGCAGTGATAGCCTAGCGGTGGAACGCTTGTCTTCCATGCAGAAGGGTCTAAGTTCGATCCCGCATCTCGTGACCTTTCGAATTCATATGCGAATCAGAATTTGATTATCACCTGCGTTAACGGTGAAGAAAAAATCATTCATTTATAACACCAACGTGAATATTCCCAGTTCATAATGATCTTTCGATTTGACGTATGAGTTGCTTTGTGTCGGCAAAGATTCTTTCCAACTTTTGATCAAGCACAATAATTGATGATCGCAGTAAGTTCTTATTAGAGCATTGAGGATGGTACTTCCATTCTTTTAACATCCTTTCGTCAGTTTTTCCGTTACCCACGGTAAGACAGCGAGGTGGCCTATTTTTTACCAAGATCTACTAACTGCCTCGATGGTCTAGTGGTGGCAGGCACGACTGCTGATCGTGAGGTCCCGGCGATCCCCAGGTCAGGCAAAGTGTTATTGAGTGTTTCCGTGTGAAATTCCTCAGTAGCAGCCTGGAGTTTGGATTCGTCCCCTATTACATGGGACTTAAACGTAATAGCGAAATGAGGATGTTACTATACACCTCTGCCCATCTCTTCGGGGATTACGGCGTGAAGTTATGTTATCTACCCAACATTTTTTATAAAACCTACCTGACATCATATGTTAATTCTGGTTCTTTCTCCAGGTTCCTACGTCTGCGTTGTGTCAAGAGAACTAGACGAGCCAAGTCCAAACTTCATCGTGGTCTACGATCTGCAGTCAGGCACGTTGTTCAAGAAATGGAAGCCTGGATGTGATACGGTAGCTCTGGCCATCAGCTCTGTTGACGGCTGCGTGGTGTCAGGGTTAGCTGACACGAGGATACTGGTGTGGGATCTTGTAACAGGTTAGTTCCAAGGGTAGGAAGGTATCCGGCGTGAGTTTTAGTTATGAAATTTCCTCTTTGTGGAATGGACACACTCTCTTAAATCTGAAGAGGAATGAGGTACGATGACCTCTAGCCACCCTAGTGTGTGGCCTACGGGCGGCGAGTTAGGGGACCCGCCGCCCGACCAGTAACAGGCCCGAGAAGGCGGCGCGCAGTGTTCCGTGCGCGCTTCTCAGGAGGACGTGGGGCAAGGCCCCACAGAGGAGAGGTCCCCCGAGGGTTGGCGGACCGGGACCTGCCGGGGTTGCGGTGCATGCTTTTGCGAATCCCGCGACCCCGGCCGAACGGTCAGGAAGAGGAACACCGTTGGTTTTTACCCGGTAAGAGTCAGGCAGACTCCCTCGCCTTCCTCGGGCGAGGGATATCCATGAGGATATTCCAAAGAGAAAAAAAAAGTCCTCGACTCATCAGACAAACGACCCGTCTAGTTGGAGAATCCTCTCCTTTGGTCGGAGGAACGCCACACCTCGTCTCCCAACAGATCTATTGATTTATATGTGATAAACTTCTGACATAGACTTCTGGTGTAGAGTTTGTTTCCTCAGGAATTTGCAGTAGGCAATTGCTGAGCGGAACATGAAGTTCGCTTGGCATTCAAATCCCTTCAATTATTTTAAAGCCAAATATTGTCGTTTTTGCAATAACATGTCTCAACCTTTGGGGACCAGATTACGAACACCTAACTGAAGGTGAAAAATTTGGGCTTTTTTTTTTCTTTTTCGAATTTTTTTCCGAGGCATTAGTTCGCCCTTCAGCGACTATGCAGGCTTCATTATGTACGTCTTATATTATCAGATAAAAACGAATAAAATTAAATATAAAAAATCACATACATCAGGGAACACAATTTCACCGACACGGACTCCCACAATAGGGGCATCAGGGACACCCCCAATCAACCCCTTCCAAAGAAAGCAACAGATGTTAACAAATCCACAGATTACGCGTGTCAAAGAAGGGCCGACTCTCTCAAAAACGCACACCGTACAAATGGCCTTGAATAAGAAGTTCGGTAGTCTATCAAATCGTATCCCTTTTTTAACCGACTTCCAAAAAAGGAGGAGGTTCTCAATTTGTCTGTATGTTTTTTTTCTTTTTTTTTAATGTTTGTTACCGCAGTACACCCTCATTTATGAACCGATTTGAAAAATTCTTCTTTTGTTTGAAAGAGTATTCTTTCGAAATGGTCCCATTTAAATTTGGTGAAGATCTGATGAAGAACTTCGGAGATAAACAATGGAACTCCTCAATGACGAACAGTACGCATAATGTGATGATGTGATTATGTGTACGAGCAGCGTCTTTAGCAGGTCCAACCATGTTTTAATTAAGGCCACTAAAATGAATGAAATAAAAAACATTTTAACAAAAATAAAACCGGCTTCAACAAAACCAAAAAATAATAAAATAATTACCATATTATAAAAGTAACAGATTCAGAAGTCGGTTTTATTTTTGTTAAAATGTTTTTTAAATAGGGTATTTAGAAAGAGATAGAAATTTCAAGGTTTAATTTGTTTGGCTTCTGTTACGTGTTCGTAGTGTGGTCTCTATTTTTACGTATACTTTAATGGCATCAACTAATAGGTAACTGTCGCCTCACTCTGCGCGGTCACGTGGCGGCGCCGTCTATGCTGCGGCTGGCCAAGTCAGGCGGAGTGTTGATGTCGACTGACGACACCTGCAAGGACCTCTCCGTCAGGCTCTGGGACTTGCATACTGGTAAGCATAAATTACAGCTTATACTGAGTTTTAATTTTTATTATCGTTTTGGTTAATTTTTGACGAAAGTGAACAGAATCAGAATGTGGTCATCCAGAAGTGACCATTGAAGAATGCCAATGCCCTAACGCGAGATGAGTGATCGCGTTTGATATAAAAAAATCAATGCGTTACTTGAAAATGTTTGCGTTATGGATGACATAATACTAGTTTCTATTCCTAAATAGAGACCGCACCATTAATTATATTTTTAATTTTCAATAATTTTTATTGCCGCATCTACCATGCAAACCCAATAACGCTTTGCCCGACCTGGGAATCGAACCCAGGACCTCACGATCAGCTGTCGCGTTTGCCGCCACTAGACCAACTAGTCATTTAACTTTGTACATAAAAATTACTCGAAAATTAAACATCACACCTTCGTATCCACAGGAAAACTGATCGCAGTATACACGCCACCAGAAAGAATAACAGCCTGCGAGGTCCTACTCGGCGGTTCGGTCCTGGCACTCGCCCTAGAAAACTACAAGGAGGTGCTATGCGTGAAACTCCATGGTCCCCCCGTGGAGTCCGTTCACAGCGGTAAAGACGTAGAATTTGATGACCGGGACTACGGTGACGAGACCTTAGAAGGACGGACCTTCGACGTGAAGGGTTTGGAGAACTCATAGCAGGTCCAGAAGTGATTTTAATATTGGCAAAGGATTTGAAGTATTGAGAGCCACAATTGCTTTATATTTTAAGTTTTTCTAGTTTGGTGTCTGACGCAAAATCTCGCCAGATCTCTTTTAGCACGGGAGCTCCTAACATTTTAAAATAAATGAAGTTAAAACTGTTATATCTAGGGACTCTGGGGGCCTCGGGCCAGTAAGTGGAAGGGCCCTTTATCTATTTGGTCGTTAAACCCGGTGCACTGCTCCGGTGATCCGGTTACTTTACGTACAGCCCTGGTTATGGTCTACAGCTTGGAATAGTTTCTGAGCAACAGTTTGATATTGGTGCCGATTCTCTTTTTCACCAACTAAATAAGAGAATTACTATCTATACAAGGTTAGTCGGAAAGGGGGTACTAAGCCGAGAGTGTTAAAGTAACCATAATAATGGATAACTTTTGTTGTACAACTTTCCCTAAAAGTCAATAGTTTAAGCCTTTGGCCAGACTGCAAACGCGGGCGCGGGGCGGGCGCGGTGCGGCGAGTTCAAACAGAAGGACTTCATTTGAGTGTCCATAGTGGGCACGCCGGTGCGGGAAGTGCGCGGGTAGCTCACGCCATAGCTCGTTCATATAAGTGGCCGCAGTGAGAGCGCGGGCGGCAAGCGATAACCCGCGCGGGAGCGGGGGATCTCAAACTAGTTCGAGCTGAATAAAGTATATAGCTGAAGTAGTTTTTTTCGAATTATGTTATTTTAACACATTTTTAAAACGAACATCATTGATACATTAAGTGGCCCGCGGCTTAGTAGGTACCCCCTTTCCGACTAACCTTGTATAATATGCTACTAACAGACAACGCGAGAAAAGGACGGTGATAGATCAGAACTAAGTTAGAGATGTCAAACTAGTTTACGCCTTGAACTTCACCGTGTTTTTAGTCGACACGTTCTGAATTATCGTCTAAATCGGCATGGAAATTTTAGTTCAACTAAATTTGACAGCTCTTATTTACGTCCGTCTCTTTCTTATTTATCAGAGTGAAAGAGATGGCAATAGCTTAGATTAAGTTCAGTTTGTGAACAACGGAATCGGCACCAATATGAGGCCTATAAAATTAGAGGCAGCTAAATCCAAGTCTGTCAAATATTCAGGAAGCTACAAAAACTGATATTTTTGTCAAGGTAGCGAATGCCACAATATCGGTTTTTGTTGGAGTTAATTTCTAAGGGAATTAGCTGCATTTGTTAGTAAAATGAATACACCAAAGCCTGTCCAATTAACTAAACTAGATGGCGCCATAATTAACTAATGTAACGACTTTAAGGCGTTTAGCTGCCTTTGATTTTATAGGTCTCATATTTGACTTGTAATAAAACTTTAGCTCTCATATTACGAATGATGGTCTAAGTAAAACCCATGTTTTAAAAATGCCCCGTCTCTTTTTGTTGTATGACATTAGAAAGTGATGGGTATGTGGAGGAACGAGGTATGGCGTTCCTCCAACGGAAAGGAAGGATCCTCCTACCAGGCGGGTCTTATACCTGGAGGGCCACTGCCCAACGGTTGATGTTGGGAAGTTGTATATACCTACAACATGCAACGTAATTAACGCACACCCTCAAACACCCCAATTAGAATATTATGTTATAATCATAATACATACACTGAAATTTTAGTTTAACATGTATATGCATTGTTATTTACTAAATTAACGTTTTTAAATAAGATTTATTTTTCTTTATTTTGTATTAAATGACGGGATTTGTATTAATACATAAAAATGCACTTTAAAAGTCTTTTTGCCTTGATTTACGGTCCCAGTTTGTTTTGACTGTACAGGGGTAATGTAACTAATTTCCGTAGTTTTAATTATTTTTGGGATAAAAATTACTTATATTAAAAATGATAAACATCGATTAAGTAAACGATTCTGAACAAACTACTTTCAGGATGTGCGTTAATTATGTTACTTAATGTACACTACCTGCGTGTCAAATCTTGATATAGCGATGTAGGATATGTGACGTCACATTTGAGAGTTGTCAATTGTAGTCGTTGTAGTCTGCTACACAATCGTCGTGCTACGTAGTTTGCATTTGGCGTGGTAGATGCCGCCAGAGGTATATTTTAAAAATCTGGGTTTACCTTATGGAATGCAAGACGTTTCCATCTCTCGTAATAAGCAGGAGACTGTCTTCTTCAGAGGCCAATATATTATGAGCTAGACATTGGTCAGTTACAAGCTTACCCATATTCTAAAAGGTTCCTCCAAAACTTACTCGACTCCACCTCGACTCAGCCTTTCTCACTACCATCGGTAGTTACAGTTGACATAAATGTCCTCGACTCGAGATTTTTCCTCAGTCGAGGTAAAGAATCATCGGTCAAACTCAAGGTACCTCGGAACCTACCGTAAGGAAAGAAGTGTCAAAGTTCGTATATAACAAAAATAATTTTAAAGACTATATCGAATATGCTTACGATAATCATTACAACTATTTATCGCGGCTTTATTTGCGTGATGCAGATAAACAAAATTATGACGTAATGACTCCACTCTGCCTCGACTCATTTGAGGACCCCTCGGTCGAGGAGCCTCAAAGTTCACTCGAAATTGCGACTAAGAATACAATTTTGAAGGTGTTTTCGAGGCCGTCCTAAGTGGAGTACCTATGAGTCATATGGGTGCTACATTTTGTATGCAAAATACATTTGTCGAGTCTCATAACCTAAATTACCTACGTCGCTATTATGTCGGTGAAATTTTGCGTTGGACATCAACTAAAATACGTTTTCTCACATTCAGAGCCAAGCCACATCTGACGGAAGTTACGTCGCCGATCTTCCGTCGCGTAATTTACTCGAGGAATTTTAGTAACTCATCTTCGGTCAAATATGTACGGTGTGAGATGTTTGTATGGAATTATGTGTAGGTACCGGTAGAAGATAGGCGACGTATCTTATGTCAGATGTGGCTTGGGACTATTCGGTGTGATACAAAAAGATAAAATCCGACATCTGAAGCGTCAAATCCACTTACAAGTTATTGCACGCAAGTGCTTGCTTAGTTCGTAAGACTTGCAGAAGTCAACTAGCGCAGTCTCTTCTTCTTTTCGTGTGGTTAGTGACTAACCTGGTGTCAGAGTTTATGCCGCCCATGAGCCTCTGACTTGGCTTCACATGCCGTCGAGAAATATCACTCAGGGATGACGATTTCCTCACGATGTTTTCCTTCACCGTTTTTAAGCAAATGACAATTATAAAATGCGCACATGAATCCGAAAAGTCAGAGGTGCGTGCCTTGGGTTCGGACTCGAGACCTATGACTTGGCAGTACGACGGTCACACCACTAGGCTATCACTGCTATAAAAACTACGCAGTTGTACTTGCAAGTGGATTTGGTGTTTATAACCTAGAAAAAATACAAAAAAAAACGTTAAATGCAAGTACTAATTTCTTTTTTAAAATAAATATTTAAGAACCACAATAAAAATAACAAGCAATCGCAGTGGCTTAATATTGCCAAGAAAACACGAAAAAAAGAAATTAATAAAAAAAAACATTAATGTTTTGATCTATTACGCTTATTAATTACATTATTGAAATTAAATAAATTGTATTTAGTGAATTCTTTATCTGTAATGTTGATGTTTAGATGTAATTTTGTGGTGAAAAATAGGTTAAGATTATAACTAAGTCTAATTCATTTTTAAACTACCGTTTCTCCTACCCTAATATTTTTCTGTAGGTTTTTTTTTTAAATCGTGCTCTATGAAATGGCCAATGATGTGCAAATGTCCTCCATCAATGTATTCGTAGATAGTTATGTACAAAAGGGAGGTTATTCATTCATCGATGAGTAAAAATGTTATCCAGCATGAGCAAATTTGCATAGTAGCTCTTAATCCACGTTTAGATGGTGATCTTTTTCTCGTAGGTTTAGCGAATACGTGATTTTTATCGAATAGAATAGTGTCAAAATGGTCACATTGTTCAAATAATCCCTGCAGTAAAATCTCGTATTCGAATTTTAAATTCGTTTTTTTTCTGGTGTCAAGAAATCTGTCGTCTCGTCGTTTGAACATAAGGCCAAGATTATACGGCGATGGTTTGTACGTAAACCACCGAGCATTTTATGTAAGTAGATGTGTATCTATGATTTAAAATTTTATTCAGATACGGTATTTCACCACATGGGTTTTGATAAATATGAGAACACCTACAAAGTTGTTTATCATGCTTGAGGGTTATTACGAATATGGGAATATTTCGAAAATAACGAATTTCTACTAAACCAGGCAATATTTTTTGCTCTGGCAACGTAATAATGCCAGAATGTTTATTGCAATGTAATGTTATGTTGCCAGAGCAAAAAATATTGCCTGTTTTAGTAGTAATTCGTAATTTTCGCAATATTCCCATATTCGTAATTACCCTACAGTACCTTAATGCTACAATATATATTACGATAAAACGATCTCGATCTGAACGTGGCTTAAACCGTGTGATGTGGTATTCAATTAAATTCGCATCAAATTTTGGCGCCACCAGTCGTCATTTTCTCAACTGTCATCACTTCTTAAGGTTTGATTCCATTATTTCTCCTTATATACAAATAGCCTTTACGAAGTTGGGATCCAAAAAATATAGCTTAGTATCATCCTTAGCATTTTATAACTTTTAAAACCCAGTCTGAATTTAAAAAAAGAAAACCTTTGTTTATGTATTCTTTTTTTAAATTCAGTACTTTCACAACTACCCTTGTAAATGCCCTCATTTTATTTCTACTGCCATTTTATACTTCTTAAATTATAAGCAAATAGCAGGTTAAACATAGGATAATCATTCATGTTTGATTAATAGTAAGGGATGCACACAATAGTTACCTAATGCACATTATTTGTTTTTTTGTTGTATGCTAGAGGTGACATCGATGATTTAAACCTTAAAAATTAGGGTCCGAATAATACTATTCATCCATATTTATTATACTAATGACAAATTATTTATGATGCTTTAGGACAATTATGAATATGGAAATATTCCAAAAAATTACTAATTACTATTAAACCTGGCAATATTTTTTGCTCTGGCAACGTAATAATGCTAGAAGTGTTAAGCGCATGCCACACCGCGAGCTGGCGTGCGGGCCATCTGGCCTTTTCATACTTACGGTTCACATCGTTTGAGTCGCTAAGGTTGGTTTTAGAGTCACACTGACCGTCGGCGCTGACAGGCGAAATGCATGACTTCCCCGTCAGCGCTGACCACCGCTCGCGCTGATTATTCTAAAATGCTTCAAGACACTCAAAGCTCGTGGCCCGCGACGCTTACTAACCGCGCTGGCGAAAGCGGCACTGTGAAACGAGCCTAAAGTAGCTTGGCTCAACAGATAGGTACAGAAGTCAATCTACATACAAGTGCGCTCGAGCAACGCACACATAGACACTGCTCACGGGCACGATATCTCGGACTGCTTGGGACTAGAGTGCGAGTGAGTGCGAGCGCGAGTGCCATGCGCTTGAGAGAGATAGATATATAGATAGAGCGACCGCCGAGCGTAGGTATGAAAAGTGAAGTACATACATGTGATTGATTTCTGTACCTATCTGTTTTGTGGTAAAACGTAGCTCGCCCGCCCGCCCGCCAGCTTACGGTGTTGCCTGCGCTTAATGCAATGAAATGTAATGTTGTTGTCGTTTGTTCGTACCCTAAAGCACCTATTTATTCAACTTCACGACCGTAAACCATAACAATTGATTACTAAACAATTGAGGCGTGGAATTTACAAATGGGCTAAGTGCCCAAAAAGCCGATGTCAATATTTTTAATGTCAAAGGAGCTACATTGGGCAGCCTATCCATTTTTATTAATTTTTTTGATTCATTGTGTTTTGGCTCTTAGCTCATTCGTAAATTCCAGGCCTCAATTTTAAACATACTTTATGTATAAGTAAGTAATATGGGAGGGAACGGTAAAACGAATATAATCATAATAATGACGTACTTGTTTTCTTCTAAATGAACTGTACATTTTTGTTATGTACTCAGTGGTGTGGAATCTGTTGCGCACCTTAGCAGAACTAAACTAAACTACTAAGTGTTTGTCTCTTTCTGTTTCAATAGAAAAAGAAAGTTACAGTTGCGATTGTCTAGTTTGGTACTGTCAAAATGTGCTACAGAATCGACACCAATATACAGCCAAATTGGTTAAATTGTCGATGTTGAATCAATGCAGTCCATTCGTCATTTAACCGTGCACTTTGGGTAAACTGCTTTAAAAAGGGAGGTAACACCATGGATGTATAGGTAAAGATGGAAACCTCATTACGAACATCTACTGTGGTGTGTGTAAGAGCTGTGTTACAATTTTGGTGTACAATAAAGTATATTCTATTCAATTCTACTGAAAATCGAGACATTTGGCTTTGAATATTTACTTTAGAATTCTATCTCTGTCTAACTACGCTATTTAGAAAGAGATAGATTTCTAGACTAAATATTCTATCTTTTTCTAGGTATTTAGAAAGACAGAATTCCAGAGAAAATATTCAAGACCAAATTATTTGAATATCAGTAGATGTTCTTCATTTATACCTTCATTGTTAATACTTACTTAAAAATAAATCCCTATGTATCTGGCATTCTGCGCAAGTCAAAAAACATGAGCGCAAAACGTAGAGCTTATTAAAAAAATCTCTATAAAATAATCACCATACTTACTAACCTGAATGTTTTGTCAAGTCTCATGCCAATGAATTTGAGTGGTCAAAATACTAACAAACCAATCACAGCACTGCCTCGTTGGTCTAGTGGTCGCAAGCGCGACTGCTGAGCATGGGGTCCTGGGTTCGATCCCCAGGTCTGGCAATGTGTTATTGGGTTTTTCCATTAGGAATTTCTCAGTAGCAGCCTGGAGTCTGGATTTGTGCCCGGTTAATGGCAATAGGCTCACCCCCTATTACACGGAATTTAAACATAACTGGCGAAACGAAGGTGTACTAAAAACACATCTGCCGAACCCTTCGGGGAATACAAGGCGTGATGTTATGTTATATTAGTTAATATTGGCATCGATCAGAATTCCATAAATCGGGGTTTATTCTATTAAAATTCAAGTAAGTACGATCAATTTCTTAATTAAAAATGGTGTTTACCTAAAATGCACGCTTGTGTTCTATATTTTGGACGTTTTGGCTGGACTAAAGCGCGTTTTAATAATAATTTTAACCGTTTATTTAATCGGTGGCTGTAAAAACTATATACGACCAAAGCAATCTATTACTATAATCTAGTTATAATCTCGTCTAGCTGTGAGATAAGTAATCACTGTTGTTAGAAACACACCTTAACCGGATATCAATTGATTAACTTTTCATTTATATTATTTATTTAATAACATTATTAAAACTGCTATTTTTACCTTATATAACTAACATTTGCCTTAAAGAAAACGTACGTACATTAAAAAGGTTGTAATTACTCATAATATAAAAATAAAGCCAAATATTGATACGTAAATACCTCATTTGACTAACAAAGCGTATTCTAATATTTTAAAATAAAACAGAAATTGCTATAGGTACATTGATTCGATTTATTTTAAAGCATGAACGATGACTACTTATCTCATTCTAACTCTAAATTAATTGAGTAAAGTGATTGAACTGAATCTTAATGTCTTCTATGTGATTTATTTAACGTAACTTCCGCTGCCATATTTTACTTCTAATTTTAATATTAACAATTTGAATTATTATATTTTACCTGTGTAAGTTAGGTGACCCTCACACGAGAGACACTTGCTAAATCCACATGTGGCCAAGCAGTCTACCACATGAGAGTCTACGGCAGCTAGTGGTACGTGTTTGGAAAGCCTTATTATATTTTAAGGGTTCCGTAAATCTTTCTTTGTTTTTGTTTGGTCGTCCATTTTGTCCGTCCGCAGACTAACGTAAGATTAATTTCGAAATGCCTGGTGCATGAAGACAGCTTTCAGTTTGTACCTTTTAGGAACCTTTGTTTATTTCATAGGATTCAAATGTTATTTTAAGCTATTATGTTTGCTCAATATGTTTCGTGATTTACGGAACCCTACAAGCATGCAATTCAGTATGGCTTGCCTAGCTAACTATCGCACAATATGTGGAAACTTTTGATTTTTAATTTGTGAATGCGCAACATTATTCGTAAGTTGTTAAAAATCAAAATATTCATTCGATTTTTGAAAATACGTTCCATATTCGCTCGCTGGAGACATTATTTTCGCGTCGTTTCGAGCGAACATTAATGGAACGCATTTCGTAGCTGTTAACACATCAATAAAAGTACTGTTATTGACAAATATCTGCGAAAAACGCTAATTTCGCTCTCAATACTAAAATTGTAATTGATGTGTAACAGTTATTTTAAAATTATTAATTATTTTAGCATTGATAATAATTTGTAGTGTAAACAGGCTGGTCCCTGTCTTACTGATATTCTATGTTAGTCAAAGTAGCGATCAATTTGAACTAAAATCTAAGCGACTAATATAATATAATCGATAAGGCAACGGTGTAATCGATTGAATTGTTAAAATTATTTATGTATTCTGGAAAGTTACGTATTACTTGATGTCCTGATTAAATTATTGGAAAAATACATATCTTTTATTTCTTGGCTTAATGAGTTACAATGGTGTTGATTCTGTAGCACATTTTGACAGTACTAAACTATTTATTTTTTATTTATTTATTCATTAAGGTACACCAACAGCTTCTGTATACAAATTTCAAATTACAGTAGGTAATAAACAGATAGAGGCTTATACAGTTGCCAATAACAGGTGAACCAACATTCTCAAATACAAGTGACAGCTTAAGCTACAAACTAAATGTACTAAAATTGTGAGGAATAAACTATATTATATAAACAAGAATATAAAACTACAAAAAGAATATACATATAAAAATAATAATAACAAAATTGCAGTTTCACTTAATTATAACAATATATAAAATTTAAACAAAATTTAAAGTGATAATGTTTCAAGATATACCTACATACTAATACAATGAATTAGGTACTTAATCGTGTGCTTTGGGACTTTAAGATTTGGGTTTTAAATATATTTAGGGAGTCATGATATATGTCGACATTTGGAGTGGATTTTATATACGAATTCATCTCTTGGCTGAACCTATTGAGGGGTGAGTTTATTCCTATATTTGTGTTGGATGCTTTAGTGTGGAATAAATGGGTAATGGGATGTCTGGGTATTCTATAAGGGACTTTTATTCCTATTTTTTCAGTTAATTTATCGCAGTCTAATCTATTGTTAACTAATTTGAAAAAGAACATGAGATCTTGAACCAGTCGACGGTCGCGCAGGGTAATCATTTTGTAAAATTGAATACGTTGTTCGTATGGACACCGGGGAGATATAACACCAAAGGAATATGCTAGGTGTTTTGTGAAGGCCCTTTGGATGCTTTCTACTCTTTGCGAGTGTACTGCATAGTGCGGGTTCCACACCACGCTAGCGAATTCAAGGTGGCTCCGAACTAAGGCGTTATACAGCACAATTTTTGTTCTTACCAGCTGAAATCCTCTGGTGCTTCTCTTAACTAGACTTTATTGTTTTTCTTAAGTTTTATTTTTAAATATTTCGTGTTTATTTTGTAGTTGCTTGCCTAACCTGTATTAGGAAGGCTAGTTTGTCTCAACATTCCTACGGGGAGTGGCGCCAAGTGCTGAAATACAGGTTTTTAACCTAGTTCGGCAGTGGATGCTATTTTCAAATAAATTGTCATAAAATTACTAGCCCATATACCTATGTAAAAAAATTCAGTCAAACATTTGGAAATAAAGTTAAAGTTAGTTTGGAGACTAAACGCAACTGTCACTTTCTTTTTCTATTGAAACAGAAAGAGACAAACACGCTTAGTTTAGTTTAGTCCTGTCAAAGTGCGCAACAAAATCGTCACCAATATCGGATGTTTCGCAGGGATTCTGGGGTCTTGATTTGATATTTACTGAACGTCGTTTTGTGTACAATTAAATGGAAAGACAATCTATGCAAGAGAAAACAGTTTCAGGTAGATCTGCGACTTGATCAGCTCCACGCATGAAGGTGTAGGCACAAAACAGGTACAGAAGTCAATCACATGTATGTACTTCACTTTTCATACCTACGCTCGGCGGTCGCTCTATCTATATATCTATCTCTCTCAAGCGCATGGCACTCGCGCTCGCACTCACTCGCACTCTAGTCCCAAACTGTCCGAGATATCGTGTCCGTGAGCAGTGTCTATGTGTGCGTTGCTCGAGCGCACTTGTATGTAGATTGACTTCTGTACCTATCTGTTTTGTGGTATAGGTAAAAATGGAGACGCCTACTAAAAGTCGTGGCCGTGAATATTTACTTTGGTGGTCTAGCTCTTTTTAAATACACTACTTAGGGCGGATACGACCAAACAGGAATAAATTTTATTCTCGGAGTAAATCGCTACTTACTCGAGAATAACTCAATTTCACGTTTAACCAACTACAATTCGAGGAATAACGAGTCTATTCGGGAATAGTCACTATACCGCCGTCAGGCATGGATTAGGGAGCTTATTCCAAGAATAACAAAATGGCGTCCTATTGTTTTAAGCTGTAATTTCAACTCAACACAAGGTATCGTTCCAAAAACATATAATGCAACGTTTAAATAATTTGATTGAAGATAGTGATAGTGTTGTGGAAGTTATTAGACGTCCAAGGTGGATAAAAGAGAGAATAGATTTAATTGAATATTATGATTATGAGGACTACGTTTACGCATAACGTCACTCATTTTATAAATATGATTATCTAAACTTGCACAACGCGAAAATAAATGCCATATGAACCAAACCGAACCGACAAGCAAAAATTCAAACATTTCAAATTATACATAGTTTGTGAATTATACTGAGAATATTGACATTGACCGCAACTTTTCCACTCTATAATACGACAAATGAGAGTTGTCATGCGTTTTGCTTCTGCACTCTCCCGTTTGTAGAACAACGTTTTTTGCCGGGTATTACATTCGTTCACCACATGTTCACATTGACTCCGCTATTCGCGAGTAACTATTCCAAGTATAGTTATACGTTAGATACCTAGATTGCATGGAAAAATGACTGTTGATTTATTCGAGAATAAAATCATGGAATAAATTATTCCTGGTATTGTTACTCGTGTATAAATTCGGGTTTGGTCGAATCCGCCCTTAGAAATCATAGAATATCTTTATCTAAATAGGGTATTCTATTTCATTCTATTTAGGAAGAGATAGACCCCCAATGTAAATATTTAAGGCTAAACGTTTCAATTTTCAGTAGGTGCATGTGGTCGCCATTTTTACCTATACCTTCATAGTCCCACACCCTTAATTACGTAATATTCTCGCAATTATTATATCGTAATAATAATATAACGTATGGTTGTAATAAAGCGTGATTCGGCTGTCAGTTGGTACTGATACTACTGAATAAATAATAGAATTGATACTATTGTTGTTCTACAGGGTGTAAGGGTAAACACCGTTATCCTTGAAACCAGTAGTTTGGTTTCATTTATAGAACGTAAAATCAATGAAAAATAGCAACCTTATTTTTTTTCTTTTTTTTAAGATAGTCCCAATTTCAACACGAAAGCATTTCACCCTATGCGCAAGGGCAACAAACCTGCATCTGACCACGGGAGAGGGGCGCGGGGGTGCGCGCCACGCTGCTGGCGCCTGCGGCGGCGCGGCATCAGTCAGTCATCCGTTGTTACGCTAGTAACCGCACGTCATTACGCATGTACTCGTGTCGTGTTAGCGGAGCGCCGATCATTTTTGTCGCGTAAATTGTGTAACCTACTCAGTGCTATGTCGTTGTGCTACCCATGGTTTGAGTGATAACGGTGTTTATCCTTACATCCTGTAGAACGTAAAACCAATGAAAAATAACATGCTTTCTCGAGTGCGAAACAACCTACGGAAACGTGCGGAAGCATGCGTGGCCGTAAATGAATCCCATTTTGAACATTTGTTAAGATTTAAAGACACTGTTTTAAACTTTCACGGTTTTTAACTAGGTACACATAAAAATTCACTTACGGGATAACTTCCGTGATTATTGTTTGATATAAAAAACACTATAAAACCTCGTAATAAAGACTCCAAAAATTTATTGATACCGTGAGTGTGTTTTGCCGTGACTTTCAATCGAGTGTGAGTTCCAGTAGTGAGCGTAGAAAAAGACTAAGAAAGAGGGTAGACAGATTTGTCTGCTCTTAATAATTATTTTATTTTAAGTTTTCATCCACCCGCATTCTCCAGTTTACCCGCGATCATGGCGTTTGCAACAGCGTCGAAATATCGGGAACTCAAATCAAACAATAATCACGGAAATTATCCCGTAAGTGATTTTTTAAGTGTAGTTAAGATTAATTTAGGTAAGTGCTAGTTAATTAATCATTGTAAAAACCGATACTTTTTAATCAAATTGTACGTAAAATTGTGGGGAACTTTTTAAATACGCCAAAAATACCTACCCAATGGTTTTGGTTTTTTTTCTTTTTCTTTATTGTCAAAAGTCTCGTCACGCAACAGCTAAGGTAGGTATTTTTGCCTGTCCTAAGTCAGGAAAAGTATGAAGGGAAAGTTGCATCACAGTTTATGTGTACCTATTGTGTAGGTAAATGTACGCGGGCGGGTGAATCGAGCGGGGAGGCGGTCGTTGCAGTGATCACTTGACTCGAGCGCGTATTATCCATGAATTGGCGTACGGTGTCGGACAAAAACATATCAATTTTTTTTTTAAAACTACGTCCTTTTTTTTTTTAAATGGTCATGTATTTTTATTTTTAAGTTAACTACCCATCGTTTGAGTGATAACGGTGTTTATCCTTACACGCTGTAAACCTGGGAATATGTTCATGATAAAAGTGGTAGGGCTGCATTATTACCAAATCCTCCACGAGTAAACGTCCGGCGCACTCTGGGTAGTCGACCCCGTTACCGACCTTGCTGCCTAGCTAATCTTTAAACTACGGCTTGAACTATTATAGCACGTGTCGACATGAGAGAAGATGATAAAAGTGTTAGAGACAAAAGCAGGCCCGAACTGGCTATACGAGCAAATCGGGCAAATGCTCTATGGGCCGGTGTGGCCTGATGGGCCGGTCACACAGTCGGAGAAATCGAAAGAGTGAAGGGAACGTCAAAACAAAAAAGGTCGTCCAACTATCGCCTATCACTTGAAAAAGAAGCCGCAAATTGTTTGTGTTTATAAATGCACCCAAGATACAGGAGAAAGAGTGAGGGGAGCGTCTAAAAAAAATCGTCGTCCGTCTAATCGCTTGGGATTTTTTTTTTGCCAGAACTGGCCGACCGTCTCTCAAATGCCCGGGCCGATTTCAGGTCCCAGTACGGCCCTGGAGACAAGCCCTATATAATAAAGATTAGAAATATTGCCTTTCCATCCGCTTTCAGAAGCTTACAATTGAAATGTGGACGAGCATATCGCACCTCTAGAATTACAATGACGCAAATGCAAAAATCTTGAAACTGACTTTTTAATCTAACATACATGTGATAAACTATCGAAAGAAACATTGACTCTTGTTTATTTACCGTTAATTCCGCCAGATGGAAGTAGTGTCAATGTCGAATTTAGCAAGACTTGAAAGCAACATTGAAGTTTAAAATTCAATTTTCTCGGTTTCATACTAGAGTGCGCGCAAGATAACTCTGCGCGCGGCCAAAATCGGAACTAATCATGTTCCGCCATAATGTTGCCGTTTTATTAACTTTGTCACTACATCTACCGGATTTTAGGAATAAAAGAAAATATAATAATAAAGATTATAATAGACCTCATCAGCCGATAATAATCATACTGCATTCTTATTCACTCACGGCACATTTATAACCTTAGTTCTTTTCCTTTGCAAATTACGTAAAAATACGAATTAATTTAATTGGTAGGTAGTAAATTTAAACGTACATAACTTAGCTCAATTAAAATATAATAAACAGCAAGAGGGCTGCCCAATTTTAATGCTCACGATATACTACTTTTCCTTGAAAAGTAGGACTTTATATTTTTGCGATCATGGTAACATTTAGCACGCCCTCCGTCGCGCGCAGAGTTATCTTGCGCGCACTCTATTTGCACTTAGGTACGTCAATGTAATTCTAGAGGTGCGAAGGTGCGATATATCATTAATCCGTGTGGACGAGTTTGACAGGAAATGAAACTCGCGCATGCGCGTATGTTTTGCTAATCTGATTTTCGAATCGGTAACAAATAGAAAGTACCGTTTATTTACATACGGATTTCATTGTCGAGTAATTAAAAACCTTATTTTTTACAATGTAATTTTATTTATAATTAAATCATTTTCACAGCGAAATAAAATTAATACTACACTCTAACTGTTCACGTTTAGCAGGATTGGAATAGACCCTTCTTCTTCATTTCTTCGAATTCCTTTTCGGCATCGTATGTCCTGTGAACGTAAAAAATATTAGATTAGATTACATTAACTTTGTAGCATCATTTAAGAGAGGCCTAAGTCACAAAACAGATAGGTACAGAAGTCAATCACGTGTATGTTATGTACTTCACTTTTCATACCTACGCTCGGCGGTCGGTCTATCTATATATCTATCTCTCTCAAGCGCATGGCACTCGCGCTCGCACTCACTCGCACTCTAGTCCCAAACAGTCCGAGATATCGTGTCCATGAGCAGTGTCTATGTGTGCGTTGCTCGAGCGCACTTGTATGTAGATTGACTTCTGTACCTATCTGTTTTGTGTCTAAGTCCAGCAATAGACTGCATAATAGACAGGATGAGTTGTAAAAAAAAATTGGTCTCTCAGTAATTTGATTGCCATAAAATGATGATGAAAATATAATATAACATCACGCTTGTATTCCCTGTATTCGTGTTAGGCAGAGGTGTATAGTAACACCCTCGTTTCGCCATTATGTTTATTTCCCATTTATTAGGGGCGAGCCTATTTGTCATCAACCGGGCACAATTCCAAAGTCCGAGCTGCTTCTGAGGAATTCCACACAGAAAAACCCAACGACATTGCCTAACTTGGGGATCGAGCCTAAGACCTCACGATCAGCAGTCGCGCTTACCACCACTAGACCAACGAGGCAAGAGACAAGGTTAGTCGGAAAGGGGACACTAAGCCGCGGGCCACCTAAAGTATCACTGATGACTATTTTAAAGCAAGTGTTAAAATTTCAAAATTCGATAATTTTATTTGCATGCAAAAAGATTTTTATTTTAGATTGTTCAAAAAAACATCATACTGCTTTAGTTATGAATTCAGAATATTAAGTTTCTTATACGTAACCCCAAATATGACCTAAATTGTAAATATAGCTGATCATAGCTATGGACAGATAGATTTTAGCATATTTTTCACGAAATCTTTGAAAAGCTATTTCTCTTAAACTATCGAGTTTTGGGGAAAGTTGTAGAACAAAAGTTATCCCTTATTATATACTTTAACACCCTTTCGGCTTAGTACCCCCTTGCCCACTAACCTTGTATACATGATGATGATTTGAAGTTGATATATGCTGTGGTCACCTGTGGCAAGTCAAATCCTGCAAGTTTTACGAATTAAACGAGCAATGGAGTGCAATAACATGCATAGTAACGCTTCGTAGTGAATTCCGCGCTATACAGGGTGTAAACAAAATCATGTAATTCCTTCTAACCTCGTGATGTACTGCTGACATAGATTACCGTGCAAAGAAGACATTTGGATTCAATAAAAAAAAATTACAAGAATTAAACATGTGTTCTTAATGTGAGGTATTTTAGCGCCCCGAGTTAAATGACCGCGCGGCGAGCGAAAACCGCGCAATTCGGTCGGGGCGCTAAAATGCCTCACGTTAAGAACTCATGTTTACTGCTTGTATCATCAGCTAATCTATGTCAGCAGTACATCACGAGGTTTGAAGGAATTACATGATTTCGTTAACACCCTGTATGGTACTCTACAAAATTAAGTCTGCCGTTCTCTACCCGTAAATATCCTTAAGACAGGGAACGGCCTGCTTCAGCTGAACGGCCTGCTTCGGCTGTATTGCCTGGCCATATAAGTGGATGTTGAGACCAGTGTGTAGGTTGAAAACCAATGTTGGCTCGGTGAGCTAATGTTTTACGAGTGACGCAATGACGCGACTTAAAAGCCTTGGGTTCACTTAGGGATAATGGAGCAACATGCCGCGGGACATCTGCGCAAATCGACGGTTTCTACGTATACTATCGAAACTACAAAATCTCAGTTTTTATTTAAAACTTATTTAAAGTTATTGCATGCATGCTTAAAATGTGTTAAATTATGTTATCTTAAAGGTTATAAAATAATAAATTTTTATGGGACCAACAGGCAACTATTCCGCATCAAACTAAAGAAGAATCACATAAATCGGATCATAAATCTCAGCGTAATCGATGTACATACATAATAAAATAAAAACTGAGATTTTGTAGTTTCGATAGAATACATGGGGACCGTCGAAATGTCTCTTGAGACAATGTCGCGGCACAATTCGCTCGCACACACCTGCGCCCGCTCATGATGCGACGGCTTACAACATGTCTCGGGTCACGTAGAAATGCCGCACAATGTTGCGGGCCAGAGTGCAATGTTGCAGCGTCATGGCGACTCAATGTTGCGCGTCATATTGGGGAATATTTTGTGGCCCAGTGAAGCAAAGACTTTAAAGCGGCTATCAAATATCAAAAGGATATGCTGCAGCGTCGTATTCGACCTTTCATAGGTGCAGCAGAAGACCAATCTATATAAATAAAAATGATTCGACAAATGTGTTGCTAAGCGCCAAACTTGAGAATGGCTCGATCAATTCGGCAATTTTTTTTTTATATTTTCCTTAATGCACAAGGAAGGTTCTTATGGAGAGTAAAAACAAAAATTGCGTGGAAAATAGTAAAAACAGCACTTTTCTTTTCCCACTACAGGTCAATAACTTTTGACAGAACGAAGTCTGTCCGGGGGGCTAGTTAGAAATAAAAATACTTATTATTTCGTAACTACCTCGTTGGTCTAGTGGTGGCAAGCGCGACTGCTGATCTTAAGGTCCTGAGTCCGATCCCCAAGTCGGGCAGTGTTATTGGATTTTTCCGTTGGGAATTCTTCGGTAGCAGCTTGAAGTTTGGATTTGTGCCCGGCTGATGGCAATAGGTTCGCCCCCTATTACATGGGATTTAAACATAACGGCGAAATGAGGGTGTTACTATACACCTCTGCCTAACCATTCGGGAATACAGGCGTGATGTTATGTAATTATTTTGTAAATTCTCACCTGTAATACTCAGCATACCGCCTCTTGCGCTCCTTGCCGACAAGCTGTTGGAAGGCGACGCCCGAGATGCCGGCGAGCACCAGGGACACGATCAGGTTGCGCTTGATCTGAGCATTGAGGAGCCCCCTCATCATGGGCTTGCTGGCGGTCGATACAGCCTTGTCTGCCATCTGAGCAAGAAACAGTAATTTTTACTATCAGTCAGGTTTTGAGAGTCACGTATAGATAGTTGCAATTTGAAGATTGTTGTGCAATATTATTTCTTTTTTCTTTTTTAAAATCTTTGCCCCACACGTTATTGAATCCAAATGTATCCTGTGCAGGGTTAATCTAAAGTAAGTAAAAAAAAAAAAAAACTAATCAGGTTAATCTGTGTCAGCAGTACATCACGAGATTTGAAGGAATTACATGATTTCGTTTACACCCTGTATATGTATAAAGTAATCAATTGCTGTGAGTTAGTCTCGTAAGATTTTGAAAAACACACGCATAATATACAATACAGTCAAATAAATAATATAAAATAAATACTACAGTATTGGGATAAGATGTGGCGTATAATTGACATAATTAATATAGATAATAATTTAATTAATATAACATAATAAAGCATACCAATGTATAACTGTATAATTGATGGAAATAATAATGTATGATTAAAAATTAATTAATATCATTTTAATAAAAATAGAATTAAGATTGTTTTGTTGTATACAGGGTCTATAATTGTCACTAAACTAAATATTATATTTTACCATCTAATATTATACACATTATGGAAAGCAAATAAATGAAATTGAAATTGAAAATGGCTCGACCAAATTGTTTTTTTTTTTTTTGCTTTCTTCGCCTCAATGCTGGGGAGGTTTAGGAAAAAATTATAGCAAAAATTTTGTAGTTACTATGTTCACCAGGTCATCTAGTATACAATATAATTTACTGTTCTAAGTGGCTGCCTTACTGGACACTGATCTATATAAATAAAAATGAATCGCCAAATGTGTTGCTAAGCGCAAGACTTGAAAACGGCTCGACTAATTCGGCAATTTTTTTTTTATATATTCCTTAAGGCACAAAGAAGGTTCTTATGGAGAGAAAAACCAAAAAAATTGTGTGGAAAATAGTAAAAACAACAATTTTTTTTTCCCACTACAAGCCAATAACTTTTGACAGAACGAAGTCTGTCCGGGCAGCTAGTTGTAAATAATAAAGGTAAAAAAAATAGTTAAGCAGTTTTATCTCACACTAGTAGTACCCCTGCAGCATCAAGATTTAAGGATTGAGGTTGAAATTATTATAACATTGTATTGTTATGGGAATTGAATTTGTGTGCGAAGTTCCAGGAGAATCGGAAAACTAGTAGTTGAAAAATCTGTTGCAAGATTTGAAACAAACAATTATATGAGGTGAAGCTAATTAAAACCGTTTATTAACATGGTAGATGTTTTTAAACATTAATAAACATGCCACATGTATAATAATAAGATGGATAGAACAATAGGTTGTGATTTAGTAATTAGTAAGCTATCTGCATTTAACAATAGGTACTAGTTGTATTTTTCCAATATTAAAGGTTATTCTTTTATACATTATTATATACATACTATAATCATCATCCTCCTGCCCTTATCCCAACTTATTTATGGTCGCCACAGTATGTCTTCTTCTTCCATACATCTCTAGTAGCCGTCATCTCAGTAGTCATCCCCTTTCTAGCCATATCATCTTTCACACTATCCATCCACCGTTTCTTTGGTCTTCCTCTACTCTTATAACCATCCACTTACATACTCAAAACTTTCCTCACACATGTTCCTCGTTCCTTCGCAACACATGTCCATATCATGACAACCAGTTTCCACCCAACTTCTCAGTCACCGGCACCACTTTCAGATTTCCTCTTACATACTAATTCCCAATTCTATCCATTCGCGTAACACCACACATCCCTCTTAGCATTCTCATTGCAGCTGTATGCAATTGCCTTTCATTCATCCCTTTTGTGGCCCAACATTCCGATCCGTACAAGACAGCAGGTCTAAGTAAATACTATAAAAAAAAATAGTTGATACTGTAGCAATAGCAACTAAAAACATTTTTGGATACAAGTTGCTTCAACTTGTTTCTAATTATTACTTTAGGGGAATATCGATGAAGAGCATTTTTGTTCAATCAGATAACATAGATAACAAGATTTTAATTCTGAACATTAAATTCTATAGTTATCAAAAAAAGCAGATGCAGGTTACGCCTTAGTAGGAATTTGATATAAGTATAGTAATTTAATCAAATTTTCTTCCGATGTGTAAGGCAATGAGGAAAACGACGTAATTTTCATTCTCGTGAGCAACGAGAATCTATTGACAACGTTCTTACATAACACTTGGGCGGTATTTTTTTGTCATAATCAAATTACAACCTATCTAAAACTGAATTAACTAAATACGAAAACGTTTAAAAATGAAATATTTAGTAATACTTACATTTATTTATCTTGTTTTACCAAAAATCGCTTAACACACGAGATCAGCAAGTGTAATTTTCAACTGTTTTCTATTGCAGTAAAATTCTGAAGGAAATAACAGATCTGTGTTCTTATTGGCTCTTAAATGCTGGATTCAAGATTTACCAATCAGAAGGCTTAACTACGCTAGAAGTTTAGCCTGCTGATTGGCTTTGTGATCACGTTTATGTTCTCGTTCGACATCAATTTACTATAACGTTCCATTTCACGCAGATTTTCTTACACAAATTAATTTATTTTAGGTACATACCTATAATAATATTGTAATATATTTACATGAATGTCATTCATATTTAAGTTAAAAAATCTCTGAATCACAGGTAGAGGTGGTTTTGTTGAAATGATTAGCTAATATCCCTAGAGTACGTCCCAGTCAAATAATTTCAAATTTAACTATGCTAAAATTATATTAACAACTCTTTTTATTTTTAAATCTACACAGAATGGCAGCGATCAAGGTGTACTCATGACACCAGTCCGATAATGTAGGTGACTATAGGGCATAAGATTATAATCTTATCGAAAATCATAGATGTTTGGTGGTGGCTCTAAGCCCATTCAGCAGACAAGTTACCTCAACATTGCAAAAAAGTAACATGCCTTTCGTACTTACGTATGAAAATGTGAGTACACCCAAACACTGCACATGTCACCAGTATGGTGCATTAAAGGTATATTTAATAATATTTTGTCAACAAATTTTTTTTGTAATTACGATTATAGTTAATCGTAATCGATGATTATAGACATTACACGATTAATCGTATTCGTCGATTTACATTGCGATTATTTATGATTTTTATTTTCAAAGGAATTTATTCCTATTGCTAATGTAACTTACTTCATACATCGTAATTGTCGATTATTAAGCGCAATAGGTAATCGGTGTGCGTCAGGATGACGACCAAGAGAGATTTTGGAAGTTTGAGCAATACCAAGTTTTAGTACCATACCCATATTTGCGAAATAAATTATCTTAGTCTTTTAGTACCTAGGTATTTGGTACCAGACATCAAATAATTGGTACCTCGCTAAAGAGGGAAAACTATTACGAGGAAAGTGGCCAGCCATTCTGACTTCAGAATGGCTGGACCAAGCCGGTTTCACCTAGTTGTAGGCGTTATAACTAGTTCATCTTTTCGTTATAATTTAGTACCTCATTATAATGATTTTCTTATATTTTTTCGATAAGCCAAAAAAAGTTACACCTTGAAGAAATTTTGCATGTAATCTGGAGCACGTTGATTTCGCCTATTTGTAGGTGTTATAATTAGTTTATCTTTCCATTAGATACTGAAGTCAAAATGGCTGGCCACTTTCCTCGTAATAGTTTTCCCTCTTTAGCGAGGTACCAATTATTTCATGTCTGGTACCAAATAGGCACTAAAACTTGGTATTGCTCAAACTCCCAAAATCTCTCTTGGTCCAGTCATCCTGACGCACACGCCGGTATCGTATTTCAGATTAGTCCTAGCAACTATCTCTCTCTAACACACGTCAATCCTATTTCTTTCATTCGGTCAGTTGCTGCATATCGCAGTCTTTTTCTGAACGTGTGCTAATAAATTTTGAGGAGTAACGCACACTACTGCGGCCGCGTATAAGACTGTAATAAGGGAACGTACCCATACTACGGGACCCATCTTTGACAATTTTTCACCCCCACAACCCCTTCGGTGACCACCCGTAGTATAGTAAATGACCAAGTGCCCCTGTGACCAAGCGTGGAAAGCCCCCCCTGAACGGGTCACGTAGTATGGGTACGTTCCCTAACAATATAAGTCATTATCAGAATATACCAATGCTTATCACATTGAGTAATGATGATTTCAGACGTGATGGTTACCGTGGCCAGAGTAGGTCGCGTTTATCTAGTTAGAAACACTTATCCATTTCATATAACATTAGACAAAATAATACGGCCCACCAAGGGACCAATATCTTTTGAACCATTTCTGCAAATATTGTTTTACCTCATCTTGATTAACTGTTAAGGTTCATAATACTGTGTTGAATCTCTGATGGAAGCAAACATGTTGCTTATTTCTATACATGTCCTTGCTAAAATGTAATTTGTCTAATGGTATATTAAATAGAGTAGTTTGAAAAAATAGTCCAATTAAAACCACTAAGTATTTTTTATTCATTTATTAATAAACTAACTTTACAAATTTAATAATAGCAGAACAATAATATTCCTTATTTCTTCATTCGTAATAATATGATAAATCAGCATGACTCATCCGTACTTTTATCAATATAATTTCTTCAATCGTTATAATATGATGATAAATCGGCTTGACTCATCGTACTTTTTATCAATATAATAATTATATGATTTTTAAAAATAATCTAGAAACGACAGTGAAAGCAACTTACAGAGAAAATAATGCACAATATAAAACTGAACTTCATAAAATTGCCAGCAACAAAAACTAATTACAGGCATCGTTTATCATTGTCCTAAATTGATTCCCCGCGGTCCAAACCGCCCAACACGAACTAGAAAAAATATTACAAATAACATAAAGTTAACTTTTATTGTATCAATTCTTTCATTTTACTATTTCTGCATGTATTTACAAGTTCCATAGAATGTAAACAAAACTATAACCTACTCTCGTGTGGTGTAGCCCCTAAACTATATTTATAAGTGTTATTAAAACTATTTGTATTTCTCTTTCTTCATTGTAGATATATAAACGTACAATATAGATATTTATTTATCGGCATAAATTACTATCATTAGTCGAAAATAAAAACAAAACAAATAAACTAAAGATGATAACTATACACCCAATATACACAGCTAGTTGAGAGTTCATTCACTATAATTATATGGTACAAGCTTGCAAGTCATACTCTTTATATTACAGTATAAGGCTTTTGCATGTCTACAGGAGTCGGTCCATACGAGGAACGAATCGCTAGTCTCCACGTCTATTTACAAACGCTACTCCCCAAACTAAATATGATTTTTTTAAAAAGAAAACAAGTACTTAAAACATAACATATATTAATATCCCCATCTATACATAAAAATTTACAAGAGATTGTACATCGGCCGGACCGATTTTTGTAATTAATAATTTAAGAAAAAACAAATGTTTGTTTACTAAACAGTATCCCGCCGTCCAGCGCTCAGACTAGCCGCATCTCGCTCTATACACTAATATTTTCATATAACAGACATATAACCACGGCACACAGTTATAGGGCACAATTTATTCAGGCAATAAATTCATTACTAATTATTAAAATATTTTCTCATTATATATATACTACGTACGTACTATACACGTTATGTATTGTAGCACTATCACTGTCCGACTAACATTGAACATCATCAAAAGAGGGATAGGGGAACAAACAAATATTATGTTTTGGGACAAATTATTAAGAATACTGTATTGTACGGCCTTCTAAGCTAATAGTGTAAAAGCTGTCTAAAATGTGCTTTTTAAATAAAATGTCACATCCAAAAATTATTGCTTTGGGTTTGTATCCTTACATACAGGAACGAAACAAGTCTACAAGAGCAATAGATGCCTACAGATGTGTCGATCTACGATTTACCGACCGATAAATATTAATTAATAAATTGATCTGTAGGACATCCAGTGTCGTCATGTCCACCATATACTTAAGTTTTATTATAAATTATGTTTTTGTCCGCAAATTCTATATTGCAAGGTTCAATTTAGTTACAACCAATCGTTTAGTGAAAATGATGAACATTTGCGAGCGAGTTCGAAATAACACGTTCCTATATTCAGGTGTGTCAACAATTAATTGTGACAGACAACACTAGCGACTATATTAGAAAACTAAATTCAATCGATAATCGACTATGCATAGTGCAAAATAGAAGCTAAGATTCACTGGTTCATTGTCTATGGATTTGGTGTAAAATCTTCGGAATTAAAAATGTTGTATATCGATGGTGGGAACAACGGTCGACGAATAGAGGGAAAACGAAATAAATGGGGCGTCAAAATAAAATTTTAGTTTTACTGGAAGCCCGAACAGACAAACTGTTAAAACATTCAGTCGCGATTATTATCTCATTCACTAAGAAATTATCAAGTTCCACATTTAATTACAATTATTGGTCGTGAATTCTCTTAAATATAAAAACGCTAACGTTACATCGTAATAGCGGCCAGCGTTTTGTGTGGGAGAACGCCATCTTGAAATTGAACCTCCATCGATTTTGTTCAGCAATTTCAAATATCTGCTGAAAATCGATGTATTCATGGTACGAATCTTCATATATTACAAATAAAATATGCCGTCCTCCCGCCAAAACATTATAAAAACTACAACGCTGCGTTACGTCACCGAATCGACGTCACGAAGTTACGTGCAAAAACGTATGAAAATATTTAACTTTATGCATTTATTTCATTCTCTTTATATCTCTCGGGTATTTATACTATTATAACAATGTGCCTATATGTCGAGTGCATTTTGTACAATAATGATACACATCTATTCACTAGTAAACTAAGGCTCTCCACAGCGCAAACTCGACAGAGTCTTGCATAGTGGCAACATTTCAAGTTTCCCGCCCACACTCTAGTTTTAGCATTGTAATTAATCGATTTATCCACATCACTATTATGTACCTATGGTTACTAAATTCTGTTTTACCTACAACTTTGTTTAATTGAATCAAATCGACTAATTTCAGTATCAACACTAGCGCGTTAGCTTCCATACTTAAAGACAAACACTCTTAAAATTACTCTATAGAAATTAACTTACACTTAAAAAGAACAAAAAAGTCGAGTGTTTTATAGTGAATGGTAACATTTGTTCACTAAAAATAAATATACCAACAGTATGACTGCCAGCATTTGATTGGGTCCGGCGTAATCGATTCAACGTTTCATAATCGATAGTGAATATCAAAAGATTAGGTATTCAGGACGGATTTAGGAATAATTAATTTTAGAATAGATATCGTCGTTGTTTTGTGAAAATGTATGGACTCCATCGAGCAAAGATAAGCACGACATTGAAATTGATATTTAAAATAGTCGCTTAACTAACCCATTTATTATTTCTACCGTTTTAAGCTCTTATAAAGTGGCACTTAGAAATTGATAAAATCAAGAAGTACTCTTACAGAATCTGCCTCAATATTCGTTTAACTAAGACTAAAGTGAACAGATAAAATGTACTATCACTTTGTGTTTAAACACAAAAGTTAATAGTATAAAATTGAACTATTCTAAAATCAATTTCGCTAAATCCTTGCGACCAGTAGTGTAAAGAGATTTTAACAAGCGGCGACCACGCGACCATTGACCAAAAAAAAGTTCTTTTATAGTCAAATTGCTTAATATGACCGTCATTATTGTTTTGAAGCATACAATGTATTTGACTTTGAATAAATAATAAAATACCTACAACTGATTCATCCAGTTTTTATACTTATTTAGTAACAAGGATGGTGAGAGATATAAAACTCATATTCTGACCTTTTTGACGTATATTTTTTTGGTCGTTTTCGGTCCACAGGTCTTGGTCGTCGCTTGTAGTCAAGCCCTAACAAAGAACAGCCGACGACATATCCGAATTCATAAATACACAAACACACAATTTCATGTAATATTTTGTTAAATATCAACACAGTATTTCTCAAACGTTAGTATTGCAATTTTACTAGTCCCACACTTTGGTGTTAATTCACAATCGATTTAATTAATTGAGATTCGTAAAAATGAACAATTATCAATCGCGGATTAGTGGACATCACCTCGGATTAATTTTTAACTCGTAACGTATTTTACAATTTAGACATTTTAGATAAATATAATCGTGACCCATACTGATATAAAACAAAGTTTGAATAAACTAGAACCGCGGACGCGATCGACTCTATCATAGGTATTTAACGTTCTCGGTGTCAATGTAGTCGTACGGATTCTCACAAATTCTACTAGTCTAGAACATTCGGTGCTATTACTGACCGGCACCCGACACACGGAGACGACGAGCGTTACCTATACGCGCGGGGGTCGAGGACGCACCGGCGCCGTCAGTCCAGCGGGAACAGGAGCGGCGGCACTAGGGCCGCGCACGGCTCCGGGCACGGCGGGCCGGGCTCGTGGGGCTCGTGGGGCTCGCGGGGCTCGCGGGGCGCGGACTGGGGCTCCGCGCGCCGCCGCCGTCACTTGTCCTTGGACACGCGCCGCCGCACTCCCGGCAGCGCGCCCGCGCCCACTGCGCCACAAACATACACGTCAGCACCGCGCCAACCGACACACAACGAATCAGTCTGTATTGACGCGAGACTCACCGGCACTTCTCGTTTTCCTCCGGACGGGCGCGGCACCTGCGGGCCCGGGCGGGCCGGGCGCGGGGCCGGGCGGCGCGGGCGCGGCGGGCGAGGGCCCGGGCGGCGCGGGCCCGTGGCGCACGGAGCGGCGCGTGCCCACGCCCTCGGCCACCTTGCCGGCGGCGCGCGCGGGCGCTCGCACGGCCTTGCCCACCTTGCCGCGCACCTTGCAGATGAGCGGCTCGTCGCTGTCGCTGTCGGAGTCCTTGCGCTTGCCGGGCGGGGGCGGCGCGGGCGGTGCGGGCGCGCGCGGCGCGTCCCTGCGCGGCTTCTTCTTGGGCCTGGCGGCGTCGTCGTCGCAGCTGAGCGTGGAGGCGCCGGAGCTCTCGGACTCCCGGCGACGCCGCTTGGCCGGCAGGGCGGCCCGTACGGCGGCAGCGCGCGGACTGATCTTGTCGTCGTTGCGCAGACAATTGCGCGGCGCGTGCGGTGCGTGCGGCGCGTGCGGCGAGTCGGCCCGCTCCAGCTTGGCGAGGGCGGGCGAGAGGCGCGGCGTGCGCGGCTGGTCCGCGGGGCTGCTCAGCTTGCTGCTGGAGCGCGTCCGCACGCTGCTGCGCGCCACCCGCTCGAGCGCGGACGGGGAGGGCGACTCGGGCCTCTTGCCCGTGTAGTCCGGCGTCGGGATCTCGATCAGCAGCTGTTCTAACAAACTCTTATCCGGGAAGTCCGCTTTCAGCGGTAACCTCTCCAACTTCGGCTCTCGCTTCTCATCGGTGTCGCCGCGCTCCATACTAGTGTCGCCGTTCTCAGTTCGTTCGGAGCGTTCCTCCTTGACGTCGTCGACGGGCCCGAGTTTCTCTTGATTCGAGTAAGTATAGAGCGGGGGCGACGACCTGCTGGGCGGCGGGTCGAAGTCTTCTAGCTTGACCTTGTCGCGGTGCGGGGAGGTGGAGGCGGACTGCGGCGCGTCGAGCGCGTCGGGCGTGCGCGTGACGTCAGCGCGCTGGTCGGGCTGGGTCCGCTCGTCGCGCAGTATGGGCGTGGGCTGCCTGGCGGTGCCGGCCGCGTCGCCGGGCGGTCGCCTGGGCGCGTCGTCCCCGTTGACGTGGTCGGCGTGCATCTTGGCGAGCTCGGCCTCTATGTCGCCCAGGTCGTCGATGTCGGGCGGGCCGGGCTCATAGCGCGGCGGGCCGGCTGCCAGTGACAGCCGCTCCAGCAGCTCGTCGGAGGCGGGCGGCGGCTCGATGACGCCGATGATCCGCTGCACCGAGGCGGGGCTGGTAGAGCGCGGCATGTCCAGGCGCTCCTTGCGCTGCGGGCCGGGCGGGGACTGGCTGGCCTGGTTGGGCGACTTCTCGGAGAGCGCGTCCATGGACTCGATGCCGGAGTCCTCGCCCTGCGCCTGGCTGGGCGAGCGGCTGCCGAACTTGTCAGCGTCGGGCCGGGCGGCTCGCTCGGCCACCAGCTTGCAGTAGGACTTGTCCTTGGGGCGCTCCTTGCGGCGCGGGGAGGCGGGCGGCGACTCGGCACGACTCGTTGGTATCGTGCCGACGTTCGTCGAGCCCGGAGGTTCTGGAATAAAGAGAATCGTATCACTATCTAATACCTCAGTTGTTTGTGGTATAGCGGGGTAAGGAAGTATAAAATCCAAAAGGCTAACCTCACTTGTACGTGGCACTCTGCTACTATCGACGAGGCTCGGACGACCGAAAAGAAGGAGGATTACTATCCAACCTACCAGTCGTAATAGGCAGAAGTGTCAAACCACTGTACAACCAACTCTTCTGTGAAATGGGAAATTGGCGAAACTTGTGACATTGACAGTTTAATTCAGTTGCCAGGATGACAAATATATTTTCCATGCA